>BSDF01000001.1:139934554-142334554 GCA_027925045.1 Hypotaenidia okinawae
AGAGATGTTTTCTCCTTATGTAGGAGACTTTGTTTACATTACTGACAATGCTTGCACCAGTGATGAAGTTAGAAAAATTGAGATTATGATTCTTAAAGAGTTAAACTCTGATTTGGGATGGCCTCTTACAAATCACTGCTGAAGAAGAGCATCTAAAGCTGGGGAGGCTGATGTGAAGCAACATACACTAGCGAAATACCTAATGGAGCTGACACTGATAGACTATGACATGGTTCACCATTGTCTTTCATAGACTGAAGTTGCTGCATTATGCTTGTTTCAAAAGATTCTGGGACATAACAAATCAGGTGCAAAGAGGCAGTACTACACTAGTTATACAGAAGATGGTCTCATGATTAATATGAAACATATGGCCAAGAATGTGGTCAAAGTAAAGAAAAGTTAATGAAATACAGTTATAAAGAACAAGTATGCAATTAGCAAACTACTGAAGATCAGCACAATCCCTCAACTGAACAGTGAGATAATCAAGGACCTAAATTTATCACTCTCAACCCTACACAGCCAAGTTGTGATGGTATATGCACTTTGTCCTGATTGCCTATAGAGGAAAAACTACTGTTCATTGTACCTAGCATTTCAGCCTCTCCAGAGAGGTTTCAGACTCAGAAAGTGAAATTTTAAACTTGCTTTGTAATACAATTCTTCACCTAGAAATAAGGTGAAGCCAGCAGTGTGCCCTGGTGGCTAAGAGAGCCAGTGGGATCCTGGGGAGCTTCCGGAGGAGTGTGGGCAGCAGGTCAAAGGAGGTGATCTTCCCCCTCTACTCTGCCCTGGTCAGGCCCCACCTGGAGTATTGTGTCCAGTTCTGGGCTCCCTGGTATAAAAAGGACAGGGATCTCCTGGAGAGAGTCCAAAGAAGGGCTACAAAGATGATTAAGGGCCTGGAGCATCTCCCCTATGAGGGGGAAAAAAAAAAAAAATCTAGCCTATTCACGCAACAGTTTCTGTAGTGTAGTGGTTATCATGTTCACCTAACACGTGGAACGTCCCCGGTTCAAAACCGGGCGGAAACAGCTGCTTATTTTGAGCCAGCAATGTGCCCAGGCAGCCAGGAGGGCCAGCTGTATCCTGGGGAATATTAAGTACGGCATTACCAGCTGGTCCAGGGAGGTGAATGAATACACTGCGCTGGCGAGGTCTCACCTTGAGTACTGTGTGCAGTTTTGGGCACCACAGTACAGGAGGGCCACAAAACTACTGGAGAGTGATCAGAGGAGAGCCCCAGTAACAAAACCGGAGGGAACAGTATGAACCTGTGACAGGTGGGGTTGAGACTGGATATTAGGAAGAGGAGAGGTTCTTTACTGAGAGGGTGGTCAGGCACTGGAACAGGCTTCCCAGGGAAGGGGTCACAGCACTGAGCCTGACTGAGTTCAAGAAGCATCTGGACGATGCCCTCAGTCACATGCACTGACTTGTCTGGCCCTGTGTGGAGCCAGGAATTGGACTTGATGATCCTTATGTGTCCTTTCCAGCCTCAGGAGATTCTGAGATTTTATGATTCCTATTCTAGTTTTAATCTGAACCTCTTTCCACACTGATGTAGTTGAATACACAGAAATTGCAGAAATCCTTAATTGCATAATGTCATTACTGGCATGCACTGAGTAGTTTATTATATTACAATCCAACCTTTTTAATTATGTCATGAAATAAACATTGTTCTACTATGTTATTAAACAAATTACCAAATTCTGCCCACTCACTAAATAAATCAGGCAGTATAATTGAACATAAATAGCTTCTGGTACCAACTTAATGTGTTTCAATAGCAAAAATGTTCTTGCCATTTCTCTTGCTAAGTAGAGAGCTCTGGCAAGTCAAGAAAGGATTCAACACTTCCCTTCTTTTCTGACACTGTAACCCTCACTTACTTACTGTGAAAAGATCATAGATGTTGGCTTTCAATAAACAACTTGCTAGTTTAAAACCACATCTTCAAACAGCTTGACAAGGTGCATGTTGCTTTCAATAAATTTCAACCCCTACTAATTTTTGTATGTATTGAGATATTAGATTCCCATGAATTTACAAAATTGTTGATGTTTCATGAAACTTTAATATAAAGATGTCTTTAAGACCCTATCTCTTAATTTAATTGTTTTTGTTAAAATATGCAGCCAAAGTTAACATAAAAGTTCTACACAGAAATAAGGATTACAAGAGCTGCAGAGATCACACTTGATTTTTTATTCTTCTGGGAAGAGATACAAAGGAAGAATGAATGAAATATGTTGCATTATTTTTGAGAAGCTTGAAGCCTTAAAATCTGGACTGTGTAGCATTAAAATACTTTCCTAACCTTCTTCAATTAATAAGTAAAAGATACTGTTCCCAATCCAGATGTCAGATATTGCATTGAAAGTTTGGAATGACTTCTCTGAGCTCTCTAAAAATAATTAGAATCTAGCTTGGGAGCTTAGAAGTAACCTCTTACACAAATGGTGGGGAAGTTCAACCTGGTGATGAGTCATTTCAGTTATGTCTTTATGTCTTCTTTCATCTGTGTCCTCATACAATTATGGTGATATATGACTGGTAAACATGGCTGCCATAATGCAATAGACTGAGAAACAGTTTTAGATGCATTAAATTTAGTTTTTCATTTTCTTCCATTTCTCTGATTTTAAACTAGTGCTAAAAGTACTGGTGTAATTTGAAACAGTGAACTTTTCCATAAATACGTATAGCTGAGGCTTTTCCAAAGATTAAAATAACATTTCTGTACAGACTGTCCATCTTTATCTCTTCAGGTATGCTTTGCTAATCTGACTTATTTATCTATTTATTTATTTTATTTTTAATTCTATATGCATACAGAGGGGTTCTAAAGAGTCTCGGAACATCTGATTAAATGCTTTATATTAAAACAAAGGAGGGATTCAGTGTCTTTGCTGGGGTATGGGACAAAGAATTTCTCATCCTTTTCTAGTAAATGTGTATTCATATGGCTAAGGGAATCCTATTGAGTTGTCTTTGTGTATTCCCTTATAGAATAAATGTCAAGGTCATAGTCTTGTGGTGTGTTTCCTGGCTCTCAGTAGCAAAGAATAATTCATGGCTGGAATGTGATCTATGTTTAAAACTGCCTTGAAACCATCATCTACCTCTTTGTCATTTGTAAAGATCTCTTTAATGTGGAACTTCGCCAAGACTTTGAATGATGGAAATATGTCTAGCATTACTGGTTGAAGTAGACCAAGAATTCTCAGACACAGAATGGAAAAGGGAAAACAAGAAAGTCTCTCTTAAATATGTGACATTCCTCATTTGAGATATATATATATATCTTCTTGTGGAAGGCTGAAGTAGATTTGGTCCAAAATTCTAGTTGCTTGGTTATTTGGTCTACTTTTTTCTTACTATTCATCAGTACATGATATTGGATTGCAGATATCAGAAGTTGTCAGTACAGGATTATGTTTGATTCTCCTTTATGTTCATAGATCTGGAAGAGAGAAAATTAAGGACAGAGCTTCATGCAGATTAGCTCCATTGAATGACTTGTGTCATTGTTATGGTTCCCCCATGTGCAGATATGGTAGTAAGAGACAGAAGTGTAAGTAAAGTGAAACATGTAAGTTAAATAATGTCATTGCAGAAAAAAAAAATGTCTGAGAGGTGCATACAGCTTTTGAAGCAAAGGAGATAAGGAAACAATAGCTGCTTCTCACATTATGAATCAAATGCCGTTTTCTCAGTAAGTGCTACTGTTTTATCTTTCTGCTTGTCTTGATATTTGCTTAGTAATAGATGGATGTGTTTATAATACTAAATTTGTATTAAAACACCCAGGCATTTTAATTAAGCAAGAAAGATTTCTCCCCTTTTTACTGTGGATCATGAGCTCTCCCTAGATACTGACAACAACTGTAAATACCTTAGTATAACTGCAGTCCTACTTTAATACTGTTAGAAACCAGTATCAGTCTCTGCTTTGTTTAACCTGTCAATTTTGGCAGCTCAACTCTTTCTTCTGTCATATTTCTTTTCCTCAACTACCTGCTTGATGAAATCAGAAAAATTTCCCCACCATTCAGTAAAAGAAAGACGTGGACGTTTTGATATGAATCCACCAGACAGACACAAAGATGTTTAAAGGACTGGAGCATCTGATATGAGAAGAGGCTGAGAGAGCTGTGATATTTCCTCTATGAGGAAAGGCTGAGTGAACTGGGACTGTTCGGTCTTGAGAAAAGAAGTCTAAGGGGGGACCTAATTAATGTTTTTAAATATCTTAAGCATGGGATTCAGGGACAAATGTCCAGCCCCTTTTCAGTGGTCTGTGAGGACAGGACAAGGGGCAATGGCTGCAAGTTGGAGCACAGGAAGTTCCGCACCAACATGCGGAAAAACTTTTTCCCAGTGAGGGTGACAGAGCCCTGGGACAGGCTGCCCAGGGAGGTGGTGGAGTCTCCTTCTCTGGAGATATTCAAGACCCGTCTGGACGCCTATCTGTGCAATATGAGCTAAGGAGCTGCTTTGGCAGGGGGGTTGGACCCGATGATCTCTGGAGGTCCCTTCCAACCCCTATGATTCTGTGATTTCAGCCTTGAGAAGCAAAGACTCAAGGGCACCTTATTCGCGTGCTTAAACACCTGATGGGGGAAGTAAACGCTTCTACTCTAACATTTCAAGTGCCTTCCTTCTAGGGTTATTGTTGTCTTAATTCAGTGAAAATAATTCTAATACATGAACAATGATTCCTGTTGTCCCAGCTTCCATTTACCTGTTTCTCAGACTTTTCTTTTCAATGTGTCAAATGACTATGCAAGCCCAACCATCAACCCTGTCAAGTTCTCCAGGGAGTTTGAAATTACATAACACCAAGTAGTTAAGAAGTAGAGGTAATGTGCTTTCTCAGACCTGTGTATAAATAAGGCTAAATAGTTCTTAGTTGCCACCCCGAGCAGTAGGTTATGAAGGTACCTGTTAGTCTTAATAACAATTGAATCCTTAAATTCAGCTAGAAATTTGTTCATATAGTAATGCCTTGCATAGCACAACTCACAAAAGCACTTTCCTTTCTTGCTGTATATTTTATTAGTAATTTGCAAATGATTAGTGATATGTAAAGTGTTGTTGCTTTAAACAACAAATTACACTTTTGATGCAACATGTCCATGGCCACTAATTTGACAGATCAACGTGCACTATTTCTGTTTTTTCTCACAGTGGTTTTCTATTTGCCTTTCAATCTGAAAACTCATTATCAAAAAAGGCCTTGTACTATTAGAATAATTTCAGTGTAAAATCACCTTGATGAGACTTCTATTTTGTCATCAAGTTTGATTTAATCTTTAAAATAAGTGTCCTTAGAAAATTCTCTTATAAAGAAGAGGAGACAAGTATTTAAAATCTATCTTATCAGGACTAATGTCATGCTGAATAATTACATTACATTTCTGTGCAACTACATCAGTCTTCTCTTTTACAAATTTTTACTCAGATTCACACAAATATTCACATCACAAAGGCTAACCTGACTTTCTAAAGTTCTCTGAAAACTTTATTGTGTTATTGTCTTTGATCTAAAATTGCATCTTTTTCTACATTTATAAGTTAGAAAATATTAAGGAGAAACAAAGCACCTTTAACATTCCTAATTGATGATGTTATATATATATATGAGTATTTACATATATACATGTCCACATCTACCTGTCTGGATTTCATTCATAGTAAGAGATGAGAAATAGAAAATTCTAAGACCTTTTTTTTTCCATATATGTCACATAAGTCTTGCTTTTAAGATGCCTGTTTCTCTGTATTGACTGTAAACATCAATATTAGTGTGACTAGTACTTTTAGGCATATTTAGTCAGGGTTTCATTTGTCTATTTGCTTAGGTAGATCTTGCTCCCTTGCAATGATCATCAAAAATGCCAGTGGACTTGCACAAAAAAGACCAAGATAGAACCATAGAATAAGTTGGTCAACATTCCATAAATTAGAGGGGGTGAAGGGCGGGTGTAGTGATGGGGGTGGGTTTCTTGTCAGTTTCTTTTATTTTGGCTTTTTTGTTTGTTTTGGGCTTCTTTGTTGCTTGCTTGTTTCGGTTTTGGGTTTTTTTTTTTTCAATCTGTAGAGAACTGTTTAAAGTTAAATTTATTTTATGTGATATTAAATTATTGTAAGTCTTGCTCAAATGATCTTGGAATTAGAAAGGCATTATTTAGAGACTGGGACCAACTGAAATCAGTTGGTGCCTCTCAGTTAATTTAAAGGAATGTTATCCCATAATCCTATTACCAAATTATCTGGGATATAACAAGCTTTCCAATGGAATCTAACCTTTCCATAAAAAAATGTGAAAATGGAAGGAAGATGCTCTTTTGAGGCTTTCTTTCTACTGTATATTTTTTCTGTATGTTTTCCTTGGATTTACAAAATCATAGCAGTATCACCATATACAATAAATACACTTTGCTAAAAAGAAAATAAAATCATTCTTGAAAATCACTAATCAGTTACAGGAACTTCAGAAATTTTCATTACCATTTCATGACCTGCAATATAACAGAGGTTGTGTAGGCAAGCAAACACGTTTCTAGCAAATCCTACTAACAGTCAACTGCTTCTTGATTACTTCTAACAAGAGCAGGTCTGAGGACAAACAAAGTAACAGTCAAAGTAGTCCTATGAAAGTGCTTACAGGGAAAGGGCTCTGACATAATTCAGGTAATACTGCAAGCCAAACACTTTTCAGAAAAGAGAAGTTTCTTACCTTTAGTTTTAATACCTCCTCTGCATAAAAAGCAGATTAATATATCTTCTGCATTGTAGTTTTCTATAAATTTTTAAAGGTCATAAAATTATAGCTTTAATCTGAATTGTGTGTGATAAATGTAGTGTTACTGCTTGAGGAGTATTCTGAGCTCAAAAACTTGAAACTATACTCTTCTGTATAAATGAAATTTGGGGAATTGTGGCTGACATTCCAGTCACAATTCCCCGAATTTCTGCACACTATAATAATCAGATATTTCCTATAGAATAGAAATTAGTTCTTACGAGACACATCTTTAATTTTAAAGGATTATAGTGTGCCTATTTTTATTAATAATTTCATGTTCAAAATACATTTTATTAAAATACTTTAAAAATTATTTTATATTCCTAAGTATAAGTTCCATCTTCTTCATATATTCTTATATTCATGTGTGTATATATTCTTTATATCCTTCATATGTTATTTCAGTATTTATTTATATTCCTATGATACAGAAGGATTTTTATAGTTTGAAGCATTATAAATATGTCCAGGAATAATATTCTCTTCCCTGTTTTCTTACACTCTTTGTTTGCATTATATATCATGCTCCTGAAAAGGCTTTGCACCATGTAAATTGTAGGAGTAAGAGCTGAAGAAGCTCTATTATCAGCTCAAGCAACTTAAGTTAAATGTGATTTTTACTGTGGAAAATATCTGTAATATATTTATGGATACTCTAGTTTTTCCAGATGAAAATATTCTTGTAAAGAGTAACTTGAATTTCATGTCTGCACAACATTCTGCACACCATTCAGCAAAACCACCAAAATCTTAAATTTCATTTTTCATATGTGTGAAATTTAGTTCCTCTGGTGTCATTTTTTCGGTTGTTTAAGCACAATTTTCCCTGTGAAACCAATCTTTGCAAATTCTCCTTGTAGTACCAGATGCAACCTACCAGTGAGAAATAGTCGGGGGTCATTTTAAAGGTTATATATTTGGACTGAACATAAAATCAAGTAGCTCTTTTTTGAAACTAAAAATATGTATGCCAAATGTACAAATAAAGTTATGCAATTTAGAGAGACTGAAAAGACTTTAAAATTCTTTCTCTTCTCATCTAGGAAGAAAAAAAAATATCCTATATGTACCCAGATAACTTTTCCCCTCTACTTAAAATTTCTTCGTATTTTATAGAAATGTTCTACACAAGAGTATGTAACACAACCACCATAAATTTGTCAACAAAAAACTATGTCAAACCAATCTAATTTCCTCCCCTAACACAGGAACAGCCTTTGTGGTAAGAATCACAGAGTCACAGAATCACAGAATGGTAGGGGTTGGAAGGGACCTTGAAAGATCACCTAGTCCAACCGACCTCCAGAGCGGGATCACCTAGATTAGGTCACACAGGAACACATCCAGGTAGGTTTTGAATGTGTACAGAGAGGGAGACTCCATAAGCTCTCTTGGCACTCTCTTCCAGTGCTCTGTCACCCTCGCAATGAAAATGTTTTTCCTTCTGTTCACATGGAACTTCCCGTGCTCCAGCTTGCACCCATTGCCCCTTGTCCTATCATATGACATTACTGAGAAGAGCCTGGCTCCGTTCTCCTAGCATTCACCCTTTACATATTTATAGACATTGATGAGGTCACCCCCTCAGTCTCCTCCAAGCTAAAGAGACTCAGCTGCCTCAACCAGTCCTCATAAGGAAGGTGTTCCACTCCATCATCTTTGTGGCCCTGCACTGGACTCTTTTAAGGAGTTCTATGTCCTTGAACTGAGGGGCCCAGAACAAAATTCCAGATGAGGTCTCATCAGGGCAGAGTAGAGGGGGAGGAGAACCTCTTTCAACTTGCTGACCAGACCCTTTCTAATACACCCCAGGATGACATTGGCCTTTTTAGACATGAGGGCACATTGCTCGTTCATGGTCATCTTGCTGTCCACCCAGACCTGCAGGTCCCTTTCCCCAGTGCTGCTCTCCAACAGGCCAACCTGTATTGTTACATGGGGTCGTTCTTCCTTGGATGCAAGACTCTACACTTCCCTTGTTATATTTAATTAAATTTCTCCCTGCCCAGTTCTCCAGCCTGTCCAGGTCTCACTGAAGGGCAGCACAGCCCTCTGGTGTGTCAGTCACCCCTCCCAGTTTTGTGTTGTTGGCAAACTTGCTCACCATGTACTCTGTTCCCTCATCCAGGTCGTTGATGAATATATTGAAGAGTACTGGTCCCAATATGGACCCCTGAGGGACTCCGCTAGATCCAGGCCTCCAGCTAGACTCTGTCTCATTGACCACAACTCTCCGACTTCTTTCCTTCCACCAGTTCACAATCTACCTCACTACCCAATCCTCCAGACCACACTTCCTCTGTTTAACTATGAGGATGCTGTGGGAGATGGTGTCAAATGCTTTACTGAAATCAAGGTAAACTACATTCACTGACCTAACAACATCTATCCATCTGATTATGTCCTCATAAAAGGCTATCAGATTGGTCAAGAAACAAAAATATGGTGGGGTTTATGATGCTATCTCACGTGAAGTTCTCTTATTCAAGTACAGAAAAAGTGATCCAGAGGAAGCATTGAGTCAGATGTAAAAATAGCTCCAGAAAGATAATAGTTCCTCTGTTTCACTAGCAGAAAAAAGGATTATGTTCTCATTTCAACTGAGATAGTTAATTTTCTTTTGGTGCTTTAGATTTAATATAAGAATAATGTTCAAAGCACACTGATGTTTTCAGTTGTTGATAGGTAGTTGTAGTGTCCACACTAAGTCAAGGACTTTTCAGCTTCCTACACCCTGCACAAGGAGCTGGGAGAGCACAGCCAGGACAGCTGATCCAGACTGATCAAAGGAATATTTCTTAATGTAGAGCAACAGGCTCCCTCTAGAACTATGCAAGTGAGCCAGGAAGTGGGATTGCTACTCGGAAACAGACTACCCCTCCGACTGTTTTCCTTTAATTTCACACGTGGTGAGCAATTGCATTTGTGCATCACTTGGTTTATTGCTGTTATCTTTATTATTATTGTTCTTCTCTTCCTTTGTTATCCTATTAAACTATCTTTATCTCAACCCATGAGGTGTTTTTTTATTCCAGACCCATCCATATGTGGGGGGAGGGCTGAGCAGGCAGCTGCATGGTGCTTAAGTGACTGGCTGGGGTTAAACCACTCAGACGACTAAACTAAGAACCTGTATCTGCAGCCATAGAAGATTGTCAAGGTTGACCTGATAATGCAGGAAACACCATATTTATTAAATTTTTAGATGTTACTAAGCTGAAGGAATTTGTCAGAGTGTTGGAATGATAAGAATACAGAAAGTACTGTTATCATTCCAACACTGACAAATTCCTTCAGCTTAGTAGCATCTAAAAATAGTAAAGTAAAAATAGTAAAGTAAATAGGTACACTGAGGCAAAAAGAGGTCCAGTAAACAAGCTGGGTCACTAGACCAGTCACCATCTCTGTAGTTTTAAGGTTATCATAATTACCGAATTTTCTTTCAGTTCAAGGTCATCATGTCATCATGGGGAAGCCTGCAAACTACAAGGC
This sequence comes from Hypotaenidia okinawae, assembly GCA_027925045.1. Taxonomy (NCBI): domain Eukaryota; kingdom Metazoa; phylum Chordata; class Aves; order Gruiformes; family Rallidae; genus Hypotaenidia; species Hypotaenidia okinawae. Next base: position 139,944,867 of record BSDF01000001.1, read on the forward strand.
ATCCTCTACCTTATGTGCCTCTTCAGTACTGTATTCTGGCCAGTGTTATGTTCTCAAACTCTAACAGACCTTTCATGTTCTGCCTCTGCAGTCCACATGATGGACTATACTACAGTCCTAATGTTATTTCTGACATTTTTAATTGAAAGACACGCATTTAGAAAGGCAAATTTAGCAAAAATCATAAAAATGTTTAGTAACACAAAGTATCAGAAGGAGCATAAATACGATCTAGCATCAATTACTATATAAATATAGTCTCTTAGCCTTAGAAAAAAAAGAATATGCTCCTAGTCCCTGCTTATAAAAATAGATTCAAAGTGTGTACAAAGGGATTTAAAGACCTTTGGAAGGACATGTACGAATACAGAGTACTGTGCTATCAAACTAACTTTAAAAAACAATTACATTACAGCTAAACAGGAATTGTTATATGTAGCTTCCATTTCCCAGGTTGTAGGTTTTCTATATACACATTAAGAGGAGAGAAATTTCAGTTAATAAGACTAAGAGAAAGAGGAAGTTCATACAGGGAAAGAGTAGTTGTCCTCTTTTTTTTTTTTTTAATCCTGCTTGTAAGAACAGATTCTGGGAAAAGGACTACACTGTTATATTATAATCTGATTAGGCATGACTGTTAAAATTTAGTTAAATTAAGCAAAGCAAAAGAAAAAACTCCTGATGACAACAGCTACAGAATTAACTTTAAAAATTGATTTATAAATATACACAAGAATGACTATTTCATCTGTGAAAAATTCAAAACAAAAATAGTTTATCTCTCTAAGAGCTGATAGGCTTTAACTAATCAGCTCCCTCTGCATGCATATTAGCAGACAGTACCAGAGCATAAATTAAATTGATGCATGAATGAAAAAAGGAATGCTGGTATGTTTTTCTCATCTTAAAAAAATATTAATTCTCTGAAGAAGGAAGGGAAAACTAAAATAGTAGGAAATTAAAATATTTAAGTTCTTGTGACTGAGTCATCAAAGCGAGCAGCTCCAGTGTCTGCATGATCTGGAGTCCTCTATTATGGAGCACAGGTTTACCAAAACAGTGGAACCTAAGGGAGCCAAGAGGGCTGCCAGGAGCCTGCAGCTCACATGATGGAAGCTGATGAAACCTGGGTGGGGCCAGGAGTAACGACAGTCAGATCCCACAGATGTAAAGATGGGACAGACCCTCCTGGATGACATGTTGGAGCACATCAAGGATGAGTGCATGATCTGGAAAGGGGGCTCTGGTGAACCTAATGAGGTTCAACACTGCCAAGTGTCAGGTGCTGCACTTGGGCCGGAAGAATCCCAGACACAGATACAGACTGGGAGAAGAGCTCCTTGAGAGTAGCCCTGCTGAGAAGGACTTGGGGATTCTGGTAGATGAGAAACTGAACATGAGCCAGCAGTGTGCTCTTGCAGCTCGGAAGGCCAACGGTATCCTGGGCTCCATCAGAAGAGGGGTGACCAGCAGGGACAGGGAGGTGATTGTCCCTCTCTACTCTGCCCTCGTGAAACCTCATCTGGAGTTCTGTGTCCAGATCTGGGGGCCCCAATGCAAGAAAGATGTGGAACTGTTGGAGAGAGTCCAGAGGAGGGCCACAAGGATGATTAGAGGGCTGGAGCACCTCACCCACTGTTGCAGTTTTGCGTAGCTGGGTACAGGTAAAGAACGTGGGGGGCTGCAGAGATGGCTGCTGTAAGAAACAGCTAAAAGCTCTCTCCAGGCCCTGGAGAATAAAAATCAGCCAATTCAAGGCCAGAGATGCTGTTGACCAAGGCTGAGCCAATTGGTGATGGTCACACCGTCTCTGGGAAGCATATATAGGAGAAAAAAAAATGCAAGCAGATGCATTTTTCCACCAGAGAAGGGAGTGAGAAGATGTAAGGAGCTATGCAGACACCAAGGCCGGGGAGAGGGGGAGGAGGTGCTCCAGGTGCTGGAGAGAAATATTCCCCTGCAGCTCATGGAGAAATCCATGGTGGAGTGGATGGCCCCCCCAGCCCATTGAAAAGGCTGAGACCCCCACCTACAGCACATGGAAAGGCCCAGTGCTGGAGCAGTTGGAGACATACTGGAGATGCTGTGACCCAGCATCTTCATTCGAGCAAGCCCCTGCCAGCACTTGCAGCCCATGGAGAGAGACAGAGACACAGAGATGAGCAAGGGAGAGATTTACGCTGTAACAGGTTTGCTTGAGGGAGGCTTGTGACCCCATAGAGGACTGGGACTGAGAGACACTGTGATTTATGACTGCCCACCATAGCAGTGACCCATGCCAGGGCAGCTGGTGAAGAGCTGAAGCCTTGTGGGAAAGGACTCATGTTGGAGAAGTTTATGAAGGACTGCCTCCCATGTGTGGAACCCCACGGTGTAGCAGGGGAAGGATGTGTGGAATGAATGCCTTCCTCCTGGCCAAGAAGGAAACCAACTTACAAGGAACTGACCAAACACCCCATTTTCCCAGTCATTGCTGCTCCCTGTGCCACAATGTGGGGGTGGAGGGAAGAAGGGAGCGAATATCATGCCTAAAGTGAAGTCTGCTAAGAAGGGAGGGGTGTGGGGGAGGTGCTTTAAGATCTGGTCGTACTTCCCATTTTCTGACTCTGGTTTCACTGTGTGTGTGTGTGGTGTAGTGTAATAAATTAGATAGTTTTCTTTCCTTTATTCTGTGTTGAGCCTGTTTTGCCCATGACGCTAATTGCAGAATTATCTCTCCCTGTCCTTATCTCGACTCCTAAGCCTCTCAATGTATATTTTCTCCCCTGTCCAACTGAAAAGGGGAGTGATAGAGTGACTTTGGTGAGTGTCTGGCCTCCAACCAGGCCTAAACCACCACACCTACGAAGAGAGGCTGATGGAGCTGGGCTTGTTCAGCCTAGAGAAGAGAAGGCTGCAGGGGAACCTCATTGCAGCCTTCCAGTACTTGAAGGGAACTTATAAACAGGAGGGGAATCAACTTTTAAAAAAGGTAGAAAATGGCAGGACAAAAGGGAATGGACTAAAGCTAAAGGAGGGAAGGTTTATATCAGATATTGGGGAAAGTTTTTTACAGAGAGAGAGTAAGGTGCTGGAACAGGCTGCCCAGAGAGGTGGTGGATGCCCTGTCTCTGGCAGTGTTCAAGGCCAGGTTGGATGGGGCCCTTGTGTAGCTCCAGACCTGGAGGTTGGTGGCCCTGCCTGTGTCAGGGGGTTTGGAACTCTATGATCCTTGGCATCCCTTCCAACCCATGCCATTCTATGATTCCATGATCAGGAAGGAAGGAAAAGGAATGAGGTAGCCCTATCTGTTCGGGAATGTTTTGACTGTCTAGACCTTGATGGTGAGGAAAGTGTTGATTTTTTTGTGGGAAAGAATCACTGGCAGTCTAAAAAAGCAGACACCTTTATGGGAGTTCATAATATTCTGTCGGCGTTGAAGTATTTTGTAAATATTTTTTACCACAGGATCTTCACTCATTTCTAGGTGGGGATGGGGAGAAGCATCAGCTTTCCTAATTTATCTTTGATTCACCTCAGAGACCAGCTACCGTTGCAAATCTGATTACATGAATCAGTTATTTGCTACTCTGGGCTCAGAAATCCTTTTCTGTAACCAGACACATACCATAGATAGCCTGAATTTAAATAAAACATAGAAGAACAGTTAGAAGAATACCAGCCACTTCCAAGCATTAAATGCTCTTGATCTGAATCATCCTTTCATTAAAGTTTATTTCCCCTCTCTCTTTCTTGGGGTATCATGTCACTAATTTACATATCTCTGCTTGTCCTGAAATTCACTGTTCTCCATTTTGTTGATTGCTTCTTGGCAGCTATCTTATGATGTTCACGATCCCAGGGATATCGTCAGCACTAAAACCAGACTTCAATCAAGCAGCAAATTTACAGTCTGGATCAGGCAAAGTAGATTAGGTGCCTGCTCCATAATAAGGATGTGAAGCGCTGCCATAGACAACACCAAATGCAGTTCCTGCCAATGAATTTTGATTCAGATCCAGTGGTTCTCAGACAGTAAAAGTGACTAAACAGCACTTCTGTATTTATATCCTGTAAAGGGAATTTTAAGAATGTGTCCAACACGTATTATATGAGCTAAAATACGTTTTTTGTTTAACTTCTAGGGTCAGATTGTGCAATGTAGTCAGAGTACAGTATAAGTGTAAAGTTAAACTTATGAAAGATGATTGGAGGAAGGGTTAGAAGTAAGTTGCTGACATTCTTAGTAAAGGATGCAATACTGTAAGCAATGTTAGGAGAGGGGATTGCATGACGAGCAAAAAAGCCAACAAAATTCTGTGAAGCAGATACTGCCATAGCCATTCTAGAATAATTTGCTGTCTATGAAGCTATGCCTGCTGTTCATTCACTGCGACGTGGGGCCACCACTTTTGAAATGGCATTAATTGTTATACAATGTAATGTTGCACAGAAATATGTGGATAGACCATTTGTTATAACACCAGTCAATTGCATCTTTTACAAAAGAAAGACTTGCGGTGAATCAAATCTCTGAAACGGGGCGCTCATTTACTGTCTGGTTGGAAGTGTCCCTTGCAAATGTCACAGAATCATGGAATAGTTTGTGTTGGAAGGGACCTCAGAGACCATCTAGTTCCAAGCCCCTTGCCAAGGAAAGGGACATCTTCAACTAGACCATCTTAATCAAAGCCCCACACAGTCTGGCCTTGAAGACTTCCACAGATGGAGCATACACAACTACTCTGGGAAATTCTGTAATGATACTAGAAATATCACTTAAGATCCATAGAGACTTTCTGAGAAAAGACTGAAGAGGCTATCAGGTGAGAGCCTCTAATGTCTTTGCCCATAGTCTGCCCCAAGCAATGTTTATGTTACAAATTGCCCCATACCATCACCCTACTCCCTTAACAAGTCATCATGCTCTATGATACGACACTTGAGCAATGCTGTAATACAGCAGAGCTCACCTTACTGACCCATCTAAAACACAATGTCATTTACACCCAGTCAAATATTGCCTAAATGACTTGAAGGACACAACTGAGAACACTGTGCTGCTTCACTGTGGGTCAGGCTAACACTGATGCCTAAGCTACCGGTTTTAAAGTCAACAGAATATAAAAACTATTTTGTTTACAGTGTAAACATTCCTCTACCTACCTGTTAAAATAGTGCCTGTCACTATTTTCTATAGCCTTTGCCATATTCATTATTTTAAAATTCAAAGACTGAAAAAAAGAAAATTGTTAGTTACATTCTTCTGCCATTAAGGAGAGCAAGTCTGGACTTTCCCTGTACATAGCTGATTGCCAACTTAGATGGCAATTAATTAACTCAATACACTCCCTACCGCTAGTTTGAATAATCTCCAAATCCTGGTCCTGTTTCCCATGTGTGTAGTTTACCCTAGAATATCTCTAATGGTACAGCTTGAACTTTTGCAAGGCTACAAAACTGGCTTTTACACTGCTTCAAGGATTTAACTTGAAATTATCTGACTTTAAATTAATTGGTCTTGGGAAGTAACAGACAGGTCCTTGGTGAGTAAGAAAAGTTAGAGATATTAGTTGGTATAATACAGCTTAAGTTATCATGTCACATGAACATCTTCTGATCTCATCTAGACTCACTTTTAACTCGCTAGAGAGAAATAAGTTACTCTACAATGTTCAGAGGCTCAGATTTAGGCATCTGTCACAAGATAAAATAAACTACAATTTTAAAGTGTCATTTTACTGCCTTGACTATAAAACAAGGAACAAATTTGCTCTGAGGTAAACACAAGGGATCTAAAAGTGAGTCAAATGGGTACACCTTTGGTGGCAAGAGTATATGAAGACTGAAAACACAGAGTTTACATCAGAACACAATTAATGTAAAACCTTCAATAAATCAGTTAAATTAGTAGAATTGTCTCTTGTAGGTTTGTTACATCTATAAAGGTGGCTATTCTTGTTCTTTCAAATACTAAAAAGCTATTATTCAGCAGCTCCTAGGAAAATAAAAACATCTAGAAAAAATATATATTTCAAAAAGAAATTCATTTTTGAAACAATTGTGATACCTAAACGCTCTACTTTTCATAAAATCATAGAATATCCTGAGTTGGAAGGGACCCATAAGGATCTTTGAGTCTAACTTCTGTCTCCACTCAGGGCCAGACAAGTCAGAGCATGGGACTGAGGGCATCCTCCAGATGCTTCTTGAACTCACTCAGCCAAGCTGTGACCTCTTACCAGGAGAGCCTGTTCCAGTGCCCAACCACCCTCTCAGACCACCTCTTCCTAATATCCAGCCTCACTCTCCCCTGTTGCAGCTTCATTACCATTCCCTCAGGTTGTATCACTAGTCACAGTGACACAGCGCTTCCCCTCCACACTCCCTCATCAGGAAGCCATAGACAATGTATTTGAAAAACATTTTTTATTGCCTGCCACAGTACTGGCCAGTCTCAGCTTTAACTGAGTGATAGCCACACTATTTTTCTCCCTACAAAGGTGAACATCATCCCTGTAATCCAGTGGACTTTTCCAACTGCTTCCCTAAACAGCCCAAAATCTGCTCTCCCCATATCTAGTGTTGAAGTTTTGGAGGCAGTTTTCCTCCTCTCACCAAAGATTTTAAATTTCACTACTTTGTGGTCACAGTGGCCAAGACAGCTACATACAACTACTTATCCCATGAGTCCTTCTCTATTTACAAGCAAGAGATCTGGGAAGGCACCTTTCCTTCTCAGCTCCCTTAGTACCTGAACAAGAAAGTTATAATCCAGTTGTTTTAGGAATCTCATGGATCTGTATTAGCTGTGTGCTATTCCTAGTTAACATCTGGCAAGATGAAGTACTCCATAATGACAAGAGCAGACAATATAAAGGTGTCTCATTCCCTTGAAGAGTAACTCATCAATGTCATTGTTCTGGCTGGGCAGTCTATAGTAGACTCCCACTACAACGTCACCTTTATTTGTTTGTCCCTTAATCCTCACCCAAATACTCTCAAAAGTGTTGTCACAAACTGACAGCTCCATGCAGTCCAGCCTCTCCATTACATACAGCACCAACCCCCCACCTCTCCTTCTCTGCCTGTCTCTTCTGAAGAGCTGTACATCAGTCACAGGACTCTTTCCACCAGTTTTTTCTTAAGCCAATGATGTCATACCTCTGGGATGAGCCAGGACTTCTAGCTCTTCTTGCTTGTTCCTCATGCCACCTGCATTGGTATAGAAGGACTTCAGATGTGCTCCAGTGTACCCCACACCTCTTGGAGGGGACTTAAGAATCTCACTAACACACAGCACCTCTGATTGTGGCATGCCATTCCATATTTTGTCACCAGCCGCACGAACACACTTCAGCTGGACTTTTAGTCCCATCCCGGACTCTAACAAGCTGCTGCTCAGCTCACTTCTAGCTTGACTGGTTTTACCCCTTCACCTTCAGGTCTAGTTTAAAGCCCTCTCTACATGCCCTGACAACTCTTGGGTTAGGATCCTTGTCCCTTTTTGGGAAAGATGTACCTCATCTGCTGCCAGCAAACTCAATGCCGAATAAACCATCCCATGATCAAAAACCCCCAAAATTCCACTGACTGCACCAGCCTCTTAGCCCCAACTTGATCAGGTGTGTTCTCCTGCTCCTCTCAGTGTTTTTCCCTGCTTCTAAAGGGATGGAGGAAATCACAACCTGTGTTCCCGCACCTCTAATTAATCACCGGAATGCCCTAAAGTCCCTTTTGATAGCCCTTAGTCTTCTCTCCGCCACTTCGTTACTGACAAAATGGAATACCAAAAGTGGGTAGCAGTCGGAGGGCTGTAGCAGTTTAGGGAGCTGCCTAGTGATGTCCTTGACCTGGGCACTAGGGAAGTAGCAGACTTCCCTGTGGGTAAGGTCTGGGCGACATATGACTTTCTCTGTTCCCCTGTAAAAAAAAAGTCAACTTTTATTGACTTCATAATTTAATATGCTTAAAAAAATTCATTATTTCCTCTAAAAAAAAGTCTTGTAATGAGGATGATGCTATTTTGTTTTGTAATGTTTAAAAAAACCCCAACCAACCAACCAACCAACAAACCCAAAAAAACCAGCCAACAACAAGAATCCTCAACAGACACTATGAGGAAATATGATGTACTGAGAATACTATTTCCAAAGTACAATAAACTAATTTTGTATGGAACAAATAAATGGCTACATTTCAGTAAGAACTATTCTTAGGCCAAATTTCATTTTGCAGCTCTGGACAATTTTCCCCAGAGGATCATTTAAAGGAAAAGGGTGGGAAAGAACTGTATAATGGGAAAAGAATATTAGTTTCTTTTCTCTCACCCTATGAAATGAATCCACTTACTATAAAAATCTGCCATCTGCTGTTCTGACAAAAAGTCAAAAAAAGGTATATAAAAATTTGTCCTATGAAGTAAAAAAAAAAAAAAAAGCAGATAAAAATAAAAAAGGAGATGGGATCAATCTATCAGGAAACGTCATATATAGTTCATAAGAAAGGGAAACTCTTCTGTTATATATAAAAGTTATGTGGATGACTCAGGCATAACACCCAAAAAGGAGTTCAGATTTTTAGCTTCTTGAAGGCCTTTCACCAGTGATGCCAGTATAAACAGAATCAAGTTGTCCAGACTTTTCTTTTTACTCTCACGCCTGCGTAGTTTGTGTAGTTTCAGAGAAAGCTATCTGGAAACTCATTTAGGTAAAAATGCACAGATGGGTTGATGTAGTATTTTTCAGTCACAAGAATTTCTTCATCTTCCCCTATGAATATTGGGCTTGCATAAACACTTTTTCAGGAACAGTGTAAGCCAGAAGAGAAGAACTGAGAATGAGAATACAGAAGGTTGGAAAGTGTTGTGGTAAGAAGAGTGTAGTCATGAACGTGAATCTGCTGCTATTCACTGTAGACCTGGTGTTTGGATGTTTCAGTCTTCTACTTGAAAGTATTTAGTTGCCAATACATAGACTCAGGAATCACAATGTTGACCACTAGGTCAGAAAACCAGCCAAGGGAAAATAACTAAAAGGATTGTGCCCAAGAATCTTTCTGTTCTGTATATTCATTTATCTCTCTGGACCCTCTCTCTCTCTTCAGAGGTATCACAAGCCTCCTCTTTGCTGATGTGGACAGTAGCTGGAATGAGTTTATTCATGTCTTTTAGGGGGGTTTTGTGATTTGAAATCTAAGCAAATTTGTGCTGCTTTTGGCTAGGACAGTTAATTTTCTTCTTAGTATGACAATGTGTTTTGGGTTTGTGATGAAAATGCTGTTGATAATATAGAGATATTTCTGTCTCACACAGAGTCGAGGCCTTTGCTGCATTCACCCCACCCCACCAGTTAGAAGGCCGGGGTCCACAAGAATTTAGGAGGGTATATATCCAGGAGAGCTGAGACCAACCGATCAAAAGGATATTCCATACCATATGACATCGTGCTCAGCAATAAAATCTGAGGGAAGAAGGAGAAAGGGGGATGATGTTTGGAGTGATGGCATTTATCTTCCCAAGTAACAATTACACGTGATGGAGCCCTGGTTTCCTGGGGATGGCTGAACACCTGCCATGACAGCAAACATTTAGGCACCAACATTCTTGTACTGGGTCTGGCCAAGATGCAGTTATTTTCCCCAAAGCAGCCTTCATAATGCTGTACTTTGTATTGGGAGCTAGGAAGGTGTAAATTGCACATGAGATTTTGGCTACCACTGAGCAGTTCCAGCACAACATCAAAGCTGTCTCTCCAATATTTCCACTTTCCTCGCCAATAGGCTGGGTTTGGGCAAGACCTCGGAAGGGGACCCAGGTAGGACAGCTGACCAAAGGGATATTTCATAGCATATGACGTCTGCTCATCAATAAAAGTTAAGAGAAAAGAAGAGGAAGGAGGTGTGCACTTTTCTTATTTGAGACATTTGTATTTCAAAGCGGCCACCGCATGTACTGAAGTACCACTTTCCAGAAAGTGGCAGGACATCATGGGCTGATGGGAAGTATAGATTAATTCTTTTAATATCCCTTTAATTCCATGCATAGCCTTATGTTTTGCTTTATTAAAGTGCCTTCATCTTGACCTACAAGTTTTTAAAAATCTAATTTTTCTCCCCTCCCTGTCCAGTCTGTTAGACAACTGGCATCCAGCCAAGGTCAACCCACCACAGTTCTCTACTGAACCCAGCCCAAAGGCCAACAAATTTTGTTATACTGGTTGCTTTTTCTTTTTTTTTTTTTTTTTTTTTTTACAAGAACAATTGATTAAAAAATGTAGAAAGATAAATAAGACTTGGCAAGAAAAAGAACAACAGTAGTTTAAAAACAAATGGAGACCAACAATCGTTTACTTTTCTTTCTATTATAGGTATTTACTTTATCTCAACCTGCATAAAAATAATCCTTTAATACATTGAAATATTTAACTATGAACTGAAGGGTGTTATTGCATCATTCACTTACTGTACTAAACCTTGAAAAGAAACTGTCTTCATTCAGACTTAAAAGACAATTCTTCAGCATGTATCTATGTTCACTACATAATCTAGATAACAACAACGATAATAATGATAATATCAATAATCATCATCATCATCATCATCATCATCACCTTGTAACATTTTTCTCTGCTTGTCAGAAGTTCAATAAAAGCACGTAACCACCCTCAAAAAAGTCCTTAGATCAAGTAATTACACATTTATTGACATCTCTGTCATGTGCAAGAGTAGAATCCAGCTAACATGAATACATCCATGGGTTATGGCCATTAGCAAAGCTGTCTGCTCAAAACTTTGAAAAGTATTTATGTTTGGACAGGTACTATTCGAGCTACCTGGACAGAATTTTGTAATCTCCTGTGTTACTGTAAATTACGCTAAGGGGTATTCTAAAACCCTAGGAAAGAAGAAAAAGAAGACCCAAACCTCAGTGTTTGGTAGAAGAAAAATTGATCTTTTTTCTTTTCAAAGATTCTTTTAAATATTGCATCTTCTTTATAGCATTATATTTTTCAATATTTTTAGTACACATATAAAATAGGAAATAACAAAGAAAAAAAATATAAATCACAGATATAGTTTTGAACATTACAGTAGTGAATTTGAACAAATTTCTATCCAGAATGTTTTTAAGCTCAGTTTTATACTTCTGAAAGAAACACATAGACTTGTTGTTGAAATACTGTTTTCTGGATTTGTAAATAAGATTTTTGTTCCGTCGCCGGATAGAAATATTCCATTAAAGGTTGCTGTAGTGGCATATTAGGTAATGATATTTACTATTTAATTTTATTGGATCAGCAAGAAAATAATTTACCACTCATGAAAAAGGTCATGTCTTCTGAGACACTCTGCAATGTAAGATTAAAGATCACTGTGAACAATTTAGGTTTTTTTTTCAAAACTAGTGGTAAAATTAACTTAGGAGAAGTAAAAATTTGTCTGACCACCTTCAAAAAAGGAAATTATTCTGAATAGTTTCCAAAAATTTAACCTCTTCTATATGCAAAAGTCTTCTCTGATTCTACCTCCTCAGTCTTTTCTCTTCTCTTCAATGTTTTAGTCACAATTTCAAGCTACATTTCTGACATAAAACGGTATTAAGTGATCAAAAATGATAATAATGATAATCTTTCTAAACATACATTTTCCAAACTGTTGCATTAAACAAAAGAATAAATAGGAAACTTAAGTAAAAGCTGAAATTTAGAGGGCAGAGCAGAGCAAAAGAGTAATGATAAAAAAATATCATCAAGAAAACTTGAAACGTGTCTAACCTTTTTTCTACTCTTTTTAATAGTTTGGTTTGGGGTTCTCCCAAGAACATGTAATTCTACAGACCACTTCCAGTCCCCAAAATATATTTCAGTGGTCAGTGAAAATAAAGACAAATAATAGAATCATGAAATGATTTTGTTTCAAAGGGATCTTTAAATGTAATCTAGTCAAGCCCCCAGCTTCCACCTCCACCATCTTCAACTGAAGGGACATCTTCAACTGAAGGAGCTTGCTCAGAGCCCCATCCAACTTGGCCTTGAACAAATGGGGCATCCACATCTTCTCTGGGAACCCTGTGGTAGTGATTCATCACCCTCATAGATCACAAGTCTACACCTACCATGCTTTAGCTTATGGCCATTAACACTTGTCCTGTTCCTACTTGCTCTTGTAAACAGTCCCTCGGGAGCATCATTTCCTTCTACCTGATGGTCACATTTTGATGGAGACCAGGACATGGTGGCTTTCTGGACTGTAAACTTACGTTGCCAGGTAATGTGGAGCTTCTCATTCATCAGCACCCCCAAGTCCTTCTACACAGGACTGCTGTCAATCCAATCATTCTTCAGCCTTTATCAATGATGGGGTTTGCCTTTTCTTTCTGACAGCAGATGAAGTTCACTGTTTTGAGAAGATTCACAAAAGAGGGTTTGAGGTCTTGTTTATCTTGGATAGGAATTAGACTAATTAAAAGCTTAAAGCAGGCAGTCTTTACTTTTCCAGATGTTATTACTATCTTCTTGGTTAATTCAACATAGGTTAACATTGTTGAGTTAAAATAAGAGCTCCCTCCCTCCCTCCCTCCCTCCCTTCCTTCCTTCCTTCCTTCCTTCCTTCCTTCCTTCCTTCCTTCCTTCCTTCCTTCCTTCCTTCCTTCCTTCCTTCCTTCCTTCCTTCCTTCCTTCCTTCCTTCCTTCCTTCCTTCCTTCCTTCCTTCCTTCCTTCCTTCCTTCCACAGGTAAGTAATGTGGTCAGTAAGAAATCTGATCTCCTTTTTCAGTATAAGAGAATTAATTGATATAAATAATCAAACTGGAATGTAAGAAGACAGGATGGTGAAGGGAAGTAGACCTGTGGCGTAACACTGACAGACTTCCTGATAGGTCTCATGCCCTTATAATGAGGAAAAAAAAAGTATTGCTTGCTTGTTACTTAGGGTGATAAGGGCAGGATAGAGTATTCAGTCTTGTGAAAGTGACACTCCTGAGGTTAACCCCTTGATATCTGATTGTCTTTGAATGCCTCCAGAAGATTTTACATGCCTAGCTTGGTTACTTGCCTCAGCAGAGATGAAAATAAAGGTCCCATTTAGTACTTAAATTGAGAATTCTAATTCTTGTTCTGAGTCTGTTGCTTTCAATAAATTTAAGATTTTAATAATAAAGTTCTTACCAAATATTATGTCATAGAATCATAGAATAATAGAATTGTAGGGGTTGGAAGGGACCTCGAGAGATCATCAGGTCCAACTCCCCTGCCAAAGCAGCTCCCTAGGACATTTCACTGAGATAGGCATCCAGACGGGTCTTGAATATCTCCCGAGAAGGAGACTCCACCACCTCCCTGGGCAGCCTGTGCCAGGGCTCTGTCACCCTCACTGTGAAAAAGTTTCTCCGCATGTTGGTGCGGAACTTCCTGTGCTCCAACTTGCAGCCATTGCCCCTTGTCCTGTCTCCACAGACCACTGAAAAGGGGCTGGCTGATTCCCCCTGCATCCCTTGCTTAAGATAATTATAAACATTAATTAGGTCTCCCCTTAGTCTTCTCTTCTCAAGGCTGAACAGTCCCAGTCTTCTCAGCCTTTCCTCATAGGGGAGATGCTCCAGGCCCTTAATCATCTTCGTAGCCCTTCTTTGGACTCTCTCCAGGAGATCCCTGTCCTTTTTGTAACAGGGATCCCAGAACTGGACACAATACTCCAGGTGGGGCCTGACCAGGGCAGAGTAGAGCGGGAGGATCACCTCCTTTGACCTGCTGGCCACACTCCTCCGGATGCACCCCAGGATCCCATTGGCTCTCTTAGCCACCGAGGCACACTGCTGGCTCATGGCCAACCTGTCATCCACCAGGACCCCCAGGTCCTTCTCCACAGAGCTCTTCTCCAGCAGGTCATCCCCCAGCCTGTACTGATAGAAACGGTTGTTCCTTCCCAGGTGCAAGACTTTACACTTGCTTTTGTTAAACCTCATCTGGTTTCTCCCTGCCCAGCTCTCCAGCCTGTCCAGGTCTCGCTGGATGGCAGCGCAGTGTTCCTGCGTGTCAGCCACTCCTCCCAGCTTTGTGTCATCGGCGTACTTGCTGAGGGTCGAGGCTATTCCCTCATCAAGGTCGTCAATGAAGATGTTAAACAGGACTGGACCCAACACCGAGCCCTGGGGAACACTGCTAGTCACAGGCCTCCAGTCAGACTCTGCTCCACTGATCACGACCCTCTGGGCTAGGTCCGACAGCCAATTCTCAACCCACCTCACTCTCCACTCATCTATCCCAAGCTTTCTCAGCTTTGCTATCAGGATGTCATGGGAAACAGTATCAAAAGCCTTGCTGAAGTCAAGGTAGATGACATCCACTGTTCTCCCTCCATCTACCCAGCCGGTGATGAGATCGTAGAAGGCTATGAGATTGGTCGAGCACGATTTCCCCTTGGTGAATCCATGCTGACTACTCCTCATGACCTTCTTCTCTTCCAATTGCTTGGAGATGGCATCCAGAACAAGCTGTTCCATTACCTTTCCAGGGACAGAGGTGAGGCTGACTGGCCTATAGTTGCTGGGATCCTCCTTCTTGCCCTTTTTAAAGACTGGAGTGACATTGGCTATCCTCCAGTCCTCAGGCACTTCTCCTGTTCTCCAGGATCTGTTGAAGATGATAGAGAGCGGCTCAGCAATCACCTCCGCCAGCTCCCTCAGCACACGTGGATGTATCCCATCCGGTCCCATGGATTTGTGTGCGTTTATCCCTTTGAGCCGCTCCTGGACCTCCCCTACCTCAACCAGATGGAAATTCTTCATATCCCAAACACTCCTATTTACATCCAGTGCCTGTGGGTCCCGGGGGCCTTTGAGTTGAAGACCGAAGCAAAGAAGGCATTCAGTATCTCCACCTTCTCAGTATCCCCCGTTACCAGGACACCCTCCTCATTCAGCAAGGGACCTACATTATCCCTGGTCATCCTCTTGCTATTCACGTATCTAAAAAAAACCCTTTTTATTATCCTTTATGTCCCTTGCCAGCTTCGTTTCCAAGAGGGCTTTAGCCTTCCTAGTTGCGACCCTACAGGCCCTGACTACATTCCTGTATTCTCCCCATGTGCTCAGACCCTTCTTCCACAATTCATAGATCTTCCTCTTCTCTTTGAGTTTACTCATCAGCTCCGTGTTCATCCAAGCAGGTCTTCTGCCTCTCCTTCCCGATTTCCTGCACAAAGGGATGCATCGTTCCTGTGCTTGGAAGAAGTGAGGTTTGAATGCTAGCCAGCACTCACAGGCTCCCATTCCTTCAAACAGCGTAGCCCATGGGATAGCCCCTATTAAGTCATGGAGGAGATCAAAGTTAGCTTTTCCAAAATTCAGGGTAGCTATCCTACTTTTTGGCTTGCTTCTTCCACTCAGGATCTTGAACTCAACCATTTCATGGTCACTTAGACCTAAGCTGCCCCCGACCTTCACTTCCCTAACGAGCCCGTCCTTGTTAGTTAAAACAAGGTCCAGCACCCGCCCTCCCCTTGTAGGCTCCTGCACCATCTGTAGCAGGAAATTGTCTTCAACACACTGCAGAAATTGTCTGGACTGCATACGACTGGCCGTGTTGCTTGCCCAGCAAGTATCTGGATAGTTGAAGTCCCCCATAAGGATTAGTGCCCGGGATCTTGAGGCTACTTCTAACTGCTTATAGAAGGCACTATCAACCTGCTCATCTTGATCAGGGGGCCTATAGCACACTCCAACAACAATGTCACCCATACCAGTTTGCCCCTTGATTTTAACCCACAAGCACTCGACGGATGGTTCATCCTTCCCCAGGTGGAGCTCAATACAATCTAGGTGCTCTCTCACATAAAGAGCAACTCCTCCACCTCATGTCCTTTATTCTCTACATGTAACTGTAGAGAAAGTGCCCCTGTATCAAAAAGCAGGTCTGAACTGCATTGAACAGGGAAGATGTCCTTAGAGATGTAAATCATGGTGGGATGTAGGGATTTGTTCAGTATAAAAGATACAAAAAATGGAAGGTAATCTGCCGTTATGAAAACTATATGAAGAATAAGGCAAAATAGGAACACTTAAAAATCAACAAATATTTTTAGCCAACTCTTAAAAGGCTGTGTGGGTTTGGGCTTTTATTAAAAAAATCCAAAAAAAACCCAGCTAGGTAGCATTGTTCACATTGAAATTCTCCTCAGTGAAAAATAAAATAGGCTGTCACCATGGCATATTCTGCAAGCATAGGCAGTGGTAAACAGTATGCAGCTGTAATCTTCAGACTTTCTTAGTTTTAGTCAAAAAATATTAAAGTTAAACCCTGTTTTCACCTTATTTTCATGTATGCCCATTGCTAAAGGTTGAATATGTTGGGTTTTTTAAAAGGTATCAGAGATCAGGAATTTTATTCAAGAAATAAAACACATTATACTTAAATTTCTTCCTCTGTAATTTAACATAAAATTTAAACAGAAATGTTTACTGATTAAAAGTGAACAAAATAGATTTTTTTTCTCTAAATTTAGGCACTGAATGCTTTATTTAAAGTATTGAATAGCTATGTACAACGAAAAAGAAATTCCAGATAACAGCGTTAATTAAAATTGTAATTGAATCTCTATGAATTACCAAGGGCAGAAGAAAAATCATATACAGAACATTGCTTGATGTTTTCTGCGGTTTTTTGGGGTTTTTTTTTCCCCTACTTTTTCTTTTCCCCTGCTCCCCCATTCTTTTTTTAACTGTTTCTGGAAGCTCATTCAACTAAAATGGAGAGTGCAAGAGCATCCCCTGCAGGAACGTTTCAGTCCACACCGATTTTTTCCTTTTCTACAGTGTTTTTTGTTCTGTTAATTTGTATTCATCTTGCGTGGTGCACAGTAATTGTGTCTAGAGAATTAGAGAGGGATGGCTATTGCAGTGGTAATAGAATTACTATCAGTGTTCTAAGCTGGTAAAAGGATTGTGAGTTTCAGCCAGAGGATTTAAAAACACATGCTGAAATGTATATCTGGATCTTTTTTCTGCAGCAATACTTATAGATGTATTTTTCCTTGGGTTTATAAATGGGATCGTTTAAAGCCAGGAAATGTTGCTCAGAAAGCTGCCAGTAGAACTCTGAAAAAGCACCTGTAGGATTGTACATGATAACAACACAGAAATGTGCTCACATGCATAAACGCTTTCTGAAGTGATCTAGCAGTATCCTCATGTGTCCTTGATTTCAATGGCAACTGCAATTCACTGACTACAACAACAGATATTATTTGCTATTTTAGAATCCTCGCCCCCATATGTGCTTTCTGACTTAATCTCTGACCTAATCACTACTAGTGAAAAAAGTACTATGGATTTTATAATATTCTTAGGGTAACATTTTAATGAGAATATGTATAATATTGAAAGTTTTAGCAATCCATTTATATTATAAAATTCAACAATAAAAATCAAAATAATTATATTTTTTGTTTTCTGAAGGTTTCATATCAGCTGTAAATATTTTACCTATATGGACTAAAATGTGAATCTGTAAATCAGTAAATAAGAAGCCAGAAAGAAATTTGTATTACTTCACCTTAGTTCTGCAGAATGATCAATCCTCCCAATCTAACTGAACCTACAGATCCTTCGAAATTTGTGCTCATGCAGACAACATGAATCAAATTACATTGTTGAAAATTAATACTTTGAAAATTACTTCATGCTGGTTTAAGAAGGAGAAATTGATTGTGCTGATAGTGGAATTGGGTATTTTTGTCTCCTATCCCTGAACAGATGAGAAATCCAAGGATGGTGGTTTTTTTTTTTTAATTTAATATTCCTCAATATAGCAATGACTGATAATGATCTGGGTCTTGAAATGGTATTTAATGAAATATACAGGTTGGTTTGTTTGTTTGTTTTTTAATAGGAAGTAGAATAAGGAAGGACCTTAGCATGTCCTGAAGCTCTTGTACAATTAATCTTGCCTTTTCTCAGTCCGCATTTGAAAATCTAGAAGGCACACATTTGTATCATTTATTAAGGAAGCAAAGCAGTGTTCTTTCCCTCACAGGAGGCTGGTAGTAGTCAGGGGCAAGTCTGTCCCGTTTCATCCATTATCATTCCCTGCACAGAGCTTTGAAACCCTAGTGGAAGAAGAGCTGTTTGAACCCTCAGCTACCCATAACACACAGTGTAATGTGTACTATGCTACTGAAGAAAAGAGTTTTTTCTATTTCTGTGTAATGGAAAGTGTTAGTCTTCAGACCCCTTTAAACCAGTCCATAATACATTTCTCCTTTCCCTGTGATATAGCAAATGGTGAGAAGGTCTGTAGGAAATGGAAAAGTTGAGAATAGTTCATAAATTCCACATTATTTTTGTCTTAGATATCATATCTTTTTGTAGATATTGCCTAACAATTTACAGCTAAAACTTTCTTCAAGTTTTTTTCTTTGAGTTTCCTCACTGATCTGCTGAGATTTTACAAAGAATCATGCTATAAATATCAATTTTGGATTAACATGAACTTCTTAGTTGATCACTTGTGGTCTCCAGGCAATAGTCTTTCCCATTTTAGGGTGAAAGAACATTGTCCTTTTGCACTAAGAATTTTGTGGTATTGTCACACCGGAATCTATTTCCACCATTCATCCTATTGACTGGCTATTTTGGAACTGCAGGCTCATGGGCAAAACACACCTAATATTCAGACAAAGTTTCTTCTCTGACAATCTGTAACCACTTGCTGATGCATTTATGTTGTTCTTTGGATTGTGGTATTAATTTCTCTCTTACATTTATTCCCCTTCTATATCTAAGACAGAAGAAAACAAAGCTACTTGCAGGATTATTTTGTAAGACTTATCCTGATCTTTGATAACTGTAATATTATATCCCTTCATTTTATCTTTCCCAGGTTTTTGTTGGGTTTTTTTGGTTGGTTGGTTGGTTGTTTTGGACATGGATAGTCAGAACTGCTAACAAAAGCACACTTGACCTATCTCCTTAAGGTTTTTTCCTTCATCCCTTACTGCATATGCTTTCTTCATATGTCTCAATATTGTCAGACAATTTTTATGGTCACATGTGATGATTTTTTTTTTTCCCATTTGCTAGCCTCTTCCACTGGCAAAATTTCCAAGTAACATTATTTGTTCTATGTGGTATAAGGATTTTAAATAATTTAGGAGTAACACATCTACCTGCTGAATCTATTTAAATGTTAATCTATATAACTGTCTCAGAGATTTTTTCCTTGAAAAGTTAAGATGGAATTTGCTAGCTTGCAGTGTATTTTTTTAGGCTTTCATATTCTATTCAGTATTTGCATCTTCTCCTTTTACACTTTTTCAGTTTTACAGTGACATGACTTGCAATATATAATTGTACATTGTGCTGCAGTAGTAACAGAGTACTTCAAATGTCTAAATACAGGTGACTAGTACAATTTGATTGCCCTAGGGTCTCTGAAAGACACAGTCTTTGAAAGAAATTTTCTGGCCTGGCAGCTGGAGGTCAGATGGTTCCCTTTAAGATGTCCAGAGCAGGAACAATATTGATATTTAGGTACCTGCATGTCACTTGAAATTTGTTTTGTTAATGATCACATTTGTTGACGATCTAATGCCATTTTTGGCTCTACAATGTTTCCCACTTGGGCTCCTGTTGTTATTGCAGAAAGATGCAGGTTTCCTGCAACTTCTTTGCACTATACACCTATCTGGTGCATGTGTCATAACTTAGAAAGTAACAAATGTGACAAGTGTTACAAATGTCTAGTTAACTAATACTACCTAAACCACTAAAGGTTTTCAGCTTTATATTGTAGATTCAGGAGTCTTCACTTAAACTAGGTGTTATAAGCTCCTGATATATTTAGCAGAGAGTCAGTTGATCAGCAAAGATCTGTAAGTTGCTAATAGATTCTGGAGAGTAAAGTATCCACAAAGATCTAACAAACATGATGCAAAGCAAAGAGGAGACCCATGTTTGCATAGCAGCATCTGAAAGCTGTGTGGGATAACTTAGTACACCTCATGCACGTGTGAATGAATCAGTCCATCACCCTGTACCAGTCTAATGGAACCTCAGGCATCTAGTTCACTTGTTTATTTTGATATTAAATTTAGCTCTCTGTAGTCTGGGGATATAATCCATTAAAAATATTTTAATTTTTACTTATTTACAGAAGTAATCATTGTTTATTTTTATCTCTTTAATTTTTAGAAGGATCTTAAGGAAAGGTTTCTACTCTTAAAAGCGTCACCTTAATCTTAAATTGTTAGGTTTGGTTTGGATCCCCAAACCAATGGGTTTTCTAGAAGAGACTTTAGTACCTTTGCTTCTTCCTTCTCAGGCCTCTAAACTGGGAAACACAAAAATTTCCTTAAAAAATTAGACAAAAAGAACATGCAATCCATTATCTTGATTCTGGCAGGAACTGACAGTGGATGACTAGTTAAGACAAGAAATGAAGAGTAGTTTCTTTCTCAGTCAACCCTCATTGACTTGCAAACGAAGGATTTTTTGAGCACAAAGGTGTAGGCACTGACACATTTTTCTTCTCTGGATGTGATTGTTTACCAGGAAAGATGAAAAAAAAAAAAAAAAGAAAAAATCTCTTTACAAATCTTAGCAATGACTGCTGCAATCGTCTTCTGTGGCAGACAAATTCAACAGGGAAAAAATATCTAAATATGACTGAAATTGGACAACTCACTGTCGAGAATATGATAGTTTATAGTCTTATTCTAAGTAGTGTTTAGTAAGAGAGCCAGGTGGTGGTGGTATCGTTTTGGACAGCCTCAGAAAATGAGCTGTACTAGTGTCGTTTAGAGAGGTAGGTTCTGGTTTGAAAGACAGGTAGTCCCAGCTATATGACAGATACAAGTTGCTATTTCTGAAGCTCTTAGGGATTACAGAGCCCTGTAGCACATTAGAAATCCAGGGGTGTAATGCACCTGTTTCTAGTAGTGAATTGACGAGATCTGATACCTGTCACTGATCCAGACAATATTGTCATTTTCAGGCCTCAAACACTCATCTGTGTTCTGCTGAAGAAGAGAAGAAACTGTTGATGCTGGAAAAATACCAACTATTCTTTTTCTCACAGAGTTTTGTGTTACTTTGTGTTGTCTTGCTTAAGAAGAAAATCAGAAGCTTAGAATGTTCACAGTGGTTTCAGGGAAGAAGGATTAGAGCAGGCTGGAGGAAGGGTGCTGAAAAACACTGGTCATTTCTTCTTGGTTTTTTTTTCATTTCTTTCTGTAGATAACACCACCACACAGACACAAGAATCACTAGTAAAGAACATAATATTTTGTTGCTAGCTTCCTCTTTAACTTTGCAAATTAGATAAAAAAAAACAGAACAAACAAGAAACAAAACCACCAACAACCACCACCAACAATAAACCTCACCCGACCAATTAACATCCAACCTCCCCCCCGACCTATTACAGAAATGAAGACCCTGTTATATTTTTGACTGTTTTTAACAACAATTAAGTCCATATTTTCCTAGCTGAATTTCAAAACTATTGTGTCCAATTTCACTATTTTTAAAGGAAGAACATAAATGTGTTGTCTTCAGCTTTTAGGAACAGAGACACCACTCCTAGAAGTCTTTGGGTCAGTATAATTCTGGAGAGAATACTCTTAAATGATGGGTTTACATGATTAACCCACTGCAGTAACTACTGCTTCCTAACCATCTATCAGATGTTAAAGTTATTGGTTCAATGTAATGAGTAAGTAAGTGGCTCATATGCTAAAATGCTGATGTCTCTAAAATTCCTGATGTCACCCATATTAACTAGGAAGTCATTTGGCTCCAGGGGCTTTCTCTTAAATATTGAACTACTAAGGAGGACAATATCTCCTGCAATAAGAAGACTATAGTAGTAGCAAACTGAAATAGCTTTACATTTAATTGCAAGACAATATAAATTATTTATTACTGTAATTTTAAAAATAGAAAGTTAGCATATTTTAATATAAATTTTAGTCTTTCTTTTTTCTCTCAGCAATATCTTACTTGTTACTAGCTAGGATTCTGAGTGCATTAAAAAATTGTTAATTTCAAATGTTGTTCATTAGAAGACACTTTCTGAATTCCAGGGCAGTAATACCTTGGGAAAAGCAGAAAATTCAGATAGGATGTCTGGTACAATGTTTCAGCTTTCATATATAGAGAATTCATATACTTATACACAGATAAAAATAAAAATAAACAAATACATGCAGACACATACATATGAAATAAGCCTCTGAAAATTATGTCTTCCAGTTCCTCATAATCTAATTATCAGTTCTTACTGTATGCTCTATATGTATAATTTATCAAGTCTTGTGCATAGAGATCTACCCTACTGGACCACATCAGAGATCTGACATCTTTTGGACTCTTGGTGCTCTTCTGCATCTTCACTCCAAGACTTGCAGCCCTTTTGTTGACACCATAAATTCTTCTGGTATAAGCAATAAGGTAAATGAGGTAAACTTTCTGCTCTTGTTGG
Source organism: Hypotaenidia okinawae (assembly GCA_027925045.1). Lineage (NCBI taxonomy): Eukaryota > Metazoa > Chordata > Aves > Gruiformes > Rallidae > Hypotaenidia > Hypotaenidia okinawae. The sequence goes on from BSDF01000001.1 coordinate 139,967,322, forward strand.
CTATACCTTAAAGCTGCTCCTGTGCTATGGATACTGAGGCTTTGTCCAAGCAAGCTAGCGTATTTATAGAGCATGCTGGAAAGTAGAAAAGAAATACTCACTAAAATCTTTGGGAGAAATAGTTGTCCAGTCTGTATATATGTGTGGTGGCTTGACTGGAGGCCAGATGCCCACCAAAATCATTCTAGCGCTCTTCTTTTCAGCTGGACAGGGGAGAAAATATATATATTGAGAGGGTCAAGAGTCGAGATAAGGACAGGGAGAGATCACTCTGCAATTAGTGTCACAGGCAAAACAGACTCAACACAGAATAAAGGAAAGAAAACTAATTTATTACACTACACTACACACACAGTGAAACCAGAGTCAGATAATGAGAAGTGCAACCAGATCTTAAAGCACCTCCCTCCACCCGTTCCTTCTCATCAGACTTCACTTTAGTCATGATTTCACTCCCTTCTTCCCCCGCCCTGTGGTATGGAAGAATGGGGGCATGAGGATTTCAGTCAGTTCCTCATTACTTATTTTCCTTCTTAGCCAGGGAAGGGGGGAGGTGGAGGCATTCCTTACACCCTTCCCCTGCTGCACCATGGGGTCCCACCCATGGGAGACTGTGCTCCATGAACTTCTTCACGAGTCCCTTCCGTCGGGGTGTCAACTATTCACCAATTGCCTCATCATGGACCCCCTCCATGGGGTGCCAACTTTCAGGCCCAGACTGCTTCAGCCTGGTCCCCCCCAGAGTCACAAGTCCCCCAGCAAACCTGCTCCAGCATGAGTCGGTCTTGAGCCGGCTGGTGTTTGCTCTGTCAGGCCTGCAGAGAGCTTCTGGCTGCTTCTTGCAGAAGCCACCCCTGCAGCCCCCTCCTCCACCAGAACCCAGCCACACAAAATTGCAACAAAGTGTCATAGAGATGAAAGAGTTACATTGCATCCAGTTCCTGGTCTGATCTATTTATACATCCTGCCTTCCCTGTATAGTAGGCTAGCATTAACATCATACATATTTTTGTTCAAGATCAATAAACAAGATCTTAATATATCTTACCTAGACCTTAACTTTATAGCCATAAAGTACAACCTAAGCATATTGAAGTAAAAGTTCACATTCTTATTAAAAGACTGTTGATTTTATATGACTTCAGGTACAGAAAGGCACTAGAACTACAGAATCATTGGCACATTTTTTGTAATCTTAACTACTTTAGTAAGTTTCTAAATGAATTTTACAGTCATTAAACAGATATTTAAAACATTATTTCAGTATATTTAAAACATTATACCAGATACGTAGAATATTTTTTTAATGCAATCACATAATAACTTGAAACATTAATATTGAATAAAATCTACTTCCTTATTGGTTTTAATTTTTGAGTTTACTTTTTTACATCAATGTATTGGTAATAATGTCAGGCACTAAAGCTAAATGCACAAATTAATTAACTGGAGACAATAATGGTATTGTGACTGGCAGTAAAGTAGCTCAAAATGGTAAAGTATTTAAAAATAATACAGGTTTCATTATGTTCATTAAAACAAGGACAGAATCATCTAGATTATATTGAGGGATGGTCAATAACTTTTTTTTTTAATATGTCTTGTTCTTCTTGTTTCCAGTGTAATGTCTGCATTATAGTTGTCATTGATTTGTATTTTGTTTAATAAAGTATAAAGTTTTAAGTAACTAGAACTTCTTCACGTGAGCTTTAGTAGTGCAAATTAGCTACAAGTAATTGTATTCTATATGCCTCTCATGTATGTATGTGTCATACCAATTTTTGTGGCAGAGTAACAAGTATTTTAAACAAAGGAAACTGCCACCCCTTCATGAACCGCTGGATAAATTTATTATTTTTATTGTATAATAATATTATCATAACAGTGTTATGAGCTAGAAAGTTTTTGTTTGGTAAGTCTGTCCTAAACACATTAAATCGTTTGGTAAAGTATAACAGATGTCTAGAAAGCATTGTTCTTATAAGGACACTCTTAGCCTCCTATGTCTACATTATCTGTTTCTTTTTAAGTATTTAAACATTCCTTTGACATGTTGAAACACAATGATAACAATTGTGATTGTCCTATATAATGACATCTTTGCGGACTGAAAATTGTCCTGTTATCTTTCAAGGGTGTGTTGTGATGTCTTTTTCTGAGAAGGTATTATGTGACTTCCTTGTTTACTTTTCAGTCTCCACAGAGCTGAAATCAAAAAAGTGTATAAAACCATTTTTATTTCAAAAAATAAAATTTAAAAAAAAGTATTGTATCATATCTCATTAACCACAATAAAATCCAAATTCTGTTTAAGTCAGAAACAATAAGCATGCAAGAACAAGGTTTTCTGGTTTTTTGCACTAAGAGGTTGAAGACTAATTTTTGAGGCTCAAAAGAGTATAATAGGATTTAACATATAAACTGTCTTTCCCTGAATCTAGCAAGTCTCTGCACTAAGACAGACATGTATCTGTGCAGTGGCTCAAGTCTTTTAATTCAGCAATATTGAACAGATCTGCAGCTTAAATAGAAGTTTCCTGCTATATTTTTTTTAAAAATAGCCTTATGGTAACAGAAATCTTTAAAGAGTATTTTCAATAGATCACTTCATGAAAATAAAATGTAAAAAATAATGTTAATAGAAATAACATTAAGAAACATTAATTAACATTTATTTTTTTAATTAACATTAACAAAAGAATGCCTGGGAAGTACATAGACTTTCTTATTAACCCCTGGCATACGTAATAGTAGACTACAGTATCACAGCTCCTGCTTTCTGAAATAAAGGAGGTATCTGCAATAAATTAGCAATAACTGTGATATAATTCAGTGCACTATATATAATTTAAAAAAAAGAAAAAAACAACAACTTTTGCAGGCAGAATCAACTGTGTTAAACCAACACTATGAAACTATTAAAACATGATGGGAGCTATGAAAAGCAACTTTGCTGTACAGTTATTTTTATCTGGGGAATCACAGTATCATAGAATTGTCTTGGTTAGAAGGGACCCTTTAGATCAAGTCCAATCATCACATTAACCACATCTAGCCATCTTTTAAATACTTCCAAGGTTGGAGACTCCACCACTTCTCTGGGCAGCCCATTCCAATGTCCAACTACCCTCTCTGTGAAGAAGTTTTTCCTAATATGCAATCTAAACCTCCCCTGGTGTAACTCAATGCCATTTCCCCTTGTCCTATTACTTTTTCTATCTTGTCCAGTATCACTTGTCCTATAACTTGTCACTCACTCCATCTCTTCACAGCCTCCTTTCAGGTAGCTGTAGAGAGCAATTAGATCTCCCCCCAACTTCCTTTTCTCCAGACTAAACAACCCCAGTTCCCTTGCTACTCATTTATTCTCCAGTCCCCTCACCAGCCTCATCACCCTTCTCTGGACACAATCCGGTTTTCAAGAAGGGGCCTCACCAGTGCTGAGTACAGGTGGACAATTATCACTTCCAAAGTTCTGCTGGCCACACTTTTTCTGATAACAAGCCAGGATGCTGTTGGCCTTCTTAGCCACCTGTGCACACTGCTGGCTCATGTTCAGCCATCTGTCAATCAACACCCAAGGTCCTCCTCTGCCTGGCAGCTTTCCAGCCACTCTTCCCCAAACCTGTAGCACTGCTTGGGGCTATTATGACCCACATGTAAGACCCGGTACTTGGCTTTGCTTAATCTCATGCAATTGGTCTTGGCCCATTGATCCAGCCTGTCCAGATTCCTCTGTAGGGCCTTCCTACCCTCAATCAGATCAATAAAATCCCAGCTAACTTAAGTGTCACCTGTGAACTTTCTGAGGGTGCACTTGATCCTCTTGTCCAGGTCACTAATAAAGAAGGAGTTTGGTTAATCTTAGCTGGAGTATAGAACAGGCAGGCCCTTAATTAGCCATCTAGAGCTGCTTTATAATGAAACTGCAGCTATTTTCAGGCTCTGATTTATCTTACCTTAATATTCAAGCCTTAAATAGGTCATATAAATTGAACACTAGATTCTGTTATTTCCTTCTATTGACTACTCTCTGAGCCAGATAATGTAATCAGGTATATTTCTTTTATAGAAGTCTTAAGTCACCTTTAAGGCAGACTATATCCATTGCATGTATCTCTGCTAATTCTTCCCCCCTCAAAAAAAAAAAAAAAAAAAAAAGGAATGGGTAAACAAAAGTACTTTTTAAAACATAAGAATCTAAATACATATATACATATGCATTCATCTATAAATACATATTATTATATATTTTCTATTATATTACAAATGAAATTGCAGTATCATTTAAATAGCCAAACAGCTGTTTGTTCATCCACATTAGTCATCATAAATATCCACACAACATCACACAAAGGAAAGCTGCATGCATTCTCTAGAAGTATCTACCCACAATAGATGTACAGTAAATTCCACTTTTCTGTGTATTTTTTCAGTTCTGTTAAGCCATTTTTATTCACAGACTACATTAGAGAATTTTTAGTATTTAGCATGCATCCACTTTTAATGTATAGATTTTTAATTATATATTCACATATATGTTCATATCTTGATTTTAAAGGAAGATGTAGTTCTTATGGAGAGAGATCAAGTGCAGTTTAATACAAGATTTATTTCATTACGTTTCTTTGTATTTTGGAAATTGCTGGAACACATATTGCTTTGGTTTACACTGCAGAAAAGTACTTCTCTCCTACTGTGTCCAACCATCCCTTGGTTATGAGGCACATAGTGTCAACTTATTCCTTATTAGCCTTATTTGGAACTGGGATTGAAGTACCTGTAAGTCATATGCAACCTACCTAAGTTGCTGAAAATTGAAGGACAGGCTGGAGCTGTTCCACTTTGTATAAATACCAATTGGAGGCACAGCTTCAAACTGACATATTTCTCAAGCAAGTGCCTTAATCACTGGTGTATAGAGGCAATCACTCATTTGTTCTGGCCCAGTGAATATTTATTTATTTAAAATGGAACAGCTCCAACAAGAGACAGAGACTGATGTAGTCTGTTTTAGTAGCAGGGTAATTACATAACAGAATTTATGTTAGTCAATAAATCCCTGCAACAGGGAATCACAAGATAAAGCTATTACAAAAAGTCTTAGTCATACATTTAGACAGTTGGCAGTCTTGAGAAATGGCACTCTAGCTGAAACATATTTCTCTTTAAAAACAGACTCCAGAAATGAAACCCCAGCTCTGTTCACACTGGTATTCTAAACACAGAAATATTGTACTGTCTCTTTGCATGATCCCTAATGCACCAATGGAAGATACAGGATGGATGGGACATTGAACATGTGGAGAGTAGTCTTGATTTTAGCAGTAATGTGGTGCCTAATCTGGGGGGTGGGGAGGGGAGAGGATATAACAACTCTTTTCTTATTCACAATTTGTCCTTATTGTGGCATAGCCCCAATTGACAGCTGAGCTCCATGCAGCTGCTTGCTCATAACTCTCCTAGTGGAATGGACAGAAGAATAGGAAGGCAAAGGCAAACCTTGGGTTTGGGATAAGGGAAGTTTACTGGGACAGAAGGAAATAACAAGAGAACTCATAACAATATACAAGTGATAGAACAAAGCAATTCAACAACCCAAAACCAGACCCGACACTCAACCCATCTAGACCCTCTTGAAGACATGACAACTTCCCCTTCCCGACTAACTCCTTCTCATAGTGAGCATGTCGTCACATGGCATGAAAAAACTTCTTAGCTGTTTTAGCTCACTTGTTCTAGCTCCTTGTGGAAATCAACCCTACCCTGGCCAAAACCAAGACAGTCCTGTTTATTAGATCATCAGCTGTTGAGGAGATAAGACGGTCTTTTTCTCTTTTCACTAAAATAAACATGCACCAGATGAATGGATGTTGGTTGAGACTTTATATGCTATGGTATCATAAATAATGTATTTTGCCAACCCACATTAATAAAAATAATGCACTGTTGTGAAGCATTACAGTATTTATATGAATTATAAACCAGTCCAGTTAAATTGCCAACATTCATTTTAAACTTAGAATTAAAATTTGTTTACATTAAAAAAAATAGTAGAGCAAACTCAAATTTTTATTTATAAGCATTAGCATCCTACGTATTCTTATTATAGTTTATTCCTGTTGCCTTTACTACAGGCAAGGGATGATTAGTGAAGAGGAGGGAAATAAAATCATCTACTACATAACATTTGCTTAATATGCAAGTTCACCGTTTTTACAAAATAATGTATTGTTGTTACAGCAATATGATGTTTTTTGGGGGGAAAAAAACCAACAAAACAACAACAACAGCAACAACAAAAACCCCAAACCAAATAAACAAAAAGTAGAATTTCAACAGCTTTGTAGTTTTTATTTATATAAAATATAAAGTACAATTTGGAGGAGACAGAATAATATTAAGTAATTCCATTCAAACATCTGTCATGAATTTTGTAAACAAAAATGTCTTATCCCCCATGCCTATGCTTACTACCTGTTTTACATGGATGTTCTTTCAAAATCTTCCACTTTCCTCTTTTTCTTTGGCACAAATTTAAAAACAAAGATAAGACACAAATATGTTTTTACCCGTTCTCCCATATAACTTTAAAAAAAAAAAAAAAAAAACCAAAGCAAAAAAAACAAAGCACTAGGCACATTATTGTACCTTAAAATGACTTTCAGATTTTTACTTTGAATTATTATTTGTGGAGGAATCCTGGACCAACACTCAAATTTAAAGTGGCTGAGGATCTACTATGAAGATCTACTCAAAATATCTTTAACTTACATTTTTATCAAATCTTTTGCTTTTCTAGGTAGGTTAAACAGAAAAAAATATGCAAAGAAAGTTAAGCTACAGGCAGACAATTATGCAAAAAGGTGAGAGAAGAATGAAGTATTTTCAGTGTAGGCATGTTGGTTCTTGTAATCTATCTCAGTATCTGATCTTGCCAGAATATGAGAAACATGAAGGTGAATGTTAGAGACAAGAGTGAGTCATGTTTTGTGGACTAAAGGGAATTAAGTTCCTTAACCCTTGAATCACTACATTTCACTGAAGCTTATGGGTAATATTGAGAGGTTAAAAAATAGGTACTTCATACACATGGACTGATTTCCTGTTTCTACCTACCAGCAAGTTCTTCAGATGGCGTAGAAGCACATGGTTCATGCAGGAGTTTCAAAACCACAAAATATTGTAGCAATTTATTCCATAAAAGTTTAAGCTTATGGTTGTGAATGAAGCTTTTAGAGATGCCTCAAGTACCAATCACATCTGTGAGCTGGAGTTTAGTTAACTTGAAGACAATATAAAATTTAAACAATTATACTGTAGGCATATAAGGCAATATTAATGCTAGAATTGATCTACAATTTTGTCTCGCAATTCCTCTCATAGTTAAGTAGGATGTGTATTTATGGCTGTATTATTAGGTTTAAATGACATCACCAATGGTTTATTTCTCCTTCTCAGTGCCAAAGATCCAATTTTCTTCCTACATACGCTGACAATGACCCAACATCTGCTCTTAACTTTCCATCGAACTTTGGCAATTGAGGGCTCTGACCTAGCCTGAGCACTCAGATGCACTTTACATTCCTATAAAGAAGCTTTAAAGGAGCCTGATCATTTTAGACTACAAATCAATCTGAAAGGAGGATGAAAGCTGTTGCAGACTGGAATACTGCAGATATGAGTCACTTAACTGAGGTGAGTTTTACAGAAGTTGCTGTCATTCAGGCAACAGAATTTGAGGAGCCACTAACACTCACAGGTCATTAATCCAGTACACAGGTTTGGCTGTTAGAGCCTCTCTACACTGCTTCAGGTAATTTTCTGGCAGCCAGATGGACCCCGGCATTGCTCTGAATGATTTGTTCACTTTCTTACATGTTAATTTCTCAGACAGTGAGGTTTTCTTCCAGTCAGCTGTCTAATGGGAACCTTGCAAGTTGAGGGCAAGTGCAACATTCATACACTCATGATGAGGATACAACTATCACTAAAATAAAAACAAATTAAAAGCATTAAACTGGCAAGCTTTAGGACTGTTCTTAACTGAGTTATAGGCAGCAAAGCCTGGTTGCATGCTTTTAAACTTCAGACAACTTTATGAGAGTTATATTTTTAAAAGTGGATTGTAGAGACAAAGGAGATAAATGGGCAATGTCAGCAGGTGAATCAGATCTCTAGACTTCAGTGTACTCCGCTGAAATTTTAAAGGAACATAGTCAATGACAGTCCTAACTTAAGCTCATCCCTTTCATGCTTAGTTGTATAATGAATCTGTGCCATGCGGTATCTGTGTGCTTTTGCGAAAATTTGAAAGAAAGAAGGGAAGGCATATTAGTAACATACATACTTTAATCTCTGGATTTGGATATCCAGGACAATTACCTTGGAAAAGTATTCCTACAGTCTGCTTCACATGGTCCCCAGGTTCAGCTAGGACAGAGGTAATTTTCTTTCAGGCAGCTGGTGTCGTGCCATGTTTGTGAGTCAGGATGAGAGCAGTGCTGATAACACACTGATGTTTTGGTTGCTGCCAAGCAGTCAAGGACTTTTCAGCTTCTCATGCTGCCATGCTAATGGGGAGGCAGGGGAAAGCGGGGGGAGGACCCGGGAAGTTGGGAGGGGACACAGCTGGGACAGGTGACCAAAAGTAAGAGAAGGGCTATTCCATACCAATGGCATTATGCTTGGCATAGTGGGGCTGGTGGGGAAGGGATATGTGGCTCCAGGATATGCAGCTTGGGGATGGTCCAGCTTCTGGAAAGCTCTGAGCTGTATGGCCTGATTTGTGCAGTTCAGTAGGAAACTGTGCTGTGTATCACCAGTTTTGTATATTCTAAGTTCTGTTATTATTTCTCTCTCCCTTTGATGTCCCAGTAAACTATCCTTATCCCAACCCACGAGGTTTGCCTTTGTTTTCCCCTTTTTTTCCTTTCCCCCAACTTTTTTCAAGCCCTACTATGGGGAGGGGAAGTGAGCAAGAAGCTGCATAGTGTGCAGCTGCCATCTGGGGCTAAACCATGACATTATAATCTGATTTTTCATTAATTTCCCCTGCCTGGTACTGGAGCATTTATGTGTGGATTGAAGAGTGCTTTTAGAAAAAAAAAAAGAAAGAAAGAAAAAAATAAAGTGCTGAAAGTCAGGAAGACACAGAAGACCACATAAACACATATTAAATAAGCACACCTGCTACTTTTACACAAAACTTTCCTTCAATATAGCTTCCAACTGTATATTGTATATGACAAACAGCACATCTTAAAGATACTTGATTCCTGAGGGCCAGTCTTACCATGGAAAAACTGAAGCAAGGAAGCCATTAAGTACTTCACCTGCTCATGTCATGTACCACCAGCCCCACTTCAGCAGCTAGCCCTCATTTTCTTTAGTCTTCCTTTTGCTGCAGCTGTATCTGTAGAAGACCTTTTTGACCTTCACATACCTCAGCAGATTCATATCCAGAGGGGCTCTAGCTTCTCTAACCCAATCCCTGCATGCTCAGTGTCTCTGTATTCCTCTTGCATCCCCTGTCCTTGTCTGCATCTGCTGTATGCTTCCTTTTTATGTCTCAGTCTAATCAGGAGCTCACTGCTCACCCATGCAGACCTCCTGCTACCTTTGTTTGATTTCCTGTACACGGGAGTGGGCTGTTCTTGAGCTTGGAAGTGATCCTTGAAAATCAACCAGCTCTCCTGGACTCCTCTTCCCTCTCAGTTTATTGTATAATCTAACTAACAGATGCCATAGCCTCAGGTGCGCTAGTTGAGCACAAGTGTTTTTTGAAACTGTCACCTGTATTAGCTACTTTGGGTAGCAAGTCTTAAAAAAACAAGAATCTCCAAGGCTTGCTCTGGTAAGTCTGTTATCACTCAGCCTCCACCATTAATAATTACTCATCTCTATTCCTAGGAAAAGGGGTTATGAAGTTAGATTTTTCTTCTGCCGGTTCTTTGGTTCTTTGGTTCCTACTGACTAGATAGGTTTTTTTAAAATGCATTCTGTCTTCCAATTGCCATATAAACCATAATGAAAAATATTTCCGTTTTGGTCCTAAGTATCCCAAAGTCAGAGGATAGACCAGAAAGAACAAGAGGAAACTCTTAGATAATATTTTGTGCCTCTTGATGTGAACTTGAGATCATGATATTTATGACCAGCTACCACAATGTTAATTCTATGGAACAGATATTTTTGACAAGATGACTTGGGAAAAAGTTCTATATGTTATATCCATCCCTGCACTGTACAAGGTTAAAGATTTAACCCATTTCTTCTGTATCACACATAGTTTTATCTCAATTTAATGTATTCGTACTTTAGCCTCAAAACAGTGCATGTAAAACTCATTTGTCCTTGGTTTTGTCCCTTTTAATTTTTTTTTTACTCTTTTATCAAGGCAAAGCAGAAGCTGGAAAATGAATGTGAATGACATCTCATCTCAATTTACTTTCATTTACATTAATACATGAACCAGTTTGGAAAGCATTTAAAATCAAGAAATTATTGACTAACTGACAAGTCAAGGGAAGGACATTAGCTCAGAACATGTTGGCTACTCATTGCTAAAAATCAGAAGGAAATTTATAGGGAGTCAGTGAATAGTAAAAGCTGTCTGAAGAAAGTCTCTGGTCATACATTATCCCCCTTTTTAGCTCTTGCTTTCTTTCCCCTCAAATGGACAGTATGTTTCCTCTACCATTTTCATTTTCTTCACCAGTTTCAACTAATTCTTTTTTAAAAGAATCTGTTCCTTTCCTATTTCATCTCTTCTCCTCCTTTTTATTAATGTTCTGCCATATATAATATAGGAAAAAAATATAAATCCTCAGCACTACAAATTTTCTTTCCAATTAGTTTGAAAACTATTGGGCATCTCAAATTAATATTAGATAAATTAGTGAAGCATTTTGAAATACAGGATTAAAATAGTAGCAAAATGTATTTAATATGAATGCTCAAGAAAACCCTGAAGAAAGATTATAATCAGCTAGTTCTGGTCATGCATGGCCAATTAAAATACTGCAAATTAAGCATCTTCAGTCTTTCAAAGTGAGATAAAAACTAAGTGCTCTGAATTTTCATACATGGAATAATAAGCTTAAGATCAGTGGCCTGTGGAAAGCGACAGAAACCTAAAGACACCTACCACTGATTTTGGATAATGAATCTACTGTCACCGATAGTGAGATTCTGATGATTTGATGCTAAAAGTTGATCCTGTAAGAAAAAAAGGAACCTTTAATTCTTCTGTCTTGGAAAAGAACCAGCAGTTCAAACCATCTTTTATGACTAAGCTTAAACTGATTTTTCACATTAAAAAAAAAAAAAAAAAGAAAAAAGAAAAGGGGAAAAAAACCCGAGAGGTTATTCATTTAGAAAAAGGACAAGAGAGGATAGATGTACCTATTGCAGGTTTAGATTTAGCCTGGGCTGTCTCTGGCTGGTTGGATTTAGCCTTTACAGTTCAATGTTTAATATCAAAGTTCAGACATTTTTTCCACTTCTTTTCCATGCAATTTGGGAAAAATGAACAAAATAAAAAGCCTTTTAACATTTAACAGTGACTCTAGGCAAACAGTCATTGATGAGACACAGGCATTTCTAAAGAGCTATTCAGCTCACCAGGATCTGAGTTGTTCCCTAAAGCCATTTATCTCTTGTCACTGCTGCAAACTAAGCTTTCGCAAACAGACTTCTGACTTAGTCTTGTGCTTAATTCAGGTGGGATGAATCAAGGCCATTATGTTTCTTTTCAGGCCTTTGCTTCAAAATTCCTCTAAGGTCTTGCCTTCTACACAGACACAAGCAGCGAACTGTAGCAGGAGTTATGTATATGAGAAAGAAAAGGATGGCTCCACTCCTGAGTGTCTACCTGCAGATGCATCAGCAAAAAAGAGAAAAAAGAGGGAAGATAGGAGGACCCTCTTTTAACCCAGTTTATGTCATTAATTTGGCCAAGAAATTGACTGCTAAATCAACAGAGCTGAGTGCCTGCTTGGGGGGACATCTAAGTGCATGAGAACCTCGTAATCCCACTAGTTGTTGATGTTGCACTGAGCCCTGAGTCTGATATTAGCATGATTTGGTATTTCTTCGTAGGTCTTTGTTGCTAACATTCATGAATATTCACAGAATTGTCATTCTGAGGGTGTACATTACATTCATAGCATTTCCTTCTAATGGACCACTTCTCAAGATTGTCTTCCGCATTTTAAAGCTCTCCCTGCTTACTGCAGGAGGGTTGGACTAGATGACCTTCAAAGGTCCCTTCCAACCTAGCCCATTCTATATTATGATTTATTTTCTCTTTTTCATCCCCTTATCCTTTAAAGGAGAAATCATTCAGCAACAGGCTGAGTTAAATGACTATGTATGTACCCTAAAACAAGTAACTTTGGATAGAAACTGATTGCACCAGCTGCATCCAGGGCTAGATTAAATGATATATAAAATTGTTCTCATGCAAATTGCACTATAGTTTAAAAAAAGTTTTCTAGCTGAAAGTTTCCTGATTGATTTACATTGCATGCTTAGGACAAGGTTAGCAGGGCTAGGATGAAGATTATTTAATCTGTTTTCCTTTGCAGATAGGATAAAGCAGATCTTTTTTTCTTAGACAAAGTGTAAGTATAAAATCTGGAAAATTTTAATTACATTCTCATATTCAAAAAGATTTTTCACTTTTCATATAAAATTTAGCTATCTACAGGTATCCTCTGCAACCTTTTGAATATTATCTCTCAGGAACGTCAGTGATTAAGTGCCTTAGTGTCTGGCAGTATCATTAAGAAGGGAGATTGTAGCAAAAGCTGATTGAAAGCTTATGCCCACTACAATATTACAATATTGTCATTCAGGTCTGTGCAACTATAGAAACACCATTATTTGTCAGAAAAGTTTCTCTCGCAACTACAATATTTTGACAGAGCCGTATATGTGCAATGAATAAATCATATAGCAGAAAAAAATTGGTGTTTTTAACCAACATTCTTACTGTTTATAAAGCAACAGAAGGAAAACTTGAGATCCTTTTGATAACTGAAAAATTATAAAAGAGTCCACTTATAAAAATTTAATAGATGTATTGGTAGACGTATGTGAGGTCTTTGACATACCAAGTAAGAGAAGTTCATATTCATGGTAATAAGAACACACACATTTATTAATTTTTTTTCCCTCCCTCCAGGCTTACTGAAAATATTCAGGGTTACATTTGTAATAAATAAATAAATAAATGTTTAAAGGGAGAGGGATAATTCTGGAATGGCACTAGTGTCAAAGTTATTTCTGAAATAAACTAGAAAGATAAAGGTTTGGGTTTGGGTTGTTTTTTTTTTAAAATCTCTTTAATTAACTATACTCTTGCCATGGACACAGTAGAGAGAACTGAAATATTTATTGCTGAGACAGAACAGTAGAAATGTGTCAAATTATCATCAAAGTCAGTAGGAGCTAACACAGATCCCCTAGTGGTAGGAGTGAGATTTTTTACAGAAATTAAATGTGTACAAGATTGAAGCACTAGGAAATGGAAAGTGTCTGTTAAAAGGCTGCATAGGAAAGGCCAGGAGAGGGAACTACACTTGATGAATCAGATCATTTATGCTATACCCCAGTGGAAAGGTTCTGTCAGATGAAACGGAGAGTGAACTTTAAGAGTTCTGTCTGAGTTAAAAGCCCTATTCAAAAACTGTGCAAAGATAATTATTTCTTTTCTTTAAGTTTTCAAACCATTGTATGTTATTGAGCTAGAAGTATTACATTCTCTACTTATTCTATTGCAACCAGAAATTCATGCAGGAAAAAAAAGAATTCTATTACATATTATAGTGGTTTATAATAAAAGGCACAGAATGTATAAAACTCTGATCCTATTGTGCCTCATGTGTTACTCTCCCATTGAATCACAGAGTGGCTGAGTCTGGAAAGCAGCTCTGGAGATCATCCAGTCTAACCAGGCTGATCAGAGCAGGGTCAGTTACAGCAGGTTGCTCAGTGTCATGCTCAGTTGAAGTCTGATTATCTCCAAGAGGTAGGCTCCACAGAAAACTTGACCTGATTTGACTACTTTTGCATTAAGAGCTTTTTCTTACACTTGAATAGAATTTAATCTATTTCAGTTGTGTCCATTACCTCTTGTCCTGCCACTGGGCATCATTGAGAACAGGCTCAGTCTTCTTTACTCTCTGCCATCAAGTAGTTATACACATTGATAAGATACCTACTGAATTTTGTCTTCTTGAACCTGAACAATCCTGGTTTTCTTGGTTTCTTCTTATATGAAAGATACGCCCTTAGTCACCTTTGTGGCACCTGGCAGGACTCTCTCACTACGTTTATGTCTCTTTTATACTATGAAGACAATATCTGGACCCAGCAGATCAGATCACTAGGACTGAGTAGAGAAGTATCAGCTCCCTCAACCTGCTGGCAATAGTCTGCATAATATAGCACATGATACCATAGCTTACTTTTTCCTTAAGGACACGTGATCACATTGGTGCCTACCAAGACCACCAGAGTCTTCTCTGCAGACCTCCTTCCCAGCCAGTCAGCCCACAGCATGTATGGGTGCATAAGGACTTGATACTTCTCATTGTTGAACTTCATGAGATTCCTGTTTGCCCATTTCTCCAGCCTCTTATCTGAATGGCAGCACAACACCCTGGCATACCACCTGTTACTCCTCTTAGTTTTCTATCATCAGCAACTGTGCAAAGGACTTGCTTAGGCCAATGATCTAGGTGACTAATGAAGATAATAAACAGTATTGTCCCGAGAACCTACCTTTTCTGGCCTCTGGCTAGACTTTGTGCTGCTGCAGTCCTTTAAGAACAACTGTTCATGTCATTGTCCAACTTACTAGCTTCATCCTTTTGTCTTTGAGAATGTTTTCTGAAGAAAAGCGGACTGAGGCAAAACCTTATCACTCTGATGAGGTGAGAGTCAGTCTCTCCTTCCTGGCAACTAGTGACAAGAAGGTAGGGGGTGCCCAGAAAGCTGGGAGGGAACAGAGGTGACCCAGGACAGGTGATCCAAACTGTCCAAAGAGGGTATGTGTCATATTTTGCTATAAAGTCCTGTTACTGTTATTTCTCTCTCTCTGCTATCCCAGTAAACTATCTTTTTCCCAATCTGCAAGATTTTGGTTTTGTTTTTTTTTTAATTTTCTTCCCCCTCCCTTCTCCCTCCACCCTACACTCTCATAGAGAGCAAGCAGCTGCATGGTGCTTGGCTCTTGGCTGGGGCAAAAACATGGAAAAAGGGTTGTCAGATAGTGGAACAGGCTGCCCAGGGAGGTAGTTGAGTCACCATTCCTAGAGATGTTTAAAAGAAGAGTAGATGTTGTGCTTGGTGACAGGGTCCATAGGACTGTATAGATTGTTGGACTCAATGATCTTGAAGGTCTTTTCCAACCGAAAACATTATATCTTATGTCAGCATCAGAAACCTTGCTAAAGTCAAGATAAACAACATCCACTGATCTCCCCTCATCCTTTTAGCTAGCTGTCTCCCTGTTGAAGCCTACCAGGTTGGTCATGTGTTTTTCTCCTTTTAAAAAATTTTGTACATTGTCTGTAATGTAGTATAGATTTCCGTAGTCAAAGACTATATTAGCTGTTTCATTAAAGGTGTGTTAATGGTGTGAGTATTCATGTGTGGGTATTCAGTGGTGATTTCACTGAGGCATCAGCTCAAGAAATTTCTCAAGAGATAAAAGTATTATACAGGTAGAGAGTTAGCATATTTTATAGTATATTATATTGACAGATAAAACCAGAAATGTGTAGCATAAGTGCAAGGGTAAATATTTTTATGATTGATAATAGGATCATTTTTAAGACTATAAAACAACTGTGAAAGATAAATTAATTCTGATGATTGTTATTAAATAGCTTGAGAATTTTGTTCCACTGTATGGAGACATGAATGAAATTTTGGACACTTACTCTGTTCCTTTATTAAATACAGCAAGCAGTTTAAATGTTATGTGGCATCCCAAAGGATATACCTATATACCTACTCTATGCAAATAATATAGCAGCTCTGCAAGAGGACACAAGCACTCTCACAACTTTGCTCAAATGCACTTGGTTGTTAAGAGATTGATCTGGTCCCTAATGCTCATATGTTTTACGTGTCTTGGAAAAAACCACAAAACTGCAGATGCTGGCTCCATAACCAGCCAGCTGTGTAGAGAAGAGTTTTGTCTGCAGCAAAGGGCAAATCACCTCAGTGATATGTGCCTGTCATCAAATTAAAAATTATAGACTTTGTGTGGAAGCAACCTAAGGAGAAGAGGGGCTGTTCAGTTCGTAGACCTGCTGCTCCTTCTTTAAATCACTTTACTCCAGGAATAAGTAACTAGGATGAAATACATACATGGCCAAATATAAGAGGAGAAGTCGCCCAAACTTCTACACTGCACAAAACTGTATTTGAACTCAGATTATCTCCCTCTGTAGTTAGAGGTTTATATCACATGCATCATGAGATATCTAATGTACAATCATCAAAATAATTCTCAAAACCAGATATAAAACCTATCCTTTTTACTTTAAATTTCATGTGATGGCAACAAAGAATAATTTTATATTTACTTATTTACTATTTTTAAAGTTTTTAAGAAGACTTATGAGAAGCTAAATTTTTGGTACCTGTGAATTACTATATGACTCTTTGCTCATATTTGAACTTCATGCACTTTGCACGGGCCCATCTCTCAAGCCTGACAAGGTCCCTCTGGATGGCATCCCTTTCCTCCAGGGTATCCACCACACTACATTACGTGGTATCATTGGCAAACTTGCTGAGGGTGCATTCAATCCCATTGTCCATATCACCATGAACAAAGATGTTAAACAGTGCTGGTCCCAATACCAACCCCTGAGGAATGCCACTCATCACTGGTCTCCACTTGTACATCAAGCCATTGACCACAATTTTTTAAGCAGAAACTTACAATCAATTTCTTCTTCACCAAGTGGTCCATCCATCAGATCCATGTCTCTCCAATTTAGAGGCAAGGCTGTCATGCAGGACAGCATCAAATGCTTTGCACAAGTCAAGGTAAATGATGTCATTCACTCTTTCCTTGTCTACTAGTGCTGTCACAAAATGCCACCAAATCTTTTAGGCATGAGTTGTCTGTATCATCTCCTCTTTCTTTGAAAAATAGCCTTGTCTTATGTTTACACTAAAGAATCTGTCAATGCCTTTAATTTTCAAGTTTCTTATAGAAATAGGTATGGCAGTTAAAATAAAGATTTGAGACTTTGTCTACTTGACGGTAAATATTTCAGGGAAGGTTTTATTCTGTGTCTATGAGTCTGTGTGCATGTGTAAACACTAATACAATAGGTCTGTGATATCATTAAGGTAATAATAGGTGTTTAAAAGAATAATTGTAATTATTTACAGAAAGGTAGTCAAATCTTGCTTTCTGAAGTGCCATGCTGCATGCAAGGAAAAGTATCTACCAATGTCTTTCTTTTTCTGATCTGATATATAATAGATAGACCTCCTTTTACTGTGGATACAAGTGATCCCTTTATTTTGGATACAAAAATTAAAGTGTTATGGTTAAGCCCTTCAGTGTTACTAAGATAAAACCTCCTTTAGACAAAAAGCTCTTCTCACTTGGTATGCACCTGCAGAAATTTGAGCTGGAACATTTACTGTTATGATTAATTGATCTCAGTACAATTGGTAATTTCTATAACTTTGGTTTTGCCTTCAGAAAGCTTCAAGCTATGTTCCAAAATCCCTTGTATTAAGTAATATAAAATATTACCAGAATTTCTATTCTGAATTTCCTAAATTAAATTCAACTAGTTTGGAAGACCTATCCTGGCTGTGTTCCCTCACAGCTTCTGTGAAAATAAACTCTATCCCAATTGAAAATTTAAAAAAAAAAAAAAAAAAGGAGAACATAATTAGTAATAATTAATAAAATATTTTTCCCTGTGTGTAATTTTTTTCATGATATGTATGATCTATTGCATCTAACTTTTATATATATAAGATCTATATGTTTAGATTAGGTATACACTCCTCTGTAGCTCCTCTGTAGCCTGACTTATCCTACCTGTTTTAGGATGAGATAAAATTTCTCCTGGATATGCCTTTGCCTTTCCATTCTGTGCTGGTTTGATGCTGCCTAGAGGCCAGATGCCCACCAAAGTCACTCAATCACTCCCCTTTTCAGCTGGACAGGGGAGAAAACATATATTGAGAGGCTTAGGAGTCAAAATAAGGACAGGAAGAGATCATTCTGCAATCAGTGCCATGGGCAAAACAGACTCAACACAGAATAAAGGAAAGAAAACTCTCTAATTTCTTACACTGCACTGCACACCCAGTGACACTAGAGTTGGATAATGAGAAATGTGACCAGCTACTCCTCCTCCCACCCCTCCCTTCTTAGCAGATTTCACTTTAGTCTTGGTTTCTCTCGCTTCTTCCCCCCAATTGTGGCACCGGGAGGGTCAGGGAATGGAGGAATGGGGTTTCTGTCAGTTCCTCCAGAGTTGTTTTTCTTCTTAGCCAGGGGAGAAGGAATTCCTCACACCCTTCCCCTGCTGTAACAGGGGGTCTCACCCATGGGAGACAGCCCTTCACGAACGTCTCCAATGTGAGTCCTTTCCCACAGGTCTTCAGCTCTTCACCAGCTGCCCCAGTGTGGGTCACTGCTATGGGGTGCAGTCATAAAATCATAGAATGCCTCTCAGTCTCTCAGGCCCAGACTGCTCCAGCCCGGTCCTTCACAGAGTCACAAGTCTCCCCCTCCCCAGCAAACCTGCTCTGGCACAAATCTCTCTCCCTCTCTCTTATCTCTGTGTCTCTGTCTCTCTCCATCACCTGCAAGTACTCTCAGGGGCTTGCTCCAATGCTGGTCACAGCATCTTCTGTATGTCTCCACCTGCTCTAGCATGGGGCCTCTCCATGGGCTGCAGGCAGGGTCTCAGTCTTTTCCATGGGCTGCCAGGGGACACCCGCTCCACCATGGATTTCTCCACAGGCTGCAGGTGCATCTTTCTCTCTGGCACCTGGGGTGCCTCCTCCCCTGCCTCCTTCCCTGGCCTGCACAGCTTCTTACATCTTCTCACTCCCTTCTCTGGTGGAAAAAAGCATCTGCTTGCAGGTTTTTTCTCCCAAATGTGATTCCCAGAGGCGCTGTGACTGTCACTGATGGGCTCAGCCTTGGTCAGCAACGACTCCAGCCTTGAGATGGCTGGTGTTTGTTCTGTCAGGCCTGCAGAGAGCTTCTAGCTGCTTCTTGCAGAAGCCACCCCTACAGCCCCCCTCCTCCACCAAAACCTAGGCATGCAAAACTGCCCCTTTGAAGGGCTAAAGGGCACAATGGAGCCAAATAAAAGCTTTTTTACTTGTGTAGGAGAGCATGGAGAAAGATGGCTAAGGGTAAAATCACACAAGGACTACAGAAAAGTGTCCTCTGACTTGCATGTGACAAGAGAAACTATGAACCTGGAGTGGGTACAAAATGAAAAAGCATGCAGATTCCTCCATATAGGCTTAGTGACTCTGATTAAGTTCAGAGCAAAATAAAGGATACACAAAATGCCCGATGAAAGAGAAATACAAAAATTATATTGGCCCAAGCAAATATAAATGTGAAATATTCCTAACTAAATCATTTGTTATGGAGAACAAAATGAAAGAAGAATGGAACTAAGTATCCAAATCTCCTTTGTGGAAATGGGATGGAGTGTTCAGGGAATCTTTAAAACAGAAAACCATGGGGACACTTGTGAAAAGGACTAGTTTCAACAAGTAAAATATAAAAATGCAAAATTCGTAGTTACATGAAATGGCTAAGCATTTAAAATAAAAATTTAGAATAGTAAACATTAACCTTAGGGTTTTCTGCTTCTCTCTTCTCCATGACATAAAGGAACATTGATGAAATGTGAGAGTCAAATGCCTGCTAGAAACGTGAGAGTCAAAAAAAGCCCCAAAACCCAAGAAAACCCCAACAAAAAAAACCAACCAAAAACTAAACAAACAAACAATAAGAATAAAAAATATTTTTTTAGAAATTGGTAAGACACAAACATAAATTGAGGTAAAAATTAAAATCCAACAGTCAGTTACGTGTTTGGAAGGAAAACAAAAGGCAGCAAATTAAAGCAAGGCTTAAGAAATCCAAGGTCACCAAACAGGCAATAGAGAAATAAGTTAATAAAATTACATGAAAGATTTTTATTTACTTATCAAGAAATGATCTTTGTGAGCAAATGTTTCAAAAGTGGTTAAGCAGTAAATCTCTGCTACAGTAGTTGCACTGTTTTTTAAAGGTTGAAAAGTTTTTCCAGCAAAAGTATTATTAAACTGTCAAGTGGTTTTATTTACAACTGCTCCCTAGTTACACTGGGCCTAGGACCAATCCTCTTAAAAGAGATGTTTCTGGATTTTTTCCTATTCCTTCTGATGATTTGATGAAGGAAGATAAACACAGCCATATCCTTCTCAGCCTCAGGAGACAATTATAACTCAGATTGAAGGCCCTGTTACACTGCTATTGTCTTGCTCCAGCAGCAGCAAATTAATCCTGGCCTACCATAGAAGTCAACATCATTGCTGCTCATAATCAGATCTATAATTGTCTGAGTGTCTGCCTCCATTAATTTACTAAGATAACATGATCAAAAGTGGAGGCAACACTGACAGCTATGAAAACAGCTGGGCAGCTGTGTTTTTTATGTAAATGGAATAATCTCTTTACATGTGGTCATATCTAGAACCCTATGGAGTATAGTTGAAACTAGGAAAGTAGTTCTTTGGAGTCTTTTCATGCTTAAGTACCAATGCTAGTTATTCCATCAGACTTGATCACCCCCCACCCTGCCCCATTAAGTCTCTTTTTGTATTTTCCCTGCATAGTCATGGCAGAACAATGTTTTTTTCTCTCTTTCTTCATAATGTAGCTTTGTTTCTTTACAGTGGTTAATGTCTCTAGTAATGATTTTTTTGATATTTCTACCCTTGTGTAACTGACATCAGCACACTTTCTATTGTCTTCTCAGAAAACAAATTGAACCTTCAGTTGCTGCACGTCAGTTCTGAAACAGAATGCACTTTCTCTGTGTCTGCAGGTTGGATCTGTAAATCAGATTCAGTTTGACAAATGTGTCAGAAAGCATGTTTTATTAGCACATACAGCAGAGTGTTAAGAACTAATGCATACTGTTATTCAGCAAGTCAGGAATATCCTTGATCACAGATTTTTGTGCTTGAGAAAGAAGTAAACATTTAACACTTAGTTTAAGACAATGGAATCCTTTTGAAAACCAAAACAAACTAGAACAAAAAAACCCAACAAAACAAAACAAGTAAACAACCGGAAAAAAAACCCAACCCAAAACAAAACACACATACCTTCCCCCTCCTACCCTGTCCTAAAACAAACACTAAAGTAGATACTATTTTATTTGGGAAAATAGTATATTAAAATAATGTGTATTTAGAACAGGGATCCTAACCCAAACTAAAAAGGGACCAATATGTCAAAAAGATACATAAAGATAAAAACCATAAAACAAACAAGAATATGAAATTTAAAAGAGGATTAAGATCTTCTATAAAAATTTCCTTTTCTTTTTACTCGATGTAACTCCATTCCTGGATTCAGTACAATGATAACTAACATCAGACAACCAATTCCAAAGCAAGACAGCACAGTACAGCATGGCAGTTAGATGTAGATCATATATCAGGAAAAGCTACATGCAAAAAACAAATCTCAATCATCCCAAAGACCATTTTGTATGGTATTTTTGTGGTATTTTTTCCCCACTGGCTCAGACACCTGAACACAACAGAACATTATTGTAGTTTAAAACTAAACTATTCCTTTCATATTTTATTCTAAACAAAGGAGATATTATATGCTTCTGTCAGTCTAATACCTGTAAGTTAGAGGGCCTGAATGACAGTGAAGGCCAAACTGTAGAGTAGAATCACAGAATGGTCTGGGTTGTAAGGGACCTCAGAGTTCATGTAGTTCCAAGTCAAATGGGGCACCTTCCACTAGACCAGGTTGCTCAGAGCTTCATCCAACCTGGCTTTGAACACTTCAACAAAGGGGACATCCACAACTTCTTTGTGAAGTTCCATGTTTACAAAGAATTCCTTCCTTATATCTAATCTAAATCTATCCTCCTTCAGCTTAAGGCCATTACTTCTCCTCCTATCACTACATGACATTCTAAACATTCTCCATCTTTTTTGTAGGCTCCTTTCAGATACTTGAAGATTGCAATAAGGTCTCCCCAGAGCCTTCTTTCCTCCAGGCTGAACAAGCCCAACTCTCTCAGTCTATCTTCATAGAAGAGGTGCTCCAGCCCTCTCTCTGATCATCTCCATAGCCCTCTTCTGGACTTGTTGCAAGAGCTCAGTGTCTTTCCTGTACTGGGAACCCCAGAGTTGGACCCTGTACTCCAAGTGGGGGTCTCATGACAGCATAATAGAGGAGAAGAATCACCTGCTTTGACGGCTGGTCATGTTTTTTTTTGATGCAACCCAGGATATGGCCCACCTCTCAAGCTTGTCAAAGTCACTCTGAATGGCATCCCTTCCCTCCAGTGTGTCCACTGCACCAAAAAGCCTAGTGGCATTGTCAGACTTGAGAGGATGCACTCAATCCCACTGTCCATGTCATTATGGACAAAGAAGTTAAACAGTGCCAGTACCAATACCAATCCCCAAGGAACACCACTCATCACCGCTCTCCATTCGAACACTGAGCTGTTTATCATAAATCAGTGAGTGCAATTGTCCAGCTGATTCATTAACCACAAAACATTCTGTCCATTAAATCCATGTCTCTCAGATGTAGAAACAAGTATATCGTGGAACAGTTTCAAATGCTATAGCACAAGTCCTAGTTGATGATGTCTGTCACTCTTCTCTTATCCATCAGTGCTGTAATCGTGTCATAGAAGGCCACCAGATATTTTAGGCACAATTTGCCCATGCTGAAGCCATGTTTGCTGTTGCCAATCATCCCCTTATTTTTCATGTGCTTGAGCATAGTTTCCAGGAGGATCTGCTCTATGATCTTGCCAGGCATGGAGGTGAGACTGACCAATCTATAATTCATCAGGACCTCCTGTTTTTCTTTTTTTAAAATGGGGGTTTTGTTTTCCCTTTTCCAGTCAGTAGAAGCTTCACCAAACTTTCTGTGTTTTTGGTTTTGTTTTGTTTTGTTTTTTTGATTGCATTTTAGACTGGAAATTACTGCCTGTTTACAAGTATTCTCCACTAAATAGTCAATCACTCTATATATATCCTTCATGATTAAAGGTCATCAAAGTATTTAAATAGAAGGCTGATAAATATGCTAACAAATATAAGTAGTTCAACATTATAAGTGTTTTGTAAAGAAAGGTTTCTTTTATCTGACGGCTCTCTTCTGCAAGCTTCTTCACTAAATTAAAGTATTTAGAAAAATAACTACAAGAGGAAGTTTTGTCACTGCTGTTTGTCACAGAGTTGTGTTGCTACAATGGCACTTTTTTCTGAAGGGTGGGTTTACATAGAGACCTCTGTTCCGGTGCTTTCAGGGACAGGGAGGTGATTGTCCCTCTCTACTCTGCCCTCCTGAGGCCCCATCTGGAGTACTGTGTCCAGATCTGGAGGCCCCAATACAAGAAAGGTGTAGAACTGTTGGAGAGGGTTCAGAGGAGGGCCATGAGGATGATTAGAGGGCTGGAGCACCTCCCCTACGAAGAGAGGTTGAGGGAGCTGGGCTTGTTCAGCCTAGAGAAGAAAAGGCTGCAGGGGGACCTCATTGCAGCCTTCCAGTACCTGGAGAGAGCTGGCAGATGTGTTAGCCAAACCCCTTTCCATGATCTACTAGCAGACTGGGGAAGTTCCACTCAACTGGAGGCTGGAAGATGTTAGGCACATTTACAAGAAGGGCCGGAAGAACGATCCGGGGAACTACAGGCCTGTCAGTCTGACCTCAGTGCTGGGGAATATCACAGAGAGGGTCATCTTGGGAGCTGTCATGCAGCACATGCATGATGGCCAGGGGATGAGGCCCAGTCAACATGAGTTTACAAAAGGTAGATCCTGTCAAACTAACCTGATTGCCTTCTATGACAAGGTGACCCACTTAATGGACAAGGGGACAGCTGTGGATGTGGTCTACTTGGACTTCAGTAAAGCCTTTGACACAGTTTCTCACAGCATTCTGATTGAGAAACTGTCTGCCACTGGCCTGGACAGGTGGACCCTCAGCTGGGTTAAAAACTGGCTGGATGGCCGGGCCCAAAGGGTGGTGGGAAATGGAACAAAATCCAGCTGGAGGCGGTCACGAACGGTGTCCCCAAGGGCTCAGTCTTGGGTCCAGTTTTGTTCAACATCTTTATCAATGATCTCAATGAAGGGATTGAATGTTCCCTCAGTAAGTTTGCAGATGACACTAAACTGGGAGGAAGTGTTGATCTGCTTGAGGGTAGGGAGGCTCTTTAGAGACCTGAACTTGCTGGACTGATAGTCTGAGACCAACGGGGTGAGGTTTAGCAACGCCAAGTGTAGAGTGCTGCACATGGGACGTAACAACCCCATGCAGTGCTACAGGCTTGGGGGAGACTGGCTGGAGATCTGTCAGGCAGAGAAGGACCTGGGGGTGTTGGGTGACTGCAGACTGAATATGAGTCAACAGTGTGTCCAGGTGGCCAGGAAGGCCAATGGCATCCTGGCTTGTATCAAAAATAGTGTGGCCATTAGGTCTAGGGAAGTGATTGTGCCTCTGAACTCGGCCTTGGTGAGGCCACACCTTGAGTACTCAGTCCAGTTCTGGGCTCCTCACCATAAGAAGGACACTGAGGTCCTCGAGCAAGTCCAGAGAAGGGCAACCAGGCCGGTGAAGGGGCTGGAGCTGCGGCTGAGGGAGCTGGGGATGTTTAGTCTGGAGAAGAGGAGGGTACAGCTACCTGAAGGGAGGTTGTAGAGAGGTGGGCAGTGGTCTCTTCAGCCAGGTGACAGGAGATGGGACAAGGGGAAATGGCACAAAGCTGTGCCAGGGCAGGTTTAGATTAGATGTTAGGAAAAAATTTTTTACTGAAAGAGTTGTCGGGGCCTGGAACAGGCTGCCCAGGGAGGCAGTTGAGTCACCATCCCTGGATGTGTTTAAGAAAAGGGTAGATGAGGTACTTAGGGCTATGGTTTAGCTTAGGATGGGAACAGTTGGACTTGATGATCTTAAAGGTCTTTTCCAACCTTGTAATTCTGTCCAGAGGAACAGGAGAGGAATCAACTTTTTAAAAGGGCAGACAAGGGCAGGACAAAGGGGAATGGAGTAATGCTAAAAGAGAGAAGGTTTAGATTAGATATTAGGGGGAAGTTCTTTACAGAGAGAGTGGTTAGGTGCTGGAATGGGCTGCCCAGAGAGGTGGTAGATGCCTCATCCTTGGAGGTGTTCAAGGCCAGGTTGGATAGGGCCCTGGGCAACCTTGTTACGGGGTTGGACCTGATGATCTCTCAAGGTCCCTTCCAACTCCCTGTGATTCTATGATCCAGGCCTGGGGGTTGGTGGCCCTGCCTGTGTCAGGGGGTTGGAACTCTATGATTCTGCGTCCCTTCTAACCCAGACCATTCTGTGATTCTATGATGCAGGCTGTGTTTAACACTTGACAGTTTAGAGCTGTGGAGCAGTACTGCAGAGAAGTCACAGTTCTGAGAACTGCCCATAGTTCTGAAAAGGACCTCTATGCAGAAACAGATAGTATCCTTCCTGCTGCAGCCAGGCTCACTTGAACAGGCAATGAACTGACTAACACATAAATATAAAATGTCTCACCTTTACATTAGACCGTGAGTCCATAATGTCAAAGTCTACAGCTACTAGGAGCTCCTGTTGACAGCATATGGAAGACACAAGATGGCGTGACAGCAGTCATCCAGAGCAACCTGGGTGAATTTCTGGGCATAAGACTGGGCATGAGATGCCATGGGCATACAAAACTCTGCGCAAGCTTACTATAGCCATGAATGGGAGGCATGATTTTGCATCAGAAAGCTACAGAACTGCACAGTGGACAGTTCTGAAAAGTGGCCCATTCTATAAATTTTTAATCTGCCTGATTCCTATCTGGGGTGAGAAGCATTTGCCTAGACCCAAGGGTTTCAGCCCATTGGATTCTCAGAGAGGCTTTGTCCTGAATTCCTGCTGCCACTCCACTCATTTCAGATCGATAATTTGGGGAGGTAGGGAGGAATATTTCAGTTAAAAATTAAAAGAAATTCTCAGAATTACAGAGTTTTCTCAAAGATCCAAAACCACCTATACCATTATTCCTGGAACTTCATCCCATTGCCAAGTATTTAATTTATAAAAAAAAAATGCTTTATTATCGCAATGACTTTATTCTCTCGTTCTTTGCCTCTCTACCTATGCTGATCATAAATGGCTTGATACAATTATGAATTCTTTCTTCAAGTACAGTTCCTAGCTCCTAAAGAGCTATTTCATCTTGGGAACATTGAAATCACGTCCTTTTATATAAGAAGAGTAGGTGTATATAAGAAGAAACTGGTAAATTTAAAACTTCCCCTCCTCCCCGTTTTAAAATGAAGTTTTTAAGCAGTCTTCATGAGTATATATTCCTTGCTATGAAAATGTCCTTTTCACAGCTCACTGAGAGGCTAAAAAACTGAAAATTTAAATATTTTCCTCTTCTAAAAGGTTATATATTTAGCAGAAAATAGGTAATGTTTGATTAATTCAGGAAATAAAATAATTTGTTTCAGGTCATGTAGTCTCTGCTGAAAATTTAGTATGCACACACAAGTTCTCTCATTCAAAAAACATCAAAATGTAACAAATAGTGAATGTACTGCTACCTTGAAATAAATTTTCATTAGGAAAGATGAGGACAACCAGCAGCTGAGTTCTAAAATGAAATGATTTACCTTGAATCTCCTTCAAAAGCACTCCTACAGGAACTAAGAATTTAATAAGAAGTTATTAGATTAAGCTTTCTTCTTTGAAAACAGCTACTGAATTACATGGGACTCTGATTATAATCATCTGTTAAAAAGATATGTCAAGGGAATCAGCTGCCTCCAGGAAATGTAAGACCAGAGGCAGAGCTGGTTTATATGAAAGAGGCAAATTATAGTACTGCAGAGAAGAAATATTTATTTTTTTTAAAGAAAGAAAGCAATGTCTTTTTTTCTGCTTTTGTAAAATTGGTTACAATGCCTTCAGTATGTAAGCTTGGACCTACACTTTTCAGAGGGATTTTCTACTGTAAATGTGTGTCTAGTTTCAACGAGACTTATTATGATGATATTAAAGTTCAGGGAAGCATGCATGTGACCAATACAATGCACTTTACCTACTGAAGCAATTCCTACATTGTGTAAACTTGTAGAAGTTCCACTGTCACCTCTAGGAGAAAGTAGAGTTTTAAAAAATTAGCCATTTATTTTTCATGGCAGTTTATGGGTCTTAGAAGAATAATCAGGAAAAAGGAAAGAATAAAAAGGGGAAAAAACCATTTTTTTCTGGAAGTTAACATGAATGTGTCCCACAAGTTCCAAATATGTTCCTTGAAGAAACAGTTATTTCTTTTTTATCAATTAACTTTACTGAAAGTTAGTAACAATGGAGGATAGTTTGAATTAGATTTGCTATCTGAAAAGCATAGAAGTAGACTATCTGAAAGCATAGAAGCGTATAACTGCTGTAATTAAAGAGAGAAGGAGGTAGATACATTGCTAAAACTACCTGAGAACACACCACATAATGTCCATCCAATCTTTCCTGTCCTTATAGACATGATGACTGCAGTCCACATTCATTACAATGAGAGATGACTACACTATGAAATTTGAATTCATATTGTTAGACCTCTGGTTTTAGATATTGGGTTTGTTTTGGTTTGGTTTTTTTTGTGAATGTAAGTTAATTGAAGCAATCGGATTACTTTATGCAATCTTATTAAAGCTAATGACTTACTGAAAACTATTTGCACCATCAAGGATTATTACAGCTTTTTTTTTTTTTTTCTTCTTCTCATGTGGAATTTTGCTAGGAATCACAAAGATGAGGGCTGAGGGGAGGGTTTTTCACTTGATGACTGGAACTGCCAAAGGTGTTTGTATGGAGTCACATAAACTTATATTTTAAAGGAGAAATCTATAGACTATAGAAGATTGTGGACAGTGTGGAATATTTTGCAATACTTTTAAGGGCTTTTGTTTCGTTTGGGATTTTTATCTCAGCTTCTCTATAGCACTTATGAGGGAAGAGAATCCCTTAGCCAAAAATGGACAAAAGTGATTTGCTTAATATCTCTAAATGGTTACTAAAAAATGAATAGGTCATTATACATATCTACAAAGAAAGAAAAGTGCCTTTGTAGTAAAATGGAGAATTCGGACACCAAAGGGCTTTTTTCGTTTGTTTAAAATTGAATTTAACCCCTTCTCATTCCTTGGAGGAATCTTATTAAGACTGAGTTTTTAAAGAGAGAAGTGAAAGAAAAGAAGAAAAAAACCTTTTCTAATAAGCTTCTAACTGACATTAATTTATTGGGTATTTTTTTGATTTCCATTCAGGAAAAAAGAAATTTTTCAAATATTTAAGTGGAATGCATCATTTCTAAGGATAGCCTATCAGCAATGTTTTCGATGGTTACATGACAATTGACTGGAGAATATGGATTTCACCAATAAGGTAGTATGCTTAAATACATTTCAGAAAGAGATATTTAAAATTATCTTTACCACTGGGATCAAGAAATCTAGTTTTCTAAAATCTCAGAGAGATTAATACATTATATTTTCAATGAGAAACATTAACGTTTCTGGCTACATTTCACAGCTAATTGCTTAACTTGACTTATTAAGATAAAATCTTTTTAAAGAGTTGATTGACTGTTATGAACTTGCTAAAGAGTGTTGGTACCTTGATAATTAATTAAGGAAAAGTTCTGGAATCTGAGAGTCTCCCTTTCAGAACCATTTCTGTTTCCTCACTGTTGAGTTTCTCAGTGACCTGTTATATTTATTTTGTCTCATGAGCTTCTTCCATCTTACTGTAAAACAATATAATCAGTTACTGGCAGGATAATGCCCATCATCAGAATTAATAACCACTAAATACATTTTCTGGAATACATCAGAGGTCTTGGATTTAAATAGTGCTAAATTATGGTTTATGTTGATATTATCTTGTGAGCACAAACTCTTTTGTGTGTTAGTAAGATGATATTTATGCACTGGGTAATCTGAGAAAGTATAAACGTAGCCTAAACTTGCATTGCCTTTGAGAATAATTAATTTTATCACTTGTATTGCCAAAGGCTCTGCTTATGAAGTGACAATGCAGACCACTGTGGACAACTGTGAGACTTCATTGGATGAACGTCTATTTTGCAACATTAACAAGAAAACCTATTATTATTTCATGAAGACTAAACAACCTAGGAATACATTGAATATTGTGTCAATGCAAATATGCTTTCTTTATAGCAAGGACTTTTAAAAAGTTTTATTTTATTATATTTTCAAATACCAAGTTATGATTCTTCTAATTTTTTAGGTGATAATAAACCAAGAAATATTGGAGAGGATATAGGTAATTTTAATACATGTAAACTTTCATTTAAAAAAATGTCTTAGACACTGTGAGAGACATGGAGTTGATACTCTGAGAATGAGTCTAAAATACTCCTATGAACACAGCAAGCAAACTAGCTGTTGATCAGAACCTGTGGAAAGAAGGTTTAACAGTGCATATGTTTTTCTCATGCACTGACAACTATACAGATAAGTGACACAATCTTTTTAAAAAAGAATAATTTAGAATATTTGTAAAAGATTGGTTGTTATCAGCATCTTATTAATGACCTTTTCCTTTTTAGTTAACCAGCAGGTTTTACTTCACAAATGCCAGGACTGTTACTGGAATACCAACAAATTATGGAAGGTCCTTGAGTTATTTACTGTGTTAACCCATCCCAGATTCTGGACTGATGTGATGTATCTGCCTTATAAAGTTAGAAACGTGGAATCCAGACAGCTACAGACCCTTTTAAATCCATAGTACTTGCAAAGAGATTTATTTCCCTTGGGCTGTCCAGAGAGTATGGGAAATTTCTGGCAAGATGACAGATAGAAAGATGAAAATATTTTATAGAAGTATGCCAAAAATACTGTTAGTGAAGAATCATACCTATTTTCAGATAAGTTTTCTTAGTTATACTAGGGTTTCAAATACTACTTCTTATCAAGTGACTTGATCATTGCTCAACATTTTACTTGTCTCCATAAGGACAGAATTACAAAGATAGTAAATTGAACTTGATATAAGTCATGGTTAGCATAATAGGAGGTAATCTGTAATTGCTCATGGACTCAGATATGAAGTGAAAAAGTGTGGGGGTCTAAGAGAAAACATGAAAGCTTTTGAGGAAGATAATGACAGATTTGGAGAACCCAAAGAGTTTAACTGTCTTCTTTAACAACTGAATAGTGAAACTAGGCATTTAAAAACAAATCATCAATAACCTGCTGCAGCATGAGCTTTAAAACCCACTGCTTACTGAAATTTTATACATTTATACGTGTACATATTTATTTGAACATATTTACTTGAACATATTTACTAAAATATTAAAGACATACATTTTATATGCTTATTTATAGGCCAGTCAGCCTCACCTCTGTCCCTGGAAAGGTAATGGAACAGCTTGTTCTGGATGCCATCTCCAAGCAATTGGAAGAGAAGAAGGTCATGAGGAGTAGTCAGCATGGATTCACCAAGGGGAAATCGTGCTCGACCAATCTCATAGCCTTCTACGATCTCATCACCGGCTGGGTAGATGGAGGGAGAACAGTGGATGTCATCTACCTTGACTTCAGCAAGGCTTTTGATACTGTTTCCCATGACATCCTGATAGCAAAGCTGAGAAAGCTTGGGATAGATGAGTGGAGAGTGAGGTGGGTTGAGAATTGGCTGTCGGACCTAGCCCAGAGGGTCGTGATTTGTGGAGCAGAGTCTGACTGGAGGCCTGTGACTAGCGGTGTTCCCCAGGGCTCGGTGTTGGGTCCAGTCCTGTTTAACATCTTCATTGATGACCTTGATGAGGGAATAGCCTCGACCCTCAGCAAGTACGCCGATGACACAAAGCTGGGAGGAGTGGCTGACACGCAGGAACACTGCGCTGCCATCCAGCGAGACCTGGACAGGCTGGAGAGCTGGGCAGGGAGAAACCAGATGAGGTTTAACAAAAGCAAGTGTAAAGTCTTGCACCTGGGAAGGAACAACCGTTTCTATCAGTACAGGCTGGGGGATGACCTGCTGGAGAAGAGCTCTGTGGAGAAGGACCTGGGGGTCCTGGTGGATGACAGGTTGGCCATGAGCCAGCAGTGTGCCTCGGTGGCTAAGAGAGCCAATGGGATCCTGGGGTGCATCCGGAGGAGTGTGGCCAGCAGGTCAAAGGAGGTGATCCTCCCGCTCTACTCTGCCCTGGTCAGGCCCCACCTGGAATATTGTGTCCAGTTCTGGGCTCCCTGCTATAAAAAGGACAGGGATCTCCTGGAGAGAGTCCAGAGAAGGGCTACGAAGATGATAAAGGGCCTGGAGCATCTCCCCTATGAGGAAAGGCTGAGAAGATTGGGACTGTTCAGCCTTGAGAAGAGAAGACTAAGGGGGGACCTAATTAATGTTTACAATTATCTTAAGCAAGGGATGCAAGGGGAATTAGCCAGCCCCTTTTCAGTGGTCTGTGGAGACAGGACAAGGGGCAATGGCTGCAAGTTGGAGCACAGGAAGTTCCGCACCAACATGCGGAGAAACTTTTTCCCAGTGAGGGTGACAGAGCACTGGAATAGGCTGCCCAGGGAGGTGGTGGAGTCTCCTTCTCTGGAGATATTCAAGACCCGTCTGGATGCCTATCTCAGTGAAATGTCCTAGGGAGCTGCTTTGGCAGGGGGGTTGGACCTGATGATCTCTCGAGGTCCCTTCCAACCCCTACAATTCTATGATTCTATGATTCTATGATTTCAACATTTCATTTGGAAAAAAAAGCTGTAAGTAAGTGCCTTTATAGTTGATATATATATTTTATGTTCCATTAGGTATTTAAGTTATTTGAAATTTTCTGCAGAAGCCAGAGTTTAGTGAGTTGAAGTTAAGAGAAATGAATTTTGCTATGGAAGTACCTACCAATTCAAAATGAGGTAACAGTGAAAGAGCAGAAAAGGGCTACAATTTGAGAGTAAATCATCCTTATAGTACAAAAATATTCCCAGTTATTAGCACAAAAGGCAAAACAGATTTGAGATCCCACTGATTCATGGATCAGGAAAAGTAGTTTCTGGCAGGTCATAATTACAGATTCAGGCAGCGGTGGATATTTTCTACCTGGACTTCAGTAAGATTTCAGTAAGATACTGTCTCCCACAAGATACAAGTTGTTCATGTACAGGCTGGATGAGCAAACAGTGAGGTGGATAGAAAAGTAACTGAGCAGGCAAACTTAGAGAGTGGTGGTTAATGTAATGTTTAATATCTTCATTAACAATCTGGATAATGATGTATCATCAGCAAGGATGCTGATGATACCAAACTGGGATCGGTGGCTCATAAGCCAGAGGGTACCTTCCAAAATTATTCTGTGGTTCCATGCTTCTGAAAAACACTACAATCTAAGATATTTCAATATAACCCATAGTTCCATTGAGATACTGGGATGTTGTTAAGTTTTCTAAATGGTGGTTTGCCTGCTAGTTTCCTTGTAGACTAAGAAAATTATTTTATAATTGCTAGTAAAAAGAAGTTTTAAATATTAGCTCTCCCTGCATGCTACCAGTCTGAGAGAAAAATTACAAGATAGTCATTACAAGTCAGATATTGCCTTCATCCACAAACATCATGTGAAGACAACAGAAAGTAGGAATTACACTTATCCCTATTAGATGGCCTCATGGATGCCATTTTGGTTTTTGACAGTTGTAAGAGGGGTTATAACAGTTTCTTCAGTCTTGGAACTGAGAGTATTTCAGTGGAAAAGAAAACCTGTCTCTTAGATATTTTATTTTTTTTTTATTGTGTGTGTATTCTGGTATTTTAATGAAAGCTCTTGCAATAGTTTTGTTTTATTTTGTTCTATTATATGTTATGCTGAGTTTATTTTTCTTTAAATACTATTTCACTAACATTCAAATACTTTATTGAGTACTTTGAGGCCTGTAATCTTGTTCTAAAAAGATAAGACAAAAAATTTCATTGTACTTCAGAAATCCTGTGACCATTTGCCAAAGTTTAGCATGAGTTACAGAAAACTGTAAGTTTAAAAATTATTTTCTCTAGTTTCCCTTTTCTTGGATGCTATGTTTTCTAATCACATTGTTCTTCTCAGTACTTTGGACCATTTCTTGGATGTGTCTTGGGCTTAGGTCAAAGCTTTTTAGGTCCTCACTTCTGTGTTTGCTGATTCTTCAAGGGCCAGTCTATTCTGTCCAACCGCAACTGCATCTTCTCAACTTGTCAATTACTTAACCATCCTTTTCTTTCTAGTTGCAGTTTCACACAGCTTTCATCCATTTCAAATGAAGCTGCAGAGATTTTTTTTCTACCTTGACACTTTGACAGTGTCACCCTTCTTGACAGTGCTGGCTTCCACTTCTCCACCGAATCAAGTAAATCACTTCTCTTTAATTTCAAGCACATCATGGATTATTCCCTACCTATCCAACATCTCTTTCACCTTCAGCATTTGGAATTGCCCTCCAATATGCTGCTTTCTATCACCTTGTTTTATTCTCTTACCTTTAGCACTTTATGTTGCTTCTTTCACTGAAAATACCCAAATACTATACCACAGACTGTTTCCAGGCTAGTTATTTTTCTGTATATTTTATTTCCTTCCCTTTCCTGTAAAACTTACATAACCCCTAACACCATTTCAGTATTATTGTGTTCAAACAATTGTCTGTAATACTCATCTGTTTTTCTGCTTATATTGCAAAACGCTTAGAATAAGGGCCTTTTTAACTTACCTTTATTTTTGTACAATGAGACCTTGAACTCTAGGTGCTATGATGATACAAAAGTTAATATTATAATATGAAAAGCTGATGAAAAAAAATGCTTTACTTTTCCACTTCTTGTAGCAATATGGTATTGAAAAGCCTTATGTTAAAACTGTGATTACAGGGAGAAACAAAATGTTCTCTATTTTTTTCAACAAAACCATTTTTTCTAAGGGTTCTTTACTCAGATATATACTTGAGAACCTACAATTTCCTCCTGGGTTTCTAAAAAAATCTTCTATATATAAAGATCTAAAGTCCAAATCTTCTTAATTCATTAGGGTAGTGCAAAACCTGGTTGTGTCCTGGCAATAAATGTGATAGAAAGTTGTTGGTCTGACATAGTTTCTTTCACCCTGTTTCCTTACTGTGATGTTCCCATTGATCTCTCATTATTGCCCATGGGATATTATGGTCTTTGAATGGCTAAAGCACTATACATGAGGTTTCCAAATGCCTTGGAACTCAGAACTACTGGCAGCTATGGTCAATTCACAACACAATTTTCCATATTCCTCTGTTATGAAAATACAAAATGACCATACATGTGGGCCTTGGTGATTGACAAGATGATTAAGTAGGTCAGTACTAGCTCTGAACTCTATGACACTATGAATAGAGATGTACTTACTGTTTTGTTGCCATTTATAGCCACACGTATAACAGCAATAGGCATTTGTTGCTGTTGCATTTCCCATATTGTGTCAAACAAACTCAATTTTTTCTTTTCCAAGAAAACTAGAAAAAGCCCAGTATTCACCAGGGTCTCAGATGCTGCTATTTATTAGACACCAAACTGAAATCCTACAACACAGGGGACAGCACTGAGATGAGTTCCTACCCCTCAATGTAAATAGTGTACTATCAAGCATACAAGACATCACTGGAAGATGAAAATAAAAAGAGGGAGAAGTGGTGATTTAAAAAAATTCTTTTTACACATAAAATAGACAGAAAATGCATAAACTATATATGTTGCATACCTAAGGTACACAGGTAAAAGCATATATACTTTCTCTATAAGAAATAGCCAAAGGTCACCAATACTAAGCTTAAGGAGAAGTTAAATAGACAATTGTTCAATGCAATTGTAGAATGGAATCATAGAATGGTTTGAGTTGGAAAGGACCTTAAATATTTTCTAATTCCAATGCCCCTGCCATAGGAAGGGACACTCTCTGCTAGACCAGGTTGCCCAAAGCCCCATCCAACCTATCCTGGAACAGTGAAGAGTTTATTCCTAATGTCTAATCTACCTTCTTTTAGTTTAAACCAAATAACCCTTGTCCTATTGCTACACATATACTCCTTTTCCAGCTTTGCTGTAGGTCCCATTTAGGTATTGGAAGGCTGCTGTAAGGTCCGCCCTTGGAGCTTCTCTTCTCCAGGCTGAACAACACCAACTCTCTCAGCCTGTCTTCATAGGAGAGGTGCGACAGCCCTCTGATCATCTCCACGGCCCTCCTCTGGTCTCATTCAAACAACTTGATGTCTTTCTTGTACTGAGGACCCTAGAGCTGGACCCAGTACTCCATAAGCACAGAGCAGACAGGCAGAAACATCTCCCTTTGAACTGCTAGTAACATGTTTTTTGATGCAGTTCAGCATACAGTTCAGTTTCTGGGCTGCAAGCATGCACTGACAGCTCATGTTGAGCTTTTTCATCTCCAAACACAGTGAAGTCCTTCTCCTCAGGGCTGCTCTCAATCTATTCTCCTTCCAGCCTGCAGTTGTGTTCAGGATTGCACCAACCCATGTGCAGGGCCTTGCACTTGGCCTTGTTAGTCTTCATGGGGTTTTCATGGGCGCACCTTCTGGATGGCATCCCTTCCCTCCAGTGTGTCAACTGCACCACACAGCTTGGTGTCATTGGAAAACTTGCCGATGGTGCACTCCATCCCACTGTCCATAGAGTTATTGAATGGTCAATTTGACAATAAATTTGTTTCCTTCCAATGGAAACTATTCAGCACAAGTTAATTTATTGAGTAAATATTGGTTTGTAAGATTTTCATTTATTCTAAATCATCATAAAATAAATATTAATATATTAAAAATCATATAGTGGAAGCAATTTTAGAAGTCAACCTTCTACTAAGTGAAAGCAGGAGTCTGAAAAAAAAATCTTGTGTATTAGTTTTTGCTAACTCTTCCACTTAAGTTTACTCCACAGCCTAAAACACATCGTTCACAGAGGTCACCAAGAGGATAATTCAGATTCCTCATTTTCGTTCTTCCACCTAGAATTTTTCTTCACCTGCAGCCTAATCTTGCAGAAATTACTCTGAGTTTTGCCATTAACTTCAACAAAATTGTTCGTGTCATTTCCCATTTAAGATGATATTTGACCTTTTATAGTTATTCTGACATAAAGAATCCTGATGAAAATAATCATATTCTTTTATTTTCATGACACGGTATTTTTTTTTTCTTTTCCATTTGGAACAACTATTCAGTTTTAGGACGTGATTTGTATCTACACATGCTCACTGTTTCCCCAAAGACCCATATTGTCTCTGCTAATCTATATTTGCTTTTTGCAACTGTATTGGGTACCTCAGGGAACACACAATCCTTACATGTCAAAGAAATTCATAGAATAATATAATCCTCATTTCCTAATTTCTGATATATAATTATTTGTACTTTCTTGAGGGAAACAAGCAAAAATTCTTAGTATTGTGCTGCTGAAAGTTTTGATCAACTGTTTTGGTGAACTATGACAGTTCTGTTAGGTCACACTCTACAAATCATCAGTACACAACAAAGGATATTAGCATTCAAAGTTGATGTTAATATAAATTTTACATGGCAATAAATGAAGACTATTAAAAACCTACAGGTTCTGCCATGCTGGATTCAAACTTGGGCTAATACTTTAAAAATATTCAGAATTTTCTACCCAACAGCACACCAGTTTGCAGAAAAAAGTATTTTAGAATTTTTACTTTTATAATAATTCCATTTTAAGTAATGAAAGAAAGCTTAAAATATCCACTTTATCAATTCTTCCACTTCCTCAAAATAGTCTTATCATGGATTCTAGAGCTTGTACATAAAAAAAAAAACCCAAACAAACAAAAATAACCCCAAAACAACCCAAAAAAACCCCAAACAAACAAAACCAATAAAAGACAGAGGAAATGCTGGTTTAGATCATGTATGAAATTATGTCAACTAATATTATACTTAAATCTGAATAGTTTTGTTAGGACTGATGGGGGAAACATCTGGGAAGTTGCATGTGAAAAAGATATTTTGGACATTGTTATATCTCAAGATTTACTCCATAATTATGCCAAGCAAAAAAAGGTCCATAATACCTAAGAAAATTAAAACCAAAATAAATTTCAGTATTATCATATTGCTTATTATTTCTGTAATTACTTTTTTCTGAACTTGATTTTTTACCTCAAGAAAATTAGTGTAAAATAACTCTATTGTCATAAGATGGAATCCAATCATGCATCAGTAATGTCCCGGGGCAGTTGTTTTATGAATCATTTGCTAAACTATTTACAAGGAAATATGTGATTTTTTTTGTTTAGCAATTTAGAACTGGTTTTGTAGCTATGTAATTTGCAATTGGATTATCCAAAAAATCACCTCCTGGCCCACCCCACTGTTAGTTACATATTGAACATGACATTATGTGGTATGGAATATACTTTTGACCATTTTGGATCAGTTCTCCTGGCTGTGCCCTCTCACAGCTTCTTGGGCACCCCCACCTACCCACTGGTGGGTTAGGGGGAGAAGTTCAAAAGTCCTCAATTGATTATCAACAAGTAAAAACATCAGTGTGTTATTGTTATTCATAACCTAAATCCAAACCACAGCACTATACCAGCTACTAGAAAGAAAATTAATTCTATCTCAGCAGAAACCAGAACAAGGTATTGGTCAACAGCTGGCTGAACATGAACAATGGTGTGTTCCTACAAACGTTCACTATATGGATTGGGAAAAAGGGGAGGCAAAAGAGCAGGAGAAAGTATTTCCCCTAATCTTCTCCATAGATTGGCTGTGATTATTAATCAATTCCAAGAGATGTCATCCAAGGTACAGGAATGATAGTAATGCCACAAACAAATACTAGCTCAACCTCATGACCAGTGATGTTATTGTATCATAAGTCTTTATAACAGAGTACAGCAAAGGATCAATCCTGCTCCCTCTCTCAGAGGTTGTAAGTGCTGCAAGAAATACATACAATAATGGTACATATGCCACAGCCATGAGAACAAACAACCATTGTGACCAGTGACTGTTTAATATAACAGTTACATATAATGTCTTTGTTCTGACACATTCTAGTCAGATCTGTCATTAACTCAAGCCTTTGTGCCTCACATTGGGAGCCAAAAAGGACTGTTGTGGTTTAGCCCCATCTGGCAGTCGAGTACCATGTAGCCACTTGTTCACAGCTTCTCAGACCAGCAGGATCAGAAGGAAAAGGTAGAACTCACGGTTTGGGATAAGGACAATTTAATGTGACAGCAAAGGCAAAAGAAAATAACAATGGTGCTTAAAGTATACAAAGTGAGTGATGCACAATGCAATTTGTTCACCCCACGACCCACTGACTGGACACTCAGCCTGTCCCAGAGCTGTGCTGCCCCTCTCTAACCAGCCCCTCCCTAACCAGCCCCTTTTATATACTGATCATGACATCGCATGGTATGGAATAAGCATTTGGCTATTTTGGGTCACCTGTGCTGGCTGTGTCCACTCCCAGTTTCTTGTGAGAATTAAATCTATCCCCAGTGAAACCCAGGAGAACAAGAAACCATTTTCCTGTGTTGTTTCTCTCTTTTCTCAGACTTTTTAGGAAAGTCTAAGATAAAGCTGCAATAGTAAAAGGTAGTTACAGTTTGTTATGAAAAAGAATAAATGAAGGAAAGATAAGGTGGAAAACAGGAGAAGTGTGGGGAAGAGGGAGAAAACAAGAGTTATAATTTTGCATTTCAGTGTCACACAAGGTCTTAGAAAACTACTGCATAGACATTAAAGTGCTAAAACAAGCTTACCACACACCTTTCGGATGCAGTTGTTGTCTTCCATAGTGCACAACTCCAAAGACTTAATTTACATACCCATGTCTCTATTGACTTAAATAATATTGTATACTAAAATTACCTCATTAACTTTATTTCACCATTTCTGGAGAAATAAAAAGACTAAATTAGCCAAAGAAGTATTTAAACATAATGAGTGAAATTTTAGGCAGTCCTAGTTCCTATCCTGTTTTAATAACAACAAAAAAAATAGATTGCAAGAGTGAAACAAATCATTCTGATTTATGCATGGAGAGGTACTTTTTAGGAAAAAATAAATTGATATAACTGTTTCTATGACTAGGAAACACTTCAAATACATTACAGATCATACCTGAAGCATGTTAAGTGTGATTGAAATCCAGCAAAATACCTAATAAATGGAAGGGACTAAAACCCTGCAAATTCTCACCAAAAAAACCCCAACAAAACAACAAAAAAACATGCTGAGAAAACTTTATCCACAATATTTCTATCCCATCTGTTTATCCACATTTGCAATTGAAATGCTCAAGCTACATTTGAAAAACAGAATTTTTGAAGAGACCTAGAGAGCTAAAAATATGTATGAAATGAATAAGCCTGCTCAATGACAAAAACATATCTGTCCACAGATGCAATCAGTTGGAGCTGTGGAGAAATGTTGATGATGCTAGCTTCCAAAATCTATTTTCATTTTATGTCTTATGGCCTATAGAGCTATGTGGCAATGTTCCTTATCATATATGGTATTTTCAGCTTCTACAAGGACATTAAGAATACTGTAGCTGCACCTTACTTTCAATAAGACCAAAGACCACCCTTAAGAAAAGTTATGTAGAATTGTTACCAGTTTGCAAAGGCAAAACTTTGATCGGTAGGAGTCAAGCCAGTTCTCAGAACTTAAGCCAGTGATCATAAAATATTCATTATTATGTTGCAAATGTCAAAAAAATCAGCCCTCATACCCTAACAGGAAATTATTTTTCATTACATTTCACATAATGAGCTTCTACAAAAAACCAAACAAACAGCCCAAACAAAAAATGCTTGGCAGGGAAAGCTATGTTTTCTCAATTTTTCTGCAGCTGATAAACAGAGAGCAACATGAATTGTCAGACAGCAGAACATCTTTAGACCTAAGGGAATAAGTAAATAAAGATACACATAATTGTTGTGAGCCCTAGCACCACTTCAGATAAAACAAAGAATTACAAAATTTCTCTGCATCTAGGAGGAATTCAATGTGTCTATGGACAAAAATAAATGGTAACCGTGACATATTAAGGCATAGACTATGAAATGGAAACTTCTGCTTATTGACTTCTAATGTTGTCACAGTTTTGCATAGCTGGGTGCTGTTAGAGAAACACAGGCTACAAAGATGGCTGCTGCAAAAAGCAGCTAAAAACTCTCTGCAGGCCCCAGAAAGTAAACATCAGCTGATTCAAGGCCAGAGTTGCTGCTGACCAAGGCCAAGCCAATCGGTGATGGTCACAGCGCCTCTGGGAATCACATTTAGGAGAAAAAACCCACAAGCAGCTGCATTTTGCCACTGGAGAAGGGAGTGAGAAGATATAACAAGCTGTGCAGACACCAAGGCTGGGGAGGGGGGGGGGAGGAGGCGCCCCAGGTGCCGGAGAGAAAGATGCCCCTGCAGCCTCTGGAGAAACACATGGTGGATCAGTGTTCCCTCGCAGCCAATTGAAAAGGCCGAGACCCCACCTGCAGCTTGTGGAGAGGCCCCACACTGGAGCAGGTGGAGACATACAGGAGATGTTGTGACCAGCATTGGAGCAAGCCTCTGCCAGCACTTGCAGCCCATGGAGAGAGACAGAGACACAGAGATGAGAGAGAGAGATTTGTGCCGGAACAGGTTTGCTGGGGGGAGGCTTGTGACCCCGTGGAGGACTGGGACTGAGAGACATTGTGATTTATTACTGCCCACCATAGCAGTGACCCATGCTAGGGCAGCTGGTGAAGAGCAAAAACCCTGAGGGAAGTTTGTGAAGGACTGTTTCCTATGGGTGGGAAGCCAGGGTGCAGCAGGGGAAGGGTTTGTGGAATGAATGCCCCACCCCCGGGCAAGAAGGACACCAACTTGAGAGGAACTGACCAAAGCCCCCAGTTTTCCCAGTCCCTGCCCCTCCCTGTGCCATAATGTAGGGGAAGAAGGGAGGGGTGGGGAAGGTGCTTTAAGATCTGGTTGCACTTCTCATTACCTGACTCTAGTGTCACTGTGTGTGCAGTGCAGTGTAAGAAATTAGAGAGTTTCTTTCTTTTATTCTGTGTTGAGTCTGTTTTGTCCATGATGCTGATTGCAGAATGATCTCTCCCTGTCCTTATCTCGACTCCTAAGTCTCTCAATATATATTTTCTCCCCTGTCCAGATGAAAAGGGGAGTGATAGAGCGACTGCCAGGCCTAAACCACCACAAATGTTCATTTTGTCATTCTTTATAGTCATGATACAAAATCAAAACAATAGTAAATTCCCTAGTTACTAGCAATTCGATTGCTTCTAGTATTAAGTGAGGAATAAAGTAATTAATATTGTTATGTATTATAACTGTGTCAGTTGCCAGACCATATTCAATACCAGAACAGAAATGGACTGTGATCTTAAAAAAAAAAAAGTATTTTGAAGATATAATAAATTAATTCTTACTTTAAAAAGAGCGCTGATGTGCTTCTATGAAAAATATATTAATGTTATGTAAGCCTAAAGAAGTATTATTTCTAATTTAAACCTGTACATTTTCATCATCTTGTAACAACTACAATACTATTGACTGCACAGACTTCTTGTCAAGAGCACTTATTTTCACTGCATAATGCAAAATGG
Source organism: Hypotaenidia okinawae (assembly GCA_027925045.1). Lineage (NCBI taxonomy): Eukaryota > Metazoa > Chordata > Aves > Gruiformes > Rallidae > Hypotaenidia > Hypotaenidia okinawae. Next base: position 140,009,279 of record BSDF01000001.1, read on the forward strand.
AGATACGAATAGGCTGGGTAGGTTTAAAGGAAGAAGGGTTTAACAGATTTTGACTGTTTCTGTGTGCATAGCATATCTTAGTGACTTTTTATTTTTGCATTCACTGAAGTTCATTTTGAAAATCTACTTTCTGCATTAATAATTCACACAAAGGTATGTTTGTTTTCAGATGTGGTCCATTTCTGCAACTTTTTTTTACTCTTCCTCTAATCTCTACTGGTTTAGTTTTATTCTCTTTCTTGGAAGCAAATTAAAACAATAGCTCTTTTTTTCAGCAAACCACACATTTTTGATATTTGTAGGCAGATATTATCATATGTTATTTCTAGTCTATAAGCATTCATGCAGAGCAAACTTCTTACTAGTTCCATGAACAGAAATGTTTTAAAAAAGTAAAATAGTCTGAGATACAGCTGTCCTATTATCAGGGAACCCCTTTTTGGAAGAACTGAACTCAGTCTCCACTCTCACTTAAGAGAAACATGGACTTGTCAGAAGCTATGAAGATGACTCTAATCCTTTGAGCACTGTATCTTATCTATGTCATTTTAGAAACATTTGCTTTTAGTGCTCATCTGTCTGTGTTTATGAAGAGACCTTATTACTGATTTCTGGTGAATTTTGCTTCAGAGAAAAAAACCTTGAAGAGTTCATTAGCTAACATGTCTCATGTAGAATATGATCAGTGATATCAATAGAACACATAAACACTAACAACCTCTTTCTCCTGTGTTGCCCTCCAATGTGAAATCCATTTTGGATAATACACTATTGCAAAGAAATCATGACAAACTATAATCCTGTATATTCAATTTTGGCAGTTCCAACACAGAATAAAACAGTATGGTAAGTTCATTTAATATGTAGTAAAATGGTAAAAGTGTTTCCACCATGAACTGGGAAGACTGCCATCTGTAAACCAGCATGAACATAAAAGTAACAATGATATGAAGACAAGATGCCATCAGCTGTGTTAATATTCCTCAGATTTCTCTAGATAATAATTTTATGGATCAGTGATATGATCTACTGGTTGCCCTTTCAAATTTTCAGTGTCTTGGAGGGGCAGGCAGGGGAGAAGTGTAGGGAGAGAGGAGGAGCAGGAAAAAAAAAAAGATCCACAACTTATTAAATACTTTCTAGTCTCAAGAACATTCAGTCCCAAAGGAAAAATGGTTTTGATGAAGAATTTCTGGGAGATGCCAGAACAAAACAATTTTAAAGGGGTTAGACACACTGATGTGGTCAGATGTTGTTGTGTCTGCAGTGACAGACATTCAGCACAAGCCAAAATGAAACACTGCATAATGTTCTGAGCTAAGGAAATGGACAGTTAAAAATCAATCTCTATCTCACATTCCTAGCTCTGAACCTGAAAATGACAGCTATTATCCAGATTTACATTTTATCCCAGCTAGAATAAAGCCAATAAATCACTGGGCTTGTGGCTGCTAAGATAATTACAATGTGAGTGGATGGTATGAGTTGCACTGGAGGGGGATTGGGGGTAGGGAGATGCTTTCAGAGGGTTAGATCACAGAGTGGAAAGAATGACAGTGAAAAATGGGCTTGATTTCCATGTTGAGATGAGAGCTTACGACATGCAAATTGCTGAACACAATAACCTATTCTGAGACCCATCAGCCCCCCTCATCAAATACTCAGATGAGGTAAGTCTGTGTAGTGGAACATCTTTACAAAACTATTAGCTCAGGTGAACAACCATTTGGTTTAAAGGGGCAGGGGAATTTTTAATGGAGTATTAAAAAATATTCCCAAGTGTTTTTGCCAGGAATGATCTCATCATTGTCACAATCTTCAACATAGCTTACCAGTTTGCTCTTGTGAAAACAGAAATGCTTTGGAATCTGCTTCATTTGCAGTTATGATTAGTTTAATTCTAATACACTTCTAAAGATATCTGTGTATCATATTAGTCAGCAGCAAGTAATTCAGTTATATAGACTTGTCAAGAGTTTTTTGAATGAAAAAATGTTCCAAATGTTCCTAAATCAGTACCATATGATTGCTCATTTCATCCTGTAACAATTTATTTCAATCCTTATGCATAAACCACAGTTCTGTCTTATGACAAAAGTAATGTGTTCTTCATGTCTCCTCCCTGTAACTGTCCTGGCTCCCAGTCTGAACTGCATCTTCCATGCTGCTTTCCTGAATCAGGCCCCTTAGGGTCGTGACAAGAATGCTAAGATGGAAGGAGTAGCTTTGTTATTCTGCATGACAAGACAGTTTAAATCTTAAAATTCCAAGAAATGTTCCTTGGAAAAGTAAATATATGTAAATATCACAGTACTACTTTTCAACATTCTACAACTATCCTTTAATGAACTGCCTAACACTATATGAAAACAAATGGAAAAACAGGCATATTTTTATTGCTACAAACTTGAGAAAACTCTCTTAAATACAACTAATAATTCATGTTATTGAAGTTGTCTTGGGAAGTCATAACAGGAGCATATTCTTACTGTCAAAAAATGGGATATCTTGTTATCTGATACAATTATTCATTTTTATCTATTGCAGATAGCATATTTGATCATGTTTTTTCCTCATGATTCTTTTTTCTCTATTTACCCTTACTCTTTTATTATTTATTTTTGTTTATTGTAATTCTTTTTTTCCCTTTATTTTTTGCTTTTTACTGCATTTTATAAGACCACTTTTTAAATCGTTTTTGTAATAAAAAACTCTTTAGTAGTGGGTCTGCAGATAAAGCTATTTATTTTTATCCCATTCTTTCTGCTTTGCAAGTACTATGGAAGACATCAAAAATACTCCAATAAATGTAGCAGGCATATATTCAACTGCAAAAAGTACACCAAGTTTCCATTTAGTGTTGAGCACAATATGGCATCAACATCAGTTGATACAAACAATAATTACTTGCAGAGTACATCAAATAGAAAATCTGCAGTAAATTTGTAGAATCTTCCAATCTACTTGAAATGGCCCTTAGTAAAATCAAAAACCTTAGATATATTCCCCTTCTTTTGGAGTATTAAAATATCTCTATAAAAAGGGAGGGAAAAGCATCAAATGTGGAGGTTCTGTATCTTGGCGTAGATAACACATATCAGATATCTTTAGTAGCTATAAATGGATGAGATCATTCTAACTGTAAAAGAAGATAATAAAACATAGCTAAGCTGCAAGAAACTAAAAGACACCACAAGAACATGAAATAATGACACTACAGAACTACTTTAAAATCAAGGAAAAATTTAGAAGAGGAAGAGCCCTTATCTATGACAGAAAGGGGATCAGCTTGAGGTATAGGAGAAAATGGAAGGAAGATAAAACAGGCTGGATAGAGAGGATGAATTGCACTGAAACAGGGAATAGTGATGGACTTTAAATATCATGCTAAAGGGCAGCAAGGAGTCAGAGCAGGGTAGCTAAATGAAAAGACTGTTCTTGATACTTCTGAGGTCTTGTTAGAGTATAGTCTTGAGGGCTGAGGCACATAAAGGATTCTAAACATCGGACAAAAATTCAGGGAAAGCTGCTCCACCTTTTGTCTAATTGAACTTTGAGCAGAAGAACAGACGAACAACAAAAAAACAGTGTTAGACATTTAAGTGCACTATTGCATGACTGAACAGTTTCCCTCTCCTTTGTTAGTTCTGAAATGTAAAAAAAAGAAAAATAGTATTAAGCATTTATTATTTTTTTTATTATTTCATGAAATTATAAACTAGATTCATGTAATAATCTAGGCTGGAGGGGATTTTAAATATCATGTGATCCAACCCTCCTGTCAAAACCTGTTCATTTTATATCAAATATTTCAAGGTCTTATACAGTTGGGTTTGAATATGGTAAAAGATGCAGATTCTACATCCTCTCTGAGCAACTATACTATAACACAAGGACAAGAGGGAATGGCTGCAAGTTGCACCAGAAGAGATTCAGGTTAGAAATTAGAAGAAATTTCTTCTCAGAAAGAGTGGTGAGGCATTGGAATGGGTTGCCCAGGGAGGTAGTGGAGTCACTGTCCCTTGGGGTGTTCAAGGAAAGATTGGATGAGGTACTTAGGGACATGGTTTAATTAGTAATATAGGTGGTAGGGGGATGGTTGGACTAGGTGATCTTGGAGGTCTTTTCCAACCTTAATGATTCTATGAACACAAGTCAGTTTTCACCTGTCATCCTATGTCTGAGCACTAAAATTTCCTAGTGAATGACGGGAGGCTGATGCGATATCACCATCTTTTGACTTTGAATATACAAACTTGTAATTTTATATAGCATTTAGAAAAATTCTCCTGAATATTTAATTAACGCTTTGTATGTAAATAAAATAATATGCTATTTCAAGATAGCCTTTGCATCTTCCTCTCTTATGCAATCACTATCTCAATTTTAAACACAGTTGTACTCCAGTTCATGGTAAAATAACTAAAAACATAGAAGTGTGGTTAAAGCAAATTTATAACAATTACAAATGATTCTTTTTCATCTATGTAATAAATTGAAGGGAAAAAAAGAGACAGGTTTCTATACAGGAATTCCAAATTTTTCTCTGAATGCAAGTTCCTTTTTTTATATGAAGATGAATTTCCTTTTCCCTTACAGCATGGTTCATGTGCAAGCATCAGAAAAATCCCATTATTGCTACTTGTCAGGTTTCTCTATTATCCCCTCAGGAACATGCAATACCAGAATTTCCTGCTGCATCCAAATAAAAAGATTCTGAACAGCACTACTCTAGGGTATATATTTTTCTGACATTGAATAAGCAAGAAAAAAAAATAATGGAATTATAATCAATTATTTTGACTACCAATTTCCTTGAGTGTGGTTGAACCGAGTGAGTAATTTGCAGTGAATCATTGATGGGATTAATTTCTCTCCTTCTTTACTTACGGAAAATCCATGAGCCATTCCTAATTTATTTGAATTTATTTCTGTCTATAAAAGAATCCCTCTGAAGCACATGAAAGTGTTTTCACTGAAGACAAAAAACTCCGTCAATGGAACTGTTCCTGAGAAATACATCCTGCAGGTTTTCAAACCTATATGGATTGATCATGCACAGCCAAAATTAAATCTGTCATTTTAAGCTTACAGGTAACTTTAGTAAATGAACAGTCATTTATATGCACAAAGATGAGTGTGTGCGCAAAAATGTGCTGGACCAAAACTCATAGTCTGGACCTTGCAACACTGTAATACAGCATTATTTTTCCTCTGGTGCTTTGCAATCCACTTTTCTTCAGGAAAACCATCTTCAATTACTGGAAATACCTTGCTATGCATCATTAGATAAATGCCTTTTTAATAAAGAGTATCCAGGTGTGCTGGTAAAATACTATGATTGAATACCTTTAATGTCTCAGCTTCATTAGGCAATGACAAGCTGCCATGCTCTTTTCTTACTTATTCTGGTTGAGTTGGCAGCCCTTTCCTGTGGCTATTAATGATGACAGATCATTTATTACTCTATGAGAATACAAATATGTTTTCATCACTGTCTTATACATTTTCCCCACCCCACCAATTGTTAACTCAGAAATCTACATGCTCTCTGAAAGAAAGAACTCGTATACCTATACCACTTGCTTCTAACTGGCACACAGCTGAAACATATGCAAGTGCAGAATTAGTTAAATATTAGATTCCTAATCATGTTTCAGCAGTACTTCCTGCTGAAGCTATTTCAAGATTTCAAACAGTAGTAAACTAAAGTTTCAACTTTATTTAAATTAAGCGAAGTTGTGTTTGATTTTTTAAATACAATTTAAAAGGTGAACATGACAATATAAATTCTTATTCAGATTAAGATTACCGAAGGGTATATGTTCTACAGTGACATACTACTATTTAGAGAAAAGAAGCCCTCACCACAGTCTCTGCAATGTTATTCATTAATCTCCATAGATACCATTTCAGTATGGAGTCAGTAATTTGACAAAGATGAAGAAGAAAATTTCAATTTAGGGGGAAATAGATGTTTTCTTTCCCTTAAGGATAACACCATCTTAGAATATAAAAATCTTAACCGCCTACCTCATGTCAAAGGAATTATTAAGTCATACAGCAAAACTGTTGGTGATGCACTGACAGATAATACTAATTTGCATGGATAGTTTTTCACCACCAAAGAAAACTGACACCCAGACTTCCAGAGTTCAAGAGTAAAGTGTACAACTGACTACAGCATCCTTAAAACAGCTCTACACAGGGAACTGGTCTGAATGCATAAGATTCCTAAAGTTAATGTTTTTAACCCTCTGCGTTTTCTCACTCAGAAGAAGTGTTAGTATTTCCGTATGATATACATGTGATGTAATAAAGAGGGATATCCTGTTATAGATAAAGCTGGAGTTAATAAAACAAGCACTTCTATTGATTTTCTACAACCCTGTGGTTAAGCTGAAATGCACCCTACTTTGATGACTAATTTTGATTTAACTGGAGTCAGTATACCATTTCTGTTTGGTTGTAGGATTTAGTTTCCAGGATCCACAATGAGATGTTTGCTTGTTGTGAGTCTAAATATGATGTGCATCTCGAAACAATTCAATGTGTGGCTATATAGATTAGGCTGCTGAGCTCTGCTTTGTTTTCTGTTAGCTCTATGAAATTATCCTCGTGCAATGGTGTCAGTTACTCCTGTCTCTTCTTCATCTAGAGAAGAAAAGAAAAACCCTGTGCAATGAACTCTGCTTTGAATAAACAGCTTGGAAATCCTTATTGATATCTCCTCCACCTGGAGAAGGGGAGGTGCATGAAAGTACATTCTCTTTGCTACCACTTGTGACTGGGTGCACGAAGACCACATATCCTAATGAATGAGTAGTAAACCAGGCCGGCACAAAACTTACCCCATGTGCCTGATGGATGATGTAAGATTAAATTGAATAATCAGGGTGAGGTTTTCAGCAAAGGAATTAATTGATTCTTCTGTCAGGGAATATCCTTCAAGTCGCTAAACTTTTCAGAGTTTAAGTATCCTGTATGTCACCAAAAACAAACAAGCAAACAAAACCCCAACCAATTTCACTCTGCTTGTACGCATCTGTCCTGAAGCCACCTCCACATAAATGGCCAAAGAGGGCAGTCCTGATGCCCTGAACATCAGTACTATATCAGCCGAGTTTGTAGCTGGCACTTTATTTTACTAGAAATTAATGAAGCACAACAACTCAATCTCTGTGCCATAGTTGCCAAGCTAATTACATATTCTTAATTCCATCACCTGATGAAATTGTTGCTCCCTTATTTCATGAAAATAGCTAATTTACCATGAAGGAGATTGTTGGAAACATTAAGAGACTGATTAACTGTCATGTATGCAGATATGTTACTCCCATTAAATGTCCTAGGAATACTACAGATCAGTAAAATGTACTTTAAAGAATTAGAAGCAAAATCCCACAAAACAGAACCAGAGCAATATACACCTACAGCTTTTGTATTTTTTATTAAACTAATAGCCAACAATGTACTTTCATGTTCTGAACTTATGTGTTATAAGGGCTTTAGAAGGAAATTTAATTCACATTTCAAACTGATTTCTCTTTCAAAAAAAAAAAAAATACTCTCTGCAATTTCTACTTATATGGAAAGTTGCCTTTCTGTTGAATCTGCACATTGAAAGTTACAAGTCTTCATAAGATACTATCATATTCCAAACTATCAGAAAAAAAAATCATTTTCCTTGAACATATTAATACTTAGGAATCCTTAGTTCTATGTATTAGAAAAGAGTTTCTATGTATGGTGGAATTATCAAGTCCAGTTTCCTGGAATGGCATCCTTTTTTTCCTCTGCTTTCTAGGACAATAATGCTGGTTCTCTACTTCTGGCTTATTCATTATTGTTGTACTTTTCATTCTTTATAAAATTTTTCAGCCTTCATAGTATTTCTGCCTTCATCCCATGTCTTAAGGGCAGACAATAAACCTGTTCAGGGTCTGATTTGAAGCTACTGCACTCCTTTGTCAACAGATATATGCTTATTGATTAATCTATAGTCTAAGAAAACAGGTTGTTGTTGGGCACATATTACAGCCTTTTCCTCAGTAAGGGTACTAACCAGTTTTATTCCTCCACACAGCCAGTAATAGAAATTTTCTAGCCTTTACATTTCTGTTCCTTTGACACATATGGATTAAATTTCCCAGTAAGTTCATCAGTTATTTACAGACACTGGCACATAACACACTAAAAACTCATTTCCTTATGAAAGACAGATAAAGTCAGTGAGTTTAAGTGTTCAGTGCATTTTAGTAAAAAAAATCCAAAGAGCAACCTTTGTTCTGCCTTTTAGACTAGACAGTTCTTTTCCTGTTCTGTGAATCTGTAATTCTCTTCTGCAGAGTCAGCAACTCCAAAGAAAAAAACATCCTTGCTTCCTCATGCAATTATTTGGATGTACTCAAGCAGGAGTACCCTGGTTTTCAGCTAGGATAGGTAATTTTCACATTAAGCTGCAAAGGCACACAGCCATCACAGGTATCCTAAAGTAGCCAAAAAGTTATTCCATACCACATGATGTCATGCTCAGTATATAAAAGGGGTGGGTTGGGGAGAAGAGGTGTCTCTGGAATGGGTTAAGAATCCAGTTGGTTGATAAATTGTTTTGTGTATCACCTGCTTTGTATAATCTGTTATGTCATTCTCCAAGGCTTTTCTGCATCCTTCTAACTCTGATTCCTTAATTCCAAAGGAGTAGCATTTCCTTTTGCTGTCCTTTAACTGACTTCCTATATTCTGTAGGATTTAAAAAATATATTGAAGGAAACATAAATACCCAGAGAAGAATCTAAGCTGTGGTTTATGAAATAAAAAAGCTGGGACTACAGAATCAAACTTGAAATAAGGTTTCAAATAAATTCCTTTGCTGTATAGGGTCAACTCGATGCCAGCACACCATGGGTTTGAATTCCCAAGACCCTGAAGGCACAACTATACGAATAAATTATCACTAGGTAAATGAGAACAGCACATTTCCTCCGTCTACCATCACATGCCTCACACATTTTTAATTTATTGCAAAAAAAAGTAACTTAATCATTCTGCTGACAGTTTGCAGTGATGTTGAAATTGAAACACTGAGGTGATAGCTTACACTGGCTGATCCTGGATTTACAGATCGGAATGCACCACTCGTAAGTGCAGGCATCTTTTACAGTGCCTGCTCTTCAGTGGCATTTTGACAATACTACTTTTTACTCGTTATGAACTGGGTCTTTGTAAGCCTGCAGATATTTCTGTGCATGATGCAGCTGGAACTTGTACAATTTTTCCCATTTTATAAGTTTTTACACACTAATGAAGTGATAAAATTACTCGTTTGCTACTTCAAGACTCTTTTGGCCAGTCATGCATGGCCTTATTTACCTTGTCTTTAGTGACTGGTGGCACTATGCAATCAACAGGCACTGAAAGCTCACTTGTATTCACATCAACCCACTAAACATGTATGCATCCAAAAAAACCCCACCAAAATACCCAAAACCAAAACTAACCAAACCAAACAAAAACCCCGCCAAAAAACAAACACACACACAAAAATCAAACCAAAAAGTAACCTTTGAAATCAGTAGAATCATGATAGTATTATAGATAAACAAATTAACGGTTTCATAATGGTTTAAGTTTTGCATAATAGGTAGAGATAGGATTGACACACCATGGTCATGTTGGAGGTGAGATCTAAACTTTTGTCAAGAACTATTTCCTGTGACCTTTGAGTACCTACTCATTTATAAATGTATGCTTGTATGTGGTGACCAAATGTGATAATGTTCCATAAATTCTGTGTGCTCCATTACCTAAGGGAAATGTTTTTTCTTGTTGAAGAATAATCAAGATATAGCTAAGTAGATTTTGGACATAATGTTTGTGTGAAAAGAAATAACTTTATCTGCTTATTCTTTCTTTGAACTGTTTGAAGTTTCAGGTCATATTTCTTTATTCTAGCCAGTATTACCTTAAAATATATGTGATTTTAAGTCTTCATTTTAGAGGCTCTATAGTTAGAAATTTAGAATCCACGAATAAGTATTGAAATTCTGTTAGGAAATTCAAAATATAAGATAACCTTCAGAGTGTGCCAGCAAGGTGCATATAATTAATATCTCAGAAACAAAGTACATAATTTGATTCATTAATTACAACAGTGAAAAATTGCAGCAAGACATTAAAGATCTGGCACTCTAATTTCAGGGACATTTTGGTCACTGGTATGGAATTCATGTTGTTGGGCGTAGATAATAACTTCTAGAGAAAGTAGCTGATCTTCTCTAGTTGAAATAGGCTTCTAGAAGGAAAGCATAAAAAAATAGCAATGGAAGGACATAAACTATGTTGCAAACAATAGAATGCTTGATGTTTGAACAGTAGGAATCTTTTTTCCTACATTATTACTGATAAATAAAGCTGACTATTTTCAGCCTGAACAAGCCCAACTCTCTCAGCCTATCTTCATAGGAGAGGTACTTCAGCCCTTTGATAATTTGTGTGGCCCTCCTCAAAAAATATATGCTTGCAGCCCAAAAAGCCAACTGTGTCCTGGGCTGCATCAAAAGAAGTGTGGCCAGCAGATAGAGGTGATTCTGCCCCTCTACTCCCCTCTGGTGAGACTAACCTGGAGTACTGTGTCCAGCTCTGGGGTCCCTAGTACAAGAAAGACATGAACCTGTTGGATCAGGTCTGGAGGAGGGCCATGAAGATGCTCAGAGGGCTGGAGCACCTCTCCTGTGATGACATGGTGAGAGAGTTGGGTTTATTCAGCCTGGAGAAGAGAAGGCTCTGGGATATCAGTCTTCCAATATACATGAAGAGAGCCTACAGGAATGATGGAGAGATACTATCGCATGTAATGATAGGACAAGGAGTAATGGGTTTACACTAAAAGAGGGTAGATTTAGATTAGATAATAGGAAGAAATTAATTATTGTGAAGAAGGCACAGGTTACCCAGAGAAGCTGTGAATCCACCCTCCCTCCAAATGTTCAAAGCCAGGTTGGATGGGGCTTTGGGCAACCTGGTACAGCTGTCCCTTCCCGTTACCAGTGGGTTGGAACATGACGTTCGAGAATCCCTCCAAACCAAACCAGTTTGTGATTGTATGATTCTGTTTTGAAGTAGCAAAGAAATTGATCAGTGCTTCATTTCTAAATGTATGCTTTTTTCAGAGGATGGAGGAAATAGACTGTCAGTTAAAACACTTTGGTGATCGGTCCTTCTTATGATAGGGCAATTTCTGGAAGATGCTGAACATCCTCACTAGAGGAAAATATCTTTGAGATATTACAATATCAGAAAGATCAGAATACGACTTAATGAATAATTAAATCTTAAATGTGGAAAAAAAAAAAAAAAAGAGTTATCCTTATTCTCTTCTAACTCTTCTTTTTTTTTTCTGAAATATATATTAAGTGCCTAAAATTATTTTCCAATGTCTGTTTTTTTATATTTTTCTGAAAGTACTTTTTTTTACAAATATATATAGAGTGTTTTATATTATTTTTTGCTTGGCTGCCACAGCAAGATCCTACAATATCTAAGAAATTTTACAAGTGCCTATATCAATGTGAGGTGAAATTTGGGGTCCCACGTACCATTCAGTTATCTGATTATTAGAAGTCTAAACCCAGGCAGAATTAAAAGTTTCTTAGATGTCTAAATGCTACTTCATAAGATACAGATTTTCCCCAGTCTGAGGTGACAAGCATTTAACTGATTTAGAGGAGGAAAATACCTAAATAGGCCCAGTCTCTTTGTATGTTAAGATAAGTTCCTCATCTCTCACTAGTGGAAGGAGTTAGAACCTGTCTCCCACTTTCCAAGAGAATGTCCTAACTTCAAGGTGAACATTTTCTCCATAATTCATCATCATTTTGACTAGAAAAAAAGAAAGGAAACAAGTAATTAAATTTAGTAGAAGGAGTGTAGTAGAAGGGAATGTTTTGGAGTGGATCTCTGTTTCAGGGACTACCTATTTTTTATACATTGAATCCATGTCCAAAGAATTTACAAAATAATGGGAATCACAGTTCAAGATTTTCTCTTCCATGTTTTTCATCTGCCAGATTATGCTACATGTCTTGTGAAACACAAGAAAAGTGAAGGGCCAAACTGGATTGAACTGTCACAATCTAGATGCCAGCAAGGATGGGTGGAGGGAAATGAATGAATCAATGCCAAAAACCTGTGTTAGGGGATAATGGTAGATTTAAGGTTTACAGTTCCCCATATATAACAAGGATGTTTGGGGGTTGGTCATAATCGTCAAGGTTATGACAAAAATAATCAGTGAATCTCAGCTTCATAGAAACTCACCCCCCATGGCCATCTGCTGATGCACACTAAAGATTTGTCCTATACATGTGAGGAAAGATTAGCAGAGAAGCCTTTGGAAAAGTGTGTTTGGTTTCCTTTCTTTTTTTCTTTTTCTATCTGACGTCCAGTTCCCTGGAATATAAAAATTGGGCTTAAAGCAAAATTATGCATTCTGTTCAGGAAAAAAAAAAGCCAAAAAAACCCCCTAGAAACATCATAAAATAAGTGGGTGTCTAGCAGATAATTTCCCTCTTTTTTATTACTCATTCTGATATTTTGCTATTCTCTTTCTGCTTCTGACCTCCTTTCTTTATCTTCTGTGACATTTCAGCATTCCTTTAAATCCCATCTACATTATGCAAAACGACCACGTTGGAGGTAGAAAGCAGCAGAGCTATAGCTCCAACGCGGTTAAAACACGGATTGATCTTATGAGCTCTGTGTTAATGAATGCTAGCAAGGTAATATAAAACAGCTCTTTAAAAGAGTGAGAGGACTTGTGGTTTGTAAATGTCCCAAATCTCTCTATATGCAAAGATAAAAAACACACATTACTGAGTTGTTCCAGCCAGAGTAGATGCTGTAGACAAAATGCAGTACTGTGATGAATCCAAGAATTTCCTTTTCCTCGTGAAAAGTATGGAAGCCCTGAGAACCCCTGTATGCCACTACAACTAAGTTCTGCCTGGTGCACAGCATACCAAATGCTTTTAGGATATAGTTTTAGACTGAAGATATATTAAGAGCTGTATGCCTAGGATCATTTGCATATCTCAGGTAGTCATACCTAGGTAATCTTAACTGTCTCTGTTGCTAGAAGTCAATCCCTTCTAATTCAGGCTCAATTGCTTTTCCTTTCTTTACACTATTTGTAAATTGTACTGAACACGGTGTATCTGTTGTTGCCTTGCCAGAAGGGTAAAAACAATCTTGTTGCCCAGAACAGTTTATTCTGAAAGAATGCAAAAACTTTCCAAACAAGCTGAAATGAGAGTTGAAACAAGTGATACTCAGCGTCATGATTATGAGTAACTGTGATTATATTTCCTTGGACTTTTTTTCTTTTTTTTTCTTTTTTTTTTTCTTCGAGACCATAGTATTTTGTGCCTACTGTGAGTTCCACTTCACTTACTTCCAAGTTGTAAAGTTGCTGTCCAACTGAGAGCACACACTGAGTGGTTTAATGAGGATAGAAGCCACTAAGAGCACTTAAGAAATTCTAGTGGTATGCAGTATATACTATATCTTTTTTCAGACAACCAGTTTTCAGAGCATAGAACAATTTTATTTTTTTTTAAACCTGACAGTATCTATCTAAATACTTGCAAATGGAAGACCTATTAATTATGGTAGTATTGCTTTATTTATTTATTTATTTATTTATTATTATTATTATTGACTTATTAAATTAAACCATTGACAAAATTGATTGCAAATGTGTGTGTGGTGACTGGAAGTTTAAAATTATAGTACTTCATAATCTCTTAATTTACATAAACTCTTCCTTGTCTGAGGCCTTAAATATCAGGTTATTTGCAACACAATCTGAATGGATTTGGAATAATCTCATCTGGGGATGTGCTGGGAAGACCTCATTTTCCACTTTTGGTCAGGTAAGTGAAAGATCAAAGTGGAAAAAAAAAGCTTGCTTTAAAATCTAAACATCCCTCTTGCAAGATGCAAATCTAAACAGATCTCTCTTGAAGCTGCCACCTTCTGTGCTAGTGCTCAGATATTTTTTTGCCTCTTACTCACCCTTTCCTCCTTGCTAGGTTGTAGCTTCTCACATCATATATTATCAAGATTATCCAAAGAATTGATATTTGTCTGATGGACAGAATTAATAAAATATAGCTTGTTGTCTTTGTAACCCATCTGGGCATTATCCTTGCTGTTTTATTCATCATCATATTCTGTATTTGCAGAAAGTAACATCTAAACTACTGTTTGACCCTCAAGGAATTCAAAGAATATTCTTTTTTCTTGGGTATATTTTTTACTGTCCCAGAAGCTAAATCAGGAAGTTTACAATAAGAGTATCTTTTTGCTATCCCCTCTACTGGCTGATGAGTAAAAAAGGAGAGAAAAAGATAATTTTTAATTATTTCTTAGCCACAATTAGAAAAAAGACAAATGGTCACAATAAACCTCTAAAGGGAGGTATGGTTTCCCTTTCCATTATCTATATTTATCTTTTACTGGAAATAGATTTGGCCTGTGGTGACAATTTTCTCTTTTCCATTTCATCTGTTTCTGGCATGGGTGAATAAAACCATAGTAGTTCATTCTTTGTTTCACAACTAGGCAATAAACTCCAGAAAGACACATAAAAAAAAAGGAAGGAAAAGACCTAATGAAGTCCATTTTGTGGTTAGAAAAAAGTCCCTGCTTTAGTCTAGAGCTGTACAGAATCACACTGGCTAGAGAGCTGGTTGTCGTTGCTTCTTAGTTTGGTTTGAATATTTATTTTCCTTTATTTTTTTTTTCTTTTTTTCTACTGAAATGATCAGCTATAACAAAAAGTAAACAAGTTAACAACATGACTGTGGACATTTCACACAATTATTGTTTCCTTTCTACAGACCAAGGGAACTCACTGATGCAGTCATGTCCCCAACTTTGCAAATGTAAAGACTATAAAGTAGTGCTGAAATCATAGATTGAACTAACAGGAAAATTGAAGATTAAGTCTTGGAAATATTTTAAAGTCTAAATGAGGTTGCATGACAACAGATAAAAGTCAGTGACTTTTTTGTTTTCTTCAGTCTGTGATGCCAAATCTTACTGTGTGGAAAGACAGTGAAGGCAAGAAACTAGATTTAAATAACACAAACATGTATTCCTTGAGCGATACAATCTTCAGAGGAAATTACACTAGCAGACAGCATTTTTGCAGCACTTCAATTTCTTTAGCAGGTGAAAATGTAATTCCTACTTTTTCTAGTTGTTAGAGGGAAACAGATGGCATAAATGAGATGCATTTCACTTGACACTGACCTTTCACTGGACAATGTAGGGCATCCATCTGCCAACCTGTTCTTAAATCCCTGTATCACAGCTAAAACACACAGGTATAATCCCATAAATATTTCATAACTCTTTGCAAAGAAGAAATGTCAGGTTTGAATTAAAATGCATTCAGATAACACCAGAAAATATTATGATATGGAAGAAGTATAGACAGTTACAATATGAGAAAAAGATGTGAATAGTTTGCTGTTTCCCAGAAAGAGTCAGCAAAGACTTGGTGTTGGGGGTTTTGGGTTGTTTTTGGGGAAGGGGATATTACAAAGGCCGCTGGGGTCAGGCAAGTGCTTCGGGAGACACAACATGAGTTGATGGTGGAAGAAGATAGTTGCCAACAGCACAGTGACGGACTTGGGGATGTTGTTCCA
Source organism: Hypotaenidia okinawae (assembly GCA_027925045.1). Classification (NCBI taxonomy): domain Eukaryota; kingdom Metazoa; phylum Chordata; class Aves; order Gruiformes; family Rallidae; genus Hypotaenidia; species Hypotaenidia okinawae. Next base: position 140,024,992 of record BSDF01000001.1, read on the forward strand.
TGTGATAGTAGGGAAAATTCTGTGGATTGCCCTGAGTACTCCTCAGTGGAGCCTGGCCATCCCCTGTCGGAAATCTCGCTGTGGTCTGTTGAGGATACCTGCATCTGCTGCCCCACTAAAATGCCTTTATACAAATGCACGTAGCATGGGGAACAAACAAGAAGAATTAGAGATCTTTGTGTGGTCGCAGGGCCATGATCTCATTGCAATCACAGAGACATGGTGGGACAGCCTGGATGTCTGGCATGCTGTCATGGATGGCTTTGTGCTTTTTAGGAAAGACAGGCTAGGGAGGCGAGGTGGAGGAGTTGCTCTTTATGTAAGAGAGCAGCTAGAATGTATTGAGCTCCACCTGGGGAAGGATGAACCATCAGTTGAGTGCTTGTGGGTAAGAATCAAGGGGCAGGCTAGTATGAGTGACACTGTTGTGGGTGTGTACTACAGGCCCCCTGATCAAGAGGAGTGGGTTGATAGTGCATTCTATAAGCAGTTAGAAGTAGCCTCGAGATCCCAGGCACTGATCCTTATGGGGGACTTCAATTACCCAGATATTTGCTGGTCAATAAATACGGCCAGTCGTATGCAGTCCAGACAATTACTGCAGTATTTTGAAGACTGTTTGAAGGAATGGGAGCCTGTGAGAGCTGGCTAGCATTCAAACAGCGCTTCTTCCAAGCACCGGAAAGATGCATCCCTTTGAGCAAGAAATCAGGAGAGGCAGAAGACCTGCGTGGATGAGCAGGGAGCTAATGAGTAAACTCAAAGGGAAGCAGAAGGTCTATGAACTGTGGAAAAAGGGTCTGAGCACTTGGGAAGAATATAGGAATGTTGTCAGGGCCTGTAGGGACGCAACTAGGAAGGCTAAAGCCCACTTGGAAATGAAGCTGGCAAGGGATATAAAGGATAATAAAAAGGGTTTTTTAGATATGTGAATAGTAAGAAGATGACCAGGGATAATGTATGTCCCTTGCTGAATGAGGCGGGTGTCCTGGTAATGGGGGATGCTGAGAAGGTGGAGACACTGAGTCCCTTCTTCAGCCTTCACTTCAAAGGCCCCTCAGGACCCAGTGACACTGGATGTAAGTAGGAGTGTTTGGGAAATGAAGAGCTTCCCTCTGGTTGAGGTGGGGGTGGTCCAGGAGTGTCTCAAAGGGATCAATTGCACACAACTCCATGGGCCCGAATGGGATGCATCCACGTGTGCTGAGGGAGCTGGCGGAAGTGATTGCTGAGCCGCTCTCTATCATCTTTGACAGGTCTTGGAGAACAGGAGAGGTGCCTGAGGATTGGAGGATAGCCAATGTCACTCCAGCCTTTAAAAAGGGCAAGAAGGAGGATCCAAGCAACTATAGGCCAGTCATTCCTGGAAAGGTGATGGAACAGCTTGTTCTGAATGCCATCTCCAAACAATTGGAGGAGAACAAGGTCATGAGGAGTAGTCAGCATGGATTCACCAAGGGGAAATCATGCTCGACCAATCTCATAGCCTTCTATGATCTCATCACTGGCTGGGTAGATGGAGGGAGAGCAGTGGATGTCACCTACCTTGACTTCAGCAAGGCTTTTGATACTATCTCCCATGACATCCTGATAACAAAGCTGAGAGAGCATGAGATAGATGAGAGGACAGTGAGGTGGGTTGAGAATTGGCTGTCGGACCGAGCCCAGAGGGTCGTGATCAGTGGAGCAGAGTCTGACTGGAGGCCTGTGACCAGCAGTGTTCCCCAGGGCTCAGTGTTGGGTCCAGTCCTATTTAATATCTTCATTGACGACCTTGATGAGGGAATAGCATCCACCCTCAGCAAGTACGCCGATGACACAAAGCTGGGAGGAGTGGCTGACACGCAGGAACACTGCGCTGCCATCCAGTGGGACCTGGACAGGCTGGAGAACTGGGCAGGGAGAAACCAGATGAGGTTTAACAAAAGCAAGTGTAAAGTCTTGCACCTGGGAAGGAACAACCGTTTCTACCAGTACAGGCTGGGGGATGACCTGCTGGAGAAGAGCTCTGTGGAGAAGGACCTGGGGGTCCTGGTGGATGACAGGTTGGCCATGAGCCAGCAGTGTGCCTCGGTGGCTAAGAGAGCCAATGGGATCCTGGGGTGCATCCGGAGGAGTGTGGCCAGCAGGTCAAAGGAGGTGATCCTCCCGCTCTACTCTGCCCTGGTCAGGCCCCACCTGGAGTATTGTGTCCAGTTCTGGGCTCCCGGTTATAAAAAGGACAGGGATCTCCTGGAAAGAGTCCAGAGAAGGGCTACAAAGATGATTAAGGGCCTGGAACATCTCCCCTATGAGGAAAGGCTGAGTGAACTGGGACTGTTCAGTCTTGAGAAGACAGAGGGGGGACATAATTAATGTTTATAAATATCTTAAGCATGGGATGCAAGGGGAATCAGCCAGCCCCTTTTCAGTGGTCTGTGGAGACAGGACAAGGGGCAATGGCCTCAAGTCAGAGCACAGGAAGTTCCACACCAACATGCAGAAGAACTTTTTCCCAGTGAGGGTGACAGAGCCCTGGGACAGGCTGCCCAGGGAGGTGGTGGAGTCTCCTTCTCTGGAGATATTCAAGACCCGTTTGGAAGCCTCTATGTGCAATATGAGCTAGGGAGCTGCTTTGGCAGGGGGTTGGACCCGATGATCTCTCGAGGTCCCTTCCAACCCCTATAATTCTATGATTCTATGATTTTTGTGGGTTTTGAGTTGTTTGGGGTTTTTTTTTTTGGTGGGTTTTTGTTTCTTTTTTTTTTTTTTTCCTGAAGGTGCATGGTTACAGTTTATTTCCATTCCTAACCTTTTTTCTGAACCCCTGCTCATGACAGCAAGAGATGACTTAGACTCCTGGAATGGCAGTACACACCTAAACCAGTTTAATCTTATTTGCCTAGGCATTTCTGTGGGGCACACAGGTGTTATCTTTTATTCTGTGGTGTTGTAGGGGTAGATGGAAGGATGGACCAAAAGGTTTTTCTTCAGGAAAGCCCAAAAGCAATGATATCTATTGCAAATAATATCAAAACTTCTCTTTTTCCTGTTACTACCAAATGATCACTACTCTTCTGTCATTTCTTCCTGTTGCCTCTAGCTGGTTATCTTCCCTTCTGAGTTTAGAGGAGGCTATAGTAGGCAGAAAGATTTCCTCCTTTCATGCCAAGAACTTTTTAAAGCACATCTTTGCAATTTCATGTTAGCTCCACCAACATTTAGCCGGTGTGCATAACCCAGTCCCAGGTCTGACCATAGCATCAGAAGGCAGGTTGACATAGTTGGTCTTGTTCAGCCTGCAGAAGAGATGACTCTAGGGAAACCGACCTTTTAGAAGCCTTCCAGAACCTAAAAGGCTGGTCCTACAGAAAAGATGAAGGATGACTGTTTATCAGGGAGCACAGTGATAGGACAAAAAGTAATGTCTTTTAGATGAAAGGGGGCAGATTTAGATTAGACATTAGGAAAAAATTCTCCATGAGGGTGGTAAGACACTGGAACAGGTTGCCCAGAGCAGCTGTGGCCGCCCTCTCCCTGGCAATGTTCAAAGCCAGGTGTGATGGGGCTTTGGAGAACCTGGTCTAGTAGATGGTGTCCTTGCCCATGGCAGGGGGTTGGAACTGGATGATGTTTAAGGTGCCTTTAAACTCAAACCATTCTGTGATTCTATTCTATGATTCTATACTTGTATTAATAAATGTAAACTTCTCACCTCAGTCATTATTTGTTTTCCTTACACCTGTCCTCATGAACCTTCCTGCATGTCTCCCACACTCCTATCATCAATTTTAGGGAAACACCGTCACATTTGATCTGTATTCCGTAGTCCATACTTTTTCTCTTTGTTATTTACAGGGTTGAGGAAATTTATTAATTCATTTTGATATTCCTTGGATATCATACTAATAATAGTATAGAGATATAAAAGAGATTAAGTGGATTAGAGAGACAGACATTTCTTGCCTCAGAACTTTGCTTACGTTCATTTCTTCTCCCTGTTGCTAGTAAAAGCGAACAGACTCTGAGAGAGGAAATAAAGGACTTTTCTGTAGTCTTAATTTAGCACTGAATGTGAACACAGGATGTGATTAAATAAAACTGTGCAAAATACAAAACCTTGGCCTCATGTGAATTGAACAGTCAGCTCACCACAAACATAGCATGAGCTTGAGGATAATTACTTCTCTGCAGAGAAGCATCTGCTCATTCTGAAGCAGGTGGGGGTGATGCTGCGAATGATGGTAAGTATTTGAAGCTTCTATCACTTAAAGTTCCATAATGTAGCCTTCTGGTTCAGGCAGTCTCCCTTTCCTGCATGAAAGCATCTATTTTTTTCCACAGAAGAGCTTTTCACTTAAATTAATCTTTAATTACTGTCCATATTCTTTCCTTTCTTCTCATCTTTTCCTAGAGGTACTTGAAATATCCTGGATTCCCTTGAGTTATGCTCCTTCATACCAAATTGTTCTTGACCCAACTGCCTTATAAGTATTGATTTTTCTCAGTTATTAAAAAATAATAATTGCAAAACACTTAAGTGTATTTGGGCTACCAACTTCTGAAAGCATTTTGAAATATTGTTACTGAAAGTCATTCATTCTAGTAATGAAAATATGCTACCAAGGAAAAAACAGAGCCAGTAATCATGGACAGGGAACATGCAGCACTGGATAAAAAAAATGGGATCTGAATTCTCATGTGAGTTTATGTTCTGGTAGGCTGTTTAAGATGAAGCAACATAACAGCATTACTAAAAGTAAATCTGATTACCAAAATTATAACATGGTAACTCTTTATTCTGTGCTGTTTCAATTTCCGGGTGATATATACAAAAAAAATGACCCAATGTTGAATTATTATAAACCACTTCCAAGCATAATGTTTACTACATGCAAGTACATTTCTGTTGTTTTTTATTATGATTTCAGGCTTCAGTTAACAAAATTAGGTCATATCAGGAACTGACTGACCTTCTCTGCTATACCAGCTTGCAAAAAAATGTGACTAAACTATATTTGGTAATATGAGATACCCTGACATCATAACTCAGAATTAAGCTAGGTGCATTTTATATTTTTTCAGATACAAATAGCCAATATGTAGTTTCAAGGACAATATGAAAAAGAAAGATGCGTTTTAAGTCATAATTTTAAAATGTCCTTGTTTAGTTTTGTTGGGGTTTTTTTTTGTTTGTTTTGTTTTGAATTTTTAAAAAAAAACCAAACCTGAAAATCCTCTGAGTATATGGATTTGTCTGGAGGAACAGAAGGATGTGAAATGGATTTTCCTGTTAATAAATTGGGTTAGATTAAGGAAACTGGCTGAGTTTCCATATGTAACCCTTGTTTGGTATCTTACTGTTCGTGCTACAACATCATCTTGGACATTTTACACTTCAGATAATCTCCAAATAAAGACTCCATGGGACTCTGCAGAAACTTGAGAAATGTTGCTCTGTAAGTGGAAAATTGAAGTGTTCCCAAACAAAGGTCTTCCTTGAAATCTTTTGGAGTGTCATCATAAAGAAGATAAGACAACTGAAAAGTGAACAAAGTCCTGCAAGTAGAAATCATAGAATCATCAAATGGTCTGGGTTGGAAGGGACCCCAAGGATCATAGAGTTCCAAACCCCCTGTCACAGGTAAGAACACCAACCTCCAGGCCTGGAGCTACACAAGGTTGCCCAGGGCCCCATCCAACCTGGCCTTGAACACCTCCAGGGACAGGGCATCCACCACCTCTCTGGGCAGCCTGTTCCAGAACCCTACCACTCTCTCTGTAAAGAACTTCCCCCTAATATCTAATCTAAACCTTCCCTCCTTTAGCTTTAATCCATCCCCCCTTGTCCTGCCATTATCTACCCTTTTAAAAAGTTGATTCCCCTCCTGTTTGTATGCTCCCTTCAGGTACTGGCAGGCTGCAATGAGGTCCCCCTGCAGCCTTCTCCTCCAGGCTGAACAAGCCCAGCTCCCTTAGCCTCTCTTCTTAGGGGAGGCGCTCCAGCCCTCTAATCATCTTCATGGCCCTCCTCTGAACCCTCTCCAACAGTTCTACATCTTTCTTGTACTGGGGTCCCCAGATCTGGACACAGAACTCCAGATGGGGCCTCAGGAGGGCAGGGTAGAGAGGGACAATCACCTCCCTGTCCCTGCTGGCCACCCCTCTTCTGATGGAGCCCAGGATACCATTGGCCTTCCCAGCTGCAGGAGCACACTGCTGGCTCATGTTAAGTGTGTCATCCACCATGACACCCAGGTCCTCCTCAGCAGGGCAAAAATAGGTGTTTCCGCCTGGTTTCGAACCAGGGACCTTTTGCGTGTTAGGCAAATGTGATAACCACTACACTACGGAAACTGATATATCCTGAATTAATGGTTGTATAGCACATCTATAGGAGTAACTTTGAAGTGAAAAGTCTGTAATGTGAGTGCAGGGGATGTCTAGTACCTATCAGGTAAACAAATACATTATAGCTATGAAGGTCTTCCATTAGTTTCTATATTATGATCAATCTATAAGAATTAAATTAGTTTGCAGAAACAATAAATTAATTTTTGTTTTAAGGAATTATTTCCATGTTGCTCAAGGATTCATTTTGACAGCAGGAAAGCCCTTATTGCATATCTTTACTTATGCTGGATGCTGTAGGTAAGAATATAATGTTAAGGTAACGCTTCAGTGTCTATATATTTTAGATTATTTCAAAGCCAAGAAACTTTTATGTAAAGCTGGTTAAAGTTGCACAATCTCTATCCATTACAAAAGTGTTATAGTAGCTCTTCTGTGGTAGATCAATAAAGTGATTGATAGATTATTCTAAAAAAGCAAAAATAAAAAAAGTAATTCTGTATCAGTGGCTCACTAAATACCCCTGAAGGGCTACTGTAACCAGTGAAATTTAGCTAAGATTTCAGCACTAGAACTGATCTAGTTATTTGAGGAAAGTTGATATATCAGGCATTTCGGCTCATTAATTTGAAGTGCTAATGTTCACAATGAATGCTACAGATTCCTGTAGGTCCTGTAGATTTAGTACACTGGCAATTTTCCTGTTTTTCTTCCAGTCTAATGAAGTACTAAAAGACACTACACTATGCCCACTTTAAATGATGATCAGATAGCAAATTTATCTGACTGCTGACTTTCTAGAGGAATCTTCCTTGCAAAACACAGAATGTAGTGTCTCTGAGACATTGCTTTTTTCGGAGTTGAGATCATGATCACAGATGCCAAAACTGAATCTATGGGCTTCAAGCTTTTGCGTATTTAAAAGTTTTAGATGTACAAAATAAATACACTGCAGGGATCCCTTTATGAATTTGGTGTTCATCATCTAGTATAAAGAGTGCCTCCTATTCTGATTGCCCTCTGTGGACCTCTTAATTGCAGCATCTGAGTCTCATAGTTTGAAAACCATTGTTCTGGATCAGCATCTCTTTTCCTAGGCTGTGTGCAGAATAGAGCGCAGAGGCATTCTGCCCCAGGGTGTTTTCCATCTACTTCCTGTTGAAAAAAAAAAAGAAAAGGAAAAACTTTTTCAGCTTGTATGAGAATGAGCAGACTGTTCTCACTCCTGGTCATTAAAATACAAATTAGGTTTGATTCTGCAAGTCTTAATATTATGTTCAGAAGACTATAAACTTGTGAGCAAGGATAATGCTATTCGTGTTTTATCCCATGTTCTCTTTTGACTAAGAGAATGTGCTAAACCAGAAACCCCACATTGGTTTTCTCTTTGACATACTGGATATACCGATCCAACACCTGGCTGATAGTTAAAGAATAGGGCTAATTACTGAGAAAAAGTTCTCTTTAGAAAACCAGAGTTGCTGAGCCAGAATTGTGACAAGGTCTTGATTTGCCAGCTGTCCAGGATAATCAGAAATGCTCTGTGAGTGACCTGAAAAAGGCTTGTGGTTTTACAGGTAGCTAGCTATCTGAGGAAATAGAGATGTCATCTGCCTTGAATTTGTCATGAGCTAACATGGGCCCCATTAACATCTCTGAAAGACAAGAAATTTACCATAAATGTTTGCCTTTCTCTTTAGTTCTTCTTCACCTGGATAAATAATGAGGATATACAACTGCTAAACAGAATTAGAAAAAAAGCTAAACGAGATGTTTTGATTCTGTCACTCCTCTGTCACCCTGAAAAGATCCAAACAGTGGGTTGTACATTTTCTTCTTCTACTGAATAATAAAAGATCTGCATCTAAACCAATAACTATTGGTATTTTTCAGCTCTAAGTCAGATGGATTCTAAGTGTGTGATAGAAAAGTACTCTTACTTTCAGACCCTGAAGACTTTATATATGAAGTCATGTGAGAAAACTTTCTAAGTGAGGGTCCACTTAAGAAGTTGATAGCTAAGACAGTGACATCCACAAGTCTCTTCCAGATGTTCTGGGACTGGGTGAGTGGGATGACTCATGGGAGAGGAACAGCTCTCTTTTACAAGTTCCATGAGCAATCTCACAGCCTACAAAGCTGTCAGACAGATAGAGCTAGAGGAGATCTCACCAATATTTTCTCTATGGCAGTTGTTCACTGGAAAAAAAAAAACAACTTAAGATCCAATGAATTTTCCCCATGTTACTCTTGTAGATGTCAAGAATGTCATATTACATGTAGACACTACAAAGATATTTCAGATCACTTGTTTCTCCTGCCCGTTCTTGAGTCTTTCCAGTAGCCCTCTGAGAGAAAGCTCTGGGCATCCTTATATATCTGATCACTGCTTCTTGTGTGCTCTGCAGTGTCTGCAGGAAAAACACATTTTACTTGTCAGATATGAGCAGGTGAAGGTCAAGGTAGTTGAAGCCAGGATGCCTGGACTAGTAATATATCAGGGCTAGTATGGCTCTTGGTACAAAAAAGAAGAAATGGCGTTACTGTTCCAGCCTACTTTTATTTTATCCTACTTTGTGTCATATTTGCAGCTTCACTCCAGGACACTTCTTTCCCCAATCTTTTCACTTCATAGCTTGACACTGTCATCACAATTGGTAAATGTACAACTGGAAGGGGCAAATATAATGATTAATACATGGTACTGAATGTTCAACATGCAAAAGTCAAAATTAGACTTAGTGGAAGCTATTCCTGGCTTACCTGCTCTTGAAGACTATTGCTAACAGCAGAGAAAAAGGGAACCTGAAGCTGGAAAAGATTAATGATTAAGTATAAGTCAAAGAAAATGTAAAACTTGAGAAAAGTATGGAGGAGTCAGTCTGTTTTTAAAAGTGGTGTCTCACAGAAGAATCAATTTGTCTTGTTTCCAGTGTTAGTCAAAGCCTGGACATAAGTGGGCACAACACAAAAAAACAACAAATCCAACAACAACAAAAAAATAAACCCAAACTCGCAAAACAAACAAACAAACAAATCCCATCTTTTTTTCTAATTTCTGGTGCATAGAAGAAATTCCCCTAAGATATCCCAAGATTTGTGATCATGCACGTGCTGCTATGTATGTATTAAAGCATTCACCAGTATCGGGTGGATGACAAGGATGCTTCAAACATCAGACTCAATGGGGTTTTCTGAGTGTAGGGTTCACATGCATGGGGAGGAGCAAAGATGATCTCTAGTCCAAGCCTGAAAGTGTTGTGGAGAAGATGAGCTGTCCTTTTTTCAGTCACAGATTTCCTAACACAAGCTGACAGCTTGAACCTGCTTGTAGAAACTTTGTACTTCCATGAGATTGAACTACTGTCTAGTTGAAGTAGTCTGAAATATCTCCTGTCTCTGGGGACACATCTGACGCTGCTTCATGCTGTAGTAAACTGCTTTCTGCTTTGGCTGAACCCAGACCAATAGGTTTATGCTGTTTTAAGTCAGAACAGAATAATTGTTTATAAATCGAAGGAAAGTCAGATGTAACATCCAACAAAAAATCTACTAACTATGGAGAAGAGAAGATAGAATTAGAAATGTTTGCCCACAGAGGTGTATGGGAGACCATTTTTGTGTTTCTATCTGTAGCAAATTTGTGGATGGCTGGAAAGATTCTTTATAAATTATTAATACCAGACAATGCACTCAGTCTTTTGTATTGCATTAAAAATTTACAAAACTAGTACATTGTACAAGCAAAACCTTATCTCCCTTTCCTGCAAAGAGGCTATTGTCTCCATGCTTGTTTGAAAGGTAGGTGTTAAAAGAAGTGCAAATCACCTTTTGTCCCATGTTTTTCAGTGTATGAGCTTTGATAAGAGCACTAAGGTCTTTCTTAGGAACAGTGATAGATAGTGATAAATACATCTTATTAGAAACATATTTAATTAAAATTCTACTAAATCAGAGTCCTAATGCAGAAACATAGGAATAAACAAGACAATCCATTATGCTACCCCAAATGCACACCCATAAAACATTCTTGACAAGTCTGTAATTTAGGACAATCTTCTGTCAATGATTTCTAAATCATTACCTATTCAGTAGCTTATTTGTTAACTATAACAAACCTGAAATTGGTTAAATATACTTTCAGATAGTGCTGTATTCTTTTCTCTTTAGCAAATTAAACTTTAATTTTCCTTTTTATTTTGCCTTCTGTCTTTCACCCACCTACAGCTTTTTATATGATTGAACATGTTTGCTGTTTTTTTTTTTTTATTAACTCTCTTTCTATACTGTTTATAAAGAAAGATTATGATGTATTTTCCCATCATTGTTAAATCTTAATTGACACATCAGGTCTTCAACATTTAACCGTCTTTGGTCTAACAGGTTCTTATCTCAAAATAAGTGAAAAAAATTAATTGCATCTGTGTTCTGCATTGTTTATTATCTATTTAAGTTTTAGCTTGAGCCATATTTGTGTGATTGCAACTTACTATGCAGGGCCAGCTGTAGAAGAGATTTCTCTCACATCAATATGAGATTATCTGTGTAAAACAAAATAATTGTTTGGCATAGAAATAAAATACAATCTGACTCATATTCAGCATGCAGAATTTCTGAAATCAATGAGGACAATACAAGGCACAGAATAGCACTTAGTATGACTTATCCTCAGCATGAATTGGCAGAACTCCACTGACTTCAATGGAGCTATTGACAATTCACATCAGCTGAAGATCTGGACCAGTGAGTAAAAGAGTGACAGAAGTAAAAGCTTTACATTAGATCATTGGCACTGGAGCTTTTCAAATGAATCTTTCTGTGACAGATTAAAGATTTCAGAGAGTCTGCAATGTACACACAACCATTTGTGTTTTGAACTGACAAGAGAATGGAAATTATCTGATACATAGAGAACAGCAATAATAAGGAAATGATAAAAATTAAACAAGCAATCCTTTTTCTCAAACTCTGTGACTGCAATACAACAGATGTAAGAAATTTAACTCCTGAATACTTGAAAAGATGTTGAACAATGTTTGTAAAGGAAGTGCTTCTTATATAGGAGTGGATTGGCTTTAATTTGCTGCATTGTGATCTTGTGAAATAATGTTCTGGTGGTACCACTCATCACAAAAGATGACATCTATCCATGAGTATAGATGTGGCCATGGAGATTTTTTTTCCCCATGTTCTCCGGAACATTTCTGTGAAAATATTTCTCGAACGACTTATAACAGACTCCTATGCTGCATTCCGACTGTTTGAAAGCTAAATACTGACAGTTAAATATAAAAACATAGTCATACACCCTGCTGAAACAAAGCTGCTTTGTCATGCCAGGAGAGACTAGTTTTATGGAAAATGAAGGCTTTCCACCAGTGGAAGAAAGAACTGTTTAGTCAAAGGCAGCTGAAATCAACTCTTCCTGAAAGGCCTTTGAATCTTTAGGCAGAGCTAGACATCCCCACATAAGGCCACTTTGGGAAGGCATTTTGCTAGCCAACTGAGCAGGAGGAGGAGGTTCTCCTCATTTGGACTGATTGACTGGGAAAAGTGGAGCCTCAGTAGTAACCTAATATTCATGGCCTACACCACCCGCCTACATACTCATTCTACCTCCCCTTCTTTTCCACTCTCCTCAAGAGTTGAACCATGTTTTCAAATAATAAAGAAAATAATTCATGTGATTCATAGAGGAGTTAGTGATGAAAATCATCGGTTTTCTACAGCCATGATGGAAAATCTAGGAGTACACATAACACTGGGTTTTACCCACAGTAACTATGTGGTTAAGTCTTCCAAAGCTCATGGATTTCTTAACATTTTTAATTTTAGAAATCTGGGAATTGGACAGAAAGGCTAGAATTGGGATTGCTTTCTCTCTGAAAGGAACTAATCTAACTGCTGTGTTCCACTTTCTTCATACCTTTAAGCTACTTTTCTTAAGCTATCTTCTGTTACATTATTTTCATTGAAATGAAAACACAGTACAGCAGAAGAAACAATGGCTTAAGACATAGCCACACTGCCGGTAAGATGATTCAAATGGAGGAATATAAGAAATACCAAATATCTCAGAGACAGTTCCCTGGACACTTCACGTGTGAGGATTTTTGTGTGTATGTTTATTTTTATATGTGTCTCCATGTTTCCTGATGGGAAATTCCCACATTATGCAGTTATTCTTCTTGAATATTGTTAGATATGCATTTAATTCAATCTTTACATATGCATAAGGAACATACAAACTGAAAAATACCTAAACTAAGACTCCTATTATAATACTTTTGAGGATAACCACAAACCTCCACCATATATCTTTACATGTATATTCACATTCAATCACGTATTCAGCCGAATCATTAATATTTCAAGTACAAAAAAATATAATATGATTCTTTAGCATTGAAATCTTTTAAAAATCTTTTTAAAATATTTTTAAAAGAAAAATCTTTTAAATGAGGAAAATGAAAAAAATTAAATAAAAAAATCTTTTAAATCAGAAATGAAATCTTTTAAATGAAATCTTGCAGTATTGATTCTCCATTTTAGCTCTGCATATCCTAGCGAATTGTTTTGTTGATTTCTTTTCTTAACTAGTACATCATCGGTTTTTCAAGTAAAGATTAGTATATTCTTTTAAAAAATAAATGTTTTTGTGAAGCACTCAACATGTTTTCAATCACTAAATAAATAAAAGCTTTCTGTCTGGCAATAAACCCATGAAATAGTATTTCTTTTTGCTAGTAGCGAAAAAAAATGCCAGCCTTCAGGGTTAATATAACTGTCTAATTTGGCAAATTCTCAGAGAATTTTTTTTTTCTTTTTTTTTTTTAATGTTATTTGGATTTAAATATTTAACTCACATGTTCTGATGATTTCTTCCTTTTTTTTCCCTAAGTTAGCAATCAAAATGTTTTCTATTTCCTTTGAAACAGCAAGATTCATGATTGAATGCAGCCTTACACTTTGAAATAAAGCAAAGTTCTAGAACTTGAAGCCTGCTGTGACTCTAAGCATGACAATAAATGCTATAATGATATTAAAACTCACGAGTAAACACCACACCTATGACATTGAACAAACCCCTTCCATTTCATAGTGCCTTTTTTTTTTAATCTCTTAGTCAAGATAGAACTAATTTCCTACAGAAAATTATTTTACTGGACATAAAATGGATGACTTTTAAGTCAAGCAGGCTTACATCCCCACTTGAAGATTTCTTTTCAAGTTTGCTACCTTATGTAATTTATTTATTTTATATGATTTTATTTTCTTTAACAGTCAACATTCAACTGTCCTATTCAGCATGCGCTGCATTTATATTATGGAGTCCTATGAAAATGCAAATATAAGTGCACTGTAAACTATCAATGCTTTTTAATACATTTTACCATTTTATTCCAGTAATGATATGTTAGCATCATTGTAATTACAGAACTTTCTATAGCCTCCTGACAGCATTTTTGGGTTCTACCCTCTAGTGGAAATTTAATGTTAATGAACAGATGACCATTTATCAGCATTATTAGAATATGGCTTTGTGAAACCATCAGCATATCAGCAATTTGTGTGATTGATCTGCCAATGCCAAAACTGTGCACTCGGGCAGAAAGACCACTGCATTTACATAGGAGCACAATTTTCTTGCCAAAATACAAAATAACACAATTTAAGGCTTTTTGTTCTTTTGGAATTTGCCTTTCCACAATAACATGAAGAAGCATATGGACACAGATGTGGGCCAAATAATTAAATTTACTGGAAAACCTGAAAGGTATTAAGCTTTACCCATATCAATTTTTTTAATTATTTATGCTAAAATAATGTATACCATAAGATCTTCCACAACCTGTGACTCTTTAAAATATTACTACCCAGTTCTAGGAAGGTAGTAGGAGCAGTTTTTAGTTAATTGAGTTCTTTGGGTTGGGTTCTGGTAGCGAGAAGGTATTTGTATTAACCTAAGTTTTTTTAATTCTGAAATCATTTTCTTGGGTCTCATGTTTTTAAGGTATGCCAGTGACCCTATGGATGGAATCCAATAGACTCAGCTATTGTCACCCATCTATCTCAAACCATAGTCTTCAGTTCCCTAAACAAGGAACAGAGAGGATACTCTGTTTCCAGGGCACTGTTACAGTACTTAAGAGAGCAGCTAGCCTTATGGGAAAACTTCTGAATAACCTGTGGCAGCAAATCCAGATTGTATAAGAAATACATAAATACCTCCTTACAGATGAAATTGTTTCTCAAAGAATTTCTAAAATTTCTTTTTAAAAATCTTAAAAATTCCTGTTAGGTGGTGCAAGTACTTCCTGAATAATAAAAATGCCATTTAATCTTATTATTTAAGGTTTAAGGGGATCAGATCCCCAGAAAGTTCACTAGAATTTGAACCATCTTGCTGTATCTTTCTCAATGCAATTTTGCTGTTTCCATGCTGAAAATTGCAGCCTTGTCCCTTTAATTTCCATTCACAATATTGCTTTGCAAATCTTCTTCTTGACTTATCATTTTAAACGTTTCACCTCTCTTTGTCTCTCAGATCAACCATTACTTATGTCTTTTCAGTTTCATAGCCTGCTCCTACTCTACCATCTTTCATCCATCACTAAGAGATTAGCTTTCCCCTCAGTCAGCTCAGACTCCTGTCTCCTTTCACCTCCTCAGCAGATTTCTCATCCAATATCTTCATTCCTTTGCTCATGCAGTCTGTCATATTTATATTTGAAAACAATTAAATTGACACCCTACAGAAAATATTATCTGTCAAGCTGCTACATATTATGCATTGCTTTTCCTCTCTTTCTGTTCTTCTGGTTTTCTACCTAGGTTTAAAAATCCCTGGAGCAGTTACCATCATTTTTGGTTGAGTTAGGAGTGTAGCTAGTTCAGTCAGCACCATGAGTGGAACACTTTATCATCACTGAAATGCAAATACAGATGTTAATAATTAAATTAACTAAAATATAATAACAACAATAATATTAATTGAATCTAATATCTATTGCTTCAAGCGTAATTAAATTATATTGCTCTATATGCTAGGAAAAATATGCTGCTTTATTCCATATCATTCCCTACACTCATGAATTTCCTTAATTGTACAAAAAGAGGGAGTGCAATTTCAAAGATCAAATGTTGCCAAACTATTATCCTTATAAGAGAGAAGCCTGCTACTTTTGATATTTTTGATCTAGCCAGTGTTCTGCTCAAATATAAGTAATCTTTTGATTGGCATCTACATTAAATTCTCTTTTGACTTTTGCCTGTGTACTTGAGGAGCCTGGTGAATTGACTACTCAAGTCTCATCCGAGTAATTGCCTACAAAACCAACTGATCAGACACTGCAATGCAATCTAATTAAACTCATTCAGGAAACAGGAGTTCGCACCCTGAATAAGCCTTTTCTTGTTATAGGGCTCCATTTTTCTTTGACTGCAAACACTTAAAACATGAGACTGTTACCTGAGCTTTTTGGGTTTTTTTTCGTTCCACTTAAAAAAATTAATAACAAATTTTGTTTCCAGAAATGCCAGATGAATTATGTGAGAGATCATTGTTCAATACTTTTTTAAACAAATATCTTATTCAATTATGATGTAACACTGTTTTTTAAGTTAGTCTTATGGATTACTCCAGTAAAATCTACATTACATGACATTTGAAAAATAGTCATGGTATTAGATTTGGACAACACTTGGAGGGAGATCTTTGGAGAATGTTTTGGTTTAGGTTTTGATTGGTTGATTGGTATTTTGTTTTTTCTTAGTTACTACTGCTTTCTGTGGGTTGGAACATTGTGATAGAAAATGAAGGTTTCGCCAGTTCACAAGCTAGGGTGTAAGTCCTTAATGACACATACATTTTGGGATGATCTAATTATTGTTCTCAATGGTAATTCTTGTATACCGATTTCTTAGGTGGATGATGGTAGACAATATTGCCCAGCTGTCAAATTGTTGTCTCATCAGCTAAATTGGTTGTGGTCTTAATGTCACGCTAGGAGCTCTAAAAAAAATTATAGTATTTGTTTGCACTGCTTTAAGAGGTTTAAGCATATCCTCAAACCCTCTGTCAATTAGCTAAGTTAAGATCCACCCTAGTGTGAACACAAAAATGAAGTCAGAAGCCATCACACAGGACACTGTTACTTCCAGCCTAGGGAGATACAGTGAAGCATATCTGCACTGCGCTGTAGGCTTGATGAAGAAAGCTCTGCCTTTTAGGCCATAAACACTTTCAGACAGCAACTGCCTCATGTGTGCTGTCTTTAGCAAGCCCCAATTATCCTGTATTTAGCAAGTCCAGTTTCATCTGGTGTTTTGAAACCACTGTGCATGTAGCCACATCTATTTAAAGCAATGCAGCAGAAATATTCTTTGGCTTTCATTGATCGGCGTCAAAAGCATCAAGGAGCGCTAGACAGCAGCACAAACTTACAGCTGAACCAACATAAGCCCTGCTAACACACAGCTGCGACCAGGTTACAAAACAATGTATGTACAAAAATATTTCTGAGCAATATCATTGGGCTGATTGGTACTTTTTTGGTACTATAGCAGATACATTCTTACCAGTTTGGGTAAACCTGTATATTTCTTCCTTCTTGCTTATGTCAGACATACCCGTGTCTTCTCTCACTGCCTTTAGAATACAGCATCCCAGAAGCAGTTGAAAAGGATACACAACCAATGACTAATTTCAAAGCTCTTGTTATGCAGGTAAACGTTGGCATAAACTCAAAATATTGGAGGAAATAACCATTCATTCTTCATCACACTGAGTCTATTTCAATATTTAAATACTGCTTGGGTACAGAATCTACCTTTTTTTCTTAATATGCCTTTTAGTTTCCCATGACAGAGGTGTGTGTTTCTCTTTTTGCAGCAATTGCTAAGTTTTCATAAGTAATTTCAAGGTAGCACTGGAATAGGCTGCCCAGGGGGTTGTGGAGTCTCCTTTTCTGGAGATATTCAAGACTGATCTGGATGCTGACCTGTGTGACCTGTCCTAGGGAACCTGCCTTGGCAGGGGGTTGGACTCAATGATCTCTGGAGGTCCCTTCCAACCCTTATAATTCTGTGATTCTGTGATTAAGGTCATCTCCAAAATACACCAGCCTGTGTGCTAAGGAAATCATTTATCCATTTGTTCTGTGATATGTAATAAAATTGAAAGATCTCTTCCCATGGATCCAGATTACTTGATAGTGACCTGTGGTATAATAATTATGAATAGGATTAGAAATCACTAGGGAAATGAGAAATTCAAGAAAATTTAATGTATAGACTACTCTGGAGGCAGTAATGTTGTCATGGTTTAGAAAAACCCATGGTTTGCTGGTTTGGGTTATTTTTGGTTTGCTTTGTTTTTTAAATTGATGGTTTTGAAAGGCTATATACTAGAATTACTATTTTGTATTTACTAACCACTACTTATATATCATGACATATAATAGAGGATATCCACAGTTCTAAACTAATAGCAGTCGCTTCTGCAACTCAAGAGCTCTTTTCCTCCCTGTCATTTTAAAAGCTAATGAACTATTTCCAATAGTCATGAAATGAAGTTAGAACCAGTGCTATAACCAAAGCTACAAAACAGTCATATTGATTTGATAGAGGAAACTGTGGAAGGCAATAAAAGTATACAACAACTTCTCTTTCCTGGTAATGTCTCATTTAATGAAGTCAAACCACGAGTACCACTCATGCCAGACACATCCATCCTACTGATAATCCCCAGCAGTGCTCTATCTACAATTTTGGATTTAAGTTTCTGAGAAAAAAATCACAGTAGTCAATCTGTAATGCTTTATTGTAAGACGTAAATGGTGTCTGCATAAGAAAGGCATCACTATGTGAATGCAAATGATTCTGTTTCTTTTGTCCTCAGTATTCAGATAATTTTAGAAAAAAAAAATTTGAATTGCTTTAAAAAAATAATCCCCAAAACATAGTATTTAAATTATGTTGACAATGTTTTATGGCTGCCAGAAAGCCTCATTCTCCCTCTAACAGTCTGTAACGCAGATTGACATCTGCACAGAAATACATGAGGAAGCTCTTCATACATTTCATCAGCATTCTTTCAATAATCCACACTGCTATTGGACATCTGGAATCTGAAAATACGTGTGGTGCATTTCTGAAAACCGTTCTGGTCTCATGCACTGGAAATATGAATGACCTGTCTTAAGGCACATGTTTCCATCCCTTTCCTTTGGCTCACTTCTGCTTTTGCAGAATCTTCAGTGATGAACTTGTATCAGCTACAGTATAAGTATATGTATATCATTACTTCCCTTGAAGAGAGGGGGAACTTCACCCAAACTAGCAGATGCCGAATACTTATGCCATATGCATTTGAACTGTTCCTAAAGAGAAACCAAAATGAAATATGCACTGGCACACACCTAGCCCTCTAGGGAAGCAATTCTACTCGAAACTAGCTCCCTCAGTGCATATTGTGTAAAGTCATTATTTGAAAAAGTTTAGCTCACTGGCTCTCAACCAGAGAGCTCTTTGAGGACACACACATACATACATGGAAAGAAAAAAAAAAAAGAAATTCACAGTTTCCTTGAAATGTTATGCAGTTTTGTGCATTGTTAACATGATAGTAATCTGGATTATTTTTCTTCTTTTTCAGAAGACTCAGAAAGCTGCACAGGAACAGGTCTCTATCGAAGGAGCGGTAAACAGCCTACACATTGGAAGAGCCTCCTCATGAACCCTTTGCATTCAACCTGCTTATTTAGAGCATGGGTTCTAAATAAGCATGTTTGGGCACGCAGGTAAGCATCTGCTCTTCAGAGAAAGCTTTTGTAACTTCACTTTCCATGCCTGAAAAATTAAGCAATGTTGAAATGTAAACCCTCTTAATAAAACATTGGGAAACACTACTATGAATGCTAAGAATTCTTATTTAGACATCATTTTTACATTCTGTTATTAAACAGCTGGCTGTAGAGGCTACAATAGATAACAGAATATGGCCTATGAATAGTGTGACATGTCTTCTAAAAAAAATGAGGTCTCAAACCTCTGCTAGGGGAATTTTAAGGTTTCCATGATACTTTACAACACAGAATCACGTCTGATGAAGAAAAAAAAAGCTTTCAAAATATTTTATACTTTCTTCCATTCTAAGTACGATATTTATCAATTTGTAGTACAGTTCATCTTAAAAAACCACATTGTTTCTTAATTTTGGATTTAAGGATCCTTAAAGTAGTGGAACATGAAGATTAAAAAAAAAAAAAAAGGAATCATTAATTAAACAGTGTTCAGATGTGGTTTACCCAGAGTTAATGTCTTGTTTTCCAATTACCTTCATAGAAGTTTTCCATCACTGTCACACAAGAAAAGCATAACTCATCCAAATGACTATTTGTAAATTCACAGCAAGACCTCAGGGGAGCACACATGGGGGAAAAATTGCAACAGTTCTAACCTTATTAAAGGACAGTAGAACATTATTAATCCTTCAGACTGGAACAAAATATTTATCAGCAGCCTCAAATGTGATCTTATCTTTCAGTATTTGCAAATTGTTTTCTCCATGACAGTATAATTACATAGTCACATATATTTCTTTTTCATACCATGGCTCCATTCTTCTGAAGAAATTCAGCAATGTTCTTTTAAAGTCAGAATTACAATGTTAAATTAAAGTA
Source organism: Hypotaenidia okinawae (assembly GCA_027925045.1). Classification (NCBI taxonomy): domain Eukaryota; kingdom Metazoa; phylum Chordata; class Aves; order Gruiformes; family Rallidae; genus Hypotaenidia; species Hypotaenidia okinawae. Next base: position 140,045,007 of record BSDF01000001.1, read on the forward strand.
AAGATTCCCTTTATCTCCACAGAAGTCTTTTCTGAGATTTAATCGTCCCAAATATACTGTATGCCAGAAAATACTTTTCTAGTCTGAGACCTGAGAATGCTAAAAATAAAAAAAACCCAAGAGCTGGAAGGTGTATTTGATTTCTGCAGGTGCTGATAGTGCTCCACATGTACTGGAAGGCTCTAGCAGTCTGTGAACAATATATTTCATGAGATCTACTGCAGCCACGCTAGTCATTAAATAGAAGAATAAAGGTATTGAAGAAACGTTAGGAATAGAAAAGAATAAGTATACCTGGAGGTGATTGTTGACTCTTCTGGCAATTGAAATGTTCTGACATGTTTTATAAAGTCTCTTATCACATCAAGCAACAAAGAACTTATGAAGATTTTTAAAAGTTTTAAAAATAATTGAAAATGTGCCACAGTGCAGGGGCACACACGGAGCTACATAAGACAGGATAGAACTACCTTCTCAGGGACCCTATATATCTGACCTCTTGGAGGTACCTAGCTTGAACACATACACAATACTTCAAGAGTAATGCTCTATCATGGAAATATTAATGTTTACAGTCTTTTCACTTTTTAACTGAAAATCACAGAGAAGTTCCTATCTAGCTGCCAATGGATCGTCTGCTTGATCCCCATGGCCGATCGTATAGTCTGTATTCAAAAACTGTTTCCTTTGTCTTTTTACACACTTTAGTGGTGGATGAAAAGTAATGCACAAGTTACTCAATCTAAACTTTTCTAGATAACCTGATCACTTTGCAAGATATAGAGGGCATGAGATCTATCATGAGATCTGTCAGTGTTATGCTACAGGTCTGCATCCCTTCACCATCCTGTCTACTTACTTTCCAGTTTGATTCTCTATTTATATCTATTGATTCTCTATTTATCAATTAATTCTCTTAAACTGCAGAAGGAGATGAATGGTTCTTGCTAACCACATGACTTAGGGAAGGAAGGAAGGAAGGAAGGAAGGAAGGAAGGAAGGAAGGAAGGAAGGAAGGAAGGAAGGAAGGAAGGAAGGAAGGAAGGAAGGAAGGAAGGAAGGAAGGAAGGAAGGAAGGAAGGAAGGAAGGAAGGGAGGAAGAATAGTTGGGGTGGCATCAACAAAAGATAAAAATAAGAGCATTACCTGAAAGGTCATACAGGAGATTTAAATAATAAGGAGAAGTTAAATATTTTCTATATATTTTGTTCTCAGAAGAGTACTCAAACCTTGAGAACTATTTTTCTTAAAGTTCAGCATCCACCAAAAGCATTAAAGTGGTTTGTCCTATACCCTGCCAAGATTCATGTCTGTGCAAAGATGATTGCAAAGGTCTTTTAGAAAATTGTATTTGCAAATCACACCAACCAGTTTTTACTGGAGGCAGTCTAGATCTGCTGCAAAGGTGGGGAGAATTGCAAAGGCAATTTCTTAATTTTCTGCCCAAAACCATATTACATCACTTGTAAAAATCCTTATAATTACAAAGGAAGCTTCAAACTGCATATTCATGGTATCAATATAGTAAACTAGAAATAAGATAACATTGTGCTTTCTTCTTCCTTAAGGTTTTAGTTGAATGACTGGATGATATGTTAGTGGTAAGGCAGTAGGTGACTAGTAACAGGGTCTTCTAGCCAATACCAAACATAGCAAGATACATCTTAGTACTAACCTTAAAATATGGTGTGAAATGTTTATATTTATTTTATAATCTTAAAACATTACACAAGCCTTTTTCTTAAGATGAAAGCTGACTTCCTTACTGCAAGACTTTTTGTAGCCAAAAAATTTATGTGTTGCAGGGAAAAAAAGAGCAGAAACCTTTCTTTAAACATTTTTTTTTCCTAGAAAAGGAAAATAAAAGCTTTTACTTGAAACAGATATATGTCTTGCTATAAACATGCATTACTTCTGTAATTTTATTTCAACCTCTGTATTTTACTGCTTAGTGCAACTATTGAGGAAAAATCAACAACAAAATAAAAGGAAAAAAAGAACATGATGAAAGAAAAAAAGCAAAGGAAATTATTTGTTATAGAGAATGGAATGAAATACTGGGGTTTTGTTTTATTTTATTTTATTTTTTAACATTGAAAAAGTATTTGTGGGCCCACAAAGAGAAGCTGTGCTTTTGTAGCTCTCACAGTAGAAAACAAAGCTAACAGAAGGATTTCTGGGTGCCAATCTCTATTTGTTGGAGTGTTCATACATTCAGTTATTAAGAAAGGAAATAAGTTCAAGATGAGGGATGTCAGGGAGAGGTAGTCTCATGTCTCTCTGCTTGTTCTTCATCTGGGTCTATTAGTCTCAGATTCTTGGCTGCAGAGTGACCCCAGCTAATCTTGAAGGACGTAACGTACCCATCCTCCTCCTCAACTAGTCTAGGCCATCAACTAGACTATTCTGAGGATGCATGTCTTAGAAAGACTCTTAAAAGGTAGGAAAGAGGTATTTGGAGCTTCTCAGGGTAGACAAGGCTTGGATCCTCATATTTTCTGTGTCTACATCTACTCCAATAAACAAGGTGGTTTTATTCTGGGAAAAACAGCAGTCTGCCCACCAACTCAGGACCGACCATGTCTTTCTTCAGGATAAGACTTCAGTGTGGATGAAAATGCTTCCCTGGAAACCCTCACTGTATCTACACTGCTTTTCCTTAGGAAAGACTCAGGTGTCTTTCCACCCAGTGTGTCTTTATCTTAATCTGAAAACCAAAAATTTGGTTTTCAGATTAAGATAAAGACACACTGGGTGGACAACCAAGTATGCCTCAGTGTTCACTGCAAGGTCAAGATCTGGTGGGGATCAAGTATGAGAGCTCAGGTCCAGGAAAAGTCAATACTTTTATTTCTCCCAGTTTTGACACTTCATCTAGAATCCCTAATAGATCATGATGAGAAGCAGTACTTCCAGAGTTCAGTTTATGGTATTCTCATATAAACTGGCAAAATAGTTTTGATAAAATGTTATTTAGGAATGCCCATTTCTCACGGTAGGTAGCAAAGGGAGCCTAGAGTGACTAGCTAAGATTTAGATACCCAACATTAGTAGGTATGGATCCTGTAGGCCCTAAAATTTTCCTGTTGTTATGACTGGCTTTAAAGACATCACTTTTCTCTTGATCTAGACCACACTTTTCAAGCTCTTTGTGACCTGATGGTATTGTGTTCTAGTTCTACAGCATTTGTCAGTATTAGTAAACCTGATCAAGGCCTGCTGAAAGCCTGTTTCCTTTATTATATATCTTTCTATTATAATTAATATAAAACCTGTATAGCTACATTGTATATTCTAAATATTAAATATTATAAATATGTAATAGTATAATATAATATTGCAAATTGTTAATATATACACTTAAAACCTTCAGGAAACTTTTAGAAGATAAATAAGATAAATTTTGTATAAGTCCTGGACAACTTGTTCCTTTGGGCTATATCATTCACACTAAACCTTCCATTCGAAATTAAGCTATCCTTCCTCAGTATTAATTAGGTAGCAACTGAACTCAAGAATAAACTAGAAAATTGGAGGGGCTATTGGTCTTTCTGACAGCACTAAGAGATTAAAGCTGCTGGTGGCCTAGTGCAGGAAGCTTCTTTTAAGCAGTTAAGAATGTTGTCTGTCCATTTGTGATATTTTTGTGCTGATTCTTCCCTCATTACCACGGTATCAGACCCTTTCAAATCCTCCATACTTTTATTCAGTCAGCATGGTTGTGAGGCATGAAACTTGGAGGAGCAATTAAAGGGGGTTTAGAGTGTTGTGTTAAAGGTGTGTAGGCAGCTAGATATGTGGGTAAGTGCCTAGTGGGATTTTGAAAGCCACTTACAGGTTAGAATTGTAGAAGGACTTTGTGTCTGAGAGACAAGATATCTAGCTGTTATTTTAGGTACTGCTAGCCAAAAGCAACTTGAAAGCACTCTGGTTTTTTCAGGTTTTTTTAAACGGATGCTATTTCTTCTCTTTGCTTTTCTCTTCTCTTTCTTTGCTTTCCTCCACTTTTGCCTTACTTTACCTATCCTTGTCTTCCCTTCCAAAAACAGAGGAGGGTGTCCCTGCCCATGGCAGATGGCAGGGAGATTGAAACTAGAGGTCCCTCCTGACCCAAAAACATTCTATGCTTCTTTCTCATTGCTTCTCTGTTTCCTACTATAGCCACTGCTCACCTAGAATAGCCCAATGTTGTGTTTTGCAGCAACAGTGGAATAAATTGACTTTCTGGTTCTCTTCCATGAGTCAAATAAGCATGAGGACCATATCTGTTCTGCTACCACTATATTTTACATAAATTGCTTATCCTGCATAAACCTGAGCTAGATCTAATATCATGTTTGTTTAACCTGTTTCAATGAAATATTTCTATCACCTGTTTTTCCCTGTTCTAAGAATTGATTTTTTATTCCCAGCTTAGCTGAAATTAGAATACCTTCTTTTTCATCCTTGTCTGTCTGCTTGGAAGTGGATGATGTTTGATAATGACTTAATTTAGGTAATAACAAAATCAGTAATTCAATTGTGAATTCTCTGATCAGCTCATGGTGCTTGTGAATCAAATAAGGGATCACAGTCATGAAATTAGTTTTAATTTAAGAAAATTAAAGGAAGGTTCTGAAAGTTCAAACCCAGTCTTAAATCCCAGAGGTAAAGTGCTGATTAACCAGTGTATCTGGCTGACAATTCTCAAAGAAAAACCCATACAAATCTAATATTATAAGTACTATACCATAAAAGTTAATAATTACTTCTGGTATTAAAAGTAATGGAAATAAAATGAGAAGCACTCACTTCTTTATGCAGCATTACTGGGATATATATACAACCCATAAAAGGTTTTCACACTGACAGAAAATTTGTCACTAATTATGGATTTTATAGATAAAAAAGTTTCTTAGTTACAATCAAATTCTCAAAGTTAAGGAAAAACTTTAATCAAGCTTTCTGTGCAACAATTTTTAAATAATGTAGGTATATTTGAGCTCATTAAACAATTCCATTCCATGATAATTCAACTCTTAGAAGTTGGGTAATAATAGTAATAGTATTAAAATGTTTTTAAAAAATACAATTCTGGCAAAAAAATCTACTGTAAAGTATTATGTCTTTGTGGTCATCTGCTTAGGGTTTTTTTTTAAATGCTAATGTTTGTTCCCTACTCCAATAAAATTTTGTTCTGTAATTTAATAGCTTAATAAACTTAATGCTAAAGAAATTTTCAGTTAAAAAATCAAGTTTTATTTGAGGTTGAAAAATGCCATTAATAAATACAGTCTATGTAAGATAAGTTATCTTTAAGACTTTTTTTTTACATATGTCAAAATTGTATTTATTTTGCAAAGAATGATTAGGCATATATCCTTACAAGGTAGTTAGTTTGATTAATGTTTTTTTCTCATACCCTTCCTCTCATAAAAACCCAGACAAAAAACACTGATGACATGAAATATATTTCAGACGTAGTCAGAAGGGGAAAAAAATTTGACTTCCTGGGAATAACTCCTCTTCTTGCCATTGAGAAACATACAACTATGATCTTGGAAAAGTAAAGGTTGAGTTGTACCAAAAATGTCTTCAGTTAGGAAAAGGGGCTGTAAATTTTATAATTAGCAACTTTACATCATGTCATATCACCATCCTGTTATGTTGGCATTTGTTATGATAAGAGAAAAGTCTCATCCCATTACTGACTTTCAAATCATATTAAAGAATACCATCTATCTCAACAAAATACAACACTAATAAGACATGATAGAAAGTTACTATTAGGATATAACTTTCATATCACATTAGTCCAAGAATGCCACTATTTCCATAGTCAGTTATGTTCAACATGCTCTTACAGTCTTACAAACTTTACTTTCGGTGTAACTGAAATCCTAACAGTCTCTCCAAAGAATCATTACCAATTCAGGTATAATTGTGCAGTCCAAACCATAATGGTGTCTGACAACATGTTACAAAACTAAGCTTTATTGAGGCAGTATGGGCAACAACGCACCCATACAGTGACTAACCCAATCACTGAGAGTAAACACAGTATCATAAGTGATGCTATGGCTCTGGTAAATGTCCAGGGACACTTGGTGTCTGGGGCAATTGTCAACAGCAGCCAGCCATTCAAAAATGCCTTTTGAATGAGGATGAGTCATGGCATCTCTTGGCTCCAGCAATGGCAGTATGATTTCAGAGGATCATACCTCATAAGAATAGTATGGACAGCATCCTGTCTAAGCTGATGATGTTGTTTAAGGACATGGGGTGTCGACTGTCTGTCTATGCTGCCAATACTGGTCAAGAGTATTGTGTCAGCAGTCTGTTTGTATGCCACAATTGGTCAAGAGGAAGGGTATTAGGAGACAGGGTGTCAAATTTTTTAAAGAAGGAAAAAAAATCAACAAACAAACCCACAAAACCCCCTAAAAGTCTACTATGGGGGGAGGGGGGGAAGTAAAGGTCAAAAGGTGGTACTGAGGAATGGATGGGAGTCTGACAGTGGTGGTTATAGCACAGTCAGAGAAGAATTTCTAGTGTGAAACTGGATTAGTATTCAAGTAACAATACCTCCTGCCTATCCTGAATAGTTCACTTGAAAGCAGATGGACATACTCCAAGAAATATGCTTGCAGAAAAAATCCAAAAAAGCAAACAAACAAACAAACAAACAAACCACAACTGTCAGCTAAATGGTATCATTTTTCCTGGGAATTGGACTTTGAATGAAAACAAAAAAGGTCAAAGCAAGTGGGTCATGCAGCCTGCAGAAGAGAACAGGAGGGTAGTTCAGATGATCTCTCACTGGAGTCTGTGCCTCTGTAATGCAGTGATACATTGCTGTTGCTACTAAAAGGACTCCAGTGAGTCTCCAGCAGTTCAGGACTGAAAATTCTCAGTTTACTTCGTCTAAAAACTTCTTTATCTGTCTCGAGATTTATTTTCTGGTGAGGATTTCTTTGTTTGTTGCTAGGTTGCTATAAGGGCCAATTTTGTTTTTACATTTTACCTTTTCTCTCATTTTTATATAGTACAACTGTACTTTTTACAAACACAGCAACCAAGTAGATATTCTGTGTAAACTAGGCATTTATGACCGCATCAGTGTACAGAAATACAAGCCTATTTGACAGCAGAGACCTTGAGAATTTGGGACACAAGACTCTGGTGTGCAAAAGTACAGCAATGAGAATGTAAGGAAGAAAGCAAAGGACAAAACTGAAAACCTCAGGTTTATCAATCACTTACCAAGAGTCAGTTATAGAATTGAGACCAGCAGCTGCACAAAAACAGTTTTTAACAGAGTTAAAAACCCCAAATATATCATGTCTAGCAAATTCTGATGTAACATGGTCTTGCAAATCAACAAAGAAAGAATGAAGTTTAAGAGCACTTTAGAAAAGACATACAGGTAGATCCTGGTGAATCACCTACCCCAACCCTCTCCCCCCAAAAAAAACCCAAACAAACAAACAAACAAAAAAAGAGAACAGAGAGAACCAAAAAGAAACCACTGAAGAAGCTAGAAAACTCATCACCTGCTTCAATCCTTCCTATGTTTGTGGAGGAAGGGTGTCTCTGTTAGTCTCAGGGTTGAAGGAGGCATTAGAAGGGTGAACACAGCACCAGAAAAAGGGGTAGATACTATTAATGTGTATGTATAACAATGTTGAACACAGCACCAGAAAAATGGGTAGATACTATGAATGTGTATGTATAACAATGTTAACAGCATCATTATTATTGTGGGGTTTTTTTTTTCTTTAATAATATTCTCTTCATTAAGTTATTAATTTATTTATTCTAATAATTAAATCTAGAGTAATAATCATTCTTTGACTAGACTCCTGAGATTTCATAATAGTAAATACTTGGCTTTATATTTAAGGTGCACCTCTTTTGCCCTTACAAAGGTTTTCAGAGTATCAGGCTATGTATCCAGCCTAAGTCATGCAGCATGTGAAGTGTCATGTCATGGGTTAAAGAAGAAGGTGGATCTACCACACTGTCTTCCAAACACATCTACGTTCTGGCAGTCTTGATCTATTCTGAGTAGGAAATCCTCAGCTATTGTGCCATACAGAGTGTTTGAAGCTTTTTTTACCCTTTAGCATTTTAATTGGGGCAGTTTCATGACACCATATGTATTCCATGGAATCAAGGTGTCATGAAGAATAATGAGCAGTGCTTCAAAGATTTCATAACAAGACAGTATAGATATTACTTTACTTAGTAGTCTGTTGATATTTTTTTAAAGTTAAATTGAAATCAATATTGTAATTATTGCTAAGTATGTATAATTTGCACTTTTCTTTGTTCCTTCTTGGATTCTTCCTTTCTTCCTTCCATACTCAACGGAAAAAATTAATCAAACAGAAGAAATTAGTCATTTTATTTCATAAAAATATGAAATTGAGCATTTTGTGATTCTAAGGCTTTAAGAACTATTTCCCAGATCTACTAGATATGTATCTTGTACTTAAAATGGTTTTCATCTTCAAATGTGCAATTACATTTTAAAAATCTATTCTTGTCACATTGTGCATGTGTAATCCAGACACATTCATTGGAAAACCATAGACCAAAATGAACATATTTCCTACTTATTTCCTTGGGAATCAGTAAATGTCATGCATTTCTGAATGATGACAAGAGATGACACAGCTGAATGTATTTGAATAATTTATTACCTTTTTTAAAAAAAATGTGACACACAATGTCTTTACGTATATTGACTATTCAGTTCTATAGCTTTTTGATTCAGGGTGCTTGCCACTTCAAAATGCTGCCATTACAATACTCAGAAATGTAAGTTAATTTTCTGTAGTTAAAGGCTCATAAAACCATGCAACTTATTGTTTGATTCCTTGCCATGTTCCTTCCCGAGTGATCACCTCATTAAGATTATTGCTGCAGTTTATAATCATAAAGTCATTCTTAATTCTAAATTTTCCTTTAAAGCTGCCACTGAGAAACTGTCACTGCATTATCATTGAAACATTTCTCATCTATCAAACTGATTATTGCTGCAGGATAATGGAACTAAGATACATAGTTTTGCTTTTTCCTCATTGTATGAAGTGTTTTTTTCTTCTGCTTATTTTCATTTTGGCAGCTGTTTATTTCACAGCTTTAAATCTCATTCATCATGCATTTGCTGTTTACTAGGGTGTGAACCAGTTCTGGGACCTCCTATCACAATCTGGCTATGTTAAGTGGATGATGATGAATAAATAGATTGAAAGAAATGTCATTTGACTTTAGACTGTATCTGTTGGCACTTTCATGCTACTGTTTACGTATTTGCTGTAGAAAGCAAGGAAAAAGAAAATGCCAAAAAATTGGGAATAAAAAGAAATTTTATAGCTTGGTCATTTGTCAAAAGTTCCCAACATTGGCACCAACCCTGCTGAATTGCTCGAGTTTTATTGTAAATGAAATACATTAATTGTCACATCTTTACACAAATGCTCATTGTCCTTTACATATAAAGATGATTCAGGGTTTGCCTCTAAATTAAAGACCCTACTTGCTGAAGGGTTAAGTCTAAAAACGTGTTTTGCACAGTTCTAAATTGCATCTACACCTTGTCTGCTGCTGATAAATTTCTTGAAATAGCTGCTGGATTGCATGTAAGCAATCAGGCATGTTTTTCCGCTGCAGAAACTGCTTACAGGATTCTGTTTTGTTACTCACTAATGATCAGACAATCATCAGAGTCTTCTTGTCCAATCGAGCCCAATGACTTCTGCTACTGAGTCATATATCTACAAAATTAAATGCAAAAGTTTGTCTCCCTTCTACAGTGTTAGACTGAAGCTGTCAGACATTTATAGCACTCACCCAAACATCCAGATCTCTTATTTGAAGAGATCTAGATGTCAACAAGCTCATTAGCTCTGAGGAACACTGTCTTCCCCATTAAGTGAAGAAAGAGTACTTACAATTAAAACTATTTGACCTTGATCATATGATCAAAGAAAAATGTGGGTTCGAGGGGATATCTAGATGTCATCTAGTCTAAGGTCCTGTTCAAAACAGGACTTCAAATTTCAATCAGGACCAAGTTCAGTGTAGTTCTGAAAAGTTCAAAATATTTATCTTCTCTTGGTAATGTTTTCCAATTTAACCACTGCCATCACTGGGCAAAAGGTCAGGTCCAGGTCAGGTTACCTATCAAGGCCACACTGACAGGGGAAGCCTGAGATACAGCTAAGGAGTCAAGTATGCAGGCCAGGGTAAGGATGAGTGAGGTACCTGCTGGGAAAAAGTATACCTGCAATGTAGCTTAAGGAAGGAACAAAGGATAGGACTTAAGCTAGTACAGCTTCAACGCAAAGTGGGACACATCACCTCATGGCCTATCTCCCAGTTCTTTCTGTCTCAGCTTTCCAAGCTGTGTGATCCAATGTCACAGTTTTCCCGACCATGAGCAGCCAGATCTCAAGGAGGATGGGCAGGCAAAGTCTATTACTGCACTTAAGGCTCATGTACAGGTTTATAAGTTTCTTGAACAACCTGGTGTCTTCTGAAAGCTGAGGGGTTTTGTCTGCTAGTTGCTTTCCTCACTTTTCAAAGGACCTTAACATGGACTCCATGATTTCTTTTGGATCCAGTTGCCATTGACTATCACATTCTCAACCAGTTCTCCTTTCTTTCTAGGTACCAGATCAGGAAGTGTTTGTCCTTTAATCTGTTCATGAAAAATCCACATCAAAACAGAACAATATTTCAGAAGTATTCTGGATTGTTTATGTCATGCTATTTTGCCCTCCAAGCAGATGTCTTGGTTGCTAAAGTCCTCTACTGGAACTAAGGACTGTAATTTTGAGGGTCATCCAAGTTGCTTTAAGAAGGCTTTGTTTACTTCCTCTTCTTGATTGGGCTGTATGTAGCCAATGCATACCATGTGTGACCCCCCCACACTGTGTTTTCTTCATTTCTTAGCTCTTCTTGACAAAAAAAAATCTCCAAAGGCCTGTTGTTCATTCCATAGAAGATCTCATTAATTTTAACTTCATATATGTGTTTAGTGCATTTGCACTCCTCAACTTCCTTGCCATTCTTTCCTTAAGAACTTGTAACCATCTGTTGCAGTCCTCCAGTCATGCAAGATACCCTATCCCATCTCTAATTCAAGTGATGCATGGCTCTGAGACTTCATTCAGATTTACAGTCTCCCATAGGATCTATGTGCTTTTGTATCAGCAGTTACCTAGGTACCCAGGCATCCAGCCTTTTTATAGGGAGTACAAAAACCTTATCCATTCCTCTGATGTATGCACACTTCTGCTAAAACTCCCTTATCCAAAAGGTTGTACATTCCCTCTATAGATAAGCAAAACATGGATTATTTTCCTTTTTACAGTACTGTGTTATGTGCATGAAAGTGTGTGAATAAGTTAATTAAAAATGGGATGTTCTCACACAAAAGCAGAAACCAGTTTTTGCCTAAATTTTATTTCAAATGCTAGTTTTAAATAGAATACTGCATCTGCCACTCTCTATGTTGTGAGGAAATCTGAATTCCCCACTTCACTAAAGCACCCACCATAGCAAGAAGAAACCTGGAAATGATGGGGTTACTTTAATGTTGTATTTAATAGATTCTTTCTCACTAGCTCTTGAAGTGTTGGAGGAAATGTGAGTGATAAATAGTTGTAACTAAGGGGAAAATATCTGACATTCTGTGAAAAATGAGATGGAAGTGGGCTTAAACATCTAATTAAAAAGGGCTGCTGACAACAGCAAGGAATTGTAGGCAGCAATGAAGCTAAAAGCTCACTAAAAGCAAACTATTCCTTTAGCATATTCCTGAGGGCAGAAATGAATGTTGGCTGCTCTTCTGATATCCTAGACTGAAAGTGCTATCAGGCATGTTTCTTTAAGAGACCCGTGTGGGAAAACATCAATAAACAAGATGATATTTTGTCTCCAGGGCAGCTGTGTGGTCAGCTCTAGTATGTGGTTGGACATTTCCCTCTAGGATAGAGGGTGGGACATTACAGATGCAGTGAACAACCTACACTTTTATAAAACCAGAAGAATTGCTGAGTGATCCAAATTCCAGCCAGGCTGTAGCTATTGTTGTGAATGCATTATGAAAAGATATGTGTCAAGTCTGGATGTGGCAAGGTCTTTAACTTTGGAATAGTACTCTGAAAATACAGTGGGAGTAAAAGCTAAAGTTTAGGGAAATAGCCTGGTTTTGTTGCATACCATAATAATATTTATAAGAATTTATGACTGAAGTCCAAGATGAGCTTCATTTGATGCCATGTCTACCATGGTCCATATTGGAAAAGACAGTATCTAAAATCTGACCTCTTTTTGACAAGAAATAAAAAATACAATCTCCTTAATTTTCTAGAAGTAAAACATTCTCTTTGAGCTTTCAGTCAAAGTTAGATACTAAAATCACAGTGTTGTCATTTTCTGTGGTGAGTTGCTGGTGTAGAGGGTGTCTGCAGGGGTGGCTTCTGCAAGAAGGAGCTAGAAGCTCTCTGCAGGCCTGACAGAGCAAACACCAGCCGGCTCAAGGCCGGAGTCGTTGCTGACCAAGGCCAAGCCCATCAGTGATGGTCACAGCGCCTCTGAAATCACATTTAGGAGGGAAAAATCACAAGCAGCCACTTTTTGCCACCAGAGAAGGGAATGAGAAGATGTGAAAAACTGTGCAGACACCAAGGCCAGTGAAGGGAGGAGGGGGCAGGGAGGTGCACCAGGTGCTGCAGAGAAAGATGCCCCTGCAGCCCATGGAGAAACCCATGGTGGAGCAAGTGTCCCCCTGCAGCCCATGGGTGACGATGGGAAGTAGAGACCCCACCTGCAGCCTGTGGAGAGGCCCCATGCTGGACCAGGTGGAGACATACAGAAGATGCTGTGACCTGCATTAGAGTAAGCCCTTGGCAGCAGATCTACAGCTTGTGGAGAGAGACAGAGAGACGCATACCATAGCAGGTTTGCTGGGGCGGGGCGGGGGGGAGGGGGGAGGAAAGACTTGTATCTCTGTGGAGGACCAGGTTGGAGCAGTCTGGGCCTGAGAGACTTAGAGATATTCTATGATTCTATTACTGAATTCACATGACAATGAGCAGCAGCAGCAGCAGTGACAACGAAAATTGAGGTAAACCCAGGGGCTCAGTGAGAGATCTTATTGTATAAAACCACAGCTGAATTGGTGGAGAAGATTCTCCTTCTCTGGAGACATTCAAAACCCACCTGGATGCATTCTTGTGTGATTTAGTCTAGGTGATCCTGCTCTTGCAGGGGGTTAGAGTAGATAATCTTTTGAGGTCCCTTCCAACTCATAACATTCTGTGATTCTGTGACTGCACTCCATAGAAGTGACCTGCGCTGGGGCAGCTAGTGAGGAGTTGAAGCCCTTTGGGACTGGACTCATGTTGGAGAAGTTTATGGAGGACTGTCCCCTGCAGGTGGGACCCCACTCCGCTAGTCACAATATTCAGTTTCATTGCATATTTTTTTATTTGTTTTCCAGTGGTTATTTGTGTGTTATCTTGAATTCAGTTGTGAAAAAACATCCACATATTTTAATTAAACTGGCTTTTGGTATGTACTGGGGTAATATGTACAGAACACTAAATTGGCAGGTTGAGTGGAGAGTGTTTAGCAAAGAAGTCATAATCAGCCTTAGAGAATCCACTATGGCTACCAATCAAGCTCATTGAAAGTCTATTTGCAAAATAAATAATAATAATAGCAGCAATAACATTAACAACAATAATAATAACAACAACAGCTATTATTAGTTCTTATTGTTATTACTACCTCTATTAATGGTTTTTAATGTGTTGGAGCAAAGTGGAAGTTAACAAAATTAAGTGCTGTTGCCTTCAGCTAGTAAGTTTAGTGAGGCTCTGCCTTACTGGCAAAAAGGACTTGAGTCCACATATCTGGCAATTAAGTGACTGAGATACCTCAATTTTATTTACTAGTCAACAATTCCATGTTTGAAATAAGAATTTTTCCAAGAAAAAAAAATAAGAAAAGAATCTTGGAATTTATTCAAGTCTAAAAATGTTTTTTACAAACATAACGATTTTTCTCAAAAAAAGTAGGAAGTTCTGATGAAATTTTGTTAACTGCTGCAGCTTAAAACCTCAGCCTTCTTTTACATATATATATATATAGGTTATAATAATAGAATTGTCTTGGTTGGAAAGGACCCTTTAGATCATCAAGTCCAACCATCACTCTAACTACTTAACCATGGCATCACATGTAACCGATTTTTAAATACCTTCAGGGATGGAGACTCCACCACTTCCCTAGGCAGCCTGTTCCAATCCCTAACAATCTTCTCTGTGAAGTAGCTTTTCCCAATATCCAATTTTAACTTCCCCTGGAGTAACTTGACACTATTTCCTCTTGTCCTATCACTTGTCATTAGGGAGAAAAGGTCAGGTCCCACCTCTCCATAACCTCCTTTCAGGTAGTTGTAGAAAGCAATGAGGTCTGCTCTCAACCACCTATTCTCCAGACTAAACAACCTCAGTTACCTCAGCAGCTCCTCATAACATTTATTCTATAGTCCCCTCACTAGCCTTGTCGCCCTTCTCTGAACATGCTCTAGCACCTCACTTTTTTGTAGTGAGGGCCCAAAACTGAATGCAGTACTCAATGTGGGGCCTCACCAGGGGCGTTTACAGGGGGACAAGTACTTCCCTAGTCCTACTTACCACACTATTCTTAATACAGTCCAGGACATTCATAGCCTTCTTGGCCATCTGGGCACACTGCTGGTCATGTTCAGCTGGCTGTTGCTCAAAACCCCTAGGTCCTTCTCTGCTAAGCATGAAGGATAGGTACCATGATAGGTAGGTACATAGGTAGGTAGGTAGATGGAGAGATAGATCACAATTTTCAAGAAATCATAGAATCATAGAATCATAGAATTGTAGGGGTTGGAAGGGACCTCGAGAGACCATCGGGTCCAACCCCCTGCCAAAGCAGGCTCCCTAGGACATTTCACTCAGGCTTCCAGACGGGTCTGGAATATCTCCAGAGAAGGAGACTCCACCACCTCCCTGGGCAGCCTGTCCCAGGGCTCTGTCACCCTCACTGTGAAAAAGTTCTTCCCCATGTTGGTGCGGAACTTCCTATGCTCCAACTTGCAGCCATTGCCCCTTGTCCTGTCCTCACAGACTACTGAAAAGGGGCTGGCTGATTCCCCTTGCATCCCCTGCTTAAGATAATTATAAACATTAATTAGGTCCCCCCTTAGTCTTCTCTTCTCAAGGCTGAACAGTCCCAATCTTCTCAGCCTTTCCTCATAGGGGAGATGCTCCAGGCCCTCAGAGGATAGCCTTGAAGTTGACTAACATTAAGATGACTTGGCATAAGCCTGCATAAACAGACCCAAAATCTGTGAGAAATGTATGCAGAGTAGCAGTGAGGACCTCGTTCTAGAAAAGGCTGTTCAGTAATCCTGATGTGTTGCTGTTCTTCGTGAAATGCTTTCTTGTCTGAAAAGTCAGTAGGACACAGAGACAAGTTGATTGAGGTACTTAGAGGGAGACCCTTACTATTATACGACTTCTTACGTTTCATCTCTCCATTGAAACCAACACCACACTGGTTTTTTTAGAACTGTCATTGCTTTACTGTCAAACACAGCTTCAAGGGAATCATCTTACTGTTAGTCAGGTTGCAACAGTATCCTACAAGCATGCACAAGCTATGGTGTGCCAGAATTTTGGTGAAAATGACCTCACAGTAGTTATTGTGCTGGGGAAATAAAAATCAAAGCCTAAACTTTCTGGGGTTTGGGTTTTTTTGTTTGTTTTTTTGGTTAGTTGGTTTTGGGGTTGGTTTTTGTTTGGGTTTTGTTGTTGTTGTTGTTTTTGAGGGGGGTTTTTTGTTGTGTTGTTTTGTTCTGTTTTCAAATAAGCCTAACAGTAGAGAAAAATATAAAAATAATAATGGCCAGATAGGATGGGGGTAGGATGGGGCTGAGAACTTGTCCCTACTAGAAAATTATTCTGTTGAATTTTGTTTCTTCTTTCTGGATTCTTATCTTGCCAAATCAGATAATTTCTATTTAAGGCCCTAATTACCATGGGAAGGCCAAACTAACCAGCTAAAATATCTATAAAGACAAAGGGTTAAATTTTCTGCTGATTTAGCATGACTGACTGCTGATAGTTGACCTCCAAAAGGCATATCCCTGTACATTTTCTTGCAATAGTGGTAGAGGATTGTGATGTAAAATTGAGGAGAGGCAATATCAAATGACCTAATTTGTCAATTATTTATTGCTGTGGGATATCCTTGGCAGCAGACTCAGAATATATGGGATTAATATAGGGAGCAGATGCACCACCACCACCACCCCACCCCCAAGTTATTTTCTGTGATATATTTTATTGGAATTCACATCAGAGCCATCACAATGGCAATCCATAACACACAATGTGCTGCTAGTGAAGCCCATGCCCAGAGGCTGCATCAATAGCTTGTTACATGAGCCTTCGGTGCTCACTCACCCTGCTAGTGTGAAAATGAGAACTGTGGGGTGAATCTTAATAGCTTCTGTCAGGCCTCTTAGGACCAGTGTTTCTGTGACTGCATTGGCTTCTCATTTATCCTGGATATCACTACCTATTCATCTCCCTTTTGGCTTTGAAGGTGAAATCCCTTACTCTCCTTCATCAGAGTTGACAGCAGCACCAAAGCTTTCTCTTCTGTGTTACAACACTCTCCTTTCCAGAGCATGGAAACATTAGTTCCTCATGAAAAATGTAAAACAAAACAAAACTGAGTTAGAATGCTATTAACGCACAGAATTTTTTTTTCAAATTGATAAGGTATTTAATCCTTTGTCTACTCTGCTGATTTGACATGGACATAAATGTTCACAATGTTTAATTCATCTGGAAAATTCATAAGAAAAGAGAACTAACTTCTGATTGAAAAATTCTTACTTCTACAAGGCTGTTGTGTTTTTTCGTTGCTATATCTTTTTCGTAAGTTTGGACTTTACGCATTTTTAAGAACTGCTCTATTTCTAGGAAGAACTAAGGCAGGCCTAACAGTATATACTATACAGATGATCAGATTGGATTGAAACTGTGGTTCCCTTTTGCTCCTTGACTCTATGATTTAATGTACTTTAGGAGGAACTGCTTAAATTTCTGAGACATGGAGTCTTCTGCTTGACATCCTTTATAAAATTGTATGTATGAGCCATGGGACATAGAGTGTGTATCCTTCCCAAGCTCCTCCACATATCATTCAGGTTGGCTGAAAATTGCTTGTTGAGTTTATATGTTGCCTTTAGCAGTGGTACAACTGAGTAACAAATGACTGGACTGACCTGTAATCTCTTACAGCTATTAGTGATAGAAAGTAACTGAAAATATGACTTAGTTGCCTGGCTAGGTCTTCATCATGTAAATTACAAGAATATATGATGAAAACTGTAGCTTTTAACTTCAAAGAGACTATGAGTATCAGTAATAATATATATATATATATGAACTTTTGGATGAAAAATATTGGAATACAGACAAATATACCAGAATGACAGATTCAATCTGATACTATCACATTTTTACAGTATGAAATCTTTTCATACATGTTGCCATCTCAGCAACTATCATAGAAATAGAAATAAAATGTTATTTCTAAAATAGTATTGAGTCACAGGAACATAAGGTTAGAGGTAGGAAAGACCTATGGCAGTATTTAAGACCTTTTATTGCTACAACAGGATATACTTTACTTTTTCTACTGGAACTGCATTTTTAATGTTTAAGAAGATGTAGGATAAATACTCTTCTTTTTCACATACCAGCAAGCACTGTCTGGAAATAGCATTGATTTTGTTTTGTTTTGCTTTGTTTTCTTTGTTTGATTTGTTTTGTTTGGTTTGGTTTCATTTTTTACAGATTAAATGTTCATTTACTTAACTTTATCCACTAATAGTTCTTTATTTTTGTGGATGTCAATCACTTTTTCTCTGTCCTGGGTGTTAGCATTTAATTATGTTCCTACTAGCCCTTGCTTTAACACTCAATATATATTTAGACTGAGATTCTTAGAGGACCTTTTGAAAGACAGATGTCCATATCCACAGATCCTCAAAAGATTAATGGGTTTTGGGGAAGAGAGCATCCAGTCTTCTCCTCTAGTTTTGAGGAAATTTTTCCAACACATTTAATCCATATTAAAATCTCTTGCTGGACTAATTATCTTTCAGCAAACTGTAATATCCAATTGCAGCAATATTCTGTGTTCATATGAATAATGATCATTCTATGTTATCTCCCTATATCTATGTGTTTTTGCATAAACTTTTCATCATTGGAAAGGATGCTTTTAACTGTGTCCATTTTAACACTGTGTCAGTGTGCCCATTAACAGTCATTTATAATGACTCCCACACAGAAGTAATTGCATTAATGCTTTTTTTGAGTATTTTCTCAGAAGAAAAATCACATCTATTTCAACAGGTGTTTCTCCTGTGTTTTACCTCTCCGTGATATCTTTCTCAAACAAAACTGATCTTTCACTTTATTGAAGTTTAGTGTAAGTTACATACTGCTAACCACCTTCTCTTCTACATATTCACAAACTTATTAAACAAGTTAAAATTAAATTTCAATCCTTTTGTCAGTGGCATGCTTCAGATTGGCAAACACATTTAACTTTTACTCCTGAATACAAGAAGAGCAAGTGGGCTGACATTGAAGTGTAGGTTTCCCATGAGGTGTTTCACACACATACACCTCACCCCATGTGTGACTGCTCCCAAAATGTGAACATGGTTTTTGTCTGTTTCCTTCTTCAGGTTCTTCAAGCATTTAAAACTCCCGGTCTGATGCCACTTATTCAGAAGGCATCTAGAATGGGACAGCTCCAGATTAAGGCACCTAAACATAGTGTCTATGTGGTAACTGTGTTTAAACGCCTGTTGTATAGCCAGTGAAGATCAAAGGCTCACCTCAGCTACCTAGACATAGGCACACAGTGCCATTGAGATACAAGTTAGTACAAAACACCGGCAGATTCATCCAAAGATCCTGAAGGTTGCACTGAATGTCATTTGTATCTGTCTGAATATCATATGTCTTGAGACCCCGAAGCTGGATGTGATACTTCAAATGTGGTCTAAAGTGTGCTGAGAAAAAGGGAATAGTCACTTTCCTCCATCTAGTGGTTATGTTCCTGTTCATAGGCCCAGGATATGCATGATCCTGTTCACCTTCATCACTGCCAAGGCATACCATGGGCTCACATTCAGTTTTCTGCCTGCTAGCCCTTGGGTCTTTTCCACAATCTGCCTCTCCAACCTCAGCTGCCACCTCTGCAGGAGGAAAATAGTCATTTCCATGTGCAGGGCTTTTCAACTATTCTTAATTGTCACAAAATTCCTTTTTACCACATCCCTCCAGCCTGCCAGGACCACTCTGGCCTCAAGTGCAGTGACTAGCCCTGCCTCTTTATGAGGGTCCACTTCTTGTCATCTTCCAGGCCACTGGTAAAGATATGAAGCAAGGGAGATCCTAGAATAGGCACCTGAGGTAAGAATATGCATGTTTAACCACTATTAATAGCAGGATAAGTAATCAGTCTATTTTTTTCACCTATCTAGTAACCCAGCCATTTAGACTGTAACAGATTATATAAATCTAAATTATAACATCCCATACAAAGATGATGCTGGTTATATTGAAAGCTTTGTTAAAGACAAGGTAGACAATATTCTGCTTTTCTGTTCCTCACAGATCCAGCAATTTCATGCTAGAAGACAATCAATTTGTCAAGGAGGATTTACCCATGATTAATCTATGTTAGTCGTTCCCATTCACCTTTTTCTCCTACACATGATTAACTGTATGATTCTCTACATCAGTTTCCTAAACATTATTGATGGATACGCTAGCATTTTAATACACTAAATCCTGTAGACACTGTGGAGAGCCAAGTCCCCTCGTGCTTTACCTTTTTCCTAGTATTTGAAAATACTAGTTTTCAGAGTAGTGAAACTCTTGATGATCTAATTTGTTGAGCCACGGAAACTGATCTGTAATTAAACTTTCACCTATCTGGATGTATTGGTTTTGTGGAAATAAAGGTTCTCAAGGTCATATTTCACCTCAGTGTCTCATGACTTCTACTGAAGTGACTTCTCTCTTCCTTCTTTCACGAAAATGTTTCCTACTAGCAAGGTGTTAACCACTTCACTGTATGTTTGAAAAGGGAGTTGGAAATAGAAATATAATAATAAGTTGGAGTATTCCTAGTATTTTCCAGAAATTTATTCTGTAGCACTTGAGGGGTTTTGTTGCTGAGAAAGGCTCTCTAATAGTTCTCTGACTTTCCTATTTGAATTGCTTTTTCTTCAGTCTTCTAAAATAACCCCACCCTATGACTGCGATGTCTTCCTTCTCGTTCTTTCCCAACACTTCTTTCAATACTGTGGTGGTTTTACCATGGATGGATGTCAGGTGCCCACAAAAGTCACTCTATCACTCACCTTCTTGGCTGTACAAGGGAGAAAATATATATTGAGAGGCTTAGGAGCCGAGATAAGGACAGGGAGAGATCATTAAGCATTTAGTATTGTGGGCAAAACAGACTCAACATGGACTTAAAAAAACCCCATTTAAATTATTACAGTACACTACACACACACAAACAGGAGTAGGATAATGAGAAGTACAAGCAAATCTTAACACACCTTCCCCCACCCCTCCCTACATCAAGGAGTCAACTTTATTCATGGTTTCTGTTTCTTCCTCCCCCAAACAGGTTTCGCAGGTGGAGACAAGGATGGGGGGTTTGGTCAGTTCCTCACAAGTTGGTTTCCTTCTTAGCAGGGAGGGCCATTCTTCCCATTCTTCTCCTGCTCCAGCCTGATCCCTCACAGAGTCACAAGCCCCTTCCCAAGAAAACCTGCTCTGGTGTGGGGCCCTCTCCCAGCAGGCTGCAGGTCCTGCCAGGAGCTTGCTCCTATATGGGTCACAGCATCTTCCATGTGTCTCCACCTGCTCCAGTGTGGGGTCTCTTCACAGGTTGCAGGTGGGAACTCTGTTCCACATTATCTTCCAAGGGCTACAGGGGACAACCTGATCTACCATGGTCTTATCCATTGGCTGCCTTGGTCAGGAGCAGGTCTGGGCTTGAGCCGGCTGGTGTTTGCTCTGTCGGGCCTGCAGAGAGCTTCTAACTGCTTCTTGCAGAAGCCACCCCTGCAGCCCCCTGCCCCCCTACACCAGAACCTTGCCACACAAAATCACAACAAATATAAATGAGAATATCAATACATAGACTGAGGATGAGTAAGATGCAGTGATGTTCAACAGGGCAAGATGGAAGTGTGTCACACTGTATGTAAGGAGAGGTTTGTTTTCATAACCATTACAGTTAATAATAATGTGGTTGAGAGCCTCTGAATAAGGATTAGAGGAATAGAAAAGAAAGGTGATGTTGTAGTGGGTATCTACTGCTGATCACCCAGCAAAGATGTATGCACCAATTAGTTATTTTTGAGCAATTAAGAGAAAACTCTGGATCAGTAGCTCCTGTCCCTATTCACCTTCATAGACATCCTCTGGGAATATGATACTGCTGTGAGAAGCAAGTCTAGGAAATTCTTGAAGTTTGTAGGAGTTAATGTGTTGTCCCTGTTTACTGGAAGCTAGCCCATGTTATACCAATCTACAAGAGGACATGAGGGAAGACCCAGGAAAATACAGACTCTAGTCTAACTTAAATTTCTGGAAATTTCTTAAATTTCTTAAAAGACATGGAGAAAATTACACTGGGAACTATTGAAAGGCATTTAAATTACAATGCAATCATCAGGCACAGTCGATCTGGGTTCAGAAAGGTTAAGTCCTGTTTAACTAATTTGATATCCTTCTATGATAAAGTCACCTGTGCAACAGGTGAAGAAAAGGTAGTGGATGTAGTTTTCTGGAACAAAAAGAAAAGGTAGTGGATGTAGTTTTCTGGATGTAGTTTTCTGGATGTAGTTTTCTGTAGGTTTTTTGATACAGTTTCTCACAGCATCCTTCTGGACAAGTTGTCCAACTGTGGGATGAGCCAGTTCACAGTGAAGAAGTGTCAGAAGGGCAGAACTCAAAGGGTTGTAGTGAATGATGCGACATCTGGCTGGTGATTAACCACCAACGGTGTTCCTCAGGGCCAGTTTAATTCAATGTATATGTCAATGACCTGGATGCAGGAGTTTAATGCACCATTAGCAAGGCTGCTGATTATACCAAACTGAGAGGTGCTGTTGACTCTCTTTCATGGGACAAGAAGCCTTGCAGAGGAATAAGGAGAGATTGGAGCATTGGGCAATGATTAATAGCATTAAATTTGACAAGTCCAAATTCCAGGTTCTACACCTAGTAAACAGTAATGCTGGGCATAAGTATAAATAGGGAGAAGAATTGCTGAAGAGCAGCCCTGCAGAAAGGGATCTGGGGGTGCTGGTTAACAGCAACCTCAATAGGAGTCAATAAGAGCAGTGTGTCCTGGCAGCCAAGACAACAAACCCCATCCCAAAGTGTATCAAACACAGGACAACCTGCTCCTCAAAAGAGCTGATTATCTCACTATATTAGGCATTGATCTGGCCTCTACTTTTATTACTGTGTGCAGTTCTGGGCACCATAATTTCAGAATTTTTTAAGGTACAGTGATGTGATGCATGGAAATGGCACAAAGCTGCACAAGGGGAGGATTAGACTGGGAATTAAAAAAACATTTACTTCCCCAGAGGGTGGTCAAGCACTGGAACAGGCTTCCTAGAGAGGTGATCAATGCTCCAAGCCTGCCAGTATTTAAGAGGCATCTGGGTAATGTCTTTAATAACATGCTTTAACTGAAGTGGTCATGCAGTTTTTCTAGATGATGATTGTAGGTCCCTTCCAATTGAAACAGTCTAATTTATTCCACATGTAATATATTTTGGGTTTAGCATCATGATGTGATATGTACTGATATAACACTCCATGCATCATATTTTATAAGAAAAAAACCCACACTGTAAAATTCTCATGTTCCCAGTGTGGTCTTTAAGCTTATATTCCTTGTGTCACAGCTATCATTCATCACTCATAAACAGGAAAGAGGATAGATGTATTGTTTAAAATACACATTTAAAATCTCTTTTATTAATTTCCATAAACTTTCAACAGCTTTAATGTCCAACTACTTAATTCTTTAAACTACTTTTCTGGGTTGCAGTTTCCTCATTTCTCAAAAGAGCATATTTAAAAATTTAGGAATTGTTGATCTTATTATTTTGAAACATAATATTCTTGGTGTTGTCTCAGTATGCATCATGAGCAATTCCAATAATTTCAAGGGTATATCCCTGACAAAACAGTCTATATAACCCCAGAAACGAGCTAGTCATGTATTACAAATGAAGTGTGCAGTCCCTGTCATCTGGTTGGTTCATTTTCTTTTATCACCTGTCTGAAGCTTTCTGCTATCCTTTGCCATCTGTGCACCTTTTTTAAGCTTTATACAATACTGTATTTCAGGACAGGGATAGACAATGCTACAGACATATTTGAAGAAAATCATTCTGGAAAATGATCTACCATTGTCAAGGATTTCATGTGGAAACAGAGCAGAAGCAGATGATCTACACATTATTTGTCTTTTCTTCTGATAAGCTAGAAAGTTTTTCAGGCTTTTGCCTGCCAATAAAAATCCAACTGTGCCTGTATGCTCACAATGGGAAAGGTCACAATCTGTCAGAATCAAGAAAACCTCTTCTGTGACTTTACAGAATTTTATGAAGAAGACAAACATAAGAAGATCATGTGGGTTTTTTTCTTTGACATAGCCATCATTAATTACCAGTGACAACACTTTATTTCACGAACTGCAAGTCTCAACCACCATATAGCATCATTCAGCTATCCGGATAAGCTAAGAGAGATCCTGCAAACTGACACTAAAACTTTCCAGAAAATGAAAGGAAAAAAAAGATCAAACCCACAACAAAACAACATCAACAATAATAATAGTAACAAAACCCAACAACAACAAAAAAATACCCTGCCATAAAGAACTTCTCCACTGTTCAAGAGATGGATTTTTTTATTCTGAATATTAATGCCATAATTCCTGTCCATCCTTTGCCTTGTGGTACTTTTATCAGGAAGAAGCAGAATTGAAAAGTATGGCTCTCAATTAGTAACCCGTCTGTTTTTCAGTTCCTGTACTGAGACCAATGTCATAAATGTGAATAATACTTGGGAACATTTTCAAGCAAGTCAATACATCCCTGTAGTTTGTAATTCTGGGCTCTTCACAAAAGGTCTAATAACTCTGAGACACCATCTCAACCTTTCCTTTTAAATAAGGACATATAATTCATGCTTGGAAAAAAGTCTTCTGTGCTTGCTGATGCTACATGCTGGGAGTCTTGGGGAAGATATTGGAGTTGAGGAATTAGAGATACAGAGCAAACTATATCAGCTATACCCTGCTCTGGCAGAGATGAAGAAATCAACAGGTCCATGATGCAGAACATTGCCCCTAGGTAACGTTGGTTGTGCCTTCATTCAATGTCAACTGAAGCTGGCTTAGCAGAGACCTTCTGTGGGCAGTATCCAGCTGTGAAACACACACACAGATTCCCGCCCAAACCGTGTACAACCCCAGAAGGACAAATATGCAGAGAAGAATTAAAGTTAAAAGGGTAAGTAATTACCCTGTTTCAACATTTTATAGAAGCATCAACAGCTATTTAAGAGATTGTCTGACAGATACAATCAAAGTACTTTTCTGAAAGGAAAAATGAGACTGTCAGTGTGCCCATCCTACTTTCCAATCATTTAAATAAACTACTAGTAGTGTGGGCTCTTCTAAAACCAGATAGTCCATTGCTAATTGTTGAAGAATGTAATAAATCATGGAATTTTTAAGGGTTGGTCAGTAGGCTCTTTCTTTTTTTCCTCAGATTTGCCAATGAAATGCTCACTGTATAATTATTTTGTGAATTTGTAGAATAAATCTACATACTGATCCATAGTTCCTAATTTGTTTGACCTTTATTAAATAGCTTGTTCTCACATCATAAGGCAAAGGTGATGAGGAAGAAGGTAAAGATCTAGGCTGTCATTCTACCAAACAGAAAAGTAAGAAAGAAATTAGATGAAAAGTTGCTCAAGCGTTAAAGGTTCTAAAACTTTTATTGTCATTCATTTATCTTATAACAAACAATTTAATGTAGTTTGACATGACCTGTACATTTGTTCTTTGCTAACTCTGAACACATTAACACAGCCTGTTTGCAAGGCTGAGTGGCTTACACATATTTCTTACACTGAAGTAGAAATTATTTACTTTTTTTTTTCTTCTCTCATACTTACAGACCAATAATATACACTAGAAATGTTGGGATATGTGATACGTGGGGACATATAATGTCCTTCCTTTCAACTGAAAGGATCAGAAAGCACAGTATTTATTTCAAAACCCAAAAGAATATTTACAATGGAATTATGATTTTCAAGTGTTTTGTTTGTTTGTGTTTAGCTTTTTCTGTTTTGGTTTTTTGTTCCCTCCCCACATACATGTAAAATAGTTGTAATCTCATAAATTGCCTACATCGCTTTTGAAAGTTCATAGAATCATAGATTTGATTGGGTTGGAAGGGGCCTTTAAAGGTCATCTAGTCCAACAACCCTGCAATGAACATCTTCAACAAGATCACATTGCTCAAAATCCCATCCAGCCCAACTTTGAATGTTTCCAGGGATGAGACGTCTACCACTGCTCTGGCGTTTCAGCACCTTCACTGAAAAACACTTCTTCCTTATGTCTAGTCTGAAGCTACCTTCTTTTACTTTAAAACTATTTTCCCCCATTCTATTGCAACAGGACCTACTAAAAGGTCTATCCTCATCTTTCTCATTAATCCTCTTTAAGTATTGAAAAGCCTCAATAAGGTCACAGTGAAAGCCTAAAAAACCAGAAAGATGATTTGTAGACCGAAGTCTTGGTTAGTGCCAGGAAATATGTGAAAATCCAGTACTCGCAAAAGCATAAACCATAGAAATTAAATTAACAATCCAGTGTTGAGAAACATTCAAATAAGAATTTTTCTTACATCAGAATGAATTCTGAATGACCTATTGAAATCAATGGACTCGGGCTAATGACATCAATATCAGAGTAAAAAATTGAGACTATTCTTTGGATTTTTCCAGGCAAATATGTCTTTGCCAAATTACTTTTAGATTACATAAGCTTCTTAACAGTTTAAATAGAATGATAGCTTAATATCACAGGAATTTTAAGGAATATATTTTGGGAAATCTGACAAGATTCTATTATCTCATCTATTTAAATTAAGATAAAAGAGATTAAAGTAAAAAGAAAAAGAAGGCATTTATTTAATAATGGAGTACTAATAAAAGATGTGCTTTGGGAATTTTAAAGCCTGACAGTCTTTCTCCATGAAAGGATAGAGAAATACAGCAGCATGGACACTTGATATTATTATTAGTCAGCATTATAATATAATAGTGCCTAAAATAAAATACACTTCTCTCGAAAACAAACATGACAGCTATTAAAGTTTCAAATTAAGAATTTTATGTTCTTATTTATGCTAAATAGAATTTATACAATTTGGTGAAACTGAGTTCTACTCATTTTCAATCTTTCTCATAGGTGAATGATCACTAATTTTGAGTCTAAATATTTTTGCAAAATGCTCTCATCTACTTTAACTAAAATAGACTTACATGTTTTTTAGAATAAAACATTCATTTCCATTGCATATTTAACTTTCATTCATGTGTAGATTTTATGTTAAAACCAGATATAGTTAAAAACATGAGAAACTTCCTATTTTCTCCAAAAAGCATTAAAGATAATTTAAGTTAAATGAATTAATTAAATTCTCATCACCATGTTCCAGTACTTAAAAGCTAGCTACAAAGAAGATGGAGAGTTCCTTTTCACAATGAGTGACATGGAAAAGTGAAGAGGTAATTGGTGCAAGTTATTCCTGGGGAAATTATGATTGGACACAGGAGGAAAATTTTTCAAAATGAGAACAATAAACCATTGGAATAATCTCCCCACGGATGTGGTGGATTCCCCAACATGGGACATTTTTAAGATTCAGCTGCAGAGAGTGCTGGGCCATCTTTTCTATATAGTGCTTTTGTCTAGATTGAACATATGGCAAGAGAGGTTAGACTAGATGATCCTTGAGGTCCCTTCCAACCTGATATTCTATGATTCTACGAATTTTAAAAACTTACTGAACGTATATTAATGTTTATTTTAATTAGAGCTGTACAGGTTTATATTAATACATTATATTTTTTCTTTTTGTTTTTATGTTGATTTTCAGAAAATTGAAAATTAGAAATATCACATTCTGAAGCTGTGGCCATGTAAATTTCAGAATAAGTGATGTCAGACATCTATAGAGGTAGTTAGATAAATAAATAAATAAACACTTCAATGTACTACAAACTCACATGACATTTCAATAATTTATTCGATGTTCGTTTTCTGCTCAACCATGACACATCTCCATGTAAGCTACACAATGAAAATTATTTATGAAAACATTTCAAACATTGAAAGCAATTGCTCGTATATCTCTAGTTTAAAGTGCATACAAATTTATGTAAACATATATCAGACTGGTACTGGCAAATTACCAATGTCATTCTCATCGATGCTCCTGACTCGCTCCATTGCTCAAGAAGAATGGCCTAAATCCAAGCCTAATCTCTGGTTTGAAAAATCTCCATTCTTTCTTGAGCAAGGATCAGATTTGCTTCCCGTCCTGTAAGTCCTTATTGCAATTCCTGTGTAACACATGGAAGTGGAGAATAGTTTGGAAGTTAACAATGAAAGAAATTATGTCACTTAAGTCTCTTCTGAACATCTAAAAAGAGGATCCCATAACACCTACAATACCACATAAAGAATTTGCCATCATTTGATAGGCCATTAAATGATATATTGCATCTAACCTTTACATGCCGTCAAGAAAGTTGTGGAGGGATGTTTAATTACCTCATAAAATGTGGACTGAGCTGTAAAATAGAGAGAATGCATAGGGAAAAGTGAATGTTAATAGTTGGAATCTCAGGCACCATACAGGAAGTCTGCAAAGCAAGCAGTGTGATTTATCCCAGGTAATGCAGCAGAGATTTTGAGTAGATACCATTGCAAACGCTGCCCTACTGCAGTCTCACATTAACCATTTAAGTGTGGTGAATGACCTGACTCTCCAGGTTTTGCTTTGAGGCACGACAATAGTTCAGTTTTCCTTAGAGCACTCTGCTTGGAAATATCCACAGCACAAAAGACTTGGCAGTTCAGATATCATAATAGTCCTATCTAGGTTTTAATTAGTGAAAAGTATCATGATCAAAATACTGTTTCAAACATAGATACCTATCCATCTCTTATAAGCACTAAAATTGAAGGGATCTGTGTTACCCCAGAGTTAGAGTCAATAACCTAAAGAACACTGCAAAGTAATGTTCCAAGCCTGCAAACAGAAATGCTTATTAACCCTGAGATACGTATCTGCAACAAGTAATGTTGATGACAGCTAAAAGTCTGGCAGATTTTTGACCACACAGCCCCTGATTTTTATTAGTGCTAGTGCTCTGTCGCTCAGATGTTATCCATTTTGATAGATTTATACATCTCAAAGAAAATACTCCTTCAGTTCCTTTATTGAAAGAAAATGGAAGTCAGATAAAAGACATTACAGCTATCGAATCTCAGGAGTTTGGCAGAAATTACACAGCATCTTCCGAATACTAAGATCCCAGTACAAATAACACTTCAAGGTAATTCTATTTGGAGGTCTGGGAGTGTCAGGTACTGAAAATTGTAATTACTCTAGCTAATGTGGATGATTAAATGAAGGTTTCTCTGGAGTGGATTCCAAAAATCTATTAAGGCTCTGGAACAGAGGAGAAGATGAGGGATGTCATATATCCATTTTTACACTATATAATATTCAGTTTTGCCCTGATACTTTTCGCAAGTAGTACAAAGACACTTGTGGAATTTTTCCTTCGTGTTTTCAGAAGTCACTATCATGTATTTAGTATTTATGGTCATACTAGCAACAGTAGAGATACAGTTTGGAAAGTTCACATATTTGTGACAGAAAGTAATATCCAATTCCACTTACGTAACACTCGGAAAAAATGTCATTAACCTGAGGAATATTTCACTTTGTACAGGCATGAGACTGTAGAATTTTTTTTTTCTTGATTTCTTTTGGAAGAACCTTTTACAAATTCTGATTTTATTAACATTGGGGTTTGTGGGTGACTTTTTTGGGTGGGATTTGTTTTGTTGGATTTTTTTGAGGGGAAGGGGTGGTGGTGGTGTTTAGTTTTCCCCAGTTCCTATTCAAATAAATACAAATCTTTGATGAAGGAACTGGAATTTTTTTTTTTTTTTTTTTTTTTGAATACATTTAAGACTACATTTTAAAGTTATACAGCTTCCAAAGCAACACTGTTCTTCACTGTTTCTTCTTTCAACTTTGGAAAATCTCTGCAGTTTGATGATAGTAGAGTTTCAACAGTAAAATACTAAGTAACGCAATGGATTTTGTAATTATTTTTTTTTTTTTGTTCCAAATAAACTCAGGGTGAATTCTGTTATTTCTTTTGAACTGGAGTCAGATACTCTATTTTGGGTGCCTAGTCAATACCTAGTCAGCAGAGTCTGTCCTACTTGACCAAGTCAAATTTCTCTTAGTAGGCAGTAATGCTGCCTGTACAGTCAGCAAGGAAAACTAGGTACCTACAGAGAAATTGGGAAAGTTTTCAGTCTTTCTATACTGACAGTGTAGAAAAATGCATTACTCTACAGTGATTCTGTGATTCTGCACTCAGAATGAAACCTCCACAAAGGTAAAGACAGTACCTGGTAGTCCCATCCATTGTGTTGGAAAAAAAAAATGTGGGTATTCGTGTTTGTGTCCTTTGAGTTTTGTTCTGTAATATATAAAACTTGAATGAAAAAAAGAGATGAAGATAGGATTAATCCTCCAGAACATATTTTTCCCAAGTGTGCTCTATGGCTAATACTCTCAGATAGTCTTAAAAAAAATTAAAGATTTAATTAATGATCCATTGCAAATTAGTCATTCAATTAAAACTGTTCCATATGGTATTCATGCAGAATGCCTCCCTGATTCTTAGGTGACACAAAGTGATGTGAAACCATGGTAGATGAGCCATTCTTTAGAGACTTACTCCACAACTGCAATGCAGGGGCTTATGCATTTAAAATGAGCCTATAGCATAAATAAAATATATCATGAAATTGGGTGTAATAAACAAGATATAATATTCAAATGTTACAGCACTAGTGAAGGATATTTTTATGTTAGGTGTTAACAGGATCCTCTACACACACGAAGAGAGCAGAAAAGACAGTGATATCTGGGGTAACTGAATTAATAACCTGTCCTGGCTGTAGTCAAGCTTACCATGGGAGGGTCACCAGACCCTCATGAATCCATCTCCACAAGCACAGAGGGACACAGAGTGAGGCAAAGGAACCCAAACTACAGGCTCCTCAGAAGATCCATTCTGCCTAGGTCCATCTCAGCTTTTCCAGGGCCATCAAATCCATTGTTCAGGTGTGAAAACCACCAGATGGTTGGTAGCAACCCTCTGAATCACCTTTTTGGAATGAGGGATGGTTATTGCCTATGGGCATGGGACACAATATGGGATGCAGGGGAATAAAATTTTGGAATTACACAAATTCCACGATTATGGAATGTATCCGAGAGGAACCAAAGGTGGGAAAGAGGAGGGGTCTAAGTGATTTAGGGGAGGAAAGATGGTGGGAAAATGAAAGGATATAGAAATGAAAAGGTCTGATCACATTTAAGCATTGGCTGGTTGGTATAATCTGGCCATGACCTGCACCTGATCACTGGAATCTGTCCTGTCTCCTCATTAAGCTCTACCTCAGTTATTTCTCCAGTAAGAGACTCTGTGTACATATATTTTTGTGGGGATCTGGGTGCCAGTAACTGGAGCCATACCATGGGTCCAGAGGACTTCTGTGTCTATGGTGGCAGTGACTGGAGAGACTTAAGCAAACTTAACTCAGTGCCTGGCACTGGAGAGTAACCAGGTGTCAGTATCACATGTGTCCATGACGCAGCACCTGAAGTGTCCAAGTGAGCATGAGAGCACTTGTGAAGAGGAAGCCAGATTAGCTGGTGAGTAGGTGAGGTTACCCAGGCTCCAGGTATGTCTTTAAGGGTGAGACCTTGGGGTAGAGATTGTAGTTAGGGATCAGGGAAATCCCAGTCAGCTACAGATGTGGTTGCACATGTTTGTATTTGCGTTGGTGTGGAAGGGTGACACAGTCTGTATAAGCAAATGGAGTGGGGTTCATATGACTCCCAGGTGCCAGTCACTGGAGAGACTGGGGTCCAGGTCCATCTACTGAGAATACAGGTGCCTAAGACTAGCTGCTGGAGGGATATGTATTGTACATATATATGTATGTATATATATATATATATACACACACAGAGAGATATATGTACAAGTGTGTTATTTCCATATTTTATATAGATGCATATAAAACACATATATTCCAGCAAAGCAGAGTGGAGGTGCACTACTGAGGCTCATTAATGGACCTCCATCCTGCTCAGTTAAAGAGAGCAGCAGAAGGAGGGCACTGGTACTGCCTATGTTCATACAAGTACTCTGTAAGTGCATTTCTGTTATCTGTGTTTGCCAGACACGTATATAGATGTACATACTGCATCCAGAGTAAGCTGCTTATCAATGATACATGTTCAGTCTTGCTACTGAGAAGACCGGCTAATGGATTAGACCAGTAAGAACTAGAGACTGACACAGGCAACCCAGCAGAAGTGGAAGGATGAATCTCCTACATTCCCAAAGACTGCCAGATTGGATAGTCTAAGCAGATGTTAATCAAAGTCAGAGCTGCTTCTGCATATTTTACTTCAGCACTGGTAGCAGACTGAAAGATCCAAATTAGAGAATTCCCATACACAAATTGACATGAAAATTTCAGAAAGCAAGCTGATCTGAACTCAGTTATTCTGCAGGCAAGGCAGCCTAAGCAGTCAGTCAGTTTGTACTGTTCCTCTGAACTTCACAAACTCTACAGGGGAAATGCAGACCATCTGTGTATGTCCATCCATGACAAAAATGTGGGGAAGGAAATGCAGAAGTAGCAGTGCTGAGAAGGAAGAGAAGAATGTTAAAGTCTCTGCAGAGCATCATTGCAGAGGTCTGCCAGATGCACAGTAAGTTTATGATATAGCTGATCACAGCATCATTCAGAAAAACCTAGATACAAAAGCAGTCAGAGACTTCATTAAGCTAAATGCAGGCACTAGAGAATTCTTTTTTAGTTGCAACAGTAGAAACCCTGAGGTCCTTCATGAGCTGCAGAAAGAAGGAACAGAGTAGCTGAATCCTGGGAACCTCTCAGTCACTAGGTGTTCCATTCGCAGACACTGGTCTCTAAGCATGGTGGGGTGAACACCTCAGAGGATCAAATGGTGTCCTGGGCTATAGGCAAGGTAGGGAGAAGTCCAGGGAGCAGCTAGGAGGGACTGTCATGGCTGGTGGTGCCTTCAGAGCCCTGGCACTGGAATAATGTCATGACTTCTACGATAAGTAACACATTATGAACTAATAATTCATAAGTCATAATTTATATGGATACAGAAATGAATGAAAATATTTTTTCCATCTAGAGAAATATGCATTTTTTCCCCATTAATTCTTTTAAAATGAATAATGCAGCAGGAAAGATTCTAATTATAGAATGCCTTTAATCTGGCTAGACTTCATAGATTTTTCCATCTTATTAACCCCAGAGGTCCTATCTTGATGTGGGAGGATAATTTACACTCATGCCTTTAACTGTGCCACTGCCACAACAGGTGCTCTACGTAGCTGTTCATATCACATGTAGATCAATCCTGTGGCACTGCTAAGCAATTCTGTATTTAGATTCTTAATTATATATACTCGCTTCTTACATTAAAATGTAGAAAGTAGGAAGTGGACCTGCAAAGTTTGATAGGATTTGGTAGATAGACTATTTCCCTTCTGCCAGTTCATGAACATTATTTAATAAAATAACATCTCAGGATGCACAGAAACCTAGGACTATGTCTCAAATACTGAACAAATGAACATTTTCAAAATGTCCAGTTGAGAAACACAATAGCCTCTCAAACCCTTGTACTTTGACTTCCACAGGGAGGAAATCAAGATAAGCCAGCTGGAAGTGAACTTTCTCTCTTGGAGGACCAGAAATCTTAGGAATGCTGCATCCCCAGCTATTGCTCAGAGGCACTGCAAGCCTTTAACCCAAATCTTCCTTTGATCGTTCTCTTTGGTGCACCTCACACCCCTTGCAAAAGATTCTTGGCATGAAATTATTGTTTGACAGTTTAGCAGTGTTTGACTACTGTTTGACAAAGGCAATCACAATATTGCACAAGAAAGTAATAGCTAAGCTAAGGTATAGTGGTCCTAACCCGAACGCTACTGTACATGAAGGATTCAATCATCCTGGTAACAGCTGACCCGAATAGGTGCAGACCTGTTCTGTGTTGTACACATTAATTGACTTCTGGATGAACTTATCTTATTAATTCTAACAGGGAAGCCTGCATGCAGCTCCTTCTTGGCCCCAGGCTTTTATGCCACCTGCATTTATCTTCTTATCTTGAAACTAAGAAGCATGTTTACATA
This sequence comes from Hypotaenidia okinawae, assembly GCA_027925045.1. Taxonomy (NCBI): domain Eukaryota; kingdom Metazoa; phylum Chordata; class Aves; order Gruiformes; family Rallidae; genus Hypotaenidia; species Hypotaenidia okinawae. The sequence goes on from BSDF01000001.1 coordinate 140,078,780, forward strand.
AAATGTTGCACTGCTTGTCAGTAGAAATGATTAATAGGACTGTTTACAAATAAGAAAACCGTATAAAAGCTTTAAAGAAGACAGTGCTGGCAAGCCTCAGAAAAGAACAGTCTGCACACATCATGTCACGCCCAGTTCTGGGGTATTGTCCAGTGCTGTAGAACTCGTCGTTCCCACCATTTTAAGGGATATAAGAAGTTCAGTAACAGTACCAGAAACTGCCCCCAAGACTCAGCAGTGTGGAGGTAATGGGTGACTAGAAACTGAACATAATATCTCTGGTCCATGTTCACTACAGAAACTGACATATATAGATAGATTTTTTTCATGGACTGTCGTACACAAGGACTGCCTAATGCTGAAAACAGTAATTTTGTATTTCTATGTAGAAATTAATTTATGGAAGACAAATCTGTTTCTCTTCCTCTCTCCTCACCCTTCCCACGTCCTCCATATATATTTTGCATTACAGTAGAGTCGCTCAGCTAAAATGAGACAAATTTTGAAATTAAAAGTATGCTGGTGAGATCAAACACTAGTGAGGCAATAAGGTCCAATAGGCATGAAATGATTAGTACCAATACTATCAAAGTCTCCAATGCTCAAAAAAAGTCTGCAACATGCAAACTACTAACAAAAGTCTCTCACCCATAGTAATTCTTGATTTATATCAAGAAATTGTTTCAGACTCTGCTAACTTTTTCACAGAAAGACAATTGGAAGGCACGTCTGGAGGTTAGTTGGTACAAGTAGGGCCATGCAGGGGCAGTTGGACAGGGCCATGAGCAGAGTGATTTGAATGTTGCCAAGAATGGAGACTCCACAATCTCCTTGGAAAACCAGTGGCAGTGTTCGGTCACCCTCATGGTGAAAAAGGGATTCTTGACATCCAGAGGGAACCTCCTGTGTTTCAGGTTGTGCCTGTTACCTCTGGTCTTATCACTGGGCACCACTGAAAAGAGCCTGTCTCTGCAGCCTCCCTTTCAGATATCTAATTAATAAGATTCCTCCCTCTCTTCTTAAGGCCGACCAGTCCTATCCTTTCCTTACAGGAGAGGTGTTCCAGTCTCTTAATCATCTTGGTGGCTCTCTGCTGGACTGTCTTCAGTATGCCTGATCTCTCTCATACTGAATGGTCCAGCACTGCACACAGTATTCCAGGTGTGGCCTCACCAGTCCTTGACTAGAGGGGCAGAATAATCTTCCTTGACCTGATGGTCATGCTCCATTTGATTCAGCCAGGATGTGATTGCCTTTCTGGGCTGTGAGCATGCATTGTCGTCTCATGTCCAGCTTTTCACCCACCAGTACTCCCAAATCCTTTTCTGCAGGGCTACTCTCAATGCTTTCATCCTCCAGCCTGTATTGATACTGGGGGTTGCCCTGACCCAGGTGCAGGAACTTGTTCTTGGCCTTGTTGAACCTCATGATGTTCACATGAACCCACTTCCTGAGCTTGTCCAGGTGCCTCTGAATGGCATTCCATCCCTCAGATGTGTCAACTGCACCACTCAACTTGGTGTCATCTGCAAACTTGCTGAGGATGCACTTGATCCCACTGTCTATGTCGCTGTTGAAAATAATGAGCAGTGCTGGTCCCAGTAAGGACCTCTGAGCGATATCACTTAGCACCAACCTCCTTTAAAACATTGAGCCATTGGCCACCGCTCCCTGGATGTGGTCATCCAACCAATCCCTCATTAATAATTATCACATCATCTACTGTTGGTTAAACAGATTTAAATTAGCACTCAAGTATGGGGGGGATCATTTGCATAGACCTTTAACTGTGTGGGCTCAAACTCCTACTGCCACCTTTACTTCCCCTGCCCACAGTTACTGCCAATTTTTGTTCCCTTCAGGCCCTTTAATTTTTTCCCTCTCTGGCCACCCCAGGACCTCTCTGTACCTGCAGGAACAATGTTTCCTCTTTATCAACATTTCAGCTCTTCTCCAAGGACACATTTCAGCAAAGCCTGGTCTTTATCAGTCTTTCCATCCTTCTTCAAGGGTAGAGTTGTTAGCAAAGCAAGGTGGTACCTTTAACCTGAAATTATGCATTCTGACCACTAACCCAAACACATTTCTGTCCCTAAAATTCTACCTTATAGATATCACAAACACCTAAAATCTGCAAAATAAGAGGGAAAAATAGGGTTGTAAAGAGGAGTGATTTTCATGCCAGTGGTGACCACTTCCCAGAGAAGGGCTGTACTTACTGGGTTTGGCAGTTGAAAACCCATGAGACCAACAGCAGAATATCATGGGAACAAAAGGAGAGGTAAACCCACAGAGGCTCCCATAAAGCACTTCTATAGCAGCCTAGGTGAAAGGTTACAGAGCTGCAAATAGCATGCTCTTAGCATGGCTAAGGTGAAGAAACTAAGGTGTCTGCTGTTCTATAAACATGTCTTGTAACAAAGGGATTTAGTCTGTCCTCATTCCCTCTGCCTTCTTAAATTTTCTTTTTTAAGATGAAATCTTACATTTAGCTTCCTCCATTAAAGTCACTGTTTTGCAAATTCTACATAATAATATGGAAGTAGAGAAGAATAGCAGCTACTTGTTTTAGTCAGGGAATTAATTATAATTTAACTTCGTATTCTTTAAATATATAGAATTGATATCATCCGTGTGTGCCCAGAAAATTCAATATTATTTAGGAATAGAATTTTTAGTTTTCCTTTTAAATTGGGTGTGGTTTAAATCAGTATATTCATCTAAATCTAATCTGAAATAAATAATATAAAGCTGACAGCTGTTGCATTACGCTGAATATTAATGCCACAATAATCACAGTAACCAAACATCTTGCTCAAAGGCTTTGAAAAAATGAACTGCAAGGCAATTAATAAGGGCTAATTTGTTGTTAAGTCTCAAGAAGAATACTTTGAAATGCAATGTTTGTGCAGACAACTGTTCACTTTAAGAAATTGATTGGGATTTTTCCTTCAAGTGTGTAATGAGAAAACATTGATATTTGCAGTTCAGTTGTCTGAGAAGTTAAAACAGCAAACCAACAAAAGGCCACAGTTCTGAAACTGTTTTCTTTGCTTGGTTTACCAGATCCATTATTAAAAACTACTGTTTAGCTTTTCACTGCATCTCTGTTGATGTTCAATTTAATGAGAAAGAAACTTAATTTCAGTCATCAATGCCAGGTGTTACTTTAAGTACCAGTGAAAGTGTATATTTTAAGCTGATACAATTGTTATTTGTGTATGAATTTACATGAGATGTGTTGTTATTCTTGCAGAACTGTAATAGTCTAAATTTTAATTCTTTGTTATTCTGATTCAATATATGCATCATAAGACTTCAATTTGAAACATAAGATATGATTATTTTTTTTAAACAGATACCTGTTGCCTATTGTTCATGTATGTTTATGTTCTGTTCAGATATGTCCGTTCTAACAGTAACGGTGGAAATATAGACATCAGGACCTTTACAGTTATTTTCTACAGAAAAAAACTCCCAGTGATTTACTCTCACTTGGTGGTAGCTTCTTAGGTGGCAGAGTGTACTAGGCTGTCAGGTGCCTATTGCCCACATCGAGGTTATGAATTTCTGGCTGACACGCCTATAGAAGGCCTTCATATTTCTTTGTGTCCCTTACCACACTTAGATCCAACTCCACCTTGACCTTCCTGACGCCATCCTCACAGAAGTGGGCAATGTCCCTGTGCTCTTTACAGGATACATGTCCCTGCTTCTACCGCCTGTGCTTTTCCTCTTTGCACTTTATTTTGAGCAGCAGGTCTTTACTCGTCCATGACAGTCTCTTGCCATCCTTTCCGGATTGCTTAGATATTTTCCTGGGGCACAAAAGAGATGAGGAAGACTTCTTTCAGAAATAAAAAAAAAATACTTTTCCAGACAGTATTCCTTTTGCAGTGAGGACAGACCACAGCAGTTACTTATTCTTACTTTCTCAGGATGTTTTTCCCTTTCTCCAGACTATTTTTCACTTATGCAGACGTTAAGTTTGTTGGTGTTGCAGTTTGCTGTAGCTGTGCTGCTGAGATGGCTTTTGAAAAGCAGCGGTTACCATTTTCTGCAAGTTCCAGACAGTGAGCTGGCCAATTCAAGGCCAGAGTTACCTCTGACCAATCAGAGATGGATTCATAGCGCCTCTGTGAATCACATATAGGAGAAAAAAACTGCAGGCTGGCGCACTCTGCCACAGGAACGCAGAGTGGGAAGATGTGACCAGCTGCACTGATAGCCAAGGCCAGGCCCAGAAGGAGAGGGGGGGAAAAGAATGTGGAAAGAAAGTTTCCCCTGCAGCTTGTGGAGAAGACCATGGTGAAGCGGGTTGTCCCCTCGCAGCCCATGGGTGAGGACGGGGAGCAGAGACATCTACACCCTGTGAAGAGATTGATCCACGCCTCAGCAGGTTTGCTGGGGGACTTGTGACTTTGCGGGGAGCCAGGCTGGGGGAGCCTGGGCCCAAATGTCAGAACCCTATGGAAGGGAGTCCTGCTGAGAGGCCTGCGGTGAGGAGATGACTCCCCGATGGAAAGGACTCACGCTGCAGAAGCTCGTGGATATGACTCTCACATGGGTGGGACCCCACAGAGCCGCAAAGGTATTATATGTGTGTGTGTGTGTGTGTGTGCAATGCCCCCCCCACCCCCCGCGGAGACAGAAGACAGCTCAGGCGGAACGGACTGAAACCCCCCACTCCCCATTCCCTGCCCCTCCTGGTGCTGTGATGGGAGGGAAGAAGGGAGCAAAACTGATGATTAAAGCTAAGGGTGTGAAGAGGCGAGGGGTGGGGGAAGTAGAAGTGTTAAGATCTGGGGAAGGAAAGCAACTGGTACTGCCAGAACCTCACTGCCCATTCCCTGCCCCTCCCTGCGCCATGTTGGGGGGGAAGAAGGGAGTAAGACCATGATGAAGTTTAAGTTTGCTAAGAAGGGGAGGGGTGGGGGGAAGATGCTTTAAGACCTGGCTGCTTCTTACTCTTATCTTGTTCCAGTTCACTGGGTGTATTAGTCGTAATTGTAATAAATCACTTTCCTTTATTCTGTGCCGAGTCTGTTTTGCCCATTGCAATAATTGGAGAGTGATCCCTCTGTCCTTATCTCAGGGCCTAAGCCTCCAAAAATCTATTTTCTCCCCTTTTTGGCTGAAGGGGGAGTGAGCGAGCGGCTTGGTGGGCATTTGGCCTCTGGCCAGGGCCAAAACCACCACAGTTTGTTGGTTTTACACTTATTGATTATATCTCAGGATGTCACCAGTTACACTGCTGTACATTAAAAGTGCCAGCTGTGCTTCTCAATGATGCTTCATTTTCACAGACCTAGTTCCGAGACTAACAGTTCCCAAGCTGGCAGGCATTTCCTATGTCAGTATTTGAGTGCATATTTTCTCCTGCCTACTATTTTTTTTTTCCTTATAACCAGATTGTCTTTCTGGCTGTTCACATCACTTGCTAACTCCAAAGACCCTTGTCCTGAGACCATTCTCTCTGGAACTTCTCTATTAGGTTGATTCTTACTGCAGCCCTTGTGGTTTAGCTGGTGACAGCAGAATAGGCTTGAAGCATCTCATGGAGTATTTTCTAATTTACTGCACTTTATAACTGTCTTCCAAAGGGAAAGAGGCAATTTGCCAACTAACCACAAATAGAAGTGTTCCACTGCTGTAGAGCATGCTCTTTTCCTCAACCCTCCTAACCTCATCTCTTTCCCACAGAGGGAGTAATTAAAACAAGAAAAGACACCCTCTTGTTCTAGCATGTAAAAATGCTGGACTAAAGGAACAGCATTTGGCAGCTTCTTTTCCAAAGATACATGATGGTGAACCCCAGAAAAGTCTAGGTAAAATAGCTGAATTGCTCCAGTGCTGAAAACACAAGAAGGCTACACATATCAGTGTGAGATTAATTGTTTTAATGTGAATGGATGGATTAAAAAATATAAGTTTCTTTAAACCTGGAATGAAATACTGATTCAGTTTGACAAGGATATAAAATTCTGTGATAAGGGGCTCAGGGGAAAATCATGGATAATTCTGTGATCTGGAATGACTCTTTTTTCTTTAGTTTTCCTTGCATAAAACTAGGGCCATCGTGCATGTTCTCATGAGAATCAGTCATAATCAATCATCCCTTATGGTGCTTGCTTACATAAATATAAAGTTCCCATCCATATGCCTCAGCTTTCTCTAGTTTAGTGCTGAAAATAAGAAAAACTAAACCTCATGAAATATGCATGTTGTCTACTTTTTTTACAGGCTTCTAACTACATGTACTGATTTCACCTTTGAAAATCCATTATATATCCTTCACCTTCTACAAAGATGGTTTTGAGCATTCAGTGTTCTAGCATATCATCTTTTTGCTAACTGATTGCTGGTCTAAAAGCCTTTCTGAAGTGCTTTTTTCAAAGAAAGATGCTTTATAAAGGGGAATCAGAAGTCACAGTTCCATGTGTTTTAAAGCACTTCAATAAAGCTTTGATTGATGCACAGAATCATGGTTGGCTTGTGATGGAATGCCATGGCTTACATTTCTCTGTTTTGTTTCTTGCGGATGCACTCACTAGTCCATATGGAAGTCTTTAATATTTATTATGTTTGTAGCTAGTGTTAGTATGATATATAAAATAACATATTAACATTTCTGCTGTAAATTAATAGTATTTATCTTGTTTTAACATTTTATAGCATAAGGTTGAACTTATATCCAGAAAGCATTGCTTCCAGGACCATCTTGAGTATCATCTTAAAGGCAAAGAATAGAAGTTGGAAACACCAGAATAAAATAATATCTGGTTCCTTATTTTTTATTGCTTAAAAACAGGGGGGAAACCCACATTTTTTTAAATCTTGTATTACATATTTAAAACAAAGAAATACTGAACTTTATGGCAAAGCAGCAATTTTTCTAATTTTTTAATCTTCTTGTTCAGTTGCATGTCAATTTAGGTGTGGAAAATAATAATTGGGGAGAAAACTACTTTCATCTTGTCAATTAGCCTGAAGCATCACCATGTATTTACTAGCATAGTTTAATCATTCTTCAACTTCTTAGGTCCCAAACTTCTATTCATTCACCCTTTTAAGGCAATTTCATCCAAAATATGTGTGGGGTTTGTTTGTAAAAATTTTAATACAGATATTTTACTCTTTTTCATCTTTGCTCAGTGAGAAGAACAACGTGATTTAGGTGTTCTAACAAACTTTGGAGAAGAGAAGTAATATGTCCTGTGAGCAGTCCAGGTATACCATTCTCTGGATTTTGGAGACTGCACATCTTCTGGAGGGAAGAATGAAAGGAGGAGAGGAAAAAGCCTAATATGAATGTATGCTTCTTTAAAAGACTGTGGATTCAAGAAATCTCTATCAAGCATTAAACATCAATGGCATGTAATGAAAACAAACTAAAAAATTATTAAACAGAAGTAAAAGTTACCAAAAGACGGAAAGATTGATGTTGTAAGGTACCTCTGGAGGGGTCATCTGATACAACCTCCCTCCTCAGAGACATCTAGAATGAGTTGCCCCTGACCACGTCCAGATGACACTTGAATTTCTCCAAAGAAGGAAACTTTACAACCTCTCTGGGCAACCTCTGTCAGTGTTTGCTCACTCTCACAGGGAGCAAGTGTTTCCTAATTGCTGTCTTAGTGTGTGCCCATTGCATCTTACCCTGCCACTGGAAACAAGTGAAAAGAACCTGGATACATCTTCTTCAGATCCTACCCTCTTTACCCAGCTTCTTGAGGCTGAACAGTACAAGATCATTGAACCTTTTACAGAATAGAATAATTTGGGTTGGAAAAGAGGTTTAATATCGCAAAGTCCAACTGTTGACCTAGCACTGCCAAGTCCACCAGTAAACCATGTCCCTAAGTGCCACATCTATACATGTTTTAAACACCCCCAGGGACAGTGACACAACCACTTACCAGGGCAGCCTGTTCCAGCTCTTCACAACCCTTTTGGTGAAGAATTTTTTTCCTAATATCTAATCTAAATCTTCCCTGGAGAAATTTGAAACCATTTCCTCTTGTCCTATCACTTTTTTCTCAGGAGAAGAGACCCACACCTACCTAGTTACAACCTCCTTTCAGGTAGATGTAGAGACTGATAATGTCACTGCTCAGTCTCCTTTTCTCCAAGCTAAACCCCATTTCCTTTAGATGATCCTCATAAGACTTGTGCTCTAGACCCTTCACCAGTTTCATTGCCCTTCTGTGAACATGCTCCAGCACCTCAGTGTCTTTCTTGAGGTCTCTCAATAGCCCAAAACTAAATGCAGAATTTGAGGTGCAATCTTGCCAGTGCTGAGTACAGAGGAATGATCACTTCCCACAGCCACACCATTTCTGATACAAGCCAGGATGCTGTTGGTCTCCTTGGCCACCTGGGCACACTGCTGGTGCATATTCAAAGAGCTGTCAACCAATACCCACAGTTTCTTTTCCACTGGGCATCTTTCCATCCACCTTTCCCCAAGCCTGTAGCATTGCATGGAGGTGTTGTGACCCAAGGGCAAAATAAAACACAGTCTTGTTAAATCTCAAACAGTTGGCCTCAGGCCATTAGTTTAGCTTGACCAGATCCCTCTGTAGAGCCCTCTGCCAAGTTGCTTTCCAGCTGTGTTACCCCCAACACACATTTGTGCACAGGGTTGTTCTTCCCCAGGTGCAGAACTTTGCACTTCTCCTTGTACCCATAAAGCTGTTTTCTTGGAACATACAAATTGTACATGATGTCTCATTTTTCAAGCTAGTAAATCAAATCCTTTCTTTCACAATTTCATTTGGAAAGAAAATGCAATCGGTAGTCCAATGAAATCTACCCTAGTTTGCTCCAAATTCAATCTGAACAAAAAAGAACAAAAAATAGTGAACCAACCAAACAAGAAATCACTATATTAACCAGATTAATCTCAATTACTCCAGTAAACAAGTGGCTGTACTGAGGAAAATGTTACTGAAGCAATCATCAGACAATTGCTAGGTCTGAAATTGAGAGTGGTCAGTGTCTGTGGGGTGTTTTTGCTGTGGTTTTGGTTGGGTTTTTTTTTTTTTGTTTTGTTTTGGGTTTTTTTGTTTGTTTTGTTTTTATTTGTTTCTCTAATGATTCCTGTTAATATAAAACACATTATCTTTTCTTCTTTTACGAGTGTGAAAATATATCACAAAGACAGGAATCTAAATCCAGTCCTCATTGTAAAAGCTGGTTTCCTTTTGTTAGAGGGATTACTTTATTTCAGTCTATATTGGTGTTTGATGCTAAAAAATCTAAAATAAAATAGAAGAAAATACAGGTGTATTTTCTTAAATACATAAATACTTCATACAGAGCAAAGCTCAGGTTTAGATGTCCTCAGAATTTAGCCTCAACTATTTTTTTCCTTTAATAATAAGCCATTAATTAAAATGTGCATGCAAAAGAAGTTATGCTCTTTCTTCATACCTGTGGATAGATACAATATACATGAAAGGCAACTTGACATTTTCTTTCTAATATGATGAATTACTAGACAGGTGTGAATGCTTAAGTTCTCAAGGATAAAAGTTAACCTAGAGGATACAGAATGACTTTTCAAAAGTTGATGTTCATTATTTGGCTGTGCTTTTTCCTGAAATCCAGAAAATAAAATTATCAAGAAACTTAGTTACAATCATCAAGGTGAGCAAAGACTTATTCACATATTCTGTGGTGGTTTCTATTGGTTTGGTTGAACTGCTCTATACAATATTGCACACCTTTCATGTCAACGTATCGAGGTGAATAAAAGTTTTGGATGGGAGCACAGATGAGCCATGGGTGGAAAGCTAGGCAACTTGTTTAATAAGGGTTGAGATAGAAAGAATGAATCCTTTGAACCAAATTTGTTAGTGTCATATCTGCTTTGGAAGCTTTTGAGCCTGCAAGCTTGCTTTAACTAGCCAATGATCTACCTCTAGAAAACAGAAGTTGGGGGAATATATGCCCTAAATAAGCAAGAAACTTAATGAGCTTTTTAAGATTTGATTTCTCAAATACAAAAGAGAGAACACAAAAAATATTGACATATAAGTCAGAGAAATTATTAAAGGCATTTTCTATATTTTGATAAAAATTATTATAATTAGAAGCATATCACAGAATCATCAAAGTTGGAAAAGACCTCCAAGATCATCTAGTCTATCTATCAACTCTACACACCTTTAAAGACCCAGTATTGAAGGATTATATTAGCAAGGGAGGTAATGTACAGTCTAGATTTTTTCAGAAATTTTGAAAGGGGTGCCTTTTGTGGTTAAAACTATTTTAATGTAAATGGATTTGAAAAAGCACATTGGCAGTGTAGAAAAATACAGTGTAGAAAAAATAGATGCTTATGCAATAGGTGTGGTAGTTGTCCTGAGTTCAGCTAGTTAATTTATTTCTAGTAGCTGGTGTAGTGCTGTGTTTGGGATTCAGCTTCTTGTGCTGCCTTGCCAACAAGAAGGCAGGGGGCACTCAGGAAACTGTGAGGGGACACAGCCAGGGCAGGTGACTCAAACTGACCAAAGAGCATATTCCATACTATGACATCATGCTCAATATGAAAGGGAGATAGTAGGGAAGGGGCACATGGCTCCAGGACACGCAGGTTTGGATGGTCTAGCCTTAGGATGGCTCTGAGCTGTATGATTTGGTGAGAAATTGTATTGTGTCTCACCAGTTTTGTACATTTTGTTACAAGTCTTCTTGCTATCTCACCCTCCCTTTGCTGTCCCAGTAAACTATCCTTATCCCAAACAGAGTTTTGCCTTTGTCTCCCCATTCTTCTTCTCATCCCACTGGAGAGCGATTGGGGGATGCGCAAGAGAGTGGCTGCATGGTGCTCAGCTCTCAGCAGGGGTTAAACCACGACAGCAGTTCATGTCAGATTACTGTTTAGAAATTTGACATTAAGCTTTTACTTTTGATCATGTCATGAACTGATGATCAATTAGAAAGCAAGCTCTAAAGGTACAATATGTCTTGAGAAAAATCAATAACTCTACTTTGTCCTATTTTAAAGATAAGATGAAAATTTGGAACAGTCAATACGTGTTATTGTTGCTAAACCTAGCAGTGGGGAATCCAAAGACATACTAAATGGCTATTTAAGAACGATAAAAGATTGAACACAGATCTTCTTAGCTCTCTTTACAGATAACCATTGCAAAATAGACCTTACTATTGATAAAAGGCTTTACTTGTATATAACCATAAATGGATTGTTGTAGTTTTGTGTGACTGGGTTCTGGTAGTGGGGGCGGTGCTTCACAGGTGGCTTCTGCAAGGTACAGCTAGAAGCTTTCTGCAGGCCTGAGAGAGTAAACACCAGCTGGCTCAAGACCAGAGTCATTGCTGACCAAGGCCAAGCCCATCAGCAGTGGTCACAGGGCCTCTGGGAATCACATTTAGGAGAAAAAAACACAATCAGCTTTCTTTTTCCACTAGAGAAGGGAGTGAGAAGATGTAAGAAACCATGGAGTCACCAAGGACAGAGAGGAGGGAGGGGAGTGAAGCACCCCAGATGCCAGAGAGAAAGATGCTCCTGCAGCCATGGTAGAGCGTGTGTGCTCCCTGCAGCCCATGGAAAAGGCCAAGACCTCACCCACAGTCTGTGGAGAGGCCCCAGGCTGGAGCAGGTGGAGACATACAGGAGATACTGTGACCTGTGTTGGAGCAAGCCTCTGCCAGCAATTGGAGCCGGTGGAGGGCATGGGGGGAGAGGGGGAAATGGGGCAGCTGGTGAAGAACTGAAGCCCTGTGGGAAAGGACTCACATTGGAGATGTTCATGAAGACTTGTCTCCCATGGGTGGGACCCCATGCTGGAGCAGGGAAAGGGTGTGAGGAATGTCTCCCCCAGACAAGAAGGAAAACAACTTGTGAGGAACTGACTGAAATCCCCATTCCCTGCACCTCTCTGCATCACACTGGGAAGGAAGAAGGGAAGGAAAATTATGATTAAAGTTAAGTCTGCTAAGAAGAGAGGGGTGGGGGGGATGTGCTATAAGATCTTGTCACACTTCTCATTATCCAACTCTGGTTTCTCTCTGTGTGCAGTGTAGTGTAATATATTAGAGAGTTTTCTTTCCTTTATTCTGTGTTGAGGCTGTTTGCAGAATGATCTCTCCCTGTCCTTATCTCGACTCCTAAGCCTCTCAGTATTTATTTTCTCCCCTGTCCAGCTGAAAAGAGGAGCGGCTTTGGTGGGCATCTGGCCTCCAGCCAGGGTAAAACCACCACATGGATATTTTCATAGCTACACCAGAGCCTACGTACCTCATCCCTTAATCAAACTGAAAAATATAAGATCTCTACCCAGAGCTGTATGCTGATGTGGAAGAGGTCAGAATTTAGAAAACAGAATGATATTTTTAAGGTTTTCGATGATACTAGGGAAATCAATCCATCAGCTATATGATTTAGTTCAATTCAAGTGGCATAGATTTTCAGTCAATCTCTGCAGAAGAAAATTCCCCCACGTCCTTATACTGCTGCTAAGTGCCTTCTGAGAACTTTCCTCTGTGACCAAAATATATTATCTAACTGACAGATAAGATCAGGCAATATATGCATGTTACACTTAGAGTTAATTGGTTTCTATATTTAGATTTTTCAGTTATTACAGTGTGAAAAAACACTGGCCTAAGAAATGCCATTGCCTGTAGCCATTTTCTAATATTTGGCAGAGATAAGCCTTACACTGGAGAAATACACTTGTGTCTATGAAATTCCTTTCCACTTTTGCTAATAACATTAGGTTTCTCTCTTGTCTCACTTCTCCAGGAAAATTTTATAAGGCTCTAGAAAATTCCTCAGTACAAAGTTGTCCACCACAAAAATAGAGAAATTCTTGAGAGATATAGAAGTTTTAAAGATGGGGAAAAAAACCTAAAATGAATCAAACCCTGGACCACAACCTTAAAGATTCAGACCTGACTTTGGGGAACTACTTGGAAAAGAACTTCCATATAAGATGGTATGAAAAGGTAAATGTTCAGGGTAGGCATACTTTTCAGACTCATGGACCAGAACTTAAACTCAAAAACCCATCACAATGTAAAGATTATGTCTGTATAAACATTGTCCTTCTGTACATATATATCAGAACTAACACCGAAAAATAGAGAAAGTGATAATGATGAAGTCAGCTGACAAAATCAGCCACCTAATCCAATTCCATGTATTCTGCACAATACCACATTGAACCCAAATAGTCTTTCTGGAAATAATCAGCTACTTGCCAGATAAATTTTATATTTTCTTCTAAGAATTCAACATTTAGCTTTTCTAAAAGAAAAATAAAGAGTTTCAGGCATAACTTGCCAGCCAAATATTGTCTGACATGCATTTGTCCATTAAAATCCTCCTAAAAAGTAGTTTTATAAATTCTAAAAATCTTATTCTGTCAGAATGATGATATGAATGGACTAGAATATCTAAGACTCCAACTTTATTACAACCCATTCCTTGAAAGCAAGTTAGACCTAAAAAGTTACCTTTTGGTCTGCTTTTTTAATCTCTTTCTTCTATGTTGTCTCTCTGAATTTAAGTAGGAACTTGAGAATTAAGTCTTTTCTGACTAGCAGTTTTGGCGGTTCACCCCACATATAGCATGCTCACTCCCAAAGGAGAAACAGACAGAGCCTCCATGGGTTGGCATAAGGACAGTTTACTGACAAAATCACCATGAAAGGAGAACAATAACAGCCCATGGTAAATTTCACTTACACCCAGTGATAACACAGAGTACCTTATTGACCCAACAATAACAGAGTACTGAACAACATGAGGACCAATCCAACTCCCCTACCGCACTCAGATTGCCTTGGAGGCACCCAGGCATTCCCTTCCCCAACCAGCCCTTTCTATGGGGAAGTGATGTCAGATGGTGTGGACAACAGCCCGGGCCAACTCAGCTCACCTGTGCTGGCTGCTTGAGGAGGTTAATTCTGGCCTGGCCAGAAACAAGACAGCAGTAAACTTATTTCACCTCATATGTAAACGAAGTTCAGAATAACAATCCTGTCTGGAAGACAGCATCTTAGACTTACCAGAGACTGTTAAAGATAGATCATATAAATATAAAGGATGACAAGCGAAAAATTTGAGTTACTGTACACATATAAATTATTTATTTTTTATGTTAATGACTTGGAATGTTTTCTTCTTTAACTGTATATTAGTTTTTATCTGATCATATATTTCTGTTGTACTCAGTTCTGGTGAGGCCATTTCTTGAGTACTGTGTTCAGTTTTGGGTCCCTCACTACTAAAAGGACATTGAAATGCTGAAGGGCATCCAGAGAAGAGTGACGAAGCTGGTGAAGGGTCTGAAGCACAAATGCTATTAGAAATGGCTGAGGGATCTGGGGCTTTTTAGTCTTGAGAAAAAGAGACTGAGGGGGGACCTTATTGGTCTCTATAGCTACCCGCAAGGCAGTTACAGAGATGTTGTTGTTGGTCTCTTCTCTCAGGTGACAAGCGATAGTATGAGAGGAATGGCTTAAAATTTTCACTAGAGGAGATTTAGGCTAGATAACAGGAAGAATTTCTTTACTGAAAGGGTTGTCAAGCATTGGAATAGGCCACCCAAGGAGGTGGTGGAGTCACCATCCTTGGAGGTATTTAAGAGGCACCTAGATGAAGTCCTTAAGGACATGATCTAGAGATGGACTAGTCAGGATTAGGCTATGGCTTGATTCTATGATTTTATATAACTAAATACTCTTCAAAGTATTGTTGAAATTTTGCTGACTTTCACAGTTGATTTTCCTGCATTGTATCCTCTACAAGATCATGAACATGCTGGCATTTAAAAGAAAGCTATAAAAGTCTACACATAGCAAGATAACTGAACCGAGCGCTGTTCTACATATACATTCAGAGGAAAAAAAAAACCAACTAACCAAACAAACAAAAACCACACCAAAAAATGAAACAGAAGAACCCAGACAGTATAATGGAAAATACTATTTAATTTCTTTAAGGAATTAAACTGTTTAAATTCACAGATACATTCAGTGAATCTATCCACTTTCAGACACAGTACCATGACATCTTACACCTAACACGTAGATTAATCTCAAGATTATAATCATGTCCTAAATCATTGATTCATTCTTGTTGAATATTAGTTAAGGAGAACAGGAATCATTCAGAGTTGAAAAAAAACCCAAAACATATCTATTGACAAGGGCTATAAATCCTGCATCCATTAATTCAATATGATCTGTTGTTTATGACCCAATTCTTATATAAAAGCTTTGAGTCGTTTATTTCAAAGGACTCTGACAATTAAAAAATTCCCAAGTGCTTGGCAATGCAGTCCTTAAGAAATTAGGCGCCTAAATTCAACACTCTAATTGACATATATAACACCACTAGTATCTTTTGATATACAAGACTTATGGCCCTTCTGGGATGTGTGGAAGACGGATTGATAAATAGATGGGGACAGTAATGGACTAGAAACACCAAAAAAAGTAAGTCTGAAGACTATCTGTGTAGGATTGCAGCTCCCAATGCTCTCCCTGTATTATTCTGGGCTGCTTGATAGCCAATAATGCAGTATTTCCGAATACAGAAGAGAATCTGACAGTAGCAAAATGAGAAAGCTCAGCTAGAAAGTGAGAACCATATGATATGCCTGCATTAGTAAATTAAATGTGCTCAGGGCTCTTGTCTGGCATTGAGATCAGTTGGCACAAAATGGTCTGCTTCCACAGTCTTAAAGCCTCATGTACTCTAAAGCTATGTGGGTGACTGCAAAAGTCTTCTAGGAAAAGTGTCTAACCTCTGACATTTGTGAGCTGTCATCAGAAAATGTCATATTCAACCTTACTTACAATATGCTCCGCACCTTTGGGTAGGCCATTCTCCAAAGGAGAAAGAGCTGTGGGTTAAATTCTCTGGGTTGATGATAGGGATGCTGTAGCTCTCAGCCTGAGAACTAGGCAGTGTAACAGCTCCCCAAAGCTGTAGTCAGAAACAGGGCTCCAAAAGTGAATACAACAGAACTTTACTTTGCTTCACTTTAGGAAAGAAATATGTACCAGGAATAGCTCTAAAGAATGGCAGCGAAGGCAGCAAGATCTATAGCAGTCATTTGCGAAAAACTATTTTACAGTCTATTTTATAGACTAATGTCTAGTCTGCTTTAAAGACTAAGGTAGAAGGTGTTTTACAGGTGAGACGAATTTAAATTCTGGGTAACAACAGAAGATAAAAGTAGACTAGAGCTTTTATAAATCATCTTTATATTTTCATTTGTCACAAAGTAATTCTTTACATGTCTGTTGCTTGTAGATTTCTCCAAAACGTGTCATTATGGAGAACAGCTCTCAATAAAGTTGTGATTTTCTATGTGCCTTTCACATGGGAAAATACTTTTCTTTAATACTTTTTTTCTTTCATCCTAAAATAGGTGAGAAGAAAATCTAGGGAACAGGAACATCTGAAACCCTGCTCATCAAAAAGGAATCAAAACTAGGAAAGAAACAGAAAGGAAATATGCAAGTCTTTGTAGCAACTATGAATAGACATATTAAAGGAAAAGTGGTCGATATAAAATCATAACATTGATGAATCACCTATCTGAAAATACAAAGAAATTACAACATTTTAATGTCAGTACACCTATCTTTCTATGACTTTAAAATATTGCTGCCATGTATTATTTTTTCCTAGTAGCAAGAAAGGAATGGAGCAGAAGAGAATAAATGACATGAAATGCATAGCAGTATCCTGATGTCAGCTGAAATAGAGTTAATTTGCTGTCTTGCAGATGGTATGGTGCTGTGTCTTGGATTTAGTATGAGACTAACATTGATAACACACTGAAGTTTGTAGTTGTTGCTAGGTGTCTGTAGAGTCCACAGGACGGACATTTCAGCTTCTCACACCCTGCCAGGTGCAAAAGGAGCTGGGAGAACATGGCCAGAACATCCTCCTGTTCTGACTTTGGCCAGAGGGTAAGTGGAAAACATGAAATCATGCCTGAAACTACAGCTTTTGAGTATTTCTCTTCAAAGTATTCTTTTAAACTGGACTCCAAAAACTTTCAGATTACAAAGATCATTAAAATCTTGCTTCCTACATGGAAAAAAATTTCTAAATCAAATGATACAGGCCCAAACATTTTTAGTGTAATATTGTATAAAAACTCTGAAATTAATTTGGGGTTTAGAAAATAACATTTTACCCATTCTCTGATCACAAAGACTCTTCAATATAACCTAAAAAAAGACAGAAAAATTTAAATAAATAATATCCACCCTTTTTCCAGACATCTACTATAGAAAGTGAAACAATATAAGTGAAACTCAAATTTTAAAATATTTTTATTATACTATCATAATTCAGATTTTTTTTTTAAAATCACTCACATATTTAACATTTTCTAATATTAGAATCTCCATTTTGATAAGTCCATCCATCTGTATTTCTTCCGTGATACTACCACCAAGTGCTATTTGTGGTGTTTTAATATCCAAATACTTAATTACAAAAAAAAAAAAAGCTTTTCTTCAAAACCAGCAGATTTTCATTAAACTAATGGATTTCTCTTGATTCCTCATAATTTCATATCTTCCAAATTGGGAATGGACAATCCTCTGGGAAATACTCCCTGAAAATTGTTGTTTTGGGAGTTTTTACCCAAATTCAGGTTTAAAAATCTTAATACGTTAAAGAAATTGGATCATCTTAAAATTTGAAATAAAATAAATATGTCCAGGTTCATAATAATTGCAGGTCAAAAAGAATACATACATACTAATCTAATAATAGAATACATTTATGAAGTATATTGGATATATATGCTGTAAACATACAGTGCTGTGTCTAGTGGTTGAAGACTTTTTTGAGATCTGGTAGAATATTTCACCCACACATAGTCATACCACTTAAATCCACACTTTCTAGAAGTACCTTCTGCCCCAGATTAGAACAATGGGTTGTGGTAGTTCCTAACATTTTAAATCCAAGGATTATGTGATACAATGATGAAATCCACACCTAGCCTGCCTAGTTAGAATTACAGAATGCATTAGGTTGGAAGGGACCTTTACAGGTCATCTAGTCCAACCCCCCTGGAGTAAGCAGGGACATCTTCACTAGATCAGGTCACTCAGAGCCCCATCAACCCTGACCTTGAATATCTCCAGGGCTAGGACCTCTACTACCTCTCTAGGAACTAATTCATGTTAATTTGTTTCTTTTTCAAAATTGTTTGCTGGAAAGGAGTATTATTAGAAACTAAGGGTTATCCAATTTGCAATCCCATAATTTTAACCTTTGGAAAAATATATTAAAAATTATGTATTCATATGTGTGTTCACATATGTACGCATAGACATGAATTATGCATTGATACCTAAATACATCTATATGCACACATATAGATAAAAGACCTTAAGGGTCTTTTCCAGACTAAATGATCCTATGATTCTATGAATACTGTGCTGCCTATATTTATTTCACTTGAACACTTGGATTTCATGTGAATAAAATAGTGTATTACAACAGATATATTTGAGTGATTTAAGAACTTGCTTTTTGTAAAATGACTCCAAGACTTTTCCAATGTTTTCTTTATTATGAGTTGACCTTTATGGTTTAAGAGAGTTCTGTTTCATATTTAACTCACCAGACTTTGAACTCTTATCTTCATTCTTTCACCAAATGCTTTATTGGATAGTCTTTTTTTAACTTTTGAGAGCACAACGCCAAATTCATTTCAGTGAAACTTAGTTTTGCAAATAGACTCTAAGAAAAAGCTTTGAGTGCAGAGAGGAAACATAAAAGATTATTGAAATATCTTTGTATACATTAAGGAACATTTCCAGTTGTTCACCTATGAAAGGGTAGAGCTTCACACATCTTTCATAAGATAAATCTGATATATCAACTGACTAATTTTACTCCATCTAAGGAGGGCAACATACACACTCTTCTAGTTTCAGAAGTTATATACTACACCTATACCTTTTTTCAATAAGTTTGAAGGATATTTAAGGAAGAATTTTTCTTCTGGTTCTCAATCTCTTTTTTTAAATCTGGTATTTAAATAATTACTTTCCTAAGCCCTTTCCTCAAACCATCTAGAGACACTTCAACATACTTTACCACTGCCTGGGCTGCATGATATCTCTCTCAAATGAGAAGGTATACAGTCTAGACATCATGTATTTCAAACTTGCTAAATCTTTCAAATTCAGAAAATGAAGTAAAAAAAAACAACAAAAAAAGCATGGAAAAATATCACCAATTTCTTTCTGAAGAGTAAAGCAACATTTTGACTGTGACTAGAGCCAGAGATCTTCTCACGTACATAATATTCAGGAACCAGTAACACATTTGTTGTATAACTTCATAGCCATAGAAACTAAATAACTACAATAACTATGATTTATTGCATTTCAGAATTCAGTGATCAATTTCTCATTTGCAGCTAATTCAGGTGAAATGATCTCTATTTTCACCTTGATCTGATTTGGCCAGATGTAAAGAACAGAGGCAAACACTTGTTCATTTTCTGCTGCTGGACCCTTAACTCACTCGTGTTATTGGAGCTGCTGAAATAATTGCAAATGCAGGAGGAGAAGCAGAAAATTTGTCCAGATCCAAGACCCTATCTTACACTACTGATATAAATTTATTAGATAAAACTAATGATACAGTTGTGTAAAGCACGCCACAGATGGCACATCATATATGACAGAAAAATTCTCCAGGAAGTATTAAAAACATATCCTATTATAGTGTGTAGATGATAACATATCTAGCACATTTTGTAGAACGACATAGGGCTATTCTGGCTACATTCTAAGCAAAACACAAATGCAGATACTCTCTGCTTTCAATCCAAGTCCATCATGAACTTGAGGAGAGGGAACTGAATAAATCTATGTCTGTGATACTGATGGTTAATGTACAGTTACGTATCCCAAGTCTGTGCTTTGACATCTGCATTACAGTTGTCACTAAAGAGGACTTGATTCTTTTCACAAAACTCTCTCTATAAATTTATATTCTCTATATAAATGTATATTCTCTAATATATCTTCTCTCCTTGTTTCTTTTCATAAACTGATAAGAAGGGAAACTTCTCTAAATCTCACATAAAATGAGGATTAAATTTCAGGATTCTTACAGTCAAGTCTTAAGCAAAACGTTCAAAAAAGTATCAAAGGCTCTAACAAAATTGTACAAAAACAAGTCCAAGACTGGGTGATTTGATAAAAAACACTGTACTTCTAATTTATCTTTTTTTTTTTTTTAAAGTGAAAAAGTAATAAAAATGTGTAAGAAACAGAATGAGAACTAAAGCAGTTACCAATCTAGATTCTCAGAAGTTGCAGAGGAACAAAACCTGCTAACCTGTTCAAAAAAGAAAATATCTTTCAAAATTTAATCTTATTATTTAATATATCTGATGAATGGTTGGATCCTCATGTTTGGAGAGAGCATTAATCACTTATCAGAAAACACAGTGAAGTATCGTGTATAATTCAGTCAGATTAAAATGCAGAGATATGTACACAATGATCAGAGAAAAACACTAATACTGTTATCAAAAGAAAAATAATGAGCAACCAGTAGAATTACAACTACCAAAGTCAGCTATTAACAGTTGTAGAATAGAGTTAAAGGCTGATTTTTCAGAAATACTGTGTATTCATTAACACAGAGGGGAGCTTGACTTCTAATTGCTAAACTTCAACAACTTTTTATAGCAATTCATTAAATTACAAAATAAGAGGTAAGGAAAAAATTTAAAGGCTAAAACAGGGGGAAAATAAAAATCCTGTACTGTTTATCCTTACCATGTTTTTGAGCAGTGCATATTTGTAGCTTTGTTTAGCTCTATGTGTGTGTGGAGACTGTTGATACTCTCCAGTGAAACATGGATTTATGTTTAACCTATACAAATAATACCAATGCAAATCTACATACACAGCAGATAGAGGAATCTATAATTTTATTACTCTTTAATACATCTATGCATTTTTTTTCTTCCCCAGACTTCTTCAGATGAATTTTTATTAAGAAAAGGGAGAAAAGTAGCATAGATTTCTTGTAATATGCCACCTTTTGTGGAAAGAAGCATCATCTGGCTATTTACAGCAGATTTTGATCCTCAATAATGATCATTTCATCTGAGCCTCCACTACTTTTTGCACGGAATTTTTGTCTTCAAGCTGAGTGCAGCACAAAGCCAAGGTACCACAATTTAAAATCTGCTGCTTAAATCCTGTATAATTTTTCATTTCCACTTCAAGAGTTTATATTATTGGCAGACTGCAGATTTCTCAGATAATTGCATCTGAATGTCCCACACTACAAAAGAAAGACACCTAGGAAGTAATAGAGGGCTGCTAAAATGTGTATATGATTGCTCTGTCTTGAAGAACCAGTGTTTTTATGAAGACTGACTGCTACACAGATTTTAAACCCTACTGTCAGACATGCTGGGTGGTATACTTCACCTGCAATTGTTGGCTGATATAGTATGTTTCCTTCTGAATATGAAAGATTGATGAGGTATGAAAGTCTTATTTTTATATCAAGTGAAAGCTCTGCTATCACCCTTCATGGATGAAACAGTCAATGTTGCTTTTTCTCTCAGGTAATATGAAAGTATTTAATTTTTCAGTGTGTGCTTTTAGAGAGGGAAAATAGTGTTGGTAGTGGTGAGGATTATTAAACGCATTCTGAGAATCCCATCCTGTTCCTGAAAGTGATGCATGTACTCTCTTTGGTTTTAGTACATCTCTGTTTTCTTACTCTACAAGATGGAGATTTTGGGTGCATATTGTTTAAGAATGAAATTATAAAATGCTATAATACAATACTATATTATTTGATGTATTAGGATATCATAAAGCAGATTGTTGAAGTCCAAACCCTTTTTTGACAGTCTATAATACTAAGGGGTATTTTCCACACTGCTGAGCATGATCTCATAGCTCAGTCCTTTTTTTAATCAGCTTTCTCACTCTGCCCTCCATGCTTTTACCCACTTATATCATCTCTTGAGCAGAGCGGTAACCTTGGGTTTAACTTGAGTTCTATGTTACTCAAAAACCTACCAAGTTTCTAGTTTCCTTCTATGCTTTCTAGTTTCTTCCTTTCTCTTCTCTCTAAGGATTTCTCAGCACATATTTAAAATTAATCAACCTCAGAGTCTAACAGTCTAATACAATTGTTTATTCATTTACAGAAGTGGATACAACTCCTTACCAACAAAGTCAAATTCATTGATGCTGTATATTTAGTCCATCATCCTTAAAAAAACCTCTCCTCATACACTGTATTACTTAAAATTTGTAAACTTGATTTTTGATTTTTAAAATGCTCATTGTATTATAGATGGACTTAGGCACCCAAGAAGCCATTAGATGAAAGGTAGTTTATTTCTGAGTACAGGCTTCTCTGCTCACTCCCCTCCTTCTTTAAAGGAAGAGGCAAACAGAAAACATTTCAGTCTCTCACTTATCCTAAACAAAGCATGAAACTCTACACAGTTCTATGTAATGTTTTCATTCATGGAGAGGTTTTTCAATACATTTCAATTCTAGTACAAGCAATGTAATTAGCACATAGGCGAGCTTTTCAAGTACTGATCTTCTAAACCTGAGGGTCTTGCCAGTGGAGCTCAAAGTTCCTGCAACTTATTAAGTCTGGAATCTGTAACACAGCACTTTAAAAACTAGGTCAAGGAGCTCTGTTTAGGACAATAACCTTTGTTCTAGAGAAAACTAATTAAGTTTTCTGTACTGATGGAGAGCTATTAGAGTTCTTCAGTAAACCTGCTTACAGATGGCATACCTTTCTCTTTATCATGCTCCATCAGGCAGCGTAGAAATGTCAATAACTAGCAGTGACTGGGTTAACAAGCCGTTGGAAGATATAATGCTTTGTATGCGATATGAGAATCTGCTGCTGCTTTTTTTCTTTTTTCCTTCTTGTCTTTATATCCACTCAAATAAACCAAACGCCTCAGTTTTATACAAAATTGATTTTCTGCCGAAGTTGTTTTCTGTAGATGCTTTGGGCTTTTTTTCTACATCAGGTGCAGCATCTCAAAAAGATACATTAAAGAAAGAGATATGTATTTGTGTATATGGGGGATAGAGAGGAGAAGACACAGCAAGGCAGATAGTGAGATAAAGGCAGAGGCAGGAACAGCAAGCTAAAAGCACAGAGAAGGATCTAGTATTTTTCTGCTACTTCTGCCAAGAAAGACTTAAGACCCCTTAAAGAAGTAACAGTGAGGAAATTCTTAGCAATCACTCACATGAGTTAAAGTGTTATCCTACCATCTTCAAATCACTTCTACTCACAGTTTGTGAGGAAAACATCGTCACACCTGTTCAAAATTTACCTGTTCAGCAGTGTATGGTGACTATTATAGAACATAAGGCCTTTTGAAGTGCAGTGAGAAAACTGCTAAACACAATTTAAAATGTAAAACCTTTACAATTTATTCATTATTTCTGACCATCTCAAGAGTGATTTGAAAAAATAATAGGTCTTTTCTAAACTCACTGAAAATATAAAAGGCGAAAAAGTCAACAGATTTAAACTGGAAACACTAATAACACAAAATAAACCTTCCATTCCACAGGATACCTTTTTAGCTCCACCAAAGCATATTAAATACTTAACATAGCATAATGATACCCTATGCACTGAATAAATGCTGGGTTACCTACTTCTCTGCCTGCTACTCATTTACAAGTTTGATTTATTAACCAAAGCAATAATTTTGCTTCCTATGGCCAATGACACAAATTATGTTTGTACATTTTTAGTTTACACTAGAGCAATGAACACTGACTGTGCTTCACTATCAAGATTCTTATTTCTTGTTGAAGACTAAATTTTTCCTTAATGCCACTGCGAAGCCTCCTGTAAAACGAGTTAATAGAGCAACACACAAGATTTTGATGGTGTCTGAAGGATACCTACAGGGCAGAACTGTGGTAGATACTGGTTTTTGTATTTGTTTGTTTGGGGTTTTTTTCCCCCATGACTATAAATTATTTTCCTAGGAAATAACAAAAAAAAAAGAGAGCTTCCCCTCAAGCACAGTGTACTCTTTGCAAAAGCACCTCACCATTTATGTGGCTAAAGAAGAAATGACCCCAAACTTATTGTCTCTGTGCCCTCTAAACAATTCAGAGTATAGACCAAAAAAGATATCCATGGACCTATGAGTGAGAACAGCTCAATGGAAACAGAAATCTTGTGATAGAAAATGCCTCCATACCTTTAAAGTGTAGCAAAGAGTGAGTCATGTTCTTTTGATGAGAAGACCAGTGTTGTATATCATGTAAGCCTCAGGAAAATGCAGAAGTCAAACACTATTTTCCTACAGCTGACAACAGCAAGGAATTGTGAGGCAGGCCTAACAAGGCATTTCTGTGAGGTTGGAAGGAACCAAGCTTGAACAAGGAAGTAGCAAAAAACCCCTGAAAATCAGTCGTGAACAAGTACCTGGATACACCAAATAACACTCTGTTCTTAAATATATACATTTCAACTTCAGGAATTCTGATTACTAAGCAAACTCTCTGACACTAAACCCTAGACCTTTTCTTCTATTTTCTTTCTAATGCTTACTCCTAAGTGAAACTATATTAGATTAATGGCGAATTATTCCTTAGTCTATACTATCTCCAGGGTACAATAATAGTAATTTCATATTGCCTTTACTGTTATTAGAAACTTTATTTTCATTAATTAACTGCAATATGTATACAGTTGCAGAAAAAAGGTATGTTTTGATTAAGTAGGCAGAATTTACTTATACATTCTCAATGAAAGAAAGAAACAGAAAAAAAAGTTAAACTGAAGAATTCAAAGCATTCCTCTTATAATGGCATGTGTATACTTATATTTCATTCACTTTTAAATTGATGGAAGTACATGTGTACATGCATATTCATTCCTTCATAAAAAGGTAGAAAAATGTTTTGTAGATTGTTTCTAGGGAACTTCTGAAGTCTAAACTAGAAAGAAAACAAACAAGCAAGTAAATATGAAGAAGTTGGACCTGATTAGGCAAGAGGTACAAGAAGAAAGTCATTAATCATAGACTCATTTTCCATGCCATAGTATTTCATGGCATCTGAACCATGAAAAGAAAACCACAGGCTCTAGTTTGAATATATCCTTTCTGGTACTAAAGGATGACAATCTAATTTAATATCCTTTGTATATGCATTTAGATCCAGCCTTTAATTACCTCATGATGTGGTATTTTTACACAGATCATGCCTTTTTTATCTTCAAAGTAATCCTACAAAACCAAATCAGGACTGTGAAGTAAATTAGGATCTTTGCCTCAACCTCTGCAGAAGTTGGATTTTGTGCAGTGAATGAATTAAGGACAGTGTAGAAGGGACAAGAATTTTTGACCAGATAATGCTGAGGAGCAGCAGTCTCGTGAATTCAGTTTGGGTCTGTCTCTGTGATGTCGGGCAAATTGAGTAAATGATCTTTTTTCTCAAGATGCACACTAACTGTGCATTTCTCATGTTCTAAATACCACTAAGAAATACGAATGAAATTAGCAGACATGCTAATTTAGTTGTAGTAGTTTTAACTCTTATCTAGTAGGGCTGTACTTTGAGAAGAGCAAATGCTGTAAGAAGCAGCTAAAAATCAGAAACTGGAGATTTAAACATAATGAAATATTTTGGTGTTACTATTTTTGAGTGTTTATTCCTCATTAATTCTATCCCTGTACTTACTGAGAAAGTGACTTTAGTACATGGCTATGAAGCT
This sequence comes from Hypotaenidia okinawae, assembly GCA_027925045.1. Lineage (NCBI taxonomy): Eukaryota > Metazoa > Chordata > Aves > Gruiformes > Rallidae > Hypotaenidia > Hypotaenidia okinawae. Next base: position 140,104,566 of record BSDF01000001.1, read on the forward strand.
GTGAAACAACTTAGTGACACTAGATAGCGACATCGTAGTAAAGAGGTCCATGAAGTAATTATTAATTCTGTATTTAATACCTGAATAGTATGAAATAAAATAGGACAAGGGCTATACGTGTGGTGAGAGAAATTTAAAGGGGCTTGGGATAGCTCCTTTGAGATACATTCCTACAGAAATAATGAAGAAGCTTTTATAAAGTAAAATCTGAAATTAATCTTCCCTGAATATGATTGAATACAGTTTTGTATTTCAAATGATAAGAACCTCTAACAAGAACTGATGTTAATCCAATTCTATATTCCCAGACAACTTTTTTGGTTCTTTTCTGTGGAGTTACACATCTTCACATCATCATATTGATAACAGTCCTGTTGTACTATCAGAAATTTTCCGCTGTTAAGGTGAGTGACTGAGGAACCTGAGAAGAATGCCAGAAGTTCATGTAATCTGCTCCACTGCTGTTGATCCCTAACCTATGGAACAGGCCCTGTAGAACAAAATAGAAACCACGATGCACATATTCAATTCTACAGAGGGAGGAACTGTATAAACGAAAATTTCTAAATTTAGAAAGTCTGCAGATTTAGTATTTCCAGTATATTTTTACTGGCATTACAGCCTTACTAAGTTCACAATTAGATTTTAAAGATCACTATGAAGTATAGTTTTTCTCACTTTTCTGTGTAAAATACAACCCAAGCCGTTACTCACAGCTATATGCCAGACAACGAGTCAACAAGTATAATGATGCATGCTTCTGGTTATATATGTAAGTAAAAGAAGCAGTTCTCTGTGTCTTTGGTGCTTGTTTCTGCATGTCAAAAAAGGGATATTCTGTCTGGTGCCCCAGATAAAATGTAGCTGTTTGAAAGCATTCTGGTAATGTAGTGGTTAATCATAATCTCAAGAGTGTGAGTGCTGAGTATTCCCACTAGAGAGACTTTACAGATTTTGGTATGTAATGAAATCTTTGAGTCTAAGCAGTGGGTGCTGCTGAAATATCCTGATTAATCATGAATGACTTTTAACAACACAGGGATATTACCGTAAATCAAAGCAAAGCAATAGCACCACCTCCAGATTCCATATGCAGTTTTGGTAGAATTTCAGATATGGATTCAGAATCCTAACCTGTGTTTTAAGGTGAAAACATAAACACACATATATGTAAATTATCTGTCTAACCTCAAATTCTTGTCAATGGAGCTACATGTTTTGATTCACTTGTCTCAGCTGTATTTCTTGACATTTTTATGTTCTTCACTATCTTGCCAGACCACAGCTCCTGCCCAGAAGGCCATGGATCACTTGTAAGCACTATACTATATCTGAAAACTCCAAGATCCCTACTCTTGTACCTATAAAAAATGTATGTATAAATAAATATGAATGGAAGTAGGAGATAAATATTTACCCTAGTTACCTAAACAGTACATATTTAGATTTATATACCATTGCCAGATGCATGGGATATGTCATAAAGAGGACTGCTGCCTTCATCTCTGCTGAACAAAGTCCCTTTGATTATTTTTTGCTTGTTCATTTCTTTGAAACCCTTTATTCTGCACTGGTTAGACCCCTGCAAAAGGCAAATCTTCAGTAACTCTTTTACCTGCTGTGTTAGTGATTTATACGATCAAGTGGAATTCACAGCATCTGTTTTTAAGGTATCTTTCAACCCCAAACATTTCCTAGGCTATGTACGTAGAAAGGTCAGTACATTCAAAAGAATAGTAAAGCTGCAAGTTATGCAGTTCATACCAAACCTGCAGCAATATTTTTTATACAACAAAATTGCATATTTGGTAGAAAAAGAATCCACATATTCTGAAATAAAGCTATTATAGAAATGCTTCAGAGAGTTTTTAGAAGCATCATTGGTGCTGTTCTCTGAATACAGTCATCTGTAAAACCAGTCTGACTTAGGCAAAATTTATCCACAGTTACATGCCTCCAAGGAAGAAAAAAAATATAAATTTGCTTTTCTGTACACCATGATGTTCAAATGTCTTGAGATGACATTTATGAATGTTGTGGGCATAGACCAAACTTGTTTTCAAGGACAGCATTGATGTGTTGGATGTACTGTGCAGCTTCTTCTCCTCCCCTATTTGTTCACTCCTCAACAGTCTTGTGTCAGGTCAGTTGTCTGACATGGGTTTATGTGGCAAGGGCAGGAATATAAAAAAGGACTGGGTCTGGAAAGGCAAGCATACATGTCAATGGCTGCACAGCACAGCACATTGGTTTTGAGGTTGCTTGTTTTTTGGTTTTTTTTTATTTCAGAGACTTAGGAAGAAGTTATGATAGTGCACCAGCAGAACAAATCATGTAGTGGAGTGTGGCAGGGTAAGAAACAAGAAACATGGAGATGAGGTTTATGGAGATGTCTGTCACCTCCTTTCACTCTTCCTCTGTGGGAACGAGGAAAAAAATGTTAGAAAACTTGATTTTACACACATCTAAGGAATGAGCACACATATGTTTGTTTGAAAATTCCCTTGCCTTCTCTTTATTGCTGCTGTCAGTATTATTTCTACATAGTGTGTCTATGTAAGCAAGGCATACTTTCTTCATCATTTGTGGGGTGGGTGTTTAATGAATCCTACATAGTACTAGTATCCAGAAAGCTGTATAAAGTTCTGGAAAGCATCAACCAACAACTTATAGAGTAAAAAATACTTAGAATATTTGGATATCCAAAATGCTATTATGTTCAGGGAAGTGATTCAGAAGGCATCATGAAGCAAAGTGAGATGCTCAGAATCTCCAGAAATATATGCGTTCTTAGAAGAAACTGAGTGCCATGTAGTTTTAGTGGGGAGGTCCAGCAGCATCATGATCTTTGCTGATCTATATGCATTTGCAAAGGCTTGCAAAATCTACGTGTATTATAACCTTTCACCTTCAGCCATTTGCTTTTCCAAAATGTATCTCAGTGCCCAACCTTCATTAGAGAAACATAATCAAAATCACAGCTCATTCAGATAAGTAAGATTAAACAGTTAGGATGCTGGCACCAAATAATAGGTAATTTCAAGGTTTCAAGTTACTAAAGGCTTGACCCCTCCCAGCTGCACTCCAGCCTTAGTGCCAGAGTACAGAGCATCCTCTGTTAATTAAAAGGACATAGACAGACATGTAAAAACCAGATTTTTTTCTTTTTTTTTTTTTTAACAAAATCTATTTAAGAAATTTAAAACATAAAAGTGGAGCAAAGGTAATCAAAATATAGAACTGAGTCCAAACAAAAATTATTTGCTTACATGTTACATTTGGTTTTGCAGTGCAGTTATGCTTCTGGAAGTATTCTAATATCCAAAGGTGAATAACATTTATTTGCAAAGATTTGCTAAATCCAGAAAAAGAAATTACCTGTGTTAACTTAATTTTTATTGAAATCTTAATACATTTTATGAAATGTTAAAAAATATAATCAGCAATGAACCTACGCTTGGTGGTTTTCATTCATTCACAAAACCCACAAAAATTTAGTAAATTATAATGTCAGAAACATTCTTGTACTTACCATCTTATTCTAGATTCAAACTCCTAGATATAGATGCCTGCTTATGAGAAAGATGTATAGCCTCCCATCGTGAACAATAAAGATCAATAGAGATCTAGTGAACATAATTAAGATAGATGAAGAGGAATTTAGTAAAACAAATTGTAGGGCTTTGATGCAATTTCCTAAACAGAATCCTCCAGTGACATCCTGGCTTCTCATTGCTGGTCTATATAGCTACAGGTTTTTTGTGCTGTTTTCTCTGCCAGCTCAGTGAGCATGTCCTGTCATATCACAGAATAGTGCTGGTAGCCTGTATTCAGAAATTGGATCAAGCACTCTGCATCTACTTCAGGATAAATTGAAGAGCTCTTTAGACTCCGCTGACTGCCTTGACTCCATTTTAGTGACAGTAACAAATTTCACAACGTGTCTGTGCTTAGACACCAAAGATACCAGGGATTGATGTGTTCACAGAAGAACCATCCAGTGAAGGCTCTCAAGATAACTGTGGTAGGTATTGAAGAGTCAAGTGATGGTAACAGCATACTACAAAGTGTCTTAAACAGCACTGGCTACCCATATTGGAAACACTGAATCAAGGATCAGTCTCTGAAGCTGTTGCAGTTAAAGACCAAGTTGGTAAAGCAGAGGCTGAGTGGATTTATATTCAAAAACACTTAAAACACTTAAATCATGGACATATTGGAATTTTATGCACTGCATGATTCCCCTTTCTCACTGAGGAGGCTATGTGGTCCAGGAGAAAAGTTGGTAGAGTGCATCAGACTTGCAGTTACAACTGTGTGCCACATGGTCCTGAGGCCGCATCGCAGGTAGCCCCATGATGAGCTAGAGCTTTGATGTGCACTGGGGTGTTTGCAGTGATATCAAAGCCAAAACTGGCTGGACGTGACTGACAAAGGACAGATCCTGTCCTCCTGCACCCAGGCACCCTGCAGCCCCTCACTATCCAAATTCTGCAAACCCTGCCTCATACAGAAGTTGAACCTGAATCCCTCACGTGATTACTATTTAAAGTATTTCTAGTTCGGGGAAATATACTGAACAAGTAACTGCTAATTTAATGTGAACGGTAAGAAAGTTTACCTTTACAAGATTCTGTGAGCTTATGCACAAATACTCTTTAGCATATGCATGTAGAGATAAGTATAAAACTTAAGAGCCATGTTAGAAGCATCTCTGCATTTGTGATAACTGGAATTAAGACCTGAAATATATTCTCTAATTTATATGATCATTGTTCCTTTTTAACTGCAGTTGCAAAGGGAAAAATAAGTCCATCTGAAGCTTTGTAGATCAAATTGAATCTGAAAGTTAGGATGCTGAAATATTTTTTTCTCTCAGCTCTCATGTTTTTACATAAACCCAAAAGCAAACATGACAAAAAGCACAAGTAAAGGTTTCTTTTGTTATGACCTTTTACACAAGGTAGTTGCTTTAGACAGGTGTATAAAACAAGACAGAGACAGAATTTGTTGCATGGGACTGTGCATCTACATTTTTCAAAGTATTTGATATTTAGGGCTGACTTCATAGAACAGGTGACCTTATAAGAACTCTTTTCATTACAATCCATTGTTAGTTTAGAAAGCAGAGTGCTACTGAAGAGGCTCAATTATAAAGAGGAATTTAAAAAAACTGGTGAAAGTCATATATTCTGAAATAATGAATTTTTTTTTTGGTAATATTTATAGCACGGTATGTTTGCATGCCACCTACCATACTAGGTCATGTGCTAGCTGAAACATCAAGGTCTTACCATAATATAAAAACGTAATATGAGAAATAGCTGTAATTATGTAAACCTCTTTAAAAGACTCAGAAGAAAGATGAGGCACAACTCAAAACAAGGTCAAACAGAAATAATAGTGGTTCAAATGGATCTATAACACTTCTTCACTATTTGTTAAAGAGGTCTGTCCTTCAGATGTCAGGTTGGCCCTCAGAGTCCACATCATCTTCATAAAAATCTGTTTGGGAGCCAGAGGCTAAAATCAGATGAATTAATTAACAAAACAAAAATAAATAATATAATTTACATATATCATCAAAGAATGATGCTACTAGAGTTTTGAAATAAAGTTGTAAATTGTCAATAGTCAAGATGCCTTCATCACAGAACACTTTATCAAAAGAGGTCACAGAGTTCTCCACTCCTTCAGATCTCCAAAGCAAAGTGTATGATTCAGAGTAGCTAGACCAGAAATAATGAATCTGATTCCTAAACTTTTGAGTGAAATTCCCTGGTCTACATGGTGCAGGTTAGACAATCAAGAACACTCTTTCATCTTCAGATATTTTTTACTTTAGCTACAATGAATGGTACACCTGTGGTCAAGACACATGATTTCTAAAACACGCTACACTAAAGAACTTGTGGCTACCATAGATCAGAACACGTTACTCACTCATAACTCAATAGTTTCTGAGGAAGCGGCATCATTCTGTTTGCAATGTCTATGTTGTTAAAATCCACACCACTCAAAAAGAGTGGAGAGATTTGAAGCATTAAACTTGTAAGTCAGTAGGACAGGCATCATCACAACAGACACACAGTATGGTTATAGATTGCAATCTTTCAATAAGCTTAAACAATAAATAATTTTATTATTTTACCCTTCCTAGTATGGAAGTTTGGCTCAGTTTCTTCGTTTGTCCCACTTGCACCACATTTACTTTCCTCTTATTAACAAGTTTTACTCCCCAGTTAGGATATTATTAGTGCGTGCTGTTTCCCTCTTTTTCTTTCTTTCCTTTGAGGGATGAGCTTCAGGAATCCAATTTCAATTGCATTTTAGTTTTCCATTTGTCCTAGGAACTACTGCAATCTATCACTATGACTGCTTCTTGATCTTGCAATGACAATTATGCCTTTTTTTAATATGCTGTCTCTTCCAAATATCATTTAGGAAAGGTTAGGTAAATCTGCTGAACCTGGTCATTAGACTAGTGGCAGGAATAGCCAAAACATATAGGTATCCATATATATTTGAGTAAGAGGGGCAGCATAGGAATGGAGAGAAAGAGGGAGCAACCTGATTTAGGTTATTTGACCTAAGCCTGGGAGGTGAGTCCTACTTATATATTTCTTCCAAAGGGAGAAAAGATAAAATGTTCATGATTTTCAAGAGTTCCAGATCTTGAATTATGGGAGAATCCCATGGGCTGTTGCATGAAACATGATGTTTAGCTGAAGGCTTTCTCTGTGATGCTCCAGGACCTTTGTGCTGCTTTCTTTCACCTACTGCATTAATGGTTCCTACTCTGTACATAAGTTGAAAGGAGTTTCCCCCAAGACTGAAACGGTTTTCTGGTTTTAGACTGACCATTGTGTGTAAGCTTTCTCCTAATAACAGAGAAATGATTAACCTATCTGAAGGAAGCAAGTGAAGGAGTTTCCATATATTTTATTCCAGAGTAATATGTTCCTTCTGGCATTTTGCAAGTAGAAGGAAAAACAGAAGATTCCAACACATAAATGTTGGCCAAAAGTATCCTGAGCTACTGTTACTCCTTGGAGTTTTCTGTGGTAAATTACAGGTAAGGTTTTCCCTAGACCTTGATAGTAAAAATAACTTTGAATGAGGCACTTTCTGCCTCAGGACAGAGTTTCATTATATCTTGCAACACGTTACAAATATATTAGAAAGAGAGGGAAATGGCCACTAACATTTACCTATAATAACTCTTTTTCTTACTCCCAAAAAAGAACTTGGAAAAACCATAGTCATAAAGTATACAAAAATTCAACAAGAACAAATACAGGAAAGGAGACACTCCCACTATCCATTACCAATTTCATTGTTTATTTCTTAGTTGGAGGGTTCGTAGTCCAAATTCAAAAGGACGACAAGCAGAATTCAGCAAATAAAATGTGGCACAAACTAGTTCAGTGAAAACTGATTAGGGATTGCTTCCTCAGTAAAAAATCCACTTTGACGGTAATGTATTCATGTAAAGACTCAGCAGTCAACTTTGGTCATTTCTGTTTATGTTTTGGTTGTGAGATGTTTCTTCCATTTGATTATCTGCTCATTCAAGCAACATACCTAAACTTGCCTGGGAGATATTTTCTGTTAAAACCCTTCGATCTTGACAAAGTGCAATATTTCATCTTTCTCTAAAAATGCAGTATAGAAAATCAGCTTGAAATGAAAGAGTATTAACAATAAGCCAGATCTACCTATAATACAGAAATTCTATATAGTTTTGATTTTTTTCTGGCAGGTCTGATCTGTTGATGCTTGCTTTCTTTCATATATTCATCTTTAACGTATTAAACAGTCCCTCTTACTGTAACCCAGTAGGGTTTCATCAAAGAAAAGACAGGGATAAATGTTATTAATTGATGAATAACAGCAGGTAAAGGATTTAAACCACAGAATTAACTTTGGCCTCTTGCCCTGAGAAGATGGGAACATAATCACAAAAGCAGTCATAGAATCATAGAATTATGAAATCATAGAATTGTTTTTGTAGGATTGGACCTCAAAGATCATCTAGTTCCAAACCTCATGCCATGGGCAGGGACATCCTCTGCTTAAAGCCCCATCCAACCTGGCAGAAAAGTCACTGAATACCTCTGTCTTCTCCATGTCCAGGCTAACTAGGTCTCTTATTTCCTTCCAGCGAAGGCTTGCACTTTCCCTAGTCTTCCTTTTACCAATGATATACCGATAGAAACTTTACTTCTTGCCCTTGACATTCCTGGAGAGATATAATTCTCTCAGGGCTTTCATTTCCTAACCTGATACCTAGCTGCTTGGACAGCTTCTCTGTAATCCATCCAGGCTGGCTGCCCTTCCTTCCATCCTCTGTAGGCTTCCTTTTTGTATTTGAGTTTTTGCAGAAGCTCCTTGTTCATATATACAGGAAATTCTGGCATTGTTGCTCGACTTCCTCTTTGATGGGATACATTGCTCCTAAGCTTGGGGGTGATTCTTGAATACTAAGAAGATGTCTTGGGGCCTTCTTTGTTCCAGTGTTTTGTCCCTATTGTATTCTACCAAGTTTACACCTGAAGAGGCCAAAATTTACATATGAAGAAGCAGCCACCCCCACTCCCACAAGAGGCAGCCTGAGGTACCAGAGCAGGCACACAGGGCATGGCACATCAGCCAGGCCATGGCACAGTAGTCTGTGGGCAGTTGCTGTGGTACTTTGCATGGGTGGGTGCCTCTTCAAACAAGGGGCAGTCCACTGACCCAGTGGAAGACCTTGAGGACACATAACCCAGCACCTGGCATCACGGACCTTTGACAGGTCAAAGGCACTCATACAGCCTGACTCTCAATGCAGAATGGTGGACACTCATCTGAGAACAAAGACTACAGCTCCAGCTGGGTGTCTACAACACTGGTAGCCAATGTCACTACCCAGAGAGAGCTGCTGAAGGAGAGGCTGCAGTGCAGACCTCAAGCTGCAGGAATTACCCAGGCCTTTTTCCAGGGCCAGGACCAGGCAGCACAAGTTATGCCCAGGTGAGAGACCTCCTGCAGCAGTGGCTGAGATGCAGGAGGCAGTGAGAAGGCTGTGTAACATCAGGAAGGCTGAGAAGGAGTTAGTCTGAAGTGAACCTACAGCAAATAGCCAAACAGACAAAAACTCCCACAGGAGGGAGGAGAGCTAACAATGCAGAAGAGCGGCAGCTGGTAAGTCCCAGCAGGAGGAAGAGATTTCTCCTGAAGCCTGAGGTGCCCTTGCAGAACCACTTCACTGGTCTGCAGACTGAAGAGGACCTGCCACATCAGGAGAGATGCTGGAGCTGATTAAGGCAGCCTGATTTGCACCCTCTGTAACAACCAGCAGAACTAAGAAAAGGCAAGGGCTGGTAGTAATAGATGGTTCTCTTCTGAGAGGTACAGAGGCACCCATGTGCTGTCCTGATGAACTCTCTAGAGAGGTGTGCTGCTTATTGGGGACTTGAATGGGAGACTCCGCTCTCAGCTCCTGGTGGGTCTCTTTGCTCCCCTGGGATTTTCCCAGCTAATAAATCTGCCATACTCCACGATCCCCTGTTCCACTACATAACGATGAGTGACTGGTGGTGGTGGGTATATCCTAATGGGAACACTGAGGAAGGGTGGAACAAAAGCAATAACTGCAGAGCAGGTAGGGCTTACAACCCTTAGTCAGACTCAGGTAGAAGAAAGGCAGGAGAGTCCTATAACGTGGGCAGCCGGGCAGGATATGTGACTACATCCTCAGGAAAACATCGCAAAAGCTGAAGTTCAGGGAGTGTTTGGTAAGGACTGCTTCTGTCATATATGCTCTACTCTACAGAAGGAAAATGCCCAACTTCCAGCTAAGAAAGTGTTTCTCCATGCAAAGAAATAGTGCAGAAGGGCAGACCTAGAGGCTAATTATCAGTTTTTACAGAGGTGATTCCTAATCTGGCCATAGTTCAAAGATTTATTTTTTTTTCCCCCCTACTTGTAAGATTCAGAGTTATGTAAGTGTTATGACCTCTGGCTTTGAAACTGGTACCGTACAGCTTCCCTCTGCTCTAGAAACCAGTGCCCGGACCAATGGCACTTCCAAAGAGGAAGATTCCTGCATCATTAGGGTAAAATCTCCCCTGAATTTCAGTGTTGATATGTTTTGCATTTGAAATTCCAGTGCCTGATGGCTCTGAATCAAATCTCTATAAAATATTGAAATTCTATTCTCACTTCTTTCACCTTTTTTTTTGGGGGGGAGGGTGGGGGATTTGGGGGGTTTTGTTGTGTTTGGGGGTTTTTTTTGTTAGTTTTTGGTTTTTTTTTTTGCTTTTGGATTTTTTTTTTAAAAAGGAGTCCTCCATCTGTACAATTTTTCAGACAACCTTATACAGCAGATAACATTGATCAGGACCATGCTAAAATATAAGGAGCACAGCTTTTGTCTGTGCTCCATGTTCCGTTTCATGAGATAATTTGTCATTTTTGTGGATTTTAAGAAAAGGTGGACTAAAAAAAAAACAACCAAACTTATTCTGTGGAAATACTGTAGATCAAAAGACATGTGAATATGCTGAAATGCCTTTTTCAGATAGTAGGGAATGAGATCATGCAGTTCATTATTTGTCCAGGCATTTGAGAAGGTTTAATCCCAGATGGCAGCTGAGCACCACACAACCTCTCACTCAATCCTTCCCACCGAAGGGGATGGGGAGGAGAATGGAAACAACCTCCTGAGCTGAGATAAAGGCAGTTTAGTGTGAAAACAAAGGAATAATAAGTATGATAAGAATATTTTTCGAAGCAACAAACTCACCTCCTGGCTCGCTGCCCCAGTTCCACAGGGAGCCTGATGCTCTATGTCGGGGAATACCCCTTGGCCAGCCTGGGCCAGCTGTCCTGGCTGTGCTCTCCCAGCTCCTTGTGCACCTGGCAGGGCATGAGAAGATGAAAAGTCCTTGGCTGAGTACAGGCACTACAGCTACCTGGCAACAACTAAATACATCCATGTGTTATCAACACAAATCTCACACTAAATCCAAAAGACAGCACCATACTAGCTATTAGACAGAAAATTCTCTAGCCAGACCCAACCAGAACTGCAGTATGACCAAAAAAAATGTGTTATTTCTTTTTAGCTGTATCTGCATCAAATAACAGACAAACAACTATCACGTCTTGCAGATGGGAACTTGTTATCTTACTATGTAAATGGATGGAATATCAAAACACCAAATATTGTGTACGATTAGTAGAACATATTTTGGTATGAAAATATTTTCTATGCTACTGAAACAGTTCCCTTGGCTAACTAAGCATACATATATACGTATTTAATTCTTGATCTAATGTTCTATGACTATAAGAATTTAGTGTACAATAAAAGCAAAGCTGTTTCAGATCTTAAAAATTTATACAAGTACCAGAAAAAAATAATTAAAAGTATTCAAGTAAAGTAATAGTTTAAACTGTTAATAGTTAAATCTACATGGTTTTTAATATTAATAATGCTAAGAACGATAGTATTATTTTTAAAATTGAAGCAGGTTTTCTGCCCAATAAGCCTGTAAGATGGTGATTTTAATTAAATCTCCCAGCTGCTGCCTAAGATTTTGTGTATCTCATGGATTAACATAATAAACACTGAAATCAACAGGCCACTTACGAATAACTTCAAAATTTTAAGTAACACAAATGAAAAAGTTGATGCATTTTTGGTTTTCCCAGTAAGTTTCCTTAATACCTCTAAGTACACAAGGATTTTACGTAACTGTTCTAGTGGTATTCTAGATAGATATAACTATGCTTCAGATATTCTTTCTGCCTGAGACAGATGACAATAATGTCTTAATATAGATTTTTATTCTATCTTTTTTGGGTTTTAACCATTCTTTATTCTATGCGCAGCAGCACCACTTGCTGTTCAGAACATTAAACAGCTTTAGAAAAGGTGGGTGTTTTTTTCTCTCCTGCTCTAGCATCGCATAAACTTTTATTAAAGTTTCATGGAACATTCTAGCCAAAGAAAAAACTGAAATAAATATATATTGAATTCCTTTAACACAATACTTTTTTTATAATAATCTAGCAACACATTAAAAAAAAAAAAGAGTGCTGCATTTCAGTTAAGTATATATTTTCAAATAGGTTTCACTAAGCATATATGAAAGTTTAAAATATATTAAAACTTATCACAGGGTAGCTATATACATCAAAAAATGTAACCTTGAAGCTTTTTAGCCTTAAATAGTTGTTTATCTACACAAACCCAACTATATAGATTCTAAATATATCTTAATTTTCTAGTTTTACCAATACTGAATTGAATAATGTGTAATTGGCTAAAGTCTGTCTTCCAAAAAGGAACTCATTTCTACAGCTAGAAAATTTAACAATCCACATTTCCATCCAGCAACTAATTACAATCAATGATACTCCTGTGCTGTGAAAATGGATTTTTAGGTTTGGGTTTTTTTTGTTTGGGCTGGGTTAGGTTTGAGGTTTATTGTTTGGTATAAAAATAAAAGCTTTGAAATATGGAGGAATAAACCAACTGGAACACACACACACACACGATATGCAGTGTCTTTTGGATTTGGGGTAGGAAATTGAAGTGTGATGAAATAGAAAGAAGTCCTTGAGTAATTTCTAACTATGGGTGCATTAGCATTATGAGAGATCATTCTATTAGATTGGTAAAAACCCTGTTACCTAAGGGTCCAGCAAGACCTAGTCTACAGGTATGCATGGGAGTTTTACTCTGAGCCAGCTCTAGGCTGGATATGTGGACCGAAAGCTCAGCAGCATCTGGCATACCTGGTGCAGTCCCAGCACATAACCTTCCTCCACATCCACACACAGTGTCCATGCACTCAGACAGCCCGGCAGCATGAGTCAAAGCACAGTGGAATTGGGAGATTTCCTTTAAAACAGATCTCCTAATGCAAAATAAACATTAATACAGGTACAGTGTATGGCTTTTCTTGGCCTACCTGTTCAATACATTATTATTACAGTTGCCAGAGCTTTTTCAAATGTATCATTTTTTCAACTAAAAGATTACCACCACCCCCCAAAAAAAAAAAAAAATTAAAGCTTTTTCTTGTGAAATGACAGTGCTAATCACACAAAATCTAAAGTAATATCCTATGGATATATTTACTATTCCACTGCTACTGTTTACACATTTACCAATAACACTAGTACTTTTTCCTACTACTTTGCTGTAATAAATTTTTTTCAAGTTCAGTCATCTGTGCTTTTTCAATCGTTCCGTGGGTATGGATTGTGCACCTTCTTTACAGAGCATTTTATCAGTAGTGATTGATATTTTTTACTAAGTCATTGATGAAAATGTTGAACAGAACTATGCCCAATATGGATTTCTGCAGAACACCATATAAAAGAAAATTCCCAAATAACTCACCCATCCATTATGGTATACTTGCTGTGTGATTCAACCCTTTTGCTAGAATGTCATGTGGTATCAAGTCAAATGCTTCATGTAATTTCAGCTCTACTTACTAAATCTATAATCTTATCAAGGCTGACAGTGAAATCAGATTTGCTTTACAAGATTTATATTCCAGTAAATCATGTTGACTACCAATAATTATATTCTCACCATTTAATTCATTATGGTTTAAATTTTGTTTCAGTTTTTCTCCAATGTTGTCCAGGATTTCTTCCAGACAATTCCCAGTGTTCTTTTATGGAATTGGTCCAGAAGTGCTGGCCTGAATTTGTATATAATCTGTGGCTTTACAATGAAAGTTTGATAGATAAAGAGATGTTGTGAAAAAAGAACAAAATGTCAATTTTACAAAAGAAAGTTAGCAGAGAGTAATAACCTCTTGGCTGCTCTTTCCAGATCTTTCTTCTCCCATTAGCCACTAGCTGCTCTGTAGAGTAGATTGCAATCAGATTTCAGTGCTACTGTAATTTAAAAGCCAATTAAAGAATTTGATCATTTAGGGCATTTCAAGACACAGTCATTTTCAACTCTCCACAAATGGCTGCTGCTGTAAATTCCATTTCCCTTGTGGAGCAAGCTAGAGAAGACACAGGTCACAACCAATATTTCTTAGAACATCTTCCATTTGCAAAGTTGCTATTAATAGAATCCAACTATTATTACAAATCATAATCACTAATATGAGAGTCTTATTAATTCAGCTGGGGAAAAAAAATAATATAATTCCTCATGGTACATGGTTCATGTGACTGATATGAGTCCACAAATATCCTGGTGTAATATATCTAGTCTCAACTCTGCTTCAGTTATCCCAGATCTCCATAGCCCAGTTACAATCAGTTAATTAGAAGCACTTTTCAGCTCTTTTCCAGAATATATCTGACAATAACTTTCTAACACAATCAGGTAACAGCTGAGGACATCAGACTTCTTGCCTTCCCTATGTGCCTGTGATGGTTTGACCCTGGCTGGAGGCCAGACGCCCACCAAAGTCACTCTGTCACTCCCCTTTTCAGCTGGACAAGGGAGAAATATATTGAGAGGCTTAGGAGTCAAGAGAAGGACAGGGAGAGATCATTCTGCAATTAGCATCACAGGCAAAAAAATCTCTACGCAGACTGAAAAAAAGAAAACTATCTAATTTTTTACACTGCACTACTACACACACACAAAGTGAAACCAGAGTCAGATAATGAGAAGTGTGACCAGATCTTAAAACACCTCCTCCCACCCCTCCCTTCTTCACAGACTGTATTCATGATTTCTCTCCCTTTCACCCACGCAGGATGGCACAAGGTGGACAAGGGAACACGGATGGGGAAGAGGGGTTTCAGTCAGTTCCTCACAAGTTATTTTCCTTCTTAGCAGGGAGGACCATTCCTCCCATTCTTCCTCTGCTGGAGCATGGGGTCCCACCCATGGAGACAGTCCTCCACAAATTTATCCAATGTGAGTCCTTTCCCACAGGGCTTCAGCTCTTCACCCAATGCCCCAGTGTGTGTCACTTTTATAGGGTGCAGTCTCTCAGGCCCAGGCTGCTCCAGCCTTGGCCCTCACAGAATCACCATTTCCTCCCAGCAAACCTGCTCTGGTGTGGTCCCCTGTCCCCACAGGCTGCAGGTCCTGACAAGAGCTTGCTTCAACATGGGTCACAGCATCTTCCATATGTCTCCACCTGCTCCAGCACGGGGCCCTGTCCATGGGCTGCAGGTGGGATCTCTGCTCCACATCATCTTCCATGGGCTGCAGGGGTCAATCTGGTCCACCATGCTCTTTTCCAAGGCCTTCAGGGTAATCCTTCTCTCTGGGCACGTGTAGCACCTCCTGACTGCCCCCACCCACTTCTTCACTGACCTTGGTGTCTGCAGAGTTTCTTACTTATCACCCTGGCTACAAAAAGCAGCTGCTTGTGGTTTTTTCCTCCTAAATGTGATTCACAGAGGTGCTATGACCGTTGCTGATTGGCCAGTGGTGGGTCCAGCCTTGAGCCAGCTGGTGTTTATTCTGTTGGGCCTAGAGGAATCTTCAAGCTACTTCTTGCACCTGCAAACCCCCCTTCCTCTGTCAGAACCTGCCACACAAAACATAACAGTGCCACATTAAGGCTCCACTTAGAGAGTGAACTTGCACCTTTGCTACACCATTTGACTTAAATGAGGAGAGGAGAGGAGAGGAGAGGAGAGGAGCAGGACAGGACAGGACAGGACAGGACAGGACAGGAGAGATTTAGTTCCAGGTGGAAGGTATCTGCCATTTTTTTTCCCCTTGAGTCCTACAAGGAGTTTCCTGTTCAGCCAAACTGGTCTTCTGACCTGTTTGTTTGACTTTCAACACAGTGGAATTACCTGCTCCTGTGTTTCTAAAAGGTCGTTCTTAAAGACTGAACAACACTCATTAATTTCTTAACCCTCAAAGGCACCTTCCAGAGGTTCACTGTTAAATAAATACACTTCCTGAATATCTTGAAATTTGCTCTCTTGAAATCCAGAATAGCAACTCTGCTGACCTCTTCTCTTATTGCACCAAAATTTGTAAACTCAACCATTTTGTGATCACTGTGGCCAAGACCGTCACCTACAATCACAACACCCTTGAGTCCTCTGTTCACAAATAACATGTCTAGGAGGACATTTTTTCCCTGTTGGCTCACTGAGTACTTGTGAGAAGAAGCGCTCTCTTACAAATTTCAATAATTTCCCAGACCTGCTTACCACAGCAGTATGATATTCCAAGTTGATGTCTGTGCAGATGAAATCTCCTGTAAGGACAGGGGCTACTGATTCAGAGTTTTCCCTTAAATATCTATAGAATAACTCAATGGTGCTTACATTCTTACTGGGCAGTCAGTAGTAGACACTGTGGGAATTGCACCTAAGAGGTGCAAAAACACTGCTGCCTGCTTATCTCTTATACAGACATTGTGGATGAAGATCTACAAGGTTGATATGAGAAGCAGACAAAGAATGGAGTCTTAATGTCAGGAAGATGACCCTGTTTTGGTTAGACAATGTGGAATAAATAGTTTCTACACAGAATTTTGAACGTCATGGTGCCTGGAGTGAGAATTTTTGCTTCATTAATTGTGAAATGAATATTAAAGTTGACATCCATAGATACGCTAATGAGCAAAAAAGACTACGTGCTAAACATATATGAGTATAGGCCTCTCCACCCAAGTCAGGTAAAAATGTCACTCCTGCTTTTGGGGTATAAAGGGTATTGACGAAGTTACACCCAGGGCTCATGGAAAGAAGAAATTGAAGACCCCAAAGAGGCAGTCAATGGGCTGTGCTCCTTCTCCTCCACACAAGACAGGGACACCTTCTTGGTAAGCAGTTGTGATTTCACCTTTTCAGTGAGAATACCCAGGATAGTATTTTGCTAGCATTATACTCATAATCTTATACTAGCGCTGCTGCAGTAAGTGCATTTATCAACACCAGTCCCAAAGTCTTTATATTTTTTGTTTCAATAAACTTTCTCTTAGTTTTAACTTTGCTAAACTGTCTCAGTGAAAATCCTTCATGGGCTCTGGCAGGGAACTGTTGACTCTGATACATGGTTTGATATATGATCCTTTAGACACGAACCACTGACCAAGTCTGGGACTAACACTGAACCTAGCCACACCTAGGTTCATCTCTGAAGAGGAATTTACAAAGCAAGGGGATCTTTTTGAACCTCGTGACCCAATGGAAGGACCTCATCCACTTATACATTTTACATGACAGACACCCACTACAGGATCTCCTTTGTTTTCCATCCCCCTAATCCTTACTCAGAGGCTCCCAACCACATCATCAATAACCGTAAAGGCTGTACAGTAAAATCTCTCCCTTACATATACTGCAACACCTCCACCTCCCCTGCCCTGCCTGTTCCTCCTGAACAGCCTGTAACCCCCATCCCAGAACTCCAGTTACAGATGTCATTCCAACACATCTCACGTATTATAACTCTGGGGCCTGATCAACATTTTGACTGTTTGTTTCTCATTCTCTGTGCATTGGTGTACAAGGATTAATTATTATTAATAACTATCACTTATTAATAATGCATATATAATGAAATTTCATGTGTAATAACATTATTAATAATAATAATTAATCAGTCCTGAGTATATTTCTGCTATACAGCTACATTATCTCAACTGTACTTATGAGGAGATTGTGTCAGTAAAGCCAAAAGAATTTTCTATGGTCACAGAAAAAGCCCATAAGAGAATCACAAAAAAGTTGTTTCTGACAGAAGAACTTTTCACCTCCGGTAAGAAGATAAAAACTGCGCATGAAAAGTGGGCTCCCAGTCGAGCTAAATTATTCACAGATATTCATTCTATTTTCATCTTTTTATATCCCATGAGATTTTATCTTCAGCTTTACCTTTTCATCTTTTGAGACTTGTGTAAGACACGCACTGTTTTTCTTAAACATGGGAACATGGACATATAAGTGTCAGAAAGCTAGGAAGTGAAACTGCCAAACTTAGGTTTTACACTATTTGTAATTCAGAACATTAATTATTGCTCAGTGAACTCCTGTGAGATACATGGAAATGCACGGAAATTGCCAAAGTTCTACCAGGTGGGATAAAACCCAGGACTGTAATGTTATGGTTATAATAGCAGCACAGTCATCAGAAGTGCTCCTGTGGTCTAACAGAGTCACTCAGTGTATCTATTCCTCTATATGTGCGTAGATAGAAACTGGTGCTAGTTGTGAAAAATAAGTGTAAAAATGAGCTAGCAAAATATTATCATTTATTCTTTATAGGGGAAATATTTTTGAACACATGCATAAATTTGCAAGCTCTTAGGTTTTTTAGCACTTTTGCTTAGGTAGGAGAACTCTGTATGGCTAATAATTTTTAATTTCCACACAATTTATTTACTTACATTAGTGACCTAGTTGCTTTTCAAATTTTAATTTCAATACTAAATGTTGATATAGCTAGAATATACTAAAAGTCTTTGGGGAAAAAGGTAAAAGAGTCTGTTAGGGTTACATAGCAACCTTGGAAGTTGTTGTCTTCTATCTATATTAGAAAAGAAATCTTATGCAAGGTTAACACTGAAAATATAATGTAAGCCTTCAAATTCAGAAAGTTCCTGTTTAAGACTGATTAACTTGGAATTGTAAACTAATTTAGCTAGATGGTGCTGATGTTTCCTATTATCCCCGTTTTCTAAACACACAAGTGTTTACACTGTGCTGGTTAAGAGTGATTCACTTTGTGCCTAACTGATAGAAAGCATACTTTTTCTAACATTATTTGTGCCCATTTAAAACAACCTTATACCATTGTCATATAAAAGTGGCCATTTCTGCAAGGAGTTTCATGTGATAAAGCTTCTCAAAAACCAGATGTAGCGTAGCTCATCAGCTGAGCGTTTTCCCTGAACTGGTGAACCCAGCTAAGTATGTCCAGCAGTAGAAAATATTTTCTTAGCCAGCATACTACGTCTGTATGTCAGCAGAAGTGATGCTTGAGTACATTCTGGAGCTTCTGGACAGGATGTGTTCACTTCTTGCTGAAATATTACCCAGCAAGACATTAGGCCAGCCCTGTGTTTTGGCAGAAGTGCTTTCAAGTGCTGTTACACATGCTTTCCTTTGTGCCTCACCAGCTCAAGCCTCTCTAATTCATATACTGCCCTTAATTCATATGCCTTTCACACATGTTCCCCCATGTGTTCTTTTTGAAAGGCTATAGCAGCATTCATCTCTGAACATGATGAGGAAAGCAACACCAATTCAGAAAAATATTCCATGTAGCATAATACCCAATAGTCCCTCCATTCGTGCAAAAATAAGATCAGTATTTTGTAAATGTCAATCTTGCCATTTGTTGCACAATGTAAGGAATTTGTGTGTATTTTGTTTCAAGAATCTTTTACTTTTGAGTTGAAGGATGACTTCCAAACAAGGCTAAAGGATTTAGTTGGCTTTATGTATAAATAGTTCTTGGGACCTAGAGTACTTTAAAATACTCTATCATATATCACACAATACAGAAATTATAATCACATAATATTAGGAATGAGACTTGTTATTGCTACATGTCTCCGATATCAATACATCACTCAGATATCTATTCAACCTGAAAAATTGTTTATTGTAGTGTATGCTATCTACCCTGTCATTAAGATTAGCTCTTCAACGGCCTGCCTACTGAAAGTGCAAAGATAAAAAGAAAGAGAAGTCAGAGGGAAGAGATGCTCTGAATTTCATTTACAAAAATGTTTTTATATGGGCATTAAATTCCTATATTTATAGATTTTGTTCCTTTTTTTACTGTTTAAACAATTTTTTCATGGTGGATTTGGGTTTTAGTTCATCATGTAGAAACACAAAAAGAATATCTCTTATCCAATCACTAGTGTAAGAATTCTTGGATTATATTCATCTATTTTTTTGACATAGGAGAGAGAGATGAAGAGGAGTGGCAGTAGCTAGAGCCTCTTAACCCAGCTTTATTTTGAGGTCAGAAGGCCAACTGTGGTAACTGTTCCCACTAGCTCAACTATATTTATCTTCTGCTTGCCAAAATACAAATCCATTTATATAGAATGTTTATATGGAATTTGTATATAAACCTATGCATACAAATTTATTTCAGCTAGGTGATCCCTATCTATACAGTCTTCAAGATAATAGTTATATAGAATTTTAATGAGTTCATCTTGAAATGAGCTCTTCTGTTTAATATGACAATCATTAAAGAGGTCCCAGATAAAAATCTGGAATTAAAAAACAATGTGTCTAACTGAAATTGACAGATTATAATCTCGACCAAGTTCTTTCAAAATGCCCATGCACTAATTCAAACTTAGCACTTGCATTAATTAATTATTCTGAATAATGGTTTTGTTTTAAAATAATGCTGCTATATTTTAGGTGTTTGAGATATTCATTTTCAGTTGAAATATTGTATGTCAAAGAGAACAATGCTCTGTTCAAAAAGATTGAACAGTGTATCATGAGGGAGCTTAATATGCTGTTGTAATTTCACAGAAATAAGAATTTACACGCCTTTTAAAGGGGCAGGATTCAACAGACCCTTAACAAAGTCAATGAATTTTGCATCAGGTCATACAAATTAAGTTTTTATCGGCCTATTAACTAAAACTCTTACCGTTGATTAGGAATTCTATTTGCTTTTTTGCCATCTGAACTGTGACCAAGCTTAAGTTTTCCATTGTGTCTGTAGCAGGTAAAATAATCGATAACTGAGATCCTGTTTGGCCATAGTGTTTAATAAAAGTCTAAAAGATGCTTTGGTATTCTGAATGTTGTTTAAGCGCCTGCATCCTGCATCAGGCCTACTGTATTGCACAAAATTTCAGGTGCAGAAGAGGTATACATTTTTTGCTTTATAAGAATAGTCTGTGTTACTGTGATAAAATTGCTTTTATACAAATCTGGAGTCCTATTAGTTCTCAAATTATGTTGCATAGAAATTATTATATGAAGGAAATTCCTGTTCTCAAGCTCTTTGACATCAGAAAAAGAGCTTGAATTTTGTCAGGGGAGTTAATTTATGTTACTGTAAATATATGAAAATCTACACAAAGCTGGCTAATTTACAAAGTCTTGAAAAATCAGATCTCCTGTGCTTAATAAAGGTTTGCTTAATCTCATGGATACATTTGAAAGTGTTCACCCACACTGTTGGTGTAACTTTTTGTCCTAGTACAGCTTTTTGCGACCTGGTCTTAAAGATCTGGAATCCAAAACAGATAAAACAACTAGAAATCATGTCCCTACCATGTTTTGTCAGCAGTCGTATTTCTGTCGTCAGCATATAAGGAAGAAAAGACTATTGATTTGAATAACAAGATGCCCAGTGACAGGACAAGGGGCAATGGGCACAAACTGGAACACAGGAAGTTCCATCTAAACATGAGAAAAAACTTCTTCACTCTGAGGGTGACAGAGCACTGTCACAGGCTGCCCAGAGAGGTTGTGGTGGTGCCTGGATATGATTCAGTGCAACCTGCTCTGTCAGTAGAGCAGACTACATGATCTCCAGAGATTCCTTCCAACCTTGACTGTTCTGTGATTCTGGGACAAGATGCAGATCAGAAACCAAATGAAACGGTAGAAAACTGGTGAGAGTACTCATCGTGAAAATTGTTACTGAAATGCTGAGAGTGGTTGGACAAGGGGCATATAGGTGAATGCAATTAAGTTGATCATAATTTTCTTGAGGAAAGAACATACACACTGGGAAGAGAATTAGGAGAAACGGAATTAAAATTTATGAAATTAGGGAAGATAAAAGCAAAGTTAATTTGAAAGAATAGAAATAGAGATTATGAAGAACAAGTGGAAAACTGACAATAACTGAGGACAAGTTTTAATAAGAGTCTTGTGGAAATCTAAAGAAAAATGGAGAGATTAAAGTGGAATCTACTAATTGGTATAACACTAGAAGGTAATGAGAAAAAAGGATATTTGTAGGTAAGGTCAGGTGGAACACCAAGAGAAAGAAAATGGGTTTGAATGGGAAGAGAAATTAATTTTAATTGGATTTGAATGGAAATGACATCAGAGTCAGAGACTGGATTAGGAATGATATACTAGTTATTGGAAACGAGTAGAGGAGAGGCAAAGAGCCAATAACTGACATAAAAAAAGTGTGAGAAATATGAAGTAAAACTAATCATATGCTAACAAGGTTGGAAATTGTAATGGAGAAGATACTGAAGTTGCATACACGTAGAGTGGAAGGAATAAAAGAAATATTATCTATAGGGCAAAAAAGCATATAGATATTTTTAACAATTGTATCACATGGTGACATGACATCAGAGTACAGCACTGAATGTAATTAATTGATAGAGCTTCCAGGCCTATAAGAGCTATAGAGAAAAACCAAAACAAAACCACCACAACAACAACAAAACAACCAAACCAAACCAAACCAAACCAACCAAATAAAAAAAAAAGAAAAAAACAATACCAAACAAAAACTTAGAGTCTTCAATAAGAAGCTCTATGCCAAAAAGAAGAAAGGAACACAGAACAGTGAGCATCTAATTCCTCTAAGCAGACACTGTAAGATTGTAAGGCAGAAAGAGATGTTCATGGAGTGCTAAAGTACAGACTCAAGACAGAGAACTGCTGTAGTCATATCCCATCAAAGATACCCACATAACAACAGCAGCTTAACTATATAAACAAATTACTCTGCAGTCAAAAACTTCTCTCTCATCTGAAAAACGTGAAGTTGTCTTTGAAATTAAACAATATTTAATCTTATGAACTTTTTATTTGGTTTTTTTTTCCTTCAATCAACATTGATCAGGAGCTGATAATCTTTCATGCAATTGTGGGAAAGCTAACAGGAGAATGTGAGGAACATGCTTACGGTGGTAAAATACTAAGTGCACACAGGTTTACAATGTTATTCTTGAGGCTCAGGAGGTCATGAAGACCAAAAGTCAGGTAAATATCAAGCAGAGTTCGTTTTAAATGAAGAATTTCTCCTTTTTATTCAAGGCTTCTTGACTTTGATTGAACTTATATCCAGCTGTACAAGTTCCTAGGGAATGAAGTGCATCATCAGTTTCCTACTGCTTGTTGGCATCATGATTAAATGCAACTCATTTTGCAGAAGCTAGATTTCAAATGAGTGTAGCAGGTCAAACATCACTCTCAAGGAAGGACATGGCTCACTTAGTAAGTGGGTTAAAAACAAATAGTATTTGCTCTAATACAGGCAAAAAAAGAAGTCATATATCTTCCATGAAAGACTAGACTAGAGTGTGCTTAGAGCTTGAAAGAGATCATCTGGAGAACAGTGACTCTGAGCAGGGTTTTAGCCTGCATGATGGATAACTGCATGTAAGCACAAGAGAGACTACAAGGGAAAAAAGATTAGGTTACTTACTGCTGACTTTGTGTTGGTGTCATCATGAATGGAAAGTCTGAGCCCTTGTCTCATTTCAGAACTTTAAGAATTGTGATCACCAAGGGACAATCCAAAAAGAGCAAAGAGACGACTCAAAGGTTGGGGAGTACATCTCATGAAGTCAAATCCCTATAGTTTTCCCATTTAATAAAGTATTTTTATTGGTTTATTTGTTGATTAATATTTCTAAACATTCACAGGCAATCTTATCAAAGTTAAAATGTGTTTTGAAGGGCTTTGAAGAAATAAAACTAAGAATTATCTTACTTCATTTACCTATTAAGAAAAACAAAAT
The DNA here is from genome assembly GCA_027925045.1 of Hypotaenidia okinawae. Classification (NCBI taxonomy): domain Eukaryota; kingdom Metazoa; phylum Chordata; class Aves; order Gruiformes; family Rallidae; genus Hypotaenidia; species Hypotaenidia okinawae. The sequence goes on from BSDF01000001.1 coordinate 140,128,223, forward strand.
TATTTATAGTACAGGCAAGTATCAGGATAATTAAAACTACAACAGATTACCTGTTGGAAACAGGATGCTCAGCAAACAGAAGTTAACATCACCTTGAGATACTGTTTTTAAAAGATATTATTTAACACACTTTAAATTTAGAATAATGATTTTTTTATTAACCTATTGAGTGGTTAGGGTGACAGTCACACAACACTGTATTGTTATTCATAATTTCATTAACACCTTCATAGGTAAACAAAAGTCTAATGCCAATATTTTATATGCTTATGACTTAATTTTGATCAGTCAGTTCAAGTTTGTAACCAACTTTCCATGATTTTATGTCTTAATCCAGTTAATGGACTGTTTTAAGCCTATTTACGTTTTTCTTTTTTTTTTTTTGTCCCCCAAAAGAATCACAGAGATATAGAATCATAGAATGTTTTTTGTTGGAAGGGACTTAACAGATCATCTAGTTCCAACCCCCCTGCCTTGGGCAGGGACATCCTCCACTAGACCAGGTTGTCAAAAGCCCCATCCAACCTGGCCTTAAACAGTTCCAGGGGTGGGGCTTCCACAAACTCTCTCAGCTACCTGTGCCAGGGCCTCACCACACTCATAGTAAAGAATTTCTTCCTAATGTCTAATCTAAACCTACTCTCTTTCAGCTTGAAGCCATTATCCCTTGTCCTATCCCTGGTGAACAGTCCCTCTCCCACTTTCCTGTAGGACCCCTTTAAGTATTGGTAGGCCACAATTAGGTCTCCCCTGAGCCTTCTCTTCTCCAGGCTGAACAAGCACAACTTTTGCAGCCTGTGCAACAGAACAGGCGCAATCCCAAGCACAGCCTGGGCTGCAACTCTTGCAGCCTCTTGCAGCACAGTACAGGTGCTCCAGCCCCCTGATCATCTTTGTGTCCCTCCTCTGGACTCATTCTAACAGCTCCATGTCTTTCTTGTACTGGGAACCTCAGAGCTGGATGCAGTACTCCATTTGCAATCTCATGAGAGCAAAGTAAAGGAGCCAAACCACTTCCCTTGACCTGCTAGCCAGCTGTTCTTGATACAGCCTATGACATGGTTGGCCTTCTGACCTGCTAGCACACAATGCCAGTTTTTTTATAGCTTTACATCAATCACCACTCCTTCTCCTCAGGACTGCTCTCAATCCATTCTCCACCCAGCCTGTAGTTGTGCTTGGGATTGTGCCGACCCACATGCAGGACCTTGCACTTGGTCTTGTTGAACTTCATGCAGTTCTCATGAGCCCATCTCTCCAGCCTGTCAAGGTCCCTCAGGATGGCATTCCTTCCTTCTAGAGTGTCAACCTCACTACAGAGCTTGCTGTTGTTGGCAAATTTGCCGAGGGTGCACTAGATCCCACTGTCTATGTCACAGACAAAAGATGTTGAGCAATGCTGGTCCCAGTACTGACCCCTGAGCTAAACTCTTTCCATTTAAGGTAGCATTTTCCCTTTTAAGCAGGTCCTTTTTAGTTTGTTATATTTACAGGAAGCAATTTGAAAACTGGAAGGGATGTGAGACAGAGCTCAACCTTTAAAAAATTATCCTCATTCCAGTCAGGAGAGAATTAACCTCCCCAAGCAGCCAGATGAGCCCAGGTTGTTATCCACACCATGTGACATTACACCTCCCTAAAAGGGGCTGTGAAGGGAGGGGCAGGTCTGTGCAGCTCCGGGGCAGACTGAGTGCTGTCAGGCATCAGGTCGGTCATCACTTTGCTCCTTGCACTGGTGCAGTGCTCTGTATCACCTCGTCAGGTCAGTAAAATGCTCTGAGTTATGAAAGTGAGAGAGGGACAGATAGAGTGCGTGTGTGTGTGTGTGTGTGTGTGTGTGTGTGTGTGTGTGTGTTGCTCAGCCACTGCCTGGGGCTAAACCAAGACAAAAATACTAAAACTTTAGTAAACACTAAACACTGTTTAGTAAACAGCGAACACTTTCTCCCCTGCCATCACGCATTACTCTTCCTGTTAAATTTATGCATCTCTTCTTGTGGAACATATTACAGTTGATGATTGTAGAGAGGTTCTTCCGTTTTCCTCTAGCCTTGTGTTCCTGTTCCACAAGTAGGCGCTGTCACTCCAAATACCAATTGGACTGTTCCAGGAGACACTGCTTTAGTTACCCAGAAAATTATCTTTACGGGTTCAAGTGCCTCTTTGAAGAGGATGCTATAACATTCCAAGCAGGTTTTGTAGTTAGTTCTGCAATTCCTTCAATCACAAAGAGAACTGCAGATAGACTTCTTCCAGAAGAACATGATTAATGTCACCCAATCCTATGTATATATTCAATTCTTGGAACTTCTAATTTTTGTCCTCCAGGATAAGTTTCATTTCTGCTTATGATCTGAACTGAAGTGATTTCATAGAAGAGGAATCAAGGGTAGGGAAGATGCAGCAGAATAAATGACAGTGAGAACTGACTACAGAACAAGATCAGATAGCCTTAAGCACCAACAAAATCTGTAAATTTGTATAAGGGTTAACAGTGAGCTGCCCAGAAACATGGCGATAAATTAAGTACAACCATTTGTAGAACAGCTATTAATTCAACTTTTGTTAACAATTACAGAGTAACAGATGAGCTCTCCCCTGGAAAAGTATTCTCACACTGCACTCAGACTGAGGCTCCCAGTTGCAATGAGAAGGAGACCTTCCAACTCAGGTGCTGAATCTTGATGAAAGTAAGCCCTAAGAGGTCCATCACTTATTAATGTTTCTTAACATCTTAAAAACTAAAATAATTTGAGTCTTCAGACTCTTTTATTTCTATTATGTTTATAATGTGATATTATTTCCGTATTTTTTTAAACAGTTGAAGCACTCCAAATATTCCCAGAATTCTGTGACTTACATTTTCAGTAGTTATTTTAAAGTCAGTTCTCTGGAATACTTTGGTTTCTCTGGATTGAACATTTGGCCTTCTTTTATTTTTAGCTCCTATCATGCAGTCAGCATGAAATTCTTACTTCAAATTACCTTTACAATGGGACTTTAATGCTATAAATTTAACTAAAGAATGCACTCCAAAATAGTATCATTATGAATTAAAAACACATGCTCTTTTTCTTCTTATGGTGATCATTGAACTAATACTAAACTTCAGCCTCTATTTTTGCAAGCACTGCTATAGAGAAAAAAATCAGCTCTCTGAAAATCACTGAGAAGGAAAAGGCAAAAATTAACCTTTCTTCCTAGTTCCATCTTTGCATGAATACACTGGAGACGGGTCTGCACAGTTCTGAAAAATTTCCTTGCTTGTGCAATTTCAGCTGACTTGAATGGTAAAATTTATCTATTGCTTTCTTCTCTCCAGTAACTTTAATTTGCAAAAGAGTTGACCTTGCCTGTAGTTTGGTTACAGCCCATTGCATTTGTGACACAGCCTATGTTCAGGATTTGCATAGGCTAATTGCATTCCCAGATCTCCACCCTCCCAGGTATTCTCTCTCTGAAATTTGTCAAAACAAGCTTTTGCTCCGTTTTTGGGTTTCTGTAATTTAGTCGCTACTTACAAATGTACCTGACTCAGAAATTTACATAATGTTTGCATAATGATTCACCCCCTGTATCTGAGAGCACCGCTATTCCACATCAGATGTTCTGGCATGTGTATACTTCAGCTTACTGTTACCTCACAGGTAGTTTCTGTTAGTAGCTAAGGAGGCTTGAGGAACTGTTGGAACTAAGGGAATTAGCAAATCATAATTATTTCTTTGTCATCTGGTAACTTCCTCAGTATTATTTTAATCTTTTGCTTCATTTATTCTACTGTGCCTGATGGCTGAGTTCATAAGAACTGTATTTTTTTTGTTGTTGAACTCTTAACATCTTTGAATATTCTCAGAACAGCTGTCAGATTCAATCTTAGCTGGGACTATCTAGAGAGAAAAATGCCTTTTCCACCATGACAGCAGCTGTGGCTTGCTTATCAGCCCGTTGCAAAACAAATGTTTCTACCTTACTTCAGAGCACTGAGGGAGGAAACCTACAGTTACAAGTCAAAATTAATTTTGTTTAGGGTTCTCTACTGATGGACCCACAAAAGAAAATTGAATGTATTCTGTCATTCTTCATATCCTTGAGAAACTAAGAGGACTTTTTCTTTAAACTTCATGATTTTCTTGGAGAACCATTCAGGCATACCTTTGCACATATACATTTCAAGTCAGAAGCCCAAAAGAGAAAGCTCTTGAACAGTATTTTCCTAGATGCTCTCCCAAGATGTCATCCGCGTAACACTGCATTTCCTTTCAAAACCTAGTTGATACTGTCTATATAGGAAACTTACTGCCTTTAAGCAAAAGTAAGTTCAGTGTTCTTTGTATTTTTCCAGTCTTTAAACCAGGTGTTTGATTTTCATGCGGTTCCTTCAGGAGAGTTTCTAACAATACAGCCTCTTCTATAGTTTTTAAATTTTTGTTCAGTGTCTTCCCAAGCCATTGTTTTACCACCTGATTGGCCATCTATTTAAGTAGAATAGAGTTCCATGAGCTTTTAATCTTTCATCATGGGATGTTTCTTCATTTTAGCAAGGTTACAAGTACACTGCACCAAAAGAATAAATTCATAGAATTCATCAGAAGTGTGTTCATGAGCATCCTGTGTTGACAAGAATTGTGTGAGTGAACCACATTTCCATGCACAGCCTGAAAACAAAGTAAGCATTCCACTGCTATTGAAAATATTCAAGTGCTGGTGATGGAAAGCAATGTTACAGTGAGCCAAGCACGGGACAGCCAAGTAATGCATGCTTCAAGTGCTTCCAGATGTGACAGTGAAATCGTGTGGCTGTTAAATCCAGCATGTCTTTTCTTGAATGCAATTACTGAAGCTATAATAAATTTTACTTTGCAGGAACAACTGTGTGTTTGGACCAATCAGAAATGCAAAATGTTTGATGATCATTAGTAAGTGGTCCTCCCACACTGAGAAAACTCATTTTCCACATTGGTCAGTAAGAATAAAGTCTTAATTTCAAGTCTAAATTCAACATCTGTCATAGGTTCTACCAGCAGCTGAAATAATTTAGAGCATTTGTGTGCCTATCCCTCCCTAGCCATTTAATCTGTTTTCCCTGTCACCAACACTGAGGCAGTGCCATTGGCAGTTATCAATAGTACCTACTAACATCCAAAAATAAGGTACATTTATCTGTTACACAATTAATGTTCTGGCCACCTTTCCAAGGTGGCATAGAAAGAAAACTCCTTCACTGTTGGCTGCACTTGTTCTGAATTACATAGAATCACAGAATCTCCTGAGTTGGAAGGAACCCATAATGATCATCAAGTCCAACTCCTGGCTCCACACAGGGACAGACAAGTCAGAGCATGTGACTGAGGGCATCGTCCAGATGCTTCTTGAACTCAGTCAAGCTTGGTGCTGTGACCCCTTCCCTGGGGACCCTGTTCCAGTGCCTGACCCCTCTCTCAGTAAAGAACCTCTTCCTAATACCCAACCTAAGCTTTCCCTGTCGCAGCTTCACACTGTTACACTTGAGGTCTGTTTGGTTTTGTTACCCTGGTAGATCTTTCAATCTCCCTAGCTTGTCCTCCTTTACTTGTATTGCTAAGACTTAGTAATATGGGCAATTTCATTTGTGCTTGTTTCATTTGACAATGGAAATGGAGGAAATATTTGGAAATTCCCTGAGTAAATAAGTAAAATGTGTTTTATACTCAAGTAAGCAGAGCTATCATTTTTCTAGCACCTTCAGACAGATAAATGGAGGGGAAAAAAATCACTGCTTATTTGTAGGGGTGAAAACTACTCAATTATGAGATCTAAACCAGTATTTAGATCAGGTCTCTTAACCACAGCTACAACACATACGTGTGACTTTGTTCAGCTTACTTTAATTGTGTGCAAAACACGACAAACTGCCTGCTTTTCCTATTGGCTAAACCTTGAAATTAGTGACTGAAAAACATTCTTAAACTGTTTTTGTTAGAAATTTCCAAATCAGATAGCATGACAGAGGTGAGGCTGTCACAGCTCCATGCCCCCAGATCCCATTGCTGAGCATGTATTGCCAGCAGACAGATGCACACATGCTGTGCACCACATGTACATGGATACATGGCAAATCACACAGAGCCACATAAACAAACGGACTCAGCACTGACACAGGCACAAGTGACACCAAAGGCCTCTTCCTGCTCTTCTTGCTGGTTGATCAGGGAGTTGAGCCCAGGAAGAAGGGAGGGGTGAGGGAAGATGCTTTAAGATTTATTTTTATTTCTCAGGTATCTGTTATTACAGTGTTTTTCTTCTGGAGCAACTGCTATTCATTCTGAAGCCCTGCTTCCCAGGAAGTGGCTGGACATCACCTGCTGATGGGAAGCAGAGAATAAATATTTTGTTTTCCTTTGCTTCCACATGTTGCCTTTGTTTTTGCTTTATTAAACTTTCTTTATCTTGACCCTTGAGTTTTTTCCACCTTATTTTCTTCCCCACTTCCAACCCTGCTGAGGACAGGAGTGATATAGCAGCTTGGCGGGCACCTGGCATCCTGTCAAGGTCAACCCGCTACATATGCTGGCTAACTCATGTTAGCTATATTTCTTCTTTGTCAGAATTTTACACTTTGTGGTTTTGGAGATGTTGCAGCATCTCATGAGCAGCAAGCATAAATTCAAAATCACCATGCAGGAGAAAATCTAAAGTTGCACTTGCAGAGATACTGGTATGATAGATTAGTATTGTTCTCTAGGAGACCGCTGGTGCTTAGGGAATGTATGCTTCCATGGATATTTGGAAAGCTTATTTTGTTGATGGTATCACTGCGCACAATTATTCACTAGAGCTCCCTTGTTCTCTTGGTAATGCTTGTGTCTGGATTAGATTATTTGAGCAACTGAGAGAATTAAAAGCTAGGAGAGTAGTAAACTTCCTTTCACATGTTGATAGTACTTCTGCAACAAGGGCTCTCAATATCTGATTTTCAAGAGGAAGAGAACCATAAATTTTATGATGCCACTGACACTTCAACATGAAAAAGGAAGTCAAGTACTTAATCAAGACACTCAGGAGTAGTTCTTCCTTTTCCCTTTTTGTGAGGAGAGCTGTTAAGAAATAAGTGAATATACTCAGAATTTCCAGGACCCCCAGTCATATTATTACTGGAAATTCCACATCTATTTTCATGACCATTGGCTGATAGCTGGGTGCTACCTTTACTTCAAAATCTTTATTGTAGACTTTTAAAGCCTGAGGTGTAAAACAGCAGGGTATGAACTCAACAAATGCTGATGAACCATCAAACAAAGGAAGTTAATAAAACTATCAGTACCAACGGTAACATGAAAACTGGGACAAGGTTTTAACAAGTACCACTTATACAGCTATCAAATAATTTTTCTTCACAGACTCTGCACTTTAGCTTGAACATCTAAAATCCGGATACCCATCATAGATGCAAGTGGAAGCTTAACAATTCTGTTAAAGAGGACTGAAACTGATGAGTAGGACTTATCCTCTGAGTACTGTAATCAGAGAAATTATTCTGTGATGAGGAAATGTCTTTAAGATTAAAGGAATGAGGAAAAGTAAGGATTCTAAGACCACAGATGGGGTGAGGTTTTGTCTATCAGCTAGGAAATGCTAACGTCATCTGACGAGAGTGTCTAGATTGCTAAAGGCACCCTAACAAGATATATGAGTGGTACAAGCATCATGTAAGGATCACATTATAGCAGAGATTGGTAGTGAATAAGGAACTTGAGATGCACTGAGAGTCTCAAAAATAGTAGAGCTCACAGCAGAATACACTGCCTCTCACTGTTGAGTTAGCTGTAGTATGAACACTTGAAGAGTAGTTGCAGGGCAGAAGCATCCTGAAGATAGACATAAGTATGACCAATGTCTCAGTTTCACCATGCTATATTGGAGACTGTAAGCCAGATGACATCCCCTGTGGATGAACTTTTGGCATCTGACAAGTTGTGGAGTGAGATGAGGGCGTATTTCAGTGGCATAGCCTGTTTCAGAGATACAGCCTCAGGCAAGATGCTGCACCCTGCAAAGTCACACAATACTTTGTAACTTTCATGAATATTAAATAAATCATGTTAAAACAAACAAATCTTATCAAGTGAATCTTTTGGTGAAAATGTAATAGATTTAAGGGTAAGCTTAAAATGTACAGACCTTTTTCTATAGTTCAGCCAGCTATTTCTGGTTACTCTGTGCTTGCAAGGATCAGTGATGCAGTTTGTGAATCTCAGCAACGCAGCTGATTAAGGTGTGCTGCTTTGCAAGGCCTATGTTTTCAAAAGGCTTTGTGCTCTATCATAGTACTTGAAAATAAATTTCCTCGTATCTCTGTGTTTTAAAGCCTTGGTTGTTGCAGTTGTTGATATGGCATTGGTATGACAATCAACAAAATGAAAAATGCTTCCACTGTGAAGTTTTCACAAAATGATAATAGCTGAATGGTGTAGTCTGGGAGTGGGAAGTTATAGACAAGCATAGGGAAGCCTAAAACCACAACTCTTTCACTGAAAACATGAAAGTCTATCTCAGAAATTATGTGAAGGTAAAAACTTATTTCATTACTTAGGATAAGAATAAAACAAACAAACAAAACACTCAAACTCAAACATCAGCCAGCAATGTAACAAGCAAGTCATGAATAGTTCAAGCATAGTGCAAAAGGAAACTGGCTAAACCTTGTAATCCAAAAGAAAACACATTTGGTCTTGCAATACAACTACTTAATAACTAACAAAAACTTAATAAATATAATCTCTGTGTTTTAAAACATCCATACCCACAATTCTCAATTTTTGAATGCAATTAAGGGAGCCAATATTTCAGAAAGAAAAATATATTTAGGAAAGACTTTGTTGTAAGGATTTTGGCTTAGATAAAAACACAATAATGACTACCTCACTAATTTCTATCTGTTCAGTAAAATTTGCTTTGTCTTTAATGTTGATTTTATTACTGAAGCTATTATAGAGACTTTTTTTGAATACAACTGAACAAACGATGAGTTATAGCTCTCTATTAAAAGCACTACAGATTAGTTCTCACAAGGACAGGTTCCAAGCTCAAAATAACTATGTCAGAAATGAGATGAAAGCTGGCAAAATGCAAAGTCACCTTGGGAAACAATTCAACAAAGTTATCCTTTAGCACCATTTTATCTCACAGTATCTAATTTATATGCTCATAAATAATAACTGCATATGATTGTAACTGTGTGTGATTGACATACATGCGTGATGAGCAGGCACACAGTTCTCCTGAAAAGTCAGTGGGGGTTCTAGTGTATGGCAGGCTGAAGATAAGCCAGCAGTGGACTTTGGCAGAGAGTGTGGGTTATAATATCCCAGGAATGAAGCACTCCTCATTCAGCAAGTCCAGATACTGCCTACAGTTTTGCCCCTCACCCCCACCTGATACAAAAAGACACATGGGCAACCTGGAGCTCTATAGGGTGCCACCAAGGTGGAGAGTGCTGGAGCACTTGCCTTATGAGGAGCCACCTGGGAAGCTGGACCTGGGAAGGGGCAGCTTTGGGACATACAGATCACCTATGAGAGGTCATCAAGGAGAAAGAGCTGGGCATCTGGGAGATTCAGAGTCAACAAGCACAACATGTTGTAGCAAGAGAGGTTCAGGCTGAGTATAAGAAACTCTTACCTGTGAGGCAGTAGAGCATGTTGTCCCAAAAGGCTGTACCGCCTATGTCCTTGGAGAGTTTTGAGCCCCAACAGTAAGTCCTGAGAAGCCTGGTCTGTTCTCAAGCACTAACCCTGCTTTGGGCAGGGCACTGGACAAGAGACCTTCTGAGAGCCCCAATTATCATGTGGTTTTGTGACTCTCTCCAAAAATGTACTGGATTTGTCTGGAATATAGCTTCTTTTCATCATAGTAGGTATGGTGCTGTATTTTGGATTTGAGAACAGAATAGTGTTGATAACACAAGGACATTTTCATTATTGCTGAGCAGTGCTTGCACAGAGTAAAGGCTTTTTCTGTTTCTCACACAATCCCACCAGTGAGGAAGCTGGGGCTGCACAAGGAGTTGGGAGGGGACACAGCCGGGACAGCTGAACCCAACTGACCAAAGGGATATTCCGTACCATATGTTGTTGTGCTCAGCATATAAGGCCAGAGGAAGGAGGAAGAGGGGATGTTCTGAATGATGGAATTTCTCTTCCCATGTAACAGTTACATATGATGGAGCCCTGCTTTCCTGGAGATGGCTGAACACCTGCCTGCTGATGGGAAGTGGTGAATGAATTCCTCATCTTGCTTTGCTTGTGTGTGCAGCTTTTGCTTTACTTATTAAACTGTCTTTATCTCAACCCATGTGTTTTCTAATGTTTACCTTTCTTATTCTCTCCCCCATCCCTCCAGCAGAGAGTGAGCAAGGGGCTTAATGTGCTGAGCTGCTCAATGAATTCAAGGTATGAGTTGCTGTACAATTAATTCTGGGTATTAATTTTCTTAAGGAGTCTTCATGAGGTCTTCCTCATTACCTAGCTTTTCCCCAATATATTCTGATTAATATGATCTATTCTGATTTCATCTAAATAAGGTATTTATAAAACCTTGATATGAGAAATATCCTGTTATTTTGCCCACTCAGATCAGTCTCAGTTCTTAATCAGCTTCAAGACCCATAACTTTCTAAGGTTTCTTATCCAATCCTTCAGTTAAAGGATTTTTTTCCCCAGAAAACTGGGACCACTTTTCCTTAAGATTTACAATTTTTCTAGATTTTTATCTTTTACTTATCTATTGATACCAGTGGGAAATACCACTATATACAGACAACATGAGTCAGGAGAAAGGCATGAGATGATTTGATCCTTATCTAGAAACACATGTAGAGAGAAGAAAAAAAAAATTGGACAATGGATTATATTTATTTTAGTAGTTAGAGAATAATGTACTGCAATTTGCAGTTAGACAAAATTTGACTGATTTTCAACTTTTATAGCAAATTTTTTATTATCAATATAATTGAGCACTGGACCTAAGTGCAAAATATAGTTGTAATTTAACAGGATTTTTTTTTTCTTCTAATGAATGATTGTTGTTCGAGGTTTTTTATTTTATATATATATATATATATATACAAAACAGGTCCTATTTAAACCAGTATTTATTTAGGGAAATCTAAAAATATTTATTACGTTGGAGGCCTTACCATCTGGGAAACTATGGGTCTGGAATTAAATTTTGTCCTTTAACTATAGTAACTCATCATAGTAAGACTATGTGTCCTTAACCATGTCCCTGGGGAGATACCAGCGTCTGTACATCTGTGGCCCATTGTCTTTTAAACAGAAAATACACCACAGTTTTACAGACACTTCCCATGTCTAGTGAAAAAATGCTTTATGATATATCCTTCTTCACACTCATTCAGAGGTTTGACAAGACAGAGGCACTATTTACAGTCAAGGGACAAATTCTTATCAAGTTAATGAAGTAATTATTTTTTCCCTATTGTTATCTATATATTTGGATTTCAATTATGTGCTACTAAGTGCCACCAATCAGTCCATCTCTCCATATGCTGGATGAAGAACTTCACTAAAGCAGCAGAGTTTCTTGGCAGGTCATTGCCATGACATGCATGCTGTACCTGGCAGGGCAGTTTGAACTGAGACAGTTCAGTCAAACTAGCTGGAGAAATCACAGCCATTTTTTTTAACCACAAATTACTACATGCTTTGAGAAAAATGTGGTCCCTGCACTCTTTTCCAGCACCTCTCTGAGAGGAGCTGCCTGTTCACAGCTCGGAGGGCAGCATCCTCTTCTCATTTACTGAAGTCAACACAGGGAGGCTCAACAGCTCTCACAGGACACTCCAGCCCCTGTCAGACCTTCTTCACAGTCTATCACTCCATGATATCCTTTCCTCCTGACCCTTTCTATTTGCTCCCACTGCCAATGCCTTCAGAACTTGTCAAAGATATTAGACACCCTATTTTAAAGATTTTATGGAATATATTTTCATACCCCATTTTCTAACCCAGTAGATTTTGTTATTTTTGAAGTCAGGATCAATGCAGTATTAGGGTGGGGGTTTTTTCAGTTGGTTTGTTTTGGCTTTTTAATTTAAGTAAATTGATAGGTGAGAGATTTGTTGCTAACAACTTTGCTGTCTTTTATATCTCATTCTCCCCCTGCTAATTGCTCTGCTTCTTTTTTTCTTCCCCCACTCTGTTCAAAGAAACAGCAAATAGCACTAAAATATAAATGAGCTTTCAGTTTGCTTGGAGTTAGATTGCTCTTTATTTTAATTATATTCAACAAATCTGTTCAGAGAGAAAAGCATATATTGTAATTAAAAGAAAAATAAAGACATTTTATTGTTACTATAAAGTTGGTATTACAACTTGTTCCAAAGTAGTGGAAGTTTTCAGACACACTGCCAGGCAACAGATAGTTTATTTTAAATAGCAAAGTGCTGCAAACACAGTAGGATCCTACAGCCATAGAGATAAGGTGAGAGGTTCTAAGGGATGCAATACAAGCAATAAAAAAGAAGTAAATCGCACAACATCGTAACATTGAACAACCAAAAATGCTGATGAAAAAGAATATTTGCAGACATGAAAATGACTGGCTATAAAAGTGAAGATGCAGAATTCAAAGTAAAGATGCAGAATGAATATACACACTTTCACATGAAGAAATAGGAAACAGGCAAGCTCTCAATATAAAATAAATGTGATGTTGTTATTGTTGAAGATCTGATGTTAGGTGAACATATGTTGTTAATGCGAGCAATAGGAAGATGAGGCTGTTTGGATTCCATTCCTGCTTTGAATAATGCCAGTAGCAAAGCAGATAAAATACCATGCTCAGTGCTACTAAAAATTAAAGAAGCAACAGGAAAAGGGTGATAAGTCAAAAAACTTAATTTAACATATTTGAAGGTGCATCTTGCTCATTTTAATGAGTCCTTCCATATTCTATAAACAAACTGTTATATACATTTATGACCAATGTTAAGAATTGCTAGTGGTGTTTTAATTAAATCTGTATGTTAAACAAAAAGCGTTTTCCTGTGCAAAATGGATATTTTGTTTTTGTCTTTGTTTTGTGGAAAGTACTGCTATCTTCTCACATTGTTTGCACTATTGACACAGAATAATTAAATATGCAGGTATGAAAAATAGGCATTCTGCTTATGTATGGAAATTTCATTTAGCAGGGTGTTTTTGATGCTCTGAAACAGTTTTATGAGAACCTGCTAGGTTTTGTCTCTTTTTTTCTGTTTTGTTTTAGTTGGTCAGTTTTGTTTTGATTCCACTTTTTTTCTTGAAGTAATCATGCTCCTTTTTTTTTTTCAGGTAAACCCCTGATCTTATATACTTTGTATAGAGTAACCCAGCAATTCTTTTAATCTGGGTCATTTATACTGATAGTTCAAAGAGATTTTTTTTTATTGTTGTTACTATTTGGGCTTCTAAATATTGTATAATGTACTAAACATTGTAAATTGGTGTAAGAATACTCACTGACCATTGACAGGTTCTCACAAGTGTGGGACGTGTCTTTGGTTGCAGCTGTTTTTTCCAAAGACTGAATAAATAAATCTGTATGGCTCATAACCAAAAAATAGAATGATGATTTCTCTTACACAGCTTGCATAGGAAAGATTGAAAAATGTGCTTTTTCAGTTTTTTAACATTTTTCTTTTTCATTACTTTTTTTTCAGTTTTATTCATGTTTTTTCTTGTTCCTACTCCCTACCTGGCTTCACTCTTCACATTGAAGAAAAAGAGCATTTATGGCCTTTGGAATGAAGGGCAGGCCAATCATGAAGATTACGAAAATGTACTGAGGCTATGCAGGGGAAAAGCTTAGAAAGGTAAAAGTACAACTAGAACTTAACCTGGCCTCTGACATTAAGGACACTTAAAAATGTTTCTGTAAATACATTAGCAATAAAAAAAGGACTAAGTACAATCTCTGTCCTCTAGAGGATGGGGACAGCAATATAATGACAAAGGATGAGGAAAAGTCTGAGGTGATTTTGCCTTTGCCTCAGGCTTTAACTGCAAGACCAGTTGTTCCCTGAGCACCCAAGCCCCTGAGCCAGAAGACATTGATGGGGAACATAATGCAGCCTCCATAATCCAAGGGGAAATAGTGGGGGACCGGCTTCAGCACCTAGATGTATGCAAGACTATGGAGCCAGATGAGATTCACCAGAGGGTGTTGAAGGAATTGGCAGAAGTGCTCACCAGGCCACTTTCCATCATCTATGAGCAGTCCTGGCTGACTGGGGAGGTCCCAGTTGACTGGAGATGAGCAAATGTGATGTCCATCCACAGGAAGAGCCAGAATGAGGACCTGGGGAACTATAGGCCTGTCAGTCTGAGCTAAGTACAAGCTGAATATCATTGTAACAGTCCATGAAGAAAGTATTCATTACTGTGGAATGACATTATGTGAAATTGCCTTGCAGGAAAAAAGTATGTACTTTTAAAAATAAGTTTATTTTGGAAAACTGCATTTGTTTTATACAGTTATGCAGTTACTTGACTCAAGAGATTCTGCAGGTTTTTTTCTCTTCATGGTAAGCAAAGATGAATTACAATTATGTAAACAATAATTCAAATTTAGGATACTTCATTAAGCACAAGTTTAGGGAAGAAAAGAGAGAAAGATTATTCTTATATCAATATTTGCTCAAATGACTGTTTTATTATTGCTAGATATATTGTTAAATATGGCAACGATATCAATTTCACTTCATTTTTTTCTAGGCTAAAAAATCTAAGATTTTTCTAGGTATATGCTTTCTTTACAGGACAGAATTATCTGTATCTTTATAGCAGTATCAACCACTATCTAACCCAGACTAGCATACTAAACAAATGCCCAGCTTCTGCGATAAAATGATATTTTTACAAGGTGCTGTTCTATTTGTAAAAATAATACCTTGTTTTCTGTATTGCTTTAAGTCTTCTCCAATGTCAATTCAAATTTTCTTATATCTTTCTCAAATGAAGATAAATGGAAAGCTGTGAAATAAAGATTTTCAACTACCTTTCACAATAACATTAGTAATAATCAGTTTCTAATTAATTACTTTTCCAGGGACACCATACTCTGTGATCATTGCACAACGATGATTCAATCACTCTGAGATAATTTGTACTCATTTGGAATTTGTTTCCATCTGAAGAACTCACACATAATGTCAGAAATCCCTTCTCCAAACCCAAACATTCATGATCTGATGCATAAAATGCTTACTTATCTTCCTATTATGTATGACAGAATGAGGGAGAAAGTTAAGAGCAAAAATTTTTTCCAGTTATATATCATGGGTGGCATCAATAGGGAAAAGCTGTTGTTTTTTTTTTCCAAGGTCAGTGAAGGAAGTAGAAATAATATTGACCCAAGACCCAAAATATCACAACTCTTTTTGAATCCCTTCAAACTACAAGTACTTTACTCTCAGAACAAAATGCTTTCATCTTTTATTAGTTCTGTGTCTTTCCCAGATTAACTACAAAATTGCCAGCTGCCAGATTAGATCTTCCATATTCCAAAAGAAGGTATTCTGTCTGGCTGAAGACACGTCTTTCTTTCACTTTTGGTGCTGAAAATCATGGCTTATATCTGTTTAGCATTCTATCTTTGAATAAAGTATCAATGTGTGGGTTATCCTCAGTAGAGATCAGAGATGGGAAGTAATTTCCTAAATTCATGCATTTAGTGATATTTGAGATGCCCTAACATATCTGAAACATCTAAAAAGGCTAAAAAACTATTTCCATGTCCCAAACACTTCTGAAATATACGATAAAAACCTTACAGAATACTCCAAAGCATCTCAAACAGCATCAGGTGACTATGATAATGTAACTGTATTTCACCTTTGTCAGGATAGTCACTGGGATAATCAGAGGGCGATTCAGCTGTTTAAATATTGGGATCTACTTTATGATAGCAGAATCATCAAATCTGAAGTTAAATATCCTCAAAAACTTAAGAACTGAACTTATTCCCTTCTCTGTCATTTTTTTCTTAAACTAATATGCAGGGTATTTTTGTCACATAAATTTTTTCGGAATATGTACAGCAGGATTTCTGCATTCAATTTTAAGCATTCTCAGCAAGAAAGATGTACATCATTCAAGAGCACCTCACTGAGAATTACAAGGAGATAATAAAATGAACTTCAATAAAAGAAAAAAAGAATTGGAAAGGTAAGTCAGCAAAAGAAAAACTGGAAGGGTACATGATAATAGCCTTCAAAGATCTAAAATATATAACTATTATGAATACTTCATGTATCAAGTAGATTCAAAATGAAAATAAATTATTTTCCTAGTCCATTGTAGATAGGAGCTGAAGTAGTTGGTTAGTTGGTTAAAAATACATCAAGAAATGCAATTTCACTGTAGGAGCTGTTAAACAATTTAAATTTCCATGAAAAAGTTGTGGCATTTCTATCATCATAGATTTTTCTGTTTACTTGTTTGTTTTTAACAAAAGAGTACACAATTGCATGTCAGTAATGACCCAGAAGTGATAACGTTATCAGTGGTGTCTGATCTAAAAATTAGGTAGGGGACCTCTCCCAGTCCCTTCCAGACTGTGTTGCATAATTTTGAATTGAATGAATTTTTGCCTTAGTGAAAACTGAGAGAAACCATTAACATTTTTCAGCCATATTTCTATCTTTAATGACTCCAACTCACATATTGTAGCCACTTATTTTTATTAAAATAATGTATGCTTAGTTTTTCTATTAACTTGCCTTCCAGGATCTAGCTTATTATGCCACTTGACATTTCTTATTTTAAACTTATATTAGAAAACACAATTTCTTTGTTGCTTATTGGTCCCTCTTAGTATGCTGAGCTCTGTTCCCTTCTAAGACCTTTCTGTTGATGTTTAGTAATCCTTGAGGTTTATGGCCTTTCCCTATAAAGATTTCCTTTTTCTTTATCCTAGAGATAAAATAAATACTGAAGATAGGATAAATAGTTTAAGAATCAAGGAAAAGGAATTCATAACAGATTTTCATTACTGAATATCAGGTCTGTATGCGAAATGTCATGTACATGCCAAGATTTCACATGAACTCATTCACAAAATCCTCCTGGCTTTGCTCTCCATTTCTTTTTCATAGCAGTTTCAGATGAATCCTGCTTCAGGGGAAGAGGAACTGTTTGCGGGGATTTGGGGCCTATGTATGTGGCTGGACTATGACAGGAAAGCTTTCTGTTCACACTTACATGCCTGATGCATTAGTTCCATCATCACACCAGTTAACCGGGTGGGGAAAGTAGGAAAGTACAGTATGCTGCTCTTTCCTCTTGGCTGTAGTCTTTGTCCTTGCAATCCTGTCCTTCCCCGGCAGCAGTCAGTGGAAAAGGTGTTGCTAAACACAAATAATACCAACTTGTTACTAATAATATCAACTATGTTACTGAACACAGTATCAACACACTAATATCAACTTGTAGCAAATTTTGCAGGTCTTTAGAGTCTCATTAAAAAGGCAGCAAGACATTTTTTTATAAATATCTTTCAATGTTTTTATCTAAGGTTCTTTTAAACTAATATGTAGCTTTTGCTAATGCTTTATAGGTTTGCTTTAAGAATATAATTGTGTTCCATTTATTAAACATTATATCCTGTAGAACAAGGTTTTCTAGGAATTCTAGACTTTATTTCAGAAGTAGAAAATGATGTAATAAATCTTAGCACTGATGTTAAGCCTATTGTCTAAAGTGTATCCATTTACCATTGATTTCCCATACTGAAGCTCTGGGACTACATGAACAAAATAGAATTCATGACAACTGAGGGATTTAGAAAGCAGACACACTTCAGAACACACATGTTGTTGAAGAAAATGAAAAAGTTCCATTTGCTAACAATTGTGTTTCTTTGTTTTAATACAGCTCAAAAAGAAATTGTCTGCCAGATTAACAGTTTTCCTGTAAATTTTTAATAGACAGATATGTATCTGGGTATATATTAAATTTATTGTTTTATTAAGAGAGTATATGATAGTTTTCCTTCTGAGATTACACTTATATCAAAATGGCATCCTATACTTTAGTACTGTACTGGTAAGGAAAAAAAGAGGAAAAAAAAGAATATACCACAAGACTTTTAAAATGTTAAAATTTTATGCATGAGAATAAGAATTGTGATTTACAGTTTGCATAGAGCCAATGGAAATAAACTGCATGCTTTACCATCTTCCTATAATTTGTAGTTTTTACATGCTTTTTTACTAGAACTTCATTACAAAGCTAGTGGTATCATTCTGCATGTCTGATTAATTTTACTGTCAGTTGCATTTTCCAACAATATAAAATGTAATTTCCTTGCCTTTAAAGCCTGTATTTGGGATATTGCAATTTGGGTAAAACCAAACAAAAAAATAAACAAACCAAGAAACCAAAAAAAATCCCAAACCAAATAAAAGCTACAACATCTTTGCAAGTAATATCGCCTATATGACAAATACAAGCATATTTGCTTTTGTCTACCACTTCCAGACAGAGCAAGAAGTTATTCTGTGGTAAGGAGAGTAACATTCATTCCATCTAAAATGCCAGCTGTTAATGGCCTACTTACAGGAAAAAAATCTATCATCAGAATAATTCCAGGACAGAAGATAAATACAAGATTTAGTGATATGGACAAAGAAATTAAGTCCAGGACATATTTTACTTTTTCTTATCTGTGACTGATCAATCATGACTATGCAAGCAAATGTACTGGATAAGCTTTGTAATGTTTTCCTGTGGAAATTTGCAAGAGACATGGATTTATTTCTTTTTTCCCCAGATCTTTTTTTCTGCATTAAAGGTTGATATTTTAACATGAAAAATTATCTTCCAAGTAGGTTTATATCTTCACTATTTAATTCTCAAAGAATCTAAGGAAAGAATAGCAACCAATCTAATTGCACAGAACTGCATGGACTAACCCAAGCCAGACTTGCGCTCACTCACTTGTCCTGTTTGGTGTCTCTATGTATGCACACACCTGCATGTGTGCTTCATAGCCCAAAAATGGCAATCCCAAAAAGTCAACAACAGAGCTAATTACATGAAACCCATGGTGTTAGTGAGTTGGTGGATCTCTCTCATACCTTTCCATTACTTCTGAACATATTATGTGGCAAATCACTATCCTCAAGAGAATACAGTAATAATAGAGCTTGAGTCTTTTAAATGTATCAGTAATGAGACTTTCTTCTGTTAAATAAAAAGAAATCATAATCATTTTAGTCTCTCACCAATATTGGAATATACTAAAAAGGAAAAAGCAATTAAATTTTGGTAGCTCCATGGCTGTATGGTATCTGCATGAGGGAAGAGGCTGATTCAAGGAGAGCTCATCACAAGACATGGGAAATACTTTATAACTTTAGCAAATGTATTAATTCACTTCATGCAGTAGATCAAAATTACTCAGGATGACCACGATAGAAACCTAAGATAGAAGTGATTGCTCAAGACACAAAGAGGGAAATTCTGGGGAGGTAAGCAGCATTTTGAGAGAACCTCAACTGACGCAGTCGCGGTCCCTTAGAGAGGGTCTTAAGTCTTGAAGGCTGATACGGCAAAGTACTGGTACCACCTACATGAAAGTACTGTGAGACAGGAGAGGGGCAGCCTTCAACATTAAATTATTTTGTGTTACCAATTTATCTCTCACTCCTCTAAATATGTAATTTAGATAAATAAAAATTCCCTGCTATGCATATGAGAATGTAGTTTATTAATAAATGTTACTATTGATATACAAAATAGACCTATTAATCTCTGTTTTGCACAGAGCTGTGGATATTGCTGTTCCTCTGAGGCTTCCAGCCTGCAAGTGCCTATGTAGGGTACATGTATATCCTTGGACTGGCAGTGCTGGAAGGTGACCTTGACTGGTCAGTCCTGCAAGAGAACGACTGGGAAGGAAGATAGTAAGGAACCTGGTAAAGTTTCTTCTACAGTCTGCATTTGGAAATTTTCACACAGCTACAGAAGAGGAAATTGCTTTTAGCCTTAAAAAAAAAAAAAAAAAAAATCCTTTTTTTTCAGCTGGCAGGAGGTGATCCGTTGTTTTTAGTACACATTTTTCTCTCCATCATTTGCTACAATCTTGCATTTCACTCTTTCAGACATTGTTAAATGTTACTCTGTTCATTACATGGTCTGAAGGGAATACATGGTGATAAAGTTTTTAGCTGTGTAAGCACCAACATAGTTATTCAACTAAGTTACAGCACTAGGAAACTAGATCTTCAGAAACGAAAGAAAAAATATCTTGGGAAAATACTTATTCCATGTAAAACCACAAAATTTAACTTGTGTTTTAGTTGGGTTTTTTTTTCTGTATTAAAGTATAATAGTCCACTGTTCATACCTGGCTATAAAAATAGTAATTTTTATATCTCTGTCCTAAGATAAAGCCAAAGAAAAAAATAATGCTAATTGGCAAGCCAACTAACCCAGCAACTGAGTTGTTTAATTATTCTTTGCATTTATGAATAAAACAGCTTCTTAAAAGTCCTACACTTCTGGGTTCAGCTTTTTGGGGTTTTTGGGGGGGTGGAGTTTTTGGGTTGGGTTTGGGTTTTTTTTTTGGTGGGTTTTATTTTTTGTTGTTTTGTTTTGTTACATGCAGTTTGTTTTCTCCAAAATGTTGAGGACTGAACTTGAGTTCGGATCCCAAAGTACGTGACAGCACTGACAACTTTTTAAAATATGCAAAGACGAAACCAAAGCTGATTTCAGTTGATATCCTATCTTCAACCAAGATAGAAATTAGAAGGGTGAAACCTAAACATAATATAATTTAATATTTATTATTTAAATTTTCCTATTAAAATTATTTTCTTTATGATGCAATATTTGGATTTACTATGAAGCTATCATTTCCTTATTCTTGCCAGGCAAAGAATATGTTAAGATTAACATTAATAAGACCTACTAGCATAGAGTTACACGACTTTAAATCAGATCTGAATATTAACGTTTATTATTAAACATATTATTATTAATATAGGATTTTCAGAGATTATATAACCAAAATTGGTATTACAGTGCTGAAATAATTAATCCAGGTATACACAACTCTCTGATAGGAACTAGAAATCAGTGTGTATCTGAGACAGAGTTTCATTGGCATTTCTTGTTTATAGGTTTTCAACAACTTCTACTTTTTCTTTCTTCTTCATCACAAGGTAAATTTGTAACAATTGTGATCTGCAGTCTGGCTGCTCAAGATAGACAGCATCTATATGATTTCAGCAAGACTGGCAGTGATACAATGTCCATATAAAATACATCACAGAAGGACATTTAAGTTTCTATAAACAGGTACCAGTCATATAGGCGTGTTTTTTTAATAATATCAGTAGATGAGAAACCTATTTTGTTAATAAATTGCAGACCTTCACACTACTAGTGAGATATAAATGCCCTCCAGAAAGAAGAATAGATTGAGTTTAGAAAATAAATATTGCTTAGGTAAAATTCTGTACACAGGAATTTATGTAAATATTACTTTTGTGTTTCAGGATATGTGGATTCATAATACTTGGATGAAAGTCTAGTCCCATGGAACTCAAAGTTAAAAACTTTGCTTATTTTGTTAAAGACAACAATATAGCCCTTTTTTTTTTTGTATTACTCAATATTTATTTTAAAGTTATATTTGCTATACAAAGGAATATTTAAATAGCAAGATTTCTCTTCAGCACCTTTGAGAAGAAGTTTACAATAGCTCATAACTCCATCAAGCAAGTTTTGAGATAAACAGAAAAAAAAAAAATAAATAAATTCAGAGAGAATCTTTGTACTATGTGGTACATTGTAATACACATTGTTCTATGTTTTACACTTAAACAATTCCTTTTTAACTTCAGCTGAAAGAATCACAGGAACAATGGTGATATCCATTCAGTTTGAACATGTGAATCACCAGGTATTTTATGGAATCACAGATTGGTTTGTACTGGAAGGGACCTTAAGGATGACCTAGCTCCAACCCTCCTGCCATGGGCAGATCTTAAAGCACCTTCCCCCACTCCTCCCTTCTTAGCAGACTTCACTTTAGTTGTGATTTCACTCCCTTCCTCCACCCCCATTGTGGCATGGGGAAATAGAGGTTTCAGTCCATTCCTCACAAGTTGGTTTCCTTCTTGGCTGGGGGGGCATTCATTCCACACACCTTGCTCCTGATGCACCATGGGGTCCCACTCACAGGAGACAGTCCTTCATGAACTTCTCCAACATGAGTCCTTTCCCATGGGGCTTCAGCTCTTCACCATCTGCCCCAGCATGGGTCACTGCTATGGTGGGCAGTCATAAATCACAATGTCTCTCAATCTCTCAGTCCCAGTCCTCCACAGGGTCACAAGCCTCCCCCCAGCAAACCGGCTCCAGCACAGATCATTCCCTCGCTCATCTCTGTGTTTCTGTCTCTCTCCACAGGCTGCAAGCGCTTTCAGGGGCTTGCTCCAACATGGGTCACAGCAGTTCCTCAATGTCTCCACCTGCTCCAGCATAGGGCCTCTCCATGGGCTGCAGGTGGGGTCTCAGCCTTTTCCATGGGCTGTGGGGGGACACCCGCTCCACCATGGGTTTCTACACGGGCTGCAGGGGCATCATTCTCTCTGGCACACTGGGTGCCTCCTTACCCCTCTTCACCAGCCTTGGTGTCTGCACAGCTCCTTATATCTTCTCACTCCCTTGTCTGATGGCAAATGCAGCTGCTTGGGTTTTTTTTTTTCTCCTAAATGTGATTCCCAGAGGCGCTGTGACTGTCACTGATGGGCTCGGCCTTGGTCAGCAACAACTCTGGCCTTGAGCCGGCTGGTGTTTGCTCTCTTGGGCCTGCAGAGAGCTTCTAGCTGCTTCTAGCAGAAGCCACCCCTGCACCCTTCTCCACCAGAACCCACACAACTGTGACATGTGGATTGGACTTTTTTCAGACCTGGTCATTTTTGCATGGTAATGTTGAGGATGAAGAACTCCCAGCATCATATTTCATTTCTTTTACTGTTCAAAGGCCCTTCGTAGTCATGTACAGAAGCAGTCCTGATGACAACTTCAAAAATTGACTTTAGGGACTAAATGGAAGATCACAAGATGTTGTATTTTTGATATTTGCTAGGAACTGAGGCTGGGTGTGGGGGGAGTTAAAAGATGAAGTAGCTAGCTTCCTCAAGGGAAAATTAGTATAATATTTATGTATTTATATTGTCTCAGAAGTTAATTACATTTCTATGAAATATAGACAGCAGCATGGTTAATGTTTAATAAAGTTTTAGATTTCTTTATTTCTCCCTCCACAAGAAAATGCACAGGAGACATGGACAAACATCTCTACTTGTTTATTTCAGGGACTATGCCTGTAAATAGTGAAATACACTAGGGTAGAGTTGACCCAGAAGTAAAATTCTTATCAAAGGTACAAAAAAATTTCTAAAACTAGTTTTAGGAGGAGGCAACTGAATGTCTCACAAGATTGTATGTCAGTATTTGTTACAAAGATATGACTACATTTTATATAAATGTTACCAGCATTTAAAAGAGAAAACTATTCCTTTACCTAATGTGTGTGAGACATGACTATAGAGGAGGTTAAGATTGCCATTAACAAGTTTTGCGTATGTGTTTGGAAAAAGTCCCTGTCCCAGTGAGTTGACAGTTTTAATAAATAAAACTTTTTCATCCTTCTTACAGTACTCACTGTACTTCTTTCATATATAAAGTAGTAGCTGAAATCTCTTTTTTTCCCCAAACCAGATTGTGAAGGATTTTCTGTGATGAGCTTATTCTGAGTGTGTGATGTTGCCTTTTCCTGTGAATCAATTCACTTACCTGGGCAGAAATCCTTCTGTAAGGTTAAAATAAAACTTTTAGAATCCATCAGAGGCTCCAGAGAGGGGAGAAACAAGTTTCAAAGAATGGAGATTGAGTAAATAGAATAGAGCATCAGAACTCAGCAAGCAGGGGAGGCTCTGTGTGTACAGACAAGAGGTTTTGGGAGAAGATGAATCATGGCTGATGCTCTGAGTTATCATTAGTGGACTCTGGATTTAGCCCTTGTCTTAGCTGCATGTTAATCTTTCAGATGCCTGTTCACTGGGTGATGCCCATCACAGCTAGCACTCACCAGGAAATCTTGGTTCATGTCCCAGAAACATTAGCCACACTGAAGAGGCCTTCTGTCTTAGCTATTTGTTCCATCTTTGCAGTGCATGTAAGCATCAATATTCTGTCTTAAGTGGGTAACAGTTGGCACAATGCACCTCACCACTATCTTTGGTCCTCAGGCAGAAAAGGCTTGAATGCAATAACATGAATAAAATTGGGTGCTTGGCTTAATTTTAAGTTGAATGCATTTGGTTAATTGAATGATTCCTTCCTAGTTTCATAAAAGATAAAATCCTAGGTAGATTTTTCATTATCTTATTTACTTCAATATTATTCCTATTAATTGTCTCATTTCTAAGGTAAATGATCATAGGCTTTTCAGTCTTTTTATACACAAGATGTCTGATTTTCCAGACCTTTGCATTTTCTCAAGACAAATTCATTCTGAGAAAGGGAATTGTGTTAGGGGTATGAAATATTCTGAATGAGGCATCCCTGTTGCTTTGTACAAAATATTCATATATTAGTTTTCATCTTATTTATAATAATAAAATTTTGGGTATATTTCTGGACCACATCTGCATAATGCAGGGAAATATTTTCTGAACTACTACTACTAATAATAATCCATCATTTTTTGAACTATAGGGCATATTTTAACTCTTGCAAAGAATAATAATAGGTTTATTTTCTACTTACCTCTTAGTGTGCATCAATATATATTACTCTGGGATACATTTATTGTCTAATCTTGATTTGTGACAGGATGTGCATGGTATTAAATACAATTGACTCAATATCAGCTGGTGCTCATAGGGCAACTATAAAATACAGGTTAAAGTTGGGTTTTACAAACTGGATTTTAATTGTTTTGCAAATTAAAATTATGTGTAATTGTTTTCAAGTAGCAGTACTATTGTACTAATTGAATATTTTATTTTGATGTTAATGTACTTTAAAATGAGAAAACATAATACAAATAATTTTTATCTTGTAATATCAACTACATATTGATTACTGTCTTAAATTATGATGAAATTCACCAAGACACTCTAGATACAGTAAAGTTTAAAGTAAATAATCCTGGTTTTATGTTTCCAGGATGCACTGTCTGGACCAAAGTCAGATGTTCTTACTACTTTCTTCAGCCTAAGTCTAGGTATTATGAAGGGAGCATATTCTGATGCCTCTTCATGATTTTATCTCAGTGTTTGTCTTAAAACCAGACAGCACTGGTGGTATAACTAATAGGAGAAATCTTGCAGGGGAAGCCAAATTAAGATCAGTCTTCTTAGCCATGGGAAGACTGTATGTATGTCAGAACAGACACCTTCATCTTCCTCATTCCTCTTAAAGACTGACAACAGGTAACACCCCTTAGTCTATGGCCCTTTCCTCCTCTGACTAGCAAGGCTAAAAATCATGGAAGAGCAGGAATAGGGAAGGATGTGTTGTGCCAAAGAATTTGAAGGGTATGACAAAATGAAAAGCTCTGTAAGAGTTTTGTATGATTTATGTGAGAAAGAAATCCACAGAGTTCCTCTGACTGAAGGAGTCAATTTAGTTCTCTATGTGACTTTCCATAATCTGAAGTTAAAAAAAGCTCTGTGACACGGCACAGTGGCAGGGATGGCAGTGGGACTGGTCAACAGTGTAAGGAGGAAGGTGAGACATACCTGTTGGTACTCTGAAGAAATAGGGAAAAGAGAATCTCGTAACAGGCCTCCTTAGTATATGTCTCCATTTAGTGAGTATATGTCTTAGTATATGCCTCCTTGCTCAATAAAACATAAAAAATGTCAATAGTGAATGGATGTCTCTGTGGAAGGAGTAAAACAACTATTCAGTTTCAACATTACATTCCCAGTGGAAAAGGCTGCATTGTTACAGGCATGTTTATAGTCTGATAATAGGATACCGCTGTGTCTTATACCTTCTTCAAATTATCTTCTTCTGCTTCATTGAAAATGTTCTTTGGTTAATTTTCAATTAATTCTTGTAAGACATAAACAAATAGTTAATTTAGTTGAAGAATTTTTGGGTTAATTTTCTCAGGTTCATGAGTAAGAATCTTTACCTAATTTATTCTTTTTTTTAATAGTGGTGCCTTTCAGTTAAAATCTATTTTATTTGTTGGGCACTTGATTTCTGGAAAGAAACTGCACTGGCACCAGTTACATTTTCATCTTCTAACACTTTCTTGAATCCTCTATCAGAGTTGGTGTACCGAGCAAGTAGCCTATAAGTATTTGGTTTGCCTACAGAGTCAGAAAAACAGCTGACGTGTAAGGCTGGAAGGCACCACTGCAGATTATTTTGTTCCACCACTTGCTCGGAGTAGGGTCTGTTAGAGCAAGTTCATCAGGGTTGTGTCCACTCCATTTTTTTTTTAGTATTTCCTAGGATGAAGGCAGCATAACCTCTGTGTTACCTATTCCAGTGTTTGAACACTCTCATAATAACAATTAAAAAAAACAAACAAAAAAAAGCCCAAACGAACCAACTCTCACGGGTTTCTGTTTTTTATTGTAATTCTTTGACACCAAAATCCCTAAAAAACAAATGAGAAGCAGAGAGCACACCATGGCAAATATTGAAGTGCATTTCCATTGTAAAGGCTTGTACTATCAGAAAAGGTAGAAATAAATGGCTATTTCAAAACTTAATAATTTTTTTCATAATTTTCCAGACAATTCAGAATAGACAGTTCAAGACTCATTTGCCTCAAAGACTCAAATCACTGGGAACTACAGACAGTAGAAAATTAAAAGACCAGAAATTACCAAAGAACCCCTCAAGATAGAAATTAGATACAATGCAAAGATACATCTCAGATGTACAAGGTGAGGTTCTGAAGTACTTGTGATTGGATTTCAATGTCTGTTTCAGAAAGCTGACAATATATACCTAGAGAATAGGAATTATTTGTTTCAGGCTTTCATATTCAAAATGGATTCCTAAAGTTTGTTTCCTGCCAGGATCACTCTGCTGTTACTAAAAAAAAAACACAACTTGACAAATCAATTAAGAGAATGGTTTGTAAATTTTGTATGCATGCGAGTCCAAGGTGATGGAAAAAATAAGGTATTTTATTGTTTTTTCAGATAAGCTTTATCTACGTTTAAGAATCTTTACCAGTATAATAGCACAGAGCTATCTCTTTCCTGTGGAGTCTGATAATGTGATAGGAAAAAAGTTACTTTGCTGATGCAGTTTAAATCAATTTTCTGAATACCAATTTTTTAAAAAAGTAAAATTATCCTTGGATTTGTGTGTGTATCTACAATGACATGGGGGTTTTATTCACTGTATCTGTTTTCATTCACGTTCAGTCCCTAGTTTTATCGTACTTCATAATCAGAGTAATATAAAAGTAAACATCATCAGATATGTACTGTGATATAACTGGAGAAAGATGTAAAGTCCTGTGCAACTCCGCTGCATTCAGTCAGATGCACCCACCTGCCGTCTTAACTCAAGCAAATGCTAACCCAATTACACCTTTTACTAAATTAAAACTGACTCAGGAGCTCAAAAAGTGGTACAGAGTAGACAGGACTATTGGCTGTCTTCTAATGTGTACCAGAGAAAATTAGATTTTCTTTTCCATATTTCACCTTAACACAATGCATAAATAAATTCTGCAAAAGCAATACAAATTTCCTGTGGTCCTTCTCAAGCAGAGTATTAGTTAAGACTCCTTTCATTCCTTTTCTATATTCATGTGGATCTTAAAGATATTTAAAAAAAAATTACTAAAATTGGTATGCTGCAAAAACTTCTGCCATGTTAAATTAATCAAGTTGACCTGTTGGGACAAAAATTGGTATAATCTAATACAAAATCCATCTTCTTTCAAATCATTCTTGATTTTCTATTTAACTGTGCAGGATAAGATTTTCCAAAGCTTGCAAGTAAGACTAAGGTTTGGAGCAAAATGGGTTAGAGATGAAGTGTCCCAAAAGCAGTAGACACTGCTAGCATTGCAACGTTTACAAAGAAGCATTTAATCACTATCTGAGATGAATAATGGAACAGTGATTAATGCTCATCACTAAGTCATACATATGATAATAATTTAAAACACTGTAGTTCATTTCAGTGGAGCTTAGTTGAAAACATGGTATCTGCAGATCTGGTCCCTCATATTAAAGATTAATACAGGTGAAATTATTTATCCATCTTTTTTACTTAGTTTACTCCTTATATTTCAACTGGAGCTTGGTGCTTTGTGTTTATCATTAAATTAAAAAAAAATAGCCCACAGTTTAAGAATGTCAGAGAAACAAATTTAACAATGTCAGAGAAAAAAAGGGAGAGTCAAGAACAAAAGCATGGCCTAATGGAAGGTGTCACTATTCATGGCAGGGGCTTGGAACTAGATGATCTTTAAGGTCCCTTCCATCCCAAACCATTCTACAATTCTATGATTCTATAATATCTCAAGAGTTACCATAAATTGTGGGGAAAACTCCTGAACAGTCACACACATGACATTAAAATGTGTCAAATATGGGCAGTTTGCAAAGGTTAAGTTAAATGTGCCAAAGTGTGTTGGGATTGAGGTCACTCTGCTTAGGTTTTCCTTATTTTTAAAAAGCTATTCTAAAGGAGATTTTAAAATCTCAGTATACATGAAAGGTAATTAGGAATAATACAGCACTGTCCAAATTCAGGCTGTTCCATTCTTCTCTCAGTAGGGACTACAAGTAAGCATAAAGCAGTATGATTAAGAATTCATTTGTTTTACGGTTCAATGTGAGTTGAAATGATTAAGCTCCTTTATCATGTTTCTGTCCCTATGTATATTTTAAAAGTACTTCTGTTAAGGAATACCAGCATTGAAACAAAAGGGAAGCAAGCTCTTCTTCAAAGTGCAGCATGTGTTTACCTACCTACTGTATACATGTGTTTCCATTTGATAAATACTGTTTAAGAAATCGCAGGCTGCAGAAATCTTTCTGTGTGGCACGGAGGAGAGAGACTGCACAGGCAGTTTTCAAGTCCTTATCTGCAAAGGGAAAGAGATGATTGCCTTAACCTTAGTTATCTAAAGACCCGCTTTAGTGTTCGTAAGGCTCAAAAGGACTTATGAAGTGGTGAAAGGCTGATCTGGATGGGCTACATCTTTCTGGCAAGCAGCTGGCTCTTCAACAGTGGAGCCTGGGCTGGGGGTCGCTCATGTTCAAACGCAGAGAAACATTGCCTCTCGCAGGTGTGGACTCAAAACCATTTTCTTTCCTATAGCAGCTCACAGTCAAAAGGCATGTCTAGAACTAGCATGCAAAACTCATAAACAAATGAAGTAATTTGCTATCAGTCTTTTCTTTCTCATCCAAATATTGTCACCCTAAAGAGAAGAGAAACCTAAGTTTCCCTTTCATTGCTCCTAAAGACTGACTGATGACCCACCTGATGAGGTTCACCAAGAATTAATCAGGCTTTGTGGAAGGGAGTGGACTATTTTGCCTTTCCTTGAAGTATTTTACTTTTTTATTCTCACTAAACCACCACATAATAGTATAGTACAATAAAACCCAGAATGCGTACCAATTTTCCATTTCAGTTTGTAAAGAGTTGACAACTGCTTTTCTCTCATAAAATCCAAGCAAGTGAGGTTTCACTCAGAATTTCTTTGCATGTTCTGAAATCACATACACAAGCAATCTGACTTTCTACTGTGTAGATTTTCACTTCTGTACCTTCTTTGGTAGACCTATAATTTTGGGAACATTTACAGAGCTTCTGCAATCTATTTGGGCTCCAGTCTTGGAACATTGCACATGTAGAAATATGAACAAGGTTGGAGACCTATTTAATGCCCAAATAGTTTTGGATTAACTCTCCATTGTCATACAATGAATCCAAGGTTACTCATAAGTACCAAATTTCAAACAGTAGGAAAGCAGAAACAAGAAGAAAAATATGTGGTTTATAAAAGTGCTCTTACTTAAAAACATCCTCTCATTTATTCTTTACTACTACTTTGTCTGTCAAAGACTTACATTACTTTTAACTATGAATTGGATGCTACTGCTAGGAGATCAATAAATATCTATACATGTGCCCTGAGCATTATATTTAAAGAACACAGTGCATATTACTTTGTGAAAAAGATACAAGACTTGCTTCTGGAATGCTTGATCTGAAGAAGGAGTCAGCAGTACCACATGTTCAAAAATACTAGATAAAACATTTTATTTTTTCAAAGTTTTCCCAATACTGAAACTATGAATGCATTCTTAGAAGTTTTCATTAAATGTAAAAATAAAAGCCAGCCCATGGAACTATGAAAAATGGAAGTTCAAAAACTAGGATTAGATATTAGAAATTGGAATGAGAAAAGACTAAAATTATCCCACACCTGTGAAAATTTTGTGTCTTCCAATATCTCTGTTCTAGACTAATTCATATACAGTATGCATAGCCTTTTTATAGACCTTATCTGTCTATCATATTACAGGTAGAAAACTTAAAGTTATGAGTAAGCACTTTTGTTGTTTTATTCTTCTACTTTAGAATATAAACCCTTTTGGCTTCCTTCCTCTGATGTGCGTGAGCGGGCAGATGTGACACGTTTGCTTCTTGAAGTATGTTACCTTCATGGACTTAAGAGCTCTTTGAGAGAATTCACCAGTCTCAGAAAAAAAATATGTCTTGAAGCAACTGAACACTGGAGGGGAGTTAACTAACTTGCAAACCTTCAAAAGATTCAGAAAGTTCGATTTAACACCATTCATCCAGATCTGTAAACACAGGCACTGAATGTAAGTTGTACATATCTACAGCAAGTTAGGAAACATCTGGGGTGAGAATACAACACATCACATCTATATCTATACTCATTAATCTGTTCCAACAGAAGTGTTTTACATGCATTTCATCCTTCCTAGTTTCCTACTTAGTCTTTCCAGTTTCCTGTGTCATTTCAAGACAAAAAAATAAAATTTTTTAAAAAATCTATACTTTGGTCAAAAAATGGGATAAGAAAATAGAAGACACTTCCTTTTTTTTTTTTTTTTTTAAACACAGATGTGCCTTTTGACCATATTATATGCCTGAGAACATTAAAAAATCTCCAATCTCATCACCTCATACACAAGACCCAAGATACTTTATGTCAGATCACAGAATCACAGAATCGTAGGGGTTGGAAGGGACCTCGAGAGATCATCGGGTCCAACCCCCTGCCAAAGCAGGCTCCCTAGCTCATATTGCACAGATAGGCATCCAGATGGGTCTTGAATATCTCCAGAGATGGAGACTCCACCACCTCCCTGGGCAGCCTGTCCCAGGGCTCTGTCACCCTCACTGTGTAAAAGTTTCTCCGCATGTTGGTGTGGAACTTCCTATGCTCCAACTTGCAGCCATTGCCCCTTGTCCTGTCTCCACAGACCACTGAAAAGGGGCTGGCTGATTCCCCCTGAATCCCATGCTTAAGACATTTATAAACATTGATTAGGTCCCCCCTTAGTCTTCTTTTCTCCAGGCTGAACAGCCCCAACTTACTCAGCCTTTCCTCATAGGGGAGATGCTCCAGGCCCTTAATCATCTTCGTAGCCCTTCTTTGGACTCTCTCCAGGAGATCCCTGTCCTTTTTATACCAGGGAGCCCCGAACTGGACACAATACTCCAGGTGGGGCCTGACCAGGGCAGAGTAGAGGGGGAAGATCACCTCCTTTGACCTGCTGGCCACACTCCTCCTGATGCACCCCAGGATCCCACTGGCTCTCTTAACCCCCAGGGCACACTGCTGGCTCATGGCCAACCTGTCATCCACCAGGACCCCCAGGTCCTTCTCCACAGAGCTCTTCTCCAGCAGGTCATCCCCCAGCCTGTACTGATAGAAACGGTTGTTCCTTCCCAGGTGCAAGACTTTACACTTGCTTTTGTTGAACCTCATCTGGTTTCTCCCTGCCCAGCTCTCCAGCCTGTCCAGGTCTCCCTGGATGGCAGCGCAGTGTTCCTGCGTGTCAGCTACTCCTCCCAGCTTTGTATCATTGGTACTTGCTGAGGGTGGATGCTATTCCCTCATCAAGGTCGTCAATGAAGGTATTAAACAGGACTGGAGCCATTAAAAATGGCTTATTGATAAGCCATTTTTAAATGAAGCATTGAGAATCAAGAAATGCTTAAGAAGAGACATCTTCTACATTTTGGTGAATATGTAAAGAAGAAAAACTTGGCATTTGGCCTAGACTTGGCAATATACTTTGCACCTCTGTTTATGTCCTAATCTAGCTCAAAATCCCAGTGGTATCTGAACTCCTTTTTACTTGTAAGGGAAGAAGTATTTTATAGGGTGGGTTTTTTTTTTACTAAAAGCATCCTAAATCTGCAAACTAGCAGCATGCAGATTTATAATTCCTTCTTCATACATTTTCCCCTAAGGCATCTATATCCTCTTCTCTCAGTACCCCAGAATAGACCCTTATTATGCTTCCCTACATACATATGCATCATCAATTCTCTTGGCTCCATTTTTAACAAGTTTGGGATATTTCAAAAAGATACAAAATCTATTTTTGGATTCCATATAGGGAGAAATAGGAAATTAAAAAGAAATGAAGATATAGGAGCATGCATTATTTATCACAGTCAATAAGAACCTTTTTTTCTTTAATGTTAAATATATTTGTCTTTAAATGAATATTTAATTTTCTGAATACTAACTTATAGACCATCATTATCTTTTCTTAGCAAATGGAAACATTTGCACCTAATTATGCTTTAGCCAAAATGCATTAATGTATTTTCTAAAGAATTAAACTTTGACACATTGAGAAAGAGTAGATATGCTTTGATGCATTGTATATTCCTTTTAGGCTCTCACCAACAGCTATCAATAGCTAATCAAAAATCTTTTGAACTATGCAAAAAATTCTTATTAACTTCTATACCTTGACTGATTTTCTGTTAATGTACAAAGTATTGAAGCCTTAATATGCCTGTCAATATTTAATGACTAATTCATGAACAATCAGCAGAGATTAACGTTTCTCCTAATATCTCTCTGTATTTATGATTAAGAACTTATATTAGCAGAAAAAAGCAAGTTAATATCCTCCTCAGTTTTTCAAACCATATTTTCTAAGCCATGTAGAAGTTCCACACTACTGGTATTATCTTTCAACACACCTGGACTATGATAGTTCCCAAGATCATTCATAGGATTATTTAAAACAAATAATAAAAAATGTAATTATAGGCCTGAATTTAGTTATTGTTTTCATCTTGAATAAACTCTCTTTCCAGATAATTCTATGTAAGTACAGATATATATATAAATATAAATTACACATAGATAGATATAGATACATATTCATCTGAAAGGAGAGAAACTATTAAATAGATATGAAGTTTAAAGGTCATAGGAAATTGCCATAATAGCAATCTTTTATTTCAAATAGAAAAATAACAAATATGTTCAGACCATCACTAAAGATAGTGTTTTGCAAAAGAAGAATCGCTGCCTATCTGCTATACCTGTCATAGCAAGTAAATTTTATCCTAACTTGTTTCAAAGACCCCAGGTTCCCATACACACTTCAGAAAGAAAATGGTTCATGGGTAAACTATTTGCTCATGTACTACAGACTTGTGAAGAGCTCCAGCATATCTGAATTTTCTTTGAGATACATTATTTTAAAACATTTTTTTTTGTATATTCCCTTCTGACTGTTTTGAATAGAGGTTCTTGTCTGTTCAGTGGCTCTTTCAATTTTACTTTCTTTTCTCTACATTGGTGTATCCTTTTAGTTTTCATCTGCAACAGAAATAGGTAGTTTTTTATGACTGTGAAGAAAGCCCATCTCTTTCTGTTTACTTCTACAACCACACTCAGAGGAATTTGAATTGCCTTCAGCTAAATTGTTGAGTATATCAATGTTAAGGCACCAGCAAGTGATCTCCATTTTTTTTGCAGAGTTCATTAAAAAGAATAATAATTTAAAAAAATCTGCACTGAAGCAAACAATGGAAAATTAGTGGGACTATTCTGTGTGGATAAATAACCATGTTTTTGTCATAAAGATGCTTACAAGTGGTAAACCATGTCTGCATCTCCAATCTCACCTGCCACAAGGAGAAAGCCTTCATTTAGAAGCTAAAAGGTGCAAAGTGTTTTCTGTTTCATGCCTGCTTAGATCAGACTGGATGTTTCCACACTGTGTATCATGACTTGTGTGGTAACCCCTATGACTTTATGACAAAATTACTGATTTATATGCACTTTTCTTAGTTGAAAGTTTCAGAAGTCATGTGAATTTTAGCTGAAGACCATTATTGTCCTGTCATATATGGCATGGAAACAAGAATATACTTTGCCCGTTCTGGGATGTGAGATGAAGGTGCTTGTGGCTATTTGAAGGTACAAGCCTGCTGAGAGATTGATAGGTGATTAGGGGAGTAGTAGAGCAGTACCCACTGCCTTCTCTATGTGATCATTTGTCACTGGCTATAGCCTGCCTGAGGGCATCAGGAAGGTGACACCTGCATGCCTCTGTGCATTACAGACTGCCCAGATTATTCAGGAATGAGCTGGATAACAAAAGTAATGTTTTCTTTTTGGAGGGCATTTTGGCAGGGGCCAGATGATGATGAAATCCACAACAGAAACTGCTGATTGGTTTGAGGTTTTGTGACTAATAGATAGATGTGATTTGTTCTGAAGTGATAAAAAAAACAATAAACTGTTAAAGCAATAGCACCTTCTGTAAGAACACCAAATATAACATTTAGCACTTTGTAGAAACTACAACCCGAGGAGAAGGCATTGCAGATAAAGGCCAACCTGTCACATTAACCTGACATGTCAGTAGGTTGCAGAGAGACTCCTGTTCACCCTTTGTCCACCTTGTTCCAGTTTGAACTGGTTGAGCTCGGCTCTGATTTGGGCATACATTTATGGTTTTTAGAACATGAATTGCTACCCGCCCAACCAGGTCTCCCCCTGCTCCAGTGTGGGGGACCTACACAGGATACAAGTGGGATTTCTGCTCCCCATCATCTTCCATGGGCTGCAGATGGACAACCTGCTCCACCATAATTTTCTCCACAGCCTGCAGCGATGTGTCTCTCTTCAGTGCCTGCAGCACCTCCTCCCCCACTTCTTCACTGACCTTGGTGTCTGCAGTTTCTTACATCTTCTCACACCCTTCACTGATGATAAAAAGCATCCAACTGTGGGATATTTTCTCTTAAATATTTTCTCACAGAAACCTTGGTCAGCAGTGGGTCCATCCTTGAGCTGGCTGGTATTTACTTAAGCTTCTAGCACCTTCTTGTAGAAGCCACCTCTGCAGCACATCCCACCCAAACCTTTCCATGCAAACTCATAACACCCTGTCATGCAAAATAAATTTCAGATCATATGTCACTTCATTGGGCCTGTAGTAGCAATCACCTCATGCAGTTGCTTGTGGCATGGCAGTGAACAAAATGTCCCCAGGACCACATTGAGTTGTGTTTCCAGGAAAATCTGAGAACAGAAGGACATTTGTACCATGTTGGCAACTTCAAGAATCCAAGGGTCCCAACCAATTAAAGTCTACTCTTATCACAATAGCTGCAGGAGATGATATGTATGTTCCAGTTCTAATTGTATGTGTATTACACCAAGCAAATTAGAATCATAGAATCATAGAATGGTTAGGGTTGGAAGGGACCTTAAAGATCATCAAGATCCAAACCCTGATCATAAAATCATAGAAAAATTTAGGTTGGAAAAGACTCTTAAGATCATCAAGCCACTCAACCACTTCTCTGAACAACCTGTTCTAATGCTTGACAACCCTTTCAGTGAAGATTTTTTTCCTAATATCCCATTTAAACCTCCTCTGCTCCACAGCTCCTCCCAGAGCCTTTGTGTGGAATTGAGTGGTTTATGACCCTGAACTGTATGAAATTAGCAAGAACTATATGAAATTAACAACCCTATGAGTCATTTAATAATTTCTGGGGTTTTTTCCCTTTATTCTGATGCCTGTGTCTGTCAACTCATTGATTTCTATTGCTAAACTGTATTGTCAAGAAAAGCTAATTTCAGTAATTTCTCTGTTATACTTTGTATTGATTTTGGGTGTTTGGTATTATTTTGGTGTGAGTTTCAAAGTGTTCCTGCTCCTCCAAATCGTACCTCACAATAGGATCCATCTTTTACACAACAACTCATCCCTCTCTCATTCATTGGTGCTAAAGCCCAAGATTATATTTCAAAAAGATTCAGTTTTGTATGGCTCCGTACTCAAACATTCATGAGGTAGAAAGCTGTTCTTGTTTATGTAAGAACTTCAGATGATGTATGCTGCATTTACTGATGCTGACTTGATTAACATGCAAATAGCTCTTCATGTCTGTGCTCAAATTAACATTCCTATCACCTTTATCCCTCAAGATAACTGTTTCTCCGGGCTAAACATCAAAACTATATGTCAGTAGTTCCCAAGATTTTAAATTTAAAAAGACAGAGCCCATATTTACCAATAATTTCTCCATTTCTAAAGCAAATCCCCAGCAGATGAAGCTCCATCTGGCATAGTAATTAACTACATTTTGCCTGCTCTATAATCACATTGAAATTCCACTGCTATGCTGAAAGGATTGCATTTCTCCATTGATACACCTCCACTAGAAAGGAATGGGTGTTGCCAGTAATACTCCCAGTTTTCTGCTCTTTTCCTTCTGCCCCTTTCTATCCCTCTGGAAAGACTTAATTATCAGGAAAACAAACGTTACTACTTCCAAATTTCCTTGAAGAACGACATTTGAAAGCCATTTCGCTTTCCCCCCACCCCGTCTCTCAAAAGTATGAACCTGAAACCAAAATGCCTGTGTTGCAGTTCTACTGAGAGGGCCAGGTCCGGCAGAAAATGGCTGCTGGAATCTTCTGCAGGCCTGCTTATAGCGCCTCTGGGAATCACATATAGGAGACAAAGACTCCAACCAGAACTTGGAGTGCCAGGAAAGACCGCGAAGTTTGGCCCATTAAGGGCATTGTGATGTATATTTGCTTGTGAATGTAAGCAGTTGACAGACATAAAAGGCCGGGAAGGCTGGGGGAGGAGTAGGCGCGCCCAGGTACCCAGGCGAGTTTGCCCCTGCAGCCCGAGCAGAAGCACCTGGAGTAGCCGGAGGAAAGGACCCATGGAGGAGGCAGAGACCCGACCTGCCCGGTGGAGAGGCTCGGCTCCACGCTGCATGGAGCCGGGGGAGACATAGAGAAGATGCCGTGACTTACGGTGGGATGAGCCCCTGCCAGCACAAGCGACCTACAGAGATGAATGAAACAGGTTTGCTGGAGGAGGCCTATAGCCCCGTGGAGGACTGGGACTGAGAGACACTGTGATTTGTTGCTGCCTGCCAGAGCAGAGATGAAGCCCGGTGGGAAGAGATTTGCCTTGGAGAAAGTTCGTGGAGGACTGGCTCTTGTGGGTGAGATCCTACGGTGCAGCAGGGGGAGGCTGTGTGGAATGGATGCCCCCATCCCGGCCGAGAAGGAAACCATCTTGCAAGGGACTGACTGAAGCCCCCATCTCCTAGTCCCTGCCCCCCTGTCCTGTGCTGCGAGCAGGAGAGGGGAAGAAGGGAGCAAAATCATGGCTGAAAGGGAAGTCTGCTTTAGAATGGAGGGGTGGGGGGAAGGTGTTACTAAGACCCCCATTTTCCCCAGTCCCTGCCCCTCCTGGGCTGCGACCGGGAGGGAAGAAGGGAGCAAACTTCTAACTAAAGCCTGCTAAGGAGGGAGTGGGGGGGAAAAGTGTTTGCCTGGTTTGCATTTGTTTCAAGATTGTTGGTTGCACTCCTGACTCTGGTTCTTTTTCACTGTTTTCTCTTTAGCGTGGTGTAATAAATTAGATAACTTTTCTCTTCTGCTCTCTATGTTGAGTCTGTTTTGCCCGCGTCATTAACGAGTTTGTCTCTTGAGCCGCCCAGTTATGTTTTTTTTCTCCCCTGTCCAACTAAGAAGGGGAGTAACAGACTGATTTTGGTGGGCGTCTGGCCTTTGGCCAGGGCTCAAACCATCACAGCCTGTCAGACTGTCCAAAGCTCAGGCTTTTTGAATCTACTACAGCTTTTTTCTCCCTCTCACCTACCCGCAGCATGGCTGCCACTGGTGTTTCTGGACAGCAACTACCACAGCCTGCAAACATATTTCACCTCAGATGGGTACCAATATCCCCTTCAATGCTGCAGCTCCTCCTGCTGACTGCATCCTCATCTCTCCCCCAAAGCTACAGGATCTCAGATATGAAGACAGCTAGCCTTAAGTATTCAAACCTGATGAATGGTGCCTGTAACAATTGACCACTGCAGCCACTGAAGTTGTTTTTATCACAAGAAATAGAATGCATCAATCTGTATTTGTTAACAGTTTAGCAGAGAAACATTGATAGCT
This sequence comes from Hypotaenidia okinawae, assembly GCA_027925045.1. Lineage (NCBI taxonomy): Eukaryota > Metazoa > Chordata > Aves > Gruiformes > Rallidae > Hypotaenidia > Hypotaenidia okinawae. Next base: position 140,166,746 of record BSDF01000001.1, read on the forward strand.
ACAGTCATGTATTTTGTAGGTTATTTCAGTGTATTGGCAAGATTTGCAGTATATTTTTCAACTCCATTACTCTTTCTAAGGCCTTTTTAGTAACTTACATCACATGCCAAATTTCTCTGATTTTTCTACTGTTTCTATATTTACTTTCTTTGGAAAGAAATATTTAAAAGCCATTTAAAGTTAACACTTTTGATCCATACCTTTGTAACGGGGTCATATTTCACTTGGAACCATTCAACTACTTCTTCCCAAGGCTTTCAGCTAATTTTCAGCTGATCAATAAGAGTGGTTGCGATCAGGAGCTATGTATAAAGCACATGCCTACACCACCATGTCTGAAGCATTGTGTCAATGTATCCAAGCTGACAGTAAACTACCTACTTTAGTTTCACCGATTTTAAAGTAACCACAGATTTGTTATTTGAGAGCTTAGCCGGCTTTTAGTGTAAAACTATCACAGATAGGTCTAAGTTACCCGTCCATCACAATCAGCTCGCAGCAGTAACTGCAGCAATGGTCTAAGCATGAATTGAACATGAATTTACACGTGCATAGCTAGCTGATTACCCATAAATGTATGTATTACTGTAGCAAGGTGAGATGACATTCCCTCTGAAAAGAATATGTGATTTTTATATTTTTTTTCAGATTCAAATATTACTGTCTCCCACTACTTGACTCCATTTAAACTGTAAGTTCATCATTAAAAGAGAAAAGGATTTTAATAAGTATTTATGTTCTCAGTTGTGCTCTTTTTGGTTCCAAGAGAGTCAGTATTTCTTTATTTCAAAAATATAGTCAGGTATGAGTGACTCAGGACACACAGATACCTGTATTTACTGACCTGCTGCCTGTGGTAACCCACACGTAGCAGTTACAGTGTGAATAGCAGCAGAACGGCGGCAACCACTGAAACTTTCCCTTAGGTCCTGACGTTGTGGTCCTGTTTGTTTGGAGGTTTGTGGTGTGCTTGAAGGCTCAGACTGGGCTTCGATGGTTGCTGCAATAGTGTGGTTGTTACCTGAACTAAAGCTAGCTTGGTAAGAGCTACACAGGCTGCGTTCAGTGTGGTGTGGTCCAAACTGATGGAATCTGACTACATGTTATAAAGCAAGGCTTTACTGAAGCAGTAGGGAAGATGAGCAACAACGTGCCCATATGTTGACTCACACACAACTAGTAATACAAGAGAGACTTAGTTCCTTTCTATTTTTTGTTAACTTTTTGTACTTTCCTTAAAAGGCACTTTAGGTTTGTGGTATTAGTTCTTCCTTACACGAGTCACTGCACTTCTTAAATCTGTTAAAATAATTCTAAATATGTTTTAAGTCTGAGAAGTTTGAAACTCCATACTAAATAATAAAGAAGAATACATGGTGGAATTTTTCTTTGACTACAGAACAGTATCTTGTCAGTCTATTGGATAAGTTAAATTCAACATTTGTCCCAAGCATCCATAAAATACATATAACTTTAATATGTATTGATTCATAACAAAATCCCAAGGCAACCTCAAAATAAAAGATTATAGACAGACACAAATGCATGCATATAAGCTGTTACTTATATGATTCACACAGGACTAATTCCTGCTAAATTTAATTTGTAATAATTTTTGATTTAAATGGGTACATTTCAGTATTGTGCTCCTCAGAGGCATGTAGGCTCATCCCATAGAAGAAATTAAAAGAAATTTGAAGTTTTGAATTAAAAATTCAAAATTTTAATATATTCAAAAGAGTTTGAAGATACGTCTCATCTAAATTAGCTACTTCTAACAATATAAACTAACATCTTGGTTGCTACCCTTGCTGCGTTTATTTCTATGTTCAAAGGGGAGTATTTTTTCTTTCTTTTTTTTTTTTTTAAGAGTAGCATGAATGCCAAAATATTCTCTTTGTGGGCAAGTAAACACTCTTAGTTCATCAGTATTTGAATGATGATCAAACTATTCTGAGCATCTCTGAGAAAATCCCTTCTCCCTAATCACCTCTTGTACTGAACTGAAGCTTTAAATCACATACTCAAAATGAAAATGTGAAATGAAGATTTAAATGAAAAATCAAAACACTTTCTTTCCCCTTTCCTGTTATTTTGCCTTAATCGTGTTTTGTTGGAGGTTTTTTTGAGGGGGTGGTTTGTTTATTTCTTGAAAAAGTAGTGTTTGTTGCCTGAGAGAAGCTGACAAATCTTAGAAGCTTTTCCATCTGGAAAGGTTTTACTGTTCCAAATCTCTAGACTCACACTGGTCTTAATTCTCCAGTATATTAGAGGCATAAAGCCATTTTAACAGACACTGTAGGATTATTTCAGTCAAGGATAATTCTCTGATGATGAAGAGCTGCCATAGTAATGTATTGGCATTCCCTGTACCCTTTTGGCACATGGAACTGGGATGAAAGATATGTCCTTACTACAGCCTGAGTCTTTTCAAAGCAAGGAGAAAAAGAAGCAGAAAACAGGTGAAAGATTTTGTGTTCCCCAGCTCTGGCTATTACTATGACATGAAGTTGCAATTCCCTATAATTCATTATAAATCAGCTACTGAAAGTATACGTAATGTTTTTAATAAAACTGAAACCAAAACTAAGTCATTACAGACACTGTGAACAATTATTTCCTGTCTTGTATAATTCCGTTATCTCTTTCTTTCTTTCTTCTGAAGGGATAGGTGTGAAATCCTACAAAAATTAATTTTGAGAAAATCTATGAAAAAAAAATTTAGAAAGATAGTGCTATCCATCACGTACTTATCATGATCAGCTTTCAAAAGACATCTTTCAATTTAAATCTATGAGAGCTATTTACTAACCATTAGAACTCAAAATCAGCCTTCATTGTGCTGTTGCTACTTCTTATGTATTATTACTTCTTGAAAGCTTTCTGGAATTTCCATCCTTGCATTTTTTTACACATGAAATATTTCTTTCAAGGGGAAAAAAAAAAGGAAAATGTCCTAGCAAGTTTATAGCTAACTATCTCAGAAAGGACTAATGATATGGACATGTAATCCCAGGTTATATTCTGCTTTAGCAACTTGAGTGTTATTCCAACCAGTTTTGCAGCATTCTTCTTGTCTGTGTTGTACTACCAAAACACAGCATGTAAGCTTCCTGGCTTACAACTTTTTCAAGCAGGGTTATGTACATGTAGCCATAGAGGGTGAAAGAAAGAGCAATAAAACCCCAGTCCTGCAATTAAAACTCTGATAGCAGATTCACTGGCCTTGGCTGAGCCCATTATCTCTGAAATCCTCGAAAGCAATAGAAATTCCAGCAAGCACCTCACAGAAGTGGAACCTGTCCATGCAGAACCAATTGTAGGATAAAGGCTATATACATTTTCAAGGAAGCATGCCTGACAGCCTGCTTACTGAGTTGCACAGCCAAAAGAGGCAGCTGCTTGCCAATGTTATTTTCTATTATATTTTTGCAGTAAGGGAAGTTATTGATCTGAAAGACATGGTTACTGGTTTACTCCCAGTAAAAGAGAAGGTTGATTAGTTTTGCTTTTGTTTTTTTTCTGAGGGATAATGAGGTGGTAAAACATGGGATTTACAGTTAATAGACTTGAAGACACCACCTTTTAAACGTTTAGAAAGACATCATAGAACCTACAAGGTTTATTTTATTGCAGCTGATACTGGTCACAAAATATATAGCTCTCCTGAAAGAAAGCTCAATTTAATATTTTTATAAGATTTGGATATTATGTATGGCAATTTATTTCACAGATCCCAGAAATAAGCATTTCTGTAGTTCCAAGAGCAAATAGATAAACAAATACATTTAATATACTTAATATACATATAATAAGTGCAGGGTTGGGTTTTTTTCAGGAAATTGCTGTTAATAGAACATTTTTGTATTGTTGTCTGCTCCAGTTGAAGTCCAACCCAAGTCAGTGGTACTTGCTACCTTCTAAATAAATTGTAAGTTATTTCTATCTTATTTGACAGCTCTGAAGGAAGTCTCTTCTCAGCAGACCCCGGTTGGAATAAGCTAAGAAGATTGAGCTGAACATTCACCAGAAATGATTCTTCCACATTTAACCTGAAGTCCAATTACACATATTTATTATTCTGGGATTTATTATATTTTGGAGTCTAATCTATTGTTCAGTTTAGTTGGGGAACTATTGTCCACTGAAGTAGTTTGTCGCAGCCTTTATTTTAAAGGGGGCTAGTGGAAGTTCCCAGCCTCAAAGCAGTGCTGACTGATAAGAAGTAGCAGATGGTGAGCTATTCAGATCAGGACCACACAGTGCTGCAGTGATAGCAACCATGACATGAACAAATGTAGAAAAAGGATAAGTGAGCAGGTAATTATATTATTTTTTCATTTAACTAGTTTCTTGGGCCAGCATTTTTTAAATGTCACATTGTTAAAACCATTTTGCTGGTACATATATATGACCAAAACCATTGTTTCTTTAGAAAAGGTTGTGGTGATTTAGCATGTTTGATAAAATTGATGATAGGTCAATGAGGTCAATGAAAATTCATAGAAGTATGGAATGGCCTGAGTTGGAAGGGACCTTAAAGATCATCTATTTCCAAAACCTCTGTCATGGGCAGGAACACCCTCTACTAGACTAGAATGCTCAAAGCCCTTGACCACTTCCAGGGAGACGGCCTCCACAGCTCCTCTGGGAAACCAGTTCCAGTGTCTCACCACATTCATAATGAATAATTTCTTCCTAATATCTAATCTAAATCCACCCTCCTTCAGCTTAAATCCATTAAACCTTGTCCTGTCACTACATGCCTTTGTAAAAATCATAGAATACCAGGTTGGCAGGAGCCTCAAAGATCGTCTGGTTCAAGCTTTCTTGACAAAATCCCCATCTAGACAAAAGCACTGTTGTGGTGGTTCAGCCCCAAACAGTGGCTGAGGACCGCACACTGCTCACTCACTCCAGCAAGAGAAACAGAGCCTCCATGGTTTGGGATAAGGACAGTTTACTGACAAAATCACCTTGAAAGTAGAACAATAACAGCCAATTACACTCACACCCAATGATAACACAGAGTACCTTACCAACAGGACAATTAGAGTGCTGCATGACACAAGGACCAACCCAACACTCAGACTACCCTAAAGACACCCAGCAGCACCCCTCCTCCACCAGCCCCTTTTATGGGGGAGTGATGTCAGGTGGTGTGGAAAACAGCCCAGGCTAACTCAGCTCACCTGGGCTGGCTGCTTGAGGAGGTTAATTCTAACCTGGCGAGAACCAGGACAACTGTACAGACAAGATGGTCCAGCAGACTGTGCAGCTGAAGTATCCAGTGTTGGGGAATCCACCACTTCCTTGGGGAAATTATTTCAATACCTGATTGTTCTTTTTCTGTATTTTTTTTTCTTGAGTCCAATCAGAATCTCAGAATCTCCCTTTCCTGTAGGCCCCCTTTAGATACTGGAAGTCTGCTATAGGGTCTTCCTGGAGCTTCTAGGGTTGTTCCACGAACACATAGTGAGGCAAGTCTTGAGGTTGCTGTTTGAAAAAGTCTAGGTAGACTGGTCAAATCCTGCTTAAAGCCACTGACACCATAGCAGGATTTGTTGACAGTGACTCAGGGAGTAAGCAATCTATGAATTAGACCCAGGATGAAAAGCCTAAGAAAGAATTGAGTGTGCTTCATAAAATGTAGGACTTTTCAGGAAAGTACTTTGATAGTGAAAAATTATGTGGATTCTTTAGAGTTCCATTGAAAAAAGAATCTTCTTTTCTTGTAGACAGTGCTTCCTGTAACACTATCCTGAAAGATTTTAATGAAATATTCTGCTCCAAAGGACACCGTTTGAAAATACCATGATTGTTTATTTAACTGAAGTTGTTAATATAACCAAAAAATGTGATTTGATTACTTTTGTCTGAAAGCTGTTCTTGTATGTCGCTATATCCACCTCTCTTCTGAACTGTGACAAAGACAGTGAGACACACAGCTGGCCTTTCTGATGATTACATATTTGTCCTCCAAAAATCCAAATTACTTCCCTATTTTTTTAATGAGAATTCCATTGGGTTGACTCACTACCACAAGATCATTTTCTTAGAAAAACGATGTTAGATTTTACCTTCTCAGCAATGAGAGTAGTTGATTCTATATCAACTTGACAGTGCTTAGAGGAAATTAAATATTTTGAGAGTTAAGAGAACTCTGTACAGGCCAGCAAAATGATTAACAGCTCTCTCAACCTGATTTATCTTCTATAGTGTTTCTTCTGGAAGTAGGACTTTGATGCCAAGGAAAGTCTGTCTCCAACAAGAAGGAGCTTAAATTCACTGTTATGAATGTCTGTCCTACTCGGAGGGAGGATCCAAGGAACTACAGTTCTGTCAGTCTGACCTTAGTCCCGAGAAAGATCACAAATGGAGAGGGTCATCTTGGGAGCTGTCATGCAGCACATGCATGATGGCCAGGGGATCAGGCCCAGTCAACATGGGTTTACAAAAGATTGATCCTGTCAAACTAACCTGATTGCCTTCTATGACAAGGTGACCCGCTTAATGGACAAGGGGACGGCTGTGGATATGGTCTACCTGGACTTCAGTAAAGCCTTTGACACGGTTTCTCACAACATTCTGACTGAGAAACTGGCTGCCACTGGCCTGGACAGGTAGACCCTCTACTGGGTTAAAAACTGGCTGGATGGCTGAGCCCAAAGGGTGGTGGTAAATGGAACAAAATCCAGCTGGAGGCCGGTCACGAGTGGCATCCCCCAAGGCTCAGTCTTGGGTGGAGTTTTGTTCAACATCTTTATCAATGATCTCAATGAAGGGATTGAACGCTCCCTCAGTAAGTTTGCAGATGACACTAAGCTGGGAGGAAGTGTTGGTCTGCTTGATGCCAAGCATCATCGGTGGAAGACAACAGATTTTAGATGCACTCCTTCCCAGTAGGAAAGACATGGAAAAAATAAGTGCAGATGCAGTAGATAGTACTCGTTTTATTACAATACTGAAGTGTTTTGAAATAAAAGATTTCAAGAAAACTAGGACATTCATGTCATCCCAATCTAAATGGGCAATTAATGTGCATAAACATAAGAGCAAGGGCACAAATGTTAGAGTAATGTAGACATGTCTCTGGTCTGAGCTGAGTCAAGCTGTGACTCAGCTGTGAATAGTTCATTCATTCCATCATTTTCATAGACAGAATTACTGCAATATCATCAAAACCCACACATTTGAATAGACCAAATATTCAATATCTCATACGTGCAAGATAAATTTCGAAAACAAAAGGTAAGAGGTATAAACTATTTTACAGACCTTGTATCTTTCATTAAAAAGCAGCTTGGGTCAATAAACCCAAGCACATTCTGGGCAGTTGCTCTGATGCATTTTTCACAAGCAGCATTTTCTTTATATAATTTTGATCACACTATGAATGTTTAATAAAATAAAAAAAAAAGACTGGTTTTGTGTTCTATTGTATGTCACAAGCCATTTTTGGGGTTTTTTTGTTTTGCTTTTGCCCACATGTGCCTTTAGGAATGGCTTTGACAGACTGACTGTCAAAGAGAGGCATAGGTAGAATTTTAAACACTGTAAATATATCTAAAATCTGAGGGAGAGGAAAAACATGTGAATTTATATAATGCAGCTTTTCACTGATCCAATCCATTTAAACATTAGAAATAATCAATTTTGTCCTCCTGCTGTAGCTTTTAACCTTGTTTACCTGTTTCCAAGGGAGCATATTAAACAAGCCCTTAGAAAAAAATAGTGCTAATTATAAGATTAAACCAATATTGAAATCAGTAGCAAACAAGTTAGAACAAATATGCTTTTATATCAAATGAGCACTGTATCCCTTCGCAGTAACTGGGAAAGATAGGCTGTTCAACAATAAAATAAAGAAAGAGGCAGAGAGAAAAACAAGGGAAGAAATACAGTCATGTTGTATTTACTAAGCTTTGTAAGGTAAAACAATCACCTTCTGTGTAAATCAGTACAAAAGGACGATTTCAACCAAACTCTGCCAATGTCAGAACTAATCACTGTTTCTCCTTTTCTTATGCAATTATACTTATCAATTAATAGTAATTGAGATTAGGAACATTGTAGGATAACCATGGGTTTCGCAGTAATAGCATATATAGTTTTTACCTTACAGATTTTTCAGCAAGATTTGCACAAGATCTTTCACCTCAGAAAGTAGAAGACAAAATAAACCCTTTAGTGCATTCCTTGAACAGATCTTTCACCTCAGAAAGTGGAAGACAAAATAAACCCTTTAGTGCATTCCTTGAACAGCTGCTTTTTGGGGATAGGGAAAGAGGAGAGCACAATATATGTTCTTAAACACCACAGAAATTTACACGAAGTAAAAAGTTATATAATGTTAATTCTGCTTAGGAAAAACATAATGTAGATCCCCCTCCTTTAGTACAGCAGAGCAGCCTAGTTTAATATAGCTCATATAATGTCTTCTAGAGAGGAAAATATGTTAAACTACAAGGGGGGACTGTTAAAGTGGAATGTGTCTTTCTTGTATTTCTAAATCCAAGAAGACTGAAGACTTGAAGACTGAAAGTCAGTAAAAATATTAGGTCTTCAGAGCCTAGATTTTTCCTGCTGTGTTTCTGGTAGCAATCGCTGTAACTTGCAGTCATTTTACAAAGCAAATAGAAGATATTTTAGAAAACCAGCGTAGGAGAACTGTTCTGGTAGATGACTGCTTGGCTGTAATTAGCTGGAATAAAGAAACAACACAAACAAAAACCTGATATTTCTCAAGGTTCAGCATGGACTCTGGAACCTATCTGAGGATGTTTTTAAGGGCTAAGCAAAATGTCTAGGGGTAGTTGGCGGGAGGTGGGTTGGAGGGGGGAGGAATTATTCCCTTTCTCCGTAAGTCCCACCTCTGCTTTCCAAGAAGGAATAATATCAAAATAAGACATACACAGGCATAGATGCATAAATATAAATGTGTATAAAAGCCTTTACTTTGGGAAAATTCACTTGGGTGACATATCTTTCTCAAAGAATCACTGTCAAGTTCTCTGCAGTGTCAAATATGTTGACAGCAAGCATCATCATGACTGTAATTTGTGAGTCATTCTGCCAGTTCCTGTCTGGTAAAAGCAAACTGTCCTTGAACACTGAATATTTTCCTCCCACAAAGTGGCCAGTGACTCTCCCCTCAGCATAGTATCCCAGAGATGCAAAGAAATGAAGCTCTCCCTTTCTATGACAAGATAAACTATTATCTTTTCATCAAGAGCAATCTTCAGATAATTCAATATCCCAATCAGGTCTGATCTGGCTATTTCACAACACAAATGTGACTGGTTTTCCTGCAGTTGTACTGATTCAAGGCAGCAGTGACTGCTATGCTGTGGAAGAAAAATAGCGTTAGCCTGAAGAAAAATACAAGGCAGTCGAAATAGATTTGTTGATTTCAACTGACGGTAAGACCCTGTGGAATGCAAGGTCTTACTCGCTGCGCTTAGGGCTCTTAACGGCTACCCTCTGCAGTTTGCCGGCAGAGGATAAAGCACACAACAAAAATGTGTCTATTGCTCCATGTTTCCATGTTCCTTACTGTGCATTTTCAGGGTGCTACCTTTGGGAAGAAAAATACAACTCAAAATTGTTTTCACTATACATGCATATGAAGATGTATCTTCAGGCAGAATTCACCTTCTGGGCAAAAGATGTCAGCAAGTCTGAAAATATAACATAGGTAAATTCTATAAAGTTTCGTGATTCTGGCATGTAAATGTCACTAAGGCAAGGCTGATCATACCACAGTGACCATACACTATATGCTTCTTCTCTGTAATATATTTTAAATATATACTAAATATAGATTTAGTATAATCCATGGTTACTATTATTTTTACCCCTTCTCCAGTGATGAAACCATGTAAAAAAGAAAATGCAACTGCTATAGCCTCTTAACTATGGAACCTTGAGTTTGTTTGGGTTTGTGTTTAAATATGGTTTGTAGTTGTTCTAATTTTCTTCTTCTTTCTTCTTTCTTCTATCCCTAGACAACTCTATTGTCTAGGGATATAATCTGATTCAAACAGAAATGCCATTATGTGAGGAACACAATTTAAAAAGGTTAATAGCTGTTTGCACATTGGTAGTTGTAGAATTGCACCCAGGCTCCGCCAATGTAGCAGCTGTTTGTCAAGGATCACTGAAAATACTATTCTGTGCTAAATGGGAAGATTATATGCCCTGCCATTATGCAACAGCATCAGGGGAAAAAAAAAAAGTTAAAAAAGACATTTTGCTGATCCATAACTTTTACTCAAAAAAGCTACCGTTTACCTAGAGATTCAGTCAGGAATTCATGATTTAATCTTGAGTAAAATAATGAGATGTTGATCCTGTGATGAAAGTCCAGAAGTCAAAACACTTTGCCTATATACCCGTTCTCTACTCTTCCTTATGCCCAAGAAATTCAGCTCTGATGATATTGGAAAGACAGATAAAGTCAAGTAGATCAATATCATTCTACGTAAGTTCTTTTTATCATATTTGGAGGCATTTCTATTAAAAAGGGAAGCACAACATAAAGTATGTTGTAATAAATTGTAATTGTCTTAGTGTGTGAAAGTCATGGCAGGAATTTATGTCTGAGGCCTTCCTACTATAAAGAAATACCTTCTGAAGAATAGAGAAGTGAGAGTCCAGAGAAGGAAGAAAACTGATCAGAGACTTTTTTTTAGAGGTCTTAGTGAGCTCTGGAGAGGGACTGGCATTTAGTTTCCTTTGATCTACCAGACAGTGAAGCTTGATAAGACTCTCCTGTTTCCAAGAAACTGTGTCAGTCATAAATAATACATTTATAGTAACCTAAGAAAAAGCACAAGACAGACAGTTAGGAACATTGCACCAGTTAGCTACAGCTGCTACTGAGAATGCAGCGAGTGCCAAGCAGTACACAGACTGGGACGAGGATCAGGTCAAGGGAGAGGCTGGTAGAGCAAGCAGAGGAGAGGTGGGTGAGGTGAAGCAGCTCCGGTCTCAGCAACACTGTCTAAATCAGTCTTTGTTCCCTTGAAAGATTGTACAGTCCCTGGCTAAGATGGGTATCACTGCAAGGGGAGGAAGCAGACAGATTGCCAGCAGTTACCTCACTAGTGCAGCAATTGGTAAGGGAAATGTTTTGTACTGCCTGGTACATCTATTTGGTCAAGTTTTCTTTCTTCTCTTTTAATAAAATATCATTACATCAACTGGTTGGCATTTATAACTCACTAAGCACTATTTAGCATTTCATTTATTTTTTCCTAGATTTCCAGGTTTCTGCATGAGGCAGTGTTTTATTAGGAACCATTTAAATCCAAACACAACCTTTGTTCCTGTAACCTCACAAAACCTGAAAACATCACATTTGAAGAAAATATATAAAGCATTAAAATGGTCAAGAGCAAGAACTTAGATTTTTGAGTGTGGATCATCTTTACAGATTTTAAAGATGATAAAGTAAAGCTTGTGAAAATCTGTTTCAATTGTCATGATTTTTAGGCAGGAATTCACTGGTTTAGAAAGACAAAAATTAAATATTACAAAAAGGATTTGTCCAATTAATGAGCCAGAGTTCCACCTCTAGTCAATTGAGCGAGAAGAACACTGGTAGAGTATATCTTATTTCCTCACCTTCTTGAAGATACTTAAAGCAGACCAAAGGAAACATTATTTAAAACAACTTGTCTCTTTGACTATAAAGTGAATTCAGACTGATTCACTTGGATCTAGACATCTGTATATTTAGCATCTAATATGTGAAATTAATTCTACTTTAAATGCTCAAAGGAATGTCTGGAACAACAGACAAACCCACATCTGTCTCTTACAGACCTTCAGAACAGCTCCAGTTCAGGTATTGGAAGGAAACCTTTGAGTTGGGAATAATTGTCCATATTTTGGTTTTGTTGCTGCTGCTTTATATAAACAAGAAAAAAAAAAGATATTTCATGTTTGTAAAGCAACAAAAATATTAAGTAGACAGCATTATACTAAATCTAACCAAAGAAATCAACAGAACTGGCATGTTATAATAGGATGAAGACAAGTCTACAAATTTCTGTCACTGAGGAATTTTTCAGACTGCTATTTCCAGGTAATCTGCCACCAGGATCACCAATGCTTCATGAGTAAGCTACTCTGATTTACTTCTACTGAGACTGTGTTGATATTAGGCTAACAATATTAAAAGTAGTAACTATATAGAGTGTAAAAGAATAATGAAACAGGAAAGAAGTTAGTCTTCTAAATCTACTACACTAAATCTACTACAGAAGTTTTAACAGAAGGGTCTGGATACTTTAGGATACTTAGATAATTTAGCTGATAGTAAAACAAGAAGAGAACCATTCAGCTCCTTAACAATGCAAATGATTACACTACAATATGAAAACCCTTTTCCTTTCAAAGTTGGAAGATCTCATTCTGAGTCTAAAAGATGTTTGGAATTTCTCCAACTATGCAGCACACTGTTGTATGAAAAAAATTGGTGAGATTATTCAAAAGTATTTATGGTTTGGTGTCCCAGACAGCCTAGAAGAGGCATATAGTCAATATAAATAGCACAGAGAAGTAATATGTGGCTTGTGATTCAACTGAAATAACAAAATATTGTCATGTGCACAGCTTTGACACTATTTCATAGTTATAGATCCTTACACTGCTTTAAGTACACACACAAAAAATACTTGTTTCTGAAGTGCAGCCAAGCAGGATAAAGGAAACCACTGCAGTACTCTTCTTTTAGGATTTTGATAGACTAGGCAGTTTTGAAAGAGTGTGACTCAGTTCACAGCAATGTAAAGAATTTAAAAAAAACCCCACTGTTATGGGCTGTAAACCAAAGCAATTATCTAATATTGATAAGTAGAAAACTAAGCAATTACTTAACAATGCTACAAATATTTTTTCTGGGTTGTTTCTGCTGGAAATAGAAACCCATACCATACATGACAGTTATTCCTTGGATGCAGTTCAGTTCATTCATGGGCAATGTCTATATTGCCTTGTTTCTAGCAAAAATACTTCATTAATAAATGCTTATTCCTCGTGGCTAGATAAGCATCCCTGACATTTGTGTTTGTGTCATTGAAGTGAAAGGTTGCAATTTTGATTGTCTTACACTATGACTAATTCATCGACCTACACATGAGCAGCAATATTCAGAGAGTTTTGGGGGGTTATCTCAAGCAGACAAAAGATGTGTCTTCCAAAATTGCAGTTCTGTCCCTCCACCAAATTGCTCTATCCCATGGCATGTTAAATAGACCTTATCTAACCTGTAGCAGCTGTAAAATGCTAGGGACCCAGTAAATTATGTACAATTTTCACAGGAAAATTTATTTATTCAATTTTTTAACAAAAAATTTCCATGCATCGTGTCATGCCTTAATGTCATTTCATCTGACAGATATTTAAGGAAAAGCTTTCTTCAATTTGTTCTTTTACATAAAAGCACTTATACCAGCTCCTTCTACATCCTCTGTTACTTCTTATCTTTGATTTATATAAAGGCAGAACAAGTGGAAATTTTGCCTGACATTTAAAAGCTAGCCTGAGATTTTGAAATTCATACTCAAGATATAATTTTCAAAAATCATAGAGTCATAGAATCAAAGATTATTTGGGTTGGAAAGGACCTCAAGGATCATCTAGTTCCAACCCCCTGCCATGGTCTGGAACCCCACAACTCCCCAACCCTCCATTAGACCAGGTTGTCCAAAGCCCCATCCAACCTGGTGTTGAACTCTGCCAGGGAGTACCATCCACCCTCCTTCAGCTTAAATCCATTACCCCTTGTCCTATCATTACACTCCCTGACAGTTTCTCTCCAGATTTCTTTTAGGCCCCCTTTAGGTACTGGCAGGTTGTTTTAAGGTTTCCCTAGAACCTTCTCTTCTCCAGACTGAACAACCCCAACTCTCTCAGCCTGTAGTTCATAGGAGAGGCTCTCCAGCCCATGTTTGACTCTCCTCTGGACTTGCTTCAACAGGGCCATGTCTTTCTTGACATAAGAGGCAATTCTAAAAATAAAGCGTGTCTTCAGTACCAAAGTGTTAATATGGTGCCAACAATTCTGATCTGAACTGCACTTCATAGTAAAATTATAGTAAAACTACAGTTCTAAGATCTAAGCAGAGGGCAATTATCAACCAAACCAAACCAAAACAGTTCAATTGTTGAAGGGTAGCAGTTTAGGTAACAGCTGGTAACAAGTCAACCTTAGTGTATAATTTTCATTTTAATTATGGATCAGCCATGCAGAATAACATTAAAATAGAATCAACTGAACTAAACAACAGGTAAGAACTGCTGAAGAAAATCTGTAATGTTTTGCAAGAGGGTACATTATTAAATAATATCAACCAAAAAGTAAAGAAATAGAAATGGACTACCTTAGCCAGGATTAAAATGAAAAAGAAAATAATAACAAAAAATATTTCCTCCAACATGACTCCTTCCCATGGGTTGGAGATCTGCACAGACTGCTCCAGCATAAGTCCTTTCCACAGGGTGAAGTCCTTCAGGAGCGGACTGCTCCAACATGGGTCCTCCATGGGTTCACAAGTCCTGCCAAAAAACTTGCTCCTGCTCCTGCATGGGCTTCTCTCCACAGGGTCATGGGTCCTGTCAGCAAGCCTGCTCTGGCATGAGCTCTCTGCAGACTACAGCTTCCTTCAGGGAATATCCAACTGATATAACATGGTGTCCTCCATGGGCTGCACAGTATGTATTTTCTTTACTGTAGCCCTCCAGGGGCTGCAGGGGAATCTGTGCTCCAGCAGCTGGAGAACCTCCTCCCCGTCCTTCTTCACTGACCTTAATATCTGCAGAGCTGTTCCTCTCAGATATTTTTACTCATCTCTCCAAGCTGCTCTCATGCAGCATATTTATCCTACTTAAATACCTTATCCCAGAGGTGCTACAGCCGTTGCTGATGGGCTCAGCCTTGGCCAGCAGCAGGCTCATCTTGGAGCCATATGGCATTGACTCTATCAGACATGGGGGAAGCTTCTAGCAGGTTCTCACAGAAGTCACCGCCATGCTCCTCTCTTCTTTCCCC
This sequence comes from Hypotaenidia okinawae, assembly GCA_027925045.1. Lineage (NCBI taxonomy): Eukaryota > Metazoa > Chordata > Aves > Gruiformes > Rallidae > Hypotaenidia > Hypotaenidia okinawae. Next base: position 140,181,804 of record BSDF01000001.1, read on the forward strand.
TACACTCACTCCAAATAGGACACAAATAACACAGAACTGGGAGGGATATTAGGAGGTCACTAGTGCACTGTTTGCTTCAAGGAATGAACAATTCTATCTATGTAATTTCTAACAGATGCTTAAGATACATTTTCTGAAGACTCTTGTGAATAAGATCTCACCACTTCCCCAGGCCACCTATTCTATTGCTTCCCTAATCTTACAATTAAAAAGGTTCTCTATTATCTAAACTAAATCTCACTTAAAAGTAATTTAAGTGACTTACTGTTTCTTCTGTCTTCACAGATTCAGAGAATAGACATTCCTTCTTTTTAAAGTCTGTTACACATTTGGAGATTTATGTTGTATCCCTCTTCTGAATTTTCACTATTTTAGCCTAAACAGCTCAATTTTTAAAATCTCTATTTCATATTATTTTATATTATAAACCTCTAAATATTAGCATGCATAAAAAAGAAAGATAATAACTTTATATATTTCTGAGCAGAAGACATATTACAGCACATGTTATGTTGATAATAATATTAACCTACAAACGTTTCAGAATTGGCTAATTTTCTCTGAAAATTGCATACATTTAATGATATTCAGTCATAACAATAACGTGTGTTATACTGAATATGTATATCAATTTGAGATACATCAAAAATTTGAGGACAGAAGAAAGAAGAAAAAGGTAAATAAACAGATTTGGGTTATCTGGCTGTGACAATTGCTCAAGGAGACTAAGGTAATTAGCTAGAGCAAGAGCTGAAGAGACAAAGCTGCTGCCATGTAGTGGCTTATCCACTTACAGAAATGTTATGTCTTTTAATTTACAAGGTCAATTCAGTAGAGATCTCAGAGAAGATAGGGAATAGAATCATAGAATGATAGAATTATTTAGACTAAAAAAGACCTTTTAAGATCATCCAGTTGAACCATAAACAAAATGCTGCCAATTCTGCCATTCAGGTTCTTAAGCACCACATTTAAAGGTCTTTTAAATACCTCCAGGGATGGTGACTCAGCCACTTCCCTGGGCAGCCTGTTCCAATGATTGACAACCCTTTCAGTGAAGAATTTTTTTTCCTAACACAAGTGGTAGCCCACACAATGCAAGTGAATACATTCCTTTAACCTCATTTCGCTTGTGTTTCTTCTCTTTATTTCTACAAAGAACTTGAATGTCACCTCCTAGATTTAGTGGAGACCTTCCTACATCTGTCCAAGGTTCTTTAGGATGTGAAGACTGTTTCTTGCCAATTTCTGTCCTGAGTAGAAACTGAAGTTTTGTTAAACAAGGACTGAAGTTACCTATTGTATTTTTGTGGCAAAGAATGTAGTAAAAAGCTGCAGTTATCACAGTACCTAATGCTTCTGAAGTTAGGAAAGATATTTGAAGAGTTCTAGGACACAGAAAGGAAAAACAAATTGTAAAAGTCAGGAAAGCACAACAGTGATACTACAAGATTAGTTTGGGTTTAGCTTATTTTTTTTTTCATTTGATAGTAAAAAAAGAAAAGAAAAAAAATTCTAAAAGAGAGGGAAAGAAATTTTTAAAAATTAAATGAGAGTTTGATAAAAAAAAACCACACAGTACTCAGAATACAAAAATAGATCCACTTTTGCAGCAAAAGAAATTGACATGAATTGCAGAGGTTTTTTTATCAATGTAAGTAGTGCTTTTTGTGATTCTCCTTCACATGCCCTGACTATTCTGAGCTCTAACTTACTTCTGTCTGTACTCACTTCCTTGGGAGTAATGAACTCCTGCAATCAGCTCCTTTTGTCTCCAACTTCTTTTTCTGCTTTCCTGAATGGAGTACTATATCTTCTTGACTGAGTAGCTTCCTTTTCTTTTCTGGCAGAGAATGAGACATAAAAGGAATTTTGCTGACTACAAATAGGAACCAGCAATCTGTCAACTTCTTCCCTGCTACTCAAGGCAACAATGAAGGTTACAGGATCTTTAAAAACAAACTTTCTGATTTATTATTTTTTGCTCAAGTGATAGAATTAGCATGCAGAAAACGAGATCAGGAAAGACACACAAGTTACTCCTCCATCACAGGCTTTGCATGTTAGTCTAGCCATTTTATGTTAAAGCAGCTATGAAAACTTACTCATACCTTGTCAACGCTTACCAAATATTTAGATAAATTCTTTTGTGGCACAGTAAGTTTTCAACGGAATATATTGGATTAGAAAAAGGGAAAAAATCTGTTAAACGATCATTCTGTGTCAAACATTGTTTAATGTCGATTACCATGATAATTGTTTAACAGATTAACTGGGGAGGAGGTACAGAAATGTCTACTTGGATACTGTTATGAATAAGTAAAGTCGTTGTTTATTCAAGAGAAGCCTCAAGACCTGATGGCAATGATTTACACAGCAGGAGGGAAAAGAAAGGTTGCACATCTACTTGTAATCTGATAATCTAGTAGGATTTTATAGGCCTTGTCACCTAAATTTCTATCTGTTTCTGACAAAGCATTAAGAACATCAGGATGATCCTCTCTTTGGGAGAGAGCACTTTTGTCATAGAGACACTGACTGAGCTCATATCATAGATTCATAGAATCATAGAATCATAGAATTGTAGGGGTTGGAAGGGACCTCCAGAGATCATCGGGTCCAACCCCCTGCCAAAGCAGCTCCCTAGGACATATCACTCAGATAGGCGTCCAGACAGGTCTGGAATATCTCCAGAGAAGGAGACTCCACCACCTCCCTGGGCAGCCTGTGCCAGGGCTCTGTCACCCTCACTGTGTAAAAGTTCTTCCATGTGCTCCAACTTGCAGCCATTGCCCCTTGTCCTGTCCTCACAGACCACTGAAAAGGGGCTGGCTGATTCTCCCTGCATCCCCTGCTTAAGATAATTATAGACTTTAATTAGGTCCCCCCTTAGTCTTCTCTTCTCAAGGCTGAACAGTCCCAACTTACTCAGCCTTTCCTCATAGGGGAGATGCTCCAGGCCCTTAATTATCTTCGTATATGTATAATGCAGTACTTGCATTAAAGCTAAATTTGCTGGTGCAATTTCTTTTGCCAAAACTTTAGGGTTTAAGTGTATTGAGCTCTCATGTTTACTGTAAGGTTCATTTATTTAACCACTTCTTCAATTAGTAATATATTAACTTCGTGATAGATTTTGTTGTTTGTGAGATCAATTTGTCTGATTTTGCTTTAGGCAGAGATCAATACTGTACTGTAATGGTGTATGGATTCTCGAGAAGCCAAAATCTGAAAAAATACTAATCAATACTGCTGTTGTCCTCATATATTACAATTTATATGTGGAGAAAATAAAATGGGATTTTGAAATAGATGACTTTATTGGGGAAAAAATAAATATATTGTTTTCTTGATGGTGCATATAATTCTGATCATAGCATGATTCCAGACAGACAAGATCTACGAAGTTATGAAATACAATTGTTCTGAAACTATTGGTTGGTGAGAAACTGATATTTTCTAAATGTCAACAGAAGACCCAATGAACATGAATAGCAAAAACTTTTCGTCTTCCAAATTAGGGATTTCCTTCTCATGAAGTCACATAATATTACTGAAAATTGCAAAACTGGACTAACCTTTCAAAGTTAAATAAAAACAACTTTATATTGCTGGTACTGTCCACTTCCTGCAAAAATTCAACCCATCTCTTCTCAAGAGTACGTGATATGAAATCATGAATGTTTCTCCTATAATGTCAGAGTAGCATAATAAAATGCACAAGAGAAGAGGAAAGCAATGGCTCATTTTTCCCAAAGGAATAAAAAACTTTCAGTGACATCCACTGTCGGTGACCTAAAAATAACCTTCAACTGGTAGTTTCAGTCTATATCCTTGAAATTATTAAGAACAGAACTTCTGTTTGGGTACTTTACTGAAAAGAAATTGAGATATGAGAATTAATAAGAATTTGTGATTAAATACCTTCGTTTAATGGAGTAGCGTTGTTTCGCCAGTGATCCAGTCAACAAATCATTGCTCAGGAATATGCTATGGAAAGTGACAATGACACCTGACATATCTAATCCTTTTGAATAATTTAGAACTAATAAAAATATTATACATTTGTTCTATACATATGCAGATTTGGGCTACAGAGATTAGGAGTAGAGACATTACAACTTTAAAATAGGTATTTTCAATTATGTAGCTGTGTAATTCTTCTGAATCACTTGTTATCTGAAGGATGTTTTTCACAAGACACCAGGAAAATGCAGTCTCAGTGACAGCTGGCTTTCCTTAGACTTCAGTCTGTGAAAACTGCATCATTTGGATCAAATAATTTTACACAATTGTTTTTAGCATATCCCTTTAATTGAATTATTTCCCAACTACCCCCACTCCCACACACACACACAAAAAGTATTTTCACTGTACTAAGTATCTGAACAGCTATTGAACACACATCTGTGTGGCTGGCTCTGTCACAAGGCATAAAATTCATCCAGTGATTCCTGCATGTGGCCTAAGAATTGCAGCAGAAATAAATGGTATATTTGGAGAGGCACAATTTCTCAATTTAACAACTTCAAGATGAACAGGGGAGGGGGAAGGAGGGAAGATCTTTACTGTTTGATAAAGTGCTTCACTTACTGAAGTTTTTTGGTTTGTTTTTTTCTATATTGTATATTTTCCTATTTGTGCTTACTAACCACAACTTCAAGATCCCCACCTTCATCTTGTTATCTGATACTCTAACATAACCGGCAACTCCAACTTAATGACTTTACATCATTAAATCCATACATCTGACCTTTTGGCCATGACATCACATAAGCAGATCACAATAACTGGTTAAATACAAAGGTGATCTAAGTATTTGCCTGTATATCCTAAAGTGACTGGGTTTTTTTATGCTTAAAACCAGTATTTTTCTTTCTGTCCTAAAAGTAGACAATCTAAAGATCAAATACCTCTTTTGAAGCACAGAAAATGTCTTTGTTCCTCTACAAACTCTCAGCCAAGTTATTTATAGAGTATAATGAATACATAGAACGGAGGGAATTGTCTTAAAAACTTACAAGTTCTCATTCATATTTTTCAAGTTACACTTTTCATTCTAACTTATTTTACGATGCTCATAGTTATTTTAAGTTTTGAATATTCACCTCATTAAAATACTTCTCTGCAACCGAGTTCCAAAACACACACATTTGTAACATTCCTAGCTTTGTCTATTAAAGTTATTTCTGCTAGCTGCCGTCTGAACAGACTCTTTATTCCCTATCATTTTATGAATCTCTGTGTATTCCCTATCCTTTCTCTTTTATTTCTTTCCCTGTCCTAAGCCATGATAATTTACTCCCTTTCTTCTAGCCTTTTGGTAACAGTGATAAATTTCCTTTTCGTTTCATCATAGCGACTAGTCTGGAGCAGTCAGAGTTAATTAAGCAAATCATACATGGGACATTAAAGACCCTAAAACCTTATCTCACAGCCAATAGAGAAATGTTTCATTCAGCTAGGTCTCTTAAGTCAAGCTCTGTCCCTAATCAACAAAACCCATCAAAGATGTGCTGGGTCAGGCACAGATCACTATGTTTAAAGGTTTCCTGCTTTTCATTTTTTCCCATTACTCTACATTTCACATATGTGCACCTCAGTAATATTTTAATGTTTAATAATATTGATTTTTTTTCTCCATAATTTCTGCATAATTCCATTTGAATAACAGTCTGTGTTGTACAAAATGGAGTATGGTAATGTTGCCTTGTCACCTGAGGCAGGAGAGTTCACTTCTGCAAAGAAAGAAACCATCATTGGACAGGAAACATAATAAAGGTTATTCCTGAATTCCTTCAGGGCACTTGTATCTGTTACACTCATGACATTTTAACTGAAAGTGTGTAGAGCTAATTAGTCAGAAGCAGAAGTGTAATCAATACTGATTTATGAATATTTCCCACATGCAACACTACTTGTTTGGACAGAATAAATTGTTACTTGTATCATTTAATCTCTCTGATTCCTTAGTGTTCTTTGTTTATAAAAATAATAACCTTATTTGATTAGAACTGAGCGTTTCCAACTGCAGTCATTTGAAACAGAGATTTTTTTTTTCTGAATGTGTATGTACAGATGCCTAGGGCTGCTTTGGGGCCATGAAGCTCTGGGCTTGGGGGTCTTCTATAAGAGAAATGAAACCAGATCAGCTCCTAACTGAAGACTGCTTATAATGTTATGAAAATTAATGCTAGCTAGTTGCCAGTTATTCATCTGTTCTTTTACAGATTAGTTTGTGTGATCTCTAGCCCCAAGCAAGCCTGAGAGTATTACAAGCATCACAGTCTTGCAGGCTGGCATCCCTTTGTAAGTGAGGTTTTTCTAACAATTTTAATTGCCTTCACATTGATCTTTCCTTTTCTGCCAAAGCTGTCTTGAAACACCCCAAAATTTAATCAATATTTCATGTACTGGTAGATCATAATTTTTTATTCTGTCATCTCTTTATTGATAACTTGATTTACTTTTCAGCTTAAAGCTTGCAAGTCTTCCATTTATACCATTTTGTGGCTGTGCCAGCACTACCACTGATGTCTAAATGGATTTGCTGAGTTATCACCACAGAAGATGTATCATGCTGCCTAAGAAGGGAAAAGAGCATCTGGAAGTAGGAGGTCAGAAGATGACTACTTTTGGTAACACTAGAAATGTAGAGGAACTGTTAAATAGTCTCTTTTCCCAAGTAACAAGTGATAGAACAAGAGGAAATGGCTTCAAGTTGTGCCAGGGGAGGTTTGGATTGGATATTAGGAAAAATTTCTTCACTGAAAGAGTTGTGAACGATGGGATAAGCTGCCCAGGGAAGTGGCTGAGTCACCATCCCTGGAGATATTTAGAAGACCTGTAGTTATGGGGCTTAGGGACATGGTTTAGGTAGACTTGACAGTGTTTGGTTTACAGTTGGACTCAATGATCTTGAAGATCTTTTTCAACCTAAATGGTTCTATGATTTCATGCCTCTATACATATGGCTTCTTCAAGAGGAAAGTTTTCTTGATGTCTGCATGTTGGGTAGACAGTACTCTAAGATTTAGTTAATGTCATTCAACTTTGCAGTGAATGATGATCAATTTATGTGTTTGCAATTTCTTACTTTCACTTCACCTGTTCCTCCTAAAGACTTCAAAAATTTTGGGATACTGTGATCTGTATTCCTCAATTGGGAACAAAAGTAGCTATGAGTACAATACTTCTAATTTTAAATTTGGAGAACAAAAAAGTAATAATAAAAAAGTACCCCTCAAAGATCCATGATGTTATTGTTTCAGTAAAGATGAAAGAAAGATGAAAGAATCCTGTGTAACTATGTTTATCATGTCAGATTACTTTTTCCTTAACCGCTATCAAGTAACCATGAAAGCATTTTAGTTCTTCAGCTCTCCATTAGCTACCCACGACACCTTTTCACATCATGAATAATCTTAAAGAATCAATATTTATTCTTTCTTTCCATTACAGGATGAAAATTTTATATATTATCTTAGTTGTCAGATCAACCTACTAAGATTTCTAGTCCTATGTAGTAGAAAACTGCTTATCAAGATGTTTGTTAGGAACTTCCTTGAAGCATTCACCTCGTGGTATTCAATGATATCTTTTTATGAAAAAAGTAAAAATATTCATCCTGTCCATTACAAAATGCATTATCTCATTCAACTTCTAAGATATACCCGTGAAAGGACATAGTTACTCTTACTAATTTCTTACTTGTCTTTCTTCATGTTCAGAAATATAATGAAAAGCTGACACAATTTATACTGGCATGACAAAGAACTGGCATTTCACCTGCTTAGGGATGTAATTTACTGTCCATAAGCACAACCACCTCTGACATATTGTAGGGGATGTTGCTTAATGGGAGGTGTTGATCCATTATGGTTCCAGTAAAATAGTTTCCAGTTACCATACAGTATAATTTCAAAGGCTTTTTATTAGAGCTACTACTGTGAAGAAAGAGAAAACAGTATAGGTAATTACTTAGACACTGGGGAGCTTTTAGCTATTGGGAATCTCTTTAGGTACTGGAAATGTCAAGATGTGCATACAGTAGCAAGCAGACCACCAATCCACACAACAGGCTGTGCAAATCCTCTCCAGCAGGAGTAGGGAAGTAATGCTTTCCCTGTACTCAGCGCTGGTGAGGCAGCACCTGGAGTACTGTGTTCAGTTTTGGGTGCCTCACTACAAGAAGGACAACTCAATGTCCTGGAGTGTGTCCAGAGAAAGGCAACCAGGCTGGTGAAGGGGCTGGAGAGCAAACCTTATGAGGAGTGGCTGAGGGAGTTTAGATTGTTTAGTCTGGAGAAAAGGAGACTGAGGGGACACCTCATCACTGTCTATAACTACCTAAAAGGTAGCTGTATCGATGTGGGGGTTGGTTTCTTCTCCCTGGTAGCTAGTGACAGGACAAGAGGAAATGGTCTGAAGTTGCATCAGGGGAAGTTTAGGTTGGATATTAGGAAAAAAAATATTCACTGTAAGATTTGTGAAGCATTGGAACAGGCTGACCAGTGAAATGGTTGATTCACCATCCCTGGAGGTGTTTAAAAGAAGAGTAGGTGTTGTGCTTGGTGATACGGTCTAGCGCTGTACCTAGTAGGGCTGAATAGATGGTTGGACTTGATGATATTGAAGGTCTTTTCCAACTGAAACCATTCTATGATTCTAAGGATGAAAGAGGTTCTCCCATTTTGGTTGTTTGAGCTACTATAGGATTTTCTTATAGTAAACTGTTCATAATTTCTCTGGTCAAATGGAACGAGTGTTGACATAAGAACCTGTTGTGGCACTGTTAGACAAAGGCAAGATTTCACAGGTGATGTAATTGCCAGCAACCAGTGGAAGCTGCCTGCAGGCTCCTCTGTTAGCATTAATCAGACAAACTCATCCTGTGGCCAAGTGATGTGTGCGGCACAACATGGGTCAAAAGGCCATGCTGTGTACGCAGCACAGTGTGGGACAACACAGCACAAGATGCCTGTTCCTGCTCAAGCTACCAGTTAGGTGAATTCATTCCTCTGAATACAATGGTCTTCCAATGAGAACTGTTATGGATGCACAGGTAAATTTAATTTTTGTTGGTTGTAGTTTTTTCTCCTCTATTTATATAACTATTGTAGGTTTATTTATTGCTTTATTATTTATTCCATTTAATTTTGAACTTCGGTCTTGTATTTTCTTCAAGGATCTCTCTCCAAAGACCCATGCTTGACTGTCAATCCAGAACAAAACCAGAAAGAGGACAGGTATCTAGGGGTCTTCCTATAAACTGTTTACTGACTTACATGGTATTGGGTTGGGTTTTTGTTGGAGGTTTTTTTTTTTACATTATGAAGACATCCCAGAGAACTGAGTTACTTTCTTATGGAGAATGGATCTGAAATCAGTTCTTGAGAACACCAACTTTTTTTTTTTTTGAGGTAACGTGGAGAATCTTAATGTAATCATGTTCACTTCTTCATTTTTGTCTCTATATTTTAGGAACATAGGACTAAAAAGTCCTCCCAGTTCATCAAACCAAGTCCCTTGTTACTGCAGAAACCATTTCATCTGACTTTTTTTGTAAGCTTATAAACACATAAAATACTTTGATTTATAAATGCTTCCATGACTAAAGAAACCAAAGTGTCCCTGAAGCTCGATTGGACTTATGTTCCTAGATTATAAAAGTACTTGAAAATTCTCACTACCAATTATACTTTCCCCTGTTTATATCTCAAGGGTATGAGAGCTATAAATGGACCATCATATGATTAATTCTGGAAATAAGTACTAACGCAGATGAAGAGAAAGATGCTTGTCGGTGGGGTACAAGGTAGATATTTTCACTGCAGAATGAAATTTAGAATAGGTATAAACTAGCTTTAAATTACAATGGACAACAAAACTTCATTAGTGGGAGAGAAGTGAAAAAGGTAAACCAAATATAGCCTGGTAGACAATTAAAAGAAATGTTACAGGATTGAATTGAATTATTCTTGGAATTTAAGAAAAAAATTTAAGGAATGCAATGATGTCTTCAATATTAAAACCATGGGGTTTGATTTATTAGTTGAGTGGGGGTTTTCCACATGAAACTTATGTGAAGTCACATTTCTGAGGTAATGAAATAGCTGGATGGGTTTCTCGTGGGCAGATGCATAGAAAGTGGCTATATGGATTTTGAGAAAGAAAATGCAGAGCCAGTCAGTTCTTTATAGGTCCACTTTGATGTGTAGTGGACCTTTTGTTTTACCTTTTCCAGCTTATCATGGAAGACTAAACCAATATATTCTTATTCTGCCTTATGAAACTGTGTTACTGACTTCTTTTGAGGTCAACCTATCAACTGGTAGGTGTAGAATAAAAGTAGAATGTGAAATATTACATGTATCGCATATGGACTGATACATCATCAATGTAATATTCTGTCTGTAAACAGCATGTTGCAAGAAAGCAAAGAATTAGTAATAGTAATTATAGCATCAATATTTCCTCTGCTGTTTTATATCTTCCAGAGGCATTACTAATAGGTAGAATTAAGAGAAAAACTGGAGAGAAACACAAATAGGCTTATGATGTATTCCTATTTTACCACAAACATGACTGTAAATTGTATTAAGGTAACAAGGAGTTACAAACACAAAAGAATAATTTCTCGTCAGCAAGAAACAAATAGAAAAACTAGAGAGAATTCATGTACAACTGAGCCTATTAAGGCTGTACAACAGAGGTTGTACATCTGAGCGTATTGCAGTTGAGAAAGAATTCTCACCTCAACTGACACTAGAAATCAGTTGGCTTCCTGCATTTCAGGTATCAATTTTTTCAAGTTATGTATCAAGTTATCATGACTTTTAAATTCAAAATGCCTTGGAAAGCTTTTAACCAAAACCTTTCATTCTAGATATCTATTTAATACTAGCTGGATTCACAGGATATTTTTATAGGGAAAAAAATATGGAAAATAAACAATTATCTTAAAGGCCATTGCCATATACAAAATTCCATTGCAGAAAAATTCTCTTGGGAAAGAAAACTTTTAAACTGGAAGGTAATTGTTTTTGGACAAGCTCTACATCCAAGAACACTGAAGTATGGAGTCTCCCTCTCAAGAGTACTAAATAAGTGTTTTAATTACTATTCCTTCTTAGGAGAATAATTTTCTGTTACTGTATTTGGAATACATCAACTCCCTCTTCTTGGCTTCAGATACAGTGTCAGATTACAGCAAACAGTTCAGAACAGTTCATGAGATGAACTATTTTCTGGATGGTTTCACTCAGAGTTGTGGTTAATGGCTAAATGTCCAAGTGGAGATTAATGACAAGTAGTGTTGGTATTGGGACCAGCACTGTTCAAAATCTTTTTCCATGGTGAAATGGACAGCGGGATTGAATGCCCTCTCAGCAAGTCTGCTGATGACACCAACCAGTGTAGTGCAGTCAACATGCTGGACAGAAGGGATACCATACAGAGGGACCTTGTCAGTCTTGAGAGATGGGCCTGTGCAAACCGCATGAAACTTAAGACAGCCAAGTGCAAGGTCCTGCACATGGGTCAGTGCAGTCACAAACACAACTACAGGATATTTATGAGATAAATATCCTTAGCTCACCCTAAAGAGAAAATTTGGCAGTTCCAAATTTCCTTTTTATTCATAGAGATTTAGGAATTATTTTTTCTTTTTATGCAATCTCATTTGTAAAATATACTTAGTCTTTATAACAGGTAGAATTTTTTGTGTACCTGAGATTTTCAGTTAGCTGGATGAACTTAATGGTCAGGCCCCGCCTGGAGTACTGCATCCAGTTCTGGGCTCCCTGGTACAAAAAAGACAGGGGTCTCCTGGAGAGAGTCCAGAGAAGGGCTATGAAGATGATTAAAGGACTGGAGCATCTCCCCTAGGAGGAAAGACTGAAAGAATTGGGGCTGTTCAGCCTTGAGAAAATAAGACTGAGAGGGGATCTTATTAATGTTTATAAATATCTCAAGTGTGGGACACAGAGGGAAATGGCCAGCCTCTTTTCAGTGGTCTGTGGAGACAGGACAAGGGGCAATGGCCTCAAGTTGGAGCATAGAAAGTTCTGCACCAATATGTGGAAGAACCTTTTCACAGTGAGGGTGACAGAGCCCTGGTACAGGCTGCCCAGGGAGGTTGTGAAGTCTCCTTCTCTGGAGATATTCAAGACCCGTCTGGATGTCTCCCTGTGCGACCTGTCCTAGGGAGCTGCTTTGGCAGGGGGTTGGACCCGATGACCTCTGGAGGTCCCTTCCAACCCCTACGATTTTGTGATTCTGTCATTCTGTCATTCTGTAATGGTAAACAGAAACAGTCTGATTAACTAAAACTCTATATCCAATAATAACTTCTACTGACATCTGTGAAAAGTAATCTGAGTCAGAATAATTTAGGAACTTATTTTGAAAAATATGAGAATAGCAACCGAACATACTATATCCTGGTGACTCTGAGGAAATCAAAGTGCAGCCTCTAAAAAAAATTTAAATTACAAACCAGAGAGCACAAATAAGAGGTTACAACAGAATAATGAAGGATAACAGAAAATGTAACATACAAATTTAAATATAGTCTTCAGAAACCCCACAATTAAAAGAGGATAGAATGATAAAATAGACTCATTAGTAAATCTAAAAAGACAGCTGAGTTGCATGGTTGAAGTTTTCCTCCTTGTTACTCTATAATTCAATAACAACTGCCTGTTTAGTGAGAGTCTCAGAAGTAGATAAAGCTGGCAATGGCTCACACCTAGAAAAATAAGGAAAAAAATCACAATCAGGATCATATGATTCATCGTATCATTTAGCTCTTTGAAAACATATAGCATCAATTTAAAGTCAAGCTGACACTTTATTAGAGGCAAGTTGTTGTTGATTTTTCATTGTCATTCAGATTGATTGTTTGTTCACGCTGAATAAAACAACTCATGTTTCAAACCTGTTGAATCCACCACAATACTTCATTTTAAGAATACAAGGCTATGAACTGTCACATATTAAACCTTAGTTTTTCTGATTTTCCTATAGCTAAACATGATCTATTATCTCTAAAGAAACTGTATCTTTAAGTGGACATGTAAAATGTACCTGGTTGCAAGCTGTGTGATAAAAAAATGCCCAGAAAAGTAAAGGAGTTTAAGGCATTTTTTTTAGTTAGCAACAGTAAGAGAATTTTTTTTTTCTTTTTTTGGGGGGTGGGGCATATTGTTTGGGTTTGCTGGGGATTTTCACCCATAAAAAAACACATACCTTTCCACGGCACTTTAGAACTATTAGAGAATTTTGTCTGACAGCATAATTCCCTTCCTGTCATCACCACTCAGTGAATGCATCAAAACTACCAGGCCCTAGATATCAAACTTTGCATCTTATTGTGTGTTCACTTGTGGAAACTGCTGACTCCAGCAAGTATATTTTGGCTATTAGCAGGGCAAATGTATCACTAAATTAGGTTAAATTTGTGATGCATTGTCATGGCGTTTTTGCATTTGAAACGGCACTACTTTTTTATTGCCACTACATAAAGCAGTGGAAACCAAAGTGGAGACACATAGATTCATATAGCAATGTATCTCCTGATATCTTGAGCGAAGAAATACTTCTATGTATGAAAAAAAAATTCAAGTGAAATTTCTAGCTTTGTCAAATTACAGGCTCATTGATTTCTTATCAGTTTATTTCACACATTCGACATAGCATCAAAAAAGCTACTTGCCAGTGCAGAAAGACATTCAAGATCTCAAAGTAAAACATAAAACTATTTCTTTTTCCTGGAAACATACTACAGAAATTAATCGGGCAAAATTATTTTGTCATCGTTAATTAAAAGAACAAAACCAATAGTTCCTGTATTTATTTGACTAGATTATTTTCCATTATTGTCTTAAATTCCTTTAAAAAATAATAAAAATAAATCAATTTAAATTGTTCTTTAACTTTTTTAATGAGATCATTGAAACATAAGAGTAACATTTTCCTTCTATTTTTAAAATAATAGCTAGGCTTTTCAATACTTATGTTTAAAAGATAATATATTGCTAACACATTTTTGATTTATGAACTGCATTAAGTATTGACTTGTATTTTTCCCAAATGCAATAAAGATCTTGAACAGAGATGCTTTTCCACTTATAATAACAAGGTCACACAGAGATAAAGAATAATGAAACCAATAGGGTGGATGATAACTTGGCTATTTGAAATTATAATTTTCTGTTGATCTTTCTGTGTAGCATCATGGTCTCATAAATAAATATTGTAATATTTTTATTGCAAACTTTAAGATTCCTCAGCAAAATGCAACCATTTAATGTAAGTCATACTGATGGAGACTGTACCCTATTGAAACATCTGAGCCTAATAACACGTGTAGTGCTATTCCCCTGTGCTTTCTTTGCTCAACCATTTTTTAAAACCCCCATTTTTAATAAATAAATAAATAAATAAAAATATCTTCACTGGAAAAGGCATGATTTTTTGGCCCTCAATAGAGAAGATTACATGTATGGTAACAAAACTTCAGCTTATTCTTGATTGTGTTGTGAGATGCACCACAGTCTGTTCGGCCCAGCATCAGAAAGAAAACTCATATAATGTCTGACTTGTTGTGTTCCACTCTGCTTATCACTTCTCTTGCACCCAAACCAATTACAACTGAAAGAGCCTTATGAACCACAACTTAGGAATATTATTGATTATTCTTTGCTTTAATAAGCCTTTTGTGGGACTTCTCTGAGGAAAGCAGCACGAGCATGCATATGCTCTAGGTTTTTGGTTTGAAAAAAGGCAACTTCAGCTGTTCAAGTTATTGTAACTCACATCCTGCAGGGAGAACATTTGCTGCTGACCGTATGAACCTTAAAATTTTCACACATAGATTGCATTATTTAAGGAGAAAAGGCAATGTGACTATGCTTTGAAATCCTTCTGTTTCAGTTTGCATATTTAATTGCTTATAGCTCTGCATTAAGAATGTATTTAAAACAGTTCTTGGTAACACTCTTCCCAGAAATGATAGACAGATTGAAGGTACTGGGTGTTTTTTGAATTGTAAAATGTATAACGAAAGGGAAAAAGAAGCAAACCTCCATAAAGCCTGTCAGTGATAGCACATTTTGTTAGCTTGATATCTGTGTCCGAAAATCAAAGTCCCAGTGGATAGAGGTAAAAGTCACTTAACTGACAAAATCCCTGAGTGACTGGAAACTGGCATCTGTTCTTTGTAGGTCCGTCTTTGAGAATTCTCACTAGAAAATGGCAGTTGAAAAGATTATCTTATAGCAGTACTAAATAATAGAGTGTTCTGCGACATTCAAAGGTCTGGAGCTCCCTGTGGAACTAATGACATTTGTACAGCAAGTCAGACTGCTTCTGCAAAGGAGAATGGCGGGAGCAGGGAAATGATAGTGTTTTGACAGAATGTTAACCCCAAGTTGCCAGCTTTTCTGAAAGATAACTACAAAAAAGGGAGAGTTCTAATAATACTTCTAATAAAGGTCCAAACTCTTAGATGAATTTTAAACAGATACACCTCCATTGATTTTGATGTCACAGCTGATGCTCTGTCCCTGACACCTCAGAGAGAGGAAATAAATGCCATGTTCTTGTTGCTCTGTTCTGATGACAGATCAGTTGGGTATTTTTTCCGGGAGGTATAATGCAGCATTTTATTAAGGGCAGCTCCTTTTTCTTGTCATTGCAACATTTGAAATAGTTTCTTTGCTTTTTGTTCGGTTTCATTTGGGTTTTTGTTGTTCTGGTTGACTCACATGAAAGTTTAAAAAGTTTCTCTGGGCTTTTTTGAAGTAAATATAGTTAGCTGAGCCATTAAGAAGGGTCACTGCCTCCAATTGAGGTCTCTTCCACTGCTATACTGGAAAAGTACTAAGGGAGAATTAGATCATGGACTTTTCTCACAAAGGACGTGATTTGACCTTATGTGTCCTACATGCCTTTAGTATAAGGCTGTAACACACACAGGAGAAAATGGAGACGACTTCATCTCTTTGGATGAATCTGAGCAAAATTGCAGTTGGGATTTTAAGAGTCACAGGGAAAGAAGAACTTGCTTTTCTCCTGGAAGAGAAACAACTCAGCTCCAGACCTCATGCCTGGTTGTGTTTTCCATCTGCACCTCTTTGGCTAGTCTTCCTTGCTTATGATCTACTTTCTTTAGTCTATCAGTGTAATTTCAGTTGTGAAGGACTGTGAATTTACCTGTCTATGATATCCCACAATCATGGGACTAAAGACTTTCTCCTGGTATAGGGGAGGCAGATTCTTTCAGACCAAAAAGGGTCCACCTGGAAAAAATGACAATGGGATATTTGTAAAGGTCACTTTGTTCTGCTGCTCTCTAGCACCCACTGTCTGATGGAGTTAGATGACCAGTACCATGACCTGCTATGTAGACTTCTTCAGGGATTTAAGTGGAATTGGGCAGCTATCTGTCTAAAGTCATATAGCAAAATAATTCAGCTGGAAGATGGACATTATCTCCTCAACAGGGAAGCTAAATCCATGTTTGAACACTCAGGCAATTTTTGCCTCAAGGAACTGCAGACCCAGGCAGCATTAGAAATATGTGCTCTTGATTACTGACTGAATCTTGAACTGAGCACCCAAATTCCCAACTGAAATGGATTTCCCAGGGCTGTTTCCCCCTAGGAAGGTAGCATTGCCTATCTGCATTTGCTGGATCTGTTACCTCAAAACCTTCTCAGGATTTCTAACTCTGAGTGTGGGCAGGCAGAGAAACTGAGACATAGCACAGAGGGTTTGAGAGAGGTTTTTGAAACTCATGAGTACTAACAATATTTCTCATTGGAATTACAAAAGACATAAAACCCAGGATTTATTATCTATTAGTAAGAATTTGCCACTTCAGACTTAGCCTGTATTCCAAAACCATTTTAGTGATATACTGTGCACTCTTTAGTTAATAGCGTAACAAGGTATGTGTGGGCAGGGGGGCATGGCACTTCAACTAAACTGGTGTTTGAGCTCCCCAACTATACATTCATGTTATGTATGTCAGCTAAGATACAGCCTGAGAATAAAAGCTTCCCTGAGGCACAATGTTAATACGTTATATATACATTGGATACATGTTTTTTTCCTTCCTAATTGTTCACAAACTCAAAATATTTGGTGTAGACAAACAACTTTGCAGAGATACTGGCCTAAGAGATTTACCATGCTGAAGTCATCCACCCCGCTTCTTCTCTCAACTGCCATCTGTGAAAATGGTTTTTAACAGTATAAACTTCCTGAACAACCTTTAAATCTTAACTTCTGTGTCTTCCAGAAAAGAGAGAACTAGAAAGTCAGCAATGTTGTGTACTGCTTAGACTTCAAAGTATCTTTTTTAGCTTTTCTCTCTTTTTCTTTGTGATTTGAGATAGACAGATGGAGTTCTTCTTATGTTGCTGAGATATTTAAAATTAAAAATAGTAAAAACTTATTAAAATTTTAAAACAAACCAACCCCAAACCTTCTGCCCTACACTCCTGTTCCTTTACTAATAACTGAAGAGATCTTTCTTATAGCATGGAAATATCTGGAAAAAAGTGTCTTCTTTCTTGTTAAACAAATAGTCTTTCTCTACTGCTCCTGCTCAATGCATTGGTAAATCAGTTGAAGCATAAATGCCAGGGAAAAGTTAATAATTAAATTTTAAAATCCTTGATTCTTCTCTCTCACCAGACAAAAGCAAGAAGCTAACATTACACAACATGAAATGAAAGGTAGCAAAGTGAACCCCCGTCTCGTTTTCATTTCTACTATAACAACATTTTTATTAATGAAGTATCTCTGTGTGCAGTCTTCTACCTGAAAAAATGGATGGTCACAATAGCAAAGCCTTACTGTAATTATTCTGTATCTCCAAGATCGTGACAAATCAGTTTGCTCATTTAGTTTTACCAGTGATTACCACATCCCATTGCTTGAATTTGTCCTAAGTACAGAAAAAGTGGAAATGCAGTCTCTTTTGATTTCAGATTGCATCATCAGCTCTTGTGAAAATAGTGTTACTCTTCCAATTCTAATGATTCAGTGCTGATTTCTATTGCATACAGAGGTTGCCTTGCAGTTTTTTGCCTTTATTTATTTCCCCAATGTTTTCACTACTTGCTAAATAAAAATGAGATTTTGTGAAGTTTAACCCACAAAAGTTGTTTTAAAGCAAATTCCTTATTCTTTGTTCACTTCCTAATTTCAATAAAAGTCTCTGAAATTTATCTTGTGACAGTTTACAAACAAGTCTTAGAAATAGTTCTTTAAAAAAAGGCCAAAAAATATACCCTGAGGTTCTTCCAAGCCTCCTATCTCTCTTGATAAATACGGCGTCAAAGCTTCTTCCTGTAAGACAAACTGTTCCTCTGCTCCTTAGTGTTGGGGTTTTTGTTTGTTTCTAACAGCTTCTCAATTGAGTCTGCCAGCAGGCCCATGATCTATCCAGCAGGGATAACAGTGTGCAATGCTCAATTCTTCTCTGTCCAGCTTCCCTGCCTCTCTTTTTCTGTCATAGCTGGCTCTATATGCCATTAGGCAGAGATCCCAAGTCCATGGCCTTAATGAGCTCCAAATTTCAGATATCCCTACTGCACCATTAAAAACCCCTCTGAACGTCAATTTTCAAATAGCTGCAACATAAAAAACTGCATACTCTATCTCCATCTTTTCTGCTAGTCTTTTCCTCTTTTCCCTCTCTAATAAATTACTCACAGTCCCAGACTTCCCTTTTCTGAAGTGCAGTATACTACTAAAAATTAATTGAGGGAGGAAAAAAACAAGGAAAAAAAAAAATGAAGACCACTTAATTATCACTATATTGTACACAGCTTTAAAATTAGCACTCCTTTTCACTGTGGCAGAATCTGATGGGCCTCACCGGGACCAGGGTCTTATTGTGCTTAGTGCTGTAGGAACAGAGAGCAAAGATCAATCTCAGCCCTAAATAGCTATTAGCTGCGACAGGCTAAAGGATTGTTCTACCTTGTTTAACAGATGAGGTACCAAAGTACAGAGATTAAACAATTTGCTCAAGGAAATCCATGGCAGAACTGAACCCAGATCTCTTAAATCTGAGCCAGATGTCCACTTCACAAGGCCGTTTGTCTTCCTTAGGTTAATTCACATTCTGTAAACATCTGTGTCTTATCTGCTGCCTCAGTGCACCCTGGCTCAGCAGAGATTTCCTGTAGCTATCAATAAGAAAATCTTTCATTTCTGCTCTCTTTCCCCCCAAAAAAAAACTTTTAAACTTCAGGACACTTAGATAACTTGAGTTTTATTTTAAAAAATGCAGACTATTAGCCAATGTTTTATGCCTCATAGAACAACTGGCACAAACACAATTCATGTTCACTGCTGTAAACAAGATGTAATGGAGCAGCATAGCAGCAGCCACGACTGTCACATATTATCATTGTTCTACTTGCATATAATTAATTCCTTGTGAAAGACACCATTACAATAAAACAATTCAAAACAATCTCCCAACCAGTGTTTCTGCCCTGGAAACAACATATCAAAGTCAGGAGAATGGTTTGGCCTAACAACACTCCTCTTGTTCTGTACCAGAGCCAACAATATCCATCAGGACTGCAACCAGCCAGCTCACAATAATGAGCTTACTGGAAACATCTATAGTGGAAACTAAACCTATCATTTCAAGATATTTTAGTAATTAAGCAAGGAAAGAATAGTGCATAATGGAGTGTAGAATATTTGTGACAAAGATACCTGTGGGGTGGCCTGCATCTTCCTGTGCTAGCAAAGTAATTTCCTAACTCTTCCTGGGGATGGAAGCTGGTTGAAACTTATTTTATGAAACACTAAATATTTGCAAAACTAGAAACACTGTTCACAGGTAAATATCTAAAAACAGAGCATTCATTACACTACACAATTACTGCATTTACATAGATGCCATGAAATCGGGTAAAGTGAGGAAATGATAGACAAAAGGTTTAGTTATCAAAATGTTCAGTGTCTTCTGTATGAAGGTGATATTTCAAACTATCATTGCCAAAAAAACCCCCAAAATCTAACATTATTAGATTTAATATATCCTTTCCTCTCTATATGCCTTGTCCCCTTAAAAAATGTTCATCAGAAAGAACAAACAAAACTTCTGAAATTCATCATAGTGTTTGTTTATCAGGAAATGGCCATTGCTCAGGCTTTGCAAGACTAAGTACTGCTCTGAGATTTCCTGAACACTTCCAATGATAGTTTCACTATGCAACTACAATGTAGTTTGGAGATATTTTTTTTAAATATATATTATTCATGAAAAAGTCTTTTGTTATGACTTACTAACCATCTGCACCTCTGAATTAATCCAAGACTAGATTCAAAGCTAACAAGACATTATACTTTAGGACAATCTGAAGGATGTTTTTGCTTGTTGGTGAGGTTTTTGCCACTATCTGCAAAGCAGTATTTGGTCTACTCACTTGGACCAGTTGAGACTAGATTTATGGGTAATTCCAGATTAAATCTCATATTTCAATCTTGGTTTTATGGAAGAAATCTGTACTCTGTTAAACAATTGTTTTTTCCTAATCTTAAAGCCAGAACATTGTTGGGCACTGTGGGCATTCAAGTGTGTTTAAGGAATACCTGGACAATGAGACTGTTTCTGAATTCATGTACCTGTAAAGCTCCTCAAAGACAGGAAGGTGAATATTTTCAATTGGTTATGTTGTTTTGGATAAAAAAGCATCATCTTTGATATCTCAACAATAACCAGGAATACCATTCTGTTTAAAGTTTTCCTCTTTGACAGCAATATTTTTAAAAACAGAATGGACAAAAGCAGCCACATCAATACAGCTATATTTCTGCTTCTGCGAATGGCAGTTTATACCTCTGTGCCCAGTAGTGTAGTGAACCACCTAGAGACATGCTAAAAGGCCCTGAGGTGTCAGAGGGTTGAGACATGACATATCTGATGAATACAGTCAGTTAGGTCAATCTTTTCCTTCACACGTCACAGAACAGGAAAAGTAGTGCTGCAGATCTATAGGGCTTTGAGTAAAATTTCTAAATTAAAGTTTGGCAAATTAGATTTGAATCCTTCCTGCCTGAAGCAGCTTTAGCCTATGTCATCCAGAAGGATGTTTTACTTCAAGTCATTTTGAACTGTGGCATTTAACTGGGAAAGTCCATCTGGAAGATGTAAAATATTCAGTGGGTAGAACAACAAACAGGTACAAGCACAACATTGTAATTTGTTTTGTCAGCCACAAGGAAGAACAGAAGGGGACATACTTCTGCTATAATTAATGACAGTGTATCCTCCACAAAATTAAGTCGCTTTAAAGAAAGACTCAGAGTGTGTTCATGTTTGCTTGTGCAAAGCCACGTTAGGGATTTCCAAGAAGTTCTGAAAAAATCCAACACAATATCCTTAATTATGTTGTTCAGTGTAATTAGCTTTGGTGCAACCTCATTGTCCAATGGGTCCTGTTTGGAGATCTTTGCAGTTCTCTCTAACTACCCAGACAGCAGGACAGCCTTAAAGTAAAAAAGCTCCATGGGATGGTTAAAGAAGCTGGATTTGCAGTTCAATCTCCACTTCCTTAGTTCATGGTCTCACTTCAGTGTGAACTCCACACTAGTGTGTCTTATACCACTCCACATCACCTACATGAGGAAAATATTTTAAAAGGATGTACTCAAACTTGGGAAGTTTAAAGAATTTCTTGATTGCCTACATCAGTGAAAAATGCACATGTATTTCCTTTACTCATCCTGTATTTAGGCCAGAAAGACTGGCCTAGGATATTTCAAAACTCTGAAGTACTAATACTAAGGTCAATCAGAGGTTTACATCTGACTTCTACCAAGTCAGGACTTAATGTCCCAAAAGAAGTAAACACTTTGTTCAACTGCGGTTTTCATGAAATCTCAAGATGAAGTGCTCTGTACCACTAACAGGAAAATGTGTTTTTATGGAAAGGGCAAACAGAAAAAATATAGAGCAATGTGTTTTCCTAACTTAGTAGTGTAGGAAATCAAATGATATTTCATGTTGGAAATTTATAAGTGCAGTGAAATTGGATTCAATAACATAAACACTATTACTGAATTATATTGGACATATAGGTGCAGATGGTTCATCGTTCATTTGGTGGTTAAAAAAAATATTATTTGCTGCTTTTTACTATTCAGTCAAATAGACATAAATCTTTAATAAAATGACAGGAAAACCTAATTTGTCTTTTATAAAACATCACTGATTGCTGGAAACTTTCTGGTATTTAACTATTTGTTTGATTTATAATTAATACTTTTGTTTACATTTCTATCTTAAGTCTAGCTAGAACAGTTACTTCTCTTGAAAGAGACTGTACTTAAGAAAAAGAGACAAGTAAAAATTTCTAAAAATGCTGTCCAGATAGGGTCCAGAAGGACCATGTAACTTTATAATTCATCACCAAAACTTCCTTCTCACAATGTATTCAGTAATAATCTTTCATCCTGTTATAGAGAAAATTTTAAAATTCAAAAAATACAATATGTTCATGGGATCCATCTAATTGTCTTCACAAAATTCACTAGAGAGATAGGAAGTTGAAAGCTTAAATTGCAAGATTCCTCATGTCATCGTACTGTATTACCAAATCACCCAATTCTCTACTACACAGCTTCTTAAACTATCCATTTATACCATTTGCTCTTTTGTGCTATTTTTTTAAATGTGCATATATATAAAAAGCCAGTCTGAAAGTAAAGCCATGCCATCAATAACCAGCTATACTTACATTAGTAAATACCGCAGGACGTTGAAAACAGTTCTGTAGAGCAAAACAGTTGATGCCCAGTACCCAATGTCTGCACTGCATTTCAGGCTTGTTACTTCAGAATTGCTGCAATCTGTTTCTGTGACGTAAAATGCCCATTAACACCGTGTGAATTCTTTGAGTACATCTTCTGGTTCAGTTTCACGTGCAAGCAATTAATTTTTCACATTAAACTTTTAATATGCCTGAACCAAACTCATCCAGCAAAGAAAGTCAGATTTGCAGCAGAAACGTAATTCTAATATGAACAAAAACACTAATGTAGATGAAACTGGTTTCACCAGATATTGTGGCTTCTTATAGTAAATTTGGTGATTAATTAACAAATGCAAGAGGTGATTGCTATTTAATATATTAATTGATCATCAATGACCTGGATGAGGGAATAGAGTGTACAGTCAGCAAGTTTGCTGATGATACAAAACTGGGAGGGGTGGCTGACACACCAGAGGGCTGTGCTGCCATTCAGCAAGACAGACAGGCTGGAGAGTTGGGCAGGGAGAAGTTTAATGAGGTTAAACAAGGGCAAGTGTAGAGTCTTGGATCTAGGGAAGAACAACCGCAGGTACCAGTATAGATTGGGGATGGACCTGCTGGAGAGCAGTGCAGGTAAGAGGGACCTGGGGGTCCTGGTGGGCAGGAAGATGACCGTGAGCCAGCAATGTGCCTTCGTGGCTAAGAAGGTCAATGACATCCTGGGGTGTATTAGAAGGCATGTGGTTAGTAGGTCAAGAGAGCTCCTTCTCCCCCTCTATTCTGGCCTGGTGGGACCGGACCTGAAATATTGTGTCCAGTTCTGGGCTCCTTGTTCAAGAAGGACATCAAACTCCTTGAAAGAGTCCAGTGCAGGGTCACCAAGGTGATGAAAGGAGTGGAACATCTTCCTTATGAGGAAATGCTGAGGGACTGGTCTTCTTTAGCTTGGAGAAGAGGAAACTGAGGGGTGACCTTATTAATGTTTATAAATATATAAAGGGTGAGAGTCAGGAGGATGGAGCCAGGCTCTTCTCAGTGATGGCAGCAATACAACAAGGAGCAATGGGTGCAAGCTGGAGCATAGGAAGTTCCATGTGAATATAAGGAGGGACTTTTTCACTGTGAGGTTGGTGGAGCACTGGAACCAACTGCCCAGAGAGGTTGTGGAGTCTCCATCTCTGGAGACATTCAAAACCCACCTGGATGTGTTCCCGTGTGATTTAGTCTAGGTGATCCTGCTTTGGCAAGGGGGTTGGACTGGATGATCTTTCGAGGTCCCTTCCAACTCCTAATGTTCTGTGATTAACAAATGTGGCACCTCTAGTATTCTCTTTAAACAAAAAGTCAGTATAAACATAATTATGTTTATAATTTATGTTTTTAAATCTGTAAATCTCAAATATTGAGTAATATTTTCTTTTCTGTTTATTAATATTTTCAATTCTATCTTCTTTCTTCCATCAGACATATTAATCATAGGTTCCTGAATGTTTAAAAAAAAATTCCATAAAAAGTATGTCTGTATAGTAAAATGTATTTGAAACAAGTTAATTCTGCAAATGGCCAATGTTATACAAAATTCAACATTCGCATAAATATCTAAGACCCAGAAAAGCATCTCTTTGGCAAATTTTAACCAAGAAGAATGTTTAAACTAGGGAATTAATAAAAAATCTACTTCCAAAAAATTGTTTAATAGTAACAACTGTAGTTCAGGATTATTAATCTGGAGTAAAACACAAACTGAAATTTTATAAATTTGTTTTCAGGATTTCCCTTGAATTTTCCATTTTTCCAAAGTGTTGCATTTAGATGTTTTTAAAGCCTTGGTTATGGCCTTTACATAAGAACAAAGTAAACTTCCTTCACTTGTAGAGTCCCATATATTTTGAAAGAACTATAAGTTCTGTCCTACATGTAACTTCAATACTGGCTCTATGTCTTCTACCTCTAGGGCACCCAGGCCTTCAAATCAGAAATAAATTTGTAACAGTACAGGGACATTAACTTAGTTGAGTAAGGATGGAATCTGCAAAAAAATGGAGAAAAGATCTACATCTCTGGAGTATCTAGACTTCTTAAAAATAAAAAGTTGATCTCCTCTAAAATATTTGTTTTTCTAGAATCACTGTTTGATATTACTGTTTAACAAATGGGCTGTCTCATGAATAGCTCTTCATCTAATCACTTCTTAGCATCGCTTTTATTTGTGTGCTTTGTATTCTACATGCAAGATAATTTAAATTGAAAAAAAAAACCCAACACGCAAACAAGCAAAAAGCATCCCACAAAAATATTTTGCATTCTCTATTATTAATGGGGTTTTTTTTATTATTAATATTTTATGTCCTCTTAAATTGCCTTTATCTCAATCCACAAATATTACCTGTTTCTTTTGCATTCCCTCCCCCATCACACTGTGGGTGTGGGGAGCAAGTGAACATCTGTTCACCACAACAGTGATTGTTTCAGCTGCCCTCCAGGTTAAACCTTCTATTTTGTCAGTAGACTTTTCAGTATTAAAACTAGCAGCTCCAGGCCTTGATTTGAGTTAGTTTAAAAACAAACAGCCCACCTCATGTTTGGGTGGAATATTACATTAGAGACGGTTGCACAGCAAGAAGCACAAAAGCATACATAATTGTGGGCAACCGGCTCACTGTAGAACAGCTCATAATACCAGTGTCACAGATCCTTTCCATAATAAGCAATTTTGCTTTAATGTATTGACTACTAACACTGTTGTGGGTGGTTACATGAATTGCAGAAAGATTTTGCTTGTCACTCTTACAAACTGTGACCAATATGACTAATTTGTAGAGTTAAAAGAACCTGATCCGTCTTTTAAAGAGTTCTTAATTTGTTCAAACTTTTCACTAAAGATTATTGAACGTGGCTTTTAAAAAACTAGTGCTAGAATTTAATATATTTTCAGATATAGTCATTATTTAATTTCAAATCTATTTAAGCTTTGGGGATATATCATTTTATGGCATTATAGCACTCTCTTTGCATCACTGAACTGTGACAGTAGAGCAGAAGCAATTCCTAAATTGACATTTTACCAAGTTCATGCTTTTGCTTTTGTATATTACACCTAATTTTAGTGACAGATGCATGTTTAGGATTATCATGGGGAAAAAAAGAACATCACAACAGAAATCACTTTTATGGACTTGTCTTCAGTTTTTTTAAGGTTAGAAGTAAATGCAGTTGCTTCTTTCACACTACCACATAAACATTTGGTGAGCAGTGGTCCTTTTAGAGAGTAAACTCCCTTCTAGGGAGTAAACTGAAGACTTCTTCCAGTTCCATTATTTCTAACCAAAAAGCTATTTTCTATGCCTATTTCTGTTTGCTACCTAAGTTCAAAGTATTGGGCTCTGGTGAACTTAATGAGATTCAACACTGCAAAGTGTAAGGTGTTGCACTTGGGCTGGAAGAATCCCAGACATATTTACAGACTAGAAGAAGAGGTCCTTGAGAGTAGCCCTGCTGAGAAGGACCTGGTTGTCATGGTGGACAAGAAACTCAACATGAGCCAGCAGTGTGCTCTTGCAGCTCAGAAGGCCAATGGCATCCTGGGCTCCATCAGGAGAGGGGTGGCCAGCAGGGACAGGGAGGTGACTGTCCCTCTCTACTCTGCCCTCGTGAGGCCCCATCTGGAGTCCTGTGTCCAGATCTGGGGCCTACAATACAAGAAAGATGTAGAACTGTTGGAGAGTTGTTCAGATGAGGACCACGAATATGATTAGAGGGCTGGAGCACCTCCTCTATGAAGAGAGGCTAAGGAAGCTGGGCTTGTTCAGCCTGGAGCAGAGAAGGCTGTGGGGGGACCTCATTGCAGCCTGCCAGTACCTGAAGGAAGTATATAAACATAAATGGAATCAACTTTTTAAAAGGGTAGACAATGGCAGGACAAGGGGGAATGGATTGAAGCTAAAGGAGGGAAGGTTCAGATTAAATATATGGGGAAGTTCTTTACAGAGAGAGTGGTAAGGTGCTGGAACAGGCTGCCCAGAGAGGTGGTGGATGCCTCGTCCCTGGAGGTGTTCAAGGCCAGGTTGGATGGGGCCCTGGGCAACCTTGTGTAGATCCAGGCCTGGAGGTTGGTGTCCCTGCCTGTGGCAGGAGGATTGGAGCTCTATTATCCTTGGGGTCTCTTACAACCCATGACATTCTATGATTCTATGATTCTATGCAATGATTAAGGACCAACACAAGTATCTACTTTTTAAAAGTAGACCGTAGAGAACTTATGAGGAGTGGGGGAGGCAGGGAAGAAGTCAGAACAGGGACAAAGTTTTATATATTGTCAGAAATCAGTGAACAGAGAAATGATTCAATTTGAAGGGCTTTATAATGGTATCACTATTAGCCTAAGCATTTGTAAACTACTTCTAGGCTGTATGGGCAACAGAGAGCATAAAAGTTTCATTCACCCACAAGATACATAGACCTCTCTACTGTCTGTCAATACAGAATAAGAAATACAAGTTCCTCACTAGGAAATTACCAGGTTGAGTTACTACTTCTCTACTCATAATCAGAGGGTTTCCACACCCATTCTTCATATAAAGTGGAAGTCCTGTAATGTTCCAGAATCTCCAGTAGTTATCGAGGTCGTGAAGAACTCCCATGGACAGCCATTCAGTGAGGAAAAAAAAAAGGACGTGTGTGTGACTGTACTTAGGTGTAATATCCCACATCTGGTTACTCTGAAATACTACCAGATAAAAGACAGCACAAATGTGTCTTAAAATACATATTAAGATAGTACATTAAAACCTAAACACCATATAGAGAGTCAGTGCAATATATATTCTTCTTGTTACTTCACTCATTGAGCCTTTGGCCACAGTTTAAAATTCAAAAAATGCATTGTAGATAACACAGCTGGTAATGTTTAATTAAAATATTTCTTCTGCTTTGGTGAAACTTAATTCTCTGTGGAATCATATTAACAAATATCTCCTTTGCTGAGAAACAATCAGCAAAGGCAGCATTCCCAAGTGTACCTCCTCCTCTCCATACCTAAGAAAACATCAGAGACTATCTCAGTTTCATTGTCAGCAAATAGCACCACAGAAAAACAAGACTTCAAAGCAGAACAATCAGGGAAACCATTTCTTTCCTCATGAGCCTCCTTCAGAATGATGTGCTCATGTTGTAGAATCTTCAATCAGTCCCCAAAACACCACTGGGATGAGAATGGAAGAATAACCAAATGCTGCACATTTTAAAAGAACCAGAACACTTCAGTAATTTAATCTGGGTAACTAACAAAATTAAAAAACAGATTCTATGAAGTAACTCAGATCACCAATATTTTTCCAAACTTGCCACTTA
Source organism: Hypotaenidia okinawae (assembly GCA_027925045.1). NCBI lineage: Eukaryota > Metazoa > Chordata > Aves > Gruiformes > Rallidae > Hypotaenidia > Hypotaenidia okinawae. Next base: position 140,209,946 of record BSDF01000001.1, read on the forward strand.
ATAATTGCTTACATGCACACAGAGGATTTGTTGCATGAATAGTTGAAGGTGACCATTTGTCAAAATCTGTTGAGAGCAGAAAACATCACCTGCATGATGTGATGGTTTCCTGCATATTAGAACACCAAAAGTAGACAGTGGTACCTGGATGTGCTACAGAATGGACTTTGACCGTCCAGAAATATTAGCATAAGAGCAGCTAGTGCAGTCAGAGTTCAATCTCTTCCAAAATGACTTGTACAAGCTCTTCTTGCAGTGAAGAATTCAGTCATCTCATGCCTGCTTAATAACAAATGAAAGACCTGCAGCTCTGCTTTTGCGAAACACCTGCAAGGGTTTTGACATTTTACCCTGTACAGCTCCTCTCCACATTGTGACTCCTTCACATTGCCACAAAGTATTTCTGCAAAATGATTTAGCAGCAATTGTCTCCACAGAGTGAGGGACTAGATAGGAAGACAGGTTATGTAGCAGATGCCCAGAAACCTTAAAAACAATTTGAAAATTTGAAGTCTTTGTAAGATCACACTCAATGTTTTATCATCTCAAAGAAAAAATTCATTTGTGTCATAGGCTTCTCAAAATCTAGTCAAAAAAAAGCTGCAAATTTTATTTTCTTACTATCTCCATCTTAAGTAATTCTAGATGTTGTGCAAAGTTTATAGCCAGCTAACACCTATCTTTTAAAAAAGGCCTTTAATATGACCTTTAAAATAACCTTGCAGCTAATGTTGTTACTGATCTATAAAGAGAAAGCATCCTACAACCCGTCTTGACTCAAAAAAGTGTAATAGTTTAGAAACTATTTTAAAAGTTACAGAAAATGCTCAGAGCAGAGAAACAGATGCAAAAAAGTGGCAATTACTATTGTACATTATAATCATCAGCCGATACTGCTCAAGCTGCTTAAAATGCAAGCAAAGTTATTTTCAAAGAGCAAAACCAAGTCCTTGATAAAGATTCAATTTTGTTCCTATCAGCATTTTCCAGATCAATACAGAAACTCTTAAGTTCTTGCTCTCTCTTCTTCACCAGTTACATGTTGTCATTTGCTGAATGAAATCAATTTCCCACTAGAAGTTTTACAGGTAAAACCCTGCCAACCACGGAATGAAAGTGTTTGAAGTACAATCAGGATAAACAAAAATCCTTATCATGGATACAATCATTTCAGAAAAACTACATATGTCCTGACATAAACTAGGCTAGCAAAATTGTATTACTCAATGTGTTTACAATGGGATAGTTTATTATTGCAGCACATGGTTATGACTTAATCAAAAAAATACGGAGTCTTTGTCACATAACAGCAACCTTGAAACAGCACTCAGTTTGCAATTTCTGTACAGTGAGGATTCATGAGAAAGTTCTCGCTATATCATAGACTATGTACAAGGGCACACAGCAATTAGAATACAACTTTACTGATGATGTATTAATGCAAGAACAAAAGACAAACCCCAGAACTAGTTCTTTAGAGGAACAGAAGCTAAGAATTGGAGATAGTGGCACATGGGAAAAGGAAGGATGGAGAGCTGCAACTGTATTTCTGGTTTACTGTTGGGTAAGGAATCTCTGAAGAGATCCTGAAATTTCTGTAGAAATAAGATGGTTGGATTAAAAGAAGAGGAAGCAGGATACCTGACAGTCTGGTGTGGTGAAACAAAGAATTGCTTTGAGTTAGGCTGAATAGATAGAAGCAGGATTGATTACAAAGGGGAAAGAAAGAGGAGCTCAGATTGACCACACAACTCATCCTGCAAAGACATTGTAAAAAACACAATTCTTACAAGGCCTAATCACTTAAGATGTACTCAAGGATGATTGCTGTACAAAGTCTAGCTCTGTAACAGAATAACACAACTGTTTTCTCATAGTTTTTTATGGTGATCTATATTGTCTGTGCATTGGAAAAACTGGAATTACACCTAATATATGGTTATGAAAACACTCCATTGCTTGTCTTCAAGTTAGAATATTAGTCCTACACGTGTGTTTTAAAGTTGTGCCATTTCCCTTTTGTTTCTTTGAAAGAGATACTAGATTGTGATATTTCTTCCCTTAAACACTTAGAAAGCCTTTCCGTAAAAGTGAAGATTATAATGACCTGACCTCATTTCTCCCAGTGCTTATCCAAATGTGATTGATTTCTGTAGATTTTCTACATTACAGTTTGAAAACTATAAATAATAAATCTTCAAAGTATAAAGAACTATACCAGTCTTCTTAGCTAATTCTAGGAATATTTCCAGATTCTCTTGCTATTAATAGTACAGATTTGCAGACAGGCCTTTCTTTTGCTTGCAGCCAAAAGGTAAACTAGCAAAATGCCTTTGCAACCAGCATGCATCTCATTCCAAGAACAAGCTTTAGGTATATTTGAAAGCTGGTGAATGGAAGGGGTGTTGTCCCAAAAGTGGGATTGTAAAACATAATATTTGATTCCTCTACCAGATAAATGCAAACTGCTCTCATTTCTGGGTTGTAGATGCAGATGTACTGAGCATGGGAATACAGTTCTAGTCATAAACTCTTACTGTTTAGCAAAGAAAAATTCTAACAGTGCTGGAGCCTCTTAAACTTGCTCAAGATAGTATGTCATCCCAAAAAATAGTTGAGAACAAGCTAAGCGTGTCATCTTTCCTGAGAGTTGAAGACTCAGACTCAATTTGTTTAGAATTATCTCTATTAGGAAGAAAAACAACCAAATGACCAAAAACTCTTTAATTTAGGAAAGAGTTATGAATATCCAACCTGAGAAATGGGAGCATGGAAGCAGCTATAGAAGCAAAACCTAAGACAAGGTAATTTTAGTTGATGATCTTTTTTCCACACATTATTACAAGTTGGAGATCCCTTCTGGAACAGAAAGCAGTGATGAGAACAATACCTGTTCATTCCTTTCCTCCAGTCTGGGTTTCATCTGAGATAGAGTTAATTTGGATATAGTGCTGTGTTTTGGGTTTAGTATGAGAATCACGTTGATAACTCACAGATGTATTTAACTGTTGCTGGGTAGCTGCAGTGCTTACACCAACTCAAGGACTTTTTAGCTTCTCATGCCCTGCCAGGTACACAGGGAGCTGGGAGGGCACAGCCAAGACACCTGGCCCAGACCCTTCCATGTAATGTCATGCTCCAGCTATTATTGAGGAAGCTGTCCAGGAGGCAGATTTGCTGCTCGGAATGAGTCTGGGCATTGGATTTTTTTTTTTCCTTTCATATGTGGTGAGCTATTGCATTTGTGCATCACTTGTGCTGTCATTATTATTTCTTTTGGAAATCCTATCAAACTGTCCTTATCTCATCCCACAAAGGTTTGGGTTTTTTTCCATTCTACCCCTCATCCTTTTGGGGTGGGAGGGGAGGTGAATGAGCAACTGTGTGGTGCTTAGTTGCTGCCTGGGGTAAAACCACAGCACCAGCATAGGAATTTCTTTTTTCATTTGTTTTACTCATTGATTGTAAAACATAATCTTTCAAAATTGGTGGAAATGCTTCACATCATTAAAAAAATGCAATTTTAATATGCCTCGTTTTCCCAGACCTCCGAGATAAACTTCTTTGATGGGTAGACAAATTTGAGCATTCATTTTCTTGAATGCCACAATAATAAAACTTTATATTCCTTGACATTCTTATAGGTTTATAATCACCTGGCTAGACTCATTTCATTATGGTTGTTATTAGGTCAGACAAAGATCAAAAAATGAAACAACAGATTGTGGAAGCTGGAATGAGGTTGTTAGAATGACTGTATTTGTTTTAGGGGAACTCAGTACAATACTGTTCCTGAAAACAGGTGCACATCCAGTTATTCCTATTTGAAATGGTTGTTTTTTTCTTGACCTCAAAATGTGACAAATAACAAGCATCATGTCAAGAACACTAAACTGCTCTCTGAGATGAGCTAAAACTGTCCCAGTGCTGTAAGAGAAAGATGTAAACTCACTCAAAAGAATTTTATTAGAAATGTTGGTTTTCCAGATATAAACCTTGGCTGAAACATAAAATTATATTGCCTCATTTAAAAAATAGTTTTATTTTACATGGACTAAGTAGTTTTAATTAATAAATATAATATTTGAAGACATTCAAGCGAGGATTTTATTGAAATAATTATGAAAGTAGCATTCAATCTTCTGGCTTTAAGAAAAGTGCTACTCATGCTGAATAGCAACTGAGTAATTAGAAGTGATGGCTTATGAGGATTTGTGCACAGAATGAATAAAAAGCAAGACTGGATCATTTCTGCACAAGATTTGATGTAACCATATTTTGGGTAAATGTTTAACTTATTCTGTTTTATGAATTTATTTATCTAACTGAATGGATACAACACCAGTTTCAAATTCAGGTGGAATAGGGAAAGTAGTTAGCATACTCACAATACTACAACACTCCTGCTGATTGGAAAATGCAGTATTTTCTCTTTGAACCATCCATTTGGTGAACTGTTAAATGAGAGAATCAGCACATGTCAGCTCTCTCAAACTGAGATTCAAGACAGCAATTGCAAGTGGCTCCTAAGGGAATAGAAGCTTCTGGAACTTCATCCCAATTTTTCTCACTTTGATGATATATTATTCCATTTTCTTTCACCCAAAATCTCTGTATTTTTAGAGCACAAAATCTTTTATAGAATAGGCTAACTGATGTAAGATGAAGACCCAGAAAACTCTGTGGACAACCTGACAAATAGCAACAACTGCTCAGCATTCTCCTGCTATATCTGAAGCAAAACACCTGATACTGCCCTCATGTTTTATTTATTCACACAGCTTCTCATCACCTGGCTGAATAAAAGGATTCTGGTAACATTAACAATTTAAAATTCAAGGACAAAGAAGCTGCCAGCATTTCATTAGTAATTTGAAAACAACAAAAAATAAAATAGCCTTAAAAATTCACTGTTGGCTGTCCATTCTGCAGAGAGCTATCACAGCTTCTTTGTTCTTGACTTTGTTGTTACTATTGAATATTGAAAGAAATTATCTTAGTTTTCCCACTACAGAACTATAAAGCTAAGTAGTGGTGTGTGACTCTTTCTTTACTGCCAAACAACTAAAGCAGCAAAATCAATACTAGGATTGCAAAAGTTTATGTATATGCTTTCCCTGAAAGAGAATAAGATTAGGTAGTGTAGCCTTTTTTTTTTGCATAGCTGAACAATCACAATAAGACTATATACACACACACACACACACAAAAGAGGAAAAGACTGTTCCACCACCCATTCAGTTTTTTACTGTCTTGGCTAAAAGTCTACTGTACATCAGTACAGTGTTGCATTCTTCTTGGGTCCAGAATAGAAATGAATGCCTAACAAAGGTAAAGAGGAGACATATAGGGAATAACAAGGAAAGAAGTAAGGAAAAAGTGGACAAAATTTGAAGAAAAGGAAAATAGTGGAAGATAGAAAGAGCAGGTAGAAGGAAACCTCATACCTTGCAGCAACACCATACTGAGCTACTCTCAGATTGAATGTTCTAGGTCAAGGGATTCAACCAATCACAAGTATGACAGGAATCTTGTAAGGTAATATGCTTTCAGCTGTATGTTGTTGCCTATGACTTATTAAGTCTGTGTGCTAATGAAACTTAAAGGAAAACTTGTGAAACATGCTGAGTTTTCCTTCTATTTTCCCCTGAGCAGAGGGTAATACTTTCCAAGGCTATCAGGACATTTTTGCAAAGACCCCAATGACCCTGCCACAGCCATTTGTTCAAAATCCCTAAATCAAAGTTGGAATCTAGATTTATAGAAAGCAGGTAATATAGAATACAATTATGCTCCCACTGTGACAGTGAGAAAAATGTTGCCCATTAGACTAAATCTTTAATCCCTCCATCACTGAAGATATTTTTCTCCCTAATTCAATTACAGATTTTTAAGTGAAATAATGTTCAGATTCGGCAAGAAGTCAGACAGCCTTTCAGCTTCCCCACATATTATTATACCATTCTCTGTTTTTCAAAACTACATTCTCAATCTTTACATGAGCAAATTCATAATTTATGAATGAATTATTTTAAGCGAGTATACAAGTCTCCATAACAGAAAGGATGCCTATGGGCAATTGTGGGAAGATGCTCTTTTTCTGATTAAATGAGAAGTGTTTATGAGCAGACATGTAAGGGTTGTGGTTTTTGGGTTTTTTATAATTGGTTTTGACTTCAAATGCATATTGCTGCAAACTGTAACTGGAATCAAATCAGAAGTATCTACAAATATCTAAAATTAAATACTTCAACACTCCATAACATCTTATATGATCAAAGCTCAGATGCCATAGGCCTCAGGGGCTGCTGTATATGTTTAGCATTTCTGCAAAATGGACCCTAACATGTTAAGTTAGGTATCAGGGAAATGAAAGGTGTGCAATTAGCAGCCACCTGTTTGGTTTAAGCTACAGCTAGGAAGAAGAAATAACAACATGATCTCCAGACCAATATGACTGCTGACTAGGTGACCTTTAGCAAGCTGCTTCCTTGCCTGTTTCATTATCTCTGGTTATAAAACAGGTGAATTTTCAGAAAAAAAATCCGCCAAAACAAACAAACAAAAAAACCTCAACAAAACCACACAAAGCTCTAGAGTTGATAGTACAGTACTTCTAGCTTTGCCCATACACATACTGCATTAGTCATGTACATGTGTGATTTGTATGTATAAAAGAGTAAAGGTACAGGCATATCTTTGAAATAGTCCTGAACTTGCAACTTTTGGGGACATGCTAAGCAAAGTATCCTGTGTTTATAGCTGTATGCATAGGTTGTTTTGTTTGGGTTTTTTAAATGATTTGTATTAATACTATACCATGAAGATCTAAGCTGCTCTACAGCAGAGTTTCACCAGCCTAAGGAGTAGTCAAGAGAAATCCTAGAAATAAAACTAATAAAAAGGAGAAGTTTGTGACAAGAGTCCTTGGGTCAGTGCTGTAGTATCTATCCAGAGGCACTGAAAGGAAAATAGTTGACTCTGCTTGTGCTCTATCCATATGGTTTTAATCTCAGGCTTCTTTGGGGAACCAGGGAAACAATTTTTCAGCTTTACACAAAGCTTGGCGTCTGAATTTTTTAGCTAAATTACAAAGTGCTACCACATGCCGCAGCTTCTATTTTGGGGATAGGGCTCTTGTGGATATGAATGCTCTTTGTATTCAGTTTCTCTTGTTTTCAGAATTAGAAGTGGGAAGAAGTTCTCTTCCTATGTGCCACAAGAAACAAAGCAGCATCTACGGGGCAGCAGGATGTGACCTAATGCCTGGAATCTCTGGGATGTGCATCTAACAGTTGTCTGCTATTGTAGTATCTGGCAGTATCTGGCTCTGTCACACTGGGGGTGAGCTAAAGGAGGTGGCCAACACGGGCAGCTCAGAAGAAGTCCAGAAGTTCCACTGGAGGTACTGTCTACGGGCTGGGAAATAGTGGCAACATGCCACAGTGCATAGTCCCCAGCACCAGCCCTGAAGAAACAACCCCTGTTCCATCAGAGATCTCCCCACAGAGTGAGCTCCCAAGGCAGGATGCCTGTCAAGGACTGTGAAGGTGCCTGGTGCCTCTTGCCAAGGCTGGAATTGGGTAGATAGGGTCCTCACCCTCAGGAGGTGTTTACTTGGGGACACTGTGCCATCAAAGGAGATCTGGGAGGATGTTAGAAGCCTGCACAGAATCTGAGATGATGAAAAGGCGAGTGGAGGAGGGAAGAGCAGTGGATATTATCTTGACTTTAGCAAGGTTATTGATGCAGTCTTTCATAACAACCTGATAAGCTGAAGTATGGGTTAGATAACTGGGAGAGGTACTGGGCTTGAAGTGTTGCAATTGGCAGCACAAAGTCCAGCTGGAGGCCAGTAAGTAGTGCTGCAATTCAGGTATAGATACTGGGGCTAATATTCTTTAATGCCTTCATTAACAATCTGGATGATGGAAATAAGATGCGTCCTCAACAAGGTTGCAGATGACCCCAAACTGGAAGGAGTACTGATTTACCAGTTAGCTGTACTGCTATTCAGTGGCACTTCGACAGGCTAAAGAATTGCTTATGCAGGACCTCATGATGTTCAGCAAGCATAAATGCCAAATTATGCATATGGAATTAAAAAGTCCCAGGCACCAGCACAGGCTTGGAGGCTGACAGTTTAGAAAGCAGCTCTGCAGACAAGGATCTGGAAGTCCATGTGGACAACAGGCTGACCATAAGCCAGCAATGCACCCTCAAAACCAAGGTAAAAAACAACCTCCTGAGTTGCATTAGGCAAAGCATTGACTGTAGGTAAAGGGAAGCGATCTTTCCTCTCTAATCAACCATGATGAGGCACATTTGGAGGTGCTGGGTCCTGTGCTGGGCTCTCTGGCAGGGACATGTCAGATTAAATATAGCAGAGAGGCATAGAGCTGATCAAGTGACTAATATTTGACATAGGAGAAGCCAGGAGACTGTTGAGCCTCAACAAGAGAAACCTCAGTGAGGAAACATAACTGATGAGGGGAAAGAGGGAGTTAGGCCAGCCTTTGCTCAGTGACATCCACTGACAGAACAAGAAGCAATACATGCAAACTGAAACGGAAGAAAAGCAGTCTAGATGTAAGAGGTTTTTTGGTTGTTTTCTTTTTTTCATTTTTTACAGCAATAGTGGTGAAACACTGAAACAAGTCATCCAGAAAAACTCTAGTGCCTCCATTCTTGGAGACATTCAAAACTAAGCCTGACACAGCTATGGGCAGCCTCTGGCAGTTGACCTTACCTTGTGCAGTGGGTTGGTCTAGATGACTTCCAGAGGTGCCAATTCTAAGACACACCACTTTGCTTTTACAATATGTATGATACCAAAAGATGCTGTGTAAATAGGAAAAGATGCTTCTCTTGTATTTGGAGATTAAATTTAGAAGGAATAATGAAAAAATATACAAATAAAAGACAGAGTTCATTGAAATCTGGCAACACTTTTTTCTAATGGTTTTGAAGCCTCAGGGTCCTATAAACTGAAATTTGTTAGAGGCCAACTGAGATAATATAAATATCTTGTGATATATTTCAAATCAATCAACTTGCCAACTTCAAAATATGCATGAGTAAAACATGCCTGTTGTTAGCAGCATACCTAGATGCAGGAAAAAGATATATTCCTCTTCCTCTTCATCTATGAGGTGTAGAACAGTGAAATAATTGACATGAGAGCCTTTAAATAAAGCTTTTAATACAGAAAAAAAATGTTCAAATAATGCCATAACATATTATTGCTACCTTCTGAGTTATTTCAACTTAGAGTCTGGTTGTGGAGTTTGTTTTGGGGTGGTTTTTTTTTTTAATAGAATAAATATACGCACTGCAGCACAGCTCTTTACCTTTTCTGGATGCACTACATCTTGTTCAACAAAGGAATGATCAATCAAATTATCCCTATGCCCGATTAAAGGAAAACATGGCCATTAATATATTTTCAAATCTGTTGCAGATGAAAAAGATGAAAACAAAGATTAAAAACGTAAAAAACCCACAACAAACTAATCCATATTTACCCACTGATATCACCATCCTAATAGTTTTACTTATAATGTAGGTGTTCAGTTCATTTTTTTCCACACTCACTCTTTATAGCTTTTTTTTTTCTGAAAAATCTACATATTCATTGAAATCTAACATGCCCTCTTTAAACTGCTTTCAGAAGACGTCTGTTTGATGCTTTAAGGGTGTAATAGAATACATTATACAACCTTTCAGCACTCAAAAGGGTTCATTTCTTTCTCTTTTATTTTAATCTGTAATCTACAAATGTGTGACCAAGAGTGAGCAAGAAAAAAGATAAAGGAATAAATTCAATACCAAGTTGTAAAGCAAATCTGTTTGTTGGAACAAAGGCTTCCATAGGTGAAAAGAGCAGCTACATTTACCCAAGAATAAGGAAGGAAATGAAGATCAAAGGAAGAAAACAAATCCCACCTTTTTTTCCTCCTTTTTTTTTTTCCCTTTGGGTGTTTTTTTCTTTATTTGGGCTTTTTTGTTTTGTTTTGTTACATGCCTTCACCAGCCTCTTAAAGAAAGACTATTAAACTGGAAGATAGAAATAGGGAAACAAGATAAATTTTGGTGTTTTTCTCCAGCAACACGCTATAGATGTTTAGCGTTATAACAATATGCTAGCATTACAACTGTGCTTGTTGAGAATCCTGCATGTCTTGCATATGAAGGACCAGAGGAAGAATAAGAGGCCGCAATATTCAGATTTATGCACTTAAAATGTAATTTAAAAATATCTGTTTACTGAGGCTCAAATAGTTTTATTTCAAGCTTATCAATTTCACTAAATGAAAAGTCATGTGTAACATGATTTAAAGGGAAACAAGGAGATGAAGAGAACATCCCAGGAAGATTGGATATGAAGGGTGTTTGCACTGTACAGCTATTTATGAAGAACATAGTATATCACAGAATTGTAGGGGTTGGAAGGGACCTCGAGAGATCATGGGGTCTAACCCCCAAAGCATAGCTAATCATTATAACACAATGAAATATTGTAAATACAGCTATAAATTAAGTTTTAATTTAGGCTTCAAATAAGTATAAGAAACTATCGTACCAATGCTATTACTGGCATAAGACTTAATTCTCCTACGTATGACTTTCTGTAGTATCAGGATGCTACTTTTCAAAGTCTGAAACCACCTGAAAGAGCAAAACTTCCCCCTAGGCCACTCCATACTATCATCACTTTGTGCAATAAGCGATTAGAGAAGCAACATGTCTTATCTATCGTATCTATCCATATATCCATCCATGTTGCATTTCTAAGAGTTCCCAATATTAATTATTTAAACTCCTCAGCCAGTAGCTGCCAGAATTATAGTTTCAAACGCATACCCATGATTACAGACAACCTCTGCAGTCCCACTGTTGGAAGAGGGAACCAAGAGGAGACTAGACAGGGAACTCTGATAGTAAATTCCTTCTTTAACACTGCTGCCAGTCATGCTCTCCCACATTTATCCACAGTTTCTAGCTTGTCTGCAAAGAGTAAAGTGCAAGACCCTGCTGGTACAGCCTAGATGAAGAATACATATATAACTCTGTCAAACAGTTAATATCACACATTGAAAACCCAATTGAATTATTATTATTATTATTATAGTTCATTGCTCTTACCACTGAAGTTATGAACTCCAAATATAGCTGCTAATATATTCTGTAAACAATTGCAACATGTTGCCTTTCTGGTATGTTAAATTTACACCAACAGGCTCAGCCCAATCAAATGCATGCTTACAGTCAAAAATAGTCTTATTTTCAAAGCAAAAAAAATTTTTTTCAATTACTTCAGGTAAAGAATTGAATGCCCAACTGAAATAAAAGAGTAAGGCACAGAAAATGGAGACTACTGGAAATGTTAAAGAGTTACTAAAATAAATAGCTTATATATAAATACAGGAAGCTGCTGTAAACTTCAATTAAAAAACCCCAACATACTCAGCTTTCGGATTTTCAAGTCTGACCACTGATTGTTTTTATTCTTTCTTTGTTTTTCTTCTTGATTGTTCTGGGTAATGGATTCTACACATCACCAGGGCGTTAGTTCACGAGCATCCTGCTTAGCTGGGTCTTCACACTGATGCCCATACTAGGTGTAACACTTCAGGATTCCTTCTCTAAGCTATTCATCATGTAAAGATTTTTCTCCTCGGGGGAAAAAATAAAATCATAAATTTTCTTAGAAAAATTTTATCTTGATTACTTCAGTACAAATGTCTCTATCCAGAATACATATAACTTAAAATGATAATTTATTATATATGGATACTTACAGTAAAAAGCACCACCAGTTCAGTGTTCCAGGTAAAAGTTATGACGGTAGGATTCTAACTTATAATCACTCTCAAGAACTCAGGGACCACTGTAAATGTCATGGACTTCCTGGAAATACAAATTTTGTCCTACTTTTATAAGTACTCCTTCCTTCCACAGAATATGGTGTGGTATTTTAAAATATCTGTATGTTCTAGTTTGTTTGACTATATAAAAAAAAAACAAAACAAAACCAACCAAACAAAACCCACCAAAACTCACCAAACGAAACAAACAAACTAAACCAAACCAGATTTTTTTTTATAGTAACATTCAGCTTTTATATAGCTTTGAGTAGAATTCATCTGCGAATAGAACTGAGCAATTAATCACAAAACTTTCCTGTTTCTAATCTCTAGAATTCTGCTATTTTCTGTCTAATTTGCCCCACTCATCCAAAGCAGTACTTCCTAGGACTTCTCATCTCATAAGTATCACAAGCTATGGCCCCTTTGCTTCATCACCCAGCAACGTGTTTAACAGATCTTGGACCAGAAGTGATTTCTGAAATTATGGATCATCTTCTCCTTTTGTAATTGCTTTCCATTTCTCACACTTACTCTTCCTTTTCTCTTTAAATAATTTCTCTTTGCTATTTATACCTTTCTATGATTTTAAATTGCTAATACATGTCCTTCTACCTGTCATCATTTAGACAAATTTGACAAAATTTGCAATTCATATCATGATAATCTTAATTTTTATATATAATTTAAAATTTTTCTAATTCCTCAGTGTCCTTGCCTCTCGAAGGGTTGTATGAGCTCTTAAAAGACCAGTAAAACTACTTTAGGAGTTGTTTTGACGATTTTACCATGATAACTTCCAGAAAGGAATATGTGCTAATAAGGCAAATCCTCTAGTTTTGTAAAGTAATTGAAAAAATTATTAACAGAAGTTATTAAAAAATTATTAACAAGATAAGTATTTTTAGGAAGAAAATACTCCGGATCTTTTCTAATTGATTAAACAATTACCTATCTGTGTTTCTTTAAATGAAGCAAGTTACAAACACAGCTTTTTTGCTTTTTTTTCCCTGTTAGTTTCTGAAATTGCTTGAATGATAACAGTCATAGAAAACAAAACTACCTGTACTTTCTCAGGCAAATATTTTTAGAAAACAGTAACTTCTAAACACATACTAAAATTTTAAAACCTGATAGAATGAAGGAACCCCTTTTTCTTTTATTGTCAGAAAACAGTTCTATATTGAAATACTTAAATAGACCATGTCTCTGGTGTGTCCATGATCTCAAGGAAAAAAACAAAAAGAACATTACTGTATAATTAATACTGATTTTCCAACTTACTCTGTTCCATGAATTTCACTTTTTTTATTTAGTACATGCCCAGATAATATTTAAATTGTGTCTGTTTCTCTTTAGATTGTCATAAACCTGAACAAAAGTTGTTATACAAACTTCAGACATATTTGAAAGTGTGGATTTTCAGTAATTGCTCAAGTTGCACTGTTTTCATCCTCAGTGTATTTTGCATTTGATTCTCCAAACTCAAAATTTTAGTTTCATAGGCATTTGACTTTTCTAAGTATATTTTCTCCCACAGGTAGTCAAGGGCCATCAGTTTTTGTATAACAAAAAAAAATCAGTTTACCTGTTGTTACAGACACCAGCTGTTACTGGAATTTTAACCTTTTCAAAGGCGTGGTTAGTCTCCCACTCTTGGTCAGTTAATTTGGCAAAACATCTGTGCTCTTATAGATGAAAAATTGTGTTTCTCTCATTCCTTTCCCACCAATGAAGCTTGTATTTGTTGCACTGTACTGTCTTCTATCTCCTTTCTCCTCATCTTCCCATTGTCCCATTATGAATTCAACTCTTCCAGTCAGTTTTGCTACTTCTCACCACCCCTGCCCCGCCCTGTGGTACATTGGCTTCTGAAAGAAAATTATCTGCTTCAGAAGATTATATACGAAGCCTTAGATTTTCAGAATTCCTTCGGATGCTTATAGGAGTCTCACGTTGGAAGGACTCAGGGTCATGCCACATAACTATAGTAGGAGACTGTAACTGACTAGGGCAGTACAGAGGGGTACGTTGCACATATATTCTATTTCTTATGTTACCTATGTTATAGAATATACTACATATTGGACCAGATAATTGCATCACTTTTCTTCTGTCCTTACTGTTTTTCAGTCGTACTGATACCAATCATAAAATGCCCAGCAACTTAAATAGGTGAAGGTTTCCGTTTTTTTTCGCCTACTTGAGCTAAAACAAGTTACACAATAGTTATAGGACAACTACTAGATTGCTGTTAGAACAAGCTAAGACCAGTTTAAGCTAGGGCAAGCTCAGATAAGTCATATGACCCCTGAAAGTGAGGTCAACAGAAAGTCTTTACTAGTGATGTCAAAAGCTTATTTACTGGTCCACAGGTTCCTGATGCAGGCACTGACCCAGAACTAGAAATACGTTAGTGCTGCCTACACATTTTACAGATCTATTTCTTAACCTTAACTTCTGAAACCAACAAAATTATTTGTGAGTATGTATGGAATTCTGTGGAAAAAAATTATATGGTCTACATTGAATACCTTTGTTTTTTGCAGAGTTTAGAGTTGGCTCTTTTGTTGTTGTTTCAGTACTAAGCAGTAATAATTTACCAAAATGGCCTGTAGATCTAAAAGTAGAGGAAGTGCTGAGATAAATTTCTTTGATTTTTAGCTCTGTTGAGGGTTCTTCTCAGAAATGACAGTTGAATGTCTATGGTCCTACTGAGCAGGGTGGTGAATGGATTTAAGAGGAAATAAGGAGTTTTCTGGAAAAATGCCAAAGAGGTGAATCTCAAAGGGCAAGATTGTTGAGAAAACTAATTGTTCTGCACAGTCTGTGGTATTCAGTTCTCTTTTACAATAGAAAAATGGGACACTAGACTTGTCCAGGCTTGTTGGTGCCAAATACAGGATCACTGTGAGTCATCAGAAAGTAGCAGGGTCTGACTTGAGTGAGAGCTTACATTGCACAGATAAGCACAAGACCTGAACAGAGGCAAGGGATGAGGATGAGCCACTCCTTCATCTGGACAGATATGGCACCTGACAGTCTACTACCAGAATCCACTGAATGATGTCTGGGGGAAAGAGAAGGCTTCACAGCCTGAGGTTACTTTGACAAAGATTTAAAAAATGCCCACATCTCTGTACCAAAGACCTTTGTTTTCTGCTACTTTTCCCTTGATCAACAATGCAAAAAGCCTTGTTAAAAGCCAGTCAGCACACAATACTTGACTTAGTCACACCTCAGCAAAAGTATAAAAATGGCATTTAGAATTCTTTATTTTGAGAATAAGAACTCCAACTATCTGGACAGGTCAATGGGCCCAGCCATCTCTCCTCCTCAAGAAGGGACACCTCTTTGGGTAAGACTTGTACCTCCAACTGTGGTGCGTGGGAAAGTATCATTATCAAAAGTACTA
The DNA here is from genome assembly GCA_027925045.1 of Hypotaenidia okinawae. Classification (NCBI taxonomy): domain Eukaryota; kingdom Metazoa; phylum Chordata; class Aves; order Gruiformes; family Rallidae; genus Hypotaenidia; species Hypotaenidia okinawae. The sequence continues at coordinate 140,225,228 of BSDF01000001.1, forward strand.
AACTATTAAATTGAGCTCAATTTTAGTGGTAAGTCCATTTATCAATGGCAATTCAAAACTTTTATATCTGTCATCTTGCTAAATTACCTATCTTTTTCAACTTTACAAAGCTGTCCAGTTCAAGTGCAGTTTGTGCATAGTAATCCTTTAGACATAAATTATTGACTGAGTTTGGGACTAAGACTGGACCTACCTTCACCTAGATTCCTCTCTGAGAAGGAGTTTAAAAACCAAAGGGGTCCTTTCTGAACACCATGACTCAACAGAAGGGTCGCCCTCAGTCATATGTCAGACTCACACCCTTTTACATGATAAAAAGACATGAAAATTACTACTTCAACTGGTAAACTAACTACCTAAGAGAAATTGTCAATATATTTTAAGATCCATTAACCAAGACAGCTATTTGGATCGGTCTTTATCAGGAAGGCTTACATTTTTCACATCACTTCTGTTAAAATTAACACAACCCTGCTGTTTATTGACAAAATCTATTGACAAATAGCAATTAATAAACTAACAGCAGCTGAGCAATCTTCATTATTGCTTTCTAACCAAGATTTCCAGAAGTCTAAATTAGATCACTCGAACTATATATAGTATGTATAGTCTTTAAGTAATCTGATATGTAAAAACACTTTAACAAGATCAGATATCAGTAGAGCTCACAGAACTTCAGGAACATTAACTAGGAGAAGGATTCAGACTATATTATGCAGCCCCTGCAAACAAATACAAATTTTCATTTTTTTTCTATGCTGCATGTTGGAAATATTTGAATTATCTTACCTCCAAGGGTGTTAGTGGCTGCCATTCTAATAATGTTTATTATCCCTGTAATGCTTTAAAGGCTTGACTTGGTTTTGTTTCTAAACTGGCTGCCAGATCCTGCTTACATGTTGGTAGCAAATACCATCTTCCCCCTCATTTGCATGGATCTACCAGCTGTAATAAATAAGTCCAGAAATTTTAGAATATAATGAAGCAAACTAGATAAATTATGGAGAAACTTTTTTGTTGTCTATTGCCAAGTTTTGGTCAATAAGATTGATACTAAGAAAAATAACATCGCTGCAGGGAGTTCTCAAGCCTAAAACACCCTATTTCACATTCATTAAGGTTCCAAGTTCTTTTTCCCATTCCTTCATAATAATTATATCTATATACCACAGAAACTCTTTTTGAAGTGTGTTTGCTCTCCCTGATTGGATTCAAATGAAAAGCTGCCTTTCTCTGTGGACTGATTCCTTTTTCCTGTTTAATCAGCAGCGTGGCCTGAATCCTAATTACAGGTTAGGGACTTAATGAATGAACGTCAAGAATATTAATTTAATGCTTGAAAAAACAGCAAATAGAGTGAATGGTTTATTTGGGGGCTTGCTTCATGAAGTCCTCTTTCAGTGGTATTAGAATGTAAGGTTTAAATGAGAACAGAGTGAAAAACAACATTTGATCTTCAGTGAGAGTAAATTAGTAGAGACTTAAAGAAATAGGGAGATGCTTTAAAGGGGGGAGGAAAGTATCTGTAAAAAAAATATTTTAAAATTAATGATTTCACAAATTTTAAATTATTTTAACCTGCAACAGCAAAATCTAGGCCACAAGAATGTTTATCACTCATGATTTCTAAGGTAAAATTCATTATTCCAGCAAAATTCATTATTGCATTTGATGTTTGTTGAACAGTCAACTTTCACCCACAGTGCTGGTGTCCAGAGCAGAATTTGGGTTTTCTTCTAGAGTATTTTATGAACTGTTGTGAACAAGCTGGTGCTTTTGAAGACCTCCACAAAAAGATTGTCTTCCTGGGTTTTGAAACTTAGGTGGATATCTCCCTCTAGGGGCATGCAAAAGCATTCATTTTGGTGGTTGGTGAAATAGGAAAAATAAGAGAGGAAATCTGGTGCACCACTTGTCTACCATGAGCTTTAGAACTTGAGCAAACACCTGTAGGATCCACTGCCAGATCTTAGCCAGAAAGTTTATAAATGCTTTTCATTAAGCATCCTCAGCACATGGATCTGGTTTTTGGTTTGGTTTTTTTTCTATTGTAGAACTTCCTGGGCACTGTGAAAAAAAACCCTTTTTTCTTTCTTTCTTTCTTTTTTTTTTTTTTTTAATGAGAAAATAACATAATGTTGCACATAGTAAAGACATGAGATGAGATTATGGAATGATGGGGTTGGAAGGGACCTCTGGAGATCCTCTAGTCCAACTCCTCTCCTGCCAGAGGAGAATCACCTAGAGTAGGCTACACAGGACAGTATCCAGGCTGGTTTTGTATATCTCCAGAGATGGAGACACCGCAACGTCTCTGGGCAGTGCTCTGCCACCCTCACAGTAAAGAAGTTCCTCTTCACGTTTAGGTGGAACTTCCTGTGTTCAAGTTTATGCCCATTGTGTCTTGTACTGCCACTGGGCACCACCGAAAAAAGACTGATCCCATCTTTCCAACACCCACCCCTCAAGTATTTATAAGGATTGGTAAAATCCTCCCCTCAGACTTCTCTTCTCTAGACTATAAAGTCCCAAGTCCCTCACACTCTCTTTGAAAGAGAGATGTTTTATTCCCCTAATCATCTTTGTAGCCCTTTTTTGTACCCTCCCCAGTAGCTCCCTGTCTTCCTTGAACTGGGGAGCCCAGAACTGCACACAATATTCCAGATGAGGCCTCACCAGTGCTGAGTAGAGGGAGAGGAAAACCTTTCTGACCTGCTGGCCACACTTTTCTTGATACACCCCAGGATGCCATTGGCCTTCTTAGCCAAGAGGGCACATTGCTGGCTCATGATTAACCTGTTGTCTACCAGGACTCCCAGGTCTTTTTTTTTTCAAAGATCTGCTTTCCAGCTTTGTTCATTTTTACCTAATCAAGGCACAAGGACCAAGGAAGTTCTAGGTGGAATGATGTCGCAGTTTGCTGTAGCTGTGCTGCTTAGGTGGCTTTTGCAAAGCAGCCGTTACAGTTTGTTGTGAGTTCCCAACAGTAAACAAGAGCCAATTCAAGGCCAGTCACTTTTGACCAATCAGAGAAGGATTCATAGCGCCTCTGGGAATCACATATTCGAGGAAAAAACTCCTGGCTGGCACACTTTGCCACCAGAACGCAGAGTGGGAAGATGTGACCAGCTGCACTGATAGCCAAGGCCAGGCCCAGAAGGAGGGGGGAAGGAATGTGGAAAGAAAGTTTCCCCTGCAGCTCGTGGAGAAGACCATGGTGAAGCAGGTTGTCCCCTCGCAGCCCATGGATGACGATCAGGAGCAGAGACATCTACGCCCTGTGAAGAGATTGGTCCACGCCTCAGCAGGTTTGCCAGGGGACTTGTGAATTTTGCCAGGGGACTTGTGAATTTTGCGGACTTGTGAATTTTGCGGGGGAGCCCGGGGGCTCAAATGTCGAAACCATATGGAAAGAAGTCCTGCTGAGAGGCCGATAATTGGTGAGGAGATGACTCCCCGATGGAGAGGACTCACGCTGCAGAAGTTCATGGATACGATTTCTGGTGTGGGTGGGGAACCCACGGCACTGTAAGGGAAGTGTGTGTGTGGAATGCCCCCCCCCCCCCCCCCCCCAGCTGAGACAGAAGACAACTCAGGTGGAACGGACTGAAACCCCCCACTCCCCATTCCCTGCCCCTCCTGGTGCTGCGACGGGAGGGAAGAAGGGAGCAAAATTGATGATTAAAGTCAAGGGTGCGAAGAGGCGAGGGGTGGGGGGAAGTAGAAGTGTTAAGATCTGGGGAAGGAAAGCAACTGGTACCGCCAGAACCTCACTCCCCATTCCCTGCCCCTCCTGGTGCTGCGACGGGAGGGAAGAAGGGAGTAAAATCGTGATGAAGTTTGAATTTGCTAAGAAGGGGAGGGGTGGGGGGAAGGCGTTTTAAGACCTGGCCGCTTCTTACTCTTATCTCGTTCCGGTTCACTGAATGTATTAGTCGTAGTTGGAATAAATCACTTTTCTTTCCTTTATTCTGTGCCGAGTCTGTTTTGCCCATTGCCCTAATTGGAGAGTGATCCCTCTCCTCATCTCCGGGCCTAAGCCCCCGAAAACATATCTTCTCCCCTTTTCGGCTGAAGGGGGAGTGAGCAAGCGGCTTGGTGGGCATTTGGCCTCTGTCCAGGGCCAAAACCACCACAAATGATTAAAATAAAATTAAAGTGAATGTTTACCCTGGGGAAAGTTAGGAAAGGAAATATGTTTATGATTTCAGAACTCAAACATATTCATTGGTAATGGGAGTTAACATAGACTGCAGTTCTCTACAGAGATACTTCAGTCCCATGTGTTCTACTTACTTAATGCTGATCCATCTTTGCCACTGAAGAATAGTAAAGTTTTTTTCTTTACCTTAATGGCTTTACTTTGAAATTTCGTTCTACAGGAAGAAGGAAGAAAAGACTAAAACTAAAAATTGTCAGTTATTTTTTAGGAAAATGCACATTCCTGCAGATATCTCCTTGCAGTCCAGTTGTGAAGTTTTACCTTTGACTGGATTAGATAAAACCATTGAGTTACATTTGCATTCAGGTTTTTCCTAAATTTTTTACTTCAATACCTCTCAGATGCCACATCAACCCTCAAAGTCTATTAATACCACTCAAAATAGGTCTGTGAGCTGCCTTTGACCTTCCAACTAAATTAGGTAACTATTTCCAGATAAACTGGGTGTTGTACTTCGATTTGAATCTGTTGATTTATAGGAATTATAGCAAGGCACATTAAACACAACTATTACACAATTTATTTTACGTATTTCTACATTTGATCTGTCCCACTGTCTTGAGCAATCATGTAAGTTTGCTTTTTTCAGTTGGCACTGTATTTTTTCTCCTTGTTTCAAGGGCTTTTTTTTCCATATTCTGCTTCTCTCCAAAGAGTTCTTTGTTTCTGTATCTCCACTAGAAAATAATATCCATGCTTTAAAGTCAACGGACCCTCCAAAATTGTTTCTTATTACACAAAATTGAAAATAACTTTTTATTGCAATCGATTGAAATCGGAACACTGTTCATGGTTATCTAAGTTAGGAGAGTGAAAATATATGTTGAGTTAATAAATAGCTAATGTGGTCCGTTTGAAAATTCAAGCATCCACAGATTCTTATACAAAACAGCTGTTGAAAAGTCTAACCATAAAACTATCAGTGTTTACAAGATTTTTATTATACAAGCCTAATGTGTCCCATGGTTTTAATGCACTGCAAAATAGTCTTTCCTATTCCTTGTGAACGCAAAGCACATCTCCCCAAAGGGACTTTTCTTCCTACAAGCTATCAATGCAATCAAAACTAGTGATGCATTTTATTACATTACTGCTTCTTGAAGAAACAGGTTTTTATTGTAATATTTCATAAAGATCTCCTTCTGGCAATGTAAAAAGTAACTATCTAATAAAATTTAGTAGTGTGTTCTTGCAAACTTGATTAAAAAAATGTATAGTAGCCTAGTGAATATGGTTTCCGTTTTTTAAACTTACTAGTAAAAAATAACATCTTAAGGTTCAACTACTGAAAACAGTTTCTACCATCCTGGTTTTCCTTGTGCATCTCTTTCTTTCTTGCCAGAAAAAAACAAAAAAAAGTGCAGGATGTTCTTGCTGAAAAGTGCAAAAGCGCTTGAAAGTCTTGTGTGGTCTAAAAGAGGCTTGGTGTGCCTGCAGTACTGGATATATGCTATATAGATTTATAAACATTGTATTAATGAAACAGTGCATGATTAATAATTAAAAGCATTTGAAAATTTGCCAATGAAGATTAAGATTAAAAGATAAAAAGCTTTCTAAAATGTAGAAGTTTATTTTTAAGAATTGAAAATTATGGGAATATCTACAAAAACTTATTTTAGCCTATTAAGGTTTACCTCCTTGTGTGGTATCTCCTCTCAATAGAAGTAGATTACTCTAGAGGACAATTAAGAGCAGGAAGCCAATTCAGAACCTCTGATTTTGTGCCTATATTAGCAACTAGCAACACTATTTGGTGTTACAATAACATGCAGCTGTGTGCAGTAAAGCAACTGGTGCTGAGGAACAACTGGTGTTCAAGGTATGTGCATTTGTAAGGTTTTTATTTCCCAGTATCTCCAGTCTAGTCTTGTAGTTGGAGGGCATTAAGCACAATTCTGTAGTTCATCTTTCACATCAGTTTAATCTGAAATGCATCCAGTCTGCATGCTCTGAGAGTGCTCCACAAAGTATTACAAGGGAGAACAATCAGGACATTCTATTCCAAAACAAACTCTTAATTCTACTAAAATATTGATGTAGATGCACTCTGAATTTCTCAAAAGGGAAATCTTCCATTTAGATAGATAAGGGAATAGTTTAATATCACATCACATGTAGGATGAATAATTGACCTATTCAAAAGCTCATAATTTTAGTTTGGGGGAGATTTGGGTTTCATTTTGGGGGTTGTTTTTTTGTTGTTTTGGGGTTTTTTTAGTTTATTTTCCAAGAGAGAGATTTTACTGTAATTTGAAAGAATTCTTGTCAAGGGAAGAGCATTTATCCAACATAATAGTCTGGAGTCTGTTCTTAAACACAAATCTGTTCCAGTTGGCTCTGGAGGCTAACTTTCCCAGCTGTCCTCCTTAGGATAATTGGGCAATTAGCCTTTGTCTCTCAGACTAATTACCAGCTCAGCCTACCTGGCTGTTTCTCAAAGAAACCCAGACAACCACAGGCAGAGAAAATAGGAAAACATATTCTTCCATGAACCTCAAATGTATACATACTGTTTATGGGGCTACCCTCATGCAAGCCATTTGTAGTAAAGGTGCAGGAGGGAGCACTTGACCAAATCTATGTACTGTGTAGATGAAAATAATTTGGTGTAACTTTGATTTAATGTAACTTTCTGCCACTTACAAATGCAAGTTGGTCCTCATCCTGCTCAAAGTCTGGGAGGGAACAGCTCATATGTAGAGAGGCCTGGTGGCAATATATGTGAATATGTGTTTGGGGATAGTAAAGTGGTTTTAGAGAATTAGAATATAAGTCTGAAAATAAGGAATGGGGGGTGGGGGAATGGGAGTGGGAGGTGGGAAGCAGAAGAAGTTATACTCCTTCACGTACACATGTGCATCAGCTCCCTGTGGAGCTGAGAGAAGCTGCTATTATTGCCAAGGAGGAAAAAAAAACCCTACAAACAAATAAAAATCCAAAACAAACAAACAAAAGGCAAGTTCCTTCTTTTTCCCTGTCTCCCTGTGCTCACTCATCAAAGACACTGTTTCGGAATTCTTATAAACTGGAGAGAACAAGAAATTCTATTAGAAGAGCAGATCCAACCTAAAGATTTCTGACATTTTTTCCCCTTTGGATTCTTCAGTCCCAGCAACAACTTGGCAGAAAAAGGTTAACTATATACAAGTATTACTTAGTTTCACAATGCATGTAGTTCACCAGCAGAGATATCGAAATATCACAATAAAGCTTCATTGATAATACTGGGATGTTCATACAGGACATTGTCCATAACAGGTATGAAGAAATAATTAGATTGGCTAACCCTTATTGTTGCTTCCTTGTGCTAGCATTTTTCTTCCCACATTGATTATATGGAGTTTTAAGTTGTATATATGCCTGTATTTCACGTGTGCCACATAAAAATAAGTCAAACCAGCATAAAGATTTCTGAACCAAGGGATTTTATTTTATTTTACAGATTCACAAAATGTTAGAGGTTGGAAAGTATCTCTGGAGATGACCTAATATAACTCCCCTGCTAAAGCAAGATCACCTAGAGCAGGTTGCACAGGATTACATCCAGGCAGGTCTTGAATATCTCCAGAGAAGGAGAATCCACAACGCCTCTGGGCAGCCTGTGCCAGTATTCTGTCACCCTCGGAGTAAAGAAATGTTTTTTTCTCATGTCCAGACAGAACTTTGTGTGCTAACTTTTTTTTTTTTTTCCTTTTAATGCTGCACTTTAGATCTTAAAAGTGCTCCACTACACAACAGTGGTTCAATAACATTGTAAACCCCTGCAGTATAAGTCAGGTTGCATGCTTCAACAAGTAGGACAGAGGAGAGGAGTTCTCATGGACAGCACTCTAGAATTCACCAAGTGGCTAAAGATAGAGTTCAGCAACCTTTGTGCTCCTTGAGGAATGCATTGCAGAAACTGATAAACTTTTCTATAAAGTTTATAGCCTGCTGAGGTGAGAGTGGAGAGAAGGGGTCAGAATTTCTAATGTTCTTCATGCTGTTTTGCCACTGGAATTGCATTCAATTACTCAGTTTGCTCATTGCAAGCCAGTGAGCTGAAGCGTGGATGAGGTCATGGTTTGTAATAGTATACGGATCAATGCTTGCCATTTAGACACTGGGCAAATTGGGTTAAAAGATGTTACGATGTGTGTGTCTGAAGAAAAGAGACGGCATGTTTGCTCTTTTTCCTCTAATATCAATTTAGTAGACATTTTTGTTGGTTGGGCTTTGGGTTTTGTGGGTTTTGTTAAAATGATGCAATAGAAGTGGAGGTGAAAAATAATATATAATACCTCTGTTTAGCATAGATACAATTAATAACTTGATAATGGAGCTGTGTAATTGGAATAACTAAACTTCTTTAAGTTGACATAATAGTTGCATGCAAACTTTTTTTTTGTCATGCTAGTTAAGTTTTGCTTTATCAAGATATGCTCAGATACAAACTGTCATTTTATACCCTCATCAGATTACCATGTTAGTCCAGTGTTGATTGATATGTGTTTAGTTCATAGGTCTCTAGGAAAAGAATGAGGTTTCATGTCAGTAGGTATATTCTTTAAGCATGAATCCTCTTTCTCCAAGACCTTGGATGTTGTCATTGACTTTGCAGTGTTCCACAGCTCTTGAAGTAACTGGTGGAGGTGAGTCCTCCAGGCTTGTGCTTGCATAGTTTTATTATCATTGCACTGGAAAGAAAACAAACAAACAAAAACAAAACAAAAACCCACAACCACTCCACAATTAAAAGGGCTAACAATCTTAACATTAATTTTATCATGTTGAGTAAGTAGATATCTTTTATATAGGCATAGTAATGTGAGCTGATTTGCTTTGTACAGAATGCTGGTCTATACAACCTGGAATTTTCTTCCAGATGACTTGAAAGGTCGTTTTCTGACCATCATTGAGTAACTGAGGATTACATGAACAGACTGATCTTTGCCCTCTGAAGACTTCCCACAGGTAATAGTTTAGATCTTGCCTGAACCAGAGGTTGTTCAAACCATTGTTTAATAGCTACATATCTGCCAATTTGCATAATCACCTTTGGAAGCTGTCTTGGTCCTCAGAATCCTATTGCAAGCAAGTCCACAATTAAATTTTGAGTTACATGGAAAAGTAGTGCTTCATGCATGTATTGAATCTACTGTCCGAGAATGGTGTAGTACACCACCAAGTCAATCTTATGGGAACTAGCCATATCTATTATGCCTTCTTCCTGTTTTCTGTACGGAAAATGGCTCCACAATTTTTACAGTAGCTATGACTGAGCAGTGTATTTCCCTCTTTTATCCCTTTTCACATTTTGGTTTATCTTCTTAAAGACCACATAAAATGTTAAGGGAAATGTTGTGCTATGCCTTTACACAGGATCAGCATGGTATTTTCTATTTTTCTTTTCCTTTTTTAATAACTTCTTATAATCTATTTGCCATTTTGAATGCCATGCAACACTAAGCTGATGTTTGTGGATACCTGACAACACAATAAGTGTCAACTTATCACTGTATAGATCTACTTAGAACACATTTATTCGAGCACTCTTCTTAACAATTAATTTTGTCTGTTCATTTTGCCACTCAATAGCATGAGATTCTTCTGAAAATCTTCAGTCCACTTTGAACGTGACTATCCTGAACGGCATTGTATCCTTTCTAAAATATGTGATCATTCTATTCACTCTTTCTTTCAGGTCAATTATCAACATATTGAACTGACCAGGCTCTTATGCTGATTCCCCAAACCCTCATAGTGGCTACCACAGTATTGCATTCTCTTTTTTTCCCTTACGAGGGAGCTACATCCAGCGATCAAAGTCTGTGATAGAAAAGCTTGTTTATCACTCACAGAAAGTCTTTTCATTTACTGCTGTGATGAAATACTCTAATGTATTCAGATACACTGTTAGTAACCTGCATCTCTACTGTCTCTCAAGTGTCCAGGGAAGTAAGATTACTAAAACTGTACATAAATATATGTCAGTGGCATACCTTGTGCATATTGTGCACATTGTGTGATTATTGCAGATCTCTGAGAAGAAGATTCTTTGCTACTATAAGCAAATACATGATGTTATCCTCATTTATGGAAAGTTGACTGTAAATCTCTCCACTCTTACCTCAAGACTTCTGCTGGTTTAATCATGGTTATTTCAGTTACTTGATTTAGACTCAGTTATTTCCAAGTCAAGCTTCTGAATCAAGATCAAAAACAGTCATTTTGTTGCTGTGACTAACTATATAACAGTTCATGTCTAAATGGTGCTCTCAAACCTGGTGACAGAGACAACGTTCATAATTATTTATGCAGTTTCATCTTGCTTCTGAGGCTTCTCAATAAGAGTCTCAAATGTGTAATTATTTTTAATTTTTTAATTTTATTTTATTTTAAAATCAGTGGGAGTACTATGAAAACCCAGAAGAACTATTTTGGCCAAAATGACATTACACTCAAAATTAACTGTTTTGCTTCTGGAAAATGTAGTAAATGAAAAGGTCTTAATGAAATTCTTCTTTTCAAATTACAAAATTGTGTAGAATGTCACTTAGGCATATTTCCATTTCTATCTATTTCCACCTACTAAACTAACGAAAAACAGAACCTACTTCACTGGAATGGGTGGAGCTGGATTAGATTGTTATGATATCTTATTAAATGAAAAAAGAGTGAAATCTGCCTTTTCGCACTCCCTTGAATTTAGGTTTAGGTTAAAGTACTGCAACCCCATTAGTCATACTTGGATTCCGCAAGGGTTTTATCTTAGCAAAAACTTACCCAGTGTATCGACAATACAGTAGGGGTAAAGACTTTTAAAATACTAATGGCTTTGTGCAGTCTTCACATTAGAAACACTATAATGTGTGATGCTATTTACCTTCTCCAACGTTATTTTTTTATCATCTTTCACAGTTGCAGCTGTATGTTGTATCCTTGCAAATGTGAATCCATTTACTTTACAGCTGTGAAACACCCACCTTCTCCAGTGACTATGTTTCTGACAGCACACCATGCTACAATACTCTATGGCTGTTCTAGATAGAAGTAAAACTGTGTGCAAATCATAAATTTCTCTTCTTCAAAGCAATTGACGAAGATAGAGATTATCTTGAAACAGAGGTGTCTAAAAATAATGCATCAGTCTGCTTTATTTTGTCCTCCCTTCTTTCCCTTTTCTCTGTTTTGTTTTTCTTATCCTATTGTTAGCACAGAACAGAATGTGGTGTTTCCTTCAGGGTACTTTGATTACAGTAGAAATCAAGCGTGGAAAAGACTGTTACAATCTGATAAAATTCTTGTTAAACTGAAGGGTCATTTATATCATAAGCCATTATCTCTTGGCACTTGAACTTTCTCATCCTGAAACCACTTCTTGGCAGCAATGCTGAATATTGAGACAATCAAGATAGATTAATACTAAAAATAAAAGTCCCCAATTTCTGATATTGGCATTTTGGACTATTATGAAGAACATAACAGGGAAATTACCTGAAATCCTAGGTGTTATGGATAGATATTTAAAATTAATAGGAATGTAATACTAAAATGAAATAAGAAGAAAATTTACATGCTAAACAAAAGAAGGCAATTACAGGCTAAGAAACACATATCATGTAATAGAAAATGCAAAGATAATAATCTGAAAAGCTACATAAAATGAAAGGATTAAAACTGCAGCTTTCTCAGTAAATATTTGACAAAAATATCAGCAGAATGCACTTTTGAAACATGAAGGAAACAAAAAAACCTAAATTCTATATTTTCTTGGATTATTGTCATAAAGAAGTGGCATAAACTGTGCATCTTATTTACTATAGTCTTAATTTCAATCTTATCTTGTAAAATTGTTCTCAGTTCACTCTGTAAGGATGATTATAAGATAATTTTGACAATGAACATGTTCAGAGATCTTACTCATACTGAAGATATTTGTAATTTCATTGGCCACATCTTTGATCCAAGTTTACAATTCTAGTTACTTTTAATTTGTATTTTATGTTCTATACCAGCATTTTCTTGAACTGGTAATGTTGGTTAAGTGGTATGTATAAAAGATAATATTATATGGACCTTCTTTCAAATTGAATATTGCTCTTATGAAGTTTACACCATTCAGACTATAATTTTTTATGCTGGATTTCCATGTTCTGGCTAAAATCAGGGGAAAACTGTAAAAGAAACATTTCAGATGTTCAGGAAAGTTATTAGAGACCATTACAATCAAACTGTTGATGAGTTTTTCCAAGTTATTTTCTATCATTTACTTTGGACTTGGAGTATGGTAGAGAGGTGATTTATATCAGAATTTTTTTTCTGAATATGATTAGTTGATCTATTTCAAAATAGGGTTTGTACATATGATGAAGGCTTATCAATTTGCAGCTATAGTTTATTTTATGTGATAACTGATAATACAGTTATCTGGTTTTGGCTTGAACAGGTACCTTGCAGTGTCCGTTGAATATGTTGTTTATATTTGAAAATGCCCAAGGTTATATAGATCATTTAGACATCTCATTCTCCAGCTTTCAACCTTCTTTGTATTTCACTATTGTGACAAAGACGTTTGGTGTGAGGGACAGCCACATGAGGCCACTGCCTAGTTTTGAGTGCAGTGTGTTACGGTACCAGATCATATCACCTACCTTGCTTATTATTTTTGGGGAAAACACACTTGTTTATCATAAGAATAGCTGTTCTATTCATATTATTTTTCTTTCACAGATGCTTCAGTCAAGCCAGATTTTAACCCTTTCACTGACTCATTGACTACATGGATTTTTAATAATGTGCTATGAAAAACAGAAACCATAATGAGTATGTTTTATGATAATTTTCTACATGCCATGCTAACCAGCCATGAAAAATTCTGTGGTTTTTTTCAAGACAAAAAAAAAGAACACAAAAGTGGAGGCTGTATTCCTCTATTCCTTCACATCCAAGAGTCAGAAAGTTTGTTCTTAAATATTAAAAGTCAGAGGAAGAGCCCTAGAAGAAAAAAATGAGAAGGAATATTTTCATGAAGATTTAAATGTGAAGACTTGGGATAGAGGAGGATGTTGGGGAAATGAGGCAGAGGAGTTCCAGAAAGGGAGAGGGAGGGACAAGGTTTATGAAGGGGTTAAGGAAAAAAAAAAAAAGCACCAGAAGTGGGATTTGAACTGGGAAAGGTTATAAAAACTAGTTAGAGGTGGGGGTTGTTCATTCTGGAGAAGAGAAGGCTTGTAGGAGATCTTACAGATGCCTTCCAGTACCTGAGGGGGGCCTACAAGAAAGCCCTATAGTGATAGGATGAGGGGGAATGGTTTTAAATTGGAATGGGGTAGATTTAGATTGGATATTAGGAAAAAAATCTTTACTACAAGGGTGGGGAGGCACTGGAACAGGTTTACCAGGGAAGTGGTGGATGCTCCTTCCCTGGAGGTGTTTAAGATCAGCTTGGGTGGGGCCTTGAACAGCCTGGTCTAGTCAGAAGTGTCCCTGCTCATGACAAGGGGATTGGAACTTGATGATTTTTAAGTACCTTCCAACCCTAACCATTCTATGATTCCATGATTTTATGTTAATCTGGGTGTTAGATATTAAAGTTACAAAATTATGGGATTCAATATTTGAAGTAAAAATTTTTATTAAGGTATTATACTGTTTCCACTTGAGTATAAAACAGTACACAGTTACAAAACAATAAACAGTTAGCACAGAAACAATAAATGTATACAAGATTACTTTTTCAAATACAGTTTTATGTAGATTAGGAAATTTCAACTAAATAACTTTCTTATAGTTTCTTCCTAAAAAATAAAAAAAATATCTATATTAGGGACATAATCCTCTTTTCAAAGTGTTGTAGATAGGTAAAATCAATATAAAAGAGAGAAATTGAAACTTTATTATCTAGTTTGATATCTATATTCAGAAAAATATTTATGTAAATACTTAAGTAAGCACATGACTATGCTCACTAAATTTTAATTTACTGAAATGATAAATAAATTTATTATTTATATATACTTGTGTTTAATTTATATTTATTATTATATTTTATATAATTAATTATTAAATATATATATATTCCAGAGAAAACAATAAGGAATTAAATCTAATCTATCTGAATTTTTTGTTATATGTGTCCTAGTGTTATAAATGCATCAATACCTGGATTATCACATTTTATCCTTATCAGGGCTATATTCTGCTATTAATTGAAAACTGACTAAATGACTGGTCCCATAGGGTGGTTGGTGATTGATGGCACAAAGGCTAGTTAGAGGTCAATAACTAGCTGTGTGCCCCAGGAGTCAATGATGGGGCAAACAATACCTGCAGCAGGTTTGCTGATGACACCAAACCAGGAGGAGTGCTTGATATGCCGGAGAATTGCGCTGCCATCCAGAGGGACCTTGACAGGATGGAGAAATTAGATGAGAGCAACATCATGAAGGTCAACAAGAAGTCTTTCACTTAGGGAGGAACAACCCCATGGAGAAATGTATGTTGTGGGCAGCTCAGTTGCAAAGCAACTTGGCAGAAAAGGCCCTGGAACATCAATCTGAACATGCCAACAACGTGCCCTCACAGCCAAGAAGGCCAAAGATATCTTGGGCTGCATTAGACATGGGAAAAGGGAGGTGATCCTTCCCGTCAGCATTGGTGAAGCCACATGTGGAGTACTATGTGCAGTTCTGCACACCTCCGTACAAGAGAGACAAACATCCAGCTGAGACACAGAAACAAGATTAAGAGATTGAAGCATCTCTCCTATGAGGAAAGGCTGAGAGAGCTGGGACTGCTCACCCTGAAGAAGAGAATCTTATTAATGTATCTAAATACCTGTAGGGAGGGTGAAAGAAGGTGGGGCCAGGCTCTTTTAAGTGGTGACCTGTGACAGGACCAGAGGCAAGAAGCACAACCTGAAAAATAGGAAGCTCCTTCTGAACATCAGGAAACACTTTTTTACTGTGAGGGTGACTAAGCACTGTCACAGGTTGCCCAGAGAGGTTGCAGAGTCTCCTTCCTTTGAGATATTCAAAAGCCTAGTCCTGGGCAACTGGCTCTGGGGGGCCCTCCTTCAACAGGAAGGTTGAACCAGATGATCTCCACATGTCCCTTTCAAAATCAACTGTCCTGCGATCCTATAAATTTGTCCTGTTTAGTAGAAAAAGTAAAAGTGCTCAATTAAATTTAAAGAAATTTAGAAGGGAAACAATGTTTCCATGCAGTAGAATCTTTCAGATCATCTACTTTATCAAATGTTAAGATGTTTGGGAATAGAAAGGAAGACTGGAGACCACATTCAATCTTTTTTTTAATATTTATATATGTTTTTATTATTGCATTGTCTTTTTTTAAGAACTTGAAACAAAGGGACAACATTTCAATCAAAATATTATACCTTGGCTTCCAGTCATACTTTCCAAAAGGCTTATATTGTTTTTTAGAAAGTTAAATCCATATCTAAAATAAGCCTGCAGATGTAAACAAATCTAATTGGGAATCACAATGGTAGAGGATTTCAATGTTAGAATTTTCACCCTAATATATTTATACAAGTTTTCTGATTGACAAAAAATCGGACTAGACAGAAAGGATTAAAGGAACTATTGTTTCCTTGCTTACTGGCTTCATGAATGCCTGTTCTCATGGGAAAAAAAAATATGATATGAATATTTCATATCTATAGCAGCTTGCTGTATTCAAATTTGTTGAAGATCATGAAGCTATAATTCCTAAGGCATGCTTGCTCTTTGAAAGACAGTGATAAAGTAAATATATATATATATATATACACACATATATACATACATATATATAATTCTCAAATGTTCTTAGAACGCGTACTGTTTGGCTCATTAAAATGTTAAATGAGAGTACAGTAAGGAAATATAATTTTTATTTATTGATATAATAAGTACTGAAGGCAGCTATTGTGGGTGAAAGAGGAGCACAGGACTTGTGAACTGATTCATAAGCCTCATATTGTTTTCTACTCAATAAGTTTTCTTTCTAGAACTGATGTAACTTAGAGGGTTTGCATTTGGACTTAGGAAGTCTGGCAAAATTGTAAGTTTCTTGAAATCAGAATAAGTATTTTCTCTGAAGCTTGTATGAAGCTTGTATTTCCTCTGAAGCTTGCATGGCCGAGCATGTTGCACAGCCTTAGGAAAGCTGAGGTTGGTCAAAAGTAGTTGAAAACAAATATAGACCCACATTTGTCAAGGTGGCATTGGATCCATCTGTAGCAGGCAGTTTTAATACAACTTTTATTACCAAGAAGTTTATCATTTTAGAGAGTCACAACTAAAGCATAAATAATTGCTCATCTGCTTTGATAGAAATAAATTCTTCTTATTCTGCATCTTAAAAACTGGGGTTTATACTTTCAAGGAGATGAATGGTAATATCTTACCATACCATTTCATTAACAAGCACTGCCTTCAGCAAAATATGATGTACCAACATGTGGTAGCAAAGTGCACCATAGGAACTATTTTATGTTACTTTTAGCTTGAAAGAAAGGGATTCTGCCAAAGATGGTCCTTTTTATCACCTAAGGTTGCTCTGAAAAGTCAAGTCATGTACCCATTCACTATGCATGCTGCGCAGAGCCAGGACCTGAGCCACACCATTTGAACGACCCAAGAATCTCTGTATTCTCCCCTCATTTAGCAGTTCATAAAGCTAGTCTGCTTTCAGCCTGTATGAAACCATTCTCTCATCAAATTCTTTTGTCTTTTACAGGAGAGTGAATAAAAATAGCTGGCTTTTGTGTATCCACAACACCTCAGTGTCCCAGCAGCAGTGCCTTGCACACACTACTAACCCTTGATTAATTCTATAAAATAGAAAATGCTACACACAAATGGAGAGACCATGATTTTTGAAAGATGGCTGTGGTGGAGCATGGATGGGCATTACAAACTATTTCCTGTATCACTGTCTCTCTCCACTCTCAGAAGTCAATGCATAGTGGCTCAACTTTATTTACCAAGTAGCCTTGCCACTATAAGCTTTTACTTCCCTCACCGAGCAAAAGCTATGATCTGTGCACTTTACCTGTTCCGTGTACATCTTCAATGGAGAAATTACAGCAAGCTATTAAGCCATGTATTGCCCAGTGCCTAACCCACCTGTAAGTACTCTCCCTTGCCAACATGGCTAGCCTTTCTGTGGCAGGGATCAGTCAAGAGCATTTAAACCCATCCTGTCCCTGCAGAATGAGTAGGAAGCCTTGTTCATATGAGATGAAGCTGTGGTTGCATGACATGTAAAGATCAGCGGAGTGTGATGGACCACCATGCAAAGTCAATGAAGAAATGGATGACCAAAAGAAATAAGCTTATTTTCATTACACAGAGATATATAAATCAATAACATCACTGAAAGATAAAGCATATTTTCCTCTCAGCCTAGCTCCAACCTTTTATCTTATCTTGCACAATATAACTAAGGAAAACATTTTCTGCACAAAATAGAAAGAAAATGATACCAGTTTCACTGGCATTTCAGAAAAGCTTCTTAGAAATAATAGGAATATAGCACTCATAGTATAAATAATTAGAATTGCTGAGCAGAAGGACTTCATGTTAAATTGAAAAATAAGTCACTGTTTATTTCAATGCTACTGTTCCAGCTGCTTTAAACAATTTTGTGATAATGTGTTATTAATGACACCGTTCTTTCATGTTAGTTGACATGAAGGAAACGTTTACGTTTCTAAATAATTTTTGTACAAAAGTCATTATGCAAAACTCAGTTCTTTAGAACTGGAAACCCCAGTAATCTAAAGCAGAATTTTAAAAAAAATTGAATTTGGACAAACTAAACTGCAAAAGAAAATGAGACCCTATTTAATGTTCTCACAGAGCACTGATTGCTTCTGCCATAATCCAACAGCTGTTTCTAAAGTCCTAACCAAATAAAATATAAAATTTATTTGAAGATGTTGAGCCTGCCCGTGTATTCTGTAATTACAGTTAAAGAAGTCTCATTTGTTATTACCAAAACTTTTGTGGAGTGGCAAAGAGAAGAAAGAGCAGCTTGAGACAGGGATAACAGGCAGAATATTTTATCATGAGTGGCAAGCTTTGCCAAAAATATAAGCTACTGATAGCTAAGATATGAGAAATTTTTAATGAGAAGCATTAGGTGACCTTAATCTAAATGTCACTATCACTTAGTTGCTAGAAGAAGAGCTGAAGAAATACTGAATTGTCGGAATTCATTTGAGTCTGAAAACCAATTTTAAGTAGAACTTTTTTAGATTCTTTTGGGATCACTTTCCATGAGCAGTTAATCTTAAGTACTCAAATTATGTGAAGATAGGACCTAATTCTCTTCTCATTTACTTCAGTATTCATCCTTGTGATTTAACTTAGATTCATGGAAAATCCACCTAGTTTAACATAGGAGCAACAGAAAGGAATATCAAACTCCAAGCTGAAACAACGTGTATCGTTATTAAGCATTTTCTTATACCATTCATGAGCAACAGCTTTTAATATTATGTTAATTCACATTATTATAATATTTTCAAAGAATTCTCAGGAAAAGGTGGTTGTTTAATATTATTATTGTTGTTGTTGCTATTATTGTTATTTTGCAGACTGTAGAAAAGCAGAAGTTTGAATAATTATTTAGCATATTTCTCAGGCTGACAGATCATTTACTTTTTATGCTCCCCAACTCTTCCACATGCAAGGGTCATCTGATTCTTTATCACTGTTCAGTTCTGTGTCCTCCTCCATTACTGGTGATGTGAGCAAAGTTTGACTTCCTTATGGTCTTTCCTTAGATACAAATTGTCTTTCAGTGTAAGTGGTGAGTGGATAAGAAGATACGTTTTAGCTTATCAAACCTATTTCACATTGCTTAACCTAAAATGTAAGCCAGAGGAGGGAAAATAACTGAACTGAACCTGAAAAACCCATAGTCTGAAGGAATCATGACGTCTTTTGGGTATTCAACTAAAAAAACCCCAAAAGCCCAAGAAATCGTATAACCCCCATTATCACTAAATCAGATGGCTTTTTAATTCCCCCTGAAAGGTCGTTTATGAGAGGTATTTTTTTCATCATTTCATGAGGAAGGAATCCATAGAAAAAATAGCACAGCCCTCCATAGTCTTGTACAACTCCATAGCTTCATAAGCAGCTTTAACGATAGAAGGTTATTATTCAGGACCCTGATGAATGAAATTCAGAATGAAGCTCAATAGCATTTGGCAGTCACAAAAGGAATAAGTAGATAAGACAAAATTAGCAAGGGAAGCAATATAAGTTGCACTGCAGCTCCAACACTGAACAGTGAAGAAGTTATGGTGTAACGGCCATTTTTCCTGATTCATGAGAACTTCACAAACCATGCTGAAGATGACTTCAAAACAGAGTCAGTGTATGAACTGTATTTGAACAACAGTAGGCATTCACATGATTAATTTTCCACTAAGAAAGAAACAGCAGACAGCATAACTATGGCATCCATCCAGACTGCAAATGTTCCACTGTAAACCTAGGTGAGGTCAATAATGATAGGAAAAGTTCTTAGACATAAGGTTTTACTTGTCATAATTAAGCAGAGCCTTTGAAGTGCAGATATCCTCTGAAACACTTCATGGTACACCAACTGACATGGTATCTGGTTTCACCACTATGGCAAGAAACTATGCAGATCTACCTAGTCCCATGTCTTGATCTACCATCTAATAAAAAAATTTCACATTTTAGAAAAAACTCCCTCAAAGTCTTCTGTAATACTATCTGGCCGTTTACTACTCAAGAGCATATTTACAGGGGAAAGAGCCTCGTACAGACAAGACACTTAAGAACTCACTGTGAAGCTGTAAGGCAAGCAAAGAATTAAGTTTTATTCTGAGACTGAGGCATGTTGAGATCTCAAGTGTGAAAGTAAATCATTCCCAAAGCTGCTGCACAGACTGACAAAGCTAAAAGAGTCCAAAAACATCAAGCTTAAAATTCCAGCCCAATTTTTGAAGTACTAAGCCAAGTAGTCTGTAACCACTGGTATCAGTTTATCTTCAGTATGCCTTGACAATTACTGTCAAAAGTTTAAATTCGTGTTAGGAGATATTTGGTATTTGGACTTTCATGTTCTTTATAGAATCCCCCTCAGAGCAGATGCACTAAGATACCCTCTGCCTAAAGCAAAGGATTGAAAGATGACTAAAGAAAGAAATACATACATGTAAGCAATAGTAGTATCATTGCTACACTTGGGCTGAAATATGATTAGCACAAAAAAATGATCCAGCATGCCTCAGCCTGCTAGGATGGGAGGCTTGTCTTCCTCTATAAAGTGTATGACATCCACTGGGAACACCACCACCAAATTTTCCTACAGTTACAGATATGTATTACGATCTTCAGTGTATATACGTTGAAGCAATCAAGATTGTTTAATACCAATGCATCACAAAAGGCCAAGCTCAAATTTGACAAGTATTTTGGAGGCCAAGCATGCTCATAGAATATCATCTTGTCCCAGCTTTGTTAGTGTTAGACAACCACAGTATGCCAGAGCAGCCTCAGGCCATGAACATCTCATGCCATCAGCTTTCCTTTACTGCCACCAAGGTATATAAAATTACAGTTTTCATCCATCTTCATATGTTTGATTATTGTTTGCATTTTCAGAGAATCCCAAGATTCAAGATTTTTTGAGAGCATTGCTATGAAACATGGCAAGCTATCTCCTCAAAACATGGTACTCCAGAAGAGTACCATTAACAAGCCACATCGTGAGCTGTTCAAACCTGTTTACTTTCTTTACATTTTACTGTTGTTTTGCTTTAGTCACTGCAAGACATTGCTCTCCAGATACCTGCAAGTTCATAGGGATGAGAATAAGTAAGGCATTTAAAGAGTGGCAGGAGCAAGTACAGGTTGGTTCTGATTTATTATGCTGCAGTTCTTATAGTGTCTGCCCACTGCCCAACTGATTTGCTTGCTAGAAAGCATCTCCATACTTTGGTTCAGGGAAGCCCATTAGAAGTGGTATATTACATCCTTGAAAGCTTCACTCTTCAGGAAAAAAGACTGATTATTTGCAACAGTGAAAGAGAAATTATGACAGACATCCTGTGGCAAAGATATTGTTATTCTTGATATTCTAGGGAACCTGCTTTGGTAAGGGGGGACAACTTGATCTCTGTGGGTCCCTTCCAATCCCTACAATTCTGTGAATTTCTTGGAGCTCCAATGTACTTGTTCATGCCTAATGGTGAAGGAGTCTCTTCCTTCTCTGCTAAAATGTTGCAAACTATACAGCAGGAATCCAATGGAATTGAATGACCATGCAGCCAGAACCTTCTGGCCCTGCATTTGCACTGCCTGTTCCACTGAAGTCACAAGTGGTCATTAGATGGAAACACTTCTGGCACTTACTGCTTAACTCATTTGTGCCTTACTCTTAGATTTTTCCTCTAAATCTCAATTCATCTCTTCAAAACTAGAATACATGTATTAATACAACCTAGAGTAAAAGCTATCAAAGCAGGCATATAAGGATTTTTTTCCACCTTGTTCCAGAAAATGTTTCAATTCAGCAAAGTGGCATGGTGAAAGCTAAAGACACATTGCACCAGAGATGCAAAAATATTTTTATATAAACATTAAAATGTTGCTTCCACCTCCATATCTGTCTCAATTCTTTCACTTCTAATTTTGGGATTCGTGCCAGGGCAGACCAAGCAGCTAATATCTCCAGCATTGAGAAGCAGACAGTTTAGTACCTAAATCAATATTTTAAAAGTGGAGGTGAAAGGGAAAGAAAGTTGCTTTTGGATAATCAGAAAACACAATATCATGAGCAGCTGGGCAAAACAGAAATGGTTTATTACTAACTTATGCTTTAGCATGTAAAATAGTCCCTACACAAAACCATATTCAGTGGCAGAGGCAGGGTTCCAGCTTCAAATTCTTCTATAAATCAACTAAATCCCATGAATTGCTGAAATGTAAATGGGGAAGCTGACATGAATTATTGTCAGACAGGGATATTGAATCCTTAAATGAACTGTACACTCACATTTTTAATGGCAGAAAGCTGAAGCCAGGCATAATAAAAATAATTGAAATGAGGTTTTGAATACATTAATCTGGATAAGAAGTGCTTTAAAGAACAAGTGAAGCAGAAAAACAGCCAGAATGTATATGGCATTTACTTGTAGATATCATTTGCCTCCGATATAATCAGTTACCATTAGTAAAATGTGAAAAAAATAGAAGGAAAAAAACCTTGTAAAGCATTTATTAGGTGGAAATTAAAGACCATACCGCCTTATATCAATGACTGGTGACAACTGCATTCTGTCACAGGCTGAGTCATTCCTTAGAGAAATAGGTGAGGGGAGAAAGGAAGGGTCCAAATACTGAAGGGGCACTGGAAACCCCCAGGTTTTCTGGAGTGCAAAAGACTACCAGGACAATGCAAAAGATTGGTCTGATCTTCCGATCACAGAATAGAAAGGCAAAGACTTTCTCAGTTCAGAAGCTCTAGTGTTAATGGCAATCCTTTCCAGACCACTGCTGTTTGCAGCCATAAAACCTTATGACTAAACAGAGAACTGATGACATCACTGAAGACCAAAACAACCATCTAATGAGGCAGAAGTCATTGTTGAACATTGCCAGGATGGATGGATTTCTGGTTTAGACTGAAATATCTGCATTTTCTAAAGCAACCTTTTGAGATATCCAGACATGCTTAAGATCCAGCCATGCTTGCTTTCTATAGTCTAAGTATTTTATTTTTAAAGCAGTTTGGTTCTTTGCAGGCTCACTGAACAAGCTGTGGAGAAGCCACATTATAGCAAAAGGCCCACTAAATAGATACTCTGTGTGCTCAGAGGAGACCAATTGCATATGTGCATATACATGTTTCTATTTCTTAAATCTTCCCTGCCCAGAAGACTCAGTCAAGAGCAAGATTCCCCTTCTAAATTCACACATTTCATCCTTCCTCTTGGACCTATGAACATCTTAACCCTCAGCTGTCCTTAGTTTCAGATCTGAGAATAGCCTGTAGCTACATACAAGAAAATCAGAATGTCAATATGTGTATGTCTTAGGAGCATTCAAGCCAGACACGTGATTTCTAATTTAAGGACAATATGCTCTTAATATAGAAACCTCCCCAAGTTCTGCTGGATCTGCATAAGTGAATTGTTTGATTCACTTATTTTGAGGCTGATCTGAGTGAGTCAGATATTTTAAGAATGGCGAGGAAACAAAAATTGTAAAAATTCTCTAAAACACCATATGATTCTAAGGACCCATAATTCAGGTTTCTAGAATTTAAAATTAGAGCTTTATTGAACATGTATTAATTTTTTTTTATTATGTTTACAAAAAAAAATCTATAACTACACGTAATAATATGACCAGCAGTCAGTTTCAGATTACAAGCTTAGAAATAAGAAGGCAGGACATCCTCTATCACCTTGATAATGTGAGAGAAAAAGCTGGGAACTGAAAGTAAATGAAGTCAGGGAAACCAAAGGGGTTAGGTATTAAAAACATGAGTTTGAAGCAGTAATCAGATGGTAAACAAGTGAAGTAGCTGCTGCTCCTGGAAGCAAATAAAGTGATGCTGACATTCTTTATATTATAGGGACAATGTAGATTTTTTTTTTTTCTGTTACTAGAACACAGCTATGTATTATTTTAGAAGTAGTGGTGTTAAAACAGTATAGCAACAAAGCACAAGAGGCAAAGTTTAAAGGGAGATGTAATCTCTCCTACTGAACCAACTGGGAAAAGGGTAGATAAAGGATTTAATGCACAGGGGGCTTTTGTAAAAGGTCTGCAACTCCAAAAGCTATCTGCTTTTCCTGGCTATATCAGCTGTTTTAATAAAAGATGCTATCTTTCCCTACAGACTTAGACGTTGTAATATTCTTGTTCTGAACATCCTTGAATATGTATATTTGAGAATTTTCTTGTAAAATCATCGGTTCTTCACAACACATCTTAAACACCATCAATGTGTGTGTTATAAAGAAAATACCCAAAGCTTGTTCTTTAAAGCAGAGAGAAGTGACAATTATTAAAAAAAAAATAATAATAATTGTTCAAGGCCTAATGTGATTTGTAATCTAAAACTTCATTCTTAATGCACTTAAGAATTTTTTCTTAAAATCAAGGGATTTCAGAAAATTTTAAAGTACACCTCAAAGTACAGCTTATAAGCACAATGTTTTATCACTGGTTGTGTATGTTATCATTTCATATCCCAAACTATAACAACTTCTGAAGCAATGCTGGGCAGCAGAATGGAAGGTAAAACATTGATCATAAACAACTCATCTTAGTAACAGGGTTTTACATTTTATATGTAAGCATCTTAGACGTATTGTTAAAGGAGAGAACCATCTAGTTTCCTTCAAGTATTACCTTGTTCAATAGGTTTTTTTCTATTATCAGTTGAATTATATTGTTAAAAACATTTTAAGGCTTTTGTAGTTTTTAGGCTGTATCTATCCCCAGCTGAGCTAGATACTTGTCTGTACATGGACGCATTTCGTTGAAAGATATGCTGAAGTGTTCTGAATTGTTATTGCAATTGTACTGTTTTGAAGAGGAAATGAAACCCAGAAATGCCAGTGGAAACCTTTTGGTACTTCTACTCTGGCAATTACTGACATAAGCAAAGACACATACATTTGTTTCTGCCTTCAGCTGCTGCTTGGGAATCTGTTTCTGGTTTTACTCACATATTTATAGATCTTTAGCTAAGTCGTTACTCTGAGTTTCCATAGTGATAACTGAAATATGTATTAACACCAAACCTCAAAGCATATTTACTGTTGGCAATGCTTCATAAATTACTTTTTTCAAGAGTAGCTTCTCAAAACAGATTTGCTCAGTTCAGTTCCCCACTTGATTTGTGATAGATACTTTTGATATAACTGTATTTATCTAGAAGAGACATTTTTCTCTCCCTGCAAGATTCAGTGTGTAGATATTACTTTTCTTTTTTATCTATACTATCAAATAGTCTGAAGACATGAAGCTCCTGAATTCAGAGCTTTATCTTTAAAATAAAACCAGACTTTTTAATTTGCCTTACTTTCATTTAAACGTCCCTTAAATGAAGCACCATTAATAAAGTAGACAGTATAAAATAATGCAGATAGCCTATCTATATTCATACTCATGCGATTTTGAACAAGGAACCTATTTCTCTGGTTACCATCAGATAATAGATAAATAACCCATTCATAAGAGCTTTCTACTTGATCAGAAAAGCTGAACTGCAGCTCATCGAGCATATCCAAAATATCAATTTTGAGAGAAATTCTTACCCAGAATTTTTCCAAACACTCTGTTTATGTTTCAGAGTACATCAGAAGATTATCTTAATCTGCTTTCCAATGCCTCAAAGCTTGTATTGCTTTTGCTGGGTTCTGGCTGAGGGGATGCTGCAGGGGTGGCTTCTGCAAGCAGCAGCCAGAAGCTCTCTGCAGGCCTGACAGAGTAAACACCAGCTGGCTCAAGGCCAGACCTGCCGCTGACCAAGGCCGAGCCCATCAGTGATGGTGGTAGAGCCTCTTTGATAACATATTTAAGTAGGGAAAAAAAATGCAAGCAGCCACTTTTTGCCACTAGAGAAGGGAGTGAGAAGATGTAAGAAACTTTGCAGACACCAAGGCCAGTGAAGAAGGTGAGAGAGGGAGGGGGCCCAGGCGCAGGAGGAGAGATTCCCCTGAAGACTGTGGAGAAGACCATGGCAAAGCAGGGTGTCCCCCTGCAGCCCATGGAACATGATGGGTTGTAGATATCCTACCTGCTGCCCATGGAGAACCCCATGATGGAGCATATGGAAACACATGAAGTAGACTATGACCTGGTGGGAAGCCCACACTGGAGCAAGCTCTTGGCAGGACCTGCAGTCCATGGAGAGAGGAGCCCACACTGGGGCAGGTTTGCTGGGGGGACTTGAGATCCCATGGGAGACCATTGCTGGAGCAGTCTGTTCCTGAAGGTCTGCACTCCATGGAAGCCATGCTGGGGCAATTTGTGAAGAACTGAAGCCCCAGTATGAAGGACTCATGGTGGAGAAGTTCATGGAGGACTGCTTCCCATTGAGTGGGGTCCCATGCTGGAACAAGGGAAAAGCATAAGGAGTCCTCCCCCTGAGGAGGAAGGAGCGGCAGAGATGACCCCTGATGAACTCAATGCAATCCCCATTCTTTGTCTCCCCTTGTGCCCCTTGGGTGGAAGAGGTAGAGAATTTGAAAATAAAGTTGAGCCTTGGAAGAAAGGAGGGGTAGGAAGAAGGTGTGTTAAGATTTGGTTTTATTTCTCATTACTCTGTTTTGTTTAGTAATTAATTAAATTAATTTTTTGAAGTTGACTCTGTTGTGTCCATGATGGCAATTGGTGAGTGATCTCTCCCTGTCCTTATTTTCACCTTTAAGCCTTTCATTATATATATTCTTCCCTGTCCAGTTGTGGAGGGCGAGTGTTTGTTTGTTTGGGTTTTTTATTAATACATTTTTGAAAGGCAAATGCAGAGACACAGAGAAAAATGTTTTCAGGAAAGATCTGGAGAAATGACTAAACAAATTTCCTCTTCATTTCTGGTAATTGCTTCTATAAAGGCAACTGAATTGGAGATTATTGGATGAAAATCTTTCACTGTTTGTGTCAAACATACTGAGAGCTAGATTCTGTTCTGTATGAAAGAATACTGTTATGCATACAAATACAAAGCGACAAACAATGACCGAGACAAGCATAGAAAGGGACTTGAGCCTGAATTAATGAAAGTTCCTATGTGGCCCCTATTTTACCTTGTTTTCAAGCAGAAATGTGCTTTAATCTCTAATTTGCCTGCTGGGTCTGCTGTTCACTTAAGAGAGCGCTTACGTTTGACAAATTGCCTTCTTTATTCAGATGTTTTGGAAATCCAGTGCAGTACAAAGTAGTCTTTCATTAACTGCAGGTGTCTGTTGCATGCCATTATCCTGTTCTCTCTTCTTATCCTCTACTGTCATCACCCATATGCTCACATGGCAACAACTACAAGCACAAAACATCACTCTTTAGCTGGTATCTCATCAGACCCGTATCTCCAGGTTCCAACTGCTGAGCATCCTTTTTCATTACCCTTACCTTAAATAACATTTTGTATTAGCTTAGCCTTTCAGGCTCTTAGCAGTTCAAATGTTTGGGTTCCAAATTGTGTTTTTTTCTCCCTGGCTCTGCATCATAGTGGAGACTCCTGTGCAAGGAAGGTGTCCTCTCCAGTCACTTCTGTCTTGTGCAACTCTGGTCTTCATTCATCCCAATTAGGACTCAGGAAGAAAAGGTATTACTCTGCCATCATAGCTGTTAGGGATCTGGAGCTCAGAGGATTTGACTCCAGAACTCCATTTAAGCTCAGGCCATCACGTTTGATCCTTGTCCATGCTGTGTTGTAGGTATCTGTCTGGCAAGACATGTACCTTGCTGACCCTGGCTGGACTCAGAACGAACAGGAAGAAGGCAAGCCCCAGATTCAGCAAAGGGCTTTCACAATTTACACACACCCCAAAGAAGCTGAGAAAACCTACTGCTAGTAGCTTCTTGTGTATGTGTAAGGCAGTGACACCTATGTCCCACCCCTAGGTCAGTTAAATGCAAGAGCACAGGATAGATGCCACTCTCCAGGCATTACAGGAGCTCTACTCCTGGCCCTGCCAGGCTGACCATGTCCCATGCCTGGCATTTGCTCTGGGAGTGATTGACCTGTCTCAAACAAACAAAAGCAACCACATTTCACCCTCACAATAACCTTTGAGAGATGTGCTAAAGAAAAAAGTCAAATGTTTGTTTATTAACAAATACTGGCACTATCTTAGTGCTTTCAAATCATAATTGTTCAGGCTTTAACAAAGTATGGTATAAATTCAGGGATTACTGAGTGAAGCATGCTGCATAAGCTTGTATTTAATTATGGTTTATTTCATTCAAACCAATTTTTTGACACTGTGGAGATTACTTTTTCATACTGAAAATACAGACTTGAACTGAAAATACAAACTTGAATGTATTCACACAAAGGCAATTGCTAAGGGGCACTATGTTTCTGTACATTAGCTATTCTTTGACAACTACCTGTTTGTAAACTTTTGCTTTCATTGAAAATATGATGTAGCTTGTTATTTTCTCATTAAGGGGTATGCTACTTCAGCGTATTTTTTGATTGCCATAGAATTGTACACTTATTGCTACCAGCCTGCAGTAACATGTTAGCTAGTAACTTCCTACTGTGTCTTCAATCTTTATAAATATTTTGATTACCAAAACACCTGCTCTACTACAATCTAATAGTACAGGGACATCTTCCTTGAAGGAAAAATTTGACTACCTCCTTTTTTTCCCCTTCGTAAAAATAAAATTTTATAGAATTATTTCTCTATACTTACTCAGAAGAAGAGTGCATAAGATCTACAGGCATCCTTGAAATGAGTTTTCCTTATGGCTTGACACAGACAGGGTATTATAATATCAGTAGAAAATGCTGTGGACAATATCAAGGGTGTACTGGGTCTGTCTGGAATGCAGTTAACTGTCTTCCAAGAAGCTCATATAGTGCTGTGGTTTAGATTTGTAGCTAAAACACTGTTGATAATACAGCAGTGGTTCAGATTTTGTCAAGTAGTTCTTGAACAGAAACATTTTTTTTCTGGTTCTCACTCTGAAACACCTGCAAATTGCCTTGTGGTGGTCAAGAGAAAAAGATGGACACAGCCAAGCCAGCTGACCCAGACTGACCAATTGGATATTCCACACCAGAGAGTGTCATGTGCAGACATAAAAAATAGTCGTGATAGTCTTTCCAAAGCAGCCATTGCTCAAAGACTGGGCAGTCACTGATCTGCATGTGTATGGTGTTAAGCGACTGCCTTTACATCATTGTTGTGGGTTTTGTCTTTTGTATGTTTGTTGGCAGGTTGCACTTTTTTTTCCCCCTCTTTCCTTTACCTATTAGAGTTTATCTCATGGCACAAATTTTCTTACTTTTGATCTTCTGGTTTTCTACTCGTTATCAGGTAAAGGTGTGAGCAAATGTCTGGGTGGGTGCTTCATTGCTGACTGGGGTCAACCCACCAGGAAGGAGAAGTTGCTATTGTTCTTTAAAGAGAAGCACTGTTACTTTTTTCCTATAAATGGACTCAAGGGTTGAAGACAAAGCTGGAATATAGAAAACCTTTCTTCTAGGAGTAGACAGATCACAAATCATTCTTTCTTCTTGAAATATTTTTGCCTCATTTAATTTATTTTTTCCAAAAAATTTAATGCCTCTAAGGATAGGAACAAACCTGAGTACTATCTGCAAATTAGTAAATTCATTCATTCCTGTGCCAACAGCTTAGCATCCATGCTTAAAAGAAAAAATTTGCCATTAGATACTCAATTCATTTTGAGCCCTTGTTTCACACAGTCTTGTTAGTCTGCAGTTTCAATGTGGTCAGGTTACTTAGTCTGCGTCAGACCATGAAAATAAAAGATTTTCAGTGTTTCTAAAGTATGCCTCCATAAATGAAAAAAAAAATGAGATTTCTGTTCAAAATATTGCATTTCAAATAAAGTCAGTTTAGCCAAAATGCTTTATTGTGTATATTCTTTGCTGAAGTAAAAAGAAAACTAATGCATATTAAAGGGAGAAAATGGTTTAGGGGTGAACAGAACAGAACAGAACAAAACAGAATGCAGTGCAAGGAAGGGGCCTACAAAGATCATCTAGAACAACTGCTTGACCACTTCAGGGCTGACCATAAGTTACAGAACCTCATTAAGGGCATTGTCCAAATGCCTCTTAAACACTGACAGGCTTGGGGCATCAACCACCTCTCTGGGAAGTCTGTTCCAGTGTTTGACCATCCTTCTAGTGAACTGGAACATCACTGGAATAACACCAGTCAGCACGGACCTCCCCAGACACCCAAGACATTTGCTAGATGATTAAGAGGGGTCCTCCTCTAAAATCTGCTCTTTTGGTACACTGCAGGGAATCCAATCAGGGATCACAGATTTCTGAACAGTCATTTGATACATCTGGTCCTTTTACGACTTCGGTGTTGTAAATGGAAAGTCACTGTTCCCAGTCATGGATCTCCAGCTCAGGTGTCTGGCAGCCCAAAGTCAATCATTAATATTACAGACTGAAGCTAAAAAACCCCCCATTTTTTCTTTAGAACTTCTCTTGCTATTGATGTTTTAAAAGTCTTTTTTATGTCTGACCAAATACTCTCCAGTTTTAACTCCGATTCAACTCTGGTCTTTTGTGTTTTCTCACTACATATGCAAAACACAGGTCTGTAATTCTCCTGCAAACCCTGACCTCACTTCCAAAGAGTATGCCATTTATTTTTCCACAAGGAGTTGACTCTTCAGACAAATTGGCTGTCTGACCTGCTTGCTTGATTTGGATGCAACACATTACCTGCTGCTGTGCTTTTCATTCTCAAGATGGTTCCAGAAAGCTCTCATGGACTTCTAAACCCTCAAAGGCAGATTCCCAGGAGACACTGCTAAGTAACTCCCAAATAGATTAAAATTTGTTCTCTTAAAATTCAGGGTAGCAACTCTACTAACCTTTTTCCTTATTACATCAAATATTGTAAATTAAACCATTTTGTGATCACTTCAACCAAGACAGTCACGTACCACCACATCCTGCAAGTCCTTCTCTATTCACAAATGGCAAGTCTAGGAGGGCATCTTCCCTACTTGTCTCAGTGAGTACTTTTGACAAGTTCTCTACTACAAACTTCAAGAATTTCCATGACCTGCTTGTCACAGCAGCATGGTATTCCCAGTTGATGTCTGTGAAGTTGAGATGTCCAATAGGGACAGGAGCTAGCTATCCAGAGTTTTCTCCTAATTCCATATAGAATAACTCATCAATGTTAACAGATTTGGTGGGTGATCAGTAGTAGACACCCACTACGTCTCCTTTATTTTCTACCTGGCTAATTCTTACCCAGAGGCTCCCAACAACATCATCACTAGCTGTAAGGTCTGTACAGTCAAACCTCCCCTTTACACACAGCGCAACCCTTCCACCTCCCCTGCCCTGCCTATCCCTACTGAACAGCCTGTAAACCCCCATCCCAGCAGTCCAGCTATCGGTGTAATTCCATCAAATCTCACTAATGACAGTGGTATTGTAGCTCTGGGAATAGACCAATACATTCAGTTTGCCCTATTTGTTTCCCATAGTGCATATGTTGGTGTACAAGTGTTTCAGATGTGCCCCTGTATCCTCAGTTGTCCTAGTAGGAGCAGTGAACATGCTCGTATTGTCATTGCCACATTCAGCTGATGCCATGTCAACCCTTATCTTAAAGTCTGCTGATATCCTCTCCAACCATCATTCCTAGTTGAAAGCCTTCTCATTCTGTCGTGCCAGTTTATGGGCAAAGCTTACGTCCAATTGGGACAGGTGGATGTCCTCAGGACCCAGCATATTTTGTGTCTTAAAGATTCTTTTGTAATCATAAAAAACAACGTTCTGCTTGAAATACCAGTCTTAGAGCCAGGTGATGACGTCCGGGACTCCTCTCTGTTTCGCCCAGTGTCTCTCCTAATTACTGGGAGGACTGAGCAGAACACTACCTACCTGTGTTTCTGAATGTTTTAGATTTCTTCCCAAGGCTCTGAAATTTCTTTTGATCGACATCAGGTTTCTTATTGCAATGTCTCCACATGAAAGAGCCAGTCTGGGTGGTAATCCAAAGACTTTACTAATCTTATCAGTTTTCTGGCAACATTGTTACTCAGTCATGTTTTATAAGAAGTTTGTTGTTCTTCCAAAATTGTTTTCCCTTGCATATGTAGAGTAAATTCAGGAGAAAATTCAGTGGTTTCAAAGAGCAGTTATAACTGATAACCAAATAATTGATCTTAATTTAAGAAAAGTTTCAGGACCCCATAATTGTGGTTTTTTCACTTAGAATCCTATTATACTCTGTGCGTCAAGGTGGAAACTTACCCTTGAACAAAAAGGAATTTTCATGATTTGCATTTATGTGAGTATCACTTATTTAAGGAACAGAACAGCTTGTTTCTTTAAATCCAAAGGAAGTAGAATGTTAATTTCCAGGTCAGAACAAAGATAGTGAAGAGTTGTGAACAGTTGTTCCTGTGTCCATCTCATCTCTGGGTAAAATTTTCTATTACTATCCTGTAAAATTATTCAGGGAATAAGTAATAGCCATTATCTATTATTAAAATAATATCCACCAAGCCATAACTAGTGACATAATCTATTTTTCAAGGAACAAGTTGAACATATATGCCCAATTGATGACAAAAGTCCCAGCAGCAATTTCTTCTCATTCAATATAGCAGTCTGGGATGATGGAGAGTTTTATAATTAATGGCAGTTATGCTGGACATACTGTGATAGGAAATGATGGGATTGCCATTTACAAACATCAGATTTTATGAGCTGGAAATTAAATACATCCATAACAGGCCACAGACCAAGAAGTGATATAAACTGTAATTTTGTGATAGTGTATCTTCTGCTGACAAAGCAAAAATAGTTACCAGGGAAGCTGAATAATGCTGTGGGATTCGCTAGGAAATGGCAAAAACCCTGCAGCAATCATCAGTGGGGTTAGGGTTATGTATTTCTTATTTGGAATACAAAAAAAGAAAAAAGGTTTTGGCTTTCATCTTTCTCTTGTAACTGGAGGATATATTCACCAATTTTCCCCTACAGAAAGTTTCACTAGAATTTCTGCAGAGAAAGGCTGTAAAAAGAATCATCAGAGGCCACTGTAACTATATCTTGACAGTGAACAGAAGAAAAGTAATGGCAGAGGCATTCAGAGATTTTCAGCAGTAAGTTTTCAGATTTTTTTGGTATGTACTATAAAGTAACAGCTTTTCTCTTTCCAAATTTTACATGGTAACTGATTGTTGTCATTTAACCCCAGCCAGCATCCAAGGGGATGGAAGGAAAATGGAAAAAACCCAAATAAACATCTCTGGGGTAAGATGAAGACGGTTTAATATGAAAACAAAGGAAAAGACTAAAAATAACAATTACAATAATAACAACAGTAAAACAAGTAATGGACAAATGCAATTGCTCACCACAATAGAAGGAAAATAAAACAACCCGATGCCCAGTCTGTTTCTGAGCAGCGATCCCTTGTCCCTGTTCACTCCCCCAGTTCTACAGGGAGCCTGACACTATATGTTAGGGAATATCCCTTGGCCAGCCTGGGCCAGCTGTCCTGGCTGTGCTCTCCCAGCTCCTTGTATACCTGGCAGGACGTGAGAAGCTGAAAAGTCACATAACCACAGTATCATAGAATGTGTTAGATTGGAAGGGACCTTTAGAGGTCATCTAGTCAAACCACCCTGGAGTAAGACAGGACATCTTCACTAGATCAGGTCACTCAGAACCCCATCAAGCCTGACCTTGAATATCTCCAGGGATTGGGCCTCCACTACCTCTCTGGGCAACTTGTTCCAGTGATCCACCACCCTCATACCGAAGAACTTTTTCCTAAAAGCCAACCAAAATCTCCCCTTTTCTAGTTTAAAACCTTTATCCATCATCCTATTGCTATATGCCCTCATGAACAGTTCTTCCCCAGCTTTCTTATAGGCACCTTTCAAGTACTGGAAGGCCACTATAAGGTCCTCCTGGAGCCTTCTCTTCTCCAAGCTGAACAAGCCCAACTCTCTCAGCCTGTCTTTACAGGAGAGGTGCTCCAGCCCTCTGATCATTTTTGTGGCCCTCCTCTGGACACGCTCCAACAGGTCCGTGTCCTTCTTGTGCTGAGGGCTCCAAAGCTGGACACAATACTCCAGGTGAGGTCTCACCAGAGCAGAGTAGAGGGGCAGAATCCCCTCTCTCAATCTGCTGGCCACACTTCTTGTGATGCAGCCCAGGATGCAGTTGGAATTCTGGGCTGCAGATGCACATTGGTGGCTCATGTCCTGCTTCTCATCCACAAGTACTCCCAAGTCCTTTTCCTCAGGACTGCTTTCAAGCACATCATCTCCTAACCTGTGTGGATAACGTTAATTGTCCTTGACTTAGTGTAGGCTTACTACAATTGCTTAGCAACAACTAAAAGCATCAGTGTGTTATCAACATTATTCTCATCCTAAATCCAAAGCACAGCACTATACTGGCTACTAGAAAGAAAATTAAGTCTCTCTCGGTGAAACCCAGCATACTGATGAAAAAAGTTTCCTCTGCCCAGAAAGAAAGAAGCTGATGCAATATGATAGCCCACATTCAAGGTGTTTCATGAGAATAAAACATAAAAGAAAAAATCAGTAATTTTATTTAGCATCACAACATATTACAAGGAAGAACAGGAGTGATGTATAAAAATACAATATTTTTCCTTGTTATTTGCAACCTAAGTGTTATGAAATGCAGTATTTTCATTTCAACTGGAGTGCAACACTAAAAATGTTTTTCTCCAAGGTCAATACATTTTGAATCTGTCATTAGAGTTGTTATTATGATGAATGTTTTCACCTTACCAAAAAAAACCCCAAAACACAAAGGTAGAAATAACACCACAGAAAAGGTGAGATCAAAAAGGGCCAGATCTTCTCACTAAGTGCTCTTTTCAGTACTATTTCTAGGTTGCCTTTTGAGTGTTGCTTGTAATTTGAAATTCAGAGACTTCTAGAAAGGTGTTAAAGCCATTCTGGTTACTTTAAAATCGGTTATTTATTCCCATGTCCCTTCAGAAAAGTAACATGATTTCTGAACACACGGGTTTATCCATACTCTTTCATTTTTTCACCTCTTTTCAATAAATTAAGTTCTGATGAAAATACTAGAAAATTGAAAAGTTAAAGCTGGCATGCCTAAAGTGGATTTAAAAGTAGGTTTTCTAAATGTACTTATACTTTCAGCTGGGAATCCTTGCATTATTCCTAGCAATTTTTTATAATGAATTTCTTCATAACTGTATTTTGAAACCAAAACATCACACATCTTTAATTCTCTCACTTAAGGAGAGCATGTATTCTAGGCACGGAACATACTTCAGGCAAATTATCTTCTTTGTAAAGAAAGATCTCTCTGCTTTGCAAAGCACAGTACTGCAAACATAAATCTTTAAAAGAAATTATCAGTAATGAAAATAAATAAATGAAATAAAATACATTCTGCCACTTGAAAGGACCGGTTTACCCACAGCATAAGATCATTAAGATATTCTGCAGGCAATAGCATTGGAGCTGGGAATTTTAGTCTTTTTGCAGTTACTGAAAGACATGGCACTGAAAGAAGTTATCAGGACATACCAGGAAAATTATGTGTTATGTTCTGATAGTCTGCCGAGTCACATCCAAGCATAACAATGAATAGGGAAAATTACATCCTATAAACAATTTGTATGATAAATATGGATTTCCATTCTGTTCATGAAATATGTGTCCAGAGGCTAAATTCTGTAATTTTTGTATTGTTACAAATTGTTTCAGCAATAGAAGCAAATACAGTTTACTGAGTATGTACTAAACTT
This sequence comes from Hypotaenidia okinawae, assembly GCA_027925045.1. Classification (NCBI taxonomy): domain Eukaryota; kingdom Metazoa; phylum Chordata; class Aves; order Gruiformes; family Rallidae; genus Hypotaenidia; species Hypotaenidia okinawae. Next base: position 140,260,960 of record BSDF01000001.1, read on the forward strand.
CTGGAACTTGTTGCTACAGGCAGCTGCAGAGACAAACAATTCAGCATGTTCAAAAAAGGTTTAGGCAAATTCATGGGCACAGTAGAAATTGGCAGAAGTATATATACAGATAACCTTAACACAACAGGTTTGGAAAACACAAATAAAAAAAAAACCAACTCTCTTTAAGCTTGTAGAGCCATTATCAGAAACAAAATTGATCTGACCCAGTAGAGCACTTCCTACATTTTTATGGTCACCAAACTGTGTATGTGCTGCTTGAAAATTTTGTTGTAGTTCAGTTTAGGGGCATAATGGTTCTGAATTGATGCGACTCCTAAAAGCACGACTAGCTTTCAAGATAATGAAACAACCATTTCAAATATAATCCTGTTCTGCTCATAACACAAAATAAATAAATGCAGGCAAATTGCCTATTCATCTGTTTGTAGAAAGATAGAAAAAAATTACAATTTTAAAAAAAAATAAATTGTAATATGCATTGATGTGAACATTTGCTAGTACTTTTTGTTGCATTCAGCCATGTCTAGTGCAGGCATGTAAATTCAGTTGAACCTCACAGAAAAGTTATATAAAATTAGTTTGCCAGATGTGTTTAGTGTTCAACATACCACTGCTATATTCAATGTTTTTCCAAAATGTAAGCACAGTCTTGGGACAACAGTACTGGAAAAAACAGTTATCTGACAGATGAGTCAATATTCCATTTTATTAGGTAGTACTTCTATGCAAAAGAGGGCTCAAACACTTCCCTTCACTCTCTTAGTACTGGCAGCTACAAAGTACATCATTGCAGACCATATCACCAACTGTAATTATATGTTGATTCTGCCTCCACCTAAATAGCATGAAAAGGCAGTGCAGATAAGCTATGAAAATACTCCGTATTATATTTGATTATTTTAAAATATCAAACTGAAAAGTTTTTTGTGAAAAACATATAAAGAAAAACAAAATAGAATCCCAGTTCATTCTCTTCTCTCAAAGAAAGGACTAGTTATACTACCTAAACTCTTCACAATTACTTGCAAAAATTTCAGAGAGTATCTTTCTGTAAACTGATGCTCTTGAGGTTTGTTTGGTTTTTTTTAAAATATTTTGATTTCTTGTTGTTAAATAATTATTGGCTTTTTCATAAGCAAACCAAAAATTGTGTGAGTGACTATAAAAAGTAAGACAGAAATTACCTCACTTGTTTAGCAAGACTATATTTCATGAGAGCATCCAGGGATTATCAAATAATAATATACAGAAAAGCCCTCAGCTGTGATGGTCACCCCTGCTCACTATAATCAATCCAAATGCAATTCTCTTATATAAAAAGTAACAATGAAGCAATCTGTCAACCCTTGCATAAATAAATGACAAACAGTCAAACACCCACCCAGCTGCTCGATATTAAGAAGCAGAGTGAATATTCCTCACAAATCCAAGAGTGTAATGTAACTGCGCTGACTGGATCTGAGGGATTCCCAGTCACTGTGCCCTCCAAATGAAAGTTCTTGCTTTGCATGGACTCTCTCAGATCCATTTTTCTTCTCAGCGAAGATACATTTTATTGCCCTGTGTTGTGACACTTGGATTGCCTTCCTGCCTGCCTTGACAGCCCAAATGTCAATGTGGCCTTCTAGGAAGTATAATTTTACTTTTATAAGTGTATTTGTACCTTACTGCAAATTAACACAACTTCTACCTTTAAGAATCTTATTTGCCTACTTTATTTACTGTATTTTTCTTTATTTTGGTGAAATCTTTCTGAATGTTAGTGGCCTTTCAGTGTTAGACTTCAGTTTCTGCCATTTTCCACATGATCATGCATGCCTTTCAAAATATCTGCAGCACTGCTGGATTACACAAGGACACTCAAGAAAAAATATGGAATTAAGATATGTGATAGGATTTACAGGCATAGAAGTGTTCAATACAGAAGAATTAAACATGGGAAGTATTCTTAAGAGTCCAGATGACAGCAATCACATCGAGGTTATCCTTTTTAGTGACATAGATCCTTTTCCTGACTTCCTGGGTGGAAAAAATGTGACTTGCCCACATAAAGATATTCTGAGTCAAAATGTCACACTGAATCAGCACATTTAGATTTTTTCCATAGTCTATGTGATTATTCCTAGGCTGTAGCATTCATGTCATAACTTTTCCTAGACTAAGATGTTTAGTTCATAGATATTTCATCCTGTAAAACTTCCTTTGCAGCCAGATTTATTAGTCCAGATAAGGCTGTGTGCATCACGAAAATTATTTAGCTTCCTTCTACAGTCAGAGGAGACAAACAGGCACTTCAGAGATTCATTCATTCCATCATTACATCCTAGGGAAAGCAAGTGAGATTAATCCCATCCTTAATTTTAGACTTTCAGATTTGACAATTACACTAAATTCCCTAGCCTGAGTGCAACATCTACATCAGGGCAATTGAATGTTGCCCTGGGCTTATATCCAGGCAGGGAATTTTTTGTTTGTTTGAATTTTAATTGACTCATAAAAACAACTCCAGAGAGGGTGATGTAGAGCCTCTTATAACTAGCCCTAGAACTAACATTTCATCATATGTATATATCAGCATAGAGAAAATTTGCTTTCAACCACTTCAGGAAACTTTGAAACAGAGGATGGAATTCCTCTGAAGCAATTTTTTTACACAAAAGTGGAACGCAGCTGAGTAGCTGATATTTTTACACTTTCATAACTACTGCTGCAACATATTTCTGTTCTGTTACATATTCTGAAATGCTGCCAGAGTGGAAAAATGGAAAATTCAGAAGCATGCTGAAGGTATTCTTCTGAGCATAGTTGTGTGCTTAAAAATTGACATGAGCATACAATATGAAAAACACAAATTCATGAAAGACAGACATTGATTCTCCTGGGACTTGTTTCCACATGAAGTATGCAAGAAAAGGTATTTGCAACCCCTGCAGCAGTGCTAACATCCTGAGCTTTTGACTTGAGACCATTACTATGAACTGAGAAAAACTAAACCAGAAAAAAGGTAGTTCCATGTAGCCCAGTAAGTATGGTATTGTTTTTTCTAATAAAAGGCTAAAGGCATTTTATTGGCTCTGTGAGACCTCAGAAGTGGGTCTTGTCAGGCTTGCTTAGCCTGCACTTATCTTAGGCTTGCCTGGAGCTTGCTTGTTTTATCTGTAACATTAGTTGTCTAATGATAAAGTGACTGTCATCCAATTATTTTTAGTCTTGCTTAGCTTTGTGCAATTGTAACATGCAATGCCTGTTGTTAATATAATTTTGATCCTCTTCTGAAAGTAATAGATGGTGATACCATGTAGTTAACTCTGTATTGAATTAAGTGCTAATAATCCTGGAATAAGCATGTGGTGTAGAGAAGTACAAGTGTGCAAAGCCAACTAAGGCCTTCAAAGCGTGAACATGGGAACAAGGTGCATGATCAAATCACCAGTAGTCTATTATTGGTCATTAAAAGACTACATCACTGGGAACTAGGTAAAACCCATTTGAAAGGTTGTCAACATCCACAACCAGATAGACCAATTTGGCAGAGGTTAAACCCCCTTGCATTCCAACTGACCTCAGATTGCTCTGAGTTGTTGAGGGTGCTGAGGTTAACTCCTGGGTGAGGCTCAATTAGGTGTTTTATCCTGACCAGGCCCTCACAATTCTCAGGAACAGAATTAAGACTCAAAACAGTGGAGTGTCCAGTCACTTTATCTGCCCCACAACAAGCGTGGAAGAGAAGGGTGGAAAAAAGAGAAAAGAGGGGAAAAGAGGGAGAGAGAGAGAGAGAGAGAGAGAGTGAGAGAGGGAGAGATTGCAATAGCTAGCACCACTGATCTCTGTTGTCCCATCAGTCCTGTCTCCTGGTCCAGTGTGGGGGAGCATTCCCCCTCTACATATTGCTTTAGGTACAGTGAGGTAATGTTCTATATATTTTTTGGTCTTGCTTTTTTTTACAATGTCATAGTCAGGACATCCTTTGGCATAGCCACACCTTCCACATGCCCAGTACAGCCTTGAAAGTTCGAGATGGTCCAAGCTCCCTCAAGAGGGTCCGAGCAACCCCCACACTTTGTCCCTGGGCCTGGACAGATGTGTAAAGGACTTGGGGCACATTCTTTGAGATATTGTTCCTGACATGTGGAATTCATGGAATTCACTTCCCTTGTGTGGTGGTGATGAGGCAGTTGTTTAAAGTGATTGACAGAGATTGAGAGAGAAGAAAGAAGGGAGGGTATAGTTCTGTGGGCAATTGTCAGAACAGGTAGAGAGATAAGAGAGAAAGAGGGGTGCAGTTCTGCAGTTCCCTTACAGGTGTGACAAAGAAAACAAAGAAAAAGTCCATTACACTCTACATAATGGACACCATATATATATAGTAAATTAGAATGTACCATGGAATTGCAGACCAACAAAGAAAAAAGCGAGGTATAAACTTTGCTAAAGCTTGTACTATTGATGGTCATAAGTGGATGCCAGTGTGAAAAGGAATTAACTATCAACATCATACTCTTCTCTGCAAAGGGGAGGAAGAAGTCCATCACTTCTGAAATCGTAATTCTCCAGCTGAGGGAACTGGGACACTGATGGCTCTCTGTAACCCACTCATCTAGACCAAAGCCTTCAACCTCAAGACATAGAGAAAGGGTGAGGCTGATAGATATTGTACTGTGTTAGACTTTTTCCTGTATTCAACAAATAATTTGGACTATGATTTTTAGTGTCATTGTCAATAAACTAATAATAATTGTTTTACATTTACTATATTCTAAAATATTTCAATTAGATTAATATTTAATTCTCCGTTTCACATAAAAAGTACGTTTCTTTAACCCACATAAACTTCAAAAGTTGTCATTTTAGCACCATCACGTTATCCCTTTCAAAATTGGTGGCAGATGGTGGGACTTTGCTCTGGGTGAATCATGCTGTTGAAACTGAAATAGGTTCATAAGCTCACTATTTTATAGGGCAGTCTGTGGTATTAAGCTGTTCACAAGATAGACAAGCTTTACATGGTCAAAACAGCAGAACCATACTCAGGCAATTCAGTTTCTGGCACCCGAGTTCAACATCATTTTGTCTTGCTCTGCTGCTGACCTTTAGTCATATGCTGGCTTTTACCAGGGCCTCCTGGGTGAAGTCTGGTCAGGACTGGATCACCGTGACCGAGCACATCAACTTGAATGATCCCTTAACACTTCTTTCCTTAGCGAGGATTTTTATTCACCATCAAGTGATTCCAGAAGGGATGTATTTTGTACTTTAAAGAAGACATAAGGCCTTAGTAAACAGCCTCTTTAACATCATTTTGCGTGCTTCTTGGCACTTTAAATAATGAATAATTAGATGTATAAGCAGGGAATTAAATGATGCTGCATCACCACTGTCATTGCTAGACTACAATGTCCTATTTGGAAGTAGTATTTTAGACACAAGCAATTTTTTAGCCATTATTTTGAATCCTAACTAGTATTTTCATCCATTTGTTTTGGTTTTTTTTCCATATCACATATTTAATCCTTTGCAAGTTACTTTCTGCTAAGTTTGTTGTCGTGCTGTTCTTCCTTTTTGCATTTATGTAATGGTAGCAGTTTGTAATAATCTAATCGAGTGGTAAAAATTTAGCTTGGAGTATCGTTGCTCTCTAGCTTTGGATAACTAAAGAACATTTCAGGGAAAAGGTTATGCACTACAGCTTCAATTTAAGGAAACAGAAGAATTATTTGCAATGGATAATGACTGAGAAAGGAACATTATACAAGAATAGCCTTCAAACTTTTCTGTGAAATTGAACTGAAGCATTTAAAAAGAACTGTGCCAGAAGAATATGATGTTATGAGAGGCATTGTCCAAGACAATAAAGGTATTAAAAGTAGTTTTTTTCTTTTTTTTTTTTTTTTAAGAAAAAAAATTAACAACACTGAAGCACTGAGCCTGCCACAGTGTTTGGCCACAGAAGGTGCTGCTTCAAATTACATTTTGGAGTGACTCCTTTCAGCTCTGGACAGCTGAAACTGATATAGATACTGGAAACCTATCAATACAGCTGTTACATGTAGCACACCCTAAAAGCCAAAGCCATGAGCTTCTGAATTAAAGGAATAACCTTTCCTTACCTTGCAAAGAAATAGATTAGCATGATTAACATTTTGCAAGGAAGAGTAATAAAGAGCATTTTGTCTCCTCTCAGGGCAGCCTACGAATGAATCACGTCTCCCTTCTGCAGTGCCAGAAGGACAGTTACCTTCACATAGTCAAGGAAGCTTTTGGAGGTTTAGAAAGCTACCAGACAGGCCTAAACTGACAGCTACAATAGAGTTACATATTTTACAGAGATAGGTGTGTAGTATCTGTAATCAGGACCAAGAATCTACAAATGCCACTTTAGAATCAGACCCTAACCCAAAGGGGTGAACCAGCTGGTAGAAATAATCTAGTAAATTCCTGCTTACAGGCAAGACCTCACTGGAGACCAAAGGTCTCTCTTTCTCTTTAGTCTGACCTCAGTTGGTCTGTGATTTCCCTTTATTACTTTTTCCTCAAAGTCTAACTTGCTTCACAAGTACATGAGCGCATGACAGCTCATTAACCCCAGATCACTCACTTTGATTTAGACAAACGAATATCATTGAACAAGCTTTCAGAAGGTGGTAAGACTACCCTCTGAGGCCGAATAATATGTGGTTCTTCCTTACTAATGTGCTACAAAGCAATCGAAGATGCAGAACGGGGACTGAGTGGAACATAGAATTTCACACAGGTGGCTCAAATTGCAGAGGTACATGCATAACTGAAAGATTTTTAGCTTCACTGTCTCAAAAACCTATTTTCTGACAAATCACATAAATGAAAGATTAGAATTACAAGCATTATTGCCAAACATTTTTGAGATGTAGCAATAGTTCACATACTTGCAGCTGTGCATGGCATGATATTATTGTAGATGTTTCTACCTGCTGCTCAGTCTCCCAGATGTCATCTCTTTCTAATAAGTTCCAGTGCTGTATCCATATGTATATGTCTATTATTCTATAAATTTACGTGGGATACTGATTTCTACTATTCCAAACAGAAATTGTTATCGTCTAAGAGTCCTTGGTAGTCAGCAACAACAGTAATATCAATACTTGACTGATTTTGATTACTGAGTAACACTGATTACTGGTTACAGTAGTAGTAATAGTGAATACTGAGTTAAAAGCACTATAAATGTAACCCAAAGAGTACTAGGGTAATTCTCATTACCAGAAGGGTTTAAAATTACATTTTTTTCTCAGTGTTTCAAACACATTCTGACATACTTTTAGTTCAAAGAATCCATCAGTCTGTCATATAATTTTATAATAGTTTAGCACCTTTAGGGCTTCACCCACTGAAGATCATGATCTTCCAGATCTATCTAAAGCAAACGAGTTATTAAAAATCAAAATGTCACAGTAATGAAAATAAAGATCAAAATTCTTTAGAATAAGAAGCACAGGATACCATCAAGGGAACACAATATCATCCATGCTCTCACACAAAACAACTTGTTATGCAGAACACAAGATATACCACCTTACTTCTAGGTAACTTCTCTTTCAGTAAGAGCAGCTTGACTACCTGGACAGGTCTATTTCAGGCACAGACCCAGCAAGCCACTGACTTTGGATCTCTCGGCATAGTAAATGTCTCATGAGTAATACAGTTAAGAAGTCTGCTGTCTTTTCTTTCTGACTCTCTTGCATTCAGCTGATGACGTCTCCCTGAAGGGTTTTTTTTTTTCCTTTGGTGTGAATATCTTAATTAACTTGACATGCTCCTCCTTAAACTTTCATAAAAGCTTAACTCATTTCCCCTAGAGGGGTGACAGAAAGAGCTGCACACTCTCTGAGTTCTGTATACCCTCCTTACGTCATTGTCCAAGGCAGTTCAGGATCCACACAATCCCTATAATGACTGTCTAGGGGCATGGCTTTACACACTGGAGTCAAGTTTTCATCTTGGCTCCAGTCAGCATGAAGCCTCATGTCATACCTGCTCCTAACCAGGTTACTTTTTTCCTATGAGGATGACAGCTGTGATTCCTACCTTTTTCTCCCTACAGCCTCACCTGTGGATCTCAACTAGACTCCCCAGTCCATGGAAGCCGTTACATAGAAGTCATGTAAAACAATCTGTGATAAAGGGTGAAAGTCAGAGAATATACCAAAGCAGGATGTATAGAGGCACCAACCAAATTACAGTCTACAAACAGGAGAATTGAAGAGAGATACATAATGGGGTAATGTAACATTATTTGAGAAAAATCAGGTACAATTGCTGAAAAGATGCGATAACCTGTTCAGGAAGGATGTTCATATAACGCTGTAAAAGAAGATGCCCTGTAGATAGAATAAAGAGATCAAAGTAAGCTTCAGGCACTACCTACCTCTCCGTCTGCTGAAGAAAGGCAAGCCTCAGCAGCAAGCCACACTGGCAGCTTTGGGATTTAGAGATCTCTATATTTCTGATCACTGTTTCATAACTGTGAGGTATTTCAGAAGGGAAAGACTTTCTGCACATCGTGTAATCTTTCTTACATTTTGAAATTCAGCATCTTCAGAAACTTATTTCACTCACTCTGTCTTCTTCTTCTGATAGAACAGTAGGAAGGAAGACAAAAGGATAATGTCACTTCAGTCTCTCCAAGTTGTCCTATTCCCAAACTAACTCAATGCATACTTCCAAAGATATATCTAAAACTCACATCTTGTTGCAAGTGTTTGGTGTTCTGCCCATTATCAGTTTTAAGAAGGTAATCCAAAAGAAATTAAAAAAAAAATCAAGATAGGAATCCTGCTTGAGAGAATCACCACATACTCCAGACATTAGCACAATTTTTTTCCAGAACTGCTGAGCTCAGTGAGCTCAATTTCAGTGAGCCTGTGCCCAGGGGTGAGGACAGAGTTGCTTACCCAGGCCACTGTCAGTGAAGTTGAGGGTTTTCCTTTCTGTGCCCTGTATCCTGGTCTAATATTTCTGACAGAAATGGCATGGTAGGGCTAATTAAGTCAGAAAGACTCATGCTTTCTAATTGCCATTTGAACAATCTATGACTTGCAATTGAGCCTTCAAGGCAACGTGCAAGAAATAAAGCCAATTAAACAAAAGACATAATTATATTCTCACGTGGTGTTAAGAACCAACAGAAATCCTTACTTCAAAGTAACTTTCAGGGATTCCAGTTCATGATAAGCATTTTAAAAACAAAGTCCCTATAGGTTTATGGATATTATCAGAGTTCATCATTTGAATACAACCCGTCAAGATTTTAACAATACTGAATACACAACCATAAGCCTATCTATCATTGTAATTTTACATTATTCCATTTGTTTCCTGAGTTGTAAAAGAATTCAGATTCTAGAAGTGAGTAGCATAGAATGACATTGTGTTTCAAGAAAGGTAGTATCCATAATATAAAGATCCTATTCTAATTATTATATACTATTCTATTTATTACTTTTATAATATTAATATTATGCTTAATTCAAAAATCCTTTAATCCACTGCATTGAATAGAAATCGTGATTCCAGCAGGGTAAAAAATTACCAATAAATAAAAAGTTTCAGAAAATACCATAGTCTTATCACAGATACTGATATGCGTCACTCCTTTGAGTATCAAAAAGGCATATTTAAACACTCTAGTTTTGTGATAATTTTTAATTTTATTTTAATAACTTTCATTTATCCAGTAGTATGGTAAAGTCAGCTACTGATACATTTTTACAGAGAGAATGCAAATTTAAATAATCTGTTTACTATGTGCAGAAAGATTAAAACTGCAGTAGAATTTGAAATAGGGGGCTAAACAGATCAAGAGAGACTTTGTGTTCTTCTTCCAAATGGTTTTATTTTAGTTGTTCTGCTTTTCTTTCCTTACAAATATATTTTTTTTAAATCATCCAGATCAATCCTTATCTGAAATTAATTTTGAAAGCCTGTGTAGCAAAGAAGCACATCCAGAATGGACAGAATGGAATAGTTAGACACTGTGATAAAGGGATGGAAACACTGGTTTTCATCTAATTTTCTGTCTTTAAAAAGTCTGTGTGTAGGCCTTCAAGCTGCAGTCCTGAGTGAACAGAATTTTATGTAGCTCCTTATCTGTTATTGCTTCTAAGTGTTCACCTATCTTGAAGTTTGTCAGGATTGTAATGCTACTAGTAAGGAATCTCAATCCTAAAGATTCTTCTATTTCAGAATGAGCGTGTGGACTGGGGGTATGTCTCCAAGATAACTGAAAAGCAAAAAGAAGAGGTTTGATAAAAAAGTGCATTTCACTTTCTAAGTAAATTCCAATTCACGGGGCCCTCTTTTGTGTGAATGATAGTATTGACAATACACAAAAATAAAAAATCTCATAACTTCACAACTGCCGGATTTTCTGCACAATCTAATGAGGATTTAGGAAAATATTGGATACTGGGCCATTCACCAAACAGGTGGGAATGAATTAATCTAACCCTAGTACATATGTTCTCTTGATTTTCCAGGAAATAACATCTTGAAATAGAAAATAATAGAGTGCATGTCCCTATTGTGCTTTGTAGGTTACTGTTTTTAAAGGAAAGGAAAACCAAAACCACAAACACATGGAACATAAAAGTGATGTTCCTTTACTGTTCTCTGCAAAACCAAACTTCACAGAATCCTGTGTTAAAAAATATCTTGTTTACTACTCTGAAACCTAGCTCTGGAGTTTGCTAAGTATCTTCGTTCCTAACTGTTCACTGAGTCCCATTTGCATTAATAATCTACAGGATCTGGAAAACAGTCATAAATTATCAAGTCCAACCCAAAATTGTTCCATTTTTATGGTGTGAATTCTTCATAGGGATGAAGGAGGCAAAAAAATATGCTCTTGAGGGGAAAAAGCTCAAAGCTTTTCATTTTTTGTGCATGAAAAAGAAAGAAGAAAGCAGCTTCATGGTGTTATAGTAAACGATAACAAAGCCCAGCTCCTCAAAAAAGTGGGAGCCACTCTTTCCTCACCAGTGGCTGCACCCTTTGAAAACAGACCCACTGTCCAGGGTAGTGTGGCACAGAGAAAGAACAAACCACAGAAAATACAAGGTCAGCAAACGTCTGCCGGGTGACATTCTTGAACGTTCTGCTTTTGAAGGTTGATCGCCATGGGGCAGTTCCCCAAAGGACACCGTCTTTCCCAGCCTTTCCCTCTCACGCTTTCTCCCCATCATGAAGAACAGCACAGGCTTTATTCTTAGAAGTAATGAATGAACCTGAAGGATGCTCTGCCAAGTCATGCAAAATTAATTAGGTCGAGGACTCGGGTGGCTGCAGGGTGACTGTTACACTGACATTTTTAAGCAGACTGTCTGCAGCACAGCAGCCCTGCCACGCCATCCCTAAGATCAGCATTATGGGACATGTTCATCAAATCACTGAGCATAATCATATTTCTTTTTATAACTGTCATGGCTTCTTTCCACCATGCTCACTCCTCTCTCTTTTTCTTCTGCATTATATTTATTATTATTATTATTTTGCCTACAAGAAAGGAAAGGTTTCTGAACTGCTGCTGGGTTTTGATTTTATTTTTCCTTTGTGCAACAGCTCCCTCTAATGTTCTCTTTTTTTCTCCCACTATTTTCTGATGGACAAAAATATTTTTGAAGTTATACCTACAATTTGATAAAAGGGGTTTCTTTGGCCATTCCGCTCTGCTCTGAATACAAGAATACCAAAGCTCAACCTGACCATAATTGTATATAGGGACTTCCTATTTGTCCAGTTAATAAGCTTTATCAACAGACAAAACAATGTGAATAAAAAGACCACACATATTAGGGAACAGGTTTCCCACTAACAGACTCCTTTGAGGATTTCACTGTTTCTCAGATTTATATGTGATTTGCTGGTAGAGACAGATTTTCTTGTAATTTATTTATTTGTATTGTTACAATAACATCCACCTCTGAGTATGCAAATATCTAAACTGACCATATGTTGCTTGACTGGATTGGTGCTGTGAATTTCAAGAGTCCTGTGAATAGCAAAGTGTTAGATAATAATAAAATAATAATTTTAAAAACCCACCATCCAAACAAAAAAAACCCAAGCAGACACAAACATACCAATTACTAGATCCTTTGAGTAATGGTGATGAACCTGTGGAGTAACAGAAACAAGAAAGGCCATACAGATATGAGAAAAAGAATTGAAGCAGAATTGCAAAAGAGATGAAGGCAGGCAAAACGGTGTATATGAAAAGCAAAGGGTTAGGGAGTGATTGACCGATTGGATCCATAGACTTTAAAAACAAGGAGGTCATTGCCATTACCCAGGTCAGTCTCACGCATAGTGTACAGCTAGATCTGAAGGAGGTGGATTTCTTGTCCCTAGATACAGAGCTCCCAAATACCGTGGTTGTGGTTGTGTCCAAACAAATGCTGATGCTTGAAAACCTGCATTTGTGCACACTCAATGTAATAACTCCAGTCTCCCATTTCCGGATGCGAAAGCTTTTCATCTCCAGCAGTGTCACAAAACCCAGTTAACATTTGGCCATTCAGTGAGAAGGCTGTTTCACTCAATATCAGCAGATGAATGGTCAGAGTTCAAAACAACCACAGCATTTAGCAATTAATTAGCATTGTTGTTAAAAAACCCTTCATACAAATCTCTGAAGTTTGTTGGATCTAATAGATTGGGTTTTACATTAATTTGTTTCAATTAAGATTTAATCTTTTCTGTATTTAATTTTCAACTGTGTTATCAGAAAGAATAGTCTTAGGAAGAGTTTCTTAAATTTAAAATAATCTTTAAAAAATTTAAAAAGCACATTATCCTCACTGGAAGTCACTGTTTATGAATTACAGACATTTATTTTTTTGGCTACTTTTGGAGCGGCAATTTGAAATGTTTGGTATATTTTAACTCCTAGGTAAAAAGCAGATTAATTATTAGTGCATTTTATTAAATTACCTTCTTTTATTGTAGAAAATCAAAGTTTGTTGTTAAACCAAGAGATCCTCAAGTTCCTCAATTGCCAGTAAAATCAGCTGCTCATTTTTGCAACTCCCACCTTTGTGTATGCCAATATTTTCATAAGGAAAACTTTTTCACTGTGAGGGTGGCAGAGCACTGGGACAGGCTGCCCAGAGAGGTTGTTGAGTCTCCTTCTCTGGAGAGATTCGAATCCCACCTTGATGTGTTCCTGCGTGACCTACTCGAGGTGATGCCGCCCTGGCAGGGGGCGCAGACTAGATGGTCCTTCGAGGTACCTTCCAACCCTAATCATTCTGTGATTTTTATTCATGTCAGTGTCGTCAGATCTTGTGATGCCCATATGACATTTTAATGCTAATCTGAACCAAAAAAATCCATGTGAGTGTCCAGAGACAAGACTAGAGTCTATTTCTGGCCTTTATGCATCTGTAAACATAACTACCTCTCAAACATGCAAACTTCCAACATTTTATTTTTAAACATATCTATCTCACATATACATAGAAATATACAAAGTGTGTGTATATATATATATATATATATGAATACATATCTCAGCATCTCAGGGCAGTTATTTTAGAGTAAGTACAACTGTTGTGGTTTAACCCAAGCCAGCAACTGAGCCCCCACATTTTTGTGAGAAGGAATCCCACTATGATAAGGGGCACATCTGGGTTTTTTCAGTCTCCTGCACAGCTACAAGACTGTGGCCCAGTTGGTTCCCTGTGAGGAACACGCAGTGTTTGCAGGGCAAGTGGGAGACAGCCTACACCCTGATGAGCCTTAACAATAAATCAGATCACCTCTTCCGCCTCACCAAGCTCTGAGTAAGGAATATACCCCAGAGTGGGAGTTTATATTGACCAAAAGCTTAAATTTAGAGCTCAGTTCAAAGTAATAGAAAGATATTTGTAGCTGTATTATAGTGGTGAACATAAACCTACAGAAAAAACGGATAAATATCGTTAGCTGTATTTCAGTGATGAAGAGAAGAAAAATATCCTCAATATATTCTGCGCTACGCAGGGCTTCCCAGGCAATATTTCTGTGTCAGCCAGGTCTCAGCTCTCGCTGGGGGACAAGCACATTTTCAGTTCCTGTTTACATCCTTGGGTTTCTCACCTGCTTATCTGCACACTGCAAATATACCTTCAGCTCACACATTTTAATTAGAGAGGAAGGCAGTTCTCTCAGTGCATCTGTCAGGTTGTGCTGTACAAGGCTGATCCCTGTGCAGTGTGACGGGGACAGGAGACTCAAGGGCAGGGGGAGCACCCCAACACCACCTTTGTGGTCAGCTGTATATGCTTGTGTATGTGTGTGTGTGTGTGTGTGTGTGTGTGTGTATGAATTGTGTGGCTGTGTAGGTGTGCCTGCTAGCAATACACACTCAGTATTTCATATTTTACATCCTCAAAGTATTAACTGAGAAATCGCATTCTGATTTAGGGGAAGCTTGTTATCTTATGGAGTGACAGGCTTTGAAGATCTACCAGCTCTCCTTCCCTGAGCAGATTTTGTTTGTGTTCTTTTTCACAGAGCTGTCTCAGCCTTTTCAGCATGCACTGTAATAGGAAGATTAGCTGTATGAGTAAAATAAAAATGGCTACCTCTGCACTTACTTTATAGGGAGATATATCTTCTTTTCTTTTCTCTCATATAGGGATGGAAAAAACCATCTTACATCAATGTGGGAAAATGAATCATAGGTAGAATAAGATCCAAGATGCCTGAACACGTTAACTGATAGACTATTCATTTCTTCATTCAGTGCTCAATTTATTAGGTAGCAATAATCCAATAGTAAAGAAAAGTTATCTATGTTGGAGTTCAAAAAGAACCAGAATTTTTTGTTTTTTTATGAATAACACTTTTTTCTTGACTTGCAGTGAAATAATCTTTTTCTAAATCTTTGTATAAATCATCATTTTCTGCAATGAGAAAATTGTTCACCTATTGAACTTGCAATCAGCTGCAGCCTGCATAAATGCTAGTGCTGGCACCTGATGTAAGTGCGTCCCAGACCACCTAAGCAAACCAACACAACAGGCATGCCTGCAAGTCCACATTCGGAATGCTGTTCTGGCTGTAGGCAATGTTGTGCAAAGTACTGCAAGAAAGATTTGTGGGGAAGTTTGTGGACAATACCAAGAATTAAGAGAGCCTGGAAAATTCAAACAATGCTAGTACTTCAGATACACTGTTTAAACATAAATTGATTAATAACTTCCACCACAAGCAGCCCCTCGGGAAACCAGGAATCATGAAGTAGTTCTCACTGAAATCTGATTTCAAGGTGATTTCGGACCTCTCTAAGATCCGAGTCTATGCCACATGGGTTTGGTTCTAGCAATAATGTGAGTTTCTGTGCCACCATCAGCAAATGCTTGTGTGTGGGATTTTCAGGGGCTAACATTAGGCAGATACCTCAGGCTGTGTGTACAAGAGCAAGCAGGGCAGCATAGCTAGAACTGACCTGGAGGGCAAAAGCCTCCATACCACTTGCATTTTGGAGGCCACCCTTTAGATCATTTTAAGTGTGCTTCTGCAGACTGAACACCGGGCAGCTGGAGCACACCTGAACCCCATCTTTTGGGATAGTCTCAACTGAAAACCCAAACACTCTATTTTCTCAAAAACATGGCAAGCTGGAGTGATGCAGAAGTTTATTTCAAAAACACTCTGCTGAACTAAACGATGCTAACGAAGACACTAAATCAAAGGACCAGATTAGGGACCCAAACAGGGAAAGGAAAGAAAAAAACAGTACGCTGGCTCCTTATCCCCTTGGAAGAAACTATAGAATCACTCTTTTAATTCAGAACTTAAACCAGATGCCCAAAGGTGATGCTGCAAGTACGCTTCCTGAGCTCTCTGAGGAAGCTACTGTTTAATCAGAATGAAAATGCTTCCTTTTTATCCCCGTCTCTCACTTACTCTGTAGTCTGTTGATTTACTTGTTGACATCACATTCTTCAGCTTCTAGATAATACTTGCCACACATAAAAGTGTCTAAAACATAAGCAAGTTATTATCTCTCTTTACACTGTAGATACATTAATAGTCTGTTATATCTGACTATGGATATTTGCGTTAGCTGTCAGCTGGAAGCTTTTCTGTCTTCAGAAAAGCACACCACATCAGGTCTGCTTCAAATCTGATACACAAAATCCCTGTAAACTTGCTTTTCTCTGAATGTAGCATTCTCCAAATCCCACTTCAGACAACATCCAGGATGAGATGAACAGAGAGAGGCTTTAGACAGTTGGCTCCTATTGTTGTTAATGCTGCTGCTGAAATAAGGCTGGTGTTATCATCAGATGGGGCTTTCTGCAGAGCAGTTCCTTTCTAGCTGCTTGAGTTTAATTGTATGTGTTCCCATGGAGATCAAAGGACGATAAAGCTCTCACTTCTGGTTCTCAAACACATCACTTCTTCAGCCAACCAAGGAGGGCATGGGAGTGTCTGTGTTGCAGCGGTTTGTGCAGCTCCACACACACTCACTGCATTGTCTACATCATCATCATCATCATCAAAAATAAAAATATATTGCTACATTTAAATAAGAAGCTTTCTGCTGAGTATTTTATGAAGGTGGAACTCTGTGTACTACCCATAAGAAATGGATTACTGCAAGGAATTGAGTAAGATAAACCAGTACACACTCAAAAGCAGTGTTGAGTTGTATTAAGGAACCTCTGCACGCTTCGCACAAGTGCACATTTCTCCATGTCAGAGTAGGCAAGCATTCTGTGGGACTACAGGATTCAGTACAAACAAGCAAAAATTGTATCTACAAAAATGATCAGTAAGACATCAGTATAGGAGCAAGCAGCTAATAAACAATGTGCCAGTGAAATACAGCATCTGAATAGACAGTATTAGCATTAAGATTTCTATAACCAGTAGTTTTGGAGTATATTTTGGATTGGGTTTGGGTGCCTATTAACAATGCCAGATTTGGGATATGTACAGGAAAAATACGATGTCAGGATGGTTTCAAGGTAATTTCATATATTTGAAACATAAAGATAACCATAACTGTCATATCCTAAGAATTAAGAAACAACAAGGAAAACTATCTAGTACCTGGTATAAACATTTAGCTCCATCCAGAGGAATTAAACAGCAGCCGTAGCAAGACAAATGTCAGACAGATGTCTCTGGGAGCTTCCTGAACTCTAACATACAGTTACGTTTGGCAGACCCAATAAAAATCAGGCATAACCAATGTGCAGCTATTTACCCTGAGAGATTAAGAAAAGACATAGTTGATTAATATAATTGTCTCATACCTCGTTAGACAGCTAACCCTTGCTGTGCATTAAAGACTTTTTACCGAGTATGTTCTGGCATCACATCAGAGAATTATATTCTAAATAATGCTAACACAGTTAGCTTCAATTTTTATTGCTTCCTCTAAGGTCGGTGTTCAGTGCTTCTCCAGACAGTAACAGGGAGACATGGGGCTTTACCTCTGCCCCTCTATACACCACTTCCTCCTCCAAACATACAAAGTAGGCATACATCCAGAATAAAGGAAATGCTGAGCTTAAAATGAAAACTGATGTTTACATCCCCCAATAAAAGAAGACACACTCAGTCTCAACACAAAAATATTTATGGAATCAGAGGGTTTTTAAGTTAAACTTTTAAATTTACAAATACAAAGTAGTTTTAAAACAAACTTGTACTATGGCCTTTTTCTGTCTTTGGAACGAATTATTCATAAGCTTTGGACACATCTGGCAAACAGGTCTTTTGGATCATGATATGGAACAAAGCCACACATTAATCTAAAAGAAAGGACTAGAACCAGGATATCTTAAAGCATTTCTGGCTAGTACCACCAAATTACTTTTATCAACTCAACGTATCCAAAATCTTATGAAGTTAGGTTTTGCTGAGAAAATTAAGATCACTGACGTCAATGATTTTTTTTTTTTTCCAGTTTGGCAGTTATCTTGCAATAGATGAAGCTCTGTAATCAGTGGATCTTGTCTAAAACAAGAAGCTATACACTTGAAATATATCCTGAAGTTATTTCCTTTAAATTTGGAATAGTTAAGGATCTTCATAATCTGTACAGTTTCATAGCTTTTTGCTCAAATTTAGCTGAATACCGAGCATCAAAAAATCAGTTCCTTTTGTACAGATCAAAAAATCCTCTGCTGAATTTGCATAGCTTGGTTTATTCTTTCTGAATACTTTTCTTGGAAGCTTTTCTTCTCAGTGAAAGAAAATACCTACAAGAGGTGAGAAAAACCTGCATATTATATAGACACATTCTAGCTAAGTTTTTATTTGCATATAGGAGATGGCATTTGCAGTTAGGAGATGGTACATCAATGCACTTCAGCTTTGATATGCAGATAAATACATCCTTTGTTGTTTTAAATTTAAGATTTTAGTGAAATTCTAACTTTTCCTTAGGGAAAAAATAACATATTGGACATATGTGCTTCTGTGACACTGAACTTCCTAAAACAGTTTCATGCATTGTCATACAAATGTTGTTGTGATTGCAGTTGTTATCTATTTTCAGCCCTCTAAAATAGCAAATGCTACATCTTAGCACTTCCCTATGGGTCAGACACTCTGAACCAGGCCACAATCTTTCAGTATTGTGCATGAGTCTACTGCAGCTTCTTTGCGTTCAGTTACCATTGACAGTCAATCTGACCACATAAAACCCATGCAGGATACTGCTTGGTAAAGTTAAGAAGCTCTGCAGGGAATTAAAATTTCCTTCAGACCAGTACATTTCATTTTTGACATTGGGTAGGATAGAAGTAACCTAGGGGCTGAGTTCCAGAAATCGGGCCTCATGTTATGGTTCTTCCATCATGGTTTAGCCCCATCCGGCAGCTGAGCACCACACCACTGCTTCCTCACCCCTTCCCACACTCCATGGTGGGATAGGGATGAGAATCAGAAGAAAAAGGTAAATCTTGGGTGTTGGGATAAGAACAGTTCACTGGGATAGCAAAGGAAAGGAAATTAACCAAAACAATAGTTAGAATATACAAGGTAAGTGATATACAATGCAATTTGCTCACCCAATCCAATGCCCAGCCCAGCCCAGTGCAGCAACCCCTCCTCCCTAGACAGCTCCTTTTATATACTGAGCATGATGTCATATGGTATGGAATACCCCTTTAACTAGTTTGGGTCACCTGTCCAGGCTATGTTCCACACACACTGCCCTGCCCCCAGCTTCTTGTGAAAATGAACTCTATCCCAACCAGAACCCAGGACAACTTTCAATAGGAATCAGCTTCTTCACAAAATTCTCAGAGGAAAAAACAAGAATCTAAACATTCAAAGAACAGGTAATGTTTCAGATTATATTTATATAGTAGTAAATAATAAAGGCAGGCCTTTATTAGAGACAGTGGACACAGACTGAAATAAGATAAATCAGTTTTAAATAGTAGAAAGACCCTATTGCTTTAAGAGTGGTCAAACCGTAGCCCAGGTTGGCCCAGGAGATTGTGGAGTCTCCAACCTTATTCCTGGAGTAAAACCCTGATTGGACACAGCCCTGAGCAACCTGGTCCAGCAGACCCTGCTCTGAGGAGGGGGTGGAAGAAAGAACTTCCAGAAATGTCTTCCAGCCCTAGTCATCCCTTCAAAGCCAGTGATACGATAGAAATATTTTTAAGATTAAATATTTATTTCTTTAGCATGCAACTAAAATAGGTAGGATGTTTAAAAATACTTCATGAAAAATTATAGAGTGCATACTTCAAAATAGAGAATTGCCCCTGTTAAAATAAAGACATAGTTCAACTGGAATTTAATCATACACTTTAAAATCAGCTAATAAATATACAGACAGCAGCAGGAAAATAGTAGATAAAATAATTTAATATTAATAAAAGAAACAATAGAAACTTTTGTGTTTACACTCCTTGTAGGATCAGCTATAAATATTTTTCAAACACTTGTAGCAAAAAGAAGATTTTAAGCCTTCTGAATAAAATTAAATTGACTTGAAGATAATTAAGACTCGGTATCCTTCCACCTAAGCCTGCTGTAATCTTTGATCCTTATTTTGAATAAGAGCCTTGTGGCTTCAATATTCTAGTGGCCTAAATAATCATTTATTCTTAGGGATATGTAGCAGTAGGACAAGAGGAAAGAAGAGTAGATTTGGCTTTGCCATGTTTCCTTTGGAAAAAAATGCCTTGCTCAATGTAACAAGAAATAAGGTGGTTTATCTAAATTGTTTAGAGAGTTTTGAATGGTTCAGCACTGCTGATGAGAGAAAGGAGCCTTCTGCTTCAGAATAAATTGAAACTCTTGACTTCAAATTTAAAGTACTTGAACTTACATATTCTTTCCAGCTACTCTTAGAGATGGGTAGTAGACTTGTATTTCAATGAGTTTTTTGCAGCTGCATTAATCAAGCAGGTCCACAGAATGGCCCTGAGGTACAATTTGTTCACATTCCCCTCAGATGGTACCTTCAGGTCAGTTCTCAAGCATTCAGTTTAATTTTCTTCAGGAGTTTGGTCCTATTTCTTCAAAAGTGAGAACAACAAACAGGAACTTAAATTTCCCCATCTTTTCTTTTTTTTTTTTTTTTTTATCTTTTTTTTTCCCTCACCCTCCACCCCAAATCCAAGGTCCTCTACTGTTTCTTTCCTACCTCCAAAAATCTTCAGCAAGTAAGCTTCCCAGAAGATTTTTGAGACTTAGGTAAACATCTATCAGACAACTAATGCCTAGCATCCCTGGGAGACAGCTGATCAGGCACACAAAATTTACCCTTTCTCTATGCGTGCCAAGCGTTATCAGATCAGATGGGACCCACGAAGCTTTGCAACTTGACTCTGTTACTCATACAGGCTTGTGCTATGCAATTTAGGCATTCCTTATAGTTCTATCTCTCGCCATCTGTCACTGCAAAAAGATATAATATTTGACAAAAGTCTTTACAGTTGCTGTTTGATAGTGCAGAAAATAAAAAGCTACTATTATTGCATTATATTAATTGAAACACTTCCCTTTAAAAGGTTTGTCTGTGTACGTATACTTATTTATATAAAGCATAGATTTCCAGTCTGTTTTGGAATAATCTAATAGGATAAATTCATGAATTGGATCATTTCCCCATCCAGCGTTTTGCCATATGTTTCAGTTAAAGTGAGATGCAAAGATAGTATTCAGTTCATGAAGGATCTTATTAGCTTGCTACTTGGGAGGTATTTGCTTCCTTTTCTCTCCTGGACCGGTGACAGTATTTATACATTTTGACTGCCTAGAGAGGAGTACTTCTCACCCACCTTCCATGGGTTTGCAAGTGCCACAGTAATTGATTAATAGATTTATTTACATCTTTTTTACCAATTTTAACAACAAAAAAATAGAGAAGAAATTCTTTGAATTGGTGACTCATTTTCTGAAGCCCTGAAGTTCTTGCTGAATTGTACATAGCTGCTTCATCTTATAACCTTAGATATGGCGTAAGTAGATACTTCAGAGCCTAAATACTCAAATTTCAAAACATATATGAGTGAGAAAGAAAAGGAACATAAGATGTTGGGGGGGGGGGGTGTTCTAGACTCAAGCCTGAATTATCAATATTTTGCCCTACATGTAATCTGTTACAAATACAAATGCGTTTGTCATGAGAAAAAAAAATCTTAGAACTCTTTACAAGGTGACACATTTAAGGAAAACATACTGGAACTGCACTGATATTGTTATTAAAGCTTCTGGTTATGAAGATGGTACAAAAATGCCCGTCATATACACTTGCCTTCGGACAACAGGAAAGCTAGAAATACTGAACACCTAAATTCTTATTCCTCCTAACTGTTCAATCAATTTTCTTCTCTCTTATGGAAGAAAGGTAACCATAAAAGAAAGAGGGAGCTTGTACTATTTGACAGGTATCTTCACAGCCTCTGTGTTCTCAGTTTGGAAACAGAAGGTAGCTGATGTAGCTCTACTTCAGTAAAAACCCCCTTACACAGCTTCCAGCTGCTATCGGTACCATCAGCCTTCCTGTGGGCAAGGGAGTCCTAGCCTGGTGCCAACTGGGAGCAAGCTGGACCTGTGCGTAGCTGGCACGCTCATTTTTCAATCACAAGCATTACGTGCCTCTCACGGGGAATGGTATTTCCCAAAAATAATCCAATTGGACAGAGCAACTGACTCCTGTATGGATCAAATCGCCTCGTATTAGCACACAGGCGAGAAGGACTGAAGAGATGAGGCTGCAGATTGCAGCATGGGGAACTGAGCCATTTGATCCCAGGAAACAGTCAAGGACAGAAGGAGCTCTGAACAGCTTAATGCCAGACGTCAGGTATTATCAACCACTGCCTGGTGTTTGTAACAATAAACTTGCAGAAATCGAGGGGAAAAAAAAAAAAATAAAAAAAAAAGAAATAGATTCAGAGGGTTTAAAGCAGAATTTTTTTAAAGAAATTTCACAGTATTTTAGTGACCTCTAGTGGAAAGAGATACATTTGCATCTCAATGGAAAAAAATATATATATTCTGTCCTTATTTTCAGGAAAGACTGCAATGCAATGTTGTCAAAGTCTGACCATTTGCCCAGCTATTTCAATCGCGAACCTGCTTAATCTGAAAAGCGAACACAAAGAAATTATTCTTTACAAGAACTCTGCAACATTTTAAAATAAAATCCAAAAATGGAGTAAGTAGTAAATTTAATAACAAAACCAGCTCAAATGTATTTAAAAAATCTAAAAACTCAGGCCACTGATCCCTCAGTTTTTCAAAACTGAACCATAAGTTTGCAAAAATCATGTTCAAATTTTCTAAAATAGTATTTCTTTACCAGGGTAAGCTATGCCATTTCCTATAGAAGTTCACCTTAAAAATCATAGCCATCAAGTACAGTGTCATAGTCCCTGCAGTGTCTTTCTTTTTCCTGTTTTAACACTGCCTGTAAACACATCAGCATAGCACCTGAATGAACTGTAGAGTCTCCTTAAAATTCTTTGATTAGAAATTAAATATCATTCCTTATGCACTTTATATGTGGGGATTCCTTGTTCTCAACCTCAGTCTTTTTAAATCCTTTTCCTTCCTATTTTTTTTTATTCATTGATGGAGAATCTCTGTATCTCTTCCCAGAAGTAGGAAGTACCTTTCCTTCACCTGCACTCCACTGTAGACACAGCCTGGGGAGCTTTGGGTGAAAGATCAGGAAATTATCATCTCTTACTTAATTTTTATTATACCATAACCATTATTTTTTTTTATTATTATTCAGGATAAAAATAATTATTTAGTTCCCATGGCTGATATCAGGTCACTTTTCTCACTGAGAGTTTCATTTATTTCTTTATTGTAACAGTCTGTGGTAGCAGGAAGACTGGGTTGATAATTGTTGGATTTAAGTTTAACTGGGGCCTGTAAACCTGAGGGAAAAAAAAGAAAGAATGGCACTCAGTCTTGGCAGTAAAATCATCAGTGGCAGTACAATAATCAGTAAACTGAATTCTCTCGAATTATCTTTGTATTCCCTCAAGAAAGAAGAATGAGGCAGAGCAAAAGAGCAGATCAGAAATAGCTGTGCATTCCTTACAGAGGTGACAGCATCATTGTAAGGTGATGGGCAGTAACAGCAAGCAATAAATTGTAAGGACTTCCTAGTAGGTGAAGTCTGACTTGTATTGGCTTCTTCAGCATGCAATTCATTAGATCAGCAAACCCCTGAGCACTTCCATCTCAATCATCCATGGTTAGCTCCCTCTCAGATGTCCCTAGTCATTTGGCTTTCTTTTCTAAAAAGTTTTTTTTTTTTTAAGAAAAAATCAATCTCTGATCTGCCACTTGACAGCACCACTTCTGCCATGCGGCTAAGGAGCATTTAGCACATAAACTCCCCTCAAAGGCTACTTCAAGAAGGATAGGGAAGATGTTTTGATTCAGACTTCAGTGAGCCATGCAGGGATGTCCTGTTGTCTTTAATTCCTTCATTAAGACAGCATCACAATGCACAAAAGGAGCATGAATTTAAAATGTGAACCTTGCAACATACTGAGTCACAGAACTGCTGCTGCTGCTGACACTTCTGGAAATTTTCCATGATGCAAGAAAAGAACAGTGCTTTACACAAGCCAGTCACTTGTGTTTCTCCCATTTGTTCAGTGCTTTAAACCATCCTTACCTAAGTTTCTGGTAAGCTGTTTTGAAGTGGAGATGTTTTCCCCTTTGGATGTAACAACAACGTGAGCAGTTCCCTCGCCAACACAGCACTCTCCTGCAACACTGAACCCTGCAACAATCTCTACCTCCTTTTTTCTTTTTCCCCAGTAAACTCACTCTGTCCTGCCACTGAGAAAAACATCTTCATGTACCATCAATTTAACCAAACATTTATTCAGAGACCATTTCATGTTCAAGAGCCCTTAAAAAAAGCATCACACAGGAAGACTAATTTACCCCTGTGGCAGTCTCAGGTGGAGACAATGCACGGTAGCACAATATCAAATTTACTTAATCAGCGGGAATGTGAAAACGTTGCACTCTAACTAATACTCCATATCTCCACTAATTATCTCCACAGGCATATATTCATATACATTTACTACATAGAACTGATTACAGGCCTCTTCCTGATTTTTTTTACACCTGATATTGCCCCAAACCTGAAGCAGGAATTTCAGTAACCATTAAAAAATTTTCCAAATTTTTAAATAACATACATTACATTCACTGCTGCCTAGTGCTTACCTCCCCTTCTGTGTCTTTGCTGTATGTAGCACATTCAGTGGTAACTTTTTGACCCACATTGGTTATTATTGGCTTATTTCACCATTATTCTGCATTTCATTCCATACTCTGTGGCATTGCCCTTCCTCCCTCTTACCACAGTGAACACTGGCTTTGCTCCAGCTGAGTCAGGTTCACTAGTTACCTTACTGGAAACAGTAAGATCTCATGAATCACTACTGACGTTCACCACACTCGATATGGCAAAAGCCTTCCTGAGAAAAGATCTGTGCTGGGCAGCTATAGACCAAATCACTGGGATGGCTACGAGACAACTTTATTCCCTCCCTTGCAGGAGAGGACAACAGGTGTGTAGCTCTACCTGCTGGGTTGGTTTGTTTGCAAGAATAGAGCAGGTATCTCCCCTTGAAAAGACTTAGAAAAGACAGTTGAGTATTCAGACTAGTTATCAAATGTAGATAGCACTGGTAGCACCTGTAGGGTCAGGATAGCTAATTATCTTATGTAGATAACCTGGTAGCACCTGTGGGGTCAGGATAGCTGGACAAAACACTCTGCAGCCTGTTTATTGTAAAGAAAACCTGATGGGCAGTGATCTATCAACAGTCAGGCTAAACAGCTACTGGAACAAACGTATCCACTAAACTACGTTAGGAAACACAAACAAAAATAAGACCAGTAGTTTCAGCATAGTAATTATGCCTGGTAAATGCATGCATACATTTTATGGTAAGACAGAATTACTTTGGTGATTCTATAGAATATGATGGATTGCCTGTGCTGTGACTGAGCACTAAGACCTTACAAATTTGAATGTAATAAAGCAGAAGCACTGGGGTCTAAAAGACAGACCATTGGACCAAGACTCTGAATTCAGTCCTCAGCTGTATCACTCCATCTCTTCTTGACTCATCTTAGATAAATTCCCTCACTTTTCTGTCTTTTACTTCTTTTTTTAATAAAAACCTCTTTTTTATAAAAAAGGAGTAAAATTTACCTTCCCTGAAATGTACCTATATCTCTTCTACCAAGGACTGTTAGGCAAAGCTATATGTTATTCATTATTTAAATATAGCTCAATAGATATTGCTATATCACTCTAATAGATCATACTTCCCAACTATGGCAGAGAAGGCAGGCTTTCTGAGAGCCGTGCATGAAGTAACTCCAATGGAAGCCCACATGAACGTACTGATAAGAGTCACTTCATGCTCTCTGCTGAAAGGGTAAAGGTTTGTCACACAAACCAATTTGGATCTATCCAGGAAGAATGTCCAGATCTTCCACCTGCCTCAAGCAACTTGTTTGGAAGTTAGAGAAGTGACAAGGAATTATGAGCAGTTGGAGCTTGGAAGGGGTGTTAAACTGCCGAGCATCTTAAAAAACCAGAATGACCAAACACACACAAGACAAAGGAAGGCAAAAGAAGTTTCCCTTACGAGAAGTCTATTTTGATTGTAATTTACTACATAGTACCTGCACTGTGATGGTGGTCAATGTAGGGACACCCGAGGACAAGTTTTTGAAAGGCACAAAACAACCGTAAGAAGCATCAGCCCTACAGTACTGCATCTTTATGGAGTTGCTGAATTGGGAATGAGTAAAGTAGTTTAAGAAAAGCAATAATGCAAATGCAACATATGAGAACATGTCCTTCTGAGGGCAAATATGAGAAACAGATTGTGTTCATGCATTCAAAAGGCATTTCCAGGGAATGCTTTTGGGGTAGCATGGTGCCATCAGATCACCTTTGCCCATGATGTCTGATCACAACACATCTGGAAAGATCCATAGCTGAAAGCACCCTCTTAAGTATAACAGATAGATCTTTGGAACAGCAGATAGCCTGACAAGATGCAAAAATACCATTGTACTTCCAGTGGAAGACCTCACAAAATCTAATCAAGTGTTGGACAGCACAGGCTTCTGAAGACATAAAAGTAACAAATGTTCCTTGGCTAGTTCAAACACAAGAAGCAAGTGCCACAGGAGACTATTTGCTACTACAGCAGTCTGAGAAAGATGAGATTTTACTTCAAGGAAAGGCAGCAGTTATTCTAATATATTCAGGTATGACATCACGAGCAAATTTTATTCTACCCAACTTTAGATATCAATGTGAGAAAAATATGTACTTTAAGGGTGAAATTCATCTGAGCTGTTTAAAATGCATGTCTGGATGAGATTATATGAGATGAAGAGAACCCTGAAAATGCATTAACATTAATTAACAGCTATTAAACGAGTTTTGTCAGTTGCTCACACATGAGTCTATATGGAAGACACCTGCATCTGATTAGATAAATCCCACCATCTGAGACTGAATTTTGAGTAAAAAGACTTTTCTAAGACAAGCCAAGAGAGTCCAGCCAAATGCAAAAACACAGTTCAAAAGAAATGTTAAAATAAAAGGTACAAATGATGTAGTGAGATACAACAGATTCACTGTTCAACCTCCCGAAACTCTGATTTAACAACTAAATACTGGGAAACACTTCAGGAGAGGACGTGTATGATGACAGTACTTTAGCACTCTTCAATGTGTATTTGTGTGTTAGGCATGTTTTCTGAAGGATAGTTCAGGTGGAGACAGAAGGCTAATTTTGAAAAAATACTGTGTCAGAATACACTTTTCTCAAACAACAGGTCAACTGCAAGTGCTGCAAAAGAACAAAAATAATTAAGCAATAATTTAATGCTAGTGCATTATAAGTAAGGCATCTCTTATTTTAGCAAGAACCTGCTTTTGCTTCTCTTCCAGTAAGAAGAGCTTTTGGCTGTTTATGTTTACCTGCATAAACTGCAAAAGATGACTGATAATACGTGACACTGCATACCTGGCAATGTTTAGTCACTGTGCTGTATCTTCCTGGAGCAACCAGCAGCACACCACTCAGAAGACTGAAGGGTTAGTATCTGGTACATTTGAAAATCAGACCAGCAGAGAAGCAACAGGCAAGACCAAGGAGTGGTTAGATAATTCCAGAGCAAGCAGCTTCCTCTAACAACTCAGAGAAGGAAAGGAAGTGTTAGAGGCTACACACAGATGAGCAGGTGGGTCAAACCAGCAAGCAGGTCTATAAATATGACAAAGCACAAACACAAGCCTGCTTATTTAGACATCTTGTATGAGATAGCTACAGCGTCACAATCAATCGTGGAAGTAAAGCCGAAGACTTCATGAAAAAAAGAAGATGCGTGGTGTACACAGATAAGCAAAGCCAAAGCTAGAACTGTTAGGACAAGAGTGAGGGATAGAAGATTAGAACTTATATACATGAACCACATCAAGGATTGATTCAGCAAGATCCCAGTCAATGAGTATAAACAGTACCAGGGCAGACTGTGTCTAACATCAACAATGCAAGCTGGGGAGGGCATACAGTTTAGAAAAAAACAGAGCAGATAAAGGACTCTGCAGCATACTAACATCCCCTACATACCTAGCAACTTCTGCCCTCCCAAAGGTAATTAATTATTTTCAAATAACAAACCTTACTAAACAAATAACTGTCAATGTGAAAGGGAGAAATCATTGTGATATTTGAAGAGTGAATTCTGGGTAGTGGAAAGAATGCATCTAAAAAAGAAAGCAAGGAGCTATTTCTGCGTACATCAGGATAGGTCATGGTACCAGTTATTTTCCTAAAGAATAAATGGTCTGGCTTTCTCCGGCATGGGCTTGCTCTCACCTAGAATACAGTTTGCAGGGCACAGTGTAATAACAAATCCATCAGGTCAAACAGCCATGAACGTTTTCAATGTATAAACAACAGCCTGCAAAAAGGAGGAGTTTGGACTTGGGTCTTCTGGATGATCTGCTAAACAACTGAGCTTTTGGTTTAAAGAGGCCTGGAAGTCATCATCAGTTCACATCTTCTGGGTCAGAGGAATGAGAACAGGCCACAGGTACTGGCTAAAAGTGTTTAAAACCATCACAGAATTACTAATTATATTTTATTTCTGGAAGCAGTGCACTTCCTCCAGGGCAGATTGAGGTTTTAAACACGTATCCACTAATTACAACCTGTTTTCGTTGTCTTGCACTGAATAAACTACACTGCTATGAGTATCTTCTAGGAGTTTGCAACTCCCTGTTAATGTTTCTGCAACCTTCCTTAGGGAAGTCATGACACTGCTCAAGATAATTAACATTATCTTCTCTCTTCAAGTTACAGCTCTTAGAAAAACATTTTGCTCTAACTGTCTTTCCATTTTTGGAGCCTAACTAAGAAACAGCAAAAGTGGGGGAAGAAAGGGGAGGGGTGTCTGTGCTACACTAACAGGCTTGGCATAGGCTCAGAGTGGCTCCAACTTTGTGTATTTTTTTAATTTACAAATAGTGAGGTTTCTCACACACCCCTCACCGAATCAAATAAAAAATTATGGATTCATAGAGCCACATTATCTCTCCTTTCTCCACAATTGGTGATAGCACAAGATGGACAGGCAGCAGAGCAGATGTTCAAGCTCTAAATCTCTTAACTTCAGGGATATAGAGCTCATTGATGCCCATTGTCTTTTGTTTTAGTCTTTATAGATTCTGGCCACTCATCTGCTGGGTACTGCATGAGCTCCACACACTTGGTATTCATCTTAACCAGTTTCTCTTTTCCTGCTCAAAGTGCATTCCTTTAAATCTGCATATACTAAAAACAAGGGCTCTCCAGTAGCTGTTGGCTGAGCAATGGCATTATAGGAACCCGCACCTCCTCCCTCCATGGGTTACCTTGAGAAACTGATATGGGCTGGCAGATGGAGTACCAGACAATGATACAGGAACTACAAGTTTCTTGACTATCAGGGAAAATTCCCTGACACAGGGGAATTTAAGATATTGGTCCTTTTTACCTTGGGTACAGAACATATGAAAGCTTCCTTGAAGGTCTGTTTCCTTGGGCCGTCTCCCATGTCCTGTAGGTGAACAGTCTTGCTGCTTCCAGCCAGAAAAAGTGATGTCACAGACTCACAGAATCACATAATCACAAGGTTGGAAAAGACCTTTAGGATCATCAAGTCCAACTGTTCTCATCCTATGCTAAACCATATGCTAAACGATGTCCCTTCAGCATCAGGGACTGAATGACTTCGTCATTTACCAGCAGTTTTCAATGACCATCCAGGCAGAAAAGTTGCATGCTCCTGATACTTATCTCAGCAAGAGACCTTGTATCTCAGCAATATTAGGGTTTTATACCTGATAATAATCCATGGTGGCAAAAATAGATACAATAAACTCAAGTTGCAAAACATTTCAAATAGGAATAATGTTGGGGGTGGGGGAGTATTGCTACTAAGGTGAATCCACTTGGCCTTATCTTAACAGCTAGAAGACTGTCAATGGTATTTAGACACTTTATATTATGGACAAGAGCACCCAGAGAATGCAGAAACACAGAACAAATCCTTTTAAAGTGAAAAGTCTGTTTTCTTCCAGCTTCTGAGATGACCTACCCTATGGATTAGGCCACTAGCACAATAAAGCTGTTCTTTCCAGTATGTTTACCTTACGCTTACATCAGTCCCATTTACAACAGTGTTGTGGAGAAGAGCTTCAAGAATGGCAAGAGGTTTGGGTGTAAATGCCTGAAACACCTTGAGTGCTTCTCTCTTGGGTGACCCAGACATACATCAATCCACCAGCATTCTAGCTGCTTCTTGCAGAAGTCACCCCTGCAGCCCCCTCCTCCACCAGAACCCAGCCAGAAAAAACTACAACACTGTCCCAGGAGCAGGGTCAGTTTGAGAGTTATGCAGCTGTATACTGCGTTAGGATACTCTTTTCTGTTCTTGTCTTCTAAAAAGAACCAAAATAAACCATGCTATAGAAGTGGCAAAATTCTCATCTCAGAGTTATTGGACGCAGTGACCTGTGCGTGTTTGAAAATGATGCATAATTCCAAATTTGTGGAGCTCATATGTATTAAAGAGAGACAAGCACAATTTATGCATCATGCTAAATCATCTGCTGCTTAGTGGAGATAAATAACCATCCACCTTTCCTATGAAACACTGTGACATTTATGCGCTTTTTTATTAAATGTATAATCAAGATGAAAAATCCATCCCTGGTCGAAGTTCTCTCCTTCGCAGCTTTGGAACGTAAAGGTAAACGAAGCGTTCCAGCTACAGCTCCCTCCGGTGTTGTATCATCATTTGTGGGTTACATGCAGAAAGTTTTTAATGTGTTTAGAATAAAATAACTATCCAGAACTGAAAATACATTATCCTTTCCTTTCAATGCAGTTGTAGAGCGTTCCTACCCAACTCTGATAGCCGTGGTACCAGTGTCTAAAGCTTTTAGAAATCTCACTAATGTAATTATCAGAAATTGCTTCTCAGAAGAAACTGAAAGCACAAATGTGCTCCAAGAGACCTTTCAGAAAACGCAAATGCTAAACACATTTGAAGTAGATTCTCAAGCCTCGAGATGATTCCTTTATACACGGTTTTATGCAGTGATGTGCACAGGAATAGGCAGCCTTTGAAGGTTGCAGTTAGAAAGTGGAACCTTCCTTTTATCCATAAACATTTGTTCACTGAAACATTGTCTTTGACTCATTGGTTTTTCATCAGTGTGAATACATAATTTACAGTTTGATTTCATCTGAGTGAGCCACATATCTTCCATGCAGTAAAAGCTTTATGAAACAAACCCTTACAGGAACTTTCACATTATTAGCATAGACTGAAGTAAACCAGGTGTCAGTAGTGTATCTGTAATTTGCTAAAAAGGTGGTTCTGCAAATTCTGAAGGTTAGTCATTTGAACAGTATTTTCAGGATACTGATCAAAACCACTCTTCTGTAAATAGATTGTAGGCTGCACATACATTCCTGCTATTCTGCTTGTAAGTGCTATCAATACTCAAGTCTTGAAGTTAATTAAAAGACCAAATACTGCATACACCATTAGGCATCATGCAAGTTGCCATGTGAATATTTTATCCAAATATTATAGCATTTTTACCAGACCACTTCATTAAACAAATTAAAGATGTGCAAGTGTTCTGTTCTTCTCCTTTGCATTCATCTTTTTACTCAACTTTACATTTATTGCTACCTTTCTGTTTCCTTCTTTCCTAAATAATCTTGTTTATTTCTTAGAAATTTTTTAATAGAAAATAGGCTTTAATAATCCCAAAAGGGAGTTCTTTTCTAATTTGTTGTGATATTTCAGAAACCTCATTCAATACCTGTTATTATACTTAATATATACTTAATATATGTACTTCATAATTAATATTATATATATATAATATATATTATAATCAATATATAATATATATTAATATATACTTAATTATACTTAACTACTTTTTCTCATGATTTTTTTTTAATTCGCACAACAGCATGCATCATTCTAGTATCAAATCTAATCTGCCCTGTGAAGACTTTTGGCAATACTCAGACACTCCTCTTTCAACACTTGTCTAACTC
Organism: Hypotaenidia okinawae; assembly: GCA_027925045.1. Taxonomy (NCBI): domain Eukaryota; kingdom Metazoa; phylum Chordata; class Aves; order Gruiformes; family Rallidae; genus Hypotaenidia; species Hypotaenidia okinawae. The sequence continues at coordinate 140,293,110 of BSDF01000001.1, forward strand.
TTCCTGTTTATGATAGACTTGCTATTCTGCACACACTGTGGTTCTATTCTGTCTTTTCCATAGTACTAATAAATTATATTCAGGCCTAGCCTGACTTTGAACATACTTTCTTGGAGTTAGATTTTAAAAATTTACATGCATTACCTTCCTTGTGAATCAGCTTTACAGAACCTAATTTCCTCTTCAAGTATTTTATGGTTAATTAAGAAACATACTGATCTGACTGATACTGAAGACTCAAAGTCCTACCAAAGCCGCTAGAAGCTGTGGGGATTCAACAATTCTGCCAGTCCTTGAAAAAACTTTTTTTGGCAACAGCTCGGTCTACCACTTACAGTACTCTGGCACATTGTCACAAATAATGGCTGTTTAAAAGCCATTTTAGGCTACTGATACATCACTTTTCCCATAGCAATTTCCCACTTCTTTTCCATTAACTTCTTTCCTCTTCGTCAGCCACACAGTTTATCTTCATCCCTCATTCCAGCCGCAGGTCTGGCCTCCGGACACCACAGGAGAGGCACCACTCACTGCCAAGACCAAAAACACACTATTAAGTCCGTAGTCCTCATTCCCTTTTCTCCTCCACTCTTTTCTGGCTGTCATGGCTGACACTCTTCCTGCAATACAAACCACTCTACCACATTAGTAGAAATTAGTAGATTTTTTTTTTTAAAACAAATAATTAATTTAGGATTTTTAAAAGCTTGATCTCTGCTTCAGCTGGATCCATCTTGCTTTTTTTTTTTTCAATCGTCCATGCCAATAAAAAGTGTTTGATATTATACAGACAACGAACTCATTGCTTCATTTTCTTTATACACAGGAAAATATTTTCATATAATCGCCAAAAGATGGTTAGAAAAAGGCAGATAGGATCTCAAAATGAGTCTTACATGGCTTTTTTTTTGTTTTGGTTTGGGTTGGGTTTTTTTAATGTTTGTTGTTTCTCTGAGCCTTCCCACACTGAAACCCCTTTGGCTCTGCATCAGGGGTTCTAATCCAGAAGAAGCCCACGAAGCCCAACTACTGCTCTGGAAGCTCCTCTAGCTCTGTTTTAAGCTATGGGAAAAGCTCTCAGACTTCCCCATGTCTATAATGACGCAGGCGGGGTGACAGAATACGGACGCCCAGGAGGGAAAGCCCCCTCCTGCCCTTGAAGGAGAAGCCACTTCCCAAGGTTTCTATGCACAGGCCCGAGCCCCTGGCCTGGTCCCAGCAGAGGGTGCTGCTGCTCCGCCAGCGGTGCCGGGCGCCAGGGCTGCGGCGGCCCGGCCGGGACGGGGTGGCTGCTGGAAGCCTTCACCGACCTGGATTCACAGCGGGAAACAGGTTTTAGCGAGACGGAGCCGACTGCTCTAGGCAGAGCAACAAGGCGTGTCGTGATGGAGGTAACTTTTCTGTTTTAAGGGCGACAGAAACCTCGCATGCTAGATATACGGCAAAAAGCAACCAGCTTATGGAAAAGAGAGGTGCCTGTGCAGGCAACATGTCTACAGACGTGACCCCATCAGTTCAGAGTCGGCACTGAAATGCGGTATTTGTGGATACATGGTGGTGAACTCACAGCACAAAATAAACAAGAGCTTTCTAGAGAAGAGCTGTACCGAACTGAGACAGGTTAAGCAGCTTGCTGCAAGTAGTTCATCCTAACATAACAGCACAAAAGAGGGTTCTTTACAGGCTTTTTAACAAGAAGGTCTCTCCTTGCAGGTCAGCATTCTCTTCTTCAACACCAAGAAGGCTGATAAAGTACTTCTGCACAGACCTCAGAGACTTAAGTGCGATAAGCTTGGGCAAACAATATTGGTAGCCAGGACTGGGAGTTTGCAGCTGTCTACTCCCTCAGTAAATAACAAGAGCCGAAATCTATCACACTTTGTCAGACCAGAAGTCCATCTGGCCTAGTATCATTGTTACACCAATGAAGAACAGCAGATGCCAGAACATTAAAAAATTTAAAACACAGAAAGCAAAGGGGTTGTTTCTGTCAATTTGCCTACTATCAGGGTTGTGATAAGTGGTGCAGAGTCTAGTTGGAGGCCTGTAGCCAGTGGTGTGACTCAGGAGTCAGTGCTGGGTCCGGTCTTATTCAATATGTTAGTCTGTGACCTGTACAAGGGTCCAGAGTGTACTCTCAGAAAGTCTGCTGATGTTACAAAACTGGGAGGAGTGGCTGCTTTACCAGAGGGTCCCTCTGCCATTCAGGGAGACCTGGACAGACTTAAGAGTTGGGAGAGAAAGAGCCAAATCAAATTCAACAAAGGCAAGTGTAGGGTCCTGCACCTAGGAAGGAATAACCCCAGGCACCATTACAGGTTGGAGTTTGACCTGTTGGGAAGCAGCTCTGCAGAGAAGGACCTGGAAGTCCTGGTGGACGACAAGTTCTCCATGAGCCATCAGTATGCCCTGATGGCCAAGAGGGCCAGTAGTATCCTGGGCTGTATTAAAAGTACGGCCAGCAGGTCGAGGGAGGTTATTCTCCCTCCCTGCCTTGCTGAGGCCACATCTGGAGTACTGTGTCCAGTTCTGGGCTCCCCAGTTCAAGAAAGACAGGGAACTACTGGTGAGAGCCAAGTGGAGAGCTATAAGGATGACTGTGGTACTGAAGCATCTCTTGTATGAGGAAAGACTGAGAGAGCTGGGTCTGTTTAGTCTGGAGAAGACTGAAGGGGATATTTCATCAACATTTACAAATTTATATCTAAAGGGCAGATGTCAAGTAGATGAGGCCAGACTCCTTCTAATGGTGCCCAATGACAGGACAAGGGGCAACAGGCACAAACTGGAACACAGCAAGTTCCATCTGAACATGAGGAAAAACTTCACTTTGAGGGTGACAGAGCACTGGGACAGGCTGCCCAGAGAGATTGTGGAGTCTTCTTCTCTGGAGAGATTCAAAACCCACCTAGAAGCAATATGGTTCAACCTGCTCTAGATGATCCTGCTTTAGCAGAGAGGTTGGACTGCATGATCTCCAGAGAGTTCCTTCCAACCCCTACCATTCTGTGATATCTTAGCAGACAGCTGTTAAGAGAATTTTGAGTCAGGGGCTGTGATGACTAACTTTTGTTAAAAATTTTATTGTGTTTTATTAAACAGCCATTGACGCATCTATTCTCACCAAAAATTTCTAACTCCTTTTAAGCCACTCCAGCTTTTTGACTACTCAATATCCTGTGGCAGTGAGTTCCATCAGTTAAATTATCTGTCCAAAGAAAAATTACTTCCTTTGTTTATGTTAAACCTGCTGCCTGATATGTTAATGTTGTATTATGGTACTAATTCCTTCTCTGTGTACCAGAACAGCAAGTACCTCTCCTGTAATCAGTTGGGAGAAAGATATTACAATGATTTTACTTGCTTACACAACTTCTGATTCACCAGGAGTTCTGTTACATCTGTCAACACTGGTTATCAAACAGCAGATTTAAATCCACTTTCATTTTTTGTGGTGGGTTGATCCTGACTGGATTCCAGGTGCCCACCAAAGCCTGTCACTCCTTCCTGTAAGCTGGACAAGGGTGAGAAAATACAGCAAAAGGCTTACGGGTTGAGATAAAGACAGAGAGAGATTGCTCACCAATTACTGTCATGGGCAAAACTGACTCAGCTTAGAAAAAAATCATCTCATTTATTACCAAGCAAAACACAGTAGAGCAATGAAAAATAAAGCCAAACTTTAAAACACCTCTCCCTTCTTCCTGAGTTCAGCTCCATTCATCATTTCTCTACCTCCTTCACTCAGAGGCACAGGGCAATAGGGAAGGAGTCATCAGTTCATCACATTGTCTGTGCTCATCCTTCCTCCTCAGGGGGAGGACTCCTCACATTCTTCCCTTGCTCCAGCATGGGGTCCCTCCCATGGACAAAAGTCCTCCACATGCTTCTTCCCACAGGCTATAGTTAATTGCTCCAGCATGGGTCCCCCACAGGGTCACAAGTCCTGCCAGCAAATATGCTCCAACATGAGTTCCTCGGCCGACAGCCCACAGGTTCTGACACGACCCTGCTCCAACTCAGGTTTCCTACAGAGTGATAGCCTCCTTTAAGTGCCTCCAACTCCCCTGGTGTGGGGTGCCTCACCATGGTCTTTTCCATGGGCTGCAGGGGAATCTCTGCTCTGGTGCCTGGAGCACTGCCCTCCCCATCCTTCTTCACTGACCTTGGTGTCTGCAGGGTTTTTTTCTCTCATATCTTCTCACTCCTCTCTGTTTGCAAAATGCTTCTACTAGGTGGGTTGGTTTTTTTTCCTTATTAGCTAGGTTATGCCATAGGCACTACCACTGTCACTGATGGGCTCAGCCTGTGCCAGTAGTGGGTCTGTCTTGGAGCTGGCTGGTATTAGCTCTATTGGACAAGGGAGAAGCTTCTAGCAGCTTTCCACAGAAGCTACCCCTGTAAGCTTCCCTATTGCCAAAACCTTGCCACAAAAACACAATATAGTTTTACTCCATAGCACATTATATATAACATTGGTCTGAATAATCAGAGTCTAAGCATTCTAGCATAAAAATACAGAGATCACAGAATTGTAGGGGTTGGAAGGGACCTCCAGAGATCATCGGGTCCAACCCCCTGCCAAAGCAGGTTCCCTAGGACAGGTCACACAGGTCAGTGTCCAGAGGGGTCTTGAATATCTCCAGAGAAGGAGACTCCACAGCCCTCCTGGGCAGCCTGTGCCAGGGCTCTGTCACCCTCCCTGGGAAGAAGTTCTTCTGCATTTTGGTGCAGAACTTCCTGTGCTCAAAAATACAGAGATTATCACCCTATTTATGAGTAGGGAGCAGTTGCTTTTCTCTTTTTTCTTACTGTGATATATCCAGCACTAACTACTGAGAGGAAGAGCGTAGAAGAGCTGATGACTTCTGTTTGGTTTCTCTAGGCCCACTCCTACATTCCAGTGTTATTATTTTTTTAATTTGAAACTCAAGACATTAAAAGTATGACTTGTCATGAACAAAACATATAATTGCCAGCCTAAAGAATGCTACAGCTTTAATTAGACATCGCCTGCAGCCTCTTTCACTTACATGCTAGTATCAAAACAAAAGCAGTAACCACGTCTAAAATAGCAGCAGCATTAAAAGACTGGTAGCTTTTAGATATTCTTCATTTATTTCTTAGCATTTCTGTACCATTATGCAATTTTTATATTATGCCATGTAGTTCGTGGAACTTTTGCAGCTCTCTCAGTGCACACCACTACCACCACCACACCACCCACCCATAAGTCCTCTTACTTTTCCTACTTCTGTAATTGCAGACAAAGCACTATTGTACTTTATAACCAAAATAAAGAAGTCGGCTATAATGCAGAATTGCATCAAGCACTTGGCCAATCAAACACTAAAATTATACATTAATATCAGCTGATATTTCCCAGTAACAATGGTGCAGCACAAGTGAATCCAGGGCTAATATATTACAGATGACTTTGATAATTAACTCCCTTGAGAAACTCCTTTTCATCTGGGGACAGTAACAATGCTTCTCCAAAAGGAAGAAAAAGTCTTTTTTTTTTTCCTTTACAAATTCCCTGATGATGCAGGACAAATTTGCAAATAGTCCATGCAAGAAATAAACGTGGCTTTAAGGAACAGGTTATATCTCTTTTGTGTTACATTGATTTCAAGACCAAAAAGGCAAGTCAAAAGTCCAAGGCTCTTTGAAAAACACTATATTGATTTGTTTAGCCTGTAGCAGGGTTTGATGGGAAAAAACATTGAAACATTGCAGTATTTGATATGACAAGGCTTTAGTTCCTGATTATGCAGGATGGATTATTGGGAAAACTATGCAAATGTGAAGTCCTTGTTGTGAAACTCTAGGCAATTTCAGTTGGTGGGAGTTCTCCTTACAAAACAAAAGGTTATGTTCAGAGTTGTGAAACTTGGGTGGGGCTATAAATGAAACATTCAGGCCCATGATACTCTTGGTAGTCCGTGGCTTAAATTATTCCAAGGAAGTGAGCCCATGCCAACCAACAGAGGAAAATAAAAGTTCAGTCTTGACTCCCTATGAATGTGGTATGCTGGCTGGTAAGTACCCTACTGCAAGGCATGGAAATTACCTAATAGTCTTATAGGGTTCATCTTTGCTTTCCATTATCTTTGCAGACTCTTGCTCAGTGCTCAGCTCAAAAGGCTCAGCTGTAGATACACAGCAGCTATTGTACTCCACAGCCACTGCAATGCCATTTCCCCATTCCTGTGTGACAAGTTCCTCAAAATGAGAAACTGTTGTAGCAAAAAACTCTCCACAGCCAGCAGCTGACCATTCTCCAGAAAAATACATGATGATGATGATTTTCATCAGACCCCAGGTCTTTTCCTGGATCCTCTTCTACCTGTTTCTGGCCATCTGGTAGATGCTTGGCCTTCTAAAGCACTCGAACTTCACACATTGAAACTGATGTTCGTTCGTCATGTGCAGTCAGCAGTTGGTACTTACTTAGTAGTAAGTTGGTTCACTTACTACTAAGCCACTGGTGCAGGGGGCTAATGTCCATGGCCTGGACACTCACTCTTCATGAAACTGGATTTAGCTTATCTCTGCCAAGATGAAGAGAAGTTCTTAAATTCCTGTAAATTGAGCCTTGGCCCTGTAGGATCAAAAGGGGACAATCTATCTTGCTCTCTGCCCAGTGAGTGTCTCCTACAGAATCAGGCCATTCTGCCAGTTCACCAACCTACTCTTCCTGATTCCCACTGCTCTTTCTTTCTTCCCATCCAAACCTCTGTTCTGCTCATAGAACCATAGAATCACAGGCTGGTGTGCCCTGGAAGGGGTCTGAAAGCCCATCTACTTCCAAGCTCCTGCTGTGGGCAGGGACACCTTCCACCTACACCAGGTTGCCCAAAGCCCCATCCAACCTGGCTTTGAACACTGCCAGGGATGGGGCAGCCACAGCTTCTCTGCGCAGCCTGTGCCAGGGCCTCACCACCTGAACAGGGAATGTTTGTTTTTTTTTCCTAATATCTAATCCAAATCTACATCATCTGTCATTCTGTCTCTGTGCACTACTGAGCTCAGCTGTGCTGTAAACCTGATGGTTTTCTTGCATAAACAGGTGAACTCCAGCAAGCTGAGACAGGGAACCAGGGGGGTAGGTGCAGGCAAGAGTTTTGCTTTTCAGGTGAACGTGAGGAGCAGGACAGGTCTTATGTTATATCACATGGGTTTTCTGTGCAGCACATGATTCCCTCAATGCCTACCTGAGTAGGGGTTCCCAGGAGAAGTACTTCAGAGTCATCTGTGTGTGTGACTGCTGTTTGCAACTCTATAATTTTGTTACAAATATTTTGTTTGGCTTAATAAAACAATAAAAAAAGGGATGGAGTTGGACCCCCTGAAATGATTGCTCACAGATTTGGGACTACTTCAGTTAAAGTGGGGGGACACTGTGAGAAGCTGAAATATTTCACTTGTAGTTTCTGGGGGATTTTTTTGCCTTTTCAGTTTTTTTAAAAAATCTATTTTGAAAGCTTTCAGGGCAAAATCAAATTTGGGCAAACAGAAAACATTTAATTTTATTGCAATTTGTTCTTTGTACCAAGACTGTTCCTTTGGCTTTGTATTGCTCATTTGTCTTCTAGTGGTAAAAGGTGATAGGTTTTTCAAAAACATGTTTCTTGGTACCATGTCAAATACACATCACCAGTATTCTTACTAATTTTTTAGTAGAACTGGATGAATAATATTAATCAAATTATGCAAGGGGAAAAAAAATTTAAAGTCAACCTCTATGATATTTATTTTTTCTGTCAGTTTCACTCAGTCAGAAATAGAAATGTGGAAACTCCGTAAGTACATCTGCAACATATTTCTGTGGTTTTCAATTAAATATTTTGTTGTGCTTTTGGACAAGCTGCACTATGATGTTTTGTTTAAAATGTTTTCTAAGACTATAAACCCATTTTAAAAAGAAAAAAAAAAAGTGATTGAGTTTTGCCTAAATCTTCCAAAGCCCTGTTAAATGTGGGTTTATTTTGTTTTATTAATCTTTCTTGACTTTATTTTTCTATAAAGCATTTTTTGCATTTGATGCCTTTGGAGAATGTCAGTTCTGTTCACTGTAGAAATTTACTTTTAAAAAAATCCTTTGGCAACAGAGAGGAAAATGCTATCATTGGCAGAGGAGCACTGTGTCATATTACAAATGTTCACTCTTATTAAGCTTTTTACTGTTGAGAACTAGAAACACTCACAAATTGTCAGGAAAGATACAGAAACACATTTGATATACCTAGCAGAACTAACAAGCTAAGGCTGCTTCATAACCAGACATAAAAGCCTGTGGAAAGCCATCTGATCTCCATGCTTTGGGTGAGCTTCTGAGAGCATTTCATTCAAATTACTGGTAAGACTTTACTTTCATACAGGTTGGCCCAATCTAGTTTCCAGTGATTCTCCTGGGAATCAAAAGACAAAGCTATAATGTCTAATGAAATCTCTGAGCGGGAAATGGTTACATGATATGATGAAATAAAATAAATAACTTCAAAATCACATGAAAGGGAGAAGGGAAAAGGCAGAAGGAATAAAAGGAAAAGGGAGAATGGGAAAGAGAAAAGGAAAAAGGAAAAGGGAACAGGGGAAAGGGAAGCCGTTATGGAACAGGAGACAAACAGAAGATAGATTACCTGTTTCTCTGTCTTATTTCCTCAATCAATCTGATATGGAAAGACTGGTGTTCAGCAAAGTCTGTGTCAACATTATAAAGGGTTTATCAAAGTAAAGGTCTAACGCTTTGCTTCCATGAGCAGGGTGGGGGGCGGTATATTGTGGCTTGCAAGCAGCAAGAGCACAGCAAGGGTAAAAGAGAGCAGTGGTGGCTGACACAAGGTAAATGAAAAAGAGCTGAAAAATCTTAGGGTTGCAAAGACTGGAGAGAGGACACTTCCTCTAAAGGAAGGGGAGAGTCTCTGAAGAACTGGAGAGTTTTACTGGGGTAGGGATAGGAAGGAAAGGTCACTGGCAGCAATTTGGAGAAAGCTGATACATGTAGGCAGGGGGAGGAGGCCTAAGTAAGGGGTCTCTGGGTGGAAAGGTAAAGAGGATGGGAAGCAGTCTTGGGAGTGGAGGGCTTGATGTGGAACAGAAAGAGCCCATAATAATACTTACACAGATACCTTTAAGCGGGACCCCCATGTTGGGTTTGGAGATCCACCCAAGGCAACTCTTCCTTTCATCACACTTGTAGTAAGGATATTTTTGTGCACGCAAAATGCAGAGCTCCATGCTCTCACACAGTGTCCCAGTCATCATTACCTTTTAGCCTACACATCCTAAAAAGGCAGTCCCTAGAAACATGCTTCATATAAGGAAAAGTAGTGGGAAGGCTGAAGACCACAGGAGATTATACATAAGGTGTAAAAGACACAAACACCCAATAGAAAATCAAAGGATGATGGATTTTTTTTTTTATTTTATTTTAAAAAAGACTAAGAAAATTGAATAGTTGAAGGAAACTTGGACGAGAGAGAGGGGAGAAAAAGCAGCAGAAATCTGCAGCAAATTAAAGGAAGGACATGTGTTTGGGTGGATGTTTATACTTCAATCATTACAAGGAGGGAGTGGAGATACAGACTGAAGAGCAGTTTTTCTCTTCACTTTTCTTACCCAACTAGTCAGTACAGCCCTCACAAGTACTTCCTTTTATAGGAGCTAAGTAACTCCTCATAGTCTACTACTCATACACTAACATGTAGCTGATAGAGATGGAAGAAAGAACAGGTGGAAATATAGGGAAAATAACACTGTCAGGAAGAGGATTTAGGAAAGGAATCATTTTACATTCTGAAGAAATTTTGGTTAATTGACTACTTGATGGAGTAAAGAGGACTAATTCGTATTTATTACTCTTCTCATTCAATGTGAAAAAAAGTGCTAAATGTATACCACTGTACTTTTACTTGAGTAAGAAAATCTTGGTGTGATGCAACTTTCCAGTTCCTTATAGATGAAGAAAAACACAAACAAACAGCTGAAACAGTTTAGAGAAAGAATATATGTGAGGACTTTTGTGTAAAAGATGAAGGCTTAAAGTTCAATTATTTGCCACACAGTTCTTCTAGACCAGAATGTCCTCTAAGGCACTCCGGTCTGCATTTCCACATGTATTGCTGAGACACAAGACAATCCTTCAGGTATTTGGCCCAAAACTCGAAGATAACTTGTATGGGTGAATAAGCAGGTATTTTTCCAGGTGTATTTTGACTTAGCACATGTTAGACCATAGCCTAATTTACCACAACAGGGAGGATATTTAGCTCAGTTGAGATTCTGAGATCTAATAACTGAAAGTTGAAATCCCCTCCAATTCAGACAGTAGATGCACTTCTTTAAAAGTGCAGTAATGAGAATTTGGCCACCCAGTGTAACACCTGACAAACTGATCTCCTTTCTGAAACACAGTGGCAAGCAAAGCACGTAGCAGAAGAAAAGCGTCAAAAGAGATCATTCGAAAGAGATATTCTTTTTAGGATGTGAATGATTTTATTAGGCCTTGGGTTCTGTTGTTGGTTTTCCCCTGCCTTCTGCCTCGTTATTAATAGAAGTTCAAAAATTAAAAGCAGAACTCAGATGTGAGAAGTTGAGAAACAAAACTAAAATTACTTTGCTTAAACTCCATTTCCTCGAGCAGACCAACAAAAAAAACCCCAACCCTACTCATCCTGTCTGTAACTCAAGGCTAGGAGCAGAACCATCTTTAGGCAGAGGCAGACAGACTAACTGGCAGAGACACACAACAGCCATGTCTCCTTGGCTGGCTTTGCTTGTGCTGGGATACTGGAAAGTGATGCTGGCCAATCTGTGTTGCTATGAGGACCCAAGGTTGTGACTCCTGCCAGGAGCACTGCCCTTGGAGAAGCACTCTTTGCTGGCACTGCTTCTCCCTTTGCCATGGCCAGAGCCCGCCAGCCTGGCTCCCCAGAGCTTTCCGTGTTGTTCCGCTTGGCTCTCACCCGCAGTCATCCACACCTGACAGAGTTCTCACAGCACAGAATTGGTATTTTCCTTTGCCAGAGAGTGGGAGAAGGACCAGAGACACAGTGAACACAAGAGAAACCCATTTGCCATGCAGAAATGCTTGCTAGACACAGAGGTAAAGCTATAGCAGCTTCAGAATTACTTTTTCCTCTTCTCTACAAAATAGAGGGAGAAAAATTACTGAATGTTTAGGTTTTTTTGGGGGGTTTTTTTTTTTTTTTTTTTTTCTGGAAAAAAAAAACTTCCTAGGATCTGTATATGTTGTATCTGGCACACACAGTTTTGAGATACAGAATTTGCCCTTTTGGTAGCAGTGCAGGAGTGTGGATGTTGGCTCTGGTAAAGTGTATGAAGAAAATATTGTTGCCTGAATCTACTCCAGCCACTCCCAGCACCTTAAGTGAAATCCATGGCATGACATAGTTGCTACAAATAATTATAAAACCACCTTTAATATGTGTCAACATCTGCTGTCTTAAATGTTCACTTCTAAATACTCTTTTTAGCTGTGGCTCTATGTAAGGCCAATGTGAAAAATGTGATGGCAAGTAAAGGAATCACTATGGACTCAGACAGAAATACAATGAAGAGATGAAATAAAGCTCTTACCTTTTAGATAGTAATCTTAAGCGTTTCTCACAGTTATTGAGAAATAAGTAGGATTTGATGTAGTTAAATAAGGGCTACATAAAAACACAGAACTGAAGTGAAACTGATAATGCTTTTAAACATATTGAGCATTTCCTCTCTGTCTTTCTCTCTCTTTCTCTCTCAGCTTGTTACAGGCCAATGACCCTATCTTTTTTTTACACTGTTGTTGCTATTTGCAGTGATTTTCCTTTGGTTTAATTTCCAACTACTATCAAATTACATACAGCTGCAGAAGTGTATTTGCTTCAACAAGAAATGTCAATGAGGTTTGGCCAGCAGTTCTTCACAACAGAAAATTTACAACTGTGTTTTGCATACTTTCATTTCTAGATTGAGAACTGTAATTTGCTTTATGGAATTACATTTGCACTGTCGGACTACATTTTGTCTCCAAATGATGCCTAAAATTGGTGCAAAATTTAACAGCTTGCCTTGTCACTTGTTATTATGAGCATTTTACGCTATTACTTCTGACGTGGCCTTTGGCTTTGCCTCTGGCCTTCTGAAAAACAAGTGGATTTTTACGGATCTGTCTTGTCTTCTACATCCTGAACTTCCTCGGAGTGAGACTCACCTGAAAACACCCCATCACGTTATGATCACAAAGATGTTTCAGTGAGACACCCTAATCTTCTGGTAGGGCTTTTCAGATTCTGTGGAGGTTTTCTTTCATCAGCCATCTCATCTGCATAACTGACGAAAGAGTTAGCTGAGAAACTCCAAGGACTGCCACCAGACCAGCTAGGTTTCCGTTAGCGGGGATGGATTATCATATAGATTTTGAATGCTTGTGGTTATCAGTGGTTTCTGTGGAATGAGATTTGTATTTCACAGTTGTTGATTTAAGGACTGCCAAAGAGTAATCTAGAGCAGAATTAAGATGTTCCTTTGAATAGATCGAACCTAAGTATATACAAGAGAAAGATATGTTCAAAGAAGTGTGGTTAAGCTCTAGCACTCAAAAGCTAGAGAATGGCAAAGTACTGTATCCTGTGCTGCTCTTGGACTGCGCTGCAGTTTCAACTGCCCTGGCCGTACACGCTTCTTTTTTCCTCCCTCCAGTAAATGTCTGCCTTTTTCAGTGCACAGACTGAACTGTTTTACTGGTTTTTTGGTCCTGCTCTTTCCTCTCCTCTACCTTCCAAGTAGATGAGCCAGGATCCGCTTACCTGCAAAAAAATCAGGTGCAGCCAACATTCCTGATGCCACTGCTGATCTGTTCTCTTTCCACATCTTGTTTATTATTCATTGTCCAAGACGTGGCCCACACCCTTGTATGATACACGTGACTCAAGGTCTTCCCTAGATACAAATTACTATTTTCCTCCGGGGCTTTCCTGTAGCCTGCTGCACTCGCCAAGTGATGCACAAACACCAATTAAAGTTATTTTCACAACACACCAGTGAGACAGCAAGGTATTATTATACCAAATTTAGATGTGGAGAACTAAGGTATGAGCAACTGTGGTTCCACGTGTAAGCATCTTTAACTACACAAGCTTGGACCATTCTTGGAATAGGGCTGAACTATTAACTAAATGAGGTAGGGTTGCTGTGGAAAAATAGTATGCGATCACATAATTAAAGACTAAGTCATACCACAAGTGCCTGACTGATAGGGTCGAAAGAACGTTACTCAATCAGCTGCAATTCTGACATTTCCTAATCTTTCAAGCTTAATTTATGGTCATTATTTATGTTACTTTAATACAGCTAATATTTGCAAATTGTAGGATTAATCCCTCCCCCCGCGCCTCCCGATCAGGAAAAAGGAAGTTTCATTAGATCTCATTATCCTGATTTTCTCAAGAGGCATCGGAAGGGTGTGAGCCTGCAACCTCACAGTATATTCCTACAATACCTAGGCTGTCAAAGGCTGTGCTTCTGTGGAGGTCTAGACCCACCTGCTGCTAGCTAAAAGGCAATCTGAGAGGAAAACTGGGTTTGCTTTTCTGGGTCATCAGTGAAGGATGAATGAGCACCTACAGTAGATAGCTCCTATGAAACCAAAACCTAAAGTAGTAGTAGTATTTTTTTTTACTTTTTTTTTCTTTTTGGAGGATAAGCATTAGTTCCAGAGGTGCTGTTTTTATCAGCAGGTTTCATGGCATTTTTTATAACATCAGAGACCCATATATGGTAAGTTTTATTCCCAGCTTTGAAGAGAAAGGTACTGATTTTCTCGGTCTCCCAAATATGACCCTTGGTGTTGCACTTGCACCTTGAGATGCTTATAATAATTTCGTAATAAAATACTTCAGGGTCCTTTCTAGACTTGTAATTCATGTAATTAACTAAACTGAAAAACAGAATTCTCAGGTAATTCCCTGTCCTGCGTACAGGATGTAGAGTTAAGGTGTTTAGATTCAGATTTAATCGCCTGGCACTTTCACTGAGGAACAATTCATAAAGCCTTTTAATTTGAAGACTTGGCCAGGTTCTTCTGCTGGAGTGGCTTGCCAGGTTTTCAAAGGATTAAATACTCTGTTTGAAAAGTTGCAGGATGTTTTGGAGCAATAACCTCTTGTGGAGAGGTGTAAAGGGAGAAATACTAAAACCCAAAGAGAAGGTTTATGTGTGTGTGGGATCAACAAGCTGTAACTTTGTTATTTTAAAATATTTCTCCTCCTGCTTTGCTTAAGTTTATAGTTAAGTTTCATGAAAATAGCAGTATATTGCCTGCATACTCCTAAAATAAACCCCCCATCATTCACATTGTCAGGTGCTCTAGGCAGTCACCATGTACAGAGTTGCACATTCCAGAACATGGCCTAAAAATGGGAGAATTTCCGTCTCCCACTGAGAGATGAAGGCATCACAGACAGGAGACTAAGGAAGTATGGTGGAAAATGCACTAGTAATGAAATATTAATGTAGTTGTGTGGCACATAATGTCCCACAAGCTCACAGTTCCCATAATCTCAGTTTGCTCCCACTCCACTGACCATTTCCTTTGACCTTTTCCCCTCCCCAGGTACTTACCCTGTGTATTTCTGCCCAATGATTTCCAAGGCTCACTTCTGCTAGCTGGTCACTCACCTGCCTACATCTCTTCAGCTTACTGGATTTCAGCCACAATCTCACTCCCTGAGCATCTTATTCAGTTTCAGTTTCACCTAGCAAGTTCCTATTTTTCCTACTCTTATTGATAGAGCTCTTTCTTTCCTACTGCCACTTCCATCCAGATTGATTTTTTTTTAAATCATTTTCATGAGTAATCAGCCCCGATCTTCAACTCAATGCCTATTCCTTTCCTACCCTATCTATTCCTGGGGGCTTCTTTCATACTCTTTCCTCAAATTCTTATCATCAGCTCCACTGTGCCCAACCCCCTCACCCACACCCACCTCATTCCACTGCAGCATACTCAACTGCAGACAAAAGGGGGTCTGGTTCCCATCCTATCTTCATTCAGATTACAGTTTCTTCTGTCGCAGATCCAACATCTACATTAGAACTCAGGGGAAACAGATAAAACCTCTTCCCTCATTTCAAGTATACAGGTCAGGATAACTACTGATGGAAACCTGTAGCTTCAGGAAGGTTGGCAACAACTGTATATCCAGTTCTCATACTTCTTCAAGCACGAGGAAGAAAGGTCAACAGCATTTATTGCTATGTAGATATGTACAGCTATAATAACAACCCGTTATACATAAGGCTTTTTAAGCACTACTATTGTTTATAGACAGATTGGGACCCATATTTTTTTTCCCTTAGCTAATGTCTCAATGTTAGTCAAACTTCTGTACTTCTGTTTCAAAAATAATCACATTTCAGGATCAATCCAGCTTCAGAAATATGCACCCAAATGATCCATATTTCCCAAATTTAGAAGAAAATTAAAACAGAAAGATGGAAGAATGAGACAAGCCCAACAGTTGCTAGGCTTGCCTTTAATAAAACAGTTTATTAATCTTAATGAATCTTCTTGTAGAAACAGCTTGTTTGCTTAAGTATTTATAGAATTAACCTATTACAGGGGAAACTAGTTAATCTAAGAATCAGAATGGTTGAGAAAAGCAGTCCTTTGTATGTGTGAAATTATGTGTCTTTGCTCCACATTAGGACAAACTGCATTTCTCAGTAACTTGGTACCTGTTCTTCATTTGGCAAAGCACACAAATCGCACACTACTCTCTTTTCCTAGGATTCAGCATTATGTTCCTTGAAAAGAAGCCTACTAGGAATACTTTGCAATGAAATTCTACAGACAAAGAAATATCTGCTCATGAGTAAGCAAAATGAAGTGCTTGTCAGCAATCTGTTGATGAAAAATTAGTTCAAAAAGTTACTGTTGCATGATGTGCAGTATTATTGTAGCACATATTCTACTAGTAGTGCTTAACATATTTGGAATTAATTGCTGTTTGGGTTTTTTTTGTTGATGTTGTTGTTGTTACCAGAGAGTAGCAGGCTAAGAAAGAAATTACATAGGCAGAGTCTAAAATTCATTGCAATAAATATTTACCTGCATATAAAAACTACATATTTGTTCTGTGTACTGAAATGTATTTCATTTGTTTATAGTCATAGATTCACAGTAACATAAATCACAACAGAAGTAAGTATATAAGAAAACTGTTCCTTATTAATTGCAAATTTATTCCTCTAACAAGGTATTTTATTCCTTGTCACCATTCTTATTACCTTTTATAACTTCTGTGATTTAATTGTGGGTTTGGTTTCTTGTTTGGGAAGGTGGCATGAGTCCAGACTTTCAACATGCAAGAACTTTGCATTTTTATTATGTCAAAAGCAATGTGTTCTATCTAAGCCAGGATCATTGATTTAGCTTTTAATTTGAAATCTGTAATCCACTCATTCCTCCTGGCACCCAGGTACAAGGAGGCTTAGCGGTATCTAGAAAAGTCACATACATAGCTTGTGCACATCAGCATTGTGACTCAGTATGTCAGCCTAGACTGTGATTTGTGCCATGCAAGTAATACATCCTGTTCATCCATTGGCTACATTATGCAAGGCTGGCCTTGAAAAGGGAACTGGATGGTCTCTAAAGGTAGGATGGTATAGGGAAAATTAGAAACATTTGTTACTAGTAATTATGGGTTTGGGTTGGGGTTTTTTTTCTGTACAGAAAATGTTTTTCTTAGGGCTCTTTCACCTTCATGTTTTTTCCTATTTGTATGGCTGTGAAAATCCAGGAGAACCTGCCAGCAGCTGGAGCTGTAGGTTTGCGCAGTAGCTTACACATTAAAAGCCCTGGAAATACCTGTTGTCATCCACTTTATTCTTAAATAACTTTCTCAGAACTAGAGTCTTACGTATTTTAAAAAAGAAATTGGATAAAACAGAAATAACACTAAATCTTAAAAGGATTACTTTGAAAAGATTAGCTCAGAAGGATTTTCTCCTTGAATTTTCTTTGTTTGCAGACAGTGACTGTAAGTCTCCTCCATAGCAATATTTGTCCTATGAGCATAGAGTCCTCAAGGGTTTATCAGGCCTGCTCCCTCTCTGGCGCTAATGCTGACGTCTACACACTCTGGAGATGAAAGGGAAGCACAACTGATGACACACCAGAGGCAACTTGGGATTGTTTCAAATTCCTTTTCCCAAAGAATAGCCACCTCTTTCCACTTCTTGCATAAGCACCAGATGGGTTTGGTTTTTTATCATGGTACTGTGCACACCTTTAAAACTCTCGGTGCTCTCAAGTCCTGCTGAAGTCAGTGGGACCTGAAGTGCATTTTCTTCTATGTGTGATCAAAGCCCAGCCAAAGGGAAGCCCAAGTTGATGGTCAGAGTCATTATTCAGACCCAGACATGAATAACATCCAAGAAAACCAGAGGGGCAGCCAAAACACAGTTTCAGACACACAACATGAGTATTTTCTTTCATCTACAGTCTGCCAGTTCTCAATTATTCAAGGCTGCCTCCAGTTAGGCTCTAGCTCAGGAAAAGAATCAAGGCAAGTGTTTAAATTTAGGTCTGTGAATACTTACGCTCAACTCACACTGAAATGTGTGCTATTACTGTCTCTTATGAAGGTTTATTCTCTCCTCTATCCTTTCCTAGCTATATTATCCTTCCCCTCCCTTGAGACCCACCAAAAATCTTTGAAAGCCCTGGAAAGCTTTCCCAGGCTGAGAATTCTCAGGAATATTTATATGCATTTCTAGCTTTGTCCCTCCTGCAAACATTTTTATAAATAAAATCTTACTCACCTGATTTTTAGGGGAAAAAGGGTCTTTAAAGTGGCAACATAGAGTTTCCAACTTTTTTATTTTCTTTTTTCTCCCCCTTGTTTTTGCAAATAATTTATTTTTGTACAACTATTTTATTCTTTTTACCAGAATCTGTGACTGATATTTTTTTTAACCTCTATTGTTGAATTTCACCTACAAGCTTCTCAATGCTTCCTAATACTATTTTGATTTTAATGTGTCAGTGTAAATCAATAGCAAACTGTGTATTTTACCCATCAGTGCATCTTACTCGAAGTCTCATATTTACCATATTGGAATTTTATTTTTTTTTTTAATGGGGAAACTAATCTTTGCTTTGTCTCTAGGAGGATTCTGCAGCTTGTCAATTAATTTACACATTACAAAGTTCGACTGCAAGCCCTTGGGGTGCTCTGATCCCTCACTGAACAGAGCAGAGAGTGCCAAAATAAGCTCGCTAACGTCAGAACCTCTTGTTGCTAAGAGGAGAAGTGAGTGTAGCCTGGTAAAAGCACGTTGTTTCAACAATTCCATTTAAACTGGCAACCAACCTGTCTAAAGACAATGGAAGTAGTTTTGAGCAATACATACCAGATTGTTACATCAGCCTGTTCTACTGAAGCAAGAAAAAAGTGCAAGGGTATTGAGGAAAATAGCAGGAGACAAAAAAAAACCCAACATATTCTCTGCTTACAGAGATTGCAGAATGTAAATGTGTTCTATCAGTCAGAAAACTAATGGAGGTGAGAATGACCTACCCCAGGCTAATAATGTACAGTACATGCAAGTTTTCAAAAGAATTTCCAATTAAGCTTCTTTTTATTACCACAGCAGCTAAAGGCTCCGTTACTGCATGGTACATTACTTTTAAGAACTGAATATTCATTTAGATCAGAGGTCGGTGTTCCTGTCCTGACTCAGAGAAAGGCTACCTAACGCTGACCCTCCTCTAGGAACAGCATGTAGGCTCAGAAAGCAATCCCTACCTCGCAACACGTGCAGTCCCCAGCCAGCCACCGACCGCTGCTGCATCTCTGCATAGTGGTCCTTCCTTTCTCCTCAGTTCCTAGCCCGTTAAACATGAAAGGCCTTTGTGTTCTGACCTTCTTAATGACACATGCAAACACACACACACGTGCACTCCTGGGGTGCTGAGGACAGAGTTAAACACCAGAGGATCCTCAGCTTTCACAGATTTCACATGGGGCTGGTTGCATCGATGGGAATTAAAGCCTTGTTGCTTTTGGGAAGGTTCACCAGCTCTACAAATAAGTGGTAGCCATCACATGTTCAATTATTGGTGGTGGAGTACAACCTGTTAATCGCCACCGGGTCACGAGAGAAAGCAGAACTGTGGTTCCGCAGAGTGAAAACCGCCAGAGAGTTTCAGCATGAAACACCTAACTCAGCGGGCAAACCACTACCTATGTACGGTTGATTCATTTATCATCTCTTTTGTAGAAATCACCTACACGTTAGCGGGACTGATTTTAATTTGTAAAATTATTATCTCTTAAAAATACTGAAAATCCAACGGCACAACGATAACTGTTGCTGGTGGTTTGTGTCCCCAGCCTTTGCTTTTTTTTTTTTTGCTTTTTTGTTTTTTAAATTATTGTTATCATTGCACTTTGATTCCCTTTAAATCACTGCAAATGTCCATGTTTTAATGACTGATTTTCCTAGCCTTTCTGGATCCACGTGCATTTATACCAAAATCATTCTGTTTAAACCCCTACAGTAAGAAGAAAATGTCTGTGCTCAAAAGAGAGAAAGTATGTTCCTGTTTTTAGAAACAAGATCTTGATTCAAGGTATTACAGTTCAGTCCTTTTTACTGTCTTAGGAGAGTTGTGAATCGCATTCCTGGTTAATGCCCCTATTGTATGGAGCACATAAGACTGACACTGAGTTCAGGGAAATTCTCTGAGTTCAGGATGCCTTTGCCTTGCTTGTATATTTGATCATCCTAGTTGCTACGAGGAAAAGTCTTTTAAATAACATAAGTGAAAGACCAGCATTATTGCTGTAATCAGTCAGACAGCCAATATGGGAAGCGAAAAATCAGGTTTGCGTGACCCTGAAATCATTTCCCCAGAAGAAAGTAGAAGGACTTTGGATTTCGTGTCGGGCTTCCCATGGATTGCAATAGATGTTTAAGCAGAACTTCCTGCTCTCTGGGCCACATTTGTGTTCCTGCTCACTATGTGGTTCTGCCGATCTTAACACCAGGCACAAAACTCTACCTTTGTTTTCTCAAAGTCATTGTTAAGCTAATTAAGTATCATTAACTCTGTGAGGTCCTACGGTGGAAGACTCAATGTTAGCATAATGTACTGTTAATGCTATTATTTTGTACAAATAATTGGAAAATAATTGTCCTTTAAATATGAGTTTACCTCTGTTGTGATCTTTTGAGATGACTTGCAGGATATATCTGAATCAGACTCTGGTCCACATTTCGTGGACAAAGTTTCCCAGGGTTTTATTTCATATTCTTATAGACAAGACCTTGAAGGTGAAATGTACACTTACACAATCACAAGGCAAAAATTTAATGTCCCTCTAATTAGAAACATGAGCAGTTCAGTTTAACTGAAGGAGGAAAGGCTGTGCAATAGAGTGAGCACTAGTCTGGGCCTCGGGAGACTGGCACACAGCTCCTTGCTTCTCCAGGTACCTCCTCTGTGACTTTGTATGAATTGCATATACCCAGATTGTGAAAGGTATTTCATTATCTGCCATTAAAATCTCATTCAATCTCAGTCAGCTGCCCAAATCCCAGAACTAAAAATAACCTTATGAAAATAACCAGGGGTATATGATTTCTCAGAATATTCCCTACCCTACTTTAAAAGACCATCTATATCTATTGCATTACTTGCAGACGTTTGCTTGGTATTGCCACCTTGTTGACCTGCTTTTATATTCAGTCTATTAAGGAAATTCCTTGATTTCTCTCATAAAGCTATTCCAGTGCTTACTTAACCTTAAATGGATTTCTATGTATCAGAATTAAAATCATTGCATACCTCATTTCCTCACTTCATAAATTGAGGGGACTTGTTATTTAACTGAATTGTTGCAAGAATAAAAATACTTTCAACTGCGAAAGTTATACTTATCAAATTTAGGTTCTGAAATCAACATACTCCACATTTTAACAGCTTACTTGTATAACTAATCAGAAGGAAGCACTGCAATTTGGCACATTTACAAACAGTCCACCTAAACTAACTATCTGAAACATTCAAACATAGCCAAGCTACACAGGTTATTGAGTAAATAAAATTTGGTTGGCAACACCTTTTTTTTTTTAATTTTATTTTTTGTAAAATAAAATATAATAGATTTGATTCCTCCCTAGATATAGGGGGTAATTTTTTCAGAATTTTGTACTAGGTTAGGGACTGCTGATTTCTAAGACTTGTAACTGTACCTGTACTCTGAACTCCGTTTACTCAGCTGTACCTAGTTCAGGTAAAACAAAGACTCGAGACCCTTTTATCATGGTGTGTTACAAGACACTAAGTTTGCACTATACCTTTGTTGCCAAACACCTCTGTAAATACCATCTGTGCTCCTTGTCCAGGTCCCCCTGCTCTCTAATTAGCACCTTGCAGAGCTGCACACCTGCAGCAGCTCTCTGCTCACCTCACTGAACATTGCCCATTAAGCGTCCACAGGCTACCCTACCCAGAAATAATCTTGTCACTACATCGTTATACCGCCTCCCCTTCCAGGGAGCACAGGCAGAAATCAACTGGGTAAAATGCTGTTAATCTTGGGGAGCAGTATCTATTCCTTTTCTTTTGCATCTTTACACACTTTCACATACAACAAAGATCTCACTTGCCTGGTGTCAGTATTGCAACCAGCTCTGTTAAGCCCAGGGTAAGGGGTTGAAAATAAACCAAACCAAACCCAGCCAACCGAAGTGAAAAAAAAAAACCAAAACCAAACAACACAACACAGAAACACAGTGTTTTCTCTTTGGACCTCATTAACAAGTACGGCACTCCACAGCCCAATGTTTTCAAACGCTCTCCCTGTTGAAACACGTCATTTTGCACTAGGTGCCTTTATTGTAAAGTCTGACCGACCAACCCTGCTTTGTTTTTATTAGGATTCTGTTGGGCTGGTTGTTCTTGCTAAGGGGTTATTTTATTTTCCCTCATTGCTTCACATTTTGTGTAAATCACATGAACAGGCACACACACACCGCACACACCCACGAGCCCAGCTGCTGGTGAGTAACCTCGCTGTGGAGTAAGTCAGCAAACCCTGAATACCGTGCAGACAAAAAAAGCATCACTCCAGGGGAGTCTGATGCTCGGTCAGATTTTTAACTGTAGTGAAGAACATTGTTTTCTTACGCATTCTCATGCAATAGGAGAACCATATTCCTCTGAGCCTGTGTCACATGACCAGTACACCTGTCATAACCTGCATTTTCCTACAATTCACAGACAGTTGTGCAAGTGTATGTTTGTGACCGTATGCAAGGAGTTCATAGGGTGATAATCTGCCCTATTATTATTTAAATCAACGTTGTAAAATTGTGATTATTAGTGATAAATCACATATGCAATGGACCTTTATTTTTAATGTTACAATGGCTTTGTTTTTCACCACCTATTTGACATAAAAATAATCTAAGTAAAAGAAAAAATAAATTCTGTGTTTTTCTTAATCTTCTAGTGCCTGTAAGTCTGTTCCTACGTGATCATTTAAGCCTCTTTGAAGCAGTTGGGATAGGATGCTAAACACTACCCAAAGCAGAACTACCATGAATCACTCTCATTTTTTGGTCATGATGCAGAGGTGTAAATACCTTCACCAAAGCCAGTAAGCACTGCTTAGGCATTCATACAGTCTCTTAAAATCAGCATATTGGAGACTTCACAAAACATAAAATTACAAAACACAGTAATGGAAAATTATGGCTGGGAAGAGACTGTAATACACGTTACTAAAATTGGTATCTTTACCAAAACAAGGAGTAAAGTATGTATGGAATGGCATTTTCCTCTGCCTAGAAGGGTTTGTCTGTGCCTTCAGTGTAGTAGATCACCGTTCTGTCAGCTCTGTGTTATTTACTGGTATTTTTAAGAAAAAAAACTATACAACTGATCCTCATTGAAGAAAACAGTCATAGTCCACTGACTTAAGGGCAAGACAGAATTAGGACTAAGAAAATATGCAAGCAATTTTAGAGCAGAGACTTCAGATATGAGGTCAAAACAGTGAAAAATACTTTTTAAAAAATTTAAAAAATTAAAAGCATGTAAAAAATTTTAAAATTTAAAAAAATAAAACCGTCAAGGAATAGAAACATACAATACAATTTAAATGTGATATACTTCTATGCAAAAATCAGAGACATTTGCAATATACAGATGACTTCTGTTTGAAACTCAACAATAACCAAATACTAGCTTCACAGTGTGCCTCTTCTAATGACACTCCAGTGAATTAGCATTGAAGGATTTCTGTCAAGGAAGTACAGTAAATGTAAAGATCAAGTTAGTCATGCAACATAAATATGTCTAAGAATTTTATTTTCTTTTAGCTTGAGAGGGTTTTTTTAAATATTGAATTAAAATAAATGTAGACTGGAAATTCTCATTTATTTGGATTTTACTGTTCTTTGCCACACCTTTAAATGGGGAAAACCCCATCCCTTTTCCTGTCCTACTCCCCGCTCCAACTTGTACAGCGTATTTTGTTCCAATGATTGCACTACTTAGCAAGACACATTCCTGCCCAAGAAACCCAGCCAAGTGTTGAGATTGTATCTTTATTTAAATTGTAAGATAAAAATAGTGCCACATGCATATTTTTGGGTAGTACTTCTCCCTACCCCATGGCATTATGAGCTAGATATCAATCTCTGTAACAACAGTTCATTGAAACAAGCCATAGTTCTAAAATCCTGTTGAGCAAACACACATTATTTCATCACAGAACAACAGAATGACACCTTCTGGTTATGTCGTCCAAGCCCTCTGCTCAGGTAGGGCCACCTGGAGTCAGTTGCCCAGAACCATGTGCAGACAACTTTAAAATATCTCCAAGGATGGAGACTTCACCACCACTCTGGCCACCCTGTGCCAGTGCTCAGTTGCCCTCACACTAAAAAATGTGCTTCTTGATATTGAGGGAAATTCCTGGGTTTTTTTCACATTGTGCCTGTTGTCTCTGTTGTCTCTGGTCCTGCCACTGGGCACCATTGAAAAGAACCTGTTTCAGTGCCAGGCCAACATCTAAATGGCTGCACTAGGCAGAAGACAACTCCCCCTTTACTCTGCCCTGGTCAGGCCCCACCTGGAGTATTGTGTCCAGTTCTGGGCTCCCTGTTACAAAAAGGACAGGGATCTCCTGGAGAGAGTCCAAAGAAGGGCTACGAAGATGATTAAGGGCCTGGAGCATCTCCCCTATGAGGAAAGGCTGAGAAGATTGGGACTGTTCAGCCTTGAGAAGAGAAGACTAAGGGGGGACCTAATTAATGTTTGTAATTATCTTAAGCAGGGGATGCAGGGGGAATCAGCCAGCCCCTTTTCAGTGGTCTGTGGAGACAGGACAAGGGGCAATGGCTGCAAGTTGGAGCACAGGGAGTTCCGCACCAACATGCGGAAAAACTTTTTCCCAGTGAGGGTGACAGAGCCCTGGGACAGGCTGCCCAGGGGGTGTGGAGTCTCCTTCTCTGGAGATATTCCAGACCCGTCTGGATGCCTATCTCAGTGAAATGTCCTAGGGAGCTGCTTTGGCAGGGGGTTGGACCCGATGATCTCTCGAGGTCCCTTCCTACAATTATATGATTCTATGATTTTAATAGAATCATAGAATCACAGAATCATAGAATGTGTTAGGTGGGAAGGGACCTTTAAAGGCCATCTAGTCCAATCCCTCTGTAGTAAGCAGGGACACCTTTAACTAGATCAGATTGCTCAGAGCTTTATCAAGCCTGACCTTGAATGCCTCCAGGGTTGGGGCCTCTGACTACTTGTTTAGAAATGGGCCTGTCCCTGTGTGTGTCCATAAACTCCAGACAAGGGACAAAGCAGTCTGCCTATACCCACCCACACAGTTAGGACTTCAAACATAGTTAGGACACAGTACATAGAAAAAGCTAAATCTCTGATGGGGTACTTCAATATTTTTGCACATTAACAAGGAGACTGCCTGAAGCTGCCTGGTAGGACTCATCAAGGCCGTCCCCTGTGAGTAATTCATATCTTGGCCTTTGCCCCCAGACTAGCAGGAGTCATGCTTTGCAAACAGAGGAAGACGTCATTTAGCCAAGGATGTCACCACCCAGCTCATCGAATATCCTAACAGTCAATGTATTCACATGAGGTGTGAGATTCTTGTATCAGTGATGTCTTCTTCTAGTAAAGTGTCAGCTACCCAAATATGGGATTGACTAAGAGGGAACACGCTTCACCTCTGGATTGCTATATAGGCAAGAGATAAGGGTAGTTACTTTTTTTCACAAATATTTCTTTTCAATCGCTCTATTATTGTTCACAATAAAAATTATATGATGTTTTAAATGCATTAATCGTGGATAATCGACTAAATATACTAGTCAGTCTACCTCTATGTTCCTTGTCAAATGCATTCTGAAATGCTTCTGTGCAATCAGAAAAAAATTGGTTATATGTCAAATAAATTAGTCCTATAGAAGATATAATTTATAAAAGATATCTCATCCACACATATATACTGAAATGAATGTGCATATTTTGCAGTACCGAGGTAATTAAGTTCTGCCATTTTGGTATGCAGACTTGGGAATCACAGCATCAGTTATCATTAATCAGAGGAAAGAATACAATAAATACTAATCTGTGCAAAAAAACCACACAGTCTCTTCTGTTCTCACCACTAACAAAATAAGACACAGTGGGACACAAGTAATTTATATTTATAAGACTTATATGTTTATCCAGAGAGTTTAGCATTTTAACTAGACTTTAACAGATTAAACATAATGCCCCAGTGATAAGCCAAGCCCTGTACTCTAAAAATTCACACACAGCACCGACATAAAATATTGTAGTAACACAACTGGGAGACTAACTCTTAGTAAATGATTTCTCCAAAGAACTCTGCTGTGCATGAAATACACGCCACATTCTCAAAATACATGTTTTTCTCAAATGTTTTATTACCCTCTATCACTCCAGTTGGCGGGGAATAGGGGGATGGGGATTAGTTCTTGCTAATTCTTGGAGCTGACTACAAAAACTTCAGTGGAAGCAGCGACTCTTCAATCTGTTTTACTTATTTTAGCCACGCAGTATGGTTTATGCATTGTGAACGGAGGAGTTGATAGTCCCTTTTTGCTTGAACTCTTTCTTATACATTCAGGTATAAAAGAGACTCCTCGAACCTTAGAGCAAACAATTCCATCGTTTGTAACAACCACAACTGACTACACAGCTACTCACAGACACAAATAGCAGAAGTTTTCTGTCAGTCACGCAGCGAACTCTTCACCAGTACAGTAACACTTGCATCTAATTAAGCAAACTCATAACTTAAAATTTCTCTCCAGTTTTCTCAGATATCTGAAAAAATTCTGAGAGAAAATATGTCCCCCATGTATGGTTTGTATCATAATATGGTAATTCTTGGTTTTAAATGAGCCTTTTGATATAACAAAGTATGTACTTTCAAAGCTATGAATTGCAAACATTTTTACAGACACCTTTCCTTGTTGCTTCAGTGTCAATATGATATCAGTTGTTCTCAAAATGTACTATTATATGCAGACTCTCTTTAAAATGAATCATGTTTTTCACTATACTTTTAAACTAGTGTTTTACAGCTTCCCCATGAAGGGTTGCATGGATGGCCTACATATTTAGTTGTGCAGAGAAATGAACAAAGAAAGGAAAATGAGCATGTAAAAAACCCCTAAGAATTATGGATATATTCCATGTAAATTCCTGCTGGACAGAAGAGCTTTCTGCTGCTGTCAGTGAAAAATGGGTACTGTTATGCCATGTTTCAGCTATACAAAATGGTGTAATCCTCCCCTCCCCCTCCCCAGAAAGAATGTAGCTTTAAACCAGTCACCTTGGACAAAGTAAAAAGGAACTTTACTTTCATGAGGAGTCACACAGTGAAAAATAATACGCAAAGATCCACATGTGGCACTCCAATGTGTAAATAACTCATCTTTTGATCTCCTTAAAGATTGCTAATGGACAAATAGGTTACCCAAAAGTAAGAGTTTATGCTATTTTACAGTTTACCAAGCTGTTCTATTAAATTTTCAGGCTCTTCCAAATGTTTTGACTATTTGGATAAGATGAAAGGAACAAAAGAAACAAACAAAAAACCAAACCCCTTTGTCTCTTCCTTAAAGTATTTCCTCATCTATGGATGTAGCTAGCTGCTTATTCAAATAGAACATACTTTATCTCTCCCTGTTTAAATTCTTGGTACTAATAGTTGTTTGAACAGCTAAATATATAAATTACATAAAGTATGCAGCTACCCAAAGCTTGGGGCTTTTTCATTTAAGGAAAATGAAGTATACTTCACTAGTACTGCATCACTGTAGGTTCATTTTCCCAACAAGCCAGCCTGTTGAGGAGGTGCAAAATGCATTGTGTATACAGAAGTGCAAAGCATTTGCATATTTCAAATCTGCGAAGCTTCATGGATGAGCAAACAAAAATAATCACCCCTGCACATATTTGTGTCAGGCAGCAGTATAGATATCTATTTCCACTGCTGAAATCTTCATGCTTTTATGTGTCCAATTATTAGAGCATGCACAAGGTAAAGTACTTGAAGTACCCAGGAACCCAAAATTAAGGTACTACAATTGTGACAGTTGTTTCCTCTCAGAGGTTTGTTTGTGGGCTTTTATAGTTGCTGAAATACATTTCCAGCCATAGAAAGTCCACACCAACTGTTTTAAAGCATCTCTTAACAAAGCAAATTTACATATTATCACAAGAAAAGCTAAAGAGATTTAGAAAGGGTAGCTTTTAGGAGTAGGTTAGTTGAAAGGTATCTTGAAATATGAAGGTCACAATTTTACCTGCATTAGAAACAAAGAAAGAATAAAGAGGGTTCCACTGGAGCAGCTCAGAGGCTGAAATAAGCTTTCTGACTCCAAAGCAAACATACAAACAAACAGAAAATACAAGCAATCATTTGCATGCGTCTGCTCAGAAATGCCTCACAGCTGTATATATTCCTATGGGAGCTCCTTAGAATGTATGGAAGGGAATAATTAATCAATGTTTCATCTAGGTGTTTGTTTTAGGATGTATTGTTTATAAACAAACAAAGCTGTTCATTCTTTCCCTTGGGTGCTGTGTCTTACAACAAAACCCAGTAAAATGTATTAGAAATTAAGTATATCTGTTTCTATTAATATTAAATGCATTTTGTAGTGATTATTAAATCAATTAAGATTTAGTAGATTACTGCCACAGACAGAAAACTTTGTGGGTTTAAGAATCCTATACAAATGAATGCACTTCCATATTAAATTCCATGGGAAATTAACATAAGGAACAGGGAGCCACTAGAACAGAATGAAAAATATTTCAGGACATGAATAAAAATCCAGGAACAAAATTTTGTGGTGTTTAAAAGAAACTGTTGGATCACTGTGCAGAGATCATTTCTATTAAAATGTCAGGCACCTTTATAGCTACTGTACGTGGTTTAGAGATGTAGATAAAATCTTACTGATGGAGAATTTTTAGAAAAACCTGTCATGCACATAAGGCACAGATGATGGGTCCATAATAATATGCATTGCCATGAAAATGTAACAGCTGTGAGGAGCTTTTTTGTCTGTTGTACCAATGAAATAAGAGCAAAGCCTAATTCAAAGCACAGAGGACTGGAAAATAAAGCAGGCTCCAGCACGAACTATGCATCATACTGTATATGCATCAAATGGATTTTTGCTGTTACTTCATACAGATTTCACTGAATAATGATTCCTGACAATGTGAAAAGAAGAAACTGTAGTCAAGTAGAGGTAGATTCCCAAGTAAGAAAATTGGATTTAATATTAATTTCCTGCATAATTACTAAAATCTGCATAGGTCAGTTCACAGCAGGCAGAGAAGTGCTGCACTTTCACTGTGTCTTTTTGTTCCCCTGAAAAATTTCTTCAGGCTAAGATGGAAAGACATAGTTCTGCTTTGCCCGTGATATCATTTAATGCCGTGATCACAGATTATTGCCTCTTGGTCCCTTGGCAAGGGTCAAGTTTGTAAATTTTCTCTCTCTCCCTGCAATTCAAACTCATTATTCTGATATTGCTAGCTGTTGCCACAAGGCTACCACAAGGTTAGGGATGGGTAGTCAGACTGTCAGATTCATTTATATTACTTGTGAGTAGGCTATTCCCTCCTGAACAGCTCCATATATAGGGTATAGGGTTTGTTTAATTTTCTTTTTTTTTTTTTTTTTTGCTTTGTTTTCATCTTTAGAGGTCAGAATGTCTCAAACTCAGTCATAAGGACTGCAAAGGTGAAAATTGTCTGGTATCACATTTTTCTGTATTTCACAATAAAGAGTAACAATATGAAACATTTATCTTAAATACTTTCAGAGGAAGATAAAGGAAGGACACAGGAATGATGGCACTAAATTATTAGCATCACTTTATCACTGTAACTCAAATATCCAATTGGGATGTAGCTGTACTCTAATGAATGAACGATGGATGCAATTTTAGTTTAAATTTCAAGCAACATGGGCGGTCACCCCTAAATATTAGACTGAAGCCATGCTGCTTCTATGCAACAGCCAAAATAATCAAGAACCATAGAATCATTAAGGTTGGAAAAGACTTCCAAGATCACCTAGTCCAACCATCCCCCTGCCATCTATATTACTTACAAAATCATGTCTCTAAGTACCTCATCCAACCTTTCCTTCAATGCAACATCATTCGTGCAAAATCAGCCAATACCTGTCCATGGAGGTTCAGACTGGCAGTGAAGGACATTAAGCCAAACAGCTACTTTCTTTCACCTGCCAGACACAATCAACTGTCTGGGATGACATCAGAAGCACCACCCTGTGAGGGAGGTCATAAAAGGTTGGTGGGACTTGGCTTGGCAGCAGTGGAGCACAGGCTACAAGGGCCACAGGAGAGCAGGGAGGGATGCAGGAAGGCAGGAAGGCAGGAAGGCAGGAGGAAGGGAGGAGTTGAAGGAGAAGACTTCCACATTAAACTTTGAATTGGCAGTAAAACAGAATTAGATTTTTCCTTGTTACAAAATACTGCTGTGCATGTTAATTTCATTAGAGACAGTATTGTATTGCACATGCAGGCAGAAAACTGAAGTTAACAGCCTGTCTTCATTGCTGCTGTTTCTACTTTTGTGCTTCATTTTCATCTCTTATTCTCTGTCAACAATTTTTTATTCCAAAATTGTGTTGCACCAACATGGAGCACCGCATCTAGTTTATTCTGTGCCAAAGGTGACATAGCAATGAAGCACACCTACTCATGGGCTCCACATCACCATACAAACATCAGTTCTTCCCATTGAGTATCTTCCTCTGCAATGGCCAAGTCAGTGGGCTAATATTATGTCATTCAAAAAGCCATTTGTGCCCCTGCCATAACTCCATCACCTTTCACAGAAACAAAGAGCAAAGGGATGAATAGCCCGCTCAGCATAAGGCCAGACACAGAAGCTCTTGAATAGCTTGGGATGATTTCTCTTACACTCACAAGTTTTGAGTCAAACCCCATTTAAGGATGGGCCTCCTGTTACAGAGCTGTATCAGGAGAGATAGCAATATTGCCTAATTACTGAAATTTTTAAAAGGAACACCTCTACTACTCAGTCAAGTCCTCAGCTGTTAATTCTTTGAATTAGTGTTTTGAACTGCATGGCCAAAATGTCCCTCTCTATGTTCTCCCATGACTGAACATAGACAACACCATCTTTGAAGGCGCAGGAATGGGTGGAAAGAATGGTCAGCAAAACTAGCATGGAATTACTGGCTGATAGTTGGCCAGCAGTGAGGAGGAAACACATTAGGAGAAAAAAAAATCACAAGTAGTTCATAAAAATTATTATAAAGTACTGTATTTGTTATAAATATCCAGATGTATACATCGTGAAAAGAGGAAAGGTGAAAATCTAATCATGACATTTGTGATTTTGACAAGATGAACATTTAAGAAATATATGTACGTGCATGCATAGAAACATAAATGTATATAGCATGAAAAAGAACTCTGGAGATCCCAAATTAGGGCAAACTTCCCAGGCAGGTGATGTTGCTCTGTCTTCGTCCAGACCAGGGTAGAACAGCTTCAGTGGAAACTCCAGCTTTCCAGCTTTCAGGCGGAAACTCCAGAGCCTCTCTGGGCAGTTGGTCCAGCCTCATGTTCTTAGCTACTCTGTCATTCATTTATTATTTGTCTGTTACTGAAGTTTAACACCCTCGTGGCAAAGAAATCCAGTCACATTTGTCATTGGTATTTGGGGTTTTTTTTCTGCTTTGTGCATTTATATAGAGAGGACCTAACTCCCTCTGATACAAACTGAAGAAACTATTAGATATTACAAAGGAACATCAACTGTTCTGCAGTTAAGTGTGGAAGGATCTGGCCACATGAGGCTGTACCAGTATTTTCCCAATGGTGTTGACACACGAGGGAAAGCTCATAATCACCTCTTTTTATCAACACTAGATACTATCTCCTTCATTGCAAGACTGGTCTCCAATCTCACAAGGACACCTTGAATTCCATGTACCTCTGGGGCAAAGAGGTCACTCCAGTTTTACTAGCTGTGATCTGTAACTGTAGTTCAGATATATATAAATACAGGCAAAAAATCTGAGATAATCTGGCTCTAATTCACATTCATAGTTCAAATGGAGGCTATCTTTGATCAGATGGCCCATCTGTCTATTTGTGTGCATATTAAGATAAAATTCAGAAGAAAATAAAAAAGAACAGTTATCTAAAAGGTATTTAGATAGAGAGGACCTAACTCCCTATCCCCCTAATTTGGGGGATAAAATATGGTCTTGATCCAGAAGATAGAGGAAAACTTACAGGTTTTGCATGGTCTTTTTGAAAGGGCAGAGGGGAAAGTTATCTACAGATTATCAGTGTGTAGGTGTCTGAAGATAATGATGAAAGGGAATTTATTTTTAAAACAGCATGTTGTCAAAACAGGCACATGCAATTTCATCATAAACTGTTTAATTACCAACCCCTATGACATACACAGTTTAAAAATACCTATTACAGTGGTATTATCCCTTTCTTAATTCAGCAGTTTTCACCTGAAACATTCTGAGTAGCTTTCACTACAACGTTAATCATGCTTATGGTGTAATTCTGAATTATTTCATTTGTATTATAACCTAAATGTTTTTAAAGTATTTTGGAGAGCATTTCAAAAGACAAACTTAATCCAATTCTGCCTGCCAGAGCATCCACATGCTGAACCTTGAAAAATCACATTATTGCATGAGTCAAGTTTCTCTCATCCTTTCACCTAATTTTGTTCTCTTATTTTTATGCCAAAAAATATCAGGTTAGAAATATGTAGAGTCAGCACAATGTTGGGTGGAAAATAAGTTTGCTATTCTTGTAAAATCAGTGATGTGTTTTCTTTTATACATATACAGAATAATGTAAATTATTCACATAAACACACACTAGTTTTGATGCTATTTTTAGAGCAAGTTCTAGGAAAGACTCAGATGCCTGAAGCAGAGTACGAGTGCCTTATCACTGATTTTTTTTTTCTCCTTATGACTGAACAAGTCATTCGTAAGCATCAAGACCAAATGGCTCTTCTTTTTCTCTTGAGCAGCTGCAGAATTACAGGGGAAAATAAAGAAAATTGAGAGTGTTGTACTGAGAAATGGGCATGTTCATGCAGGAAGTACAAACAAAATATGCTGGCAACACAGAACAAAGCTCATCTAGCAATCCCAAATACATTCTTGGGGTAATTTTTCAGAGGGCAGTAATCACAGGCTTAGCACAATGAAGGCTCTTTCAATAACTGCTAAAGGAACTCAACATGACCTTCTTTCTCACACACTTCTCTGGAAGCATAGACCCAATGCCAAAACCCTGCCAGCGTACTGGCTTTCTCCACACCTGCTATGCTCTGCACGCCTCCTACTCTGCTCCATGTGCTCTCCTGGCCTGCTTTTTTTCTTTCGTGAGTGTGTCTCCTGCGTAATTTTGCTCCTCCCTACACCATGCCTTGGAGAAAAGAGGGCCATCCATTCTGGCAGGCTGCCTCCCTGATTCCTGTTAGAGCTCCTTTGAATAAAAAGGGCTCTCCTCACCCCACACTTCTGAAGTACAACTCATGTGCAGGCAGCTGTGAGCTGGTGGAGCACTCGTTATGGTTCCAGGTCTACAGGCGTGGCCTGGGAAACGAACGTATCTGGCACTGCCAGCGTCAAGGTATGTAATTTAGGCTAACACGTGTGAGGACCACAGGTAAAACTGCACTAATGCAGAACCCCAAAAGGAGAAGGAAGCTTGGAGAGGTAATCAAATGTCAGCCACCGCTGTAAAAATCAGAGGATGTGGCTGATGCCATCGGGATTCAGTCCCCCTGGAGATGTTGATGTTACAAAGGAATGCTAGAATAAGGCTGGTGTGAGGTATATTAGAATATGCTAATATATGCTAGTGCAGTTTGTTTTGGTACTGAGCTGGAAGGAACAATGCATGGAAACAGGCATGCAATTAAGTCACCCCTATATCTTATCAGGGTGACCAAAAATCGATCTATTCTGTATCTTTGATGTGGGTTGGCCTATACCACTCAGCTATTTTTTAGACAGTAATCTACATGGCATCAGGAATTCATCTTTTCCTCTGTTTTGTGAATACATAAGTATGTTTTGCATATATGTTTACATATTTTAAACATACAGTTCTTTTTAGCCCTGCCTGCCTTAAGCCCTGCAACGATAGTCTGAGCTAAAAAAAGCAGCTTAGCAGATCCACTGCAAATCTACAAAGGCGGCGTGAAGCCCAAACACACGCACGAGAGACGGCGAGTGGCTCCGCGGAAGGCTTCCCAGTCATTCTCTGCAGAATAGCCATGAAAAAGCATTAGGCACAGAGATGGGCGAACACAGCTGTGGGTTCCTCTGTGATCCTGTATCAAGAGCTGTTCTGTGGATAATCCATTTAAAAAGGCTCTTTGGCCTGAGCTAGCATGTGCCAAGCCTCTGCATCAATCATGACATCCTGCCTTGCCCAGATAGAAGCCAGTCAACAACTAATGCGATTACATGGCCACGATAGGTTTTAACAGGAAAATGGCTTAGAAACTTCAAATTGGATTTGAACCGATAATCCCTTGAATGCAAAGGTAGCTTTTCACGTACTGATGCTGAATGATTATTTCTAGCACAGGAAACAGGAGACAAAAGTCCAAAACAAATTCGGGGTTTTTTTCTTTTTTTTTCTTTCTTTTTCTCTTTTTTTAAGGCTTTAGTGTGTTAAAGTCTTTGCCCCTTAGTTTGGTGATCACACCTAAAACAGTTCTCTGAGAAGAAAGATCCATTTGGATAACAGCGCACATATTCTGAATAGCAAAATATCCACTGCAGATAGGCTGCGTTCTTTGCAATCTACATTGCAGGGCATCACAGATCTATTAGAAGGCAGCAACAGTCAAAGACGTCCACAATCATCATTTGCTTCCTTTTGGAAGTGCAATTATGGCATAGTGAATTTGTGCTATTTGCACCTGAAAATTGCTTATTAATTATATATGAAGATTTAAAGTAGTATATCCTAGCAGCCCTCTTCTATGTTATTTTAGCAGAATTACATTCTATTTTAGCTTAGCGGAACTAATTTTATGCAAATAGCCAAAATGCATTACTTTAGACTATAGGGTGAATGAGACAAAATTCAAATCACCCAAGTGAAGCTAATTGTTCTATTTCTTTTAAATGAACAGCGGCTTAACAAACATCAGCTTGCTGCACTGATTTCCTTGTCGCTTGTCTTTTTTCCTGAGTCTGCTATGGAAAGGCAGGAAGCCAAGCACAAAGCCTGTTAAGTTTGGCCTCCTGAGCACCCAGGCCTGTCCCAGCCACACGCTTTAATAGCCTCGATCCACCAGCACAAGGTGGAGCAGTCAGAAGGCACCGCAAATCCAGAATAAGACACAGTATGAAGATTACCTGAGCAGAAGCATATAGAGACTACAGTTCCCTGTTTGCTTTTGTCTATCACAAACACCGCTTTTAATGGAAAATCTTGGAACTTTTCCTGGGTCATCTTAACATAATTTAGTATGTAGAAATTACTTTTAATTAATTTTAATTAATCAATATTTAATTCTTTTAATGTCTCTGCAACTGCAAGCACTTGCATTTCCCCCACATTTCTAGCCAGGAGAAGTTACCTTCAGGAATAGTTGTCTACCTATAGACTGTGGAGCCTTAGAGAATGAAGGGAGTCCTTACATGACCTTAGGCTGACCCTTGCTCTCTGTAAATCTAGGCTATGGTGAAACACCCTGGCTCCTCTGCAACACGATACATAGAGCACATCCTTCATATTAGACTCTATCCCCCCATCTAAGGATGCATTTTTCCTGCTGGTCCTTCATCACTGGAGTAAACTAGAGATGTTTCTCTATCATGACTTTTCCATCCATTAGACATCTCAGCATTCTTCACTTTGCTACTTGTCTTAGTATTTCTTTCTACAAGGGGCTTTAGGGTGGGTATTTTCTTTTCCCTTTTTATGTAGGGTTTTTTTCATGTTACTTATTAGGTTCTCCTCTTTTTTAATGTAAGCCTTTCAAGTATTACAAGTGAGTTTACTGTTGGCAAAAGAGGCTGGAGTTTTTGCATTAAAAACTGACATGCTCATCATCCTTTATTTTGAATAACTTATTAGTCCAAACCCCAAGAGTACCTTTGAAAAACTCAAAACCATACCTCCTCTGAACATACCACACCCACATCCACAAAGGCTGATCAGCTGAACACTCTCTCTACAACCTAATTAGTATATCTGAGCCATTTGTGTTTGTGCCAAAGTAATCTATGGCCAAAGGTTCAGACAAAAGCATGTCAGCTCTAAGTGGTTTTGTTGCTTTGCTTCTGAAGTTAAATGACTTTTCAAACCTCAAACTACGTTCAAAAAGGAACAATAAAAATGCATTACCTTTTCATATGGTGGAGAAGCTAGCAGTTCGGTGTGAGCCTCTTCCCAGAAAATCCCTGGATCTTGCCTTGAGATATAATGTGAGAAGTGTGGGCACAAACCGAACAGGGTGGGTAGGATTTAAGGGTGGGATTCATCAGGTTTAAAGCTCAGCAAAAGTTTCCAAGGGCTGGTTCACATCCAAAGACTTGACTGTCAGTTTTTAAATGTGCCAAAATGAACCAGTGACCTAAAGAAGAGGACTGTATTGTGTCTACCATCTTACTCCTTGTTCTATTCTTTTCCTAAAGAAAACAAAATTGCAGTGATACAAGCCATTAAGAAACAGGAGAAAAATGAAGGAGCTTTTTAAACCATTTCCCACTGAACAAAGTGGCGATCCAAGTGAGAAAGGGTAAGCAGACTGTCCACATCAGACAAAGGAAGAAAGAAAGAAAGTCGAGTCAGTCTATCCTTCTGGCTTTTATTAATTCATTCATTAAAAAAAAAGTCTTCTAAGTAAATCAGGCTAACAGACTAGTGAGGCTGCCTGTTTCCTATTTCATCTTAATTATTTTTATTTTGTTAATTAATTTTGAGACATTAGCTTTAATGTTGAGCTTCCTACTTCTTTGTAATCAGATTCAGTGATTCCAAGGTCTTTCATGTGTTTTCCAGTTTGCCTTTCAACAGCTTTCATAACTGCCTGCTTCTATTTATATTTCTCCTACCGCAAAGCCAATGTCACTGAGACACTTCTGCTCCTTCTTGTAAGAAATGTTAAATCTGCATTTTTTTGAAAGGGGCCCCCTCTGCATCATTTCTACTGACTAGTTACTTTCATTTCTTTCATCTTCTTTTCTGTTTTCCATATTTTTTTTTAAAAAAATTATTTTGTGTTAATCCCTTACTGCTAACATTCCCTGGGCAGCAGTCATGTGGAGACAGGCTACCACAATGCTGACAGCTCCTTAACAGCAGGCAAAGATGCTGGAGTATTTCTGCGTGACAGGCTGTAACAAACATCCCCACTTTCTTGATACGGTCACATTCAGAGATAAGCTGTGATGGGTCACATGTTTTCCTTTTGCAGCTCTTGTTCCTGCCCAATTGAGCAATGGCAGCAGGGAGACATTTTTCTCCTAGCACTCATCAAGACGTAATAACAGGGTTCCTATTGTTAGAAAAGCAAGCCTTGCTTTTGTTGGCACCAGTAAGAGTTTTAATCTAAACATCGGCCTTTTAAAGACGACATACTTGTAGTTAGGAGAATACAAAAATGTCTAATAATAACAGAGCTCCTTTCTAAATTCTGGCACGTGCTCCTGAGGTTGCCAGTCCTTCCTGTCTTAAGTCATAAACCTAACACCATACCTTAAGTTACAGCAATCCTGTAAGTGACAGAGAGGTGAGAATACAGAACGGTTTCCCCCCTCACAAAGCTTGTCTTAAGCTGACACTGAAAACAGCCGGAGCCTTCGCACAAAGAAACGGATGTAAAAATAAAGGTCAGGATCCTGGCTCTCCTCGCGTCTGCCAGAAGAACCGGCCCAGCAAAGATGTGGAAGCAGCTCACGTTGTGCTCCTTCAAAGGGCCAGCAAGGGTGACACTGACATGTGGTATGTATCAAAACACAGGTCCTCCTGTTCTTTGGTGTTAGCTGTCAGACCTGGTTTTACTTTGCTCCAGCCCTGCAGGTGCACAAAATGCTTCAGGAGCTCCTTGTCCAAAAATACCTTCCAGCTTGGTACGTGCTGTCCCTACTCTACTTGCAAGCAACAGAGTTCAATACAAGATTTAGCATGATTTATATCAAACTATTAAATGTTTTTTTAATAGTATAAGTCTACCCATTAAATCTTTCTACAAATCAGGTACTTTTAGGCGTAGTCAGAGTTAATAAAAAGCTTTGATATGCTGGCCTGCTCTCTCCTGGTTGCATAAAATGAATGGAATGAAAGAGTCACTTGCTACCACTACTGTAGTTCTGGTCCACAGGTGCAAATCTGCATAGTGAAATGCAAATTCATGAGGAAAAAAAAACCAGCTCTAAAATGTCAAGCTTGTACATCTGACACTAGTGATTTAGATCCATGCTAAGACAGGTAACAAACCTGATCACTGAGGTCACAGGACCTCCATTGAGCCAGGCGTCTGATGTTGCAGATTTGGTTTCTGTTTGCCAGAGCACCGTCCAAATGTAAAGAAGCTTTTCAAAATGTTATGTAGTTTATTAAAAAAGTCTTAAGTGGCCTTACAATAATTAGCCATGAAATCCACAGTGTCATTAGGACCAGAGAGACTGGTCATAATGACATTAATTTTTCTATTGCCCACATAAAGCCGAGGGTAATGACTGCCAGGTATATCGCCATCCGCTTTACATAGGTCTTAGTGCCAGGGAACAACTACACTATGGACCTGGGCACACTGAGGTACTATGTCAGGTGCTTTTTTAAAATGGCATCTTCCAGATTCACAAATTATATTTAAAACTTCTCTAGCCCGAGTGCCTTAAAACAGAAAATGAGTGTGTAATCAATGCAGTGATGTCTATCTGAGTTTACAGTCTGGAACAGTGGCTTGAAATGACATACATTGCATCACATTTCCTGGCAGAATGTTACTGCTGAAGTCCACTGATAATTCCCTTAACATCAATTATTTCACTACTGATTCTGCTAGATCACTACTAGGTGATCAGCCGCACTAAACATATCTACAGCTGCTGGCAAATGTTTCCTGTGCAAGGTTAAAGACATTCACATCTTTTCACTGCGTGCTGTAAGTAATCCCCTACTTAGCCAGCAAAGTCAGGGAACGAAGAAATATGTCTCTTCTAAATCAAACTGGTCCCTCGATGCTGAAAACCAAACATTGTGTTATGCTTTTTAGGTGCTGGAGGACCCAATTATCTTCTTTCAAACTTGCAAATTTTAGTTTTCTTTTAGCTTCTCAAATGTTTTCTATTGCTGAATTTAATTAAATTACATTTAGTATCTATGTAAAACTAGAGGAACAGATACCTACACAACAGGGCTGTGCAAGAAAGCGGGAAACAAGAAAGAAAGCATGCTGAGTGACCCAGTTACTCTATGTCATGGTGCCTCCCATACATTTCAAATCCAGTGTGTGTCAGAAGTCACTGCTGATCTGCTGTACCTAAATTGTCAGTGATATCCATGGATAGATACTGCTCCAAGGAGAGGGTCCAGAGAGACACCATCTAAACCTTCCTCACCTCCCCAGAAAACTTGGCAGCTTTCTAACACGCAGCAAATACTGCAGCATGGAATGGATGCACCCAGGCACCTTTCTGTTTTCTGACAAAACGAAGACCATGCTTTCCTCAAGATCACTCCAATCAGTTACTTCAGAACGTGCTACCATGCCTGTGGAAGAAAAAAGCCAGAACCAGTATTTACTAAAAATGTGTGAAGCCTCTTTTTTTTTCCTGAGGATGGTGTGGTTTAGCATAAGGGAAAGAGGGAGAAAAGGAGAGAGCAAGCAGCGTAGAATAAGCTGTACCTTATCCTGTGAAGGGAGCATTTGGCACACAGACACCTCACTAACAGTTTCTTAGTAGTGTTAATTCACAAGTCAGCTTCTGTCTGTCTGTCTGTCTCCTGTTGTGTTTTGTTATCACGACTGTAGCTCCAGTCATCTTCTTTCTTCCCACACAGAAAATCTGCCAGTAGATGATTTATTCTGGCACTATTTAATAATTCATTTTTGTATTGTCCACAGTAGTTTATGAGCCACATATAGGTACCACTGAATGAAGAACTAGCTCAGGACGGGAGCAAACTTCTGGGCAGCAGCATTCCCAGAGGTCAGAGAGATGTTCAGGGTGATGAGCCTTGGAGGGGATGGCTTTTGGATGGCTTTGCACAATTTGGACTCGATATTAGATTGGACTCTATGATCTTAAAGGTCTTTTCCAACCTAGTGATTCTGTGATTCTATGATTTTCTAGATACTTAGATTTTCTAGGGTTTTTTTGCTAGACTGTGTTTCTGATTTACCTGTACTGTCACAACAGCTCCAAGGACACCTGTCATGACAGATTTTTCCCTGCTTGTGTACAGAAGAAATGTCCAGGAAGAAGTAAAGTTGCATGCTGCAAATGTTCAGGCCTCCAGACACTGAGACAGGGACCTTCAAATTCTTCTTTTCCCCCTTTTCTCTCTTCTTCATGACACACCTCTATCTTTTCAGCAGGTTCCCTCCAGCCTCCTTCTTTCATCTATACTCCTACACTCTACTTCTTAAACTCTAAGGAATTTTTAATTCAATTGCTGCTATTTCTTCCTTCAATCAACTACTTTTTTTATTATTTTTTTAAACCTGGGGGGGTGGTACAAAATCATGAGACTTCCCCTAAATGTACCAATAGATTACTTCTTACTCCCATGATGCTATGTTAGGAGGAAGACAGGTCAAGGAAAACAGAAAGAACACAACTGAATCAAAAACTCTGCTTTGCGTTCATGAACAGTTTATAGGAATAAAATCTTGCCACTGATTGTCCAGTTACAGTCAAGATGCATACTGCAAGTGCAACAATAAAATCTCTATGACCACAGCAAGAAAGCAGCAAGAACAATACAAATCAGGCAGCAAGGCAAAATGACTTTGCCAAACAAAGTGTTTCTAACTTTCTTGAAAAGCTTTGTGGTAGCTTTGTTTGGAATAGAGAGGAGGGAAATAGCTAAAAATATCAAAAGAGAAATAATAAAGATTTTATGTTTGGAGAAAAAATATTCTCCTATCACTATACCGAGGAGACAATGCAAAAGAAATGTGTAATCTTGACTGAAAAAGTACATATATAATAAAAATGGAACTGTCTAGAACCACTATTATCAAGCAGGGATGAACATAAACAGACAAAAAGAAATAAACACAGATACATGAAGAATTTTGGTATATAACTGCCTAGAAATGAGGATAACAAGCTCAAATGAAACTTAGATGAGAAGGCAGCTTTTAAAAACAATTTTTCCTCTTCAGGATAACAAGAAACAGATTGCAGAGGGACATTTACTCATGATAATTTCTACTTTTCACAGGCAATTTTAGAGTGCTTATTCTAAGGTCAGGGCAAAGAACAGCCTAGACTAGAGGAACTCAATGGGCAAAATCAAGATCTCAGAAAAGAACAAGCAACTAAATTAAGGTCACCTATGCCACCTTGATTCAGGCTCCCACCCTATCATCTGCATTAGTATGGATATCACATGTTCATTATTCTTTTGCTACATTCAGTGAATAATTGCAGCATACAGAGTAGAAGGTGGTTACTTAATAGAAAGAGAGAAGACACTAGTTTTTCAAAGACTCCAGCTGCAGTGAAAATGAACTTAGGCTGCTGTGATGATAATTGCCTCCATTATAAGAGCAGGACCATGGGACCAGGACCTGTGATCATGCAAATAAAGGTAATACTGTAGCATAAGAGGCAAGCTTCTGTCTGGCATGTTTAATTTTGACTACTTGGAAACTTTGTGGTTTTTTAACATGTCCTTCTCGGTATGTGTTTTCTAAAATTTAAATTGAAGTAAGACAAGATAAAACAGAAACTGTTGTATCATGGCGATGGTGTGTACAGGTTGCCAGAACAGTCGGGAACTCCAGTAGAAGGTTGGTGACACTCAAGGAATGTCTGCTTCCACCCTAATTTCTGAATAGGATCATATGACTGTAGTTGCAGAGCCTCTTGCAGTCCTAACCCACTCTTTTCCACCCTCTCCAATCACATTTTCCCTTTTCCATTCTTCTTGATAGAACAATGAGGATTTCCCCCTTTCAGCACCTCTCTCCCACAGCTTGTCCATCTTGTCTCAAAACTGAACTAATGATCAGATTTGTCCCTGATGAACCCAGGCATCATGCCTGGGTTCTTCCCTGCCCCTTCACAGTTCTGCTGAGCTATATGCCACAGCCTCCTGCTCTGCTTCCAGCTGACAGTCTGGGGTTTCCCACCTGTACGTCTGAGGCAGGCGTTCAGAGATCTTCATAAAATGATCCTCCAATTCAGAGAAGAGGCCTAATTAGAAGCCTCTCTCTCTTCATGAGTTCTACAGGATTTTTGAGCAAAATGGCTCTGCAACTTGCAAGCCCAATTTTATGTGGTACATACATCACCTATAGTGCCTAGGCAGTGACAGTAGCAATGGGAGCACCCTTATTTATCCCTGGATATGATCGTGAGAATTTCACTGATGGAATCTAAGAAATCTACCCGGTGTTTGTACATGACTGTTCCTCACAACCTAGAATGGCTGGATTTCAAAAGGGATGAAGAGACGTAAGACAATGGAAACTTGGCACAGTGGATTTACCTCTATTCTCATGAGCAAATGATTAGAAAGTGGGAACATTCTGAATGTTGCTATTGCGTCTGAACCATCAACCATAAATACGGATAGAAGAAACAGATTTTATGGGAATTTAACGATACAACTTATTTTACTCCTTTCACACCCTGGTACTGATGAGTGAGCACTTTGCTTTTAAAAAAAAAGACTCAGTTATGTGGTCATAAAAATAAATACCCCTGATGCTTTCTTCTACGTAGCAAAAGTTAATGGGAAGCCTGCTCTCGCTGGCTATCTCAG
This sequence comes from Hypotaenidia okinawae, assembly GCA_027925045.1. Taxonomy (NCBI): domain Eukaryota; kingdom Metazoa; phylum Chordata; class Aves; order Gruiformes; family Rallidae; genus Hypotaenidia; species Hypotaenidia okinawae. Next base: position 140,335,734 of record BSDF01000001.1, read on the forward strand.
CGGGATCGTTCGCAGCACCTTATACAACAGGAGTACGTCAATACATCACTACTTGCATGAAAGCTGCCACTGTGTGGAACTATAATTTTTCTATTTATTCAGTGCAAATCAACAATATGTGTAACGTTACACTGTGCAGTTCTGTTTTTTCATTAGCACTGCCATGTTCAGTGTTGGTTTGTGTTGGAGCTTTTTTTTCATAAGAAGTGATGTAGTTTGAAGTATGTTTGGGGGGCACCCATTTTTCTGGTGCAAAGTGCTAAAATGTCTTCTGTTCAGACAGGATCGCTGGATGCTTAATCTCAGAATCCCAAAAAACTGCTAATAGAAAATTCCTGGGTAGCAGCTCTGACCCTCTCTAGAAGCAGGTGGTGATCTGAATGGGTTATTCAATCACTGTGTTAATTAAAACGCCGGTTATGCACCGTTGGCTTCCATTGTAACAAGGCTAGCTCTTCAGTGATGGCTCCTCTGTCATTCACGATTGCCATTGATTTGATAGGGAGTTGTAAGTAAAATTTTCTTCTTACACTGAAAAAATTAAGATGAGAAAAGCATTAAAATTTTCCAAGCATTTTCTCAAAAATAAGGCTTTCTTCAATATTTGAGGTGGGTGAGATTTTTTTTTAATCTAATACATCATCTCATTACCAAAGGTATAGTTTAATTTCGTTTTATTCATTTTTCCCAATGACTCAAATAAGACTGATAACATATCACCCACAAGAATAAAAGCTAAGACTGATTCAATTATAATGAGAATTTCTAATCTGAATCTGAAAGAAGGCACTCAAGTGGAAATTATTTTATCTTAAATTGTTAGCATCAATCTGAACTCCTATAATTAGGAAAATTTGAAATACCATGGTGTAGCTGAGCTATGTGATTTCACACTACAGGCAGTGTGTTTTCCATCTCATTATCTAGTTTCTGGGGATCATACACTGAAACCCATGATCCATTATAAAAAATGGTAAGAAGTAAGGAGGTATAAAGCTCACTCATGTACATTACATTTTAAAGCTCACTCATGTACATTACATTTTCCATGTATTGAACCAAATGCCTAGCTTCTTAGTCCCCACAGGGTCCAGCTGCAGGATATCAGTTTTATACCGGTTTGTAGATCCACTCTGAGCCATATCCATTTCATTCAAGCGGTAAAATCCTCTCCAAAGTCCAAGCTGTCACTGCTATTAATTTAAAAGAACCTTGGAAAGATTAGAATGGCCTAAGAAAAAAAAGTTACAAAGGGCATCTCCCTCTACTGAGGTAGGAGAGACCATTTTTAGTTGATGTTCACCTAGTCTCTTCTTAAAAGCCTCCAATAATAGAAACACTATTTTTACACTGGGAAGCTTGTTCCTGTTCTTAATTATCAATTTCTTTTTGAAAACTATCTTTTCCCATTTAACTTAACCTCTCCTGTTGCAAATTCAGACAATGTTGTCCTTGTCCTCCAATGGACATGGAAGATAACTGAATACCACTGTTACAGTCTGTATATATTGGAGGATGTATATCCTTTAACAGTCTTGTTTTTCTAGACTAAGTCAAGTCAGTACTTTCAAATTGTCCTCAGAGATCATGTTGTCTGAGTCTTTCAGCATTTTTAGCTCTGCTCTGAACTGATTCTAGCTTGCCTACGCCTTTCATAGAGAGCAATTCCTTAAATTAGACACATCATTTTAGCTAAGGCTTCACTAGATCTGGAAAAAGCAGAATAATTACTACCTGTGTTATGTATAACACAACTGCTAATACCCCCTGGAATCAAATTTGCATTTTTTTAAGCCACATCACACTGTTGATTTACATTTATTATGTTGTTATATGCAATATCTCCAAAATCCTTTTATGTAATTCTTCTGCCTAAGGAGTGATTCCTCATTTTATATTTTTTTTTCCTTTTTTTTTGATCCCCATATGCTTTAATATGCAGTTTTCTTTATTGGATTTAATCTTAATGACTTCAGATAATTTATCTAACTTATCGTATTTGTTAACATCTCAGAGGTTTTTTTGCATTAAGATACTTCACTTTTGCAAAATTTAATTAATTTTGAAGTGAGTTATACCTTTCTATCCTCACAGTTATCCTTCTTTCATTGTATCATCCCAAGAGACTGTATCTAACAGCACTTGAATTTTCTAAGTCTCTGTGGAAACATACTTATGACAGTCTTTGTCCTCCTCTTCCACCCAGGCATCTTCTTCCTAGAATCCCAGATACACCACAGTCACCGACATCAACATGGGTTCTGTCTCTGGATTTTCAAGTGGCACTGTCTAGCTAGTTAGAATCACATCTAAACCTGCTAGTACTAACCATTTATTCAAATAATAATAGTGCCCGTACGACTAGCTGTTACTCGTTGTGTGAAAAGCAATATTACTATTCCAAAGATACAAACTCAGTTAAAACTGTCAACTACAACCCTGCTGCTTCCATGCATTACACAGCTAACACAAAAATAGCCTCATCCACCTACTCCTTCTGTTTGGCAGTTTATAGTAAACCCTTACCATTAAATTAATTTTCCTTTTTTTTTTTTTTTTCTTTTCCCCTTTCATCTTCACCCAAGTACACAACCACATTGCCTCCTCCTGAACTTCAAGAGCAGGTACGTGCACATTCTTGATCCCCAGAGCAGCAGTTCCCTGTGTTTTTTCCTTCAGCGCGGGCAGGGTTTCGCCCCCGTGTTTAAACCCGGCGTTGAGCACTGTAACCATTTCGCAGGACTTAGATCCTGAAGTCTCAAAACTGGCCTGGGGACTTTGTCAGAGGAAACAAAGGACGACCTGCTGCAGTGACCTGCGTGTGCACCAGCCCAAGAACAACGCAGACGACGGGTGCGCGTAAGGAGAAGCTGGCTGCGTAGGGATTGACACGGGTGAGCACAGAAGGGCGGCGTTTCATTAACCCAACAAAACGCCGCACGCCGCAGCCCAGCCAGTAAACAAGGAAAATCTGTAGCAGCCCTATAATTATCACGAAAATTGAGATTAATAATGGTAGAAATACTCATCCCGTGCTCTTCTAATCAACAAATAGTAGATTACAGGGTAATTAGTAGGGAATTTATGTATGATTATTAGGCTCTAGATTACATGGTGACTAATTATAGTGGCAATCTGAAGGCGCACTCATGACCATAGATTCATCTGGCAAAAAGTACATAAATTAAAGGTGTAGCATATCCTAGAGTTGTATACGTGATCAAACACGGGTATAAATGTAACAAAATATTTTTCATTCGTTATACATTTCTACAAAATAAAGAAAAATAAGGTATCTAATATTAAAAATTAAACCCAGCAGATTGTCTACATTTTGTAGGAAGTATTGTTCAAGATTTATTGAAAAAAAACATGACCATAAAGATATCTGTATCAGTGTCACTAATTTGGAAAAAGGACAATTCCAAGAAAATCTGAAAGCCTAAGCAGTATGATGGACACATGGTACTTTTGTGTGACTTAAAATTCATTCCAGTGAGCAACGTACAGGACAATCTCTGTCCTTTCAAATGAGAACACATCCTAGAGAACTTAATGTGAATTGTTCCTGAAAACATTAAAAAAAAATAAATTATGAGATTTTTCTAATTCAACCACATATAAAACTGGCTTCCTATGTCCACACAGGGACACAAATAGTGATTTTTCTGGTGTTGTAGGGTATGCATCAGCTCTTGTGTGAAACTAGCACAGAGTGAGCATTAAGGAACTTAAAAGACCTTAATTTAGGAGCCAAAAGTGAACCTTCAGTCTTAAGTTTAGACAGCCTTTAAAACAATCCTCAGAAGAAATTACCATAAAGCACTCTTTTACTATGATTATTTTAAAACAATAATCATTTGTTTCCTGGGAAAACCAGAAGAGTGGGTAATTTCTGGGCAATAGAGGAGAACATTTGTACAGCCACTGCCATACCCACTCCTTCATTTATCAATGTCTGCTTTCTATTGCAATCCAAAACAACAGCAATGATCTTTAAAACTGATAAAGACTCTGTAATAGGCATGAAGAGAGAGACTCAGAGGTAATGCAACAGAGCAGTCAGCAGAATGCAATTAGAAGAATGGAAAAGTTAAATGCTAGTAAAAATAATAAAGTGTGGGAGAAAGAACCTCTAATGAGAAATAATATGGAAAGAGTGTGGACCACAGTCTTCTATCTGCCTAAACCAGCTTGACTTTTAAGTTCTAGTTATAAGTGCTGAACGAGATCAAAAGACTTGTTCTCAAGTGAACATGGCATCCTTCATTCTCACATTAATAAGGACCTGGGAATGTGCTAAAGAACATTAAACTGTCCAGTACCTCAGGCTATGGAAGGTGCTTCTGAAAGTCTTCCTTACACAGAGGCTGAATTCTGGTTATCATTTAGCAGTTCTCCTGTACTGTGAAGAGCACTTACAGAATTGGGACATATACCGTTTGGTCTGTGAATCTTCCATTATTCAAGGCAGGACTTATTTCTGAAACTCTGGAACTACTTGATTAGAGAATCAGCTTGGGAGGAGACCTGGCATGTACAGTTCTGCAGCGCAGAAGACTGTCTTGGTTTCGCCCCTGGCATCATCCAGCCTGTTCAAGCTGGTACAGAAATATCACGGGCTGTGGAATCACACAAAGAAGAAGAAATGGTTATTGAGTAGCCCATTTTCTGGAGCTAGTGATGCAGGGATCAAAAAAAAGGGCTGTTCTCAACCTCACAAAAGATTAGAAAGCCTGAAGCTATTTCTTTTCATTTTGTGCTAACATTTTACACCTTCTCTGCAGGCCTCTTCTCCAGGGCTTTTTGCTAGACAAAGCTTAGCAGTGAAGTGACTCCAGCACTGTTGTGAAGAACACAGTGAGGCCAGAGGTGGAAATGGATACCTTGGGCTGCAAGATGCAGTCAAACCAGCAGAATTTATAATGACTTTTATAGCTTATGTTATACTCTGTCAGCATGTTTCTCCTCTTCATTTTAATTTGTATTTCCATATAGTCCTCACTGATGCTTTCCTAAAAACGTTCCCATGCTAAGTCACAACTGCAGCGCCCAACAGTGTGAATGCATTCACCTGGTACAAGATAGAAGAGGCACTGCTGCATTATCCATCATTGCACTGGAGTTAAAAAGCCTTGTCAGCTGGGTACTTGCATGACTTCACTGCTTCCAAAATCCTAAGTGAGGGTAACTAAGGACTCCACTCCACACTTCACAGTGAAAACAAATTCTACCCTTTCCCTGATTTGCTTTCCTTCTTTTTTTAGGGAAATCTAGAGGCTGTATTTACTCATGTTCATTTATCGCCAATCTTAGCAACAATTAAGCATTCAAAGGGATTTTTTGCTAAATTATTTTGGAAAAAAAATATAATATTCAGCTGATAAAATAAACATATATGAAGTAGAGGACGATGGCATAGGAGATCTGCTAAATATTTATATTCCTGCAAAATAAATTTTTAAAAATGAATCATTAATAATCAATATACTTTTAAAGACACATATGCAATACATAAATAGATATAAATGCTGCTATGAAAGGTGAAAAAATTCTAAAATAGTAGATGTAAAGACAGTTGTGGGACAGAATGAGTGAAATATGCCAGAAATTGTTATGTGTTATACAGAAATCAGGTAGAATTGAGGGTCAGGTTACTAAACAACAAAAAGACCTCCAAAACAGACCATCTGTATTCCAGAATGATGAAATAGATGAAAGATATGGAGAAATACAGAAAAATACAAATGTTAAACATGTCATGAAGAAGAACAAAACCAAACACAGGTTAAGCTGTATTTTACAGTAGCACAGAGTCTAGTCTTCAAACTAACATCCATGACAGATTTCTCATACTTTATATTATAAAAGGTGAGATGCAATTACAGGAGAAAGAAAAGAGCTTGTTAAAGATAGGAAAAATGGAGATGTGAAATAATGGAAAAAGGAAGGAAAAAAATGTCAAAAATCAGAAAAGATAATAGCAGCTTGATAATAACAGTTGAGAAATTCATATGGGGACCTGTCCAATATTTGTTGCAATGTATTTCAAAGGAAGATAGTAAAGAGCTATGAATGATAAAAAAAGTCAAGATTGGCAAGATCTTGGGGTAAGTGGCTCTCGGATGAGAGACTAAAGTAATAAGATTACTACAAAACAAATAAATATTATAATGTCCAATTTATTCTTTCCCACTGCATGAAGATGGGTTCTTCCCAAATACTCATGAGGATAAAGCTAAAATAAGAGAAAAAAAAAAAGACAACAGCAAAAGATATGTCTGTGTTATAAAAAGTAGATCATGCACTATAGGTATGCAAAATAAATAGGAATACAAAAGAAATTGCTTCACTTGGAATCAACTTATGGAGTGTATTCTCAGGGACTAGAGTTTCAGATGAAACTGTGAATGCAGCCCAGAGAACACTAGAAATCATGAAGAGAGGTTTTTCTCTCTTTGTGTCTTTTGTGACTATTCTCATCCATTTTCATGAACCAGATTGTTTCTTAGGCAAAACAGCCAATTTCATAATGAAATGCAGACAAGCAAATGTAAGCTGCTTTTTCAAGAATAAAACAGCTTAAGGTGTTATCTATGTTCAGGAGGAAACACAGGTGTAGTGAGCCAATGGCAAGAAATGGTTTGACAAAAACGTCTGTGATGTCATCATCTTACGTGGGTTTCTTCAGCTGCAGAACCTTCACACGTGTGGTGACCCAAACCAGAGAACTAGTGAGGTTGAAGAAAGCCTTCTCTTTCTATTACATGGTCTTTCACCCTGATCTCTCTGCCAGGGCAGTTCATTGGGTGGTTGTACAGCTGAGGGGGCAAGTGGATGGCACTGGGGGGGATAGAAGCAGTCAGCTGAGGGCTGCTTAACTTGGTCAGAAACCCATTTTGCCCCAATGACTGTTGCAACAAGGCACCTGCATTTCCATCTTGATTTAATGCCCTACTAATCTGCGTATCAAAGGCAAAGTCTTTGCTTTTCCTGCACCGCATCTGCCTTTGCCTCCTCTCACCTCCACACACTAGTTCCACTAGTCCACATACCCACCTCCACACTAGTTCCTCACTCTGTGCACGGGGCTCTGCAACCCTGTTTCCAGCATTGCATCAGTGTGGTTAGCAGTGCTCATTCTGCCTCCTTTTTAGGCCACAGAAATAATCTAGTCCTTCAGGGAGAAGCAAAAAGAATTTTGCAAGGTGAAAATAAAAGCAATATATAAAGTAATTCCCCTGCACTCAGGGAAATTGAATTTTGTTCAGAAAGCTGAGCGCTATCTCCAACAAATGTGCCTGCTTTCAAAATTTAAATAGGGAAAAAACTCAATTTAGGTGAGATTTCTAAAAGAGAGCTGAAGACACAGCATGGCATTTTACATTGTAATTATATGCCTTTGAGGATGTGCAAAGTGTAACTGTCATAGAGGCACTTAAGTAATTATCAAATGTGTCTACAGAAGGAAAATGTTAGACCTCTAAGTGATGCTTGGTTTAAATTTGAAATATTTTATTTCAAACTAAAATATGGCAATATAAATTCTGATTCTAACCTAGTTTTAAAGTTCCTTGTGTCAGGTAAACGAACTACTTGGAAAATGCCTGGTTTTCTTTAGCATAAATCTAGATAAAAACTGGAATACTGAAATAGACTGAAATAAGTTGCAAACTACTTCATGTTCAGGTTGATGTAAGAGTAAAATAGTGAGTTGTTTTTTGAGGGCAACATGCAAAATTATCAAAAGGTTTTGATATGGAAGCTTCCTTAATTACAATGCTGTGAAACTTTGCGAAGTAAGGACAAATAGGCACCAACATAAATTTTTCTGGGGTATATACACCAAGAGGTCTTGAAGGGCTCCAGAGGTTAGACAGTTGTTCCCATCTTAAAATAGTTCCCTACATAGACCTTACTGTGCTTCACTGCAGAGAAGGTACTCTCATGACCTTGAATAACTGTCACAGCTTCACAGCTTCCACAGGAACACTTCTCAGAACAGAGGCAGACCTTCCTGTGCTTAGGTTTTTGTTAGTCAAAAAAGCACTTAAACATTTATTTTGTTCTTACTGACTTCAAATCATATCTAAGCTTAAAGTGACACACACACGTTTGCTTTCGTGAAGCCAGGCCAAACTAAGAAATACATCTAAAATGGACTTACCCAATAAAAGCTTCAAGCTACCATCTGATTCCATTAAAACTCATTAAAGATTTTATTCAGCTCAAAATCCCTGAGTATAGCTGGGGAGATTAAATTGTCAGCCTTTGAAACCTTGTCTAAGGTTAAAACCTTTCTCTCAAAAAACTTTCAGTATCAAAGTTGTCATACTATGTTCAGCAAGCAACTATTGATTTTTAAGAAATAATCTATGATATAAGGAGATTAAGCTATGCAATACTGGCAATACTGCCAAATAAACGGTAGTAGTGTTTTCCAAATTAGCTAGTGATAACCACTTCTCACTGACTATCCGGAATAATATCGCCAATTGTTCTTGCATCTCTTCTCAAACATGCAAGTCATCCTTCTGTTGCCTATTTCCCTCTGCCTCGCCCCCCCCCCAGTATTACAAATTAAATAATTTTGGTAGAACAGCAGACTACACTGCTGAAGATGTTGGTACAGAGAACAGAGTACTGGTCAGATAGAAGTTACTCCTTCCCACATAGCACAGTACTAAATGAAACTGAAGAAATATTTGACGTCTCCATTTTCCCATTTACCCTTGTTACCCTACCATCTGTAACGCCATTGTAATATGATTTTCATATACCTGGCTCTTGATTTCCTAATTCCTGAAAACCTGCAAGCATATCCCTTTATTAAGATCCTCGCTGATCCTTCATGCTATCTGCAGCAGACACAGGCTGGCACAGCGAGCTATTACCACTGAGAGAAAAATAAGGTGGTCAGCTGTCAGCCGAAAGAGCATATGATCACTCAGAAAAAACCTCACCAGGTCTTCCCCATGTCACCTGTACCCTAAAATGTGTACCTCTGGATTTTTAGGGAAGCACTTCTGTCTCTTCACTACTGTTTCTTTGTGAAATCCCTGTATCCCCTTGCCTACGTTTCTTTCTGAATTACAGCATTTTTCTTCTTTTCAGCATTTCCCAAGTTCCAGCTGTTCAGATTCAGATACTAAAAGCAGCAGATGAACCCCGTGAAGTCATCGCTAAACAACTTCATCCTTCTTCCATTAATTTTAGAATCAGATTCATATCTGTAATCTAAATAAAACAAAGCTTACATAAACTAGAGCCAGCACAGATGCCTTGACACACACACAGAGAGAAAAAAAAAATAGTCTCATGCTACCATATGTGCATTTATTGCCCGTTCCACCTATGGGATTTGGAATGGACAGAGCTGGCCAGTAAAGTCATGCTGTGAGCCACAGCATGCTCAGATCAAATTTCTCTCTTCAGCATTTTCTATAGACCAGGCTTCTCAGTCCCTGGTGAAATGCAAATCTGCCATTGCCCACTAAAAGTTGAGGAGGGAGCTGAAAAAGCAAACCCTGCCAATGCTCTCCTTTGAGAGGCTCTCTCTGGGGCCTGAAATGCCTCCACGGCCTTCATCCTCCTCTTCCTGCCCCTCAGCAGTGCCACCTGGAAGTACAGGCCCGATTCCCACTACCCTACCCACCCTGTGTTTCACTCACTTTTCCAACAGGAGCGTGCCTTGCCCTATATGTCTGGTATTATTTATTATTTATGCTTGTAATTTTTCATGCACTGCGCTTTTCTGCAGTGAATCTGGGTATCCTTTTTAACCAAGAACATGAAAAAGAAGCAGCCATCTGCCAGAGCTTTCATTTTTGGTAGCAACCTTCTCAGCTGCCTAAGTGTCATTGGGAGATGTGAACTTTGTTCTGAGCAAGGAGACTGCTTGGCTGTCTGATGAAAGGGCGTGTAAAAACAGAAGCAGATAAGAAACCCACAGTATATAAACATGAGGAAAGCAGCTTCTTATAACATGAAAGCAGCAGCACTGATAAAGTGGTTAAGGCAGTAAAGTATCTCAACAATAACAGTCACAAAAAAGGAGCAACCAAACAAAGATCAAAAACCTTATCCCCATGCTACAGGGCCTACCAAGTAGTTAAATGCAGCCCAAGTTAGAAACAGAATTAACAAAAAAACCCTGCGTTTTTTATTAAAACTTATATAGTCAAGAGGGGTTTTTTTTCTAAAATAGATTAAATAAATCTGTCTGGCGTTCATGACACATATACAGGAAACAGAAAGAAGGAAAACAGAACTTAAAAATGAAAAGAACTTGATCAAACAAACAAATAAATATTGGCCTCTCCCCCACCCCAAATCCTATTTTTTTTTCCCTTCTATTTCTGGTTAATAGGTTGCAGACACGTACAGGCACATCTGAGAGCAGAATAGCAACAAGAACTAAATTTATACATGGAAAAAAAGAAAGGGAGTGCAGAAATACTAGGTAAAATATATCACAGATACATTATGTAAAATATATATTAAAAATTAATACATAATATTGAGGGTGAACAAAATAAATGTCATGCCTCCTACTATACCTAAAAGTATACACAAAATAAATATCATACCTTATTCTTCTGTACCCATTTATGCATTGCCGTATAAGACCAAAAGCAACAAGGGGCCCTAGGGGATTGCTGTGTCCCCTTCTCAAGCGTGGCTAGAAATGGAGAAGCAGGATGCTTGACAGAGGCTGTGGACCCAAGAGTTTGCCTTGTGAAACCCATCTAGAGCATCTGGGGACTGCGAAGAGACAAAGAGATGAAAACAAAACCTCACAATCCATTCCAAAAGAAAACAAATGAGAGGTCTGTCTCGTGCTGTGGTGTGCCAATTAGTGGTCAGCTCCATGCCGTGCATGGTGAGCCCAGTGAAACCAATGGCAGAAGGCCTATTGGTTTCAAGACAAGCAGGATTGCCTGTCACCATTATAAAGGATAGCAGCAGCTACAAAGGGCCATCTGCACTTCCAGTAGAATCTCCGAAACAGGTCTTCTACAGAAACGGGAAAAAAGCTGCAGTCTGAGCCAGTGAGTGCCTTCTACACAAGAGGAATGTCCAAACTTAAGTAAAAAGGCAACTACAGCATTTCAGCCACACTTTAAAGTATTACGAGAATTGCCTATATTGATGGCAAGGAAAAGACATGGATTTTTTTAAACCGTAGTGTTTAAAATTGGTTTCCAAGTTACAATAATCTAAGTAATTTTAATACAATTTAAAGATTTCCTATTTTACATATATATGTCTATATATATATATATATACACACACATACACACACACACATCATGGAAAATGTGATAATACATTTGGAGAAATTTACTATGATGGAGAGAGGGAAACATCAGAAATAAAGACCCCCTTCCTGTAAGGTGAGACTCCCCAAAATAACTTCTTCCTTTACAAAATCATGCTATCTAATAATAATAATAATAATAAAATCTAATCTTGGATGCTGGTAAGGGAAGATTCACATTGATTTCCACTAGGTTTGAATCAGTGACTACACAACCATCTTTTAATACTTGAATCATTTCATTATTGTCTATTCACAGCAAAGAAACAAACCAACCAACCCCAAGCATATGTAGATTATATCTGATACAAGGCCTCTGCCATCACAAAAATACTTTTGTGTCTAGGAGCTGTAGATGGGTGGACAAAGAAAAATAGTCATGGCAAAAAGAGGTAAACATGTTGAGGAACTTTCCAAATCACTGGGTATAAACCTTGATAAAATGAATTTGTTAATGATAATAATAACTTCTCTGCTTCACGACAGATATGACTTAATTCCTAGATACACTAAGATCAAAGAATGCTTCGTTTATTTTTAGCTGATTTAAAGCATCTCTTCTTTTTTTCCTCCAATTCAAGCCACTGTTCTTCCTCATACTCATCAGACCTGCAGGAAATTGCAGTGACAGTGCGTCAGTTGAATGCAGTTACCTATCTGCTGAAATACCATTAGCTTCAATTCCAGCTGCAGATTTTTTATTTAATTAAATAATCCTAATTTAATCTGTAATACGTACAAAAAATTACATCAGTCTAAAAGCTGGGTAACAGAATGGCTGTGCACCAAACCTTATCTTTCGAAAAGTTCTCATCCTTAACAGAATTATGACGTAGTTACCCACTCCAGCTGTCCAGAGAAACAATCCCTTTCCTTCCCACAAAGACTAGAAACAAGATCAGCTCAAAGGCCGGAGATCAGCTGCCCAGTATAGCAGGGGGGTTATGTAATTAGGTATTTTGCAAGATCAATGAACTCTTGGTCTGCTTACATGTTGCTGAACTCATCTACATTCATACTTTCTATTGCCCAACATTCATTGTGCTATATACTTGTTATCTTGACTATTTTTCAGACTTCATAATACACAAAATTAATATACAGGGAAAAAATAATAAAACGCACCATAAAATATCAAAAAACCTGAATAAATACACACGTAAAGCCCTTGATGGTAAATTCTTCTTCTTCAGGAGTGAATGTAAACAGCTGTATAGTAGATATGCTTGGACAAAATTCAGGGTTTACACAGACTTCTAATGATAATATATTAACTTGACTTCTCCAAAAAGCCAAAATGCTTTTTCTTGATGAAGCTCATAGATAAAAGGGAAAGATGCCTGAGCAGAACATATTTCCATTCTATATTTGAAAATGGATTAGTTCTCAGTTTCATTGCTTGAACAGTTTCATGCTTTTTGGTTTAGGCTCCCATTGATAAAAGCACATAAGTACATTCATGCCTTTTAAGTATGCATGTAAACTCAACCGTAGTAATTGAAAAATTGCACCTTGTGACTAATTCCATTGACTTTAACAGGATCTAGGAACTTGCTTAAAACTAATAGAAATTAGGAGTGCTTAAATACTTTGCTTAATGAATCTGCAATGACTCTCATGTACTGAACAGTTCGTGATGTGAATTGTAACCAGAAGAATGTATCATGTTTATATCACTTCATATTTGTTTGGAAAAATATGCATTTGATTAGCAGAAAGATTGAAAAACATAGACATTTTATTTTGTACATGAGAGTACAAAAATGAATTGTAAGAAATCTAAAATCCATTTATTCACCTTCATTAGAGATCATATTTGTAAAAGTGTCAGCAGAAATATTTTGAAGGTTTTTGTATTGTATCCACCTTTCTCATGTTTCTATAAGGATATTACCTGAAAGTGAAAGATAAAAGTGTTTTCATGAACCTACTGGAGCAAGTCCAGAGGAGGGCCATGAAAATGATCAGAGGGCTGGAGCACCTCTCCCATGAAGACAGGCTGAGAGTTGGGGTTGTTCAGCCTGGAGAAGAGAAGGCTCTGGGGACACCTTACAGTGGCCTTCTGGTATCTAAACAGAGCCTACAGGAAAGCTGGAGAGGGACTGTTCACAAGGACATGGAGTGAAAGGACAAGAGGTAATTGCCTCAAGCTGAAGGAGGGGAGATTTAGATTAGATGTAAGGAAAAAAACCCATTACTGTGAGGGCAGTGAGGCCCTGGCCCAGGCTGCCCAGAGAAGCTGTGGCTGCCCCCTCCCTGGGAGTGTTCAAGGCTGGCTTGGATGGGGCTTTGGGCAACCTGGTTTAGTGGAGGGTGTCCCTGTCCACAGCAGAGGGGTTGTAATCAGATGATAGTTAAGGTTCCTTTCAACCCAAACCAGTCTGTGATTCTATAAATCAAGACAGCATGTAATGTTCATGTGGTTATGGATTCTGCATCTCTGGAGATATTCAAAACCTGTCTGGATGCTGTCCTGTGCAACCTGCTCTAGGTGATCCTGCTCTGGCAGGGGGTTAGGACTAGACGATCTCCAGACATCCTTCCCAACCCCTACCATTCTGTGATTTTGTGATACTGTGGTAAATGTGCCATTACAGAAAGAATTTACAGAATTTATCATATTGTAATTAAATTAAATTCATTAATTACAGAACAATAGAGAATGGATTAAGTAAAAATATGTTACTTCAAAGCAGACTGGTTATGGTCAATAAAGGCATAATTAAAGTCAATGGATTCAACTGATAATGTCCTTCCTTTTCACAATTCCATTCCATTTTTAATGGCATAGTCATCATGCATGTGATCATTTTGATTTCAAAAAATAAGTAGCAAGAGTTGCTTATATTTACCCAGGAATATAAATATTTATAGTATCTTTGCACCATATCTCTAAAACTTCAGGGACTGTTGTGTTATCTTAGAGATAAACTGCAAAGATATATAGAGGTTTGCCTAAACTTGGAGTAAGTAAGGGTCAGATTTGCTTAGCTGATTTTAAACGGCTCAGAAGGAAGAGGGAGAATGACAGTCTCTTGCCTGGAGCTAACCTGAGTTAAATCTAAATACATACTTCCTGATATAGATAGGCAGATACCTCCAGAATACAAGAAATCTTGCTAATTTAAATGAGGTGCCCAACTCTTTCCCCTGGCTTTAAGGCTCGCCTCAATGCCACCACAAAGTGATTTATTTATCCAGAACACCGAATGAAGACCTAATTGAAAACCATTCATGGGAAACATGAACCTCACCTGCAGCCATGTACATCCATGGAGTATTCAAAGTGCTGATTATTTCCTTTTGAGGGGTAATGAAGAAGAAAAGCAGAAGAAAGTGGAGGGAAAAGCTGAACCACCTTAATGGAAACACAGTGACTAGAGCACTCAATGCCCTAAAACCTTGTGCACAGCAATAGTCTGAGGGACTGATCTGGCTAAAAAAACCTAATAACTTTATTTTATAAATAAATCCCTGAACTAATTCCTGAACTGGCTCACCAGGGAGCTGCTCAAATGCCAAATGCAAAAGCCAGAGCGTGGGTGGGACTGCTGGTATGAGACAGGGAGGAGGACGACAGAATTGTGGCAGCCAGGATTTGGATCAGCTTAAAACGAACCGCACCTCTCTAAGCCTGAAGCCCGCATAAATTGTGACATGGAGAAAACCTGACACTAAATCAATGAAAGTACATTGGGCTCCTAAGCCTGGTATTTTCCTCACTATGATGCCCATGAATAAAGGAAGATTTTAGCTGTGTCTTTTTCCTCCCTCAAGTCTTGGTTATGAAGATACCAACATGAAACCGAATAGAATTTTTAAAAACTGCTGAATGGAAATTTTGTTATCTTCAGACATTAGATGTGTGTGCCTTAGAAAAGACATTATTCAATTTCACTTTAAAAGTCCAATTATTCTAGGGGGTGTGTGTGTGTGTCAATGGCTGGGCACAGAAATTTTACATTTATCTGAGGACTCCTTGATGAAATGACTTCTTTCCCTGAGGTTGGTAGCAACAGCTGTGTTTTATTATTCTGTTTGACTATCTTGAATGTTAGAATGTTACACATGTCTTGATACAAAAAAAAATCGATAGGGCTCCTATCAATTAATCATTTGTGGAATTTATTATTTTACAGCAATCTTAGCAGAACCTTGATAAACTTTGTAAACATACCTTAAATTGTATGGATATATGTGACACGTACTATATTTCTACGATTTTTGCAGCATTCCACAGAGCAGTGAACCAAACAGCTCGTCTCATGGGCACAGTACAAAAGGAGTGTTTGTGAAGCAGGACTGCACAACATGGGAGAATACATCCTGCAGTTGCCTCTGGTAATTTAAAGAAAGGAAACTTGAATGAGAACTCCTTTCATACAATTAAGATAAAAAACACTGGATATTTCGTGTGCTGAGCGACTGCTATAGCCAGTATTCAAAGTAAGATGTGCAGGTGTGAATATACATAACAAGTTTTGTGGAGAAGAGAATGAACAAAAAGATGTCTTAGTACACTGCCTCTCTAATCTCTCCTCCATTTGAAGAAAACATCACCGTCTTTGGAAAGCTCATCCAGGACGCTGGCATTTCAGTGTCTCCTATCAGGTAACAGTGATCCTCCAAAATTTTTTTTTTCTAAAAAGGTGGCCACGACTTCATTTTGTGAGGAGAGCAGTTTTGCATACATGTGAGATACGCTTTCAGAATGCTTAAGAGAACAAGTTCCTCAGCAAACGTAGGCAAAGCAACATCTTGTTTCCAGATCTCAATCTAGTTTTGGCGGAAGCTAGGCACAAGCTTGCTCAGACCCGGCAGAAGTCTAGACACCCCAGTAACAGCATTTCCATGTTTGAACTGGCTAAGCTGATGCACTTACGAAGTGAGGCATCATCTTGGCAAGACTCGGCAGAATCACGGTTTGGGATGTGGGCATCTACGTTACATGCTTGGTGCTTAAATTGTCGTTTGGATTCAGCCACTACACTCATAATAATTTAAAAGCTTTTTAAAAAAACATTAACCATAATCATAGAAAAATACAAGTGTGATAGTTGCTTTATGAATGCGTAGATGCATTCGCATGATGTGTGATTACTCATTATACAAATGGTCTTATTTCCATAGCGTGAAGGAACTCTTTCATATAGGCAGAAAAATTTCCCCCTTTCTGTGTCACAGGCAGGGATTTTTTCCACAGAAGGGTAATTGTTTATTTCATAGAACTTGCCTGATCATGAGCTTCTTTACCAAAACAAAACAAATGAAAAACACACACCAGCACTAATTATCTTTACTACTTACTCTTCCTCCCCAGAGCAGTCCCACATTTTTAGGCCCCATACACAATGTGACAAAAGGAGAAGATACGGAGCTATTTATTAGTAATCACCACCACTGAAGGACTTCTCCGCTTCCTCTCTACAGGTTTGAACAGGTTCTCTAGCAAACTTGTTGTAGTAGTTTTACTATGATGATGATGGTAAAGATAGGCCTTAACACGATTTGTAAGGAAAATTATATATTTGCAGGGAAGAAACCAGCATGCTCTCAGGTAGACAAACCCTACCCTACTCAGACCACAGGAGAGACTCTTTTGTCTGTAGCTGTGGAGACATTTAAATGACAGATTCCTTTCCAAAAGACCAGGAGTTAGATGCTTATATCATAGTCCATTTGCATGATATGTGTATCACGATGTCTCCTCAAAATGACAAAAAGAAAAATTCTCACATCAATTCATAGATAGCCAGGTAGAAAGTTTGTAATCATTTTCCTTAGTTCAAAATTATTATTAAAAGCTTATTTGGGGGAAAAAAACCCAACCCAAACCAAACCAAAAGCCCAAACCCAACAGGAAGGAAGGAATGGGAGGCAAGTTAGTAATTTAGGAACCAAAGGATCACTGTACCAACAGTGCGACTGTACAGACGGTGAACTGAAGTTTGGCAAACATACATACATAAAAGGTAGCATGTAGGAGCCAAACTGACCCCCAGGACCCTTTTGGCTCCTCAAAATTCTGAGCTTACAAGGGAACAGAAGTACACTAAAGACTTTTTGCATCTGAAATGGAAGAAAAAAATCCCCACCTACAATCCTAAGTATAGGGAAAACTGTTCATTTTCACTACTCTTCTTTCTATATTTTTTTTTAAAAATAAATCTCTGTCAGTACAGCATTCACTGTCTTTGGAAAGAATAATCTGGAACATCTGGTACTTTTAAGGGCAAGTGAAAATAAGACCTGCAAGGTGAAGAAGTGGAAATGTAAGGCATTAAACTCTGCTTTAAGCTAAAGAAACTTGGCTGAAGGCATCAGCTGCTTGCGTAGAGAAAGTGAAAAATAGGAGAACTATTAATTACCAAAGGCAAGGGAAAGGCTATTACTCAAAAAGTGCCTGGGACCAAATGTTTGCATATTGTTTTAAAAGTAGCGGCAAAAAAGAAAGACAAAAGGAGAACAGGGCCACAGACTTTCCTACAAAGTGTGGCCAAATTGGGCAAGAAGCTAAGTTTCATATCCACTATTGCAAGCCAGTCGCCAGCCCTACTTCCACATGCAACTTACGAAGTTATGAGTTTTGATTCTCAATATCACTGTATTTAGAATGAAGGACATCTTCCTTCCCTGAAATATTGTGAATAACAATCAGCATCTGCAAGATAAATTCTAAGTAGGTTATACAGAGGCGGTAAAGCACACTAATAATATGTTGACATTCTAAATACAAACATTGCAATTATATTCTTACAACTACAACTAGCAAATGCTTTGGATGCCAGCCTAGCAAGGTAGGAAGCTGACTTTAATCATAAGAGACTAGACACTGCATTGAATGGAGCTAATCCTGTGCTTATGAACCTTGCTGAATCACAGCTTTTTTGTATGTGTCCTCTCATACAGGCCACGAACAGCTGAAGCATGGCAGCAGCAGGCTCTTTAAAGGAAGTTTTAGGTTCCTGGATGCAAGTAACTTAATCAATACAGTTTGTAGCATAAATAGAATATCAGTTGAAACTAATCGATACCTTCTGTAAAGTATTTTCTGCCCTTTTCAACATCTGAGCAGTGAATGAGTTTACTACTTAGGGAAAAAAAGGTTTCAGGATGACTGCATACTCGTCTTGCACTGAGTGAAATTAAGGTCCTGTCTTTTGAAGTGATGATCCAAATTAGCTTTCCTAAAAATCCTCTCAATTTGCAATTATTTGGCTACAAAACAAAGTTATATTTTCGTATACACTGAGATTTCTTCAATGTACAAATGTTTATTTTCCAAACTGTTATCTTAAAATCTTATGTTTTGTTAAAAGAGGTTTGTTGCCTTGCTCATCTTTTGACCAAACAGGAACTAAATTTAGAGCCTTCCAGAACATTTACAAATTTCTGTTTAAGGAATCTTTAAAATATTCCATTCAAGCCATCAATCTCACTAATTTGTGTATATAATGTACAAAACATAATATAAAAGGCAACAAAGAAGAAAAAAAGAAATACAAAACTTGGGTTCCAAAGAGTAGACAATAGAAATGAAATTTGAAATTTGGTAGCAAACATGACATCATCCTCTTTGGTGATTATTTTTCCAGGCTGACAGGAAGCAGAGATGACCTAGCATTTTTTCAAATTAGTCATAACCCTTCATGTCAACAAGTTAGAAGATAAAAATACGTTATATCTTCTGAGTATCGTTGACTATAAATGAGACTGTAAGGATCTCTTAAAATTCAGGAAAGATGTACACATCTTGTAGTTCTTATATATAATTCATATATTCCTACTCACTTGTTGCATACACACAGAATTATTTCTCATTACTGCTGAACCTACCCCACACAGAAAGCAGCAGGCCTTCCGTATTTCAACATTTAATAAAAAGAAGATGCCAAATGCCACCTGCACGACTTGATTTGCAGATACCCTGCTTATTGGAGCACAGGGTAGGTAGGAGGTAGTAGCTGTGAACTGTGTAAAACTGGGCCGGAACAGGGCATGGAAAAAATGAGGATTTCCTTCCCAGTTTTGACACGAACGCTCCTCAGTGACTTGGCTCACACACCGATTTTCCTTGTCTTTTAGCATAAACGTCCAAGAGTTTCTCGGCTGCCGTGGAAGGAGCTATGTTCAGTACTCGACTGCCGCTACATGAAGTAGCAGTTCGGCTCCGCGCAGCCCAGGGCGCCCACCAGCCACCCCCCAGGCCCCTGAACGTCTTGCAGGCTGGAGCAGGCAACACGAACGGGCTGAGACCGCTGCAATGCCCACACCCCCTGCTTGGAAGCGGGGAATAAAGCAACGTGTGAGAAACTCTTTGAAACGTGTGGGTGAGGGACTCGCTAACCCCGAAACACTATAGAGTTGCTCTAACGCGCTCCTGTGCGTGGGGAATTACCGAGTCTTCCCAGAGCTGTCAGTGTGAAACCAGGTGGGCTGGAGACCCGCTTTTCATCAACCTCTTTTAACTTTCCTAGGGGAGCGGACGGCACCTTCCCTCATCCCCCAGAAGCCGCAGCACTGAGAGAGCGAGGGGGCTGCCGCGGCAGCTACCGCTGCCCCCTCCACCTCCACCTCTTCCTCCCCGCAGCACAGCCGCGCCGCTTCTCAGGCGGGACTTGGGGACGGGGAAGGACGAGCAAAGGGCAGCGCCGTTATCCAGACACCCCCACGCCCTGCCCGCGGCGGGTGGGTGATCTCCGCGCTCCCGCCGTGCGGCGGGGCCGCTCCTCCTCCCCCTCCCGCCCCGCCCCACCAGCCCTCTGCGGGACCGTGCCGCAGCAGCAGGAAGGCAGACCCCGCCCCTACGTCCCGCTTGTGGCGCGGCTCGGCCCGCCGGGGCTCACCCTCGCCATTGTCTGTCTGCGCGGCGGTTGGCCGCGATGCTGAAGGGCTTCGCGCCCCCTCAGAGGAGGCAGCGGGAACGGACTCCAGCCGCAGGGAGCAGCCACTCCGCCTGCTGAAGACTGAAACTTTGCGTCCCCGCCGTTCCCTCTCCTCCTTCCCCTCGCCGGCCCGGCTCGCCCTTCTCCATGCGCTGAGCGGCCGCGGGGCGCCCGCTCGGCCCCATGGACGCCTTCAGCACCGCCAAGACCAAAATGGGGGCGAAAAGCGGCGGCGAGACGGCGGCGACAGGGTTGGTCGCGCCTCAGCCCGCCGCGCCAGCCCCCAGCCCCGCCGGCCTCGGCTCTCCCGCCGCGCCCGAGCCTGCCGCCTACAAGCTGGAGGACCTGGAGACCCTGGCCACTGTGGGTGAGTGCGGGAAGTGGTGAGGCGGCGGGACTGGGGAGGAACAAAGAAGCTGCCCAGGTGCCTGCCTGCGGCCGTGCCCGGGAGGAGGAGGGCGGGCAGCGCTAGGCGCAGCTCGGCGCTCTCCCGGCGGGCGTGGTTCCCGAAGAAACCCCACCGGCCAGCTGCCCCCACCCCTGCCCGAGCGTCCTCCTTGTTTGGGTTTTTTTTTTGGGGGGGGGGGTGGCGTCCCCTTCCTCCGCTCCTTCCTTTTCTCGCACCGCGACCGGGAGCCGCGACCGCTGGGCGTTGTGGGCCCGCTGTGAGGCAGCGGCGCTGGATCGTCGGCCGTTAACGGCCGGCAGGTGCCGCCGGCCCTTTGGGGCGACCCCTTCCCCACCCCTCCCAGCCCCCCCACCCCCCCACCCGCCTCCACACGTATCCGCGGCCCTGGGGAGGGGGCCCGCCGGCGGGTGCGGAAGGCAGCTCGGCTCCGTAGAGCCGCCCGCGTTGTGGCTGTACGGCGCTCGGGAAGACGCGGCTGCAGCCTTTCGTGTAGTTGGGGAGCCGCGCCGCGAGTCTGCGGGAGGGTGTTGGCATTGTCTGTCCCTGGCGCGGCTGTGCAAGTGTCATCGTCGCTGGCTGCGGCTGAGCGAGCCTGGAACCGGGTCTGGCCCGTCAGCGAGGCGGGGACAGTCGCTGCCGAAGCCTAAAGCCCTTTCAGTGTAAAACCTGATTTATCTGGTTCAACTTCATTTACCTGCATCGTGATAAAAAGGAAAAATAATAAAAATTCATCATTTAAATGTAGTTGTCGGGCCAGTGGAAAGATCAAACAGGTTAAATGAATACAGCGAGGTGTATTTAAAAAAAAACCCTGAATATTGATGCGGAGGCGCTTTGCGTGTGTAGGATTTGGTTAGAAGGCAAAGTTGCAGCTCCCGTCTAGCACGCTAGCAACTCAGCCACATGCAGAGTAAAGGTGTGTAGTAATTGGGCAGCTCAGACGGCGGTGATGCCTGTCGTGTTCATAGCCACTGGTGTCCGGCTGCGCATTGCGTTTGAACGCGCGTACATGTAGTTACGTACCCTTTTGCACCTGGTTTGAAGGATTTCAGCTACACGGAAGTTACATTCTGCTTTCTAGATAGGACTCTGTAGTGATTTTTGAATAGATCTATTCCAGTAGGTGCTGTAACTCTCAATTTCCCAAAGCTCTCTTCAGCAAAACAGGCATAATTTAACCCTTTTGTAGTGAAGTTAATGTTTTTTAAAAGGTCTTTAAAAATGGAGAATGTTATAATTGGTGAAGACTGTGTTATGTTAAACAACGTATGAAGTACGTTGTTTGTTGAGATAATTTTTCCAATTTTAAATGTGAACAGGCACTTAACTGAGAAAATAATTGAGATCATTAGGAGACTGCTAGATGGGCTTCTGATGTTTCTGGGTTTTCCCCCAGCAGTGATTGTTACTGTTTGTTACATCATGACTAGTTGCCGTGGATACAGTCATCATCACAAAGGATTATATCTTCCATAGGCTGCTGGAAAATAGTAATTTTTAAAGAAGGCATAATAGTTACAGAAATGTTTCTGAAGCCAGTACAGAAATGTAGAAGTAATCCTGGTGACAATTTTAAACAGCATATCTTTTTCAAGTGTTCTTTAAGGTGCTTCTTAGAGGTTGAGGAAGAGGAAAGTCATGATTCCATAAGGAGTAAGCAGACACTTAAAAAGAGAGTTTGATATGAAGATGCAGGAAAGGGAACAAAATGTACAAGGAGCAGTACTCCTCATGAGAGCACTGACAGAACACTTAAAGAACAGTCTCGCTTCTTTCTCTGTCTTCCCCAGCTTGATGGTTTTTTCTTCTCTCGAATAGCTCTGAGATGATCATTCTTTGCATTTCTTATGAACTGTGGCATTGGTTGTTTAGTAGTGAGAGGCAAGGCAAACTGCAAGTTTTGAAGGATATAAAAAATGTGCACAGGTAAATACATAAAGCCTTAGCTTATCAAAGAAGCAGAGCTGGTTTATTGTAAGTTGGTTTTAAAATGCATTTATGACATGCCCATGCACCTCAATAGAAAACTGGGAGGAGGAAAGAGATCTAGGTTCTGACCAGGAAGCAATAAAACAGCCTCAAAGCGATACCGAAACTGAACACATTCATACCTGCCTCTGAGTGGCAGAGTTTGTGAAGGATGTAGTGCCCCGCTGATGTCTTGTAGCGCATCTTAGATCTGAGCCAGTGACTCCCTGAGGTTGGGCTGCTGTGTGCGCACCTACTAACGTGCTATGTTTCATTCCTGAGTTAAATGGATTGCCAGTTAATTTGGTGCAGAATGCTGCAGGATACTATGTAGATGAGTAGTTTAGCTTGTAAAGCTCTTTTTTTGCTTGGCTAAGCCTTTCCTAAATTAAGTTAGTTAAGTGCAGTTTGGGTTTATATCCCATGTACTGAAAGAGTGTATCTGCAGTGGTTTCTGCCAATATAACACTATCCTTGGTTTTGATCTCCCTGCACAAATAGATGAGATTAATGTATTGTCATCAGTTTCACTACAGCAATTTAGGGTTGCAGTTTGTTTACTGTGATAAGAATAGCCACTTTCTTTCTGCTGAGGTTCTCAAAAGCTGTGTGCTCTGAAATGTTCAGAGATCTTTGTGAAGGGGAGGGAGATGTCAGAATTTCCTGTGTAATTTCTGTGTATCTTTTCTTATTAGAATTGCTGTTGCATAAGGACATATCCAGACTTAAAAACAATACAGCCTTTGAAACTATCAACACCAAAAAGTGGCAAAATAGGGAGGGGGCTCCATGCTCTTACAGCTTGGTTGTGGGTAATGTTAATGGTAACAAAATTATGTTGGTGTCTGTGAAACTGTGGTCATCCCTGACTTTAGGGACCTTCTTTTGCAGCATGGAATAAAGTTCATGTAAAAAAATAAAAATTGGAAGCAGTACCTCCTTTAAAACATAACAGCTAGTCTTTTAAATACCCTTCATAGTCTTAAGAGGATTAAAACCTCTCTGTTAACCTGACCACCGTAATGCAGGCTGCATTGCACATCGTCTCTGATTTTTGTTGGCTGTTGCGCCTGGTTTAGCAAAGAACTCAGTGTGAGGGAGTAAAGAGCAAAAGGGGAGAACGGTTTGACGTAATGATTAGGAGGACATTTATCTCCCCCAAACATCACAGGACTCTCAACTTTTGTTGTGGTGTTTGGCGGGCCCTTTGGTAAAAGGCATTGGGAGTGGAAGCTAGAGTACAGGTATGATTTTTGGAAAGTGCCCTAATATTTAGTCAATAAAGTGAAGTTAAGGGTTTGGGGCAGGCACAGGAGTGTGGTGCATACTGGTTTCTGGCACTAGTAGAGGTTGAACAGGAAGAGTGTTTC
This sequence comes from Hypotaenidia okinawae, assembly GCA_027925045.1. NCBI lineage: Eukaryota > Metazoa > Chordata > Aves > Gruiformes > Rallidae > Hypotaenidia > Hypotaenidia okinawae. The sequence goes on from BSDF01000001.1 coordinate 140,359,686, forward strand.
TTTGAGGGTACTTCCTGAGAGGTTGAAGATGTGGCTTTGAACCTTTGAGGTGGTTTTTAACTAGTTGCCTTACGTGAAAGGTGAGCACTCTTGCTCTGGAGCTATTGAAGGTGCCTGGTTGTCTACTTCTGTTTTTGAACTAATTTTCCTTTCAAAGGAGGCTGAAATACGAATGTTTGCTCAGCATGTTCAGAAACTGCTGCTCAGACAAGGCTGAAATACTCTTTGAGTCTCAGTTGAATTTACATACTCAGCTGTGCCAAGACTGAGACAGTTTAGTGCTGCATGGAAGCAAATAAAATCATATGCCATGACCAGCATGTTCACAGAAACTTAACTGCCAAAAGTTCATGGCCCACCCATCCTTACCTGAATCCACTTCAAACTTTCTGTAGGTTTGGTTGGTGGAACAGGGAGGCTGTGAAGACTAGTGGTGTACTTTCTAAACCATACTTGGTTTTGACTAGTTTCTAACACGACCAACCTTTCTATTCCACTAGCAGTATTCAGCTTCAGTAGGACACCTGATATATATCCTGAAATGGAGATATTAAATTTTTAATTATGCCATAATGAAGAAGTAGTTTAGTTAGAATAGTAAGTACAGGATAACCAGAAGATACTTCTTCACTTTTGGGTAAATGAAGTTGTGAGAACAGATGTTATGTTCCTAAATGAAATGCTTGTTAACAGAGAAGAGGGAAGGAAATGAACTCCACAAGGAAAAAGATGACAAACTTGTTCTTGCCCTCTCTCCTCTGAGATCTGTTTCTTGCCTGGTTTTCAAAGTGCAATGAATTCCATAGCAGGCTTTAAAAATGTAAATTGGGTTTTGTAAGTCTATTCTATTGATTGAAATATTTTAATAATAGTCTTTTCATGCGAAAAGATTCTTGTAAACAACTGTTCCCATGAAACTTTCCTCTAAACAAATGCAGAATAAAAAATTGGGCAAACCAGTATTTTAATTTTTATGAGCATGGGAAAATTTAAAAAACTACATGGGAAAAGTGAGGCACAACATATTTTTAAATACTTAATTTCACTGTGTTCATGCACACACAAAACATGCTAGCATATTTCAGATGTCATATCAGTAGGGCAGTGGCTACAGAACTGCAGTCTAATGCTGTAAGAAGGAATCTGCTCCCCTGTAGGACATTACAGTACTATTTTCACTGTCCAAGTAAAAATAATCTGCATCAGAATAGCGAAGTTTTTCACTAACAAAGAACATTGTTGGATTCATTATTTATTTTTAAGGGGCTGAAATTAGTTCGGTTTCCTACCAAGTTTTATTTTTGGTTTTGCTACAGATATCTTCACCTATTCAAGATATTCTAATGGATGTGTGAGCCTTTCCTTCCCTGTTTTGTTGGAAAATTATACAAAATAGTCCGTACTGCAATGATAAATAATAATCTATGATTTTGCTTGGCAATGCTCTTAAATACCACAAGTTTTGAAAGAAAACATGATCTGAGTGTTGTGACTATAATGATGACCTGAATTCACCATTACATTTGTACATCTTTGAGACTTTAGTCATAAAGCTAAATGACTTGGGTTTTGTTTTCACTCTGTCTGTGGAATGTCTTTCTTGCTTCATTTTTCCCTCCCACAAGATCATACTTGTCCTAAAATAAATCCTGAGTATTGTTATAACTCATGTTCTAGAGAGAAAATGACCAGGTGTGACTCAGCTTTCTTCTCTCACTTTTCCTGTTATCCACTGCTGAGGCAAATTTCAGTAACAGGTCCTTTTGCATCAGGTTTTTATTCTTAGTGGGTGGAAAAGATGGATTGAAACAAAAGATCAGAAAAGGGAGAGTATATGGAAGAAGTCTAAAAATGTGAAAACTGAGAAAGTTCACGTTTCTGCTTTCTGTTTCTGATGTTTAGAATTGGTGTTGGGGTAAACAGCTAGTGTTTGCCTGTCACGTGTTTCTTTTGCCTTAATCTTATTTAGATGTCTTAACTGATTGCAGAAAGAAATTCAGTATTCTTTCTCTGATGTTGTGAACGTGACTGTGTTACAGAACGGGCTTTGACACTCAAATATACTTCTTGAAGAGAAATTACTTTAAGTCCTAAAAATAGCTCAGAAATGCCCAGAAGTGCCTGTTGCAGTGCAAATAATCTGACAATTTGGAACCCAACTACTGCTAATATTTAAGAAATAAGAAGCATGCGTTACTCTCCGTCCACAAAATTGAAAGCACCCATCACCACACCTTCCACCTACCAAGTTTCTGCTTAAAAAACCCTAATGCTCCAGGTGAAGATACTGTTGAGAAGTTCTTCTGTCAAGTGTTGTGTGTCAAGCCAAAGATAGAGAACCTGAAAGAAAATAAAGATTTGAATTACATTTTTTCTTCCCCTTTCTTCATAAGGGAGGAAATACGAAATTAAAGTACTGGTGGTTTACAGCATGTAGGCTCTTGGGGCTTGACTCACCTTTTCTATCTTTAGGTTCATGAGTTTGCATGTCTGGACTGCTTATAGCGAACAGGGAGAGCAGCCTTTTGGAGATGGATCTCTTGATATTTTGGCTTTTTCATCATGAAAACTTAGGGAAATGAATCCCAAGCTCAAGTGCATTTAATCCTGGTTTGGCCCACTTGAGGGGTGATACACAATACATGAATATTAAAAGAAAATGATGATGGCGTTTATCTACCACTTAACTTTTGTTGTTAGCAATGAAGAGTGGTTTGGTTTTTTTTTTCTGAAGTAATAGGTGGGAGCTTTGTGTTTACCTAGCAAGGGCTTGTCTGGGCATAAGTTCTTCTTAACCAAATTAGTTTAGGTTGAACAATACAGTGTCTTTATTGTTGATGCTTATCAGCATAAAACATCTTCAGCGCTGGCTTGTACTACTGGGAGTAGTTTGACACAGTGTCTTTACTTGAGAAAGCATCTTTCTATTTCCACGTGGTTTTAGGTGTTTTTCTTAGTAGCTTCAAAGATGCTGGTAAGTAGTATTTTGCTGAGTACTGTGTTTAGAGTGCACCTGGGATATTCAGGGGACAGGGAAGAGCAATTCTCAAAATTAGACTGCATTTTTATTCCCCACAGGAAGACTATCATGCAAATGTCTCTTTAAAAAATGAGCTGCTGCTCTAGTGTGAAGTACAAACAGTGATTAAAAGAATGTCGTATCATATGCCTTCTTTCCTATTTTTTAAAAAATGAAATTATTAACTATTGAAGGTGTATCAGAGTTTCCTCTAGTACAGCCTCTTTTTTATATAGAGACTGTAAATTTAGAGTGCTAAGGAAATTCACCTGTGAAACAGGTGAGTAAATTGTGAAAATAGTTAACCAAACACAATGTATTTGGAAAGTGAGTGAAATGTCACAGAATGAGAAAACATTAAAAAAGCCCACTTACTCTTAGTGTCATTAATGTATTTCTGTGGATAGTTGTGGTCTTGCTTTGTTAATTTTGGTAATATGTTTACCATTTTAGGCAAAGAATATATTTCAGGGGTATTGAAATAATTACAGTTGTGATGGTGAGACTGTAAATTGGTAAATTAAAGGCTTTATTGAGGGTTTTCTGGACATGGTGTTTGAGAAGATGTTGCCTCTGGAACAGTGAGTGAGGGGTTTTTTTTTCTTCTAAAGGTTTAGGACAGGATACAAAATAGATCCTACAGATTTATCATTCTGGAAAGCTTGTTTGATCTTGAAGAAAACATCTTGTTCTAATCTGAAGAGCATTTTGAAAATACTGAAATAGCAATCTAATTTTGGGGATTAACTTAAGCTTGTTTGGGTTTTTTCCCCACACTTTAAGGGCAACAGTCTTAATGGGCTCTGAATTCTGTGGTTTTACAATTTAGTTTAAGTAACTGAACTGTGAATATCTAACTTCTTTCACTGAAAGGCTAAAAGATGACTGGAGCAGGGGAAAGAGTGTTGAAACTGCATGTCCTAGTGCATTGGAATGTGCTCTTGACTTATGTGTTACACAATACACAATTAAAGTTTTCCTTTCTAGACATACCTAAATGAGATTTAAACTGTCTTTGCATCGTAGCAATACAGTTGCTGGTTTTATTGAAAAGTGCTTGTGCAAAAGAAGCTTGCCTGAGCTGCTGTGTAACACTCAGACTGAGGGATTTGAATTAATATTTATAACTAGTTTGAGGATGTTTGCATTGCAGAGTTGCTATTCAAATGCGTGGATGCTTGTCATGGTTTAACCCATTTGGCAGCTAAAATAACCACAAAACCATTTGCTCCACCCTTACCCTCTCAGTGGGATGGGAGAGGAGAATTGAAAAGGGGGGCAGGGGGAGATATAAAACTCGTGGATTAAGATAAAACCAGCTTAATTGGACAGAAAAGAATTATAATAATAAGAGAATATAGAAAACAAGTGATGCACAGCACAGTTGCTCACCACCTGAAGCCAATGCTCAGCTAGTGCCTGAGCTGCGCTGCCTCCCTGCAAAACAGCAGTTGCATGCAGAGCCATGATGTCATACAGTATGGAATATCCCTTTGGCCAGTTGCGGTCAGCTGTCCTGCCCCTCCCAGCTTCTTGAGTGCACCCCTCCTTCTCATTGGCAGGCCAGTATGAGAAGCTGAAAAGTCCTTGACTGCTTGGCAACAACTAAAATATTAGCATGTTATTAAGGCTTTCCTCATCCAGAACTGAAAACGCAGCACTATACCAGCTTCCTGGGAAGAAAATGCTGAAATGGGGACAGGACTGCAATTTCGTTTTGGTGAATTCTGACAGATGCCTTACCAGTCTTAAATTGTGATGTCTGGTCACTTTTGTTCATGAAAATTATCCACTCTTCCTGTTTCTTCACTTCTAATCCCAGCTTGGAGTGGTTGGTAGTTGGCCTGTTAATTGATTGACAGTAACTTTTGTGTAAATGTATTGCTGTTTTTCTCCAGGGAATCAATTGGTCTGCTTTGATAGTACTCAGGCTAATTGCTAGTGTGTGTTTGTGGTTTATTTATCGCTGAAACACATTAAAAGTAATGAAGTAACCATCGGTTCCATGTGGCTGAACTGCCTGGTGTAACGTACTTCTGTATAATACCAGTGGCGATGGAATGCTAGCCTTACAGGTTGGGTTGATCTGGTCAGTGAAACCATTCCCAAAGTCTTGCTTTGACCCTCAACTTCCTAGTCTGTCGAGGGATCAGGGAAGTCCAGCTCGAGTTGACTGACATGGTAGCATTGGACAGATGGTTGGATTTGGTCACAGTGGTCTTTTCTAACCTTAAAGATTCTATGATTCAATTCGATTTACTTTATAGTTAAGTTTATCTGAACTGCAAATTGCCCCTCAGGCAATTTGAATACTTTGAAGTATCTGGATTTCTAGCTTTGTGACTTCATTTGTTGGGGACTGTTTAATACCAAAGTAAAAGTAGATTGATTATATGGTTTTATTTCATTTGCAGTGTATTTCATAGCCTTATGCCAACAGGTTATGGTGTCTAAAAAAGACAAATTTTTATGTAAAATCTTTGCTTTTGTTTCTTTCCTGTATATTTAGTTTGAATATCACCTACAACTTTCTGTTGGGTTATCAATTTTATATACATGTGTGCATATACATTTTAAATTATATAAAGTCATTAAAAAGTTCTACAGTTCTGCATTTTAATATAGGAATATGGAAAAGTCTTCTGCTCAGTTTCTATCGGCATATATAGGACTTCTTAATTGGCTATCTCTTCAACTTTGTAGAAATGAAGATCTGCTATTCATACTGTTTCTTCAACGTGTAGCTCTTTTTTTTTTTTAAACTTGGATATTTTTATTTCCTGAAAGGATTGATTCAGAGTTAATTTTGCATGGAAGGTCACATTTGGTATTTGTTAATTTGATTCTACCATGCAATTTGCAAGACTTCAAGTATAATGATTTATATTTCGTGTTTCTTGGAGTACTTGGGAAAGGCAACTCATGGCAGAAAAGTTATATAACTATTATTAGCAGGTGTAAACTGTAACTTAAATATGGATTTGGTTTTTGTCTTGAGTACACTTGCTATTGTCTAATGCATATGTTTAAAAAGCACTAAAACTATCAATGCAGTATATTATAGTCACACTTTCAAGGCAAAATAAAATCTCTGATGTTGTCTAATGCAAGAGGAAATCATGTGGAGCTGCCAAGGTTTAGGATTTTTTTTTTTTTTAAACAAGATTCTTACAAAGGAGGTAATGGTTTGTTACCAAAATCATAGGAAATAACCATTTAAGGTACCTACTATACATTATTTTTTATGACATTTGGTATGGTTCTTCATTAAAATGTAGCTTCTTTTACAGTGTGCTTACCATTTAAGTGTTGTTCTGTTTGTACTGAGGAATAGGGAACTCTGAGCAATCTGATATATTTACAGTAATTACACTGCCATTATTGTTTAAAGGTGCAGAGAGCTCTCTGGATTAAAGTAAAAGGTCTGTTTACTGTTGCATTTTATGCAATGCAGGTATTGCTCTGATGAGTAAATTAAATGCTCCAGAATTGTTTAGGTGGATGTTAAGGCACCTGTTCCTCCATAGACTCTTCAAAAATGGGCTAAACTTGGTGTAAGATTTTTTTATTTGCTCCTTTACTCATTAGGATACACTGTAATAGCTATATGGATGGTGAACATAAAGAGGCTGGGAGCTGACTCTTTATGTGAAACTTCTGGATACTTTAATAGCAGACTCCTCTAGCCACCTGCCCTGAATTTGATGACAGACTTCTAGCCTCAGACCTCTTCCTTCCAGCTTCTTATTGGCTTCTTACTGTTCCTTGGGTGCAGGAGATGATAGCCTGTACAGTTTTAATTTGCATGGTTGGCCAAAAATAACTTCAGAGTATGCATTGTAAAATTTTAGTTTGTTTTCAGGAAGATTAATGGGTAACTCCTTGTCCATCCTTGGCAAACAAACAATGAGACAGCTGCTGGTCAGTCTGTTTCTAAACTGGGATTCTTGTCCTCTTTCCTCAAAATCTTTTAGGTTGCATGCTGGTGTGCCGAGGCCATGTTCTGAGCCCACTAAGTTCTCCGTGATGTTTTGTGACAAGCTGTGAGACAGGCAGCGTGTCCTACAGGACAGAACCATTAGAAGGAAAACAAAGTCCCTCAGATTTGTGAAGAACATGGGCAAGAAACCCCAAAACTAACACCACTTGTAACACCAAGTATTTTAGAAGACATGCAAATATATTTCATTGGGGGGGGGAGTGGGGAGAAGGTGGGTTTTTTAAGTTAATAGTTTGGGTTTCAGCTGTACACATTTCATCTTCATCAGTTGAAAATCATAGAATCATAGAATTGTAGGGGTTGGAAGGGACCTAGAGAGATCATCGGGTCCAACCCCCTGCCAAAGCAGCTCCCTAGGACATATCACTCAGATAGGCGTCCAGATGGGTCTGGAATATCTCCAGAGAAGGAGACTCCACCACCTCCCTGGGCAGCCTGTCCCAGGGCTCTGTCACCCTCACTGGGAAAAAGTTCTTCCACATGTTGGTGCGGAACTTCCTGTGCTCCAACTTGCCCCTTGTCCTGTCTCCACAGACCACTGAAAAGGGGCTGGCTGATTCCCCCTGCATCCCCTGCTTAAGATAATTATAAACATTAATTAGGTCCCTCCTTAGTCTTCTCTTCTCAAGGCTGAACAGTCCCAATTTTCTCAGCCTTTCCTCATAGGGGAGATGCTCCAGGCTCTTTATCATCTTCGTAGCCCTTCTTTGGACCCTCTCCAGGAGATCCCTGTCTTTTTTATACCAGGGAGCCCAGAACTGGACACAATACTCCAGGTGGGGCCTGACCAGGGCAGAGTAGAGGGGGACGATCACCTCCCTTGACCTGCTGGCCACAAAAGCAGAAACAAATTGTGTCGCTTCCATTATTGATACTGTAAAGCCTATGAAAGCTATCCTTTTAAAGTGTTTAATAGAATCATTGAGTGGTTTTGGATGGAAGGGACCTCAAAGACCGTTTAGTTCCAATCCGTCTGCACTGTGCAGGGACGTGCTCCACTAGATCAGGTTGCCCAAAGCCCCATCCAACCTGATCCTGAACGCTTCCAGGAATGGGGGTTCCACAGCCTCCCTGGGCAACCTGTTCAGTGCCTCACCGCCCTCACAGTAAATAACTTGTCCCTAATATCTAATCCAAACCTGCCCTCTTTCAGCATGAAGCCATTATCCCTTGTTGTATCTCTATACTACTTGATGAAAAGTCCCTCTCCCACTTTCCTGTAGGGCCCTTTTTTTAAGTATTGGTAGACCACATTAGGTCTCCCCGGAGCCTTCCTTCTCTTCTCCAGGCTGAACAAGCACAACTCTTGCAGCCTTCATAGGAGAAGTGCTCCAGCCCCCTGATCATCTTCATGTCCTTCCTCTGGACTCACTCCAACAGTTCCATGTCTTTCCTGTACTGAGGACCCCAGAGCTGGATGCAGGTGAGGTCTCACCAGAGCAGAGTACAGGGGCAGAATCACCTCCCTGGATCTGCTGGCCACGCTGTTCTTGATGCAGCACAGGACATGGTTGGCCGTCTGAACTGCTAGCACACACTATATCCATTGTTCTAAACTCTAGAAATGCTTCACATCAGCATTATCTCAGGTCTTTTCATTGGAAACATTTCTTACAAGCTAAATGATGTATCCAGGTTATGCTGGTACCTTTGTTATTACATAGGCTTGAATTTTTCAGTGCTCCTACTGCACTGTCGGTTGTAGATTAGACAGAATACAACCTTGTTAGCTTAATCTGGGATAATTTTGAGCAGGTTGTGCATTTTGAAAAATAACAATATTTGACATCTGAAATCTAAAGGATATTTTGGAATTATGGCTTTCCCTACCAACCCCTAAACTGCCCCCAAAAAAACCCTAAAAACAACCCCACAAAAAACCAAAAACCCAAAACAAAACCCAGAAAGTGCACAATGATTTAATTTTATGAGCAGAAGTTGAGCATAAGATGTGGCTAGGGTATAATTCCATAAATATTAAACCTGAGTCACATCAGGGGTGGATTGAGAAAATCCTGTTTAGCAAGTGTTTTTAATACTTTTTTAACATGAAATATGTGTTGTACTATACTGCAGGTGATAGTACTTACAAGTGAATTGTCTGTTGAGTAAAGCTTGCAATACATGCTAATAGTAAATAGAGAAGCAATTCTGTGAAATGGAAAGATGATAATACCACTGACTGCTGAGCATTGGATAATTAGTCACAATCTTTTTTTTTTTTTTTCCTGGACAGTTCTGCAGGTCAGCCCATCAAAATTAAAACTAAAGCAGGGGTTGGTTGTATAGTTATAGATTTCATAGCTTAGAGTATGCCTGTTTAGGCAATTCCTGTTAAGGATAACATTAGTTTTTATATCAAATAGTGAAGTATTTGTGTTAGTCATTGGCACAGCTTTTTTTCTGCAGTCTCCCAAGGAGGTATATTTTGACAGTGCAATGCTAGTTTCTTCCATCAGTGATCTGGAGGACCCCTTATATATCAAATGATAACTTCAATGGTCTCTGTCCAGTCTTCTGAGACACTTGTTTCTGAGAAGTGTGCAATCATGTGAAAGAAACTGCAGTTTGCTTCTCAGAACAGTAAATACCTAATATGCCAATTTATTTTTCTTGTTTGGCATATTTCATCTCTCCTCAGGGTAGAAGTATAACTTTTATCTTTGCTGCTGGAAACTTAACATGCTTCAGCTTCTGTAAAAAGTGGTAATGGATGATAAATTAACTACCATCAGATACCAGTAACTTTCCCTTAGGATTGATTTGGGTTATATATGAAATGATGAACCAGCCCAGATAGATTGGTTTTATGTTTGTTTCTAATCCTTGTATCTGGACTTGGCTTCTAATTTTAGCACATTCTTTGCCTGTGTGCTATTTCTTTATGAGTAAGTCCTGAATTATAAATTACATTGAAATACTTGTTCTTCAAAATGAATAATTTAAAATACATTTCTATTGAAAAGTGTACTATGTCAACTATAATAGCGAAAGAACCTCCTAGTAATCAATGATAATACAAATTTGGAGAAAGAGAGTCCACAAGGGCATGTCAGGTACTCTTGGCGTGTGAACTACAAGCTCATGGATTCAATTAACTGTAATTTAATCTATCCTATCAAGGTGGTGTTGGGTTTGCTATTCATTGCTGTCTTTGCTGCAGACTTGATCCCATTTTTAAATATCAGGCTAGGTTCAGATAATTAATTCTGAGATTTTTATGGGGTGAGAGAATAGAAGTGAGAAGCAACTGTTGCAGTAAACCAAAAGATGCATTAGCCTCTGGTTGGGTAAATGGATGTATGCAGGTATATCTACATAGCTATGTACATGGGCACGTGTTGCTAAGAAATTTGATGTTAGATGAAGATAGTTGTAACATGGCAGAGTGAAATAACTGAAAGTTTAAAACAAAATATTGATTCTTATAAAAAAAAGAACTTGGTTTTATTTTCAAGATTTGAGTATTAATGACTAACTGCTTTCAGTGACTGGGAAGTTGAGAACACTGGGGACATAAAAAGGGCTCTGCGTGTCTGACTGGTGCGTAACTGAAACTTTGATATCATGGTTTGGTACTTTTGCTTCTGCTAGTAAGGTCTACCTAACAGTCTTCACTATTATTACTGTTATATAATATTCTTGATACTGTTTAGGAGTTAAGGTCTGGGAAGTAACTCCCTCAGGGCCTGCGAACAAGCCAGTTGATAAACCTTACATGATGAAAATTGGTTTTCATGCCATACTCTAAATAGACTATATGTAGAAGTTACTCTTGTGTCTAGAACAGAGTTTTGTGAGAAAGGGTATAATCAAGTAACACTAATGATGGACTCAGTTTGAGATCTCAAAGTTCTGATCTCGTGATCCGTTTTGATGAGAGAGAGGGCATTTCGCTGGGGTTTGTGATTTGTTTGTTTCTTTTTAAGCTTTGTTTTCCATTTGAGGCATTCTTTAGATTAGTTAGGCCCTTAAGGATGGAGAGCTGTCCGTGTGTATTGAATCAATGTATTGGCCAAGCAGCTGTCCTGAAATGCAGGTTTTGACATCTTGATTGACTTTCCATTGTACGCATCGTAAATGATTTGCCACTGTGCTGCTTTGACCTTAGTCACCATTGGGCTAGTGAGTTGTTAGGCTGAGATTTTGCAATTCGAAGTGAGTCTTAACAGTTATTAGTAAATGATGAGATTTTTATCAACCAGATTCAATGCTGTCTTGTCTTCTCAGTGTATTTAAAAACTGAACTAAATGTATTTTTCACTGTTTGAAATGCTTCCAGATTTTATATGGCAAGTTCTCAGGTCTTACGGGAAGGTTTGTGAAGGGTACATGCTCATGTACATGCCTACAGTTTTCCTTCTTAAGGATTTTGTGGTTTTTTGTCTTCTGGTATTACTCAAACCCGAAAACATGAGGATGAGTTGAGTTTTTTATATTAATGGATCCAATCTTTGAATTGGCTGATAATAATTAGTAAAGGTCTACTCAAAACCTAAGTAGAAAACATAAATTGGAACAAATTTGTCATCAGAAATGACAGAAAATATAGAGGAGACATACTGTGCTGTTAATGGGACTTAGTAGTGTTCTTCAGTACAGGCTTTGATTTTTCTTGTATTTAAGCCTTCTTATGCTATTAAATACTGTTTTGTATTGGATAATTTGGTCATTCTATAAAGGCAGTTATTACATAGTATAAAATGAGTCTGAAATAATTTGTCTGCATTTTTGATATAAATATTCCAAGAACTACAGAGTTTAGCTCTTGTCCAGTGTTTAAATTAACCTTGAAATTTAGGATTGTTGCAGCTTGTAAGTGTAAATCGAGGCAAGGTATATTCTGCTCACCTCTCCAACCAAAGCATCTTTTCAGGAATCCTAAAAGGCTTCGTGTATGTGTGACTGAAGCATGTGTATTGTAGGATATTTTATTTCCCTTTGTCATTGGTGTTTAATTTTGAACCTTACCCTTCTCTGTGCCCATCATGTGACTGTATGAAGAATTCTCAATTTTGTACTGTGACTCATGAGTAATTTAAATATCATAAACTATTTATTATAAATATACATTAAATATTTTTGTTCAGGGGCAGGTAATAGTCATTGCAGAAGAGATTTATTTCCATAACCTTGTCTGTCAGTCTTGGTTTTGGAAAGGGAAAATTTTCTTGGTTAGGGATTTCACCTATACCTTCGCCAGTTGGTGACGTACTGCGTCTTTCTACATGTGTTTTCAGATGTATGAAGTTAACACATCATATTTAATGCAAATGGTGTTTAAATACTGTACCTAGATAATTTTATGCTTAAAATGTGGTGCAACTGTATAGAAACCATGTCCAGCACAAAAATGCCATCTGGTATCAGCCTAAAAGTTTATCCTTACTGTTGCAAGATTAGTCATATTGTTATGACTGTTATGATATGTGTCATAGCCTTTGAAACTTATTTTATTATTGACTGTAGTGACCCGTTCAGGTCTTGGTTTTCATTTTCTTGTACAGTTTGTTTCTTGAGGGTCGCTATGAAAATCAAGGTGGTTTCATGAAAGGAAGACCACGGTCGTCTTCTGCTGCAGTATTAAGAGTTTGCACTAAACACAACTGTTAAATTAACATTGGCATGATTTCAGTAACATCAGGTATTAATACAAAGAATATTTTCAGTCTTCTATTGGTAACTTAATTCCTGGGCACTATAGAGATTTTCTTCTGAAATGTTTAACTGATATTTGAGAACAGAATTTAGAGACTGGGATTTTGAAACTTAGTGTTTGCGTTAGTGCATTTGTACCAGTTCCATATCAGATATAATTTTATTTGGATATTCTAGACTGACTTCCTCTTTATCACATAATAGCTCTTTATGTGGAGACCATTATGATGCCCATGCCAGTGCCAAACAACAGGGATTTCATCACCTTTCCTTGGACAGTGTTACACTATATTTTGCAGTGTAGTATGAGAGAATTTGTAAAGGTAATGAACACGTGAAGTAAATTCTAGATGTCTAGTTCATCTTTACTCAGTAGTCTCTCAGGAATATCAGTTGATTCTGTCTTATGAATATAAATGAAACCTTCCCTTTGAGGAATACTTCATTCCTCTCCTGAATTTTCTGTGTATTGATCCTCAACCAAACATAAATCAAATTCATAGTACTTGTTCCAGATTGAAAGAGTGTTTTAGGAGAAGCTTCTTACTGGCTTTTAGCTTGATTTTATTTTTGTAAAGCTTAATTTATGAAAGTTAGAATACAGGATCTCAGTGGCCCAGCACACTGTGGTTTGTAGATGCAAAAAAAATTCTGTGTCTTTCAGGAAGGTATAATTTTGCTATAGTTACAACACTCAGTCCTTTGTGCCTTTTTATTAGAAAATCTTCAGCATTCAGTGCAACCACTTCAAACAAAGATCAAACTGAATAAAGGTTTCAGAAAAGGGCTTAGTTGCATCCGAAATCCTCTTTCTGTTTGTCTGCATAACAGGTCAAGTAAACATCATAGTTTTAACTACGGTCCAAGACACTCTTATGCTGTACAAACTTGAATAACACGTAAAACTACACATCAAATGGGTTAATGCAGGCTTGCAAATTGAATGGAATTTAAGCTGTGATTATTTGTAAAAGCTATACCTCTTCTTTCTTGTGCGCAATGCCTGTTTATTAACTATAATCTAGCATTTAAAAAAAAAATACTGATAATGAGCTGGCTTTTTTACTAGCAGATTTATGTATTGTACCAGCAGGTTTTATTTGGGTCACAGTGCTGAAGCTTACACCCTTGTTTAGGAATCATTTGGCATAGTGTTGGTGACACATATGAAGAATTTTGTGAATTGCTAAAATTCTGTTTTAAACCTCATCAGTATATACTTCCTTAGACAAATGAACGTGCGTGACCATTCTGTGTCAGTCATGGCCATGTCACTAAGTCCCATCTGCACATACCTGAACGTGTAACTGGGAGGTTGGTTTCATTTATCTGAAGGTGTAGGCAGTGTAAATGGCTCTCAAATCTACATGTGTAGACTCACTTTACAATCAGCAGAGGGAAATGGGTGCCTCTGGGTTCATAGATTGCACGTGTAAAACTTCTCAACTGGATATAGAAGACCCTTTTTTCTCTCTGTTGGATCGGATTCCACCTGTCTGGTTCAAAGGTCATCTCTGTAGTGACATGAGGTTTGTGTTTGGGGTACAGACAAGCTGGTTGGTTACTGCTTGTACACAGGGAGCCTCCAGCTTTACTACTTGCATATTTTTGAGTTCCCACCATAAACTGCAGCAGGCCAAGAACAATGGCAGCCTTTCAGGACATGTATCCCCTGTATCATTTAGTGTGCAGCCATAAAGAGATATGGGGACACGTGGGCCTCTGACGTAAGCTTCTGTTAAACTTCTGTTATTAAAAGAACTAAGAACTCCAGATGAGCATTTTTCAAAAATACCAGTCTTATGGCTTGAAGGTGTAGAGTGAAGAACAAACTTTCTCATGCTTCAAGACCTTAAACTAGGATAAGTACTACTCACTGGACATTGTGTCCAGAGGGTTGTTTGTTGGTTTGATTTTTCTTTTGCTATCCTAAGTTAGCTCTAGGTCAGTGAAGTTTTAAAAATGAAAGTCAAAAGTTTTTTGGAGAAAAAAAAGCTTAAAAAAAAATGGGAAAAGTGGTACTGGCCCCCACTGAACTTTAATTTCACTGCTAATTTGATAGAATTGTTTTCTAAATATTAGTGTATCTGGATTTCAACCTGGCCTTTGTAGCTAAATCTCTTTTTTTTCCTTTTTTCTTTTTTTCTGGTATATGTGTGCATAAATAAATTTGCAAGTGTGTTTCCAGCCTAGGGCCTTCTGTGCCAAATTCTGTGGTAACACATGAAATAGCAGGAAATAGGCAACTAACAGAAAACTGTTCAGAATTACCTATTTAGCTATTTCCTGAAACATAGGAGAGAAATAAAATGTGTGCTTGACTGCATTTAAATGAAGTCAGAGTCTTTGATCTGCCTTCACCCAGGAGCTCTTCAATGTAATTTACTCTTCAGTGTTATAAAGCAGCATAGAAATGCCATGTGCAGTAGTGAATAGATAATGTTTCAAAAGTGTGAAGAAATCCAGTTTTGTGCAGTCTGTGAAAGCCCCCCTCCCCCCGATTTGCTTCTCCTTTAGATGAAGATGGAAGCAAAATGTAATTGAAAGGAATGTATTATAAGAGGTACCAGCCCCTCAAAGGCTTCTGTCCAGCACTAGTGAAGGAGGAAATCGGTCAAGTACAAACAATGCAGCTTTTATTACATTCATTCAGCAATAATAAACCTTTGTACTTTAACAAGATTTTTTTTGTTTGCTTTTTAAAAGGACACAGTCAAGGATATAAAGCTTGATACTTTCTTTGTGTTCATATAGAACTGACTTGCATCAAGTAGTTCTTCTGGAGAAAACAAAGGAAGAAATCTGCAAGAACTGAGTTTCAGGACAGATGGAAACGTGATGATTACATAAAAGTCCTAGAAGTGTGAGAGGCACATATTTCTAGGTTGAAAAGGAAAGTGGCTGATCTGGATTTAGACACATACTAAGTACCCCCATTTTAGCCTCACCTAGTTCATAGGGGACTGTTGTGCATTAGTTACATGGAGTCTGATAATCTCAGAGATACATGTGGCAACATGGGTTCAAACTTTAGCTGCAAAGTGATCCTTTAAATCCTTTGCAGATTGTTGCATTTATGTTTGTTTCTTAGTCACCAAAATGTTATTTTTACTTATTTTTCTTGGATAAGAACATGAGCACAGCCATGTTTTGTCTATGTTAGACTGGACAACTTTAAGGTTTTCTGTTTGGGTACAATTTTAAGCTGTCTCCATACAGTAGTTTTGGAGCAACATCTAGGACTTAATATGTTCAGCTGTAGCAATTGACAGGGCAAACAGCTACTGGAACATCTATTAAAGTACCTGAACTGTGATGTGTCTTGTACAGAGGTGCTGGCTTAATCCTTTAAGAACTTAATGACTGTTTCTTTTTGTTGAAGTTACATAAAAAGGTTTTGAGTCTGTCCTTGACTTTGTGACATAGCAAGTTCTTGGGGTGGGTTAGTTATTTTGTTTGGTGGGGTCTTTCGGTGTTTTATGGGGGTGGGGGGAGTTTGGTGGGGTTTGTGGGTTTTGTTTTTTTTTAACCAAAACAAAAATGTCTCCATGCTGAAGTTGAATAAAGCAACTAGCCAAATCAGGTTTTGTAAACAGGAAAACTGAAGGTGAAGATAGAATTGCAAACAAATGATCAAGAGAGAAAGCTTCAGTGTCCTCTTGGGTAACAATTTGACTGTGGGAATTAAACTTGGCAACAGAGCTGTTTTGTTTTGCTTTTTTTTTTTCCAATTTAATATGACCTTGCATAGGTTTTACTCACTGTCACTTTTCCTGTCTCCACTGGGAGGGGAAAAAACCAGTGTGAAGCATGTCTGGTACATCCAGTTCAGAATTCTGAATACAATACTAATCCCAACTCCAGAAGTAGGAACCATAAGACCCTGAATTAAATAGTATCAGGAAAACAAATTGTGATTCATCATTTTGGGTTATAATGTAAAATATTTCTGTCATAGTATTTTTTACACATTTTTTTAAAAGCAATCAAAAGGAATCTTGTAGCCTAAAATCTGAGATTTAATGATACCTAGAATAATACTAACTTTATTTTAATTTTCTTTCTCTTTCCTCAAGTTTGGTTACTTTGTAATGCATTTACCTGTTTTGTCTGTGGTAAGCAAAAGTGTAACAAACTTTAATTACTACAGTGACTTTTAGCATAAAAGCCGTACAATTTGTTTTAGGTTTCATTTTAAAGAAGCTAATTCATAGTGTTACTAAATACTTAAAGAAAAAAATAATTAAAGCAAGTATAAAAGATTAACTCTGAGCACAAGTTAATTGGAAAGAATCATGAATTACTCTAACTGGTGCTCAAAATTCCCATCATGGAATGGTGGCTGGATGTTGGGTTTGATATGTCTGGGTTTTGTTGTTTAAATGTTTGTGGGTTTTTGCTGTGGTTTTGGTTTTTTGGGTTTTTTTAAGAAAAAAAACAACAACAACAAAACCTTGTCTTTAAAACAGGCATGTTAACTGATAGCTGCTTGGAATGCAAATGTTAATCTCTCCCTGCTTGAAAGAAGCAATTCTGTGAATTAGATCTGAGTGGTGTTTTATAACTGTAAAAGTTCCAAAGATGGCCTATCATGCTAGTAGAATTTCTAATTTACAGATTCTTTTCCAACTGTTAAAAATGACACTTTTCGATAATGCTTTAATTACCTGAAATCCTTATCAGATGAATTAGATAATGCTTTCCAGTGTTCTATCTTGGAATATGTTGCTAGCCGGGCAGGTACCTGATTCTTAGCTTAACTGTGCTTGTCTCTTAAAACATGATAGTCCAAGGGTTGTTTAAAACTAGGTCGGTACAGATTGATACGCTTTACTCTTAGCAGGGTTTTGGTATAATTTAAGATGCACGGTTGCAAAAGGCCTCCTAAATTTAGTTCAGGAAACATAGTATAGAGCTTAGTTTCTGGGTGGAAAAAGCAATGCATCATCAAAGGTTTCTGTTTGAGCTATATTTATAAAGTGCTTACTTCTGTACAGTTTTGCAGTTAAGGCCTATCAACACTTCATGTGCAATATTTAAATAAATAAAAATTAGAAGTAACAATGACTTTGCAATGTCCTAGTTTCAATACAGAGGAACAACTTTTCATCCACTCGTCTGTTCATATTCTTCTTATCAGTGTGTGACCAGGGACAGGTAGCAGAAGACATGGAAAAAGTTGCAAAATACTATTGAAGAATCAAGTGAGGAAATAGCAGTTTTATGACAATTGTTCTGAAGATTGTTGACATTAACGGTTTTGTGAGGGGACATGGGGCGTATTGAAATTCAGTGTCCAAAAACCTAATTAACAGCATGCTGGTGACGTTCTGGTCTTCCTTATGTTATGTATGCATTATTTATTTATAAATACCAGGGACCAATAAAGAGAGAGGAGAAACTTTAAAGGATTCTGCTTAGTTTGTTTAAACACACCCTGATATGTGTGGTATTTTAGAAGAAATCAAATAAGTGTGGGGTGAGTGTGTGTGTCTGGTGGGGGTGGAATTTACCTGGAATTAGAAAGGAACTCTCACCATAGGAGTTCAGTTGAATGGCACTTTTTGAAAATCAGGAACCGGTGTCTGAACTGTGTGAAAATAACGAAGCTTGATTGATGGGTATTAATTAACCTGGTGGTTTCCATGTTCTTAATTCTTAAGGACTGTAATTCAGAAATATTTAAAAGGTGGGTCAACAACAAGAGTTGATACAGTTCCTTATTATTCCCTGGTTTATCAAAGCTTATGCAAAGTTGAAAGGAAACTAAACCAAATTCTGGATTGTTAAATAAAGCTTCAGGGATGTCTAGTTACAGGCTTTCTGTATGCCAAGTAAGAAAGAACCCAAAAATACATCAGATCTTTGGGAGCAGCAAAGAGGTTGAAATATTTTTACAGCAGCATCTTTGAGTAAAAATCTAGGCTTACTTTGAAAGTAGCTGCATTGATACTTAACTGTTTTCAGCTGAGCTGGGGGATGAAGAATTAAAGATTCTGAGCTTTCAGTTGAAAAATGGGCTGACAAAGGATGAGTCTAGAATTCAAAATACAATAAGAGAGAACCACTGGTATGCCACTGGCAATAAAATTTCTGGGACAGGTAGTCTGAAAAGTGATGATCTTGCCTGGAATGTAGCGGCATGTCTCTTGCTGTGTAGTATCTCACATTATTGCTGATTAGAAAGATGTTTTTTTCTATCCACAGAGTTCCTAGCATAAACTGAATAATAACACGGTGGATAGCAGAACAAAGTCAGGGAAACAAGCTGCTGTGGAATAGCTGAACGTGGTGAACACTTCACAAAACATCTCTGTTTTCTATACTTTTAAGCTTACTTAATCAGACTGTCTCCTCAGATGTATGGTCATTGGAAGGCTATACAGAAGCTTTGCAAAAAGTATTGTCTGGCATCTACTTCTTGCATTTGACAGTATGAGATACATACATAGTCCTAGGCAGAGCAATAGGCAGCCTCTAAAGCCGCCTCTGAACTTTTTTATTTCTCTGTTGTGTTTCTCAGGTTTATATCAGAACCCTCCAGAGAGATGCAGAAGCAGTCATAGGTCTGAGTTACGTGGCTCAATCCGCAGCTGGTTCGTGGAACATTGGGAAAACACTGGGTTTGAGAAGGTTGAGTGGTAGTCTGCAAGGCGAGTTCAGGTGACATTGGTCTATGGGCTGGAGAGGGACAAAAAAAAAAAGGTGAACTTGGCTACTGTGACGTCCAAACTCACGATCCTCATTCTGTGTTGCCCTGTTCATGCACCAACCACATTTTCTGTTGCAGAAGCCCACAGTTGCCCGTGTCATGGTTTCCCCATATCTTTTTCTCAAGTGTTAATCTTCTGAGTCTCTTGGGGTAGGACAGTTTTCTTTGCTGTGTCACTTCTTCCCCTTTGTCAAGAATGTTTGACACCCCTTAATCCCCTTCCTAAGACATGTATTGCAGTACCGTTCAAGTTCCATCCCAAGATGAGACAGAGTTTAAATGGCAAACAAATTTGATGTTTGTTGGTGGGTTTGTAATCTGATACAATTCACTTGGTTTACCTCTAATATTCACCAAAATGATCCGTTGTACTTGTGCCTACCAATAAAGACTAATACGTGGCACAGTAGGAAACATTTCTTTTAACTGTAAATAAAAGCAAATACATCTGATGCTTTTTGTAGGCATCTGTGGAAGTCGGACCAACCCCATGGGGACTCAGAAAGCAGCCCCTGGGGTTGAGGATCTCGCATGACCTAGTTTATTCTTCATTAAAGCAGATGGTATCTATCTCAGCAAGGCAAACTCGGTTCTAAGAAAGAGCTGGGGATTAAAAGGATGGGAAGCTGCAACAGCTGGGCCTAATTAATGGGAGCAAATAAAGAGGTAAACTGAGCATTAAATTAATAACCTACATCAATAGCCAAATAGTCACTACATGACTACTCACTCAATTGTTTTAGCTGATCAGAGTTGCAGGATTGGTTTCCCTAGCAGCAAAAGTATCTAAAATTGCATCAGAAATATTCCCACATTCTTTATTCTTTTCTACCAGGCTTCAAAGAGAGTTAAATCCTGGAAGCTGGCAATGGTATTTTGGCATGATGTTAGGGAATCTAGCTTGTTTTGTAAGGCTGAGAATGCCCTTCTTGCGTTTGATACCTAGGCCAAGCTGGTCCTCTGCAGTTTTTGGCCTCCTCCCTTTGTTTGCGTTTGACATGAGAAGGTTACCTAATTGAGAAGAGCGCTGGCATTCCTTCAAGTTCTGCAACCACATTAAATTTGCAAAGGCATCCAGAAATTTTATTGTTTCTGTTGTAAACAGATTATACTGGATTAGTGGTTAGCATTTTGCATGTTTTACTCTGTTTGCCTGTTTAGTCGTGACAATCTTGAACTGTGTTGTTGCGTGTTGCAAATGGCACAGGGCACCCTTCTCTTGCTTTTGCTGCTGGTGGCTGGACACCTTTATTGGCTCTATACCTGGGCAGGGAGAAAGGGACTGCTCAAATAAACTACACATCTTCCTGCAGACCTTCTGATAACAACTGTTTTCGTGAGGTATACTTTTCTGATGTAAACGCATTTATTGCTCTAATACTCTGGTGTTACAATAGACAGGTGGGGATACACACGTGTATAGTGTAGCCACTACTCTTCCTTCAGCCTGGTAGATTCCGGGACTCATCCTGAATGGTACAGAGTCCCTGGAGTTCACTTGGTTTTAACTAAACATTAAATAGATGCCAGTAGAACGTTGTGCAGATCTCTCAACACTCTATTTCCTTTCTTTATTATGTGCAAGATGGACAGGTAGAGAGTATCTCATACAGGCAGTCAAATTTAGCCGATTCATACAGCTGAGCTCTGAGGTGATGAGGGCAAAAATTTTAACAATTTTTCATGGGTATTAATTGTTCATGAGCTTAGCATCTCCTTCCCAGAGGGCAGGAGGCAGTGGTGCTTTGATTGAAGGCTTGTAACCCTGCTTTTTCTCTGCTTCCAGACGCCTTCCCTGAAATTTATAGAGCTGGACCTCCATCTTGCACTGCCACCTTGCTGCTTCGGTGTTTTAGTTCTCTTTCCACGAAGGCAAGGGGCAGAATTTCCACCCAGTCACAACAGTAAGACCTGTGTTTATAGAACAGCGATATTTTCACCACTATGCTAAACAATGTAGCAATACCTTGTTCCAGCCTCCCACCTAGGCAATTTGGTTCAATGTGGTTCCTCCCCCCATTTGCATGGAAGAGAATTTTAAAAATCTTTGCAGAAATGGCTAAAAACACGAGCAGAAGTTACAGACAAGAGGTTTGAAGTAAGATATTTGAAGCGTAGTAATCCTTGTATGCAAAGTTTATCTGGTTGTCTGAAGACTGGATAAGCATTTTAAAAAAAACCCACAGAAAACCCTCCAACAATTAGTCCTGTATGTGGCTGTGCAAAGGCATAAATTAAACACCATTTGCATACTTTTATACAACTGTTTCAGCAAGTTCCCTTCCTCCCCATTGTTAATGGCCACACATGGATAAAGTCTTTTTTTTTTCTTTTTCTTTTCTTTTTCCCCCCTCTAGTTGAAAAAAATACGTAGTAGATGCTGCTTCGCAGTGGGAGGGTTTTGAACCGAGCAGCTTAAATGGTGTAAGCAAATTCCAGAACATCACTATTATTTTTCTTTAGGGCTTTAAGAGTGGATGTTATTTGCCAAAAGTTCGGGAAGGGCGGTGGCAGTGTGTCTGAGTACTGTCACTACCAATGCACGTAGGCATAATGGATTCTCTGAGAAGACTTGACTGAGAGAAAATTTATATTGTGAGATACCTAGAAACAAGCGTTAGACAACTTCTTGGGCTGCATTGTCTTCTTAATTTCCAGAGTTGCTTGAAATTGGGCTAAAGATGTTGGAAAAAAGACTGCCTGCGATCAGTTCAAAAATAAAACTGGTTGGGGAGATTGAGGCTCTCGCCAGTCTGTGTGGTCTTCTGGTTTTCCCAGAGGCTGTCTGGCTTAGGTGCTTGCCACTATTCTGGAATAGCCTGCCAGGCTTCCCAGCTCCTGGCAGAGAGGTTTTTAAAGAGGCTGCGTTTCCAAAGTTAGAAGTATTGCTAAGTAAATCCCTAGCATGTCCCGCTTTGAAAATGGATGGAACTTGGGATTGCTCCTTGTAATAGTACTCTTGTATTACTGCTGTTTCTGAGCAGCACCGTTTTTTAAGTCATACCGGTAGTGTAATGGAAAATTAAAGCATTCTAAAATAAAAATTTCTAGGACAAGTAGAACAAGTCACGAAACATGAGATCGCTAGACACCAAAGAACAATTAAGTGTGTGCTCACTTCTGACTTTACTATTGAATATATCTGTGGAAGCACTTTGTTCATACAAGTATCAAAATGCATATAAACCCAGCACTTACTTACGGGGTTGGTACTGTTAATTTCCCTGTGTCCACATTTGGAAGTCTTAAAAAGTTGAGATGATTTTTGCTTTCGGTATGCAACAGACAATAGTTTTTCTGGGCAGTGATTTTATTCAGAACTTAAATTTCAGATCCTAGTTCTGAAAAAAACCCCAAACAAATGCAAAACAAAAACCTAAGGTTGTTTAGATTTGTTTTGCTTTGTTTTTTGTCATGTGCTGCATTGCACAAAGATGTAAATAATCAGTGTTTTATGTAGCTTGAACAGATGGCTCTGCTTGGAAGCTTTTGGACCCTTGGTTTTTTTTCTGGTGGTGGTCTGGGTTTCTTTTTATTTTTTGTGGGGGTGAGTTCGTTTTGTTTTGTTTGTTATTGCAGGAGTCCATCCCTGTGAAATTAAAGTTGTTTACAGGTATAGTAATGTAGTGTGACTTCACTGCTAAAGGATCTAAGTGCATGATAAATTTTGCAGGGTTACCTGGTGGCTTGCTTAGCAGTAGCAGCAGGCTTTATCTGAAACTCAGGACAGGTGGGAATGTAGTACTGCTTTAATAGTCTTTTGTGCTTGGACCACTGTAATCCTTTGTGGGTTTGTGTTGTGAGAAGTTTTATCTTGAAAGCTGTATTGGTACTGAAACTGAAAGCTCTATGAAACTGCATTGCTTAAGTTGTTAGTTTCTAGTTTGCAATATGAATATTTTCTTAAACGATATTACATCTGACTGGAAAGAATAGATACGTAAATAAAATGTAAATGTTTTAGGTGAGAATACACACATAGAAATTTTTTTTTTTTTTTTTAAATAAATTCTCCAAGTTTCTGCACCCTACTGGGGGTGGTGATGGGGGGAACTTCTTTGTCTTGTTCCCTTCCCCAAGTAATGCAGTTTTGGAAGTTAATCTCTTCCACACCTATCATGTCTCAGTGTGTGTCGTTCCCCCCCACCTCCAAACAGACCCAGCCTCTCAAAAATCTGTTTCCTTTCACATACATGCTCATCTCCCTGTACCCACAATGTGTCTTAGAAAAATCTCTTGTAGAGGTTGATTGTGACTGCTCAGTATCATCTAGGGTCAGTTATTAACAGTGAAGTAGGTCTGTGGGCTGCCTTCCTAGGCTGTGCACAACAAAGGGGATGATTTAAGGGTTTGGGTGTTGTTTCTGGTTTTTCTTTGAAAAGTGTTTCTCAACAGGAGAAGTGACCTTTTACAAGTTAGGCAATTGGTTTGAATGCCAAGCATCCTTTATGGTGGCGCTTATTTCTGTCAGAGAATAGGATTAAAAATATCTGGTGTACTGTTCTAATGGAACCTACGTGGCATTGTTTAATGAGTGAGAAAACAATGAGCAACCACCCAACGAGCTCAAGTGTTGGTTCATCTTCAAATGCATAACACTGTGCTGCAGTACAAATAGAAGTGTGACTAAATGTGTTAGTTTTAACTTTAATTTAAGCTAGAACAAACCCACTCAGTTCAGCTGTGTGTAGTTGTCCTGAGTGCAGTGGACTTAAAAGGAACTTCAATGATTATTGACTAGAAAAATGTATAACATGTTGTTTAAAAGGCAATATGTTTGTTTTATTTTTATACTGAGTGAATTGAAAATGGAATTAATTAACTTCAAAGAAAGGATGTTTGAAAACTACTATTACATGTAATATAACGATGCAGCACTATAAGCAGGTTTTCTTTTAAATTTGTTTTTTGAAAAGGGTCAGGAACTTTAGTAACACTCCCTTATCCTACTGAATCTTCACCTCCCATATATATTTTGAGGAATACTCTCTCGTGAGTAACTGCAGACAGCTACTCTCAGCCACTAAATCTTGATAGATGACTTTTTTTTTCCATACATTTATTTAATCCTGTACTGTTAATATTACGAGTTCCTACATTTTTAAACCCTGATTGATATTTAGTTACCTCATTTTAATAAATAACATATGGAAACTTAAGTAGCGTTTTGTGTTGAGGAATTATTAAATCCATTACAGGTAAACCTATCTCTCTTGGTGAGTGATGAGGTCTTTTTCTATTATTCCACACACTGTGGATACAACACTACTTTCCCACCCCTCCCCACCAAATATAAATTAAACTGATCTGTGGAATTTGAGAGGCATTTCCCAGACTTTCTTCTGCACATGAGAATTGTTTTGTTTGTTTCATTGATACTGGTTGCATTTGAATCTTACCTATTACATGCTTACTATTTTATACATTTCCCTTACCCTTTCTCAGGACAACTTCACTTTGCAAAAAATGTTTCCACTATATATTCGAATGAATGACAATATCACAGTACTGTTATTGAATTATTATCACTAAAAATTGAGAAATTCCAAGAAAAAATGTTTGAAAACAAGTAAAAAATATAATACTGATATATTGGGGAGGGGGACGGGGACAGACCACAACAGAAATTGAGTTCCTGTGGGTTTTAATTTTATGCATTGTAAATTTTAATTTTTTGGTATCTTTCCTTTTTTGATTTTTACAGTAAATTGACATTTCTTCTTTGACTTTTCAGGAACAGGTACCTTTGGGCGTGTTCATCTGGTGAAGGAAAAAATGGCCAAACGTTACTTTGCACTGAAAGTAATGAGCATTCCTGACGTCATTCGACTGAAGCAAGAGCAACATGTTCACAATGAAAAATCAGTCTTGAAAGAGGTCAATCACCCCTTTTTGATCAGATTGTAAGTTATTGTACTTTTTCAATTGGTATAACTCGTACCTAAAGTGTAGTTAAAATGTTCATTGCAACTTCTTGTTTACTTAAAGAACCACCAACACTTCATATCTATTATGGAATCTAGACTAAAATAGACCTCAGACAAAACTACTACAGAAGACTCAGGATTTCAAAATTGAGGCATAATTCAAATACTTAAATACTATAGCTTTACTCTGGTTCTTGTTTTCCTACTGCAGAAGAGAAATATTTTTTTTAAATGAAAGGAAAATACTAATGAAATGTTAGTATTATGTATGCTTATCAAAGTGAAATGTTAGTATTATGTATGCTTATCAAAGTGACACGCCTGTATATATATCCTGTAGATATCTAGAGAATGGTATAATTAGATTATTTCTTTTTGAAAGCTTTTGTGAACTTTACTCTTGCAAACTTTATTTTTAAATTTTTGTTTTAATAACTGCAGCACTTGGGCTTTGTTACTCCCATATTTGAGGTTAAGTGATGGAACCTATTGAACAACATGGTATAAACATAGTTCACAAAGAATGCTTGTTTTTCGTGGAATTTTGATGATTCTGATGATCCCTTTATTAAGGAGAGAAGGCATCCTGCTTTTCTGTTGACAGCACCACAGTGCCTTTTGTGTATCTGAGTCTGTACTTATTAATGAGATAAGTAAACCTCTGGGTAATTGCACAGTTAATTTCCATTTATATTTTTTCATGCATGGATACAGAGCCATTGACCAAGATTTGTTTTGCGTCTGCCTGCCGTAACCACTTATACATAAAATTAGACAAAATTAGCTTTAGTTAGTCTGTAGCTGCAGGGAGTACAGCTTCTTCCCAGAGCTAAGAAAAGAGTGTTTCAAGGAGAAGGGGCAAAAGCGTGGTAGGCATCCAAAAGATGGAAACTCCTCTTGCAGGAGGAGGCTTTTTCCCCGTTGTGCTCTTGCTTTTTCCAGCGTCACGATGCCATTAGTTTCCAGCCGTTGTTCAGAAATCCTCTGTGTGGTACAGGATCAGTAGATGAATTCTAGGGTATGTGGACTTGGAGACACATGTGGGAAAGCAAGGTGGAGAGGATGAGTGCATCTGGTTAGACTGGTTATAAAACCCTGTCCCATCTATTTTTTTTTTTTTTACACTTGCAAACAGACCCCAAAAATCTAGTACAGCCAATCAACCAAAAGAAAACCAAAAACCCAGTACATCTGTGCATCTAGAACAGTGCAACAAGTGTGGAAATGGAGAAACTTGGGTGAGAAGTTTTCCTGATTATTTTTTTTAATGCCTTGTGTCCAAATAAATGAAGCTTTCTCTAGATTTTTGTGTGCCTAACAGCATTTTTCAGACACCTTTTCCCCCGTGCAGTACATTTTTTTTTCCATGACTTTTTGACCATAATCAGCACCAAAAAAAAAGAGGGGGAAATCCATATGCTTCTCCTTCAGTGCCTTTGAACTGTGTTATCTACATGGTCTGTTTTTTATATTTTCACTTAAGTGTCACCACCTTAAACATGGACAGTACCTTCCTCTGGTTGCAAAACAAGGAATGCATGCCAGTGCAGCACAACTCAGTATTTTTTTTTAGCACTTCATGATAGAGAACTTTAAAGTAATGCTGCACATAAAGATTTTTTTTTTCTTTCCCTGTTACTTCAGAAATGCCCTTCCTTGTGTGTAGAGAGGTCCTGAATCAGCTTTTTTTAGAAAACTGAAATTATTTACTACTTACTTTTAAAACTGTTTTTTGGAAGTGCTTGTTTGGTATTCTTGCAACAACTTGTCGCTGGAGACTCCTTGTGACATGTTTGAGTGACATAACTCTAGGTGCAGCATTTCATGTTGCACTGTAATTTTTGCAACTATTTTTTATTATTTTTTCAAGAGTACAAGAATTAACAAGAATCAACCATGTCTTACAGTCTTATAAGCTAAATACATTACTTGTGTGCAGGAGTTTGTAATGGCATCCAGAGTTCATTGAGAGCTGAATTTTAAAACTAGATGATATCATGCATATTATTCTAATTATGGTTTCTGTGATTTTTTTTTCCTTCTGTGTGTTAAAATACCATTTAAAGCAATCTGTATTGCAAACAGTGGAGTACTTCATTTTGCTGGTTTTCGTGTATGCCAAATAATGTATCAATTTTTCTGTGGACAGGCAAACCTTTAAGAGTCAGTTCTTGAAGAAAATCATTCCAGTAAAAACGCTGTGGTTTAATGTTCTAGGTCTCCTTTTTTTTTTCTCTGTATTGTGAGATTTTTGTCCTTCCTCTCTACTGTCCATAGCTTTTCTTAATATGCGTTTTGCTCTGTTTTGCCTGTTCCTGTTCCTCATTCTTTATTGTAGATACAGCTTTGCCTGACTCCTTAAAACACATCCCAAGAGTGTTTTTTTACATAGTCAATAAGGATGGTATGGACATAATCAATAGCCAGTTAACAAAGTTGATGACTTTGTGATAGAGAAGTAGTGCCATAAAAGCAAAAAGTAAGCATGGGCTCTGTTTTCTTCATCACTTTGAAGGGATGGAGGAGCTGTTGCTGATGTCTGACTACTCTATCACTTTCTTGGTGGCCCTCAGTGCCAGTATCAAGAAAGTAAGTTTTGCTGAGCAAGTGGATTTGGCAGCTCAGTTTCCTCTGCTTACCTCCTTCAAGCTCTGTGCCTTGATTAGGAACCAGCTAATGAAAGGCAAAAAAAAATAGAAAGGTATTTGATACTTGATCTTTCCATTCTTGTGATGCTGGAGAAGCAGTTATTAAAAGCTAAAGGAACGTCTAGCCTTGTATCATTAAAATAAGTAGGGGTAAAGTGGTTTTTTTATCTTTTATCATAGTAATAGGGATAGCTGTTTGTTGTAAGGTGGTAGGATATTCTTCAAAACGTTACCAGATGCTTATTTTCAGCCACATGGAATGATTTTCTTTCTTCTCTAGCTGCCCTTTACTGTACTAGTAATGAATGTACCACAATAGTAGTTCTTAAATTAAAGGAAACAGTCTGAGTAGTGGAAGGTATTTATCATTAGGTTAATTCTGAGGTACAAAAATTAATCTTGTTTTGCTGTCATTTTTGGTTTTTTGATGCTCTTGTTAAAGATAGAAAAGCAAGCAATGTGGTCTGATGCTTAACTACTGACTAGCCATTTGGTTTGGCATTGTGTATTTTGAGAGAGGAAGAATTAGGAGAGGGAAGGAGAACGCTCAGGTGTCGTGTTCTTGAAGATACTGTCATAAACATTTTTACAAGAGCAGATTCTGTTCACCTCCCATCACTTTGGTAATATTTGAATAAACACAAGGCAAGGTGTGGAACAGTTGTCTGCCCTTAGCAGACCAACAGTATGCTAAGTCGGTGGTTCTGTGCTCAGCAGAGACCTGGTTTGTACAAGAGATTAGAGTCCATCACTTAGGTTTTTCTCACTCTCTCACTTAGCATGCAGTGCAGGCTATCTGTCTTGCTTTCCAGAGAAAGTCACCTCTTGAATGCCTGTTACATAATCCTTTTAGATTCTTGGGGCTTCAATATTTCAGAATAGCAGCCATAAATTAATTATGCATAGTTGGGGCAACTCAGATAATTCTACAGAAATTTCTTTCTAAAGCAAATCAGAGATAATTTGCTTATTCAATAAAATACTTTTGTTACAGATTTTGGACCAACCATGATGAGCGTTTTTTATACATGTTGATGGAATATGTGCCAGGAGGAGAACTCTTTAGTTACCTGCGCAACATGGGGCGCTTCAACAACAGCACAGGACTGTTCTACTCAACAGAAATCATTTGTGCAATAGAATACCTGCACTCCAAAGAAATAGTTTACAGAGACTTAAAACCTGAAAATATATTACTAGACAAAGAAGGACATATCAAGCTTACGGATTTTGGATTTGCTAAAAAGCTGGTGGATAGGTAAGTGGGGTTTTGCCACTCTTTAACGTACAAAAATGTAATTACAGTTGGAAGAAAAAAATACTGGATTTCAGAGCATTTCACTTCATGTTCCACGTGATTCACACATGTCAAATCCCTTAATATGAAGGAAATTATAATCTTAAAATGGCTGCATGGAAACCAGGATTACACTTTAGGTATAACTAGGAGCAGCATCACAGATAAACTACCATAGAAAAATATTTTATATCAGTAGATTTGTACATTTGTCAGCAGTCATCTTGTGAGAAGGGAGTTCAGTGAAGTAAAATGAGCAAAATTGACATGTGTACATCAGTACGTTAAATGGAATGTTGGTCTTGTTTCCCTCAGTTTTCCTTTAGAGAGAGATATGAATATAAGTAACTTTAAAAAAGTGGATACTGTGTTTTCACTAGCCTGTCCCTAAAATGGAACTGCAAAATCTAGACAGAAATAATAGGGGGCCAGCTTCAGAATTTAACTGTACTTTTTACAGTACTGTCAGCCTTACATCTGTTTCATTACTCTATGTAACCTTTTTGATAATGCAGAGGTATTTCCTCCAAGACCCTTATAAGTTTATAATGCATGTTCTTAAAAGGAAGGAAGAGATGTTACTGGGATTGAGAATAAGAGGAAAAAACTAGCCTGTCATCTTAGAAAATCAGCATTATAAGGGTCAGTATTTTGCCCTTGGGCCACCTCTTGAGGGAGACTTTCAAATTGCTCCTTGAGGCAGCCCTGTTACATACATAGGTAGGTCCTCGTCCTGTTCCCACATGTTTTACCTGTTTGATGCTGCTTTTGCAGCAGTTTGGGGGCGGGGCGGGGGAATTGGGGGTGGCATAGGCAGAACAATGTCATTATCTAATGAAGGTGGATCTGAGGAATCTTAATGGGTACCTTATGAAGTGACAGTCAGATGAGACCGATCAGGCCATGCTATGGAGGTCATAAGGGTTGCTTCCCTGTGGGTTACATGCTCACAGTGCTGGGTTGCCTTGGCACAGAAGAATGGCAGGCAGCTAATAAGTCTGCTGGTTCTAGTCACCCTTAAGGTCTGGTTTAAAACCATAGTGTTTTAGCATCAATTGAAGTCATTTTCCACTGGGCAAGCAAATAGGTCTATAAGTGCTGGTTTGTGGTTTTTTTTTTTTTTAGTATTTTGATTTTAAATCAGAATAGCTTTTTATTGGAAGAGGTGAGGCTACTTCCATGAAAAAATAAGATAATCACTTTATAAGACATTTTCATACAAATTCTTGTGACCTCCTTTTTACATGTAGATACTGCCACTTAGTGGTTACTCTTAATTTGGATTTCTGAGGGTTTAAAGCACCACAGAAGTAACCCTTCATTAAATAAGGGTATAGTTCACATCAAAGTATATCTGTCAATCTGGAAGATGAGACTGTAAGAGTAAATTTGTTAAAATACATTGTAGAACATCAAGTTATCGCTATTGCTTTTTAGGATTTTTTGTTGAGTTTGTTTTTTGTTTTTTTGCATCCTATCTTGCTGTGAAGCTCATCAGCATGAGTTGAACTGAATTATAGAACATTATAGTAGTTTTATATTGGTATCTGCTTTACCTCTACATGTAAAATAAGTAATTTAAAATGCAGAACACAAAGTTGAAAGAGTGAGGACTTTGTCAGAGCACTGTAGTTACCTGTGCAAGTCTGATTCCTGCCCCCCACACACATACTACATAGCGTTCACTGTACTAGCTGTACTCATTCTCACAGTGCTGTCTTTGTCACTGTAAAAATACACAATTTTCAGCAATTTATTCACTAATACACTCTAGTGGGTTATTTTGTTTCATAGTCTGCTTGACCTAAAGTGGAGGATTTGTTTCATCATTTTTATGCATGGCAAACAGTTATAAACATGAACTTTACTTTTATGTGTGTGTATATGTGTGTGTATATATAGTACATAAGTTGTGAGAATAATATCCAAAGTACATGTGTGTTTCAAACAACTGTGAAGAAGCATGCCACTTAGGACCAACAAATGTTTTAGAGAAACATGACATGTAAAGTAAAACATGGTGTGCAGAAGACCTTCAGCAAAAGTATGTGTCTTGTTACATGTTATTTCCTATGAATGTGATTCTGTAGCTGCTCAATTCAAATATTTCTGTAAGCATTTTCTTTTCTTCTGGCTCTCATCTGTGGAAAGGGGAAGTATTCACCATGTCCAGCGACAATTCAGATGCTCTTTATTCACTTACTTTTAGTTTGATCAGTTTAAATTCCTAACAAAACAACAACAAAAAAATGAAACTTAAAAGATTTTGTGGATACATCTGCACTGTTGCTTAAACTTGTGGTACCTCATAACTGTTCTGCCAGCTCTTGTAGAGGAGGAAAAAGCAAAACAGGATGTAGCAAGTGTACTGCATCACTTGTAGAAGCCAGATTGTCAAGGGTTTGTGGGATGGAAACAGGGCAATCTCTATCAAGTGTAATTATGGAGAAACTTCCAGAAACACACACCAAAAAGGCCATTGTTGTTGATCTGTCTCTGTATGGGAGAAGCTTGTCAGGGACTACAGAGGCAGATCCTGAATAGTGTAGTACACTTTGTTAACCGTCAAGACGTGACTTCTTCAAATGAAACTCTTAACAAGTCCCACAAATATTATTTCATAGCTTATCTTTATGGCCAGAGTAGTTTGGGGTTTTTTTCCCCATGTTTTAACGTTATGCGTTCAACCTTATCAATTACTGCTTACCTGTATCCCAGCTTTTATCTTGAAAACCCAGAGCAGTGGAATTTTTATGCAAGTTTGAAGGAAACAGCCTATTCTTATTTTTCTGCTTTCTAATTTATCTTCAAAAGGATGGTCTGGAGTTTGAGGTGAATAATATGCAAGTCATGAAATAGTACTGATAAAAAGAAAATACTTCAGTCAATTTCATCGTTTCATAGAATTTACTTGATGTGTTTTCCCAAATATTAAATAGTTTGGTTTGTGGCCAATGAAAAAAGGACATACCTGTCGGGATCATATGGCTCAGACACACACCTTCTCAAAGAATTTGGGCTTCCTCTGTGTTTGTGTGTAGGTAGTAAACATACATTTCTTGATGGAAATTAAAATAAGTAGATGACCTGCTGGTGGTAATAAATTTTAATTCCTAGTGCAACTGGCAAACTCCAAGTTACGTTGGCCTCTCCTTAATTTGCAGTTTTCCTTTTGCTTGAATAAAAAAGCTCTTGTTACAAACTGGTACGGTAATTGAGGGTTGTGTTAGTTATGTTGTCACCAGCAAACTATGTGGGTTCTGGAAGTCATGATCAGGTGTTAAACTGAATTCTTTTTGTATCCTTCTCGACCTTGATATGGGATAAAGACTATAAAACACTGCCTCTTGGCAGAATTTGTGCATTCGTAACGTTGGCGGTTTTGGGGGAGGAAAGGATGACCGTTTCGGGGTGTGCCCATTAAAAGTGATATGCCTGCCCTGCCCTGTCTGCTTTATTTGTAGAGCCCTTCCCCAAGGACAGTGAAACCAGTAGCTGATCCATTTGCAGAGCTGGCCAAATCAGTATGAAAAAAATAGAAACGATGGGTTATAAAACATCTTTTTAAATTTGGGGGAGAGGGGTTATTTTGTTTAAAAGATAACAAACACTTTTTAATTACCTAGTTCTGATGTAGGCAACTGCTAGATGGCAGTAGTGTGTAAAGCAGTGCTGTATGTAAGAATATTCTTGACTTGGATTTGGAAACTGAGAGCTTGTGTTTTCTATCAATAAAACTTATGCCGCTCTTTTATGATAAAAATTAGAGGTATGTTCTTTACACTGATAACGTAGTTTCCATAAACGTGGAGCATTCTGATAGTTTAGCTGGGGTAATTTAGTTTTTGTCATATTGAAATCAGGCCTAAAGACATTCAATTCTGTGTATGCAAATCTTTGTTTAAAGTCTCAATTGACTGTACAACTCCTCTTCCTTGACTAAGTGTTTTATGAATCAAGGCTAAGTCTTAAAAAGGCGAACAAAAGAAAAAAAAAAAAAGGGGGTGGGGAACCTTACCCAAAGGCTGTTTAAAGTAATTGTGCATTATTTAATCTTTAAAAAACATAAAATACGTGCTGTAGGTGCATCTTGAATATCCATTTATGGTTAGGAAAAAGAAGGCTTTCTAAGTTTCACAGAACAGTGGTTGGAAAAATTAGAAGTTGTAAGAGGTATGTGTTACTTGTAAAAGTGATTGCTGTTCTTCTTAGAGCATTTGTTCAGGACCGTGTTACCAGTTTGTTTCATGTTTGGAAGAAGGTTCTTCCAGCTCTCTCAGATAAAACAATTAGAATTTCTTATACTGCAAGTTAGCACAGTGACCATTAATTCTGTTACTATAGTCTTTGTCATTTCTGACTAGAACTCTTCTTAAAATGCAGTACACTCCACCCCTCCCCTTTCTTATTCTCTGTTCTTATTTCATCCTGTCTTGAATTGATAAGCATTTTCTCACAGTTGCCTCTTCTGACTTGCTATCAGGGAAGTGTAATTTATTCAGAATGAAAGCACTTTTTCTGTAGCATGTTTTTAAACATACAGTAGTGAAGCCAAGCAAATTACGCATGAGTACTTCTACAAAGATGATTTCACATTTCTGAAAGAAATTATTTCAGCGTATTCAGTGTTTGAGATTGTAATTTGGTCTTTGTAAACGTTGACTCCCTAAGCTTCAGTTTATTTCATGAATTTATAGGCCTTAAAATGTACATTTCAGTCAGGTAGCGATACAGTGCTTTTATATCTTGAATTTGTATTAAGAAAGATATGACAAAAAATTGCACTAAAATATATTAAAATCATATTACTTGCATATCTCAGATTTGCTTAACTACACCTTTTAAGTATCTTAAACACTTTGTGGTTTTAATTATTTTCTTTTTAATGGAAAGTGTGGGAGTGATGACAGGTGACATTTCAACGCTATTAGAAAAATGTTACTTCCTAGAAAAGGAATGTTTCTTATGTCTACAGCTATTTACTGATTTAAACTACTAGTTTTCTATCTCCCCTTTTCCCCTTGTTTTTTTTCTAAACATTTTTTTTCTTTTGCTGGGAAAGGCCAATAAGCTTGCTGTTTGCTGTGCCTGTCAGAAGTAGCCCATGAATCCCCAGCTCTGCAGTTTAGAGGATGAAAACCACTGTTAATTAATTGCAAAGCATCACATCAACTATACAAGCAGTTGGGAAACTCAGTGCACAGATATTTCCTTCAGCCAAGAAGTTTCTTAATTTCCATGTGTATCTGTTACAGAAGAATTGGAGAGCATCATTAAAGCAATCTCTCTAGATCTTGTAAAGGTCTCTGTTGTTGTTTTTTCTTTTTATTCCTGTTGTTCCTATACCCAGTAAACACATAGGCATATGCTGTGTTTATTTTTTTGTATTGCCATTACTACAGTTTCACTACAGTCTGATTTTGTTGTGGGTTTTTTGTGGGGTTCTTTTTCTTCTTTTCCTCACAGGACATGGACACTCTGTGGCACTCCCGAGTACCTGGCGCCAGAAGTTATACAAAGCAAAGGCCATGGAAGAGCAGTGGATTGGTGGGCCCTGGGAATTCTTATATTTGAGATGTTGTCAGGGTAAGTGATAATGATTACTTTATCACAGCAACATTTGAGAAAGATATATATATAAGTATATGTACATGGGATTCTTTTCTAGTTCCCAGTGTTTATGATATTTGGCTAGAAAATTTGGGCTAAATTTATTATTGATAAACCAGTTTCGTTTCTGTCTCTGAAAACAAGGAATTGGAAAGGTATTACAAAAGAACATACTTAGAATTGTAGAATGGTTTGGTTTGGAAGGGAACTTAAAAGCCCCTGGCATGGGCAGGGACACTTGCACTAGACTGAGGATAGGGTGTCCACAGCTTCTCTGGACAACCTGTTCCAGTGCCTTGCCATCCTCACAGTGAAGAATTGCATCCTATGTATCTGTCTAATATAAATCTACCCTCCTTCTGCTTAAGGCCATTCTCTGTCACTATACACCTTGTAAACAGTGCCTCTCCAAGTTCACTGTTGCTCCTGGGATGTTTTAGTTTTCTGGGCCTGTGGAGTTTGTTTGGTGGTTTGGTGTTGGTGTGGAGTTGTGTTATGGGGTTTTGTTTTGTTTTATGTTGCTGCTTGCTTTTTTTACTGAAGACTTCTTAAACAGTTGTTCTCTTTCTTACCTATTTTGGAAATTCAGGTTTTATTGAAATTTAGATATTTATACATAAAATCATTTACATTTAGAGATAACTACCAGTTTTCTTTGAAACTTCAATAACTAATTTCTGGCATAGTGAAATAATATTTGCTGTGGGAGCTTTAAATTGTAACAGTACGCTATGGCAAGTAGGAAGACTTTCATAAGTACAGCTTATATTACTTCAGAGAACAGGTTTTCTTTAAACCAAAGAAAAAAAGAACGGGGAAAAGCTTGAAAGATCTGTTTGGAAATCAGTTTGCTGAAATGCTACTTGAGATGTTTTGGAACTTGCTTGATAAGCCGTGTTTCCAAAAGATATAAATTCAGACTGAGGAGGGACTTTCTGGTATTAGTATAACTAACTGCTTCTGACTTTAAGTATTAGGTAGGAAAAAAATAATTGTCATAACTTGCTCTGATTGATTTTTTTTTTTTTTTTTTTTTTTTAAAAACCCAAACTATTATAGTAAGGAGATAACAGTAAAATAAATAACTAGTTTAGGGAGAATGTGACATTCAGCTAATATAATGAAAAGGGCATCTGTATGGTTTTTTTCTTCGCTTTTTGTCTTGGCCATATCTTTTGAAGTTATTTTGGGGTTTGTTTGGGTTTTTTTTTTTTAAAGTGGGAATTTTGCAAGAAACCAGTTTTGCTGTTGGTAGTATAGTAGAAAAATGCAGGTGAAAAGAAAGGCTTTCCTAGCTTCAGAAGAAATAAGTTTTGGTATCACAAATCATCAGAACTTTTTGGTTCCAGGCCCAATGTACTCTGTGCCTTCTCTCTCCCAGGGTGTGCATTGGGTTGCCTCTTTAGCCTTTCTTTCTGGATCTGCCCCCCCCATAAAGCAGTTGGAACAAAAACATCCTCGTGTGAATTTATTGCTCCTTTTTTGTCAGCTCAGGGTAGCTTTTGAGTCTTCTGGTGTTTGGACAAGCTCATCAGATTGCCTGAGCAGACAGTTCACCTGATGGATGATCACTTCACACCTCCAATCCATCATGTGTGTTTTGCTGTGGAGAAGTCCCCCCAGTAGCATCAAAGCAGTATCCCAGGGCAGCATTGCTGCCCACTGCTTGCTTTCTTAATGTCCTGAAAGCCTACACATGCATTTTTCTTCTAATTTCAAGGCAATTTCGGGACACAAAAAAAAAGATTGAAAGTACTAATAGTTCCCTACTGACCAAGACAGGCTTGGCTGACTGGTCTGATAAAAATTTGTTACTTACTTAGGCTGATCTGTGCAGAGGCCAGGCTTCACACTTCTTCCACAGCTCCCTACAAGGGTGAGCAGCCCAAATTGGTCAAAGGATTCTCCTCAGAGGGATTCCCATCACCCTTGTGGCCACTAGCTGTAGTGGTAGGCAGCATGAAGGGTGTTGATAAAAGTGGTGCTGCAGCTGTAGTCTGAGTGATTCACCTTCCTGCCATAGGTTTTGGTGTTACCACGCTGTGTTTGTCACCAGTCTAAGCAGATACTGGACATCCTTGCTTTCTGTGCCTTACAGAAATGTTTATCGATAGAATTCTCCCTACTAGAGCTGTAATAGAAACATGGTCTCCAAAGGTCACATACTGACTACAGGTGATTGTCAAGCAAGATTGTGTCTCTGGAGCCACTGAGACCTAAAGACTGCAGTGCACTGAAGTATGACTGCTGGAGTGTGATCAGTATATATTCATATAAAAAGGGGGAGCAGTTGCAATCATTTCTAGGTAGGTTCTGTGTCCTAGCACTCTCTGACTCAGGTGATGATAACTGAATTTTGCCCCAAGCTTACTATAAACACTTTGGCTGGACAGACTTTTATCCAATAATAAAATAAACTAGAAGTTTCTGAAAGGCAACTGAGATCTTACATAGGCTGATGGACAGAGCAGCTCTCTGCTGGAAGTGATTTTGTAATGGGTTTTACTACAGTATTTGTGTAGACATGCTCTTCATAATGATTGGATAGCGTTGCTATATTTTAGTGTTTGGGTAGATTCCCTATGCAAAGCTGGGATAAGCAATCTACCCAAATTTGGGGTTGTTTTTTTGTTTGTTTGGATGTTTTGATCTGGTTTTTGGGTTTTCACTTTATGGGGTGTGAGAGCAGCACACACATTAATACTGCTTACTTGGGATTTTTGAGATTCTGGGGTTTGCAGGATTGAGGGGGACAGGGACTGCGGTTTGTGGGTTTGTTTTTTTTCTTTAGGTGGGCAGGTGGTCACAGGTGGCATATGCTGCTTTTAGCATTTAAACAGCTTTTTGCTGTTACTGACTGTAGTAGTTTAAAATATTTTTCTCCACCAATTCAAGAAGTGGCTTGATATTTAGTAGCAAGGCTTTCAATGCAAAAGCAATCCTAGGTAACTATCCCTTGAAATTCAAAGAAGTCTTCAGAAATATGCAAACTATTTGAAGGTGAACAAAACCTGACTTTAGTCTTTAAGTCTGCAATTAAATTACTTAAGACATTTGGTAGTCATTTCCTGAAGTTACTCTTTCTGAGCCCCAAAAGCAATTGAAAAGAACTGGTATATGTTTGTAAGGAAATGGTCTCTAAAGGAACAAAAAAAATAAACCACACTTTCCTGTTCTGCAGTGTCTTATTTCTCTTAACTTAATCTGTAGACGCCGATGGAATTCTAGTTCAGCACATACTAGTTTTAGGGCAAGGTCTCCCTTAGATTAAAGATAGTAAAATATAGGAAGGGTAAAGAACATGGGGAACCAGGAGTGAGAACAAATCATAGAATCAGTCACCTGGGTTGGAAGAGACAGAGAGATGATTAAGTCCAACCACAGCCTAATCCTGACTAGTCCACCTCTAGATCATGTCCTTAAGGACTTTATCTATATGCCTTTTAAATACTTCCAGGGATGGTGACTCCACCACCTCCCTGGGTAGCCTGTTCCAATGCCTGACAACCCTTTCAGTAAAGAATTTCTTCCTGGTATCTAACCTGTATCACCCCTGGTGCAATTTTAAGCCATTTCCCCTCATCCTACCACTTGTCACCCAAGAAGAGAGACCGACCCTGACATCTCTTGCAGCCACCCTGCAGGTAGTTGTAGAGGGCAATAAGGTCTCCCCTCAGCCTCCTTTTCTCAAGACTAAAAAGTCCCAGTTCCCTCAGCCACTCCTCATAGCACTTGTGCTCCAGACCCATAACCAGCTTCGTTGTCCTCTGGATGCTCTCCAGCATCTCAACATCCTTCCTGTGGTGAGGGGCCCAAAACTGAACACAGCACTCAAGGTGCGGCCTCACCAGAGCTGAGTACAATGGAACTGTCACTTCCCTACTCCTGCTGGTTACCCTATTCCTGATACAGGCCAGGATGGCCACCTGGGCACACTGACAGCTCATGTTCAGCCAGCTGTCAACTAACACCCCCAGGTCCTTTTCCTCCAGGGAGCTCTCCAGTCACTCTGCCCCAAGCCTGTAACATTTCCTGGGGTTATTGTGACCAAAGTGCAAGACTCGTGCTGGCACTTGGCCTTGTTGAACCCCATAAAGCTGGCCCCTGTCCATAGATCCAATCCAGCCTGTCCAAGTCCCTCTGTAGAGCCATCCTGCCTTCCAGCAGATTGAGACTCCCACACAATTTGGTGTCATCTGCAAACTTACTGAGGATGTGCTCAATCCCCTTGTCCAGATCATTAATGAAGATGTTAAACAGGACAGGCCCCAGCACTGAGCCCTGAAGAACACCACTTGTGACCTGCTGGAAGCTGGATTTAGCTCCATTCACCACAACTCTCTGGGCCCAGATGTCCAGCCAGTTTTTAACCCAGTGAAGAGTGTACCCATCTATTCCACGGGCGGCTGATTTCTCTAAGAGGATGCTGTGGGGGACAGTGTCAGAGGCTTTACTGGAGTCCAGGTGGACAATATCTACAGCCTTCCCCTCATCCACTAAGCAGGTCACCTTGTCGTAGAAGGAGATCAGGTTGGTCAAGCACAATCTACTTTTCTTAAACCCATGCTGACTGGGCCTGATCACCTGGTTGTTCCGCATCTGTTGCGTGATGGTACTCAAGATGATTTGTTCCATCACCTTCCCCAGCACCAAGGTCAGGCTGACAGGCCTGTAGTTCCCTGGATCCTCTTTCCCTCCCTTCGTGTAAGATGGGTGTCACATGCACCACCTTCCAGCCTGGTGGAACCACCCCAGTCAACAGATCAGATTAGTAATCTTGAGTTCTTAGACTTAATCTAAATATGGTAAGCAAACTCTCAATAGAGTTGAAAGATCTATTTATTTTAAGTTACAATCTCCCATAGAAGGCTGCATCACAAGAAGTGTGGCCAGCAGATTGAGGGAGGTGATTATGCCCCTCTACTCTGCTCTGGTGAGACCTCACCTGGAGTACTGTGTCCAGCTTTGGAGCCCTCTGCACAAGAAGGACATGGACCTGTGGGAGCGTGTCCAGAGGAGGGCCACAAAAATCAAAGGGCTGGAGCACCTCTCCTATGAAGACAGTTTGAGAGAGTTGGGCTTGTTCAGCTTGGAGAAGGTTCCAAGGGGACCTAGTAGGGGCCTTCCAGTACCTGAAAGGTGCCTATAACAAAGCTGGGGAAGAACTGTTCACAAGGGCATGTAGCAATAGGATGAAGGGTAATGGTTTTAAACTAGAAAAGGGGAGATTTAGGTTGGATATTAGGAAAAAATTCTTCAATCTGAGGGTGGTGGATCACTGGAACAGGTTGCCCAGAGAGGTTGTGGAGGGCCCCATCCCTGGAGATATTCAAGGTCAGGCTTGACGGGGCTCTGAGCAACCTGATGGTATATATACAGAGCAACTACAGGCTGGGCAGAGAATGGATTGAGAACAGCCCTGAGGAGGAGGACTTGGGGGTGTAGATTGACAAGAAGCTCAACGTGAGTTGGCAGTGCACACCTGAAGCCTAGAAAGCCAGCTGTATCCTAGGCTGCATCAAAGCCAGCATGCCCAATAGGTCAGTTGATGTTTCGTGATCTCATATGGTATGCAGTATCCCTTTGGTCAGTTTGGCATCCCCCACCTTCTCCTTGGTAGGCCAGTATAGGAAGCTAAAAAGTCCTTGTCAACTAAAATAGTGACAACTAAAATAGTATGTTTATCAACATGATTCTCATTCTAAATTCAAAACACAGCCCTTTACCACCTGCTGGGAAGAAAATTAACTCCATTCCTGTCACAACAAGGACAGAGAATTTCAGGGTCTGAACAATCTGTCTCTTTCAAACCTTCTCTTACAAAACATGTACTTGAATTCAAGAAGTACAATAAATAACAGAACTGGGCAAGCTATTCGTATGTGGGTCCTTAGAGACTTTAGGTAGATACCAGTGAATAAGGGTGTACATCTGGTTAAGGAACGAGATAAAAAATGGTAATGCTGTTTGGGAAACTATACCCTTAGGTAATTGTGAAGCAGTTTTTACTTGAGCACTGAAAATTTGTTTCATAGATGATATTTTTACTGTATTACTGTAACAAAAATTGCTTGTGATACTTCAGTTTTAATTCTATGTTCAATATGTTGCATTAAATTTTTTTTCTATTTTGTGATAACAGCCTTAACTTGAACTACTCCTCCAGTTAGTATTTGATTGATGATGCCCTACCAAAACCAACTATGTAATTAGTTATTTCTGAGGGGAATATAATATAATACTGGTTTTATAAGATCTTTAGAAATTCTTTTTCTAACCTTTAAAAATTTGCTGTATTAAAATAGGTTCCCTCCATTTTTTGATGACAATCCATTTGGTATATATCAGAAGATTCTTGCTGGCAAAATAGATTTCCCGAGGCATTTGGATTTGTATGTAAAGTAAGTCTATGATATCCAACACTGTCTTTTATATTCTAAACACCTCCTGAGCACTATTTCTAAAGGATGTTCATAGAAGACCAGATACCTGATTCTGATTTTCTAAAACATCATGTTGTTGAAAATAGAATCTCACATTTATTCGTGCAGTCTAAGTAAAGCTATGTGTTTGGTAGACTTCAAGCTGGAAATACAGTTGTAAGATAGTATCTTCCTCTCTTACTTTTCTGCATATTTTTTTAATATTACATCTTTTCCACCTTGTACAAAGCTCATTGGTACCACGTTGATGCCTGGAAGAATAATGCCTGGAGGAAAAATATGAGGATATCATTTAATTTAAGTAAAAAATAGGAGAGCAGGAAGCAAACACTAAACTGTTCCTTTGTATGCATACACACCAGTTAAGTTGCTCTCAACATAGGTACTTGAATGAACTCACTGGTATTTCAGAAGTTCCAGTGTAGAATCAACTTCCACTTCTGGTGGCAGGGCCCCAGTTCGATATGCAGTATAATATACATATGCATGTGTGGGTTTCTTTCACAGTATGTTGCAGTTATTACAGGTGTATTTGTAAAATAAATGCTTTTATCCCCTATTTAAAAATTCTGTAATTGAAATAAATGTTAGTAACGCTGGGAGCAGAAGTGCATTCTTAAACTCTTCTTCTTGGAAGCAGAACTGATTTAGTGAGTGAGGACAGGAAGTTATTCTTGCATTCCCTGGTTAATCGGGTGTTTTGAAGAAATTACTTTAGAGGTGGCACATGCTTACTGTCACCACTAGGTAAACAGATTAAATGTTCAGTGGCAAATCCAATGAAATCTATTCAACTTGTTCTGAAACTTTATGAATTCTCTTGCAAAAATAATGATTTGAGAAGGATATTTTAAGCTTCCATTGAATCATCAGGTACACTGAATCAAGCACGTCCACATCACCTTAGGCTGAATAGTGCCTCATAACTGTATGTTCTTAAGAGTTTCTTTTATTATCTTGATGCTATTTCCAGTTTAGTATAGTGTCATAGTCTGGTCTTTCTAACTTAGCCTGTCTTAAGAAGAAAACTGAGTGCCTCACAGTGTTGTGTGCACTGAAGTGTAAGATTGCGACCAGACGGTGAACAGCTTAAGTTCTGTTACTATCACTGTCAACCTGTCTAACATGGTGCAAGCGTTTAAAAATAGAGATGCTGTTACCTGCTGCTAGTGCTCAGGATTCACAGATGGACACGGATGGTGTGAAGTTTCCTACTTATGGTAGTACACGTCCATAAGCAGGTTTTACTCCTCAATCTAGATGTGACTGTCAGTGATACGTTAATCAGCACAGTTGCTGATACACCTCTTTCCCAGCTTTCCTTACCCAGATGTTCTTTCAGTGTGTGCTTGACAGCTCATTTCCATTATATATTCCTGCCTTTAAGGGGTCTTGTGGGATTCTAGCTTGGCCTTTCCTTTTTCCACTTTGGGTTTGGGTAGTCTCATTCATTTGCATGACTTCACCTGCATTTTACAGTGAGTTACGAGCATAATTTATCTCTCATTTTGCCAACTTCTCTTCCTTTGTTTAAACCACAGTGTGCAGAACTGGATAGTCTTTAATATCTGCACCATTAACTTAAAGCAAACAAGACTTGCAGCCTAAGAGGACAGTCTGCTTCTTACTTCTATGCAATTTGCTTTCTCTTCTTCCTCTTGGTTGGTATCTCAGCAAGGATGAAGTCTATCTTGGGTCCTGTGACATCCAGGCTATGTCTGAAGCATTAGTGCTGTGTGGTGACGAACTTTAACTTTCTGCCCTTAAGCACCAAAGCTGTGTTCCTTTTTGAACTCTGAGAAGGCTTTTCTACCCAGGTGTACTACGTAAATTCAGCGATTGACATTTTTCTAGCCTCCTACCCCCTATCACCCTCCCACACTCTTTACCTTTTGTATTTGTACTACTTTTGCTCTCTCTCCATGACGTTCACTGTCTCTTACTGTCCTTACAACTGCCATGTGTCTTGTGCAAGTGCTGTTCCTTATGGCATGAGGTGGCATCTCTTCACATTGCTATCTAGAGTGTCCTTTTTGGTAACTGCCTTGCAATTTGATCTTGTTTTCTCCACATTCTTTGTCCTGTATGTGTGTAGTCCTTGACATCTTTGACGATCAGTCCAAATCTCCTCTGAAGAGCAGCTTCTGCCATGATGATGATAATAATTAATCAATTAGAAATTCCAAAATAAGACTGTCAGCAGAGTTTTGTTTTGCTTCAATTCTTATAAAACATTTAAGTATTAATTATGTTCCACCTATTTTATTTTATTTTTTGCCACTGAGTTATTTCTTTGTATTTTTCTTTTTTAGCTTTTGTAAATTTTCTTTGCAAAGACAGTTTTGGAAAATACTACATAAAACATCAGTCCTACAGCAATTTAATTATTACTGGTCTGGGAATACATTGGTTTAGATTTTCATTCCCAAAATAGGTACAGCAACATATCTGTTGGATTGATTTCAACACGTTCATTTCTAAATTATTCTTTAGAAACTGTGTAATAAAGAAGCACTAAACTATCAGTTACTTGATTCAGTTTAATGATTTGTTCTGCTGAAGGCAGCAAATGTCTTCATCGTTAGCAACAACATAGTATCACTGAGCAAGCTCATCCCTTAACTGTGCTTTTCGAAGATGAATTTTTGAAG
Organism: Hypotaenidia okinawae; assembly: GCA_027925045.1. Lineage (NCBI taxonomy): Eukaryota > Metazoa > Chordata > Aves > Gruiformes > Rallidae > Hypotaenidia > Hypotaenidia okinawae. Next base: position 140,403,651 of record BSDF01000001.1, read on the forward strand.
CAAGCCAATAATGATACATTGAAGACTTTCTGGTTATACAGGAATAAGAAACTCCATGATTTATCTTAGGCTTTATTGTCTGCAAATCTAGTTCTGGGTTTCTAGATTTCTTTTCAGTCCTGCTTCTGTTTTAAAGTCTGTTTATAGCCATTCTTGTAGCTTTCTCCATAAGAAATAGTCTTCTTCACAAAAAGCTAGAAGGAGGTATTTCTGCAAAGGTGACTGTAAACGGACTCAACCTCATGACTTAATCTAATCCACACGTTGATTGGCTGGAATAATCATTAGAGTTTTTAAAATTGCTTTTTGACTTTTACTCTCATTTTACCTGGCAATTGAATATCTTTCCAGTTGAATTTCAGAACTATATTCCGACTTTTCAGAGAGTCTAGCATGTTCATTCTTAGTTCATGCACTCTGTGTTTTTTTCTGTGCTTTTGCTATTTCAAGGACAGGTGACAGAATAGTTTCTCTTTTGAGATAGCAGGTGTTAGGGGAGGAGAGGTGCAAGTGTGTCATTGCTATGTTTGCCTCTTCTGTAAATAAAGCTGCTGGTTGTTGGGTTTTTTTTGTGTTTGGTTTTGTTGTTTGTTTGTTTTTAAAAACCTTCTTCAAAGTTAAAAATTGGAGTTATCCATACTCTATATGCTATAGATCCCCAGCATTCCCCTGCTTCTCTCAGGTGCAGAAACAGGAAGGGTGGCTAAACACTTTGCTTTCATTGGTACTTGATGCAATGACACCAGAATGCTAATATTCAAAAAATAAACAGCAACATAATCTTTCTTATAGAAATGTGAAGCCAAATTTTTCTCTCAATTTACCAGTAATGAAGCAAACTCAATAAATTGTGATATTCACTTTGTTTTATGTTGGAGGTTTTTTTGGTGCCCATTATTTAAAGTGCTTTGCTATTAAAAGGGATGTCCTTTATGTGTTTAAACTTACTTTCATATTTTAAAATGTTGATTTAGTTTTATGTAGAACTATATGAACTTTATGACCTAGAATCTCAGGGAAGGCTTTCAATTACAGTAATGCTTATAGATGTGATTAGTGCTAGGCAGATGACTAGCTCTTACGTGTTTTTGCTCAATGCTTGGCTGCCACAGAATTTAAATGTCTGTATAGAGGGTATGGCTTTGGTGATGTGTTTTTTTATTTGTGGGATTTATATACATACATAGAGAGAGAGAGTTGTGTTCTGTCAGATAGGTGAGATACATTTTGAGGTTTGGAATGCACAGCAAAATACAAAAATACAAAGAAAGATATGGTAATATGTGGGGGAACAGGGGAGGAGAGGGTAAGATTGTTTTTCTCCTTTGCTTCTTGAGTCTAAAAGGAACTTGCAGAATTCTTGCAAATTCCTTTTAGAACAGATTATTCTTTTGTATCAGTCACTCTTAAATGTCATAAAATACAAGGTAATACCAGGTAAATGACACAGAATATTAGCTAGGCAAAGGGAAGTATGCACATATTCTGTAAGATTTGTATGACAGTCAAATATAAACTAGTTTTGTTTAACAGAGAACTCTTTCCTTTACTGCAGGGACCTTATTAAGAAGCTGCTTGTGGTTGACAGGACAAGACGATTAGGAAATATGAAGGTCAGTACAAAACGCTAGTTGTAATGCAGAACATAGCACAAGGTTGAAAGGCTTCAGTAGGAAAGATATAGAAGAGCTCTTCTATGGCTTTTGGTTTTGTAAATTGAAATTGAGGTATATTTTCCCATACATTACTTGGGTTGTGCAGTTCTAAATGCAAAGTTTAGCTGAATATTTCTGGAAATAATATTCCTACTATCTGGATTAATGCTCTCATTCATGATAGTTACCCCCATCCTCATTCCACACCCTCTGTACACCCACTTCCCTCCTTCCCCCATCAAAAAAAAGAAGAGGGGGTGGAAAAAGAAACCCGACCTGTTCACTGATTCATTTGAAGACTTACCTTAGACCAGAAACAGGGTGTTATTTCCAGTAGGACAGGGTGCCAGCTGATTTGGTCCTTTTGAACTATTTAATCCCAGAAGCAGCACTACTCAAATTCAAAGTTTCAAAAAATATTTTAAAGAACATAAGTTTTCTTGTTGTGCTACAATGTTTGGCCATTGTCATAGTTTGGTGGGGAGGCTGATAGACCACAGTCAAATAGTCTTCCACCAAGAAGAATTTTTACTCTATTCTGAACAGATTTGTGAATATAATAGTTTAGCAGTCAAACATACACTGGCATGGCTCAGGTAGCAGTTCCAGCCTGCCTCAGAAATACATATCTGTACCTGTACTATGGAGAGGAATGCAAAACAACCCTGTGAATTCTGTAAGATGGCCTGATCTCATACTACTCATAATGCCAAGAAAGCAACAGCTGTATTACAAGCTTATTTGATTCTGCAGCTGTGCAGTAGCTGTGGTTGGTAGTGCAGCAAGGAGTTAGCTGCATGTGAACTAACTGAGGAGCTTTAACAGGCGGCCTAAGGCACCACACAAAACTCAGTGTAGGTTCTTTTATCCTTCTGGCAGAGTAAATTAACCCTATATTCATTGACTTGTTATTGCTGTTACAGTGTGGCAGATATAAATTAGCTTGTGTAATCTTTCAGTTCTTCAGAGACAGCTACTATTTCCATTTCCCTGGGCAGGGGAGATTTGGGGGTTGATTTTTTGCACCAACCACAATTTATGTTGCGCATAGATGAAGAAGATGCAGTCATCCAGGTTCCTTGACCATATTGACCCAAGTAAAGATGCTAGAATCCTATGTCTAATGTCCCTTTTCAGAGCTTTTTAAGGAACAAACTTAGACTGGTATGAAAAGATAGGAAATAACTACTTTTCTTCAGAATTCTTTGCACTGTTTTTTGGGGAGACAGCAGGAAGATTAAAACCAAACTTTGATACACTGGAAATTTAGAATGTTACTGACCAGTGAAAATTTCTATATCCTCAGACATTTTTGAATCAAAACAAAAGCAAATCTTGCTTTCTTCAAAGATGTGTTTGGTAGGCTTTCAGGGTTTTTTTTTAAGTCTGATTGTTTTGGCTTGTGTTGTTTTTTTCTCTAAAAATGTGAAAATCAAAAATGGTTCTAATTAGAAGCAGGGTTTGGGGTGGGGGGCTGTAGGTCAATCTTAAGTCTTCCATAAACGTAGTTTGCTTAAGATGATTTAAATCCCATTGGGTATTTTGTTGTGAAGCATTTAGTCAGATCTGCATTTGAGGGAGCTAGGTGATAAATTACTCTCCTTGTTGCCTCTTTGGATATAAGCATGGATAGTCCCACTCTATATAAATCTAAAAAAAGCCCTAACCCAAATGTGTGGTATGCTTTGTTCCATGGAGCTGCATGTGGTGTGAGCTTGAGTGCTCTGCATTAAAACTGTGCTGTGATCGGGCCTGAAACAGAGAGCCAGCTGGTTTTCCCCAGTGCTTAGAAAGGAGTCTTTGCTTAAACCAATCTTCAACCCGGAAAGAAAAAGAAAAACAATAAATATTTTTGTTCTTCATGTACATAATCAAAACAGTAAGTCTAGAGAGAGTAAGAATAGTAATTACAACACATACATGCCTTTTACTGAACTTCTAAATTGAAAACAAATTTTCTGTATACTTTATGTTTGTATAATATACACACACACACACTTTTGTACCAATACTAAGATGATCACCTTGTTGGCAGTAAATATCTGTAATACATAATTGAACTATGTTTCCCAGGCATGATTTAAGGCACCACCAACCCTCAGTTTTTGTTTCGGTTTTTAGAAGTGTAAGAATTATTAGAAGGTATGTCTGAATAAGAGGCATTCTCTAAAATGTTGGAGAAAACTGAAGTGAATGGTTTTGTGGGTACTTTAAAGCCTATTCTTGATCTCCCTTCTGTCAGAAGAATGCTGCTTAAAAAAATAAAAAGGAAGCTTGGATCTTATTTCTGGAACTCAGGATCTGCTAGGGAAGTAACACTGATTTTATCCTGAAGAATCTTTTTAATGATAATCAACTAACAAAAGAAAAAAAGGTTAGGCAGACCATTAGTCTGCCTTGAGACTACAGGTCTTACCATGAAATACGTGGTTTGGCATACATATAAATTACTAATTTTTTTTTTATTATTATTTTTTCTTTAAAGAATGGAGCAGATGATGTAAAGAGACATCGATGGTTCAGGTCTATAGATTGGGACGCTGTTCCTCAAAGGAGACTAAAGGTATATGTTGAAAAATACTGTATGGGACATTCCAACAAGAAATCGTTGCTCATTTAAGGCCATCTCTTGTCCTTTTGTTGCCTGTTGTGTCTGTGTATTCGTATGTGTGTATAAGCACATATGTATGTGCACACATCATCAATTACATGCGTTTTTCCCCTTCTACACTGCAGAATTAACAATGGGGATACTACTTCCATTTTTGTCTCTATGAAATGTCTAAAAAAAAACCCTGCTTTGTTTTTCTGCAGTTGATTAGTAAACACAACATTTAATTTTCAGGTTTAGAGTTTTCTCAGTAACTGCTTGTTGTAGGTGGTGTTTTTTTAGAGAGCGGAAGGGGAGATTGTTGGTTGGTTGGGTTCTTTGGTTTTTATTTTGGGGTTTGTTGTTGTGTTGTGTTTTGGTTTGTTTTTTCTCCTTTCCCTTATATGTGTGGCAGTATTTTACTCCAAGCTTTAAATTTTTGTGCCAAGTTCAATTCAGGTAAATGCTTTCATACAATGTAAAGCATATGGTAGTAGGAGAAATAGGGAAGGTGAAAGAGAAGGATTTATGAATGTAGTTCTAACATATTGTGTTGAATTCTAATATTATATGAGGGCTGATGTTTGCAAAAGCTATCAACGCTGCTAAATACTTTTTCAAATCCTTTGGAAGTAAAACTGCCTTCCCTCTTTCCTTCCTCAAATGTTCTAACTACCATGATTCCTTACAGCAGTGATTTTCAGTCACGTAGGTTACGATACGCAGTTAGTCAAATACTGAATGAACTTTTGGTTTTCCTTTTCTTCGTGTTTCTTACATTGAATTTCTGCCTAGATATCGTTGAGTTCTTGCAAAATAGAGGAGAGATCAAAATGTTCTTGATGTGTTCATGTTGACAACATCCTATTACAAAGCTGTACGTGACTTTTCTTTAAAAAACCCACAACTTTACATGGTTTTAACATTGTGGGCTTTTGTGGTGGTTGGGGTTTTTAATGATTGGTAGCTCAGTTGGTGTTTTTTGTAGATCTATTATAATGAAGAAATATTTCTCAAATTATTTACTGTAAACTCTGGTCACATAAATCTACAAAAAATGCAAATGTATTTCAGTTCTGAATTTATGACAACCTATTGTATCACCAAATAAATAACAAACAAGCTATTAAAAAAAGTTTTGGATACAAATCAAAAATTTCAGGTCTAAACATCCTTTGCATTTTTATTAAGAAAAAAAGAGTCACCATGTAATTCAGATTCTGATGAATTCGAAACTTGTTTCTTAATCTCTGTGATGTTAAAGTCCACAGAATGTGAGATGCTCCTTAATTAAACTTAAGGGCAAGGATGTGAATTGGGTGAGAATTTCTGTTGTTATTTCTGAAGACATCCATATTCTTCAGTATTTGTTTCCACTATCTATTTCATGTTTTCAGTCTCTTTGTCAGTGTGAAATAATGGATACAGTGCCGCTTTTTCTCTGTAAGAAGTGTCACCTATTGTACAAGTAAAACATTGATTCATGGTGCCTATAAGCTCTTAGATATCAGCATCATGTAAATAATAGTAATGGCTGAAAGAAAATCATTTTGTTAGTTGAAGTTAGAGGTTTTGGGTTTGGGGTTATTTTTGGTGGGTTTATTTTATTTTATTTTTAATATGTCCACAAAACTGGTCTTCCTGCTTACAGGGAGGTGGGGATACCAGCTATTGCTCACAGTACACTGTGATTTCCACATGCAGAAGTAGGGCTTCATTTTTGGCTGAAGCTTAGAAGTACCATCCCTCAGGCCTCTCTCCCATTGAAAACCTGCTGATGTCATCATTACAAACCGAGAAGTCTGAAAGTTCTCAGAGCTAGTGCGGAAGCCAGACTTCTGCCTTCTTAAGGAGACATAGAATCACATTTTGCTGTATGTTATAGTTCTGTCTGTGGTATAACATTTCTTAGTCAGTTTGGTGGTCATCCATAAGGTTGTCTCATCCTAAAGGCTTTTATTGGACTCATGACACTAAAGTGCTCTGATACTGACACTGGGATAGAGACATGAATGTCTCTTGAGAGAAGCAGCAGGTTTTACCCAACATTAACCCCTGCAATTAATGAAATGTTCCAGAAAGGATCTTTATCTCATAACCTGTGGCCAGGAGGATCGAGTAATCTCAATGCTAAATATAAGACAAGTAGAAGCTACAGGTACTGTGAAGCTGGTGGGCAAGACTAGAAATCCAAAGGAACTTCTGAAGAATAAAACAGATAACAGATATTTTCTCTTAGCACCTCCAAGTTTCCTTAAAAAGATCCATTTGAGTTAAGATCCTTTTACAGACATCCTGGTGAAATCAGTTTTTATGGGGTAGCAATTTCTCTACCTGCTTGAATGAATTACTAGGCTCGGAAAAAGCATAGTAGGTAGTGTGAGGCATATGAAAGTTAGTCCTTTCAACCTCCTTAAAAGGAATCAGTCTATTTGAAAACAGTGACTAGGAGGCTTTTTTTCCTTCAGTTAGAAAGCAGTTACCCACACTGCTGTTAAAACTCTTCCTTGGTTGAAACAAACCCAGTGTGATCAGGCTCAAAGGCCACAGAAGAGGGGAGGAGTGAGGAAGGAGAGTGGCAGGTTATGCTGTAACAGAGTGTGTGTGGCAGCTTAGCTGTGGTAGTCTTTTGCAGTAATTGCCTTCAGTTTGCAAAGCAGCTAGAACTTGAGTGCTGAATAAAATGGGTATCTTTATTGTAAGTGTTGCTTAACCACAATATTTAACTGCAGTATAGACAAAGCACTGGGACATGTCTGTTACTTCTCTCTCTTGTGCCATTTGTTATTGGTGAGAAAGAGGAATTTTTATGAATATGTACACCTTTTTCTTTAATCAGCCTTTCACAGAATTTCTGCTTTAATATGATGGAGAGGAGCAAACTACTAACACTTCTGTTGTGCTGCTTCTGACTAGCCTCCCATAGTACCAAAAGTATCCAATGATGGAGATACTTCCAATTTTGAAGCTTATCCTGAAGATGACTGGAACAAAACGCCTCCGGTACCCCCTAAAGATCTAGAAATTTTCAAGAACTTCTGAATGCGACATCTGCACTGGAGAAGGTATGTCCAAATGCCGGGAGTCCTCTTCAAAGCATCGCATGTCTTTAAGTGAGAGTCATATAAAGAAACTACATCTTCTGATTCATAATCAGAAGTAGGTGGCCAGTAGGTCTAGGGAGGTGATTGTGCCCCTGTACTCAGCATTGGTGAGACCGCCACTCGAGTGCTGTGTCCAGTTCTGGGCTCAGTTGATGATAAGAAGGACATTGAGATCCTCAGACGAGTCCAGAGAAGGGCAACCAGGCTGGTGAAGGCGCTGAAGGGTGTACAAGGAACGGCTGAGGGAGCTGGGGATGTTTAGTCTGGAGAAGGAGGGGAGACCTTATCACTGCCTACAACTACCTGAAAGGAGGGTGTAGAGAGGTGGGCAATGGTCTCTTCAGCCGAGTAACAGGAGATAGGACAAGGGGGAATGAAGCTGTGCCAGGGCAGGTTCAGATTAGGTGATAGGAAAAACATTTTCACTGAAAGAGTTGTCAGGGCCTGGAGCAGGCTGCCCAGGGAGGGGGTTGAGTCACCTTCCCTGGATGTGTTTAAAAGATGGGTAGATGAGGTACTTAGTGATATGATTTAGCATAGGACAGGGAACGGTTGGACTTGATCTTAATGGTCTTTTCCAACCTAGTGATTCTGTGATTCTCTGATAATGGTGATTAATACTTCTTTACAGCTTAAAAATCAACATGAAGCACATTAATAGATAGTACAAAGTTAACTGTTGAAATAAAATATAGTACAGCAGGCACGCAGAATGAGAAAGGTAATTTATCTCACAGGCTTTGCTGTTCTGAAGTGGTAACTATTCACATGTAGATATTTAAGTCCTGTCCTTAAAATTTTTTAAATAGTGTACTAAAAGGAGATATCTAGATTGATTTGACAAATAAGGAAATGTGATTGTTCTTGTTTGTGAGATTTGTATATTAAGAATGAAGACATTAATTAGAGGAATAAGATCATCAGATTAATCATGTACCCTGGATTCTGTCTTGTAATTGCTGATACGTGTTGTTCAATTCACATGCTTCATCTTTAATTTTTTGTTCTTTTTCACTTTCTAAGGGAAAAAAAAAAAAGGAAATGGAAGTGCTAAGAGCAAGTCTGCAGAAAAATGGAGTCGATATGTAAATGAAGACTTTGTGGCTAAGAATGATATCGCATTCAGATATATGTATTAGTATATAATAAATACCTAAATAGTTGGAGGCAAGCAAGAAATTAGGTTTTTTGCTGTAAACATTTGACATTAGTAAATTGTACTATTGATAGTCTACTCTGAAGTAGACTCACTAAAATGGTATATTTTAGGATTTTTATTTTTTTAACTTATGGTTTAGTTAAGTTTCCTGCTATTCCCAGATCCTTTTTGCATAGTTAACTCATAGACTTAATTTTATAAGTTTATACTAAAATTGTGTAATTAAAAGCACAAATTAGTATATATGTATATAATGCATACAATACAACTAAAGCACAGGAACTGTGCAAAGATGTAAATTTTTGTACTTTGCAGAGTCTATGATTTTTATTTTTCAAATAATGTTTTTCAAGAAGTTCTCTAGGAAAAAAATCTTAAAAGGAAAAATGAGTTTTTCATCATCTTATATGCATTTTATAATTCTTTGTAAAAAATAAAAATAATTAAGTTTTAAAGTAGATTTGTACCTAAAACTTCCAATGCCTCACATTTGCAACCATAGTACTTGAAAGCAGAAAGACAAGGGCATGTTTTATTCTAAGATGAATCTTAACAGCTAATTTATGAAGTTCTGTTACAGTGATGTCTCTTTACAAACCAGGACATTGAGTGATTGATTATACACTGTCTGAAATGAGATTCCTCACATGAAGACTCTCTGTAAACATGCAGTCCAGTGCATACTGGTAAAAAAGGGCTCTAACTGGCTCTTACAGAGTTGTTCTCTCCCAAGCTTGCTGTCTTCTCCAAATGTAAAGCATTGAGCCATAACAGATTTTTTTCATTACCAGAATAGTTGTTGTTGAGTGCTTGGCACTTCAGAATATCAGAGGGAAGACTGGATATGTATTAGAGCCTAAGTTTTCTGCTCCTGCTTTTGGAAATGTCCTAAATAAAGTCTCTGCTGCCAGGAATTCCATATGTGCAGAGTTCAAACCTTAGATGTAAGGAGTCTCTTTTTTCATTCTATGCCGACATCTTTCTAGCAGCTTGAGTACACTGTATTTAGGAAGTACTTGCAATACTGCTTCATTTTAAGTAGTACCAAATATCAGTATGTGCATATGTATGTATCTATGTATATGAATATTCATAGACACGAAGGTAGATTGTATACAAGCCAGGACCTTTCTTTAGGTTTTTTCATGTTACGTATTGTGATACTTGTGTTAATCTAGGGGAATTGATTTGGAAGTGCTTTGATTTCAGAGAGTAAATAACGTTCTTTCAGATATTGTGGGTTTAGATAGCTTTTAGTGGAATTGTGATACTTCTTTTTTCTGAATGCACATCAGCTCACTGGAGTTCCACTGCTATGACTGATGGCTCTACATATAACTGTTTCAGCAGATCATATAGACAGTCTCTTCCACAAACTACTCTCCACATTTTTCATCTGAAATGCCGTAAGAAATGTAGGCCAAAGATGATTTTTTTTCAACAAATTCATGAATGCTTATGAAGTAGGCATTCTAGTAATCGCTCATGAAATTTGCCATGTTTATAATTTTGACAGATCCACAGCTGGACTGTTTTCGTGGAATGGACCTCCATTTTCTTCTGCTTAGTCCAGAAGTGCTGTTAAGAGCTTGCCATTTCTAGGGTACTGGATCTATGTCTTCATAAAGTCTGACTCTAGGAGATTGCATAACTCTGAAAAAAGCACACCATGTGTAACGAAATCAGGATATTTCAAAGTGGTAATTCTGGAATGCCATGAGGTTGTCTTTTTGAAGTTATGCAAGTGCCACATGTTGATGGCCCCGGCTGCCAGTTGGTAAAGGCTGTGTAGGAATGTATAATGAAATACAGGAAAATCCATAGGAAATTATAGTTTTAACCTGGTAAAAATACCTTATTCTCTGCAAAAAGTTAATTCGGTCCACTGTATTTGTATCTGTGGAGTTAGTTATTCCAAATCAATTGGAAAAACTGAAGCACATAAAACACAGCTTATTTGTCTAAGGAGAGCAAGCGCAGTTCAGAGTTGGGTTTTTTTAATGCATAAGCTTACAGTATTTTGTGGAATCTGAAATACTGCAAAACCAGTTTCTCATTCAAAAATGTACATACTGTAACAAGTGTGCTAAATGTAAATTTTTTTTTTTTCAAATATAAAAACTGCACTCTGTTAAAGTCTTCAAAGCTGAGGAAATGAAGTGCATTTGACTGGTGTGCCACACTGGTGGTAAGAAGTTGTGAATGTTTGAACAACAGGAGATCGTGGATTTTCTTTTTTTGAATCTTATCCATTGCTGGCAGTGGATGCACTGACACTCGTTATGATAGAGACTAAGGAAATGAATACAATCTTATTAATAGTGCTAATCCATTGACTACATTGTTTCCAGAGCCATGTGTACATATACCTAACTACTGACCTCCTCAATGTGCTTTCTAGTACAAAATGACTTTCAACTTTTTTTTTATTAAAACCCACAACTAAAAAAACCAAAACATTTTAAAGCATTATTTTGTGATGAGTTTGTGATCACTGCAGTCTTGAATTTAATGAGCTATTATTACCTGCCCATTTTATTTATTTGCACAAGTAAGTCTGTTTTATTTTAAATCTTTGCTGGGGCTTCATTGCCCACTAACAGCTCTGTCTGAGTGAGTGCTCGTGCAGAAATCCCCAGATACACACTGCACTAAGGACTCTGGATTTATTGGGGTTTTTTTTAAGGACACCTAGAACACTCTTTTATTTTCTATGTTATTCTCTGAAGTTGATTTTATTATGGTTGCTTCTGGTAAACGTGTGGTTTTGCATATAGACTGTTGCATAAGGACTTTTCTTGCAAGAGCCCGTAGGCCTTTGGTATTCTGCTTCGGTGAACAAGAATGTTAAACATTAAAAAACAACCTTTATTTTTGAGTTTTATAAATATATATACATATATATTTTTAATTGCCCTATTTGAGGCTTTAAGTGATAAACATGCATTGTAAACTCAATTGCCTTGTAACCAAATGCTTCATGATTTCAATGGAGAACATGCTGTAGATTTTCCTGTAAATTAGCTTGGTCGATGAATATGTGTGCTACTGAGCTTTAACTAATGTGATCTTCCACTGTAGAAAGTCATTGCTAATGGATCAAATATAGGTACTAAACTATGTTTAAATGGATGAACAGGGATTTTGCAGTTTTGAAAGCAACTGAGCTACGGCTGTTCGTCAGCCCATCTGCTTGCCATTCAGAAGAGTTGTGATGCAGTGCTTCCTATGCTGTAGAATTATTTTTCAGCTTTCAATGACTGTAGCATGATTCCTTTTTGTACTGTACTGTGTACAGACTTTCCCATGTTTTGCACTTTTCTATGGCAAACCTTGACTGCTTTATAAATACTCTGCTGTGTAGTAGGTAGTGGTAGTGGTAGCAGGCGTTTGTGTACTGTATAATCAGTTTGAACCGCTAGACTTGCGAGGTTAACTTGGGCTAACGTTGTATGTTGCTGGTTGCTTTTTGTAGCTCACATGTATAAGTACTGTTCAAAGTTACAAAGTCAGCCCTCATTGCACAATGAAAATCACTGTGATCTGTACATAAACCCTAGTAAAATTTTATTGCTGTTTAATTTATGTAATATCTGTCAAATCTGGATTCATTTAATAAACCTTTATATCTTTTTAAATGTTTAAACCTAGTTTGCTTCCATTCTTCTTGGGGAGGCAGTTAGAGGCTCTTCATCCCAAAAAAAATGATGAAGGGGGAGAGGAGTAGAAAAACAACTGTTCCTTCTTTTCAGGAGTTAAGTCATTCCAGAACAAGGCACGAGTGATGGAATATACTCCAGTTGGCATGGAAGAAGCACCAAGAAGTATATTTTCAAATTCAAGTAGTGCACCAAGAGGAAGAGTGTCAGATCAGACTTTTCATTACAGTTTCACTACACTTCTCGTTACACTGATTATATGACCCTAATCGCGTTGACTTTTTCACAACTTACTGACATATTTAACTGTCCAGAACACTTATTTCAGTCTGTTTCTTAAAGCATAAAAAATTATGATGTCAGACACACTTAACTAAACCTTTATCTCATCTTCCATCAGGAATATCAAGAGTCTGTTTTAAAAAAAATAAAATAGTATGTTTAGGTGTTGGTGTTAAACCGCTTCTCCCAGGTTAATTGTATTTTCTTTCTTACCCACTGGGTATCTCGGTCTTACACTGATAATTACATAGGTGTAGAACCAAATGGAAACAGTTGGGACTAGTCAGGCCTGTTTTTTTTAACACAGAACATTGTGCTTTCTTTCCACCTGACTTAATTCCAAATTTTGTGCGTTGATGTTTTCCCCTTGTAAAGCCCCCATGTCGTGTGCTTCAAGAAGCTGCTAATGGAAAGCACAGGAACACTGCTGTGAGCCCTGGCAAGCTTCTGGCCATGTCCTTGACATGAATCAAGAGAGCTGCTCAAACATACCAGGTTTTTTAATGTTAGCAAGTGTGCAGAGTGTTTGTAAAGAAGTGGGTTTGGCATCTTCTTCTTACCCCAACCTTTTGCCATGCCATAGAGCTTTTGTTATTTGCTCTGACCTGAGCACTATACCTTTTTTGGCTGCACATGTAAGTTCAGATCTTACCCATCAAAGGCCTTTTTACATATGCTTTTTCACTCATGCAAGGCAGGTAAGCTTTTGCTGCTGGTGTAAATTTTGGACCGTACTCACATAGCATTACTCACCACTCCCAAATCTCTCTTGCTTCCATGGTTCACTAGCCCTTTTTACTGCAAAACACTGTTTAAACAGCATTTGACAAGAGCCTACCCTTCTGTTGACCTCCTGTTAAGCAGCAACAGTATGATACTGTATGAAATGCTCACAAGCAAATGGCACAGTTGCAAGCCTGGATCTTGCTCAGTGCCTTGGGAATTCACACATCGAGCTCTTCCCTGTGCAAACTCCTGTTAGGTGCTACAATGTCAGCTTCAGAATTCAAGCACCTTTTCAGAGGAAAAGTAAAGGGTTCTTCTGAGGTGCTCAGTAGAAGAGCCTAGCTTTGCTTTCTCTCTTCCACTCCCTCTGTCTATCTGCCCTTCAAAAAAAAGCCTCACCTGGTGCATGTATGTCAAGCTTCTTGTTCACCCTTGAAGCCAGGAATATTGTAAGATTTTAATAAGCTGAATTGAAAGAGCTTTTTTTCAGTGTATCCAAATGCTCTTCTGGTCTTGTGCAGGATTGTTCCAAGCTGACAACAGAAAATTTCAGTGCTAAGTAAGGCTCTTCTATCAGCTTTGACTTAATAGTATACTTTCATCTGACTTCTACTGCATTTGTTTCAGTGCCAATAAGAAAGACGTTTGATTGCCAAGCATCTCTTACTGCGCCTGTAATTTAGGACACAGTACTGAAGCATGATGGGAAATCCCAAAACCACTATGTAACCTGAAGCACAAAATTGCAGGCCTATCTTCTAGTATGTGGAACGCTAAGGTGCTGTGCAGGTGCTGTCTCTCTAGTGCACTGATGTTTACTTAGTTTATCGGAGTGTATCACAGATGCCTTGAAAAGCGTGGTCTGTTTCAGCTTAAACAACTAACCCCATTTGAGATTTCTTTATTAATTTATTCAAGCTAAAAGAGGGCAGGTTTAGGTTAGATGTTGAGAAGAAATTCCTTACTATGAGGGTGGTGAGGCACTGAACCAGGTTGCCCCGAGAGATTGTTGGAAGCCCCATCCCTGAAAGCATTCACGTCCAGGTTGGATGGAGCTTTGGGCAACCTAGTCTAGTGGAGAGTGTCCCTGCCCATGACAGGGGGGTTGGAACTAGATGATCTTTGAGATCACTTCCAATCCAAAGCATTCTTTGATTTTATGATTCCTCCTTGCCTGCAGCGTGTTGTCTGTATTCTGGACTATGGTGATAAAGGTAAATGGGAGAGAGAGAACTATTTTGGGAAATCAAACATGGTAGAATTGGACTTAATCCACGAAGTTATATGGTATACCTGAACAGTGCGTTCTTAGACACACACTACTTGCTTTTATTGCTAAAGGTTGTAGACAAAGTTGTGTGTGTTCTAGCTTTGTGCTGGCTGCTAAATAGAGACAGTTTTAGGAGCTATAGTTTGTTTCAACTGTAGTCAGTAATTAGTCTGGTTTAGAGAATCCTTGAGACTGAAACACCTTGGTTGGAAAAGGAGAAGGCTGCTTTGCAGTCGTCATCCCCTTGATTTTCTGTTCTGTGCCAAGTGCAACTTGTGTGGAGGAGATGTGGTTGTGCTTCGCATGGTCATGCACAACACAGACATGAACACATTGCAGTGTGCCAGGCTTCCTTCAGAGCCTAAGCTTAAGGCTTCTCACCTTGAAGGACCAAGGCTTTATTTTTTTCCTTTCAGCAGGCCTGTGAGTCTAACTGATCAGCCTAAAAAATGTTAAGGCTGAGCCATACAAACACCTGAGCTTTTCAATGGCAGCTTTCTTTTAAATCCAGATTTCTTCAGAAGTTATGTATTAGACATTTGGATTTAGAATACAAAAATAAGATTCTCAGCTGTTCAGTGCTTCTGAAGTTGGGTGGACAAATACAAATATGGAGTGTTTCAAAGTGTGTGTGTTAATATCTAGTGCATTCTCTGACCTGATTTAAATTTCTCAATTAAAAAAAGCATAGTTAATGTAGGACCCTCTTTTAAACAAGGTTCTTATAAACATGTTTAGCTGAAGTTGCGCTGCTGTACTGTGTTAATACAGCAAAACCTCCACAAGTGGCCCGTCCTTCATTTCTAATGATTAACAGTTTCTTTTGAGGCACGCCGACTGAAATTGCCCAACCCTTCTGCTCTTGGGTTCTGGTCAAGCTTTTCCCTGTCCTAGTAACACATTTTGCACAAAAAATTAGCGCAGGTAATTAAATAGAAGTAGTTAAATTATTTAATCTGTGTGTTAATAAAGCCGAGCTAGAGGTATGTAAGTGCTTTATGGAGGAACAACAAAGATTGTTCTGGGTTAATGTATTCAATGCTCAAGCATATTCAGATTTGGGATTTTTCGTAACTGGCGTGTCTCCTAAAGCAGTGCCAGAGTCCAGCGCCACAGCACTTGCTCCCTCCGGGCAGTCTGCTGCCATCTGTGTGGCATCACTAACTCCATTCCCGTTAGTCAGCCTGCTAAAGTGAGGGATGTACAAGAAATGCTTCCCTGCTGTGAGCTGAACTTTGGGTGGCAAGCACAACTTCTGCTTACTTCAACTGGAAAGTTAGTTGCTGACAGCTGGGAGTGGCAGAGGACCTACTGTCCTCCCTTCCAGGTACTTGCCATCAGGGAGCAATGCCGCCTCCACGTGCTTTAAAGTAACACAAAATTCACACTGGCCCTTTTGAACCTGTTTTCAAATATTCACGTAAAGCTCCCATGACCCATGTAATCCCCAACAAAATCTTGGTCATGAGAGAAGGAAAGTGTGGTGGTGGATCACTTAAGCGTTTCTAGAGACTGAGTCTCCTCTTTAATTTCACTGTCTGGCTATTGAGGAAAGAGAGGCTTTAAAATTCTTATTGGTATTCGATTTTTTCCCCTAGGCAGACCATCAGTATATGAGTGGCCATTACTCTTGAGTCAGGTTTTCTTGTTGACCCTTGGTTTTGAGATCATTTTTGGATTGTGAAAATGTCTGTGAAGTCTGTTTGGAGACTCTGTAGATACTGCCAGTAATTAACTGCTTTAAATCTTGTTTATACAGCTGGTGATTATTTACATGCAAAATATGTCAGGTTTGAAATGAATATGTGAATTTGTTTAAAATTTTAATACTTCAATACACTGATTTGGCAGTCGAATAAAGGAAACGTGTGCATTCAATTCAAGAAGAAGTCATTTAAAAATATCAATGCTTTTGTTGTACAATATGACTCTATTTTCAGTTTTAAAATATTTTCTGAATAAACAGGTTATCAGGATGGTGGACAGATTTCAGTTCTTCAGCTGGCAATTAAAACTGGAGGCTATTGAATGAAGAGAGGAGTTTGGCACCCATTCCTCTCTCCTACCCACATATCAAAACTTACGCAGCAGAAAAAAGCGTAGCTACGGCTGTAGCTAATGTCTAACAGTGAAGCTGAGATAGCTACAGGGCGTTTTGCAAAACTGTGATCCAGGCCACGGTGAAGGCCCCACAACTTGCCCTCTGTTTTGTATTAGATAGACTTTACAAGGGTGCTTTCATTAAAAAACTGATGAGAAGCATTGGGAGTTGCTTACCCTCCTGAAAACAAATTGTTAGTAGTTGTCATTCATTGGTGCTCTAAATGCATTTTGCATGACTTTGAAGTGTAAGTCTTTGACAGAAGTGTAAAATCTGTGTTGTTATCTCCAAAAGCAGTGATTACCTGGACAGAAAAAGAGCAGCTGAGTTAGTGTTAACTGTATTTATTTATTTATTTATTTATTTATTTTCTTTACATTCAAAACTGCTAAGTGTCTGCATGAAACAGTGGCTTTAAGTTCAGCATGTGACATGTCTCATTTTTTTAAGCAGAGGAGGTATTACAGCTTTATTTTATGCAGTTCTTTCACTGGGTTTTGTCCCTGCATGTGTACTAAAGCAATGCATGCACATGTCAAAGGAAGAGTGAAGTTGCTGATACAAGCAAATTTTCAGCTTCAGAGTAGATATCTTTTCATACCTATTAGTTTTACCGGTGGATGGGATTCAGGGTAACTTGTTTGCCCAGGAAAGAATCTTCCATTAAGCTCATGGTGATAACTTGCAAAGGTTTTTTGAATTTCAAGTATGAAATAAGATTCTATGATTACACAGTGGAATGACGATTTTTGTCATTGTAATTAGAGAGGAAAAACAATTAGACTTTCTTATTATGTCAGTGCCAAAATCATGGACAATACTGAAATATATCCTCCTTATTTAACATCCTTATGAGTATGCGTGTTCTGTTTTGGTTTTTTTTTTTAATTATTAACAGTAGTAGTAATTAATAAAATAAAACAGTAATTGAGAAGACACTGTAATGTCTTTAAGCTTCAACCTTGCTCTGTACAGTGAGTGGAGATTTCGACCCACTTGAAATAACTCAGCCCATAACTACTTTATCTCTAAATCTCTTTGGATGATCTTCAAGCTGCTAAAAAGACAAAAGCTGCAAAAAGATTATAGGAGCAGTCAATGACTTTTAGAACATATGTTGTCCAAAAGTTTGGGTTGTTTTTTTATTGTGTGGTTTTTGGGTTGGTTTTTTTCCCCTCTGCATAGGGTCACAGTATATGATGTGGAAGGAAAAATACGAGCCACCTTGAAAGTCAGGTTTGAATTACAGCATAGTTTCATATATTGCCAAAAAATGTTGCATTTACTGGCTTGTAGGCATCCATAGCTGTATCTTCCTCTATTGTTTTGGAAGTGCTTGCTTCATGTTCAAGCTTGTTTCTCTGTTGCCTGAAGGGTGACATTCAGTGGAGTGCATTTTTATTTCATCCATTAAAAAAAAAACAATGTAAAAATCTCTGATCCTCTTTCTTCTCAAGGTGTTATGGGAGATAGAAGCAATAAATTGCAGACTGAAACAATGCATTAGTATGAGTCACATGAAAGACTGTGAAGGAGAAATAGACCAAGCCATTCCAAACAAAAGAAAGAGAAAAAGCCCTATTATACTAGTGTCTTCAAAAGGATTTCCAGTAACACAATTAAGATAAATCTCTTTAAAACAATGTCTAAAGATACAAGCTTATGGAACAAAGCCAGTTTCTCTTATTAATGTCACTTGTTTCATCTATCCTATCTATCTCATTTTAGATGTTTTTTATATGGGGAAGTCAGTACATAGGTGTTTATGTAATTTGCTGGAAAGAGAGGGTCTATGGGTGAGGGAATAAGTGGAAATAATTATTTTCTACAAACTTCTTTAATGGAAATGTAATAATACTTTAGCAAATGTTTACCTGGGGCAAGAAGAGGGGAAAAAAGCCTGTCTGCATTGCCTTTGTTCCATGGTACCGCCATAGTACATTGAGGCAGTGTTCTTTTCTTTGGATGGGCTTTTAGGCTGGTTGTTTCTGGTTTGTTTTTTTTTTTTAAATTGGAAAAGGAACTGTGCAAAATAAAGAGTCCTCAGTGCCTATTTCCTTTGATACTGTATCCTCTTACTTCTACAAGAATAAAATCAAAACCAACTAAAAGAACCCCGCCACCCATGAAGCAGTTGATTTAAGGCAGATGCAGGTTCTAGGGGTGGCAAGAGTACTTGAAACTAAAGAAGAGCAACAACTTGGGAGTTGGAGAAGAAGCATTATTTCCTTGGCTTTTGGAAGTTTTATATCTGAATGTCATACTTCGTGCTTTATGTTACACCAGAGACTCAGAGCTACAAAGATCAAATTAGGTAAATTAATGTGAGGGGGGAAGGAAGTACTTAGGAAAAGTTTTGACTTTCACTTGATGATTTCACAGAATCACGGGATGGTTGAGGTGGGAAGGAACCTCCAGAGGTCATCTGGTCCAGCCCTTCTGCTCATGGAGGGCCGCCTAGAGCCAAAACACTAAAGCCACGTTTTGCTTTTATTCCAAATGGCATTTTTTGAACTGTTCCCCCAAAATAAAATATACAGTGCACTTTTTAAATTGTTCTATCCTTAAAAGGTAAAGCATTTATTTATAGATTTTTTTCCATTTTAAAGTTTTCCAAACAGCCACCACCAAACTAATAAACTAATCTCACAACTTTAGACTTGGAATAACAAGCTAAGGAACTTGTTCAGTTCCTTGTCTTCTCAACCTCTCTGGACTTAATGGAGGTCTAAAGCAATGAAATGGACTGTATGTTGATGTCAACTGCTACCCACTGGTTGTTCATTACAAGCAAGTTCTCCTTGAAAGTGGTGTTTTTTTCGGTCTCCATAGACAGTTTTTAATTTTCATTTGAAAGAAAACTGGTTTTGTGTGTCTACCAGCTTATGGTAGAAAGAAAGTTACCTCATCAAAGTCCACGTGTACACGTTTCCAGCATTTCGTACTCTTTTTCTATCTCAGAGGTGTTTTAAATGGCTACGCCATTGAGCCTTGTTTCTTTCAAGTCTAGAAAGGTAGTGTGGCATTTCTCTGGCTTTCAGAGAGAGCCTGAAAACAACATAGGACCCAGCTCTTTGCAAACCGAGGGACAGAAGATTGGCGCACTTTTATGTTGCTGGATGTGCACGGCATCCAAAGAATACTGGCTGCTGCTCCAAGTGTGCTTCTGACAGATAAAGAAGTTTCTTTCACCCTGTTCTTACTATGGTGATGGGACGAGCTGGCAAATAATGAAGTCTTGTAACACTGTGCTTGCCTTTCCACCAGATGTCTGGGTGATTCATAAATGCTGAGGAGCTCCTGTACAGCTAGCTGGAGTGTGGAAAGAGAATGCGTCACCACAAAAAAGCCCTTCCAGGAACCATGAGCCCAAGCATGATCGTGTTTGGCTTGTCAGCCAACTCTTTCATCACAGGCAGGCAGGAATGGAGCACAGCGAGACCTCTCGGAAAAGATGACTTTACTTCGATCAGGAAAGGCAGTCAAGGCAAAGGCTGGAGCAGCTACATGTCTGTTCCTTGGTCTGGGGGACAGTAGTGCAGTAGGTCTAAAGACATAGACCCATCCGCACTCACCCTGCTTTGTTCAGGCCTCCCAGCTGCCATATTGCTCATGTAGGGCTCCTCATGTCAACAGAATAATTCCCTCTAACATTTTGGCTTTGACTAATACAGAGAGTACATCTTCTTCCTCCTCCGCTGAAAACTGTGCCATGGGAATTGGCCTGGAATATCTTTAATTGAAAACAGAGGAAGACTGATGCCATTTTCAAGCAATGCCTTTCTTGTGATATATTCCTTGTTTAGCAATCAGTTTATGTACAAACAGTAATAACACCGTCTATGTTTTTAATCTTCCTCTTTTGAAATACCCCATAATGAAAAAGAAAAAAGAAAAAATCCAGACAAAATCAAGAAGCAATTTGACCACTGTTAATTAATAGAGCATGATTTTTTCTTGTCCTTTTGGTGACAGGAGGCCAGAGGGAAAATTTTTCTCCCTCCAAAAATAAAAAATGAAAAAAATTTAAGTAATAAAATAACCATAGAAGTACTTTTATAGTATACTCTGGAGTGCTAGTATTTATTTTTAAATTATAGTAAATCATTCAATTGTTTCAACCAGGCTTTGTTCCAAACAGTTCTAAATTTGGAGTTGAAGAATTGACCCCAAGAAGATGTACAGGAAAACAAAACTCTCTTCCTCTCTCATTTCCTGTTTGAACTGATGAGACTTCAGGCTTCTCTTTAGTTAACTTGGCAAGATATACTCCCCAATGAACTGTCTTTTTAGTCAAGGATCACAGAATGTCCTCTTCTTATATGAAGAACGTGAACTTACATATAATCCAATGTGTGTTGTAAGCACTATTAAAAGCATTTTAATGGCTTTACACTACTGTGTACGGAAGTAATTCCACTTTCAGCTTGCTGTGTTTTGGATATGTTATGTATCACTTTCTAATGCTAATCTTAGCAGTATAACACGTAGCAATAAAAGCACAGCAAGGCACAGCGTGATAGCAAGGACATCAACTGGCATGTGCCAAGTGCTCTGATGCTTCCTGATGGTCCAGAATCAAGGAGTCATATAAATGAATCGTGAGATGGAGACTCTGCACCAGAATTTATGTAAATGGCTGAGGAGCTTCAAAATGTCCTTAGAAGAAAAGAGATTGCACAGACCTCGTGAGGGGCCACGTGTGTGAAATTGTGTGGGGGATCAAGAACTTCTTGGAAATATTAAGTGCGGACTTCCAGTATAAGGAGGGTCAAGGGTTTTGAGACTTCAATCCCGAGATTTTTATTGAATCCTCATGAACCTGCCAAACTTACTTTTTTACAATTATACTTTGTGATATTTATGTCTGCAAATGCAAGTGATTTTGAAAGTGACAGCATCGTTATGGCAGGAGGCTGTGGTAGACTTCACTCACAAATCGTAGTCCATTTAATTGAAGGGCATCCAGTGGGAGAATTTTCCAAAGCAAAGGTAATTTTGGTTTTCATTTGTTTTTTTCTGGTGTTTTCTAGGAATTTCTAACCTAGAGTGGCAATCACAGATTTACTCAGATGAAAACTATGCAGCTATTTAACTGACTAATCACTAAAGGCTCCCGAGTAGGTCAATGTCAAGCAAGTAGCTCGGACATCTGATTTAAGGTGCCTATGATGTTAACGTGCTCTGCTATTCTGACTGAAAAATAGATTTGTCATCACGTTAACGGCACTTGTATACTTGGCTTAAACTTTAACGTGGTAACGAGATTGGAAAGATTATTACTTCTTCTGTAAAAGTTTAGGATTTTTTCACAAAAATAAGATAATACATTTCTTCCGATGTCTGCAAGCCTGTCTCCCTTACCCCAGATAACATCATAATGTTTCTGTTTTAACTGAAGGAAACAATTACTAGTCTTGAATCTATAAATCAGGCATTTTGAAGGGAAAAATGTATGGTACTTGGGCTAACACCAGAGTACTGTGAATTGCAAAAAAGAGTTCCAAACCTGAATAAAAAATTCTGGGTTTTCCTTGAAATAGTCTCCCAGAGAAGTAGCTGGGAGATAAACGAAGGACAAAATGATGTGGTTCATAAGAATGCTTCAACATGTGATTACAGAGACAAGAAAAACCTTTACTAATACACCACAATACTTTCACATCCATGTCCCACATGTGATCATAAAAAACTGTGATTCAACACACTGGAAATGCATCATCCTTGTGTATAGTAACAGTTCCATGATCCAATAAAGAGCTTCTGCAGACCTTTTTTGATCTGGCTGTCCTGGATGCATTCAAAGAGAGGGTTATAATTCTCCTGGAGGCCTGTGGTAAACTGGATATTTGCATGCTGTTGGACACTGTACCGAAGGACATGATCTAGAGGTGGACTAGTCAGGGTTAAGCTGTGGTTGGGCTTGGTGATCTAAAAGGTCTCTTCTATGATTCCATGAAGGGAGTTTGGCACCCTAAGTCACGCGTTTCTGTCTCAGTAAAGAGCTTAGTACCTTTAGTTCCTTCCTGGTGGTTGATCCAGCATTTGTCATGACCAGTCGCTGTGAATGTGCTTGTGGAGTCAAATTAGTACTTACATTTATTTTTTTTTTAAATATAATTTTACTTCTGGAGCTGTCTGCTGGCATTAATGAAGTGGAATGAGGTGGATGAGCTGGTGCTGGTAATGAATCCCTCGAGGGTGAATCCCTGATGGTGGTGGTGTGGCCCAGGGAGACATGATGACATGGAAGACCAGAGGGAGTGGGACCTGCCAGCTGATGCAGTGGTTGCATCCTCCCTGCCAGTACCTGGACTGCAGGCACACAGCTGGAAAGGGTGCTCTTAGAACCTGTGTGGGTGGTAGAGTTGTTAAAGCATCCTGCTGTGCAAAGCGCAAACCCAACCTCCTGCACATCTCTTCCAGCTTTCAGCAGATTTATCATGGGGGCATGAATATGGGAGCCAAAATAATGAGTGGTCATTTTTCAGCATGTTGTAGTAAGACGAGGGTCTGTGAGCATGATCCAAGGGGGAAAACAAAGACTTGTGGGGTTGAGCCTGTGGTCTGGGTTTTGCACAAAGATGTTAAGTAGCAGCCAGAGAGAGTAAGCAGAGCTCTGACAGCTAACTGGGGAAAAGGAGGGATCTAAAGGAGCAACAGGGTAGGAAAGGGAAACTGTCACAAAGCCAAAACAAATTAAAAAGGAGTGAAGCTGAAAGGACTTCAATGGAGATACTGCGTTTGCCTCTTCTTGGATGAAGAATCAGCCTCCCTAGAAAGGGAAAATATTTTTAAAGCATTTTTAGCACGTTGCTGCCTAGGAGTAGGCCTATTCTTACGGCGTAGCTCTGTCTGCAGAGAAATACTCTTCTTCTGAGGGGAGCTAGGACAGACCTGTCTCACCCCACCACACTTTGCAGCGGTGTAATCCCCTCTGCTTGGGCAGGCAGGACTCCTGTTTCTGGTGACTGCTGCTTTTGGCTTAGCACAGCTGATTGCCCTGCTGGGAACCACAAGCTCCTATTGCTTTAGAGGCTGCAAATGTGCTGTTGTTTGTCCTCTCCCTGCAGTCATCTCTCTCTTGGCCACTTTCAATAGATCCTGACTTACTATATTGCTGATAACTTAACAGAACATATATATTACTGTAGTTACACATGTAATAACATAACCTTCTCTCCTTCCCTCTCACAGATTTTCCTGTGAACATAGAGTCTGCTTATTAGCTACAAATTACCTGTTTTGCACCACCAGAAACCTAAGTTTGAGTCTGTTTTCAACTCTAAATAGATAGCTTAATCTCATTAGCTGTAGTAACTTTTTATACTGACTTTCTTTATTACTGCTACCTGCGCTGTGTCCCCTGTGGGTAAACACATCTGCCTGGTACCTTTGCTGAGCAGTGCATTCCTGTACTTAAGTGCTTGGATTGGCGTGTGAGAATTCATGTTTTCCGGTACTCTTGGGATAAAATTATGTAGAAATACTGTAGTGTGAGGGAAGAGAAAATTATTTAGAGCCAGGGCTACTGAATCTTCTTCTCTAGCCAGAGATGGAGGAAACACAAGAAAAACTATGGTAGGGGGTAAACAGGCAGCTGGTTTTGCAGGTTAATTACTTAAAACTAGCTTTTGCTGTCAGCTGAACGTAACACCTCTGCCAGTCCTTAATTTCTGTTCTGTTCCATGCCTGTATCCTTTCTCTGGCCTTCAGACAGAAGAACTGCTGTCCCTGCTAGTTCATTCAAGGATAGTCCAGTGGCAGCAAGGTCAGGAAGGAGGAGTGAAGCAAAGATCAGTGTAAATTTAAAAAAAAATAATAATTGAGACTTGAAAATCCAGTGGGATAAGCTTAGAAAGTAAATGTTCTGGAGTCTTGCTGTGTAAGTGAATCCATGCCTTGTACTTGCTCTACATTAGAGTCCTTTTTTTTTAAGCATAATATGTCATATACCTAGGACTGTAACAAAATCCTGTCTGGTCTTGGCCAATTAAAGAGAAAGATCCATTTTCTTAGACCTGTACAAAGTCAAGGACAATGCCACTGGCGTGAGAAGAGAGAAGTGTGATTCCTGAGAGGGTAACTCTGATAAAAGACTCAATGTGCAGACGTGGAGCTGTGAATTTCCTAGAGATGTCTGTGACTGAGGCAGGAGCCCCTATTCTCCTAAATGCTGCTCTGCACGCTTGTGGGGCCAGCCCAGCTAAACTGTTTCTTCTTGTCCTTAGGAGAGGTACCAAAATGGGACATGCAGTTACTCACACAGTAAGAACTGCTGGA
This sequence comes from Hypotaenidia okinawae, assembly GCA_027925045.1. Classification (NCBI taxonomy): domain Eukaryota; kingdom Metazoa; phylum Chordata; class Aves; order Gruiformes; family Rallidae; genus Hypotaenidia; species Hypotaenidia okinawae. The sequence goes on from BSDF01000001.1 coordinate 140,428,480, forward strand.
AGGCTGGCAAACTGCAAAAATTAGTCCTGCTTCTGAAAAAGCAGGTAAGTGCTCCTGCTAAAATCAATGGGCATACTGCTGCCACGGGGCTGAATTTCCTCTCCGTTCTCCAGCCTAGGCAGTCACACACAGACGTGATCACAAGATGTCTCAGTCTGGTTGAAAGTGAAAACCTCACATCTTTTACAGGCTGGCGCAGGTAACCATGAAAGCAGTCTCTCAATGAAATGGTGCTACTGTTGTCTTTGGTAAAATAGAGTGATTACCCAAGAAAATAAAGCAGAAGTTGAGAGACCACCGTTTACTTTCTCAGCTCTGATTTCACAGAGTGCCTGGCCATCCTTTTTATTTGAGTAACGTCATCTTATAGGTGCGAGGGTCTAGTATGAATGGATGAGCAAAAGCTCAGGGCTTTGGAGTCTGATAGGGAGTCCTGGGCTCCATCCCTGCACCAGAGATTATTTCTATGCAATGTAAGCCCATCTAACTAGGAAATACATACCCCTGCTTTCTCAGCACCCTAACTACCTTCATGTATTCCTACTCTTGGTAACTTACTCTCTTTCTAGTCCTGGACCTGTTAGACAGACGACCTTGGAAATCCTTTAGGTTCCTTTCTTTGCTTATTAAACTTATTAAACTTTTGTTCCTTTCTTTCCTGAGGAAGTTGAAAGGGCAAGGAATAAGTAATTAAAACCAGATTACTTATATAATCATGTAAGAACCAAGAAAATAAACAAAATGCAAGCAGCTCACATAATTGCAGCTGTGCTGCCAAGCCTTGCAGCCTGACTTACTGAGCATCATTGTCCCCATACACCAAAGATCCCACTGAGTCTGCAAAGAGACTCTGCTCATGGAAGGGAAGCTTGCCTGGCTCCCTGCTCTTCCACAGTTAGTTGCCAAGGAGGAGGGCTCCACACAAGCAGGATACCAGCATGGAGCCCCTTTCCTTGCTCTCCATGTATTTTTAATCCTGTTCCAACGTAGAGGCAAACAGCTGTGAGGTCAGTGCAAACCATTTGCTCTAGGTCATATGTCAAAGGGTTTTTGTGTTCTTTCATAGTTGTGAACACAGTGATGATCTATTAGCATTTACGTGCAATACAGTCGTGGTACAGCTGCAAGTCATAGCGGTGCTGCAAGGGATATAAATGAGGCTGGCCAAAGCTCCTTCTATCGCTATACGTTCTCTAGCTCTGGGGTTTACACTTGCATTGTGTTACAAAGGCTTTGGCCAAACTCCTTTTTTTTTTCCCCAAGGAAGCTCAGCACAGCTCCCTCACCCAATCAAAAAGTCCAAATCAGAATCACATTTCTGGACAATGAGCCGGACTTCTGGCCCCAGGCCCAGATGCTCTGTCTGGCTGGAGAAGTGTATAACTGCCTTGAAAACTGCCCTGTACATGCTGCAGAGTAAAACAGAAGAAAATGGCTCCTGCCTGTCCTAAATTCTCACAGCAGTAAGAGGAGATGGACATGCCAGAGGTGGCTGGGGCTCATGATGATGCCTAGGTTAAAGGAAACATAGGTTTCCTCTCCCCACACTCTTCAAATATCTGCTCCATTGATCTGGTCTGATTTTCCTCTAGCATGAGAAATTTAGGAGGTGGAATCTGAGATCATTTTCTGATAAAGCAAAAACATCTGCTAACCTTGAGTGCTGTCATGTCTGCATTCGGCAGCCAAGAAACCTCCATTTCTGCTCCACATTATCACTGGGTGATACTTTGATCAGCAGGAAAAGTCTGGGGAAATCAAATCTATGGATAACAGAGCTTTTCTGGTATGAATCAGAAGGGTGGCTGCTCTCGCTCAGCAGCAAGGTCCCTTGAAATGCAGGTCTTCTTTGCTTGCTCGGTAAATTAATTAGTTGTGCACAATCAGTCCTGCATGGAAAACTCAGAGAAGAAAGAAGTTTCTGGTAAATCAGTAGCTAGGATATGGACTAGAAGAGGATGCTGGTGGCAAACCAAAGTCCTCTCAGATTTATTTTAAACAAACATATTTGGGGGTGGGAGGATGGAGGTGTTGGTGCGTATGGTGATCCTGTCTGTCATTGCGTGGAAGTTCTTTACTGTGAAAGACAATGTTTGAGTAAACAGACCCCTTGTTTTTTTCAATACAAAAGAGTCTGTGTAATCATATAAATATATATATATGTATATATATATCGTCCATATTTATATATATATATGGATTCAAACTGAGACTTAGTTATCTAAAATAATTACCAAAAAAGAAAAATCTTAATTTAGAATTTCTTAATTTAATAATATCTGGTGGCATCATCTTAGACATAATGAGCCAAGTGCCTCAAACCTCAGTCAGTACCCTGACATCCTTTCCATGCATGTGAGAATGACAAACAGTCTTAAAGCTGGTTTTGACTTTTAATTTTTCATATATCTGTTCATAAAACTTACCTTTAAATGGCCTGAAATGGTATTAATTTTTCTGAAACTCCTGGACCAGGACATTGATACTTCCCTGAATATCTCTAATCAGAAACCTTTGTAATTGATATCTGTTTATATAGATTTGGTTACTGAAAAAGTAGACCAGAGAGACAATATCTAGTAAATTATTTTGATTAAATCCTAGATACTGTGTTCTGAAAGGAAAATCAAAACATTTTGCAGTGAGGCCTCTATTTTCTAACAAATCACCAGTGATGTAAGTAGGATTTTCTACCTAGCACTGCTATGGTTCTATAGTTGCTACTCTTTCAAAGTTCTTTAAATACATCTCAACAGCAATGCTAACAGCTGGGGGTTCAGGAATGCAAAAAGCAGTTATTATTTAGGAGAACTGACTGAATTTGGACTCTTTCCTTGCAATTTACTGTAATTAAGTGACTGCAAGAGGTACTGTTAAAGATTTTAAGGGTCAACGAGAGAGAATTTAATTATATCACGCTGACAGTTCTTTTGCTTTCCACGCATAACGTATTAAGTGTTAAAACCCTCGGACTGATTAGTAGAAAATCAAGATTAATGTCTTATACTGTACAGAGAAGGAAACGTGGGCGTTAGCAAAAAAATGAACCCTGATAAACTAGACAGCTATAATCCTTTTGTGGAAAGGGCTAGGATAATGGAATATGACATTTGGTTTTGTTAATGAAAAAAGCATTATGAAATGAAACAAAGCTCAGATGTTTGATTGCATCAGGGTGGCATCAGAGAAGCACAAGCTGCCTCCACGTATCTTTCCATACGCTTTCTCTGCAGAGCTCACTGTGGAGGGGGTAGCTGGAAACAGCTGCTTTGCCTCAAATATTCCAGATAGCAGCTTTTCAAAATAATCTGCTGCTGAGCAGGGGACTTGTTGTGACTAAGTAAATTTTAGTGGATGTTTCATCATTTTGTCTCATTTTCAAAGCTCTGCTTCCTTCAGGGTCTCTTTAGTGCAAGAGTATCGAAAGACAGCAAACGTTAATGTTGTTTGCATTATGGATTATTGTTACTCTGCCCCTAATGCACAATTTTACAATCTGTATATGTGTGTTTGTCAGTTTTGTACTGTGCTCAACACAGACGGGTTGTCTCTGTGACCGGGGCTCTCGGATATGAATCATGCAAATAATTAATAACAGTGCCACCCACCCAGAAATCTCAGTGTCCTGGATATTAAAAATGACAGTAATGAGGGAAAACTGATGTGCAGAATGAAATTACTTGCTGAGGGTCACTCAATTAAATGCTTAATTTAAGCCTTCCATCCAAGACTCCTGACCTCCAAAGCCGCCTTCTCCTCTAACTGATCTCTTGGTAATACCACATGACACAGGGATACAGCAGGAAAAAAGGCATCTTTTAGTTTCCCCTTACATATATCTACTTTAAAATGAAAAGCAAGAAATATGGTAGAGTTGAGTCACCAAAGCCTTCAGGACAGCTGAGATAACCCTTGACAGCCTTCTGAGAATGCATTCTACAGTGGTTAAGAGAAATCCATTTCACATCCTGTCACCTACATCAAAGGCAAGATCTGGAATGTAGACGGGGAAAAATATTTCAGATTGTGTGGAACTGAAGACAAATTCATTGCACTTAAAGGCCAACTGAAAACATAACTCAAAAGAATGAGGTAAACACGCACTGATCTTTTCTCTCACTTCCAGAAGTGTCCTGGTTTCAGCTAAGATAATGTTAATTTTTTTTTAGTAGCCATTATGGTGCTGTGTTTTGGATTTATCATGACAGTAATATTGATAAGAAACTGATGGTTTGGATGTTGCTAAGTAGCTGCAGTGTCTACACCAAGTCAAGGACTTTTCAGCTTCTCATGCTCAGCCAGCTGCACAATTAGCTGAGAGAGCACAGCCAGGCCAGTTGGCCCAGGCTGGCCAAGGGGTATTCCCCAACATAGAGCATCAGGCTCCCTGAGGAACTTGGGGAGTGAACTGGGAAGTGGGAACACTGCTTGGAAACAGACAGGGCATCAGCTTGTTTTCTTTTGCACATGGTGAGCAATTGCATTTGTGCATCACTTGTATTGTTGCTGTTGTTATTATTTTCTTCTTCCTTTATTAGCCTACTAAACTGTCTTTATGTTACTCATTAGGGTTTTTTCCCAGTCTTCCCCACCCCACTGTGAAGGGGAGGTTCAAGCAAACAGCTCTGTTGGTGCTTAGTTACTGGCTGGGGTTAAACCACAAGAAGACCAACATACAAACTTGTAATATTTCCTAATTTTATTTTGGCTATGTGTGCATTTGAGTAGAAGTATTATCAAAACCAGCAAATTTTGAGTTTAATGCAAATATTACCTTTGGGTTTTTTTCGAACAAAAGTGAAGTTATACAGCTTCAGAATTCTTTAGACCACTTTATTAATGCATTTTTAGCATTGACCTGCCATTGTTAGGGGGATGTATCAATTAGTAATTGATACCTATCAACTCCCCATGGCATTTTACTTGCAATATTTTCTACAGACCACATGATGAAAATGTGTATCGTTCAGATGAAATAATAAAACTGACCTTACTTCATTTCCTTGCATAAGGCTGGCAAAGTCTGTAACAGTAACAACAATAAATATAAACTCAGAAATTCCTAGCCAAGATTTTGTAAAGAAAAAAGCACCAGATCCCACAGACATTATATTCAGCTGTGTAATTGCTTTGTAGGGACTCTGAGATAGAGCAGGTGGTTGGGAACGGGAATTGTTTAATTTGCCTTATTCGGGTATGTGTTTACACAGTTAAATACTTTTGATTGTACATAAAACTTGTACTAAAGGCCAAAGGCACCCCCAGAGTTCTTGTATGAGGGTGTAAAACCACAGCAGAGCATAAACTAGACAAAGGGAGAGATTTTTTTTCAAAAATATCTCTAGTGCTGAAAGCAGAATACTAAAACATAGTAAACATATATATACTGGAAAATATATATATATACTGTAAAAATACTAAATTGTTACAATAGCTTTAACCATTTCTATATCTGCCACCTAAAAAACACTATTCAGTCATTAAAATCAATTAATAAATCCACACAAGCCTCTACTCTGTTCCGGTATTTGCGTGCCAGACGCTTAAACCCGATTTAGTTGCTCCATTTGAGACTGTCTGCATAGGAAGAAAACAGGAGTTGTAGGAAGCAACCCACCCGTGACCTATCGGGTTTCACCGAAACCGCCGTGTGGGATTAGGCGGTGGGGCTGCAGAAGAGGGGAATGGAAAAATCTGTGCATCTTTTTGTCCTGAGGCAATGTCTGACAGCTAATTTAAGCCTTCTCAGACCCATATATGCACCGTCCTATCATCTGAGAAGTGAGGTTTCGCTGCCTGGTTGGGGCTGCAGAGCCGCCTGGCTGCTGAGAGGACGTGAGGGCTGCTGGTATTCCCAGCTGACATGATAACAGTGCTTTTCTGCTATTGCCTTGGTTTCACAATAAATACGTAGGCGGAGGGTGGGTGTTTCCAGCCAGCGGTATCTACGTGCTGTGTTTAGCTGTAAAAAATAACCAAGCCAGACTTTCTCGATGGATCTTTCCCCCTTACGCTGAAAACAAGAAAGGCAAAACTTATTTTGCCTATGCTTCCTACACCCTGGACATAATTTCAAGAGCTTTCTTTTTTAATATCACACACCTTACTTTCCTTTCACCCCGCCCTCTCCACCCAGGAAATACTAGATGCATAATAAAATCTTTAGACAAAGCCACAGGTGATGGCAAGCCTGGAAATGAATAACTATTACAGTCCTGGTAGTAATTCCCAGTGGTGCCGTTTGGCTTTCGTCAGAGCAAAATCAGCCTCATCCTCCTTGGTTGCTTGCCCCATCTCATCCTCTCATCCATGACTTTCAGCTCAGCAACAGTTTCCCAGTAGCAGGTAACATGTATTTAAAAGATACCATTTTTTTCTACTGACCATAGCAGAGACAGCATTAAGCCTCAGAACCTGGAGTCTGGGTCTGTTGTGGTTGGACCTGTTTTCAGATCCAGGAATGCTAGGTGCAGGGAGAGGAGATTTACTCAATCGGGCAGCGTGTCTCCCTGCCAGGGCAGGCGTGTTACCCACAGCACATTTTCTGGTGTTAAGTCTAATTTAAAATGTGGTTTCTACCACTTCCTTACGCTACCCTTTTGTACTTGGAGTTGATCTCATTGTCAGGCAGTTTTTCCATATGTTCAAGTGTTTGCTTTCTCAATTCCATCCTATTGCGCCTAATAAACTCCTTCATACCATGTTTAATAACTTCTCCTTTTACTACCTCCAACTCTACAGACGATTATACTTTTCCCTGTAGTCAGAGCTTAATCAGCTTGCACATGCTGAATGCATTAGGACCTTCCAGGGTTCTGTGTGCACAGGGGCTGGCCCTGCATCACTGGGCTTTTCCAAAAGAGGCCAGTCCCTTGCATGTGCTGGTGACCTGGGAGTTTTAGTCAGAGCTGTTGAGGGGTGCTCCAAGGGGAGAGTGGACAGTGGACACCTGTTCAGGGATGAAAGGAGCATGGAGAATGATGGACTTTGTTCCCTTCTGGCACCTAGAGGAGAGCGTGGGTGCAAGTGGCAGGGAAGGAAGAAGGAACTCTGTGTTGAGCAGATGCCTGTTTCTAGCAATAGAAGGGATATACGTCTTCTTCCTGACAGCAAGGAGAGGGATGGAAGGAATAACTTCTCAGCTCACTGTTTCGTGACACGTCCCTGTCTCCCCATGTCCAGACGCCTATCTTTTATTTATCATTGCCCATATATTTTAGGTTTCTGACACCTCAAAGATATGTGTGTTCAGCTTGAACAGGGGTGAGGGGCACTGCCGAGTGCAATGTGACTGGATAGACAGTCCTGTGGGACCAAAGGGTGCTTCCTCTCAGTTATAGAGGAGGAACAGGCAATAGCAAAGGAAATAGTGAGAGGGAAGAAGATGCTTGGATAAGGTAACTATTAATCCACTAAATAAAAATAATGATTCCTCATGCTAAATTTAGATGGAGATAGATGATAATTTACTATATTTGGGAGATATTATGATAGCAGATCTTATTCATCCCGTTAGGTAAGGTTTTCCCAGACAACTCAAATCTCCTTACCATGAAGGAATTTACATTGTTATCATGTGCTCATGACATGCACAAATCTCTCCTTTTGCTGCCACTTTGTCTTGTAGGCATGCAATTTCCCCTGTTAAACCAATGTAGGTGCCTTTAGTCTGTGACTGTCCCAAAAAGCATAGTAATCAGAATGGTTTTAGCCTCATTGAATCATAGAACCCTTTGGGCTGGAAAAGACCCATAAGATCATTGAGTCCAACCCTAAACCTAACAATGCCACATCCATCACCACTCAACCATGTCCCTAAGCACCACACCTACATGTCTTTTAAATATCCCATCTGTGGTGACTCAACCACTTCCCTAGGTAGGTTGTTACAGTGGTTGGCAACCCTTTCAATGAAGATTTTTTTTTCTAATATCCAATCTAAACCTCCCCTAGCACAACTTGAGGCCATTTCTTCTTGTTCTATTGCTTGTTACTTGGGAGAAGAGACCCATCCTCACATGGCTAGAGCCTCCTTTCAGGTAGTTGTAGAGAGCAATAAGGTCTCACCTCAATTTCCTCTTCTCCAGGTTGAACTACCCCAGTTCCCACAACTGCTCCTGGTAAGACTTGCTCTCTAGACCCTTCACCAGCTTTGTTGCCTTTCTTTGGACATGCTCCAGCACCTCAATGTTTTCTGTATAGTCAGAGGAGGAGGTAGAGAAATCAGGAGTAAAGCTGAGCCCGGGAAGAAGGGAAGGGTGCAGAGAGGTGTTTTAAGATTTGGTTTTAGTTCTCCTTTCCCTACTCTGATTTGACTGGTAATAAATTAAATTAATTTTCCTGAGTTGAGTCTGTTTTGCCCGTGACAGTAATTAACTGGTGAGTGATGTCTCCCTGTCCTTATTCTCTTCCCGTGAAGTTGAGAATGGGAGTGACAGGGCAGCTTTAGTGAGTACTTGGTGTCCAGGCAGGGTCAACCCAACACAATATTGAGCCACTAGACCATTAGATATCAGAGATGCTAGTTTCTAGTTCCTTCATTTTCTTTAAAATATGCTTATTTCAGGGTAATAATGCCAAAAAAATAAAGATCCCAGAGATCTGGAACAGGTGCCCTCTTTGCTGGGATAAGCAATCATGATTTGGGAAAACATGATTTCTCAGTGGGCCAACTCCTTAATGATAACATTTACTACTAGGTACCTCAAGCAGCTCACCATCCAGGGTTGTATCCATTTCCCGCTTAGGTGTTTTTGCATTATACAGGTATGCTCCTTGCCGGGGATGTGGATTTGACTTTGCAATCTGATCCAAAAAATAAACCAATAACTGCTCTCCTGCCTCCCAGCTGAACAACCTAATCAGTGTGCTTCAGATGCACACTTTCACTGTTTCTCTCTACGGTTCCACTTAGAGTAAGGCTTAAGTGATTTTTATGCACAGCTTCACTGGGGAGTGTGAGGCATGCTCTCATCCCGGCTTCATGGGAAATTTGGGTCTGAATCCTTCCAGTCAGATGTAGACTTTCCATGCTCCCACACTGAGGGATTAATTCTGTCCAACAGTGTGCTCAACAGAAGCTTACTTTCTTTATATCCTCCACAGGCCATGAAAAACTGTGTGTGGACTCACCTTTAGAAAAGACTTCTGGCTTTTAAGGGGTTTCTTCATAGTAAAAAGCACTTGAACATCAGAAAGTAGGATTGAAGACACCCTTCTACTTAGCATTTTCACATGAATGCTTTCCTACTCACAGGGCTGGGTTTTTTTTAAAAAAATAATTGTATTTGAATCTGCGTAATTTTTCCCTTGCACTGTGGAAGGAGACCTCAGTCGCTTGGTCTCTGTTGCAATGGGAAGGAAAAGATTAAAGTCTATCTATCTGACCCGCCTGTGGATATTGGGCATTTCCATCTCTGATGGTTCACTGCAGAGAACCCAGTTTTATTTTATTTTCTAAATACCAAATCTAGATTTATATGAGGGGATTGAAATAATCTATATCCCTATTTTATTTTCTTTTTGTAATATAAATGTTTCAAAATATGAAAGCCACCGAGGAAAAATGAAACTTCTTTTTTTTAAATATATATTTTGACAGATGTTGGCTTTATAGCTCACCAGTTTTACTGTCCAGTTGCCCTGTATTTTTGTTTGCTATGTCTCTAGCATAAGGATTATGACTTCTTTTTGGTTTCTAGCACATTGGAAGTTGGTAGCATATTTTTAACTAGCATAATAGTTAAGGGATAAATGAAGAAGCATAGGAAAGAAATAGGTGAAAAGGGCATTCTGAGTCTTTTTGTTATAAGTACTGCCATTCATGACATCTTCCTGGAGCTGATTGTTTTTCTAGCATAACTCTGAATAAAAGGAAAATAAATTATAACCACTTGCATTGTTTCAAAGCCCAGAATATGACTTAGAAAAACAATGTGAGATCACAATGAAAATGGCTTATTACTGAAGAAGCTGAAGTATCACCAGACTTAATCCACCATCTACTTGCCTGCCAGTAAAATTATGCCTTGCATGTATTTAGTACTCTGCTTTTCCAATTCCACATGTTAAAACGTACAGAAATTTTATTTTAAAGGACTAAGGAAATATCAAGTTGGCACTAATCAGTGAGATTTTTGTCCTGTTGGAGAGAATAATAGCAACCATACCCATTTCAGGGGTACTACACACAAAAGCCTTATGATAGGATTGAAATGCTCTGAGGGTGTAGGAAACGTCTGGAAGTTGTTCAATGCAGCCTGGACTTTTTTTTTCTTTTTCTTCTTTTCTTTTCTTTTTCTTCTTTATTTTTTTTTTCATTTGAAATGAAGGCTGAACTGCTCAGTCATGAATGAGAACAATAGTGGCTTTTAAAGGAATGCAGTGGGGAAGGTTGGCTTTTATTGGCAGTTTGTGCAAGGTCTGTGCTTCCAGAGCGCTGTCAGATGCAAGTCTGGAGTGACTGAGGAGCTGGACCAGCTCTTTTGTGTTGCATAAACTCAGATTTGGTCTTGCAGCGCACAGACTGTGATAGTGGCACCAGCCCAGTAATAATCAAAGACAGACAGGAAAGAGAAGAGAGTCTCCTATGAAAAGGGTACTATAAAAATTGAATTATAAACCAGAATGTGCAGGTTCCACTTGGCTGGGTGGAAAAGCCCACTGTTTCTCTGTTGTTGCAGTAAGGTTTTAATTAAAGGTAGGTTCTGGTTATAAATTTTATGGCAACCGCATCTGGATGGTTTCTTAACACTTAGGTAAATGACTGAAGGTATGGCTTTCCCAAGATTTCAGAAGGAAAGTTTGCTATAGTATTTTCTCTTGGCAGATTCGAAGCTTTAGAGAAACCAAGAATTAAAAAGACATCTTCAGCATTTCATTGACTTTTGCTGACCAAAAATAAGGTTAAATCTGTTCAATCATTTAATGTCTCTCTTAATGGAAAGTCACAAATGTGTAGGAAGGAACAAATAGTTCCCAGAATAGGGAAGCAAAAAGCATTGGCCAGGTCAAAGCACATTCAGATGTGCTGCAGTAATATCCTGAAGAAGGAAGCCTGGCAGGCAGAATTGTTAGCATTTTATTATTATTTATACTTTCATCACCCCCAAGGAGACCCCAGGGTGCTAGGGTTGCTCAGGCCTGTCCCAGAGCATTTGTGACCTGCTCTCCGCCAACTTCTTTCCCAAAATCGTGTTCTGCAAGGACACTGTAAAAAGTATGAACTGCAAATTAAACACATCACCACCATACTCTTCCATGTCAGGGTTTTTTTGGGGGTTTTGTTTTGTTTTTTAAATAGAAATGCCCACTATGATTAATATACAGTGAAAGAGATTAAAGGTGGGCGATATAGCAAATCAAGTCTATTCAAAAGGGGTTATTTCTGAACAGAAGGGATGGTTAGGTGATCTAAGAACATTACAGGGTATTGTGAGTTTCCTTTTTCATCTTGCCATTTTTTTCTGGGACTTAAACTCCATATTCAGTAAGCTATTCTTCCCGAGACATGATTTTCTCCCAAAGTATACTTTGATGCCATAGAATTTTTTGCACAGTCATTGCAGAAACAGTACCTCAGATTGCAATAGGCATGAGACCATATTCCAGATATATTGTCCCACTTCCAACACATATGTGTGCATTGAACTCTCTCTCCCAATGTGACAGCTTTATCTCAGAACAAGCTTCTGAAATTCCCACTTACCTTGTAAATTCCTTAAATACAGTTATATGATGCTTAGTTTTATGTAGAGAACCAGGCATATATTGCAGGATTTAAAAATTCCTTTTATCCCATTGGATTGATCACACTAAATAACATGAACAAATCCAAAACACCTGTCCCTTATCATAGTATTTCTAGAATGCTGGCTGGCATGTGCAGGAATGTACTTGTCAGAGGAGAAAAAATTGTCTCTGTGATGATAAAACATTTGGTAATCAGAATAGTCTATTAAATCATTTTCTTGATTCTTAAATTGGAAAAGTTCAATAAAATTAACTCTGGTTATAAATAGTGTTTATTTTCCTTGCAGTGCAGCTACAAATCCCATTTAGACCCTATTCTGCTACATTTCCTATAAGGCAGCCTCACCTGAGAAAATCCAGTCTACTTCCATAATGCATAGATGAGGAAGCCACATAGAGTGAGCATGTAACTGTGGAAAACAGAAGACACAGAGTAGGACAGTTTTCCACAAGCATTAGCTTTATGTCTTTACTTGTCATTATCTATTATTGATAGACTCAATTACAGAGCAGTAATTTATTTTGACATCGTTATAATATGATTTCTGACGTTTGTCTAATGTTGGCTGAACAGGAACCAGCTTTGCATGAAGGCTCCAAAAGCTTGACTGGGATATCAGGAATGAGTTAGAAAGTGCACGTATTTTGCAGGATGAGAATTTGTATCATCACCTCCACATCTGTGGACCAGTTACCAAGTGGGATTATTTGATTCGTTCCACCCATAAACTATATGAGAGAAGCAATACAGGTGCCCTCAACTGCAAGCGCAGAGAGGCAAGGGCTTCCCTAGATACAGACACAGTGTTTGGAAAGGCTGGGCTCTGGCCCTGACGGAGGGCTGAATTTGTAGTTAGCTGAACATATGTCGTTACTATGGAGATTACCTGTTACTCGTAGTGCTTCACCGGGTTTTCCTGCACGTAACCATGAAACTTAGGCAATACTGTCTTACAGTATTGAATTGAAGAAAACTTTGCCTAGGCTTTCTGATAATTCAGATTATAGAGCACAGAAAGCCATCTGCATCTCATAATCCCACCCCCTTCAAAACAGCTATTAACTGCAGCATTGTATACTGTTTTTCCATAAAAGTTGTGCCATGTTCCCTCTTGGTCTATTCTGTATTTCTTACTTACATTGCTGGCTCTGATAATTTTTTTTATACTGCTTTGGGAAGTCCATATCTGCAGACATTTCACCTAATATAATGAATAGTTGTCCCACTAGTGCCTGCTTTAGGCAATATAAGAGAAAAAAAAAAGAAAAAATATTTGGGAACCAAGGAAAAGAAAAGAGATGCTTAGAAAAAAACCCAGTTGTTTAGGAGACAGGGAGGATCAAGGAAAAGACAAACATAAAACCAAAATGGGGTATAGAATCTTTTATTAAAATTATGATAAGCAAATAAACTGACTCAAGTATTGCTGACAATACTAAAAAAGATAACTGGTAACATTAACTTTTTTTCAATTCCTTTCTGAATTGCTGTCAGCCTCTGAAATCTTGTGAGTCCAAATTGTATGTGAGAACCACAGCAGGGCACAGTACTTCCTCAGACCCTTCCCTTCCCTTCCCTTCCCTTCCCTTCCCTTCCCTTCCCTTCCCTTCCCTTCCCTTCCCTTCCCTTCCCTTCCCTTCCCTCAACATTCACCTTTTCTTAAGAAGGGCTGTCCTTAACATGGATCAGGTTCCAGCTTTCAATCAAAATGTCAGTCATGAAAAGGAAAAAAGTCAGAAAAATCAGATGAGGAAGGAGTCAGGAGGGCCGAAGTGTCCCAGCTCCAGGATGTACTTTTTATGAGAACTGTACTTGAGTGAGGCCGTGACCTCATTGGCACTCTTGGTCCCCTGATCCTGGGGATCTCATGGAGATGTTGATGTACTTTCCTACAGAAATCAGACTTCTGGGAAATGGTGCATACCTCTATCTTTTTCCAGAGTGGAGCTAGAATACCTCCCTATACCTGGCAACAGAAGAAAGCTGTACTTACCAATATACCAGTTAAGAAATGAAAACTGCATTTGTTATTAAATTAATATTTTGGCTCTTTATTGATCCTAGGAGATGTAGACATCTCAACAGTTTTGCTTGTTTTTATAGAAATCTTAGAGAAATACTCTTTTCATATGAAAAATATAAATAAATTCAAATAACCTAAATTTTAACCTCCACCACTAAAGACAGGAATGTTACGTAATGCATTAAAGATGAAAACCTTTATCCAACAGAGACTGATATTTTATGTGAACATTAAAATAGGTGTGGTTTTACTACTTTCCACTGCCTTAATAATACAGTAGACCCCCAAGCATAGTGGAGAAGGTTAAGTCAGCACGATGTCTGGTTTATATTGCTGAAATAACCAGCAAGATTAGTAATGAATGCGATCTCAGTGGATGCATTATAAAGCTTATTCTAATGAATTTTCCCTTTTGAAAAGCCGGCTGGCAGATGAACATGGCTACATAAAGGGGAAAGGTAGGGGAATGAACGTATAACCGTGTCTGTTGTTAGGATATTGTTGCTAGCAATATGTTCTTGCAGGTTTTATATGAAGCCTTCCAGAAAACAGTCTTTTAGTAGAATGCAATGTACTGCTTGCCTTCTGATGTCCCTGACTTGAAACTTGGGAAATGGGAAAGAGAGGAAACAAGGCATTCAAAAGAACAAAACAATGGAGCTAGAATCTTCAGAGTCTTCAAAATCCAGTGATTTTCATACAATTACCTCTGAGGTTTAGGGGTTTTGTTGTTTTTTCTGAGAGGGTTCCCTGGGGAGTTGCTCTAAGAGCTTCCAGCAAGGATCTCTGAACTGTCATGCCACAATAATGCTGCCCTTAATTTATGACCATTTTTCTGGAAAAAAAAGTCTCAATTTTCTAATTGTCTTAGCATTCTTTGTTTTAAAGATAAATTCTTCCTTGTGAATTCAGTGACAGCTACATAAATAAGGGGTGGGAAAGGTTGCTATATTAAAAGAGAATGAATGTTAGTGAAAACTATTTTCCATTTGCACAAGAAGTTTTTGATCTACGCTCAATGATCAACTTCCTTGCCCTTGTAAGTGTACTGAACTTCACTGAAGACAGTTAAAGTTAACCTTTCCTAAACCCCACAATTTTAAGGATGGAAATAAAATCAGGAGCACTGGTCAAGATTGATTTGACTTAAGAGCATTCTTAGGCCATCCTGAGATAGTCTGAAGGAAATCCATCATTAAGCCCATGATTATTGGGAAGATTATAGTCAAGTCTACACTAGTTACTATGGGATCATGTGGGGTTTTGCATTATCCATGCATAGATGCTTTACTTCATATGCCTACATGAAACAGTGTGGCTTCCAAAGCACTGCTGAGACCATCACCTATGTCCTGCCTCTGTCCTTGTTCTTCCAGGTCAGATTACATTTTTTTTTTGTATTATCTGCATTTATGTATTATTCAGGTTACTGGAGGCAATGGGCTGTTAGGACATTTGAGTAGATAGTCTTCAGCAATCCCGTGTCTACCCCAGCTTCTCCTGAAAGCACGTGTTCCTATAGTACAGACAGAACAACTGTTTTCCCCAAAATAAATACCACTGACAGTTCTGCAGGCCTAAATTTGGTAGCACTCAGGGTAGATGTTCATAGAAACACCGGTGCCTTTCTTCACAAAGCTGCATTGCAGTGTCAGCAGCTCTCACTACGTGTGTGGTTAGGGACCAACAGCACCTTTACTGCTATCAGATTAAATTACATTGTATTGAAGGTTTTATTCTTTGGGGAAAACTGAAGTTTTGTATTCCAGGTTAAAAAAGTGTGTGTCTAGACAGAATTTATGCCAGTTTTGCCATTTTGTACTGACTTAGAACTATTTCTACTGGGAGTGACATTCAATGAACATAATACCTTGTTTTATAGGCTGTTTCTTGGGATGTTCATACCTTTCTGACTGACTTTCTTCAGCGTCACATGCTTTGATGTTGTGGAGAAGTTTTTTTTATTCTCCAGTTTATTACAGGAGAGAGAGATGGGTGCGTTTTTGAGCCTGAAAAATTTAAACTGCATTTTCCTTTTCTCCCTCTTTGTTTTTGAAAGGATCAGTATCTCAGAAATTATATAGAAGAAAGGATAAAAGATATGGATGTCGGAGTTCTTGCTAAGCATAGGGAAATAGCTTACTATTTTTTTCTACCAGGCCAGGGTGACCATAGCAGTGTGAGAAAACAGGTATCATTCAGAGGTAACTCTTTGGAGGGAAAATAAGCAGAAGACTAGATTCAAACATACAATCATATTCCAAGGTTTCTTAATAATTCTTTACAGACTTAATTCCAAAGCCCTAAAAGTCAAAGGAGAAGATAAGAGGCAGAGCCACTGGCATTCATCCCAGGGACACAGCTATATGTAATTGGATTTCAGTAGCCTTTCTTTCCTGAAAATTGAGAATATAAAAACTAAAAGCCTTTTCCCATCCTAGAACAATTTTTTAGCATTTTAGCAACCTAAAAGTTTTCCATTTTCATCTGTTCTTGGTAGAGCTGTATGAAGTATTACATACACATCAGATGAAATCTTTGACACACAATTAAAACATATATGAGGCATTTTATTAAAAAGATCTTTGGACACAATACTGTCATTATAGGATGTAAAAGCAAACTTCCTACAGGTGTAAGTGCCTGCAGCCTGTTTTTTTCCACGCAACTTGGTTTCTCTGTGTATTTGTACACATAAAACTTTTATTGCCAAATGTTAGTTTCTATCTCTTTTACTGTGGCATTTACTTCTCCTGACTGACACATGGACTGCCTTTTGTCTCTTTTCCTGTATCCTGTAAATGCATGACAACCAGAAATTGCTTCTTGACATACACAGTGAGCGCAGGGAAAGTAGATGATGTGTTATCTCTTGAAAAGGTGTCTAAAAACACCCTGAAGCTTCTGGGAAAACCAAAGGCAGCTGGCTTGATCTTAAACTGAGCACTATAAATTTGCCTGGAAGACTTAGGCACACGCATGAATTATCTCTCTGGAAAATATGTCACTGTTGGTTCTTATAAATATTAAGCAGTCTTTCTTTTTACAGTTTTGAAATGGTTTGTTTAATATGGAGAAATGGCATCACCCACTTATCAAATGCGTACAAGTTTGTCCAAATGTGTTGAGCCTTAATGCTATGGGAACCTCTGTCCATAGATATAGCTGTTAGATGAGAATCATATTCCCCACCCAAACCTTCTTACAAAAACATGGAGAACACATAGAGATAATTTTTCTTAGTGAGGTTGGCCAGTTTCAACAGTTCTTTGTGTAAGACCACATTTTCAGGGATCTGGAATTTGTCTGGGAAGTAAGAGAGTGCTACTAAGATATAAACTGACAGCCTGACTGCACCATCAATGTGGAGGCCAAAGTATTAATAGATGCACCACATCTTTCTAGGAATTTTCCTCTACAACTGAATGACCAAGATAATAATTCTGTCACTTGGTTTCATGTTCTTTTTATATTTTTATAACCCATCTTTGGACTCTTTTTGGTTTTTTCCTAATAAATCCTACTTCTTTTCCTTCTATTGGACAATATTGGTATATTAGTATATTATTATTATTAATTACTACTACTATTATTATTACTGAAAAGCAAAAGATAAACAGGACAGGTTATTAAAGTCCATTCACAAGACTGTATCTACAGCTGTAAGATGAGCTATGTGTGGAAGAAAACATCTTAAGGTGATATTGTTGTCTTTTTGCTTGTCTAAAATTTGAGTTTATGATTCTTGGGCTCTCCCATAGCAAATGAAGACAACACTAACACCCAAAACACAACAAGGAACTGAATGACTTAGACAGCTTTGAATTTAGAGGGGAGACCTCTGGAATGATTTCCATATGGATTTGACATCTATATAAAAAAAAAGGACAGGAAAAAAAAAAAAACAGCAAAAAATACACTTCCAGAAATTTGGAGCCTGTACCTAACCTTTATAACTGATATCCGTGACAAGGTGGTATTGTGAACTTGACTTTTGTAAAAAAAAGGCAATTTTTTTTTAGGACAGTAAATATATTTCAGGCTTTACCTTGGGGAAAGTCAAGAAGAGCTCAGGTTAAAGATTATGGGGAATTTTTTTTTCCACCTGTGATAAACTATAGAGGTATCCTTTTTATTTCTTTATTTAAAAAACCACAAACAAACCCCCAAACAACCCTCAGACCAGAGAATGGATTTTTCAGGCAAGTACTGTCCCTTTAGTAAACTTCTGAATAGAAACTTCTTGGACGTAAACAGGAGGAATATGGAAACTCGGAGTTTCTTCAATACCTTGCAGAAGAAAGAAATAGAAAAAAAGGAGAAGAAAGCAGCAGAAGCCAGCAGTTACACTGCTTTTTCCAAGACTCTTCTCTTTTGGTCTCAGGAGTAAGTCCAAATCTGTTAGAGTAAACATCCTTTGCAGAGTCAATTGGCACAGATCTCCATCGATAAACAGCAGGGCTACTTTCACAGCTCAGACTGTGTCTATTGCGAGTATGAAGCAGTTTAAGTATGAAACTTTAATGAGCAGCATGAATTTAAAGTATCTTCCCTTCTCTTTTAATGACCTGTTGGCTTACTGATTTCTTTTCCAATCTGGATTCAGGTTTGGATTCGGTGCCTGGAATGAGGAAAATTGCAGCAGCAGCAGTTGTTCATTTAAGGTTTCTTTCTTGTTCTTCCTTTTTATTTGTGATCATTCCTTGTCCCTTCCTTCCCCTATTGCAACTGCAAATTCACAGTTAATTGCTTCAAAAGGACTAATAGATTACTTGAGTTGACTAAACTTTCCCCTCCCCACCCACCCCGCTCCCCAAGTCTTGCTTTATTTATGAAATTTCCAGGTTTTGCTTTTACATTCTACTTCAGAATGCTCAGATTTTGGCAGATAAACATCATCGATTATTTCATTATTTTTATTCATCACCTTTCTGGAGCAAAGGAAAACACGTTTACTCCTCACAAACCACAGTTTTACTGAAGCCTGTTATGTGATGATGGCTGGGACCAAGGGGACCCAACAGAGGCCTGCCTCGCTGGCAGAGGTCTGACAGTTCACTATTTTGTAAGCTGATCCTTCGCATAAAATTGCAAGCTGTTCCAGCTGACTTTTTTTGCTGGAGTCTATATGGAAAGGCAAAAGAGAGGGTCTGAGAACAGGCGTGCGATTTCTAAGCCTTGCGCGTACTACTGGTGAGCACTCGGCCATACCCGCATCTCAGTTTCCCTGCTACTTTTTCTGTCTGCCAACAATTATTTCAGATCACTCCCAGGCTACTTGAATAATACAGCGAGCTTTTAGAACTCACTCCACCAAGGGAGTCTAAGGCGGTTGTGGCTTTTAAGAACAAGTTGTATATGATGAGAGTGAAGTAGGAGCAGCTTGAGGAGGCAGACAGATCTCTCCACCACTGCCTGCTATTGTTTCTTTATACGTCTGGCTATACAACAGCATGCTGAATGTATTGGAGCCTAGCTTCTGCAAGACAGGCAAGGAGCATTTTTAGGGTAATCTCTCAGTTTCACAAAGGGGTCATCTTGATGAACCTGGATTAAATTTAACAAAAAAAATCTATAAACAAACCCTAGGAATTCTAGTTCCCTTCCCATAACACTTTCTGTCAGGAAAAGCCAGAGCTGCATCTTGTACCAACTCATGAGTTAGGCTAGAATAGGACTCTGGTGAGATTTAACCTAGAAGGTAATGTCTCTTCTTCAGAACTGGTTTCTGTTTTTAAACATCTTCAGTGTTGTGAGAGGATAATATGACACATTTGGCACAACACACTTTGCAGACTGCAATAAAAAAATAACTAAACAGGAATAATAAGTTTACCTTTTAAAAGAGTAGATGTTAAATATACATATTTTTAATAGAAAATATTTCAGAAATACTTTCATGGTGTCTTTTTGAGAAGAAGAAAGTGATATTAATTGTTCTTCATCCTCCAACAGAGTGATAGAAAGAGGTTATTACTACTCTGTGGAGGTGCTGTGTAGCACTAATTGTGATATTTTAGTCAATGCACAAGGATCTTAAAATAATTTGCAGCTTTCAGACTCTACTATCTCAGGAGAGGTTTTGTTCTCAGTTTTGCTTTTTACGAAACTGTACACTGCTAGGAGCTAAGGGAGAGAACTGGAAAGGGACATATGTCCCCTAAAGGTCATAAGAAGCCATTCTGAGAAGAAATAACATCTTAATTCTGTTCTTGTCAATTCTAAGACACAAAAATGTCATAAGTAAATGAAACATACAGTTCCTTTGGTTTTATAATGATGAACATAGTGTAAAACTACAGATATATTTTGAGCAGTCAAGCCATACAGTAAAATACGTGTGTTTTATCTATCAGCATATTTGAAACCCCAAATGTATGCATTTGTTATAGCAGAGGTGGGTGTTGGATTAATGTAATGTTATGCACACATAAAAATTACATATATCTACATATACAAACATATGTAAATACCTGTCTAAAAACATAACCTGTGTGTTTTCTTCTCAAATTGGATTCCACTGAACCTAAATTAAATAATGCCAAATCATAGTTTCCCCTTATATTAAATTCTGAAATTCCAATTTCATTCTGAAGATGCTGAATCGAAATTTTCATCAACACCATCCTTCCAAGCCCACACTGGCAAAACCACAAAAGCTTTTCCATAGAATATCATATTTTTGGGGATCAATGTATATGAAGTGAGATCCTTAGATGAGAAACACGGTAATGCGCAAGAACTGTTTGCCATAGATGTTGTTTCCCTGTGGCAGCAGCTGCTGTGATCTTGGCCAGTACATGGTTTCTAGAGCCAGTGAAGCTGATCATGTGTAACAGCAGTCTATTGCACTTCTTCAGTGATTGTGAGAGTGATATACCCAGCACAGGTAAGAATGGAGGTCCATGGGATTTTCCTTGCGCTCCAACTGGTGGTGGGTGATAGCAATTACCATTTTCTTCCTAGCGTCATTCGCATTAAAGATTGTTTAGCACAGACCGTGATTTGGTGCTAGCTGGGCAGGCAGTGGCACAGAGCTATCTGAGGCAATGCCCTTCTGTTACAAGCATTGGAAACAGCATTGTCTCAGAAATGTGCCTGGCACCAATTCTTTTTAAATGCCTGATAAAGATTTATATGTATAAACTGTACTCTAACACGGCATAGGTGTTAATGCTACTTGGAGAAAATGACAAAGAAATAGCTAATAGAAAAATCTCTCCAGAGGTATTTCAAATAAGTCTGTTGGGCTGATGTTCATTTGATTCTCCATTATTACACATCTGGAATATTCATTACACCACTCAGCAGAAAGTTCACTGCGCTCCCATTGCAATTAAATGGTGTCTGACGCCTTCTGCTTGTTCATTTTATATCACAGTTCCATGAGGTGGGGAGCAGGGAAGAAACAGGCACCATGTTTCCCTTTAGTATCAGTGTTACAGAGGATGTAGCAATATTTTCAAGAAAAAAGCAAAGCAAAATATATCCACTCAAATGGATTCAAATCATCATGGCTTCAAAGTGTATGTTTGTTTGAATTGTTATGTCCCTTTTTCTCTTGTTTTTAAACCACTGATTTTGTGTTCTTAGATGTGGGACAAACAATAGTTACAGAGGGCAGGTTGTGGAAGTCACAAAGCCCACAGAAACTAGAAAAATTGATCAAAACCCAAAGGAGTTTTATTATAAGCACTTTATAAAGTTTATGTCCTGAATATGTATTAACAATGGCAACCTGATTTGTATAGAAACCTTCAGTGTTTCAGGATTTATCAGTCTGTGCTACCGGACACTCACATATGAACACTTGCAAGTACAGAGTTCATGTATGAGCAGACACACCCAGACACTTTGGAGAGCGCTATTTTTCTGAGCAAGCTCACTGGAAATGATTGAATTTCCATTCAGGAGTGCCAGAAACCCTTTCCACATTTCCTAAATACCGTAAGAGACCAGTTTTGAATTATATGCCTCAGTATGCAGTAGAAATATATCTTACTGGTGAGTTTCTGAATCTGAGCTTTTCCCATATCAATTTCAATCTTTTATTTGGAAGATATGAAGTTGTAATGCAATAACCATTGTTCATGTCCAAAACCTGCCTTCTTGTGTTCCTTTAAAAAGGTTAGATACCACCCCTGCAACTGTTTCTGGAAATAATTCTAGGTAGCTACACCTGGTACTGCTGTGTTACCACTATTTTTTTGAAATTGTTGCATAATTTACTGACTTTCCTCATGATGCAGTACAAAGTGACATGGTGTATGTATAAATCTGAAAGAGCTTTATATCCAGAGGAGGCATGTATTTCAGAATAACTGGATAATTTCTTTGATGTTAACAGGCAATTGATGATCAAGCAATTGATGATCACTGCAGCGTTCAGGGCTTAGGAGTTTGATGGTGAGTTTCTTTTGGGAAGATGTTTTTATGGAGAGATTGATACAGAACCCAGACCGTTGATTAGGGTTGATTCTAAGAAAGTACTGGTTGTGTATATACACCAAGCAAATCTTGGAAGGGAAGAGGTTCATCTTGTAAGTGATGTAATTCAGCAGACACGAACAAACTTCCCAAGGTCTTTTCCCAAAAAAAATTTGCAGCCCGTTCGCCCACTTGTGTAAGTGGGAGGTGAGAAGGAGAGGAAAGGATGACAGAAGAGATGCAGCAACAGACCTCTTCTGTGTCAGGCTCTGCAGGTGGGACCTCCCTTCTGCTCTCAAGCCAGCAGCAACCAAAGCAAAGTGTTTTGTGGGGCACTACCATGGCCACCGGTGGGCTTCCAGAGGCAAAGTCAGGCACTCGTGTCTTGAAGTAAAGAGCTCCAACAGATATACATAGAGCTGTGATGAAATACGCAGCCCTCACACACTTACTAGGGCCTAATTTTTGTCACCTTTTCAAGGTCTGTGTGAAGGTGCATGTGTTGCCACTTGTTTTATCTTCTGTTTACCGAAGGTGAAAGTCAAAATACTTTCTAGTGAATATCTGAGTTCACTCTCTCCTGTTTTCTTTTTGGACTAAAGAAATGCACTCCTCCTTCACCTCCTTTTCTCAGGGTTAACCAAGCAAAACAAAACCAAATTAAACCAGAAAATCCCCGGAGAGAAAGGACATATTTCAGGGCCTGAAATGTATGGGATATCTTTAGTGAGACAAGGACAAGTGTAAATACGTAGCAAAAAAGTAGCAAACCGTGCCTTCAGAAGTACAGTGTGCTTTACCAGCAGCCAAGCATGGGGCAGATCCTTTCTTTTGAACATAGGAAAACTTGTGGTAGATTAAGGCTAAAATGATTGAAAGATTTCTCAGAATCTTAATCTACATACAATTTCTAAGTGTAGTTACTAAAAATTTGCATGATCCAGTTTTACAGCTTTGAAGAGCATTAAGCTTTGATTAGTGGGCCTGTCAGGAGGACTGTGACCAATGTAGCCTTGCTGGTCTATAGTAACATTTATCACTACAAAGCTGGAGGGAGTAAGTAATAATAATAAATTGTCCTCAGCTCTTAAATAAACTGAGTACAACATAGATGGGTAAGACAAAGGTAGAACATGTTTTGTGATTCCTGTTGAGTAATCCCAGTTACTCAATCCCAGCAATTCCAAACTCTCCCTACCCCTCAAGAAGATCTGAATCTAGAAACAAGGATGTTGACGAATCAAAGTCTTGGTTTAGAGGTCAGGCAGACAATGTATTTTTATATTAAAAAGCCAGACCATTTGGTGTATATATATTATGGGAAAACTATGGGAAAACTATGTGAATTGTTGACCTTTGTAAATTGTTTAAATTTCCTGACTTTCTGCACATACCAATATAAAAAAGTCAAACATACTGTAGGAGAGATATGTGGCAGAGGAAGTTTGCAGTAGGTAACAGAAGGGTCTTTTTTTCAAGGAAGAACTTGGAGGAGTGTTTGGCACAAGATGAATAGGAGAGGGGTCCATGTATGGAAGACTAAATTATTAAGATTGAAAGTAAAGAAAAGAAGGAAGAAATGAAGCTCTGCCTATCCAGGTATGAAGGACCCACCAGGTTTAGACTATGAACCAATATTTGGGATGGCTGTATACCACTGTGAAACCTGGAAAGATAAATTACTGAAGGCCGGCATGCAACTTTTTGGCATTATTATGATTGTGTTCTAGGATTTATATGCCATTGCCATTAGCAACTGTCTCCTGATAATACCAGCTTTCAGAAATATGTGGGATTGCCCATTCCCAGTACATCAGGGTTCAGTAAAAGAACAGTAAAAAGATTCGCCCTGTGGCATGCACTGAGCAAGCACCTTCCAGCAGCCTCTCTGCAGAGGAGTTTTCCGGTGGACCCACCTCATTTCCTTGTTTGTTGTTTCACAATTATTTGCAATATGTTAAATGCCATTGAAATAATTCTACCATTAAATTAAATTCTTGGTTATTTCCGACCTGCCACTTTGAACTTGTGGCTATTTGAACTAGCAGGAGAATCATAGATGATTTTACCTGCTAAAAATTCAGTAAGAAAGCTTTTTTGACATATTACAGCATATACTAACCCTTTTTAGACATATCCAATTACAAACCCACCAGTATTTTAGACAAATTATGCAATTTTCTGAACATATTAAATGCCTAGATACTTGTAAAGCACTGTAACTGTCAGTTCAGGACATGCCACATTTTTTCAGAGCATTAATTCATTTCCATCAAGATTCCAGAAGCAGTAAGAAATCTCTTTTAAAGACTAGGAAGTATTTTCAAATTATTATTTGCAATAATGATGTTGAACAAAAGAATCCATTTTGGACAAAAATGTTCCCATAGTTTAGCTAACTCTATTTGTTTCACTCTTTTGCTGCCCAGCATTGATAGAGTTAAGATATGTTGCTCAATATCCTCTTGATAATCTCTGAAGAGCTTTTAAAGCAAAAATAATTGTCAGTCACTGTAAGAAAAAAAAGATATCTCTCAATTTAATCTGCATGTATATGTTCTTCCTACGGGGATCCCTGACACATGAAGTATTCGGTATTAGGAGATGAGAGGACATGGAAGTAGCTTTCTGCAGTTGCTGATAATTATCCCTGAGCAGAGTTAAATCCAGACCCAAGTACAGATTAAATCCTCATGGTTACTCTGCAGCAAGAGATCCCTGCCCAAGATAGTGGTGCAGAGGGCGCTGCTAGGCACTCTGCCACCGCAGTACAGTCCGCATCCAACCAGCATATGCCTTGGCTTCAGTCTCTTCTCAGTGCCATGTGATACCTCATAGCTCTATGAGATAGTCCATGGTGTACACAATATCCAAAACACCCTTGTTGTAGACAGAGTTGCACAGTCGCTATAATAGAATGTGTTCTGGAGATAAAAACGTTGGAGCTGAATCCAACCTTCTTATCTTTTTATAAGGATGTTTAAGTTAAGGAGTCATATTCAAGTGTATCTCTGATTTATCTCTTATATAGAACTATACACATATGTATTTAACCATATGTTTCTATTATTGGAATCTTCCTTTCCAGAAGATTTATGATGACTGTCACTTATATGCAGTTAGAAGTGTACAGAGCTAATAAATATGTCACTTAGCCTAACATAATATGTTTGAAATAAACCATCCCAAGAAGTACGTTTTAAAATATGGTAGCTATCTTTTTTTTTGTTGTTTTTTTTTTTTTTCTGAAGACAGGAGCCACTAGGGGCCACCATAAGCTTCAGAAAAATTAGATTTTTCCCTGGGGAAAATCTTAAAACACACTCCACTGGTACATGACTGACTTCACCTTTTTCATGAAACTTACTTGCAGAATTTGCCAAGAAACGTCTTTCTTCTAATCAGTTTTTCTTTAATATCTCATCCACTTCTGGTGGCACAGTTGTGCACATGTTCATGACAACAGGCTGAAGGTTGATGAGCACTAAATGACAACCTCAGTTCATGAAAGGTACTTTCTCTGTGAACTATTCCTGGACAAAATGAACTGTGTTCAACATTAATTTAAAAATAATGAAAATAACGAAAAGTTATTCTGTATTTTCAGATAGGTGGCTTTTGAGAAGAGACCATGCAATTTCAATGAGGGATCATTTATGCCAAAACTGTAATTGATTTTGTGATGCATTGCAATTACTTTCATTGGAGCTAGCTTTCCACTTGAGGTCTTTAAGGTTTTAAAGGAAAATGTTCTGTTCAGTCGGTCAGCTAACATAATACATATAATTTCTGCAGGAATCACCGTAAAAACAACATTTAGGAAAGTTATCTTGTTTCTTTGGCAGAGGCAGCATATACATAATTTTCCACCTACACCCCTTCTCCTCATCCACACATTAATCCTAGTTGAATAGTAATTGACAATACAGAGCATCCTGCAAGACTGAGTCCTTTGTTAGCATTAGAAACAGGAGAACTCTAAAATCCTGAGTGGAAAGAGTTTGTTTTAACCAGTAGACCATTCAGATTTATAAGACAGCTATTTATATATACACACAGCTAGTTGGATACTTGAGCAGATGTTCAGTCCATTTGTGTATTGATGATATGATTCCACTGGACCCAGCAAAACTGTCTGTATAGATTCCCACAACATAGCCAGTATGATTCATGGTTACCTTCAGATTTGTTTATGGGGTTTATGTGAGAAATTTAACACTGTATCAGCACATTTCTAATATAAGCTACTTGAATTCAGATTCCAACTGATTTTTATTTTTTTTCGGTTTCCATTTAGGTTATTCAGTATATTATACTGGGGTTTACATTCTCAAAATGCCTACATTTAAAGGAATTTAGTCCTTAGCCACTATGGGAAGAGTAAAAATACAATTTATTCCAATTATTTTTTCTCAATTAAGAACATGGGACATTTACTGGATTCATTCTAAATGAGACTACTATTAAAATGAGTTTGAATCTTGCACTTTTACTTTGTTCTCTTTTAGATGCAAAAATAGTTTCCTACATGAGACCAGTCTTCCTTCTGGTTTTTTTCTACATATGGCTCCTCCTTCAGCAGTGTGAGGTGGCCAAACAGGGTGCTAACTTTTGTTTAACATTTATTGTCTTTGTCCTCATTTGAGAACAATTAAAAGCATGAGGTTACTGAGAAACTTAAAGTCATCTTGAAGCTCTTAGCCACTAAGGCTTTGTTAAGTCACTGATGATCTCTGCAATGCAGTATCCTCATGTTCACGATCTGTGCTCTTGCAGGTAAAATTCAGTGGTTAAATCTCATGAAAACAAAGTGCCTCTAAAAAGAGTAGGAGATTCATGAGAGGGATAGAGATCAAATGTTGTTCCTGCATGTTCTTATTTTCTCAAAACTCAGTGCAAGACGATAGCATAAGAATAAGGAGTGTTAAACTCTTGCCAAGTGTAATACCTCAGGACAATTACAGACTGGCGAATTCTGGCATAAGATACTGACCAAGACATAAATCATAAGAGAGGATAGCAAAAGCATTTATGATTTATTACAGAGTAAACCCTGCTCTTCAGTGGGGTAGTACCATCTAGCACAAATGGCGTCCTGGATTTTCAAAAGATCCTCTGGATATCAGGCATTGAGTCCTCGAGAGCATTCATCAGGTTTTGATGACTATACTCCCTTAAGATTTAAATCTTGCTGGCATGTTAGAAAAAGAACATACACGTGGGGATGGAGCTCAGTATCAGCTGTTCCTTTCACACATGTGGAGCTGTGTTCTCATTCCTTCACTCACAAAGACACTGTGTACCAGAAATCTTGCCGCCCTGACTGTTTTCTCTAATTGCTAAACTGCAAATGATAATCAGCAACACATAATTGCCGTGCTGAGCAGTATTTTGCTGTCAAGGGGATACTGCCTTGAGCAATAATTATGGCTCAAGTTTCGTGTCTTCCTCAGAAGAAAAATGCTGTTAATTCATGGGCCCACTGGGAAGGGAATATCTGTGATTTCAAGACACAGTGCCCACTTCTAAAACTGATAGCGTTTGCATTTTGTTGGTGTTTTGTTCTCAGTGGAAATAGATTTGGTCATGAATCCATATCCAACTTTTTTTTTTAATGGATTAAATGATGTGTGTCGGACTTCACCTTTTAAAAATGGTGGATTTTTTTTCTGATGGTTTAGCTTTGGAAAACGTATTTTTAAGTTTTGCTTCAGAAAACTGCTTACTTACACAAAGATGTCATTTTCTGAGGCCTAAAATGATTATGTCATTTGGCAAAATTTCTGCAACAAGCTTTGTTCTGGGGTGAGTCAGAAAGTCAAGAGATTTCATTTCAGACTTCATAGCATATCTATAGTTTTTAGACTTTGTGCAGTGCTTCCATGCTTAATTCATAGTATTTGTGTTTAAAAATAATGGATCTATAAAGATTTTTTAAAAATCAAACTTGAATCTGAAATCAAGCTAAATTACACTGACATGTATGATTGCTTTCTTTTCATTGCTTAAAAGAGAAAAAAACCATGAGAACCGTATGAGAACCACATGAAATTCAAGAAGGCCGAGTGTAAGGTCCTGCACATGGGTCAGAGCAATCCCAAGCACAAGTACAGGCTGGATCAGGAATGGATTGAGCAGCCCTGAGGAGAAAGACTTGGGGGTGGTGATTGATGTGAGGCTCAACATGAGTTGGCAGTGCATGCTTGCAGCCCAGAAAGACAACTGTATCCTGGGCTGCATCAAAAGAAATGTGACCAGCACGTCAATGGAGGCGATTCTGCCCTTCTGCTCTGCTCTCAAGACCCAACCTGGAATATTGTATCCAGATCTGGGGTCCCCAGTATAAGAAAGATACTGAGTTGTTGGAACAAGTCAACTGGAGAAGAGAAGGCTCCAGGGAGACCTTATAGCGGCCTACCAGTACTTGAAGGAGGACTACAGGAAAGATGGAGAGGGACTCTTTCTCAGGGAGTGTAGTGATAGGGAAAGGAGTAATAAGCTGAAAGACAGTAGGTTTAGATTAGACATTAGGAAGAAATTCTTTACTATGAGGGTGGTAAGGCACTGGAAGAGGTCTCCCAAAGAAGCAATGCATGCCCCCTCCCTGTTCAAGGCCAGGTTGGATGGGGCTTTGGGCAATCTGGTCAAGTGAAGGGTGTCCCTGCCCATGGCAGGAGGGTTGGAACTAGATGGTCTTTGAGGTCCCTTCCAAACCAGAACAGTCTGTGGTTCTATAATTCTATGATGTTAAAGCAGGGTTCCTTCCACTCCTCGTTAAGCAAAAAACTGAGTGTTTACTTGTTGCCATAGTTGTATTTCTGACTTTTCCAATGGCACCGTCCACCTCTTATTTGTTTGGGTTTTTTGATTCAGCTACCTGCATACTGATTTTGAGAAAGCCTTTCCTCCAGATATTATTTTTCAATGAAGCTCTCATTTCTCCTTCACATGTATGTATAACCTCTATTAAAGTCAGCAGGACTTTTTTTTCCCCTGCTTTCCAGAAAGTGTTCGGCTCAGTTACTTCCCTGTTATACTTCCTTTTCTTAGACTGGACTGTCTTACCTGTCTGCTTTTACCTCATTCATTTCTTCTGGACCACCATTACATGTTTCTACTAGTTTTGTTCTTAGTCAAACAATTTGCACAGATTTGATATGAGGATCAATTAATCATTTTGCATCCCCAGTAACTAACTCTTTGGCACAGTTTTTGCCTTTGTGCAGACTTCCCCCTTCCCCTCTCTGCTCCCTCCCTTCCTCTCTTGCTGTCAGGGCTGCTCCTGACGGGTGAGATGACCTCCTGACTCACGTGCAGCAAGCTGAAACTCCCTTTTTCCCAATCTTAGCAAAACATTCCTCTTTTGTGATTCCCAGAGGAAGTGAATGACTTATAATAATGGAGGGAAAGGAAGAAAAGCTGCCGGTTGTTTCTACCTCTGGATATTTTGGTTGGAAGGTGGGGGTGGTGGTGTTGCTGTATTATTGAGAAAGGATGCTGTACTATTCTGAGATCTCAAAACAAGAGGAGTATAAACAATTTCATCTTTTATTTCCGTGTTTACAGATATGGGAGACAACCTGTCTCACTGGTCTCTGGACTCAGAAACTGATTACAAAATCTGCCTTCATTTCGGGTTTTAAGGTTATACTTTGGACAGGAATAAAATGCATGCCAATCTTTCTGAAGTTCAGCTAACTGTTTTGCTTATGACCACATCTCAAACAGGTATGCCGGGTCTCTGGGGGCTGGCACTCCTTCAGACATCTTGCTGTAACAATTAGACATGGATTTTCAGTTTTGATGCATTAACATGTAAAATCATAACTTCCCAGAGTCTTTGTTAGGGATGAGGACCTGAAAGGTAACTGTTTTACTTTATATTTTGTAGAGCAGATGCATCTGAGATGTATGAGGAAAGATGAGGACAGATCATGTCTTTCCTCCCATTTCGTAAGGTAAACAGTCGAGCATTTTTCTCCCTTTTTCCATCCAGCCCTGAGCAGATCAAAGCAGATTTATCAGTTACATGTCATTACAGGCAGCCTTGGAGTCAGGCTCACTGAGTTGCTGTCAGAGCGGCGTGCTGTTGCCTACACCTCCCTCACTGAGTGGTGTACACCCCATCAGAGAGTCTGCTATCAGCAGCTGGGACCCATCAGGTACTGCTGTCACGTCCAAGCAGCCAGTAACACGACCTCTCCCAGGAGAAACAGGCTCTGTAGTGTTGCTTCATTCAGGAGGCCAAGACTGCTTTGGCTGTTTCTGCATTAAAAAAGAAATAAATTGTGGGGTTCTTTCAAATGTCTGCAGGTCTCTGAGAAAGAAGTTATCAGATAGAAAAGAAAAGGATTAAATATCCTAATGCAAAAAACAGGAAGCCAAGAGTGAGACAAAGTAATGATCTCTTTTCTCTTTTCTTTTCTTTTCTTTTCTTTTCTTTTCTTTTCTTTTCTTTTCTTTTCTTTTCTTTTCTTTTCTTTTCTTTTCTTTTCTTTTCTTTTCTTTTCTTTTCTTTTCTTTTCTTTTCTTTTCTTTCCTTTCCTTTCCTTTCCTTTCCTTTCCTTTCCTTTCCTTTCCTTTCCTTTCCTTTCCTTTCCTTTCCTTTCCTTTCCTTTCCTTTCCTTTCCTTTCCTTTCCTTTCCTTTCCTTTCCTTTCCTTTCCTTTCCTTTCCTTTCCTTTCCTTTCCTTTCCTTTCCTTTCCTTTCCTTTCCTTTCCTTTCCTTTCCTTTCCTTTCCTTTCCTTTCCTTTCTTTTTCTTTCTCTTCTCTTCTCTTCTCTTCTCTTCTCTTCTCTTCTCTTCTTCTCTTCTCTTCTCTTCTCTTCTCTCTCTTCTCTTCTCTTCTCTTCTTCTTTCCTTTTTCTTTCCCTTTTTCTTTCCCTTTCCCTTCCCCTTCCCCCCTCCCCTCCCCTCCCCTCCCCCCCCCCTCCCCTCTCCTCCCTCCCCTCTCCTCTCCTCCCCTCTCCTCTCCTCTCCTCTCCTCTCCTCTCCTCTCCTCTCCTCTCCTCTCCTCTCCTCTCCTCTCCTCTCCTCTCCTCTCCTCTCCTCTCCTCTCCTCTCCTCTCCTCTCCTCTCCTCTCCTCTCCTCTCCTCTCCTCTCCTCTCCTCTCCTCTCCTCTCCTCTCCTCTCCTCTCCTCTCCTCTCCTCTCCTCTCCTCTCCTCTCCTCTCCTCTCCTCTCCTCTCCTCCCTCTCTTGTATTTTCTTCTTTCCTTTTCCCCATAAATGCTCATGTGCATGCTTTTTCTTTTTTTCTTTCTTTTAGATCCTTTTTATAGAAAAAGCCACCTGAAGTCTATCTGATAAGCAGATGTTGTAGTCGTCATAGCAATGATGATTGATTACAGCATCTGCTTTATATTGATATATAAATTCATATCAGAAAGAGCCATTTAAAAATAGCACTAAGATAATATATATTTTGGTAGAGTTGAATAAATAAAAATGCAAAGGACAGAAGAAAAGAAATGGCACATCAACAAATTACAATTATGTTCACCTGTATTGTCTTAGCTCTTGATACTGCAAATTGAAAATGAACATGCTACATTGAAGAGTGCTGAACTAACGGACTTCTGATGTTGAACAACATGTTCACACAACAGGCTGTTGAGATGGCACAGTCTTGTTATCACTTCCAGAGAGAACTGTGATTCCTATGCATTTTAGCTGGCAAACAGGATGAATTATGTCAAATTATGTGCATTCACTTTTGCTGAAGGATTACACACATTTATACCTGACTATTTATTCCAGTTTAATTTTACTAAATAGAATTACATGAAATTTTCCTCCTCAATTAAGTGAGTTTGGTGTGCTGTTAGAGATGAAATAAAAGGAATTCTCAATGTTATTTTTGGTCTGGAGAAGATTTTATGCTAATAAATGTCACACGTTGCATGTTGTACCTAACCGGTGTTTATTTTCCCTGGGTTACAGTAACATTTTTTAGTAATGTATTTAACAGCTACCAGCTACCAACACTACACAGGGGTTGTGGTTATGACTTCAAGAATACACAAGCACACATGCAAAGTAGCCAGATGGGTGCTTCTGCCATGAACAGGAAAGCAGGAAAACACAGGTAGTGCACAGGGGATTTGATCCATGTATATAAAACATGTTATGATTGACAAGGCCTGCAGTAATCCTAGACTTGTTGCCCTCGTTCTGACACCTCCATGGTTATGAACTTAACATGTGGTACGTGCTTTATAAAACAATTCTGCCATTGTTAAGCTTCTTTGCACAGACAATGAACAGATTTATTGGACTTCAGCATACTGTGCATGAAAATTCAGTCTCCAAGGATTTCTTTGTGTTTGCCAGAACCTGAGCTATTTCCAGTACATTTGAGGACTTTCCACAATTGGAAAACATCTAGCTGTGGGTGTGAGATAAACAGGGAGAAGAAAAAAAAAAAAAAGAAAGAAAAACAAGCCTATGGCTGTGAATATATGTGCCTGGGGTGGCAAAAAGTGTTTCACAGAACATAGCATATCCAGAATTATCTAGTCTTTTTTCACATGTAGCAGATGTGTGGCACGTAGAGGATAACATCCTTTTGTATGCATAACAGGCATAAACCTACTTAACAGAAGGAACGTTTCAACGTCATAAGACTTGTTTCACATCTAAAATTTCAAGGCTTGTTGCTGTTTTCAGTTGATGATATAACCATACTGACTGCTGCTTTCAAAAGTTCTGGGATAGTGCAAGCAATGGTGCAAAAAGGGCATTGGGAAAATAAGGTGGTATAGAAAGCAAAGAATCACTGCATGATGTCCTGCCGTCGGCCTCCACGTTGGAGGCATGAGCTACTTCATGAGCTCTTACTTCACTTGATGTGGAAATGTTGCTATGAGCAAACTCTTCCAAACCAATGCAACTTCCCTTCTATTAATTTACTGTTTGGCTTCTGTAATTGTTCTCTTAACAACAATAATGTAAAGACCTCATACCTTCAGTTTTTCCTTAGGAAAAGGATTGTTTTCCCAGGTTTACATATAGAGAGAGAAAGGGAAGTCCAAATGCCAGTTCAGTAGTATAGCTAAGGGAAATACTGGTTTTATTTTAGTCATTCAACCCCACAAATGGAAGTTGTAATTTAAGATGTAATGGGATTGTGCCTTTATCTGGGAATTCAAATTTTCAAGATGACTTTGTTTCAGGTCCCAAAAAATTAAATTTTAGACACTAAATGCCGAAGCAGTAGTGCAAGAAAAACATGATCTGCAGCCACCTAATACAGAGCTCAACTGAAGCATCTTCCTCTTTGGCCTGGAAATTCCTTTATAGCTGTATTTGTGCAGTTACTTGGGTATCTGAGCCTGAGCACCCAGCTGCCCGTTTCCCCTCTGCTCCATACTGGGATCAGGAAGGCTGCCAGAGCTGCCCCGACTTTCTGTGCTGTGCCTGGCCATTCAAGCACACAGCAAAGAAAGGGAAGTCTCCAGAACAAGTCTCTGACCACAATGCTATTTCTATTTGCTTCTTTTCTGACTCCAACTCATGCCTGGATTCTGTCTCTGTTCCCAGAATCATTCACACATTTTTTCATTGAATAGACATTTGAATAAAACAAAATATTTTTTTTTTCTACATTTTCTGACCTCCCTGACTTAGATCCCAGTGGTTAGGTCTTCTTTCCTAGAAGAAGCAAGATGTGAATTCATCACTTCTACAGCTGAGGAGGGGGTTGAACCCTGGCCCACCCCTTTCTAAATAAGTGCTCTCACCAAAGGACTGTTGCTGTGGGCAGAGAGCATCTCTTCCTATTGCTTTAGCATCAGTATCTCAGAAAAAAAAATAACTGTCTCTTTGAATTAATGTTTTATAGGTGTCTATGCTTGAAGTATCTAAATCCTGATTGTGCAGAATAGCCTCTTCCAGTCCCTGAGTCACATATTAAAACAATTGAGAGGGATGTGACTTCAGTCCTATCTTTTCCACAGTGTTTTGCAACATGTGTAGCGAGACTCATGGGGGGGACTGTGAGTCTTACCTCTTACAAATCCTCGAGATTTAAATCTGGGTTGTCAGTTCAGAGCAGTGATGAGCCACTTAAAAGCCAATGCCAGGCTGGTAGGAATGGGTATACCCTAAAGACTGAAGGTATCTAGGGAAAAGGTGGCCAGGCTGATCAGGCCAGGCAGGGAGAGGTCACTCCTGGTCAAGAAGGGAAGATGAGAACTGAAGCTCTCCAACATTGCTGCAGCGCCTTGGAAGAACATCCTGGCAAGTGCTAACACATGCACATGAATAGGTAAATGTAATGATGTGACATTGAGCCACAAAAAGGGACTGTTTGATTGTGACTACTACCCCAGAATTATAGAAAAAAATAGGGTTGGACAAGACTTGCAGAGATTATATGATAATTCTAATTTCTCCCTCTTACCCCCAGAAGAATCTGTACATATACTTTTTTTATTTCGCTTGTAAAGACATACAGTAATTGAAACAGCATAACCCCCTCACACATTTTATTCTTTTAATCTCTCCTAAATTCTAGGAATTTCTTCCTGAAAGAGATTCTAACCTGAATCTCTTTGTAGCTGAAATCCCTGCCACCTTTCCTTTGTCCACAAACACGGAAAACAGATTTTTTTCCTTGTTCCTTTACATAGTAATGTGAAACAGTTTTTATTTTCTTGGGGACTGTTATGATACCCTCCCTCATTTTTCTGTCATCTAGTCAGAACAAACCTATTTTCAATCTTTTTTCTGAATATCAAGTTTTCTAATTCTCAGATCAGTCTCATTTGTCTTCCTCAAGTGTCGTGTCTAAAACTGAATCTGTTATTTAGATAAGCTCAATCCATTATTCCAATGCTGAATTGACTGAAGAATTACTTAAAATTTTATTTTGTGTCTGTATATCTCAATATGCTCTGTGACTCTCCTACAATAGCATGATACAATTGTCTCCTGTTAGTTCCATGTGTATGTCATAATTCTTTCACAAAGAATTGCTAACAGCTTGTTTTACAGCTGTGTTTCAGCTGTTGATTACTCCTTCACGAGGCTAAGATCTTGCATTTGTTCTTATCATGCCCCATTTTTTGAGACTCTTTCCCCAGTATGCAAATATCAACTCCTAATCCTGTATTCTGGCTTTCATCCTACTCTCTTTTTCAATACTCTGTAAATTTTACAGGCCTTTTTTTCCATCATATCTTTCCACCATTATCTTTTATATATCTTTCTATTTTGTTGGAATTGAAGTTGGTCATATTTATTAATAATAAAAGGACAAAATAGAATGATAACTTGAAATCCAAAAAGGAGGAGGCTTGAGATAATTTTTGAGTGCCCAGGAAAAAAATAAATCTCTGGAAGGTCAGACTTCATTTGAAATTTCAGAAGCTGGAAGAGTTCTCTGAGGAATTCCTGTCTGGCCCTAAATGAATGAGAACCATGGTAAATGTGGTGCTTTGCCAGATTTAATTATCACAGATCAGATAGTAATTGGAATTAAAGATCCAAAACTACAGATAAGACTTCTGGAAGATTCAGGCTTAAGCTTATGTCACTCTGCATCAGTCTGCAGAGATCACTTAAGAGAGGCTGAAAGTACAAGTAGGAAAGCAAGATCTGTCTTCACCAGGCAGATTGAGCTGTGGGACAGGCAGCTGCACAACAGATTCTGTGAAGTAGAAATACTGAGATCAAAAAGTAAGAAGTGACAAAAACCAAAATGCACAAGAGAGGGGAACATGCAGGCTCAAATGATGTCCAGGGTTTGGAGAATGCTCTAAGAACAGAAAGAAACGTAACAGCTTCAGAAAAATTAAAAAACCAGGGCAAGAGAAGCAGATGTAGGAAAGCACAGAGTAAAGAGCTGAGTGGAATATGACAGTGCAGAACGCAGCAAAGTAAAACTGCATAGAAACACTGAGTGGCATTCATCTCATTGTGGAGACAGGACAAGGGGCAATGGCTGCAAGTTGGAGCACAGGAAGTTCCGCACCAACATGCGGAGAAACTTTTTCCCAGTGAGGGTGACAGAGCCCTGGGACAGGCTGCCCAGGGAGGTGGTGGAGTCTCCTTCTCTGGAGATATTCAAGACCCGTCTGGATGCCTATCTCAGTGAAATGTCCTAGGGAGCCTGCTTTGGCAGGGGGTTGGACCCGATGATCTCTCGAGGTCCCTTCCAACCCCTACAATTCTATGATTCTATGATTCTATGATTCATCTTTCTTCAGTAGCCAAACAGGTGAATTGCATCTTTTAAGCTTGATGCCTAGGCTCCCTCTGCAACCATTAGTAAGAAATAGACATCTCCATTGGAAAAAGGATGTTAAATAACCCTGCAGCTCGTCTCGTAGGCAACTGGGGGACAGGGCACTGTGGAACCCAGTAAAATCCTATATAAAATGGAGAATGTGAATAAGGAACAATTATTCCTCTTAGAAGTTTCAAATAATAGCAGAATTTGGAAACCAGGGCAGAAAGGGAGGAGAAATGCATCTCTTTGTCAAGATTTAAATTTGGGAGCAGCGGAAGTGGAAAATAATTCATAAATGTGCTGGAACAGTGCCCCAGAGGAACATGTAAATGATGGTCAGATGTATCTGGTTGTGCCTACAGCGCAGAGGAAAACACAACCACAAGCCAGGAGGACAAGAATGGCACAGTATCACAACATACTTGTACACTCTTCTTGAAGCATTTAGCATTTATCCCAGTTGGAAATGTCATACAGTACAAGAAGGAGCTTTGATCAAACCCGCTGTGTTTGTGCTGGTGTCTGGAGACTCAAGAGAGCAACAGGAAGTGAAATAAACTTACAAGTGCTTTGGGAGATCCACAGGAGTGGGCAGCCCCCAGGACCTTGTGCCAATTGCTATTTGTAGTTACACAATTTTTCAGTTAAGAAGGAAGCTACGGGTTATACGTAACCCTTAACACCTCCTCAGGCAGGCAGTGGATCAGCAGTGGTGGTTGCCTCTTTCATGATCTCAAGTGGCCATTTACACAAAAAGAACATACCCTTTATGGAGCCCTGTCCTTTAGTGTTCATCTGACAGGCACCTCTGTCTAGATGGAACTTCAGCTAAAGTGTAGAACTACTGAGTCGGGCCCTTACGTTTGTCTGAATTAAGGATAATTTCAGTATTACACAGTGTAAAATCAGTCTAAAGTGCTAACTAAGCTAACAGGCCTGTAAAGTTCCGGGTCCACCAAGACTGTTAATGATGCTACGGAAATGATGACATTTCATTCTGTGAGCTACTTTTCCACTTAATGCCGATATACCCCAGCTTTTCCCATATATGAAGGCCTTTGCCTCTGTGTAGGTGAAGTTAGGCTGACTATTTTTAAAAGCAGGAAATATTTATTCAGTTCCAATGTACCATTCTTGTGATTTCCTTTTTAAAATACCAAATGAGTCAAAACAAATAGAAGAAAATCACTGGGATATTCTACTAGGCTAATAAAAAGCAAATCACAGTTGGCAGGCTGTTACTTGCCATGTCTTACTAGAAGAGGGGGAGGCAGGCTGAAACAGAGAAAACTCCTCAGACATCTTTCCACTGCTCAATGGATGAAGCAAATATATTTCACACAGTGTTTTCAATGAGATGAAGGTAACAATTTTTGAATCATACATGAAAACGTAAAACTTTGAAGCAGTTGTAATTCATTTGTATAGGATTTATGTTTATACATGGTCTGGAACTTGACTTTTAATGAGGTGTTGAGCCACCACAGAGGAATCAGTGCACTTATTAATGTTTCTCTGTCTAAAAAAGTTTCTGCTATTTATTTGGATGCTTAACAACAGAAACACATCCAAGACACTCTGCTACTGGAAAATGAAAGGCTACTTAGCTTTCTGTCTATTTTTAAAATGTTTGCTACTAAGAGGTATTGTGGACTCGGTTGGACAGAGTTAGAGAAAAGATGTTAAAGGAAAAATTAAATTGTATGAAATTTAGCAGGAGCTGTGAATGAAGACTTAAAATAGGATGGAAGTTAATTATGCCCTAACATGCCCGGTAATGATGACAAAATACAGTTCAAGGGTTTCACAGGTCTTTCATATAAATCCCTGCATAAACATATGGCAGAATCGGTGGCATGATCAGGTTTTGTGCACTGGCACAATTCACACCGCCAAAATCTGTTTTATTTTGCATGATGGGTCATATTTGCCTCTGAAAATACTTATCCAATGTGAATATATAGAGCACTCTCAGTTTTTACTGTTAGTGCATATTCAGATTAGCTTAACATTTTGGAAAACATTCGCAAGTTAAATTGCACACTTATAAAAGAGTAAAAAGCACTGTTTACAGACTTTAGTTTGTCACGATGTTGCCATTTTATCAACCTTGGCTACCATTTCACATCAGAAATACAGCACTGGCCAACATAACCAGTGTTTAATTATGCATTCTGTGGGTGCATTAACACTCAATTTCACTGGATATTCATTGTCTAGCAACGAATTCAACTGGTAACCATGTGTTAAATCTTAACGAGTATCATATAATTTACTCATCATAGTTATTATAGCTCTCACTTGGCTGTGATGGAAAAATAAGTGTTTTTTTTCTTGAAGGGGGTGGAGCAGGGCTTATAAAATGTGTTGTACATTGCTGGTATTACAATAGAGACTGAAATGGAAAATATTCATCCACTTGGGCAACTTCACTTGCTAATGCAGCTTTATAATACAGTGAAAGAAAAGGCCTTGAAATGCTTAATTAATTAAGCTATTCTGTAACTGCAGAATAATATGCAAATTGGAAAGACTGTCTTCTTCAGAGGACACCCGAGTTTGTAACCTCGTCACTAAATGTGTCCTAGAACTAAAAAGGAAAACAAAAAGAAATACTGTGTAGGACTTAAAGGACCTGAAGACATATGCAAATATTTGTTGGAGAGTTGTGGCATTACAAAAGGTTATTATATTTAAGGAAATTATATTTAAAATTACCACGTTTATTTCAGCTGAGTAGGGGGAAAGGGGATTGGAGGAAAAAAACCCTACAAAACCAACAGAAGGTTGGAGTAACCTTGTTTCCTTGGAAACTGGAATTAAACAACTGAAACTTTATAGATCTTGCATGGAAAAGATTGCATAATGATAGTAATCTGTTTGCTTTAATTTATCTCTGAAAACATCTGTTCTTTTTTTCTTAAATGCGATTAATGGTACTTGAATCAAATTCAAATATTCAATCAAATTATCATTGTTTCAGTTGGTGGCAATAATACTAATTGTATGTATGAATTAAGACAGATTTTCTTCACTAGTGTTTATCCTCAATATTTACTGTTTGTCATCCTTATGACCAAAGAAGGCCGTGGCACTTCAGAATGGCTGAATCAAGCTTGGCATGTGCCTGTATGCTATGTAGTTATGGGAGGTCTTTGAGGGTTCGGGTTTCATCCCTCCACACCACTAATAACCTTTGTTATTGAAGCTTCTCAGGCCATTCAGCCGCAAGCTGGCCATAGCAGTGTCTTGCAATCTACTGAGGAGAAGTTTCTACCTCATGGTCTGTGAAATAATGCCCGATATCATCATGTTCCAGTGTAAAAGTTTTAATGTGGGGGAAAATGAGATCGTGTAAAGACTGCTTGCATTTTGATTGCTTGCCTTTGTAAAAATGGGAGATGACTTCATCTGCAGTTTCTTCAAAGCTGACTTGGATGTCATGTCCACTCACCTTTCCCCTCCAGATGCTGTTTTACGCATCGTATCACTTTTCCTCAAACAGAAATGTAGTCCAAAGCCTATCATTAAACTAGCAAATCAGTTCTGTTCAGTGTGGATCAGCAGCAGCCTGTAAGTGTTTGTGTGTAGGAATTTATTTTTTCCTTTTTGGCAATCTCAAAGCCTAAGAAATAGGAGCCTGAAGAGTTTAATCAACTCATCTGCAGCTTGAATGTTGCAGGGCTACCAGATGATTTTTGCATAATACATTGGAAACTGGATATGCACATCAGCCTCACAAAGAAGTGGAATGGGGTTCTCCCAAACTTTATTCTGGCATCACAGCCAACAGCTATCTCAGAAACATCAGAAACTGTATGAGAAAGGCCTTATAGAGCTCTGCAGGGTAAGCTTGCACACTTGGCTTTCATTAGATCAGTAAAAGCTACACAGAAACTGAACCTTTGCACTTGATTAAGTATGTTTGTCACATACCCAAAAGATGTTGACAAATGATCAGCAATCAGACTTGTATCTTTTGTCCTTGTAGCTTTTGGCCAAAGCTGCACTATTCAGTTTCTAAGACAATCTTGGTATCCAGAGCCCTATAGGAAAGTAAATGTACTCAGACAGGAGCTGCCATTTGCTTTGTAGATGTCTGAAAAGATGGCATATCTGCCAGGTACCCAGACCAGGCATCTTTCAGTTACATAAGCTCATCAATGCTTACACATCATGCGCTCTTTGGTTTTCACTGATCTCACCTATGTTTCAGGCTCAGAAATAGCCAGGCTCCTCAATCCACAAGTCAACAACATGTTTATTCTGGTATTATTAAAAATTTTATGTCCAGTACTACTTTATGCTTTTGTTATCTGTGGCTACTATATATTTATCTTTGGATTTCACCAGACCCAGGTTGGTCCATGTACGGACCAGGTTGAATTAATACTGTTATATGTTAGTACGTTCATATGTTGTAAAAAATTAGTGCTGATTTTTCGTTTAACGTTGCCTGAGTTGAACTTGTAGCAAATCATTTTGTAAAACAGCTTACCTGCTGCTGAAGCTTGATCAGCAGACACTGAGGGCTTGTTGGGGTTTTTGTCCTGTGAAGTGGGTGATAAAACATCAATTAAAAGGCAGTCCTAGATATGAAGTGCTACTATATAGCAAAATGCACTAACAATGTAACAAAAAAGAGAGGAAAGTGTAAGTAGGGTCAAAGAAAAGAAAAATTTAAGATGCTTTAATACATATTTTTCAGATTAAAAATATCTGTTGTTAGACACTGAAATTATCTGTAGGTTTGGGGTTTTTTAGGAGATGAATACGATAGGTTTGTCTTTTATTTACCATTCACCTGCTGTTAATGTTTCCGTGGTAGCTCACTGCTAAACCGCAAGTTGACCTCTTAATTATTATTTTCTTTTAAAAAGCCCTAAAAAACCCTAGTTAGCCACACAGATACTCTACTTTCCACTGCAATAAAGGCATTTTTTCCCCCTGTTATTTTCTACTTGCTTTTTAAATACAATTCCAGCTTATATAAGTGGTCAAGAAATTGCCTCCTTCAGGACAAATACTGAAACTCTTTTTTTTTTTGTCACAAGTAATGCTATCTTTATTGTTCTGCACGATTAAATTATTTAGATAACAATAGTCTAAATTATAAATTATTTGCAGTTATCTTTCTATGTTAAAATGAATTGTTACTCTAGGATTGAAATTGTACATAAAAAATTCTAAGACAAAGTTACAGATTTAAACACAGTCAAAGATGATATAGAATTATAACAGTAATTTGTATTTGCGTTCTTTTTTTATCCTTTCACCTTCATGATGTTAGGAGAAATTTAATAAAAGGGGAAAATACTTTCAAGGAAAAAAATTCCATTAATGACAAGACATGTTGGATCAGATTCTATGGCAAATTTTTATTATGTGAAATGTTCAGTAGTTAAAGAGCAAAAGCACATGGTGACTTCTGAAGATCCATAGAACGATAGAGTTCAAGATCAAAAACGACTGTCTGTGGTCACTGAAGATGATGTCCCTGTCACTGAAACTGAGACTAATAACAGCTTTTGAGAGTAATGAATATTGCAGGTGGATTTATAACTTAATGAAGAAAATATTTAATATTTCATGGAAGAATTAAGGATTAAAATATTTAAGGATTAAAAGATTTAGTGTTGTTTAAATTGCTTTCTGGAAGTAAAAAAAAAACCCCAAAATATTGTTCACATACATTCATATTTTGCTTAATTTTATTTACCTACTTATTCTTAGATAAGTGAGATCCAGCGTAAAAAATTTGCCATTAGCTTTTTCAGGCTATTAACTAACATCATGATATTAGATAATCTAAGTATTTCATTTCTAAGCTTTTTTAAAAATACTTCCCCTAGCTCTTGACTCAGAAGTCTGCATGACCAGCTGTGGCCTGGTACATGCTATGCTATGACACAGGTCTGTGTCAAAGCAACCGCACTGTTTGGCAATTTGCAGACAATCTGTTTCAGTGTTGACTTGGTTACTGTGTGTTGACTCACGTCTCAATTCCCCAAAACCTTATATGGTCAAATAATACTGCATGTGAACCATTAAAAAGTAAGTGTTGCCCTTCTTAGCTGAAGACATGGAACAATGAAAAAAAAAAAGGCTGTTTTCCTTAAATTTCTTCCCTCATCTTCTCTCACCTCCCACAAGGTGCTGAAAAACAATACTACAGAGGTGTCACTTTTTGTTGAAAGCAAGCAAGTTGTCTTTGTTTGAACACGCTGGATAATCCAGAAGGAGATACTAGAAGCCTGTTATGCTTAGGAGAAAAAAAACCTTCAGTTCTGGTCTGAGACTGACTGACAGAGCTTGTTTGATCCTGGCAGCTGAACTGTCTAAGAGGAGGATCTCAAAGTAGGGCACTGAGAACTGACATGTAACTTGCATAATGTGTTATGAAAGCATGTGGAAGAAAAATGCACCACAGGTTATTGTGCCAGTAGCAGTTTTGTTGTGCACAGTTGACACAGATGAGGAGAGAAAAAAAAAGAATCACCATTTCAGAAACGTCTCAAATCCATTTTTTCTCCTTTCCAAGCCTCTCTAAAGATTGCATATCAATATGCAGTTAAAATTTTAAACACAAAGTTGTGCAAATTTTTGGCCTTATTTTTCACACAGTTTATGAACAAGGAGGGAGCTTAAGATCTTTATATGCCCTTAAACTATGGGAGAGCTAGAACTGAATCCTGAAATGCACTACAGTCTTTTCTCTTCTGTATCCTGGGCCACAGCCACCTCTGGACAAGTCAGTGGCCAGAATAGAAGGAGAACGAGAGAGAAAAATATTTATGCCCTGATTCACAGAAGTGTTTTAAAATCTAACTGGGATTTAGACATATGACATGAATGAAAGACCATGGGGTCTGAATACATCCTCTGTCCACTGTCTGAGGACAAAGTATTTGGGGCCCAGATGACCCACACTTCACATCCATGGTGGCTAGCCAATGTTTAACAAGATTGATCGTATCTGGCATAATGGCTTTTTCATGTGGCTACATTGCCACTGAATCCCAAAATCAGCATAGCCAAGGCAGTGCAGCACTGTGACAAATGTACTGAGCTTGCCTCTGCCTGCCTGCATAAAACCAGATTGCACTGCAGTACAGGTACTGTGCAGAAAAAGCTGAGCTTAGTTCTGGTAGACCTAGATCAGATCCCTATCAGTAGTATTACTCAGACTGCCCCACTTGACCCTGGTTTAGGAAGAGCTGGCAACAGCAAGCAGAAACCTAAGGGCCCTCAGCTGTCCTTGCACATAGCGGAACTGTGCTCCACAGGCCCCAGACACCCAGACTCCTGAGCCCAGATTCTGAGCATGTGCTGAGAGCTGTATGTCAGAAGGTGATGTCAGAGTACACCATCCTTTTATGTTCCTTTGGCTGCTTGGCACAGATGTCTAATTCTGCAGGAAAAAATAGGGCTGTGCCAGCAAACCCTCTATGGATCTGGGAATGGGCAACCTGGCTCTGCAGGGTTCTGGAATTTGCCACATGTGTCTGAATTACTGGGATAAGGAAATTAAATTCAAAATTGTATCAGGGAGATAGTCCATCCTATCAATGAGAAGAGGTACTTTTCCGTGAAGTACAGACATGTTACCAACACTTCCTTCCAAAGTGGTTAGAGGAGACTGTCCATGTAGCTATCACATGCAAATAGGCATTTTCAAATTACTAAGCAGAATTAGGGGCCCACTATAAAGCTCAGATCTGGCTTTTCCCAAATAGAGAGAGATGGTAGTGCTCCAGTTCAGAACCATCCCTACCTTTTCCATATGAATTCTGCATATTAGAATAATTTATCAAACGCTGTGGAGAAAGAAGTTTGAGTCTGTTTTTCTTCATTTGGCTTGTGAGTGTTTTTCAGATG
The DNA here is from genome assembly GCA_027925045.1 of Hypotaenidia okinawae. Lineage (NCBI taxonomy): Eukaryota > Metazoa > Chordata > Aves > Gruiformes > Rallidae > Hypotaenidia > Hypotaenidia okinawae. The sequence continues at coordinate 140,472,791 of BSDF01000001.1, forward strand.
GTGATCAAAACAAACCATATCCTGCCCCTGTGGAAAATACATTTATACTCGAGATATGCAAAACAGGATATGACAAAATTCTGGAGAAAGAGTACAGCACTGCTGATACATGAGGTTCTGGTATAAATCATTCCTCAGCTCTGGGATTCATGTTGGAAACTGCTCAGATAGATGATTTGATACTTCAGAACTCGAATAAATAAAAAGGAGAACAAAAAGACACTGATTTACAGTGAAAATGAAGTCATGTATTTACATTGAATGAGTTGAGTCCTCATCAGGATCTGTAAATGAAACGTATAATCTACTTTGGGTCAATATCCAGCAAGTGACAGTTCTTTCATCAAATCTCTCCAGTTTGGTCATGTGCTAAAACTTCTTAATCAGCTACACCACCAGCTTTATTATATTTTTTACTTTTATTTTTTATTTAGACGTGGTTTCATGACTTCTACTATTTCTTTGTCTTTAATTCACAGAATCACAGAATCGTAGGGGTTGGAAGGGACCTCGAGAGATCATTGGGTCCAACCCCCCTGCCAAAGCAGTCTCCCTAGCTCATATTGCACAGATAGGCATCCAGGCAGGTCTTGAATATCTCCAGAGAAGGAGACTCCACCACCTCCCTGGGCAGCCTGTCCCAGGGCTCTGTCACCCTCACTGTGAAAAAGTTCTTCCGCATGTTGGTGCAGAACTTCCTGTGCTCCAACTTGCAGCCATTGCCCCTTGTCCCGTCTCCACAGACCACTGAAAAGGGGCTGGCCAATTACCCCTGCATCCCATACTTAAGATATTTATAAACAGTAATTAGGTCCCCCCTCAGTCTTCTTTTCTCCAGGCTGAACAGCCCCAACTCACTCAGCCTTTCCTTTTACGGGAGATGTTCCAGGCCCTTAATCATCTTCATAGCCCTTCTCTGGACTCTCTCCAGGAGGTCCCTGTCTTTTTTATACCAGGGAGCCCAGAACTGGACACAATACTCCAGGTGGGGCCTGACCAGGGCAGAGTAGAGGGGGAAAAGTTCATTTGTGCAGGATCCTTTTATTTAACTTATGAGACCAAATTTTTTGTCAAAACCAAATCAAAACAGGTGGCATAGGTGTATAAAAGCAAAGCATTATTCAAAAAAGACATAAAATAATTCTAACACAAACATCTTTGTGGTCTGGATCTGTTTTTTAATACCAATTTTATGTGGATGATCCATAGTTCCTGTTGCGCTTTTGCCTATAGCTCTGTACCACTGGTAAAAGTTATATAAAACCAATACTAAATACTTCTCCTTATCTTAAATAACACTTTTCACATTAGCTAGAACTTAGAGGATGTACTTTTTCCTAAATAAAAGTGACTAATATAGTTAAGGGATTTCTCTTTGATGAATTAATGATATTCATAATCAATGGAAGACATATATCTCACCCACCAAGATAGCAGATCCCATTAATTACAACTGTGCTTTTTCAGTACAGTAGGCATCTTCTCAAAGTTTAATCTAATGGGGAAAACCTAATTTTCCTGTTTTGCAGCAGAGAAGGGTTAACGCCAACAGAAAACATAGGGAGGTCTTAAGAGTTACACAGTTTCATGTCTAGCATTTTAACTGCTTGGTCCTGGAATTGTACCTGAAAATTAGTTAAATATATAGGTTCCGTGAACGGCTCTTGAGATGTAATTAGGTCAACCTGCAGAGCTCTGTTTCTGCTGAGGGCTAGTCAGGGGTTGTTGAACACTGGATGCTCCTGAACTTTTATTACTGCAGGCAGCTCTTCTGATGCAGTGCAGGCTGAAACCACCTACTGAGAGTGGATGCTCCCATCTGTTATGCTTGAAATACCAAATAAGGCCGACATCCTTTTAAAATGCAACTGTTGTTGTAGAAAATGGGTGTGTGAAATCAATCTGCAAGAAGCTTATTTATTCACCTTCATTTCCTGATTTGACTTCATCCATTTCAGCTTCAATTTTCCATTTCCCAGAAAAATCCCCCTACACAAAACATACCTAAAGACTCAAGACTCAATTTTTATCACACTGTAGCAAATTATTTTGTGGTTTCTGGTAAGTTTTAACTTCAATATGGGTGCTAAAATCCTTAGAGTTATTTTACTTTGATCAGAAGAAAAAAATTTAACTTAAATGCCTGAAGTTCTGTTTCACTCTCCAGCACTCCTGGTCAAATCAGGCATTTAGTACAAGATCTCAACATGAGTCAAACTTCTTTTGTTCCAGCAGAGTGTGGAAGAGTGGTGATTAAACATAAAATGGATATATTACAATAAGAAAACTTATAAAGCATAATAAATAATAATAAAAGAACCTATATATTATTCAAATTACCAATGCTCACCTAAACATATAATCACAGTTTATGAAGTTCTGAAATCTACAGTGCCTAATGATTCTAAGTATTGCAAGACCAGCATGAGAACCTTGATTACAGTTTTTAACATAGAAGCTATGCCAGCATCAAGAATTGCCAAAGGCAGCTGTTCCAGATGTTGGGATTGTGGGACAGAAAATATGTTTTTCTGTTTTGTTTTTCTTTCTTGTATGGATATGTGTTTGGGTGGTAAAGGAGAGCTGCCTCTGATCTTTCTGTTGTCTTTTTTCACAAGATGTTAGACACATTTTCTCCCATGATCTTTGATCTTACTGACACACAAGCATCTCAAAATGTGCCAAGAGACCAGCAAGCAGCAGCAGAGTTAATTTACCCATTGAAATTACTTCATCTCTGACGCAGGCTCTTATATATGAAATATCCAAACTATCACAGAGCAGCATGGACAACTAAGTTACTAAAGCCAACTTGTTGGACTAAGATGGAGGGACAATTGTATCTGAAGAATGGCTTAAAAATGAACAGAAGTGTCAGCCAGGTGCAAGTACCTTGTACCTGAGAAAATGATGGTTTTCAAAACATTTTTTCCTCCAGCTTCATCAGTTTACATTTAAGAAAACTGAGCTGGAGTGAGACTGAATGAATTTTCCAGATCATACTTGAAGTATAAATTCCCATCCTTTACAGAACATGTTCAGATCCAACATATCTTCTTTTTTTCTAGTTTGCCTTTATCAGTAGTTCACATATTAATGAACTCAAAGAAAACCAATTGTATTTTTAGTTTGTTTTCCAGGGTTGTTTTTTTTTTTAAATCTGTTTGTTGTTACCTTCTTTCATTTTCTTAAACTCCCCTTGTATTACAGGGAGTTGACCAAACCTTTTGATAATCTATCAATCAAAAGGAGAAACTTAATTGGCCTGACTTCTGCATGTAAAATGGTAAATAGGTAAACAGAGAGAGGCAGAAGATAAGTAGAAGAGGAGCGGGATGGAAGTTGTGGATGTTATTGCAGGCATGGTATACAGATGAAAGATATTATATAATTTAATCTTTTAAAAAGACTTTCTTTATATCCATCTGGAGAACTTGCTCTTGACATAAGTAGCAAATATATCTTCATAAGACCAGCGTTAACATTTGCCTTCAGTGTTATTAAACAGAAGTGTGACACCAGTTTTCAGCATTCTGGCGGTAGTTATAGTCAAACAGTGAAACAATAACAGAATAAAACTATGCTACAGAAAACATGCAGACACTGGACAGTATTTCCTACTTTTTAAAGATATATTTTATGTCAGATAGGAAAATATGTGCAGTGATATTTTAGTCCCTGTTTTTAACCTTCCTTTACAAGACTAAAAGAAAATCGCTGTACCCTGTAAGCTTTCATATTCCAATGGACAGAGTGAAACAAAGTGACCCATTAGTGAGACATTTAAAATTACTTACACTCAGTTTAGTATTGTTAATTTAAGTTTGTCATCATAATTTGTGATCAAATAGAAAAACATCTGTTGTTTTGAAAGTTAGATCACTCTCAATTTAGCACATTTGTCTTTACACCTTCCCATTTCTGACTCCTGATTACAGGTTTATTCTCCTCAAGTAGAGACAGCCCTTGACTCTCCTACCATCCTGTCCCATCTTTCTCTGCTCTCACTTTTTCCTTCTAACATTCCCAGTCTCCCCAGTCCCGCTTAGCTCCTTCCATGTACCTCCATGGAGGCTCATGGACTTCCCATGAAGTTACTGAGTGAAGACTCAGAGCAGAAATATTTGATATGAATGAAAATGTATGAAAGCTTTAGTGCAGAAAACACAATGCAATAGGGACATCCCCAGCAGGGTGGTCTTTCCATCACCAAAACTTTTTCTAAATCCTCTAAAGCTCTTCTTTGACAAAAACGTAATAACCAGATCATTTTAAATTGGCAACTCACAGATGGAAGTCCCAGGATCACTTTTTGTGTTTCAGGTGTGCATGTGCTTCCTTAGTGATTTCAGTATGTAATGGAAAACATCAGTAAGAGCCACTAAGGTTTTCATTCAGTGGAAAATGCAGCTTCCAGTTAATCTCTCCAGGCTAGTTCAGTTTTCTGTGGCCGCATCAAAGTATTGTAGATCTTGGATCTAGTATGAACAGCTTTTATTGAACTGTGATATGCTGACAGTCTCCATCCATCTACCACATATTGCTTCTGATTGAGTGGGTAGAAAATGGAGATGCTAGAAATGGGAGTTGAAAGACAGAGTCTTTTATCTTTTTCCTCAGCTGCTGCTGGTTGGTGCTGATGGGGTCTGGGCTAGCTGAACCTCCAACCAGATACAGCCCCAGTACATTTCACAGCAGGTCAGAGAATGGCCGAACACACAGTTACCCAACTTTGGAAGGCAGAGTGGTGATGGGCATTGTGTCACTCTAAATTATCAGCAACAACAACCAGGTTGTCTGGAGGTGGTGTAGTCAAAACAGCACCAAAGCTTTTAATGAGAGTCAACCAAACTTGTAGCTCAATGTAATCTGCGTCCCTTCAAGTCAGTAGAAGAAAAATCTCATCATCTTCCCCAGATTTGCATCATGCTTGTGGTGATACGTTTGCTGAGTGATGACTGCATCTTTGTCACTTGGCAGCTACTTTCAGCAAAACTAAAAACTCAGCTTGTGAAAAAGGATCATGGTAGTGTCCTTAAAACAGACACGAGGCATTAATGCCATGTCTTTACAAAGTGTGGCATGCACTTCTGAGATGGTAATGTCTCCCACTGCTATCACTTTGTGATACAGGAATGTTTTTATTCCGGCCTTTTATTTGCAGAAAAAGATACCATTTCAGAAGAATTTTCATTTAAAAAAATATATATAATTTGAAACTTAATCTGCCTCCATGTGCAGAACAGGTTCACTAACAGAATCTTTCAGGTGTGTGTGAAGAGACTAAAAGCACTGGTCAACAATGATTTGTTCATTATTTTCAGATTCATACAGAATTTAAAAGCTTGCTGAATTTTCTGATTGGATCAGAAAATTCACATATCATCAGGATCACTTAAAGCAGGCTGCACATGACAGTCTCCATGTGTGTTTTGAATGTCTCTGGAGATGGAAACTCCACAGCCTCTCTGGGCAGCCTGTCCCAGTGCTCTGTCAACCTCGCAATAAAGAAGTTCCTCCTCATGTTTGGGTGGAATTACCTATATTGAAATTTATGCCCATTGCCTCTTGTCCTATCACTGGCAGACCAGCTAAAACTGAGAAACAGTGAGACTGGGGTGGAGCATGGGAAAGAGGACACCCTTTGGAGAGCATTCACTATGCAGAGGGAGTTACTGCAGGACAATCTTTGCCTTCTACTCTTACCTGATAGTAAAAGTAGATTACCTGATCTGATAAGGATCTGATTACTTGATGATACCTATCATCAGGTACATTTTTGGGGTGCAGCATCATGCCTCAGAATGGATCTGTTCACTTGGACCTATTACTTTGTGGCTCTTTTGAAGTACTTTTTTTCTTAATGAATATTTGTATTATCTGTCCATTTTTATGGGCATGATATTCTGTTTCTGCCTGGTTCTAGATATTAAGAACTACATTTATGACTGCTTCCAATAGTGTGTTTTTATGACAGATGGAATTTAAGTTAACAGCTTATACATTCTCATTTGCATGCCATATATAGATATTTCTACTGGTTTCTCCACACATATCAGATGGTAATTAAAAGGTAAAGAATATGTTAAAAGTGTGTTATATGTATTTCGTTCTTTCTGTTGATGAAATGTGTGCAAACAGCTGCTGCATTTTTTGATTCATTATTCATTCTTTGTAATTATTCACCAACTATCTTGTGATAATTCTTTCTGTCTCCTGTAATGTTGTCGAGAGAATTCATTAGTCAAAAGCCAGCTGGCTTGACAGGGTGCATAAACAGTAATATTTCTATTCAGTTAAATAGCAATATTTCTATCCAGTTAAAAAGAGTGTTTCATGACATTTTGCTTGAATTTTCTGAATTTTTGCATGTTTTTATTTTTTTTAAATATGCTTGCGAAATACAATACGTGTTTAACATTTAGTTTTTGAGTGGATGACTATACTTAGGTTGATATACCAGTTAGTTGGTTTTCTAGACTTTTTGTGTTAGGTTTTTTTTGTTTGGGTTTCTTTTTAAATGAAAACAAAAGGATTTCTGCAGAAAACGTTTTTTAGACCTGATGTGGTAAGTAATTGCACTCTGTACAGCTGGCAAAAGTTCAGATGGAAGAGGTGAGCTAGAGTCTTTATATCTTGGCAAGGATGCTGAAGTTTCTCTACTTTTCATATCAGTAAGGTGCAGGGCCTTAAAGAATTTTTTGTTTTGTACTCCTAAATATTCTGGTACAGAGTAATCTCTCTTAAAGGGTAAGAGCATTGGATTCCTCCTCATCCCTTACAAGCTCCTTTCTCTAGCACCTAGTATACTGTTTTCCTTTCGAAAACTACCTTTCTCAATTAAAAGCCTTCCTGTTCAAAATAAGAACACATCAGGTAGGAATCTCTAATTGGAAAAATAAATAGGACTACAACAACATGAGAGGTCTCTGGTGAGTAAGTGAGTCCCAAATAAGTCATAGAATCATAGAATCATAGAATGGCATGGGTTGGAAGGGACCCCAAGGATCATAGAGTTCCAAACCCCCTGACACAGGCAGGGCCATCAACCTCAGGCCTGGATCTACACAAGGTTGCCCAGGGCCCCATCCAACCTGGCCTTGAACACCTCCAGGGACGGGGCATCCACCACCTCTCTGGGCAGCCTGTTCCAGCACCTCACTACTCTCTCTGTAAAAAACTTCCCCCTAATATCTAATCTAAACCTTCCTTCCTTTAGTTTTAATCCATTCCCCCTTGTCCTGCTATTGTCTACCCTTTTAAAAAGTTGAATCCCCTTCCTGTTTGTATGTTCCCTTCATGTATTGGCAGGCTGCAATGAGGTCCCCCCACAGCCTTCTCATCTCCAGGCTGAACAAGCCCAGCTCCCTCAGCCTCTCCTCATAGGGGAGGTGCTCCAGCCCTCTAATCATCTTCATGGCCCTCCTCTGAACCCTCTCCAACAGTTCTACATCTTTCTTGTACTGGGGGCCCCAGATCTGGACACAGTACCCCAGATGGGGCCTCATGAGGGCAGAGTAGAGAGGGACAATCACCTCCCTGTCCCTACTGGCCACCCCTCTTCTGATGGAGCCCAGGATACCATTGGCCTTCCCAGCTGCTGGCTCATGTTAAGTTTCTCGTCTACCAGAATCCCCGCAGGTCCTTCTCAGCAGGGCTACTCTCCAAGGAGCTCTTCTCCCAGTCTGTATCTGTGTCTGGGATTCCTCCAGCCCAAGTGCAACACTTGACACTTGGCAGTGTTGAACCTCATTAGGTTCACCCGGGCCCACCTTTCCAGCCTGTCAAGATCCCTCTGGATGGCTTCCTTTCCTTCTGTGGTGTCAGCCACACCACTCAGCTTGGTGTCACCTGCAAACTTGCTGAGGGTGCACTCAATTCCATCATCGATGTCATTGATAAAGATGTTAAAGAGCACCGGTCCCAAGGCAGACCCCTGGGGGACCCCGCTTGTCACCGGCCTCCACCTGGACATAGACCCATTGACCACCACACTTTGTCTACGTTCTGTCAGCCAGTTTCTTATCCACTGTATGGTCCACCCATCAAATCCACATCTCTCCAATTTAGAAATAAAGATGTGGTGGGGCCTTGCACAAGTCCAGGTAAATGACATCAGTTGCCTTCCCTTTATCTACTGATGCTGTCACTCCATCATAGAAGGTCACCAGATTGGTAAGGCACTACCTTCCCTTGGTGAAGCCATGCTGGCTGTCCCGGATCAGCGATTCATCCTTCATGTGCTCCAGCACATCACCCAGGAGGATCTCTTTCGTGATCTTCCTAGGCACAAAGGTGAGGCTCATTGGCCTGTAATTCCCTGAGTCTTCCTTGCTCCCTTTCTTATAAATGGGAGTGACATTTTCCAGTCCCCAGGGACCTCTCCTGACAGCCACAACTTTTCAGATATGATGGATAGAGGCTCGGCAACCACCTCAGCCAGCTCCTTCAGGACCCTGGGATGCATGTCATCAGGCCTCATAGACTTGTAGACATTCAGTCTCATGAGGCAGTCTCGGACTTGCTCTGCTCTTAGAGTGGGGAGGGATTTACTCCCCCATTTCCCATCTAGATGTTCAGGGATGCAAGGTTCTGGGACTTGAGAATTATGAGAATCTTAGCTTCTAGAGAAGACTGAGGCAAAGAACTCGTTCAGTACCTCAGCCTTCTCCACATCCGTTGCAGCCAATTCTTCTTTCTCATTTATAAAGGTGGCTACGCTCTCTTTGGCCTGTCTCTTCTGGCCAATGTACCTGTAAAATCCCTTCTTGTTGTTTTTAACATCCCTCGCCAAGTTCAGTTCCATCTGTGCCTTGGCTTTCCTGATCCTGTCTCTGCAAGTCCGAACAGCATCCCTGTATTCTTTCCAGATTGAGTAAGGGACAATTCAGAGACCTAGTTTATTTTACCAGGTCCTTCACTAGGATATTATTTGGATTATTCCAAGTGACTCAGCAGATTCTCCAAGACCTGAGGTCATAGTTTGCTGCCTTTTTGGAAGATCAGCTGTAGTCAAACTCATGGTGCTGTCAAACTTACGGTGTTTACTCAAAAAAAGAGAAAACAGGCAAAGGACTTCCCAAAGGAAGTCATACCAAGCAATTTAATGACCTATTCTGACTTTATGTGAATCTATAAAAAGTGGCATAAAACTTATAGCCAAATATTACATTTTTGCCCATAGGTATGAGCACTCATTAAGGTCTTAATTGGTAACTTTCAGGTTTTTTGTGCACATCTCTGGAGCTGGTTAGCTAAACATGGAAATACATTGTTCTTTTCTGACCAGGCCTACAGATTCTCCATTACTTTTGTCTTTCCTTAATAGAAATCCTAATGCTACTCTGATTTGTTTAGATTATTGTTGTTGTCATTGCTGATATTACTATTATTAGGTAAGCTATTTCTGTGCTCATCTGTAAGCAATTACAATAATTATAGCTACTGAATTAACAATGTTTAAAAATGAAAACAGGAAAAAACAACCCTAGCAAAGTGCAGTTTTGGGGCTGTGCCTAGATAATCATTAATTCTGCCAAGAAAAGATGGAGTATTTTGTTTTGAACACAGTGGAGGCCAAGCCAGCAATTATACAAGGTAACTTCGTTTTGATGGTGAATGCATTTGAACGAGTATCTATTTCAAAGTAATGGAACGAGAGTTTACTGGACATTTGATAAGAGATTAAACCAAGAGATTCTACTCAAAATCTTCTCAGATCTTCATGATAGGTCTCAGCAGCAGCCTTTGACTATATCTCAATAGTTTTCTTGCTGGAAATACTAGGCCTGAAAGGAGAGAAAAGTAATGTAGCTGACATTCAGTTTATGACTGTGAAGGAGAATTTTTGGCCTGAGATTCAATGCCTTTTTTACATTTAACTTTAAAATGCACAGCATTTTTAGAGTGTTTGAAATTCTCACGTCTCCCTAAAGCCAAATATTGTTAAATATGGCTTGCACTGAAATGTATATAGATATTCTGAATATTTTTGTCTAAATAACTTTTCATTTGAGACTGTTATTCCAACAAAATTAATGTTTTTCAGCAGCAACAATATCAGTATATTGACAGTGTTTTAAAGCTCAGTGAAATATTTTTCAGTGGTCAGTATGTCTCATTTAGTTTCTTTCAGAAGCACCTTTAATGTTTGTTTTAAAACTGGTGTTCAGAATTCAGTTTCAACTAAATACTTGACACTACCATGTTGAATTTACAAAATGGAAAATTGTTGTCCCATAGAGTATTCTTCTAAGCATTTTGCATCACAATGTGTTGGGTTTTTTTAATATGCTTTTTTTTTTTCCACTTTGGCTACAGAGAAATAACATTTGGGATGTTTTGCTAGGCAAGGAAGTAATTTTCTAATGAAGGCTGAATTTTCTGCCAGTTAGCAAATTATTACCTTAGGTAAATCATCATGTTTCTTGAGCACACACAAACATGGACTTTGGGAAAAAAAAACAAGCCACAAAACATTGGAATATAAAGACATTAATTATTTTTCATATCTACAAATAATGCACATCTGGTTTAGGGAGATGAAAGTTAAAAACTTTGTACCAAATTTCACTCATCTGATTTTGTAAACTTCTAGAATTCTTCATATAGTCATATTCATAGATTCATAGAATCATAGAATCATAAAATATACTGAGTTGGAAGGGACCAATAAAGATTCTTCATACATAACTCATATAATTCCAAATTATTATAACTAAATTTATGCAAACATAGATATATTTCTGTAATAATAAAATCTGATTTTAAGAGAACAAGTCTTGGGCAGCACACAGTATGGAAGCACATATTACAGAAACATTTCTTTGATTTCTGCAGTTGCAGACATATCTCTAAGACCATCCTTATTATGGTTATAGGTTTCTTTATATACACGTGTTGCACACTTGTATTTTTCTGAAGATTTTTAAGGTTACTAGCAGAATTGTATGATCAGTGATTATTCTAATGGGCATTAGGCAGGCCTGAGAGAAACCAAAATAAGATAATATATAGTATATTTGAATTGTATGCCCATGGGTCAAATTAAATGACTAAAACATGCAGAGAGAGTCTTATTTGCATATTTGGAATCTAGGAGCTTTTCTGTTGCTATTGTCCAAAAGTTGCAAAACTAAGTTATAAGTAGTTCCCACAATTATAAATAGCTAACACTCTGAAAAGGACAGATTCTACTTTATCGTGATTAGAGATTCAGTCAATGTTGCCCTGGAGTTTAGAGAGAAACTAACATCCTATCATTCTAGGCACACAGCTGCTGTGTAGACATCTAATGCTGGGTGAGATCAATCCCACCTTCTGCCTGACTCTGAACTGAGAATTTTTCCTTTTGCGAATTCAAGGCTCTATTCATGGGTCCTACAAGGAGGAGTAACTGCAGTTCAAGCTGTCCCCAGGCATGAACCCAAAGCATATTTAATCTCATTTTAGTCACACCTGTATGTTCCATCAACTCCTTGTAAAGATATTGTTTCTTAGACTGTTACTACGAGGCCTTCATCTCAGGCAGTCTGAGCTTGAGTTCATGTAAACCCGTGTAGCACCCACTGCCTAAGCTGAGGGATACCACATCTGGTAACCCAGACGCAAAGATCCAATGTACTTTCTAGGGCTTGCCCTCACTCCTTGGTGTAGTTTCATTTTGATGCATAAGTGAATTCTATAGCGAGTACTCATTGACATTGCAACTGACCCTAGTTAGTTTAGGATACATAAATTGCTTTCTGGGCTTATGAGCATTTGTCTCTTGAAGCATGTGTGATGTGAGCTTAGATTAGCTGCCCAACTTTTCAACAGTGTCTAATGAATACTAGAATACATACAGAGGAGAAATGAGAAACGTGGCAACACTGTGTAAAGCTTCATGGTTTATCTTCAAATTCACACTCTAGAGAAACAATAGAGGGCCTGTCTTGTAATTTCTAAGCCATGCAGGGTAGCCATACAAGGTGTCTTCCGGCTATCTGGTGTGAGCTTTACTTGCGCTCCAGTAGATTTCATGAGCTTCTACTCCAGCAGTCACTTTGGGGGTTTTGTGTACAATTAGCACCAGCATAGCCACAGTACTGAAAACATCGTGAGTTGGCTTCATTTTGTCCATGCAGGACATGTGGACAGAGCAACTTCATTAAAATCACACTTTTTAAATTACTTTTTTATTATTTACCATTATTTTCCAAAACAGTAATGGTGAAGTCTTATAAGGACAGTTTTATAACAGACGGATGTTTTTCTTTGTTTTGTTGAAATTCCAGAGGAAATAAGTGAACTTCAACTTCTTTGAACTTTTTTTATGGCATTCTGGAGTGGGATTGAGTCAAATAGCCACTGCCTTATGAAACTGGTCCGTGTACTTTGGCCAGCACAGATAAGTAAATAATTAAACAAACAAATAAATAAATGGGAGTTGGGGTGGGAGTGTGTGTTTGTCTTTTTGGTTGGTTGGTTGGCTGGTTGGTGGGTAATTGGTTGGCTAGTTGGTTGGTGTGTAATTTTGTCAAAAAGTGTGTGACATTCCTAGTATGTCTTTTGTAGCAGATTGCCTCTAACCACAGCTCCCATGGTTGGACTGCACCAAAATCACCTAAGTTTACTTATATTAAAACCTATGCATTTTCTTCATTTTCACTTTGCATTTGGCTCTTAGCTTCTCTTTCAAAAATGTTTTAATTTCTCTTTTTTCCTCTTATTTTTGATGATTTACACATACATGTGAAAGCCAATCTTGAACTTCTGACTCTCATCCAAACGCTGCAGCTTCAGTGAATAACAGACATAAATATGAATAAGGAGGAAAAAAGCTTATTCCTTACAGTAAAATATGACTGATCAACATTCTCTAATTCCCAATCTCCATATATTGACCCAATTTCTGGGAAAGGTTCCATCAAACTACTCAGATGCTTGGCTTGAGTGATTAGCTAAATCTTCAGCAGTGTTGATGATGTTCTTTGGACACATTGAAGCCAAAGCCCTGACTGATTAATTCCAGAGTTCACTACTGTTCCTAACCTCTGCTTAAGAATGTATAAAACAATCAGCATCATCAGAAATCTATAGCTGATCATATGACTATGCTCTGCTTAGATAGTACAATAATAAAAAGCTGCTTGGGGTTCTTATTTCAGCACAACAACAAGTTCATCACAAGTTTGCTGCCATAGCGCAGAAGCAAAAAGAAAGCTAATAACACAGATGTTCCATATGTTTTTTCCCATACGCAAAATGCTTCCTCATTCCACCACCCTCCCACTTCCCGCCCAGTTTCCTTTATAAGTCTTTGTTTTCTTCATAGGTAACATCAGATCCAAGTGATCTTTGCTTCCTCAATTCAGAAGACTGTCAGTGTGCAGGTACTTCTCAGAGGTGCTGTATGCCAGGAAGATTGTCTCAGCAATTACAAAGCATTTAAGAGACATTTCTCTTTGCCTTCCGTAGAAAACTTGAATTTTCCTTTGTAACTCAATATTATGGGAGGAGTCAGGACAGTCAGAATATGATGCTTATATGCACAAGGCAGAATATGATGCTTATATGCACAAGGGCATTCTACATATTTTGGTTTTCCTGCTGCAGTGCCTTCACAAAATTGCACCTATCATGTCTGCAGAGAAAGATATTGAAAATGCTGCCACTCATCATGTCTCTCAATAAACTCTAAGTGCGTATTTTAAACCATTTGCGTTCCTTTTATTAAAGAAAAATTGGTTACTATGAGGCTGCACATACATAAGAATGAAGTCTTTTGTGTCTAAGTTAACAGTACACGGACAGTTTGCGTGAAGTTAAGCTATTTAAAGTGTGGCAAGCATTTTCCTTTACGCCTCAACTCTCAATGGGAAAAAACCAATTTTTCCCTTTCTCAAGTGAAGATCATTTGGCATCAGAAAATATTTAGAAGGATCTTATTTGAATAGTGAAAGTAATACCACTTAGATAACTTCCAATCCACACAGATTTACTGAGACTTTGTTTACCTTTCAGAATCTTGATTTTTCATGCTAGCCCGGATACTTACAATGTCCTGTCTCATTTCTGTAAAAATAGGGGATTTCCATCTATTCTGTATGTATTAAGAGTGTGGCAGATAATATGCCTTCAATGCATGCAAGCTTCAAAGAACGTAAGACCTATCACATCATCAAAATGAAAACGAATATCAGGAATTAAATAACCTGTCAACAGTCATTGAACATGTACAACATGAATGAAACCCATTTGTTCTGCAACTGGAAAACAAAATGCTGTTAGCAGCTTCAAAGCACCTTTTAATTCCTCATGTTTATTTTCCACAGTGTATTGGGTTTGCATGGCAAGCTTTTGGTAGCAGGAGGCCTAAGGGGGGTGGGGGGCAGTTCTGTGAGAATATGTTAGAAGCTTCCCCCAAGTCCAGTAAAAGTGTTGGGCAAGGCCAAGCCCATCAGCAAAAGAGGCAGTGCCTCTGACAGCATATTTAAGAATGGGGGAAAAAAACACCCGTGCAAGAGCAATTGCAGCTGGAGAGAGGAATCCTACAGGCCTGGGGAAGAGTGTCTGGAAAGCTGCCCAGCAGAAAACGACCTGGGCGTGTTGGTGAACAGCCAGCAGAATATGTCAGCAGTGTGCCTGGTGGTCAAGGTGGCCAACGGTATGTTGGCTTGTATCAGAAATAGTGTGGCCAGCAGGATTAGAGAAGTGGCTGATCTTCCCCTGTACTCAGCTCTGGTGAGGTCACACCTTGAGTACTGTGTTCAGCTTCGGACCTCTCACTACAAGAATGACACTGAGGTTCAGTGTCCAAAGAAGGCCAACAAAGCTGGTGAAGGGACTAGAGAACACAAGTCTGATTAAGATTGGCTGAGAAAACTGGGGTGGTTGAGCCTGGAGAAAAGGAGGTGGAGGGGAGACCTTATCACTCTCTACCAGAAAAGAGGTTGCAGTGAGGTGGGTGTTAGTCTCTTTTCCCAAGTAACAAGTGATAGAACAAGAAGAAATGGCCTCCAGTTGTGCCAGGGGATGTTTAGACTGGATATTAGGAAAAATTTCATCCCCAAAAGGTTTGTCAAGTATGGAACAGGCTGTTCAAGAAAGTGGTGGAGTCATTATCCCTGGAGTCAGATGTGGTACCATAGCTGGAGGTAGGTTAACAGCTGGACTTGATGATCTTAAAAATCTTTTCCAAGCAACAGGATTCTATGATTCTGTGTGGGAAGAACAACTCTGCAGACACCAAGGTCTGTGAAGAAGAAGGGGAGGAGGTGTTCTAGCTACCAGATCAAAGATTCCCCTGCAGCCTGTGGAGCCTGGTGGGGCAGGCTGGGCCCTGCAGCCCATAGAAGTTAACTAGCCAGGGTTCTCCTTGCTAGCTCTCCATGAAACAGTGATTTTTTCTGTAAATGTGGTCCAGTTTTAGCTCTATAAATCTTTTAAGATATCAATAGTGATATCAATAGCTAGCCTTTTACCTGAGATGCTTTTCCATTGTCAATAACAAATAATTTGACAAATTGTTTTCAAACATAAAATATAGGTATTCTTTTCTTATGATTAAGACAATTCAAAAACTCTTTATCAAATACTGTAAGAAAGTCCCACTGAGAAATGTAGTAACTGTAGAATTCACTGTGTATGAGTGTTATGTGTGTGCAGGTAGGTGGGTGTTTATATCTCTGTGATTTGTCATGTAATAGTTTTGTTTTCTGTTTGGAACAGGTATATTTCTAACAGAATCTTATACCACAGCATGATACTATAACCTCCCAAAGCGACTGTGAGGAAACTTTAAGAAAATTAGAAATTAAACAGAACTAGACTATTCTATACCTTGTTCCATCTTCTTTTCTGTAAGAGAGCATTAGCATTTGGCAATCCAGCCTGGAAAAAAGTTTAAAAATAGCTAAGCTTTCTTCCTCACAGAAGACAGAAAAAATTAAGCAGACAACTATCTGAACTATATCAGAGTCTGAATTTAAATTTTTTTATTATCCTTTTTTCTGGTCAGAGGTACTGCTTGTGTGATCAGTGTATGGACGTATCTGTTTAGTTCCTCTTTTCTTATGACTGTTTATTCTTTGAATTTATCAGTCCATTTCAGTCACATTAAATGGACTCTTTAGGCATTAAGAACATTTCTGTATTAAATCTCTGTCTGCACAAAAAGAACAGTCTGTATCATCTGAATCACACTACTGGCACTTAACAGCAAAGAGGGTTATCAGTACGCTTTACAGTGGAGAAGAAAAACAGTGGAGAAGAAAAACAGCAGATGTAGAAAAGCCCATGGTTTGGAAATTTCATGATTGGTAGACAATGCTATTGCACCAGGATAAAATAAAAAGGAAAGGAAGAGTGGGCCATGTGGGTGTTAGATTACACAGAATCACAGAAGGGGATTGGAAGGAGTTGGAAGGGACCTTGAAAGATCATCTTGTCCAATCCCCCTGACAGAGTAGGATCACCTAGACTAAATCACATAGGAAGGCATTAGATTAGCTATCTGTTACAGAACACCTAGAATCAAAGAAAATTAAAAAACTGATCCCCCCAGTAGTTAACATTAAATACCAGGACTGTAGGAAAAACACAGTTTAGGTTTATATTTATCAGCTATACATAGACAACATCAATGATGACTTCCATACAGAGAGATTAAAAGAACTGAAACCAGGAAACACTGGAAACCCACTTGAACTGGGAAAATACCTTATGTGACTGAAAGAAAAAACTCCTAGACATCATAAATGACTGTTTCATACCCTAACTGACCTGCGTCCCATTTCAGAATCATAGAATCATAGAATTGTAGGAGTTGGAAGGGACCTCGAGAGATCATCGGGTCCAACCCTCCTGCCAAAGCAGCTCCCTAGGACATTTCACTCAGATAGGTGTCCAGACGGGTCTTGAGTATCTCCAGAGAAGGAAACTCCACCACCCCCTGGGCAGCCTGTCCCAGGGCTCTGTCACCCTCACTGGGAAACAGTTCTTCCGCATGTTGGTGAGGAACTTCCTGTGCTCCAACTTGCAGCCATTGCCCCTTGTCCTGTCTCCACAGACCACTGAAAAGGGGCTGGCTGATTCCCCCTGCATCCCCTGCTTAAGATAATTATAGACTTTAATTAGGTCCCCCCTTAGTTTTCTCTTCTCAAGAAGATGCAAATGTTTGTCTAATTTTGTAGCACCCAGGATCTTACTGCATTCAACAATCTCATAGGCTCCAAAAGGAAAAAAAAATATTGAACTTGTGCTTAGCAGTAAGAAGTTGATTAACATAATAATAAGAACACTTGTTAAAAAAGGCTTTTTTTAAACCCAACAGCTGAGAGCATTAAATCTTTGCAAGGTATACTGACACAACAAAGATTATTATGCTAGAACCAGAACATCAAATATATACCAACTGATACAGTCCTGAGTAAAAAGAGGAGGAAGTTTTCAGGACTAAATAGCAAAGTAAGGGAAGAAGATCTTAGATAAAGCATTAAAATGGCATTATTTCAGAAGCTGGACTCAAACTGTAGAAAATATAAAGGATCATAAACTTGGGTTGATGAAAATACAATAGAGCAGTCTAAATTCCCTTACATATTTGCTATTGTTTGTAGCCTCTGTGCAGTGTGGTTAAGCAGGTATTTTAGCCAAAGTACTCTTCTGCATGAGAAAGAAAAACGTGCTTTTATAATGCGAGCAGCAGAGATTTGATTCCAATGAGGCATGACTGGGTTACCCTTTTTTTACATAAAATGCAGTTATTGGCAATGACCTGACATTGAATTACTGATTATTTTCTGATGAATCACAAAATATTACTTTTATTTCTTTTATCGAAGCTTCATTCCAGTTTTTTTAAAACACATCTTTCTTCCTGGAAGGTTGAATATTAGGCCTAAATCAACAATGCTTTTTCTATACTTCATGAACAAGGAGAAATATTATAAACTGGTGGAGATAAAGAATATTTGCTCACTTATTATTAAATCTACTCAGGATTATGTTTCTTTTTCCAGTCTTATGACTTATTCTTCCCTCCCTTTCTCCCTTTCTCCCTTCCTACAGCAAAGCAGTATAAATTAAAATAGCATGAATTCATCACTGCTACATTCTTACAAATGGTTTAACTCTTTGACTGATGATGATTAATATGGAGCTTGAGGTAAATATTATTTTTTTAAAATATGAAATAGACTGCCCTAGGGAAACTAGCATGCCTATGTTTCTGACATAGCTACAAAAGAACTTACCTATGTATAGCATAATTTTGTTTAAGAAATCTTTGTCATCATAAATTAAACCAATAGATTTTCACCTCCCTCTTGTGATGTAATCTAGTAAATGTGAGGGTCCATGATTTGGTGTCAGTGCTTGATCTTGCAAAAATCTTGCAAGAACCAGTGTTTGATATCACATGAGTCTCTATGACAGATTGCATATTGGATATCAGCACTGGTGAGGAAAGATCTATTCCTTTGCTGTCCTCTAAAAGCTGATATTCCTAAACTAGAAGCAGTTAAATATAAGTTAAATATATTTGGCTCAGCTTTTTACAACATTGATGGGAAAACTACACAGAGAGAGCCGAGAGCTATCATGCTACTGTTTTATGATTTATTGGTGTTCAACATTCTTCTGTGACCACAGGCTAACTTTTGTTTATATTTCTTAGAAATTTGACATTATACCAACACACTTCCCTCATTTGTCATATCAATATTCCTTATCCATTCTCTTTGGTTACAAAGCTGAAATTAAGTCAGTATGGACCTCCTGTATGTTTCTTCTTTGACATAACTGTCATATTCTTCTTTCTTTGTTTTAGTCTCATAATTCTTCTCAATATTTCTCATAATGCTCAATCTTCTTGCTCTTAGGATGCTATTCTGGCCTCAACAGAAAGGTGAGGAGGCATCTATCTCAACTAAAATTTGGGGGTCAAGATACCCTGTGGAATACATAAAACTGATGGTTGTTTTTCAGGTTTGAATTCAAGGATGCCAATGAGGACCTCTTCCATCTCAGACACTCTCTATCACTGAGCTATTCACTGTTCTAAGATGAAAGGATTTTCAAGCAAAAATCCTCAGAGATCCTTGGGTTCATTGAAATGTTCATGAGAATATTTTCCACTCCTCAGAGCTTTCGCTACAAAAGAAAATTATTTACCATCTAGTTCAAATTAATAATTCCTACTTGCAGGAGTTATTGTTAAAACAATATCTTGGTTTTGTTCCCTTTCTTTCCACTGGTAAGTATGAGTCTTCTGGTCTAAATACAAGAGGAAAAAATTCAGGAACAGCTGTGTGAAGTCCATTCCAGCAACAGCTGGCTTATGCAAGGAATAGAGTCCTGAAAATGGCTGTCTCACTCACTCACTTGAGTCTAGTATACTCACTTGGTGTGCTTTAATGTTAAAGTTTCATCTAGCAAAGTCAAATAAGATCATCAAACCAGCTATAACAGAGATACTTGAATTTAAAACAGTCATTAGTGAAGCATTAGTGAAGTCAATAGTGAAGCATTCAGAAGCACGGTGCAGTCATGAAAGACAGACCTGTTCCTGGCAGAAAAGAAATTCACCCTTTCTCTCTCCATCATTATGTATTGGAATAAGGAAGCCTACTTTTGCCTTGTATTTTTGTAAGAAAATAATATTTCAGAATTTTTTTTTTCCTGATTCCATGAAAGTCAGAGCTCTTTCTCAATTTTCCAGAAAGCCAAACAGAGTAAAGTACTAGCAGTAATAGCTGGCTGGAAACTAGGAAGATAAGTATGCACTAACAGTTGGTGTGAATACAGTTTAACTATTTAGGGATATATAGTTACTATTTCATGGGAAAGAGACTGAAAATTCCTCATTTAAATGTTTATGTAGGGATGATCAGTAAGTCCAATGGTATATAGATAGTCTCATTTTTTTTCTTCTTTTCTAAAGTGCATATGAATTATCCACAACAGTCTTCATGTAACATCTAGTCCATCAGATGAAAAGCTGACAGTTTCTTGATGAAGAAACACATTTTAACACCAACTGACCAGGACAGAGTCAGTTGATTCTTTGTTGGCTATGTAGACAGCAACTGGCAAAAGAAAATTCAAAAACACTCAAGGATAATCAGTTTTCATGGTCTGTGCTCAGAAATATTTTATTACCTTAAAATACTGGTCATGTTGCCCAAACTGGAAAAGAACTACTGTAAAAACATTTTAGGATGAGCAGGATTAATATTTCTTCCTTGGGAAGAATTTCTTCTAGACATACTACATTTTTTACTTGAATAAATAAGGATTGCATTGATTTAATATACTTGGAGTGCAGAAGTTGAAAGCAAAATTAGTATTGTACCTAGTCATTATCAAAAGTGCTTTATGGCTTGTAAATTGAGCGTAGGTGTAACACCCTTAACTATACATTTATTGCCTTTATTATATCAGGAGTTAGCAGCTTTGAGAAAATGTATATTTTTCTCCATTAACTTCTCAAGTGAAACAGATGTCACTTTCCTCAGAAGACAGACCAATAAAATGCAGCCTTTGTTCTAAGAAAAGGAGTGTGTGAAAAACTAATATTGGAGTACAAACCGTTAGTTCACGGTAAAGTTGTGAAATAATCATTTATCGAACCAAGGAATGAACACCTGCACTTACTTTTCCAGAAATAACTTCATCCCATCAGAGAGCATTTATGAATAAAATAGTTATTTCATATGACCTTTACTCCTGAGTCCCCCCTCCCCCATATCCCACCCTGTAAGGAAATTCCTTGGTGCAAGCCACAGTCTCCAAATCTGCCTCTGACTAATAAGCATCCATAGATAATGAGATGATTTGCGGACAGGAGCTTTAAGGAGTTACCTGTCTCTGACTGATGCTTTGCAGACAGAAGATTTAAGACCAAGGACCAAGGACTGAGTAAACTTTGATGCCAATTACAAAGGACCACTTGGCACTTGGAGACTGCTAACAAGACAACCAATTAACATGACAGTGTCCAGCTGGGATGCCAATGACTACGCATGCGTCAAGACAAAAGGTGAAAAGTTTAGCCCGATGAAGACTACAGGCCTTCATCCTGAAGACCCCAACTCACGACCACCAGAGATCACTGCGCCTGCGCCATCAGGAGGAATTTATGGATGAAGTTAATTTGAATGCGAAGCGGGACAGGTCATGCATATGTACAGGTGTTAGGAATTCCTAACACCTCTCCTCTATAAAATGTTGAGCAAAGCAGCTTTTCGCTGAAACTTCCCCCACCCGACATGAAGTGAAGTCGAGCCGGTCCCGCGAGACGTCGCGGGAACCCGTGGTGGTAGCTATGACTTTCCTGTAACTTTAAACTCTTACCTTTCTTTCTCTTCTCTTTCTCTCTCTCTCTCTAACACCTTTCAGTTATGACTTTTCTGTAACTTCAAACTCTTACCTTTCTTTCTCTTCTCTCTCTCTCTCTCTCTCTAACACCTTTAACTTCAAACTCTTACCTTTCTTTCTCTTTTTCTTCCTTCTCTCTCTCTCTCTAACACCTTTCACGAACTTTGCTGTAATAATTAAACTTCCTTATGATGCGACATTTGACCTCGTTTGTGTCTTAATCTCACTCTGGGAATTATAAAGAATCTTGCCCCTGACCGGGCTATTCCGGAACGGGACACACCCCCACCCTCCACCCCACCCCCCCAGAGACACATTTCTCAGCTACATTTGGGATTGCCAGGTCTTGGTCTAGGTACACAATTCACCCCTAGTCACCATGAGACTATGTGCAATTAAGAGCTCATACCTAATGCATTGGATCTTGTAGGAATGAAGCCTGTGAGAGTGGCCCAGTCTAGAAGCCATGGGACACCCCAAGATGTTTCCAGTGCCTTGTAACACACTCCAATATGTAATTTCAAGACAAACTTTACAGTGCTGTGCCACTGCACAACAAGAGGAGCTGAAAGCTGTCAGTCTTTGTGGAGTTACCATTTAACCGTGCCATTTCATCCCAACTCCACCCAGAGAGTCACAGACTAACAGACTGTTCTCCAATCTGTGATTCTGAAGTGGGATAAACATATTTAAGGTGTCCTCATTACCCTCCAAAACTTCTTTGCATTTATGCCAAGTGAGTAGCATGGAGCATGACACCTGAACCCTTCCTTTACCGACAGTTACACAGGCAAAACCAGCAGTCTAACCTACCACAGAAGGGAAGAATGTTGTCTACAACCCACTGCCATGTGGGTTCAGAACCTTCCTTATTTGTTAGTTCCTCAGAGTTTCTGTAAGTTGTTATAGTAGGTGGTCAAATTAATTACAATGTAGTCTGGCTGAAGAGAATTCTGAGATTTCTTTTCCTTGCCGCCCATTACTGCTTGCCATCATTTCATTGTGTGCACCTCATGAATTATTTCCATTCTCAGAAGTTGCCACTCCCTTCCTATAATTACTACAGTGATTTTTTTCCCCCTTTCTCCATAAATTCTTTGGCTCACTTGCAAGGTTCTTACTCCAGAAGAGATGTATGCGTCATTTAAAACAGAAATAGTGTTACAGAGCAATGCCAGGTTCATTTCAATCATGATGAGAAAAAGTCTGTCAAGAAAATAGAATTTTGCACATAATATTTTTGAAGATGTAAATGTCCCTAAGACAGTGAAGAATTCTAGATACTCCATTCTAGATACTCACTGCCCATTTAATGAACCAAACAATCTTGAATGCTCTTCCAAAAGAAGGATGGATATAGAAAAAGAGCTGGGTTTTGGTTTGGGTTTTTTTCATTTTTTATTATTATCTTTTATCTTCACCATGTGGAAAGGTGAAGTCATTTAATACAGCTGCTTCTTATCAGCTTACTGAGGAACTGGTTTCCATCAAGGCTATATGTTTTTTGCTTTTTGGAGAAAGAAGTTGGGACTCTTAAGAGATGAGAAAGGTTATGGCAGATGCTGTAAAAGATTCAAAAGAGACAGAGACCATATAGTAATAATATTTTTATGCCATAGAACTCTTATATGTATCTTCCAGCCCACATTTATTTTCTATGTAACTCCAAATGAATATTTTTTAAATCACTTTCTGACACGGTGGGGGAAATAAATCTGTCAATACAAAAGGTGCACAAATGAAACCAGTTTTCCTGTAGAGGGCTCAGTGTTTATACTTCTAGTGGGCATTATATCCCTAATCTTAAAAGGTGCTATTATTTTTTCCACATCTTTTTATTTTAGTAAATTCAGGGAAAAAAAATCTGTTTTACAGTCTGCTGATCAGGTCTAAATTTAGTTCTACCAAAACTTTCTCCTAGTGATTTTTAAGATTGAAATTTTTTCTTCATTGCTTTTGTCATTGTTTAACGCCAGCCAGCAACTCAGACTGTCACTCACTTGTCTATCCCCCACACCTTGGGGAGAGAATTAGAAGCGTGAAAGTGAAAAAACTTGTGGGTTGAGATAAAGAGATTTTAATAAGTAAAACAAAAGCTGCACAAGCAAGCAAAGCAAATCAAGGTATTAATTCACTGCTCCCCATGGGCAGGCAAGTGTTCATCTATTTCCAGGAAAGCAGGGCTCCATCATGTGTAATGGTTACTTGGGAAGACAAATGCCATCACTCCAAACTTCTACCTCTTCCTTCTTCTCCCAGCTTTATATGCTGAGCATGATGTCATATGGTATGGAATATCCCTTTGGTCAGTTGGGGTCAGCTGTCCTGGCTGTGTCCCCTACCAACTCCTTGTGCACCCCGAGCCTCCTTGCTGGTGGGGTGGGGTGAGAAGGTAGAAAAGGCCTTGGCTGTGTGCAAGTGTTGCTCAGAAATATCAAAAACATCCCCCTGTTACCAACACTGTGCTCAGTAAAAATCCAAAACACAGCCCTCTATGAAGAAAATTATCTCTATCCAAACCAAAACCAGCACAGCTTACTCCTACCTTCAGGTTCACTGTCTGTTTCCAACACTCCCTGTTTGGTACACTATTGCTTAGTGAAATGCTTCCTTCTAAAACAATGAAAATCCCAACCCAACAGTTCCTAATCCTCTTTTGTATGAACCCAAATGAAAGGACATGGGATGGTTAAGAATGTTTTTCATGTAATATCAGAAATAATGCAGACTTATA
This sequence comes from Hypotaenidia okinawae, assembly GCA_027925045.1. Classification (NCBI taxonomy): domain Eukaryota; kingdom Metazoa; phylum Chordata; class Aves; order Gruiformes; family Rallidae; genus Hypotaenidia; species Hypotaenidia okinawae. The sequence continues at coordinate 140,496,885 of BSDF01000001.1, forward strand.
TTCTACAGTAAGAGATTTATCATATAGGTATACTCATATATGGAAGAGAGACATACTCCTGTGCAGAAGAGACGTGTTTGCATATATGGAAGAAGGAATAACAATCGACATTGTCCTAAAATATATCTTTTGCCCAAATATTTCCAATGATAACTCACTGTTATGATGCAAAATCAATTCAGTATTCATATGTCTAGTATATGCCTACCAACAGGAAAAAAATATATTCAGATATAAAGTTTTAAACTTTTAATTTCCACATTTTTCTCTGTCCTGTGAAAGCAGCCAGTGCTTGAGATTTTTTTTCTTTTTTTGGGGGGCTGGGTTCCTTCCCCCCAAGTGAAAAGTTGATTTAGGTCCAGTTTAAATTAAGGGCAGCAAAGTAGCTTGCACAGTAGTTCCATCAGTCTGCCTGCCTGGTGAGATCTTGCTAAACTGAAATATTCTGCTTTGAAAAATAAATTATTAATAGCCACAGCATTCATCATATACATGTGTGACTGCTCTGTTTGCCAGTTGCAAGATTCCTTTTTGCCATGGTTGCAAGGTGCCAGGTACTATTGCTAATCCCTTATATAGAAATATCAGAATTAAAATAAATTATTTTCTCAGGTAATTTTAATGACATAGAAAATTTTGAATGCAAAGTATTAAAAATGATTCTGTTTTATACCACTGGTTTGCAGATTGCCCTAAGACACCATTAAAAATTACATAAGAAGTTTAAAAGATGAGACAGTAAGAGAGGCCGAAAAAGAAAAATATTACCATGAGTCAGAAACTTTAAAGGGGTAAAACTTTACTGATACTTAGTACAGAGGTAATATATAAAGTGCTCTCATATGGGAACGATCTGCCTCAGGTATGCTGTAGGAGTAAAGACAAGCTACCAACTCACCTATAACCTTATCTTCCCCAAAGTGAAGGGCAAGATTCCTTTGGTATCTTCCAGAAGATGAAGCAGAAAGAAAATGCAATCAGATGATCTGTGCTAGACCTGTCATTTCATTCAGTGGGTCTACTTCTCACTTGCCTCACTTCTTTCAATGTTGCAGTCAGCCACTTTTTTCTGTAATTATAGATTTTATGGTTTGTATTTACAGGCTTATGAAGAGGAGCGATAAAAGACCTTTAAGCTGATTGCACACCATGCACAGTCTGAAAGTATTCCTCGATGATTATATTGACTGAGTTTATGACCCCTTTGTGCTGCCAAAACCTCATAAAAAACTGCATAATGTGAAGTAGAATACATCATTGCACAGGTGTAAATGACTACACAAGATGCAAGGAAAGCAGAATCAAGCCAGTTGTACCTAATAAACACTTTCATACCAGGAACTGTTGCAGACTCATGTAAATACTTAACATGTGGTTCTGCTCTAAAAAGTGACTATAAAATGCATTGTGGGTTTTTATTGTATTTCAGTGATGCAACATTAAATTTGCTCTGCTTATACGTAAAAAGCATTTTTCTAATGCTAAATGCATTTTTCTAAAGACCTGTTAGCAAACTCCATGTAAGCATTCAAACTCAGTTTTCTTTTCCTCTAATGCGCTGCAAGTGTAAGCATTATCCAGACTTGGCTTTACCTCCCTGATACCTTTGCAAAGTTACAGATTTTTTAACTCTCATGGCACCAAAACGTGTTGCAGCTTCTGAATGTGAAGATAAAATATTTCAGAAAACATACCTGAAAAATTGTACATAGCTGTTGCATATTGATTTTCTGAAGAACCAGCTCTGTAGAGAAGGACCTGGGGGTCCTGGTTGATGACAGGTTGGCCATGAGCCATCAGTGTGCCTCAGTGGCTAAGAGAGCCAATGGGATCCTGGGGTGCATCAGGAGGAGTGTGGCCAGCAGGTCAAAGGAGGTGATCCTCCCCTTCTACTCTGCCCTGGTCAGGCCCCACCTGGAGTATTGTGTCCAGTTCTGGGCTCCCTGGTATAAAAAGGACAAGGATCTCCTGGAGAGAGTCCAGAGAAGGGCTACAAAGATGATTAAGGGCCTGGAACATCTCCCCTATGAGGAAAGGCTGAGTGAGCTGGGGCTGTTCAGCCTAGAGAAAAGAAGACTAAGGGGGGACCTAATTAATTTTTATAAATATCTTAAGCAGGGGATGCAGGGGGAATTGGTCAGCCCCTTTTCAGTGGTCTGTGGAGACAGGACAAGGGGCAATGGCTGCAAGTTGGAGCACAGGAAGTTCCGCACCAACATGGGGAAGAACTTTTCCACAGTGAGGGTGACAGAGCCCTGGGACAGGCTGCCCAGGGAGGTGGTGGAGTCTCCTTCTCTGGAGATATTCAAGACCTGTCTGAATGCCTACCTGTGTAATATGAGCTAGGGAGACTTCTTTGGCAGAGGGGTTGGACCCGATGATCTCTCAAGGTCCCTTCCAACTCCTACAATTCTATGATATTACATGTCTTCTTTGAACTGTGCTGGCTTGGGGCCATCCAAGCCATTTCAAGGTTATGATGCAACTTAGTATATTCTAGGAATGATTTAAAGTAATTACATATATGGGTGCTACTTTGCACAGAGGCATTTTTTTAATAAGCAGTGGAGGTTAGTAGGTCAAGAGAGGTCCTTCTCCCCACTCTGCTCTGCCCTGGTGAGACCACACCTGGAATAATGTGTCCAGTTCTGGGCCCCTCAGTTCAAGAAGGACATAGAACTCTTTGAAAGAGCCCAGCACAGGGACACCAAGGTGATGGAGTGGAACATCTTCCTTATGAGGAGAGGCGGAGGGAGCTGGGCCTCTTTAGCCTGGAGAAGAGGAGACTGAGGGGTGACCTCATCAATGTCTATAAATATGTAAAGGGTGAGAGTCAGGAGGATGGAGCCAGGCTTTTCTCAGGGATGGCAGCGATAGGACAAGGGGCAGTGGGTGCAGCTGGAGCAGAGGAAGTTCCATGTGAATATAAGGAGGAACTTCTTCACAGTGAGAGTGACAGAGCCCTGGAACAGGCTGCCCAGAGAGGTTGTGGAGTCTCCTTCTCTGGAGACATTCAAACCCACCAGGATGCATTCCTGTGTGATTTAGTCTGGGTGACTCTGCTCTGGCAGGGATGTTGGACTAGGTGATCTTTTGAGGTCCCTTCCAACTCCTAATGTTCTGTGGTTCTGTGGTTATGAAATCCAGCCTAAGATCTTGTTCATGCTGTATTCTTCAGTTTTCTTTTCTTCAGAGTTTTGCCTAAATCTGCTGAAATAAAAGCCAAGCTCTTTTATTGTTCATTTAAGATGTTAATTCTCATGCTGAATGGCTCTTTTCACTTTTAATAGTAGTATGGGCAAAATAAAAGTTAGTTTAAGAGTTTAAAACTTACAATGAAGGCTACTTTAGCTCAATTAATCCCCAGAGGGGCAAAACTCCCATTGTTTAAAATATTAGAAAACTGGGATATAGGATATTTTCTGAGTCTGGACACAGTATGAATAAAAGTTCATGGGAATGATGTTGCAGTGGTAAGGAGACAGACTAGGTAATCTCACAGGTCATTTCCCTGCTTATACTTTGCATTGGCATTCTCTGCAGTATTGGAAATTTGATTAGCTTCCTAATACAGGGGTCACCACAGCCTGGAAACTGCTAAGAAAGGAGTGTAGTGAGTTAACACACACATTCATTCAGATTCTTCTTAATGTTGTGCAATAAAGTGCAAGCCACTCCATTAATCATCTGTAGTTCTTCAAAGAGAGCAGCAGTCCGCCAGATTTCAGAGAACTGAGAAACTGCTGAACTGTGTTTACATATAAGGTATAATCTCTGCAAAGGCAGCAGCAGAGAGGTCTGCCAGTCTCAGGCATGAAAAGCACTATGATAACCTAACAAATGTTTCTAGTATTTATTTTTTTAAAAACCTTTTTTGGAGAGCAATACTGCTGCAAATGTTTCGCATTACATTAGGCAAATACATGGCAGGTCCCTGGGGGGGTCAAGGGCTCCCTGGGGGCTGTGGGGACTCGCCATGATGGCACAGGGCAGGGCTGGCAGCCAGGGCCTGTCCCAGCCACAGCCAGGCACTGGGCAGCCAGTGGCACATTACTGAAGTAAGAACAGCTACAAATTCTCTTCTTAGGAATCATATCCATTTGACTAAGAGCAGATAAGGATCCTATATACATGATTTGAGGCAATATCCTCATTCAGACACTATTACCACAGAAGTGAAGTCACAAAACCCAGAACGGGGCTTAGACGTGGCCTGCAGTGCTAAGCACTATGATACCTAGATCCCAAAGGGGAAGCTAAATCATGTTACTACCTACATGACTCTGTGTACACAAAAAGTGTATTAGGAAGAGATGGGCCTTACAGTGTGTTTCAAAACAGTCTAGATTTTGTAGGGAGATTTCCTCAAAATTGGCATCCCTCCCCAGTCTCTGGCCAGGAGAAAACCCCTGAGTAAAGAGGATTCCTTCAACTCTGGTCTCCCCCAGGGCTCATGGGTCCTTTCTGCTTTCACAAGAGTGGAATGATGTCCCCCAACAGCAGAAGAGGTGAGTGATGGCATCTCCAAGCACTCTGACTATACATTTCCATACATATTAGGATACAGTGTTGAACCCTTCCATGGGAGGGGACTGGGAAAAAGAGTGGCCATGAGGCTGACAGGGCCATGCCATCCTTGACCAGGGTCCATCCAGCAGTGAAGGAGCAGGGATGGGATGAGGTGACCAGGGCCAGGCCAGACCCCTGAAACTGCCCAGCAAGTCCACAGTGGTGGACTGGTGCAAAGCCCAGCAGGGTCCCATAGGTGATGGCAGCAGATAGGAGCTTGGACACAGACTGTGGTGTCGCTCAGGTCTGGTCACAATTGTAGTTTCCAAGAAAATGGGAGATATAATTCTGCCCCGGTGAAACTCCCAGCTCTTCCTCAGCGATGTGAACCCAGGCTGCACAGTCAGTCTGCAGCAAGGCTGGCCTGAGCGGGGATCCCCTGAGGAGCAGGGATGGGTAGAGGAGCAGCCAGTAGCACAGAAGTAGGGGGATTGCCTACCCAAGTGTTCTTTAGACATGCTTCCATCACTATACATTATGTGCTGTCCGCGAAGGAAAGTTTTGGCTATGTATGCAAGAGTGCCCTTTGGACATCAGGGCTGTTTTCAGGTATCCTTGTGATTGGGAGAGAGATGTCATCCCAGACAAGCAATGCAAGAAGAACCTCTGAGCAGCCAAGGAAACAAAACGATGGGTGCTGGAACAGCATGAAGATCAGCAGGCAGTGTAGGCTGTATGTGTTTTACAGGTTTGTTAGAAGTTAAGCAGGGATTTTCAGGACAGATTTTTTTTTATTTCAGTCCTGGTTTTAAGCAGCTCAGTCTGGCACTGTATACTCACTAGGGAACTGTAGACATCGTCTTGACAATAACACAGAACTAACTCTATTTTATTTTCTCTAGTTTTCTCCATCAGCAAATGAAAGACAAATGTATCGCCCAGTTCTGCAGTATTGAACTGAAAGATGCAGATTGCTGTTTTAGGCTCTCAGCAGTGAACCATGAAAAGTAAAATGATTCTGAGAACTGTCCAAGGCATATCTTCAAAATGGCAAACACCTGTCAAAATATATAAACAAAATACAAACCTGTCTTATGAGAATGCTGTCTGTGAGACATAAATCACTGTTTCTAACTTGAATCAATGTGCTGTATTGAGGCTGCATGATTTTTCCTTCTTTCATAAAAAGGAGGTAAATTTACATGTGAACTCTGTAACCACACTTGGTTTTATTAGCAAGTTAGGCCATTATTAAGTCCTGCTAATATCTCAGGACTGACATGACCCTGCCTTCCGCCTTGTTTTAAACTGATTATATAGCTCATAGCAAGTTAGTAAGCAGTAAGTATTATTAAGATTTGGGTGAGGAAGTCAAAAGTGACTCCTCTAGCCTGACCTTCGAGCTGTTTCTTAGTGTATTAGAATTTATGTGGAAGCAGCTTCCTTGGAAATAAGAGCATAATAAAGAAATATTACTTCCATATTGATCAAGCTTTTATTTCCCTGTTTTGACACAAATGTACAATTTATTCATTTAAGCCAATATTGTATGTGTAAGAAAAATCAGAGCATAAGTCTGTAGTTCAGTTACATATTGCTCCAACACACATCCATTTACTAGACTCTCAAGATAGTTGGAGAATTCTGAGATTTTTTTTACTGTTCTTTATAAGTCTTCTAAGAAGCGCACTGCAGACTTCAAGGACTACATTAATTGACTGGGAATATCCCAGCAGCCCAATTCTATAGCAAGTTCATACTGTCATAGAGCAAGATGGTAACTTTAAATGTCCTTGATTTCTGAACTCTAATATATCTTTTATGAAATTAAAACAAAATAAGTGTCTATAAATTCTATTCCTAACCTGTTCTGTGTCCTGAGAGATGGGAAAATCCCATTTGTCTTAAGCAGATACTATAAGATAACTGCAAGTTGAAGCTCTGTTTCTTGCATAAAGCACTGTAGGAATAATATTTGAACTGTTGGTTTAGGTTTTTTCCCACCTGCCACAGTTCATGGTATTTATTCATTACAACATTAGATCTAGTTAATCTATGGTCTCTTTCTGTTTGGGGTTTTTTTTTTGGGGGGGAGGGTGCATTTTTTTTCTTTAAGGTGACATACACAGTGAAACATTTAGTTGTATGTTGCTGTGGAGTCCAAAGAATAAAGAAAAGCAAAGAATATTGCTCTGTACTGCATCTTACTCTGTTCTTGTACTCTGCTCTGTGGCTCTGCTACTGACAGGATCATCACCCAGACCTTTAATGCAACCCAGTATGAAAGTTCTTACATATGGTATTTATAAGTTTTTTCTTGGTTTGTTTAATGAGGGGTAAAGAAACAGAATAGAAATTGTTGGTCTTGGTTAACTTTCCTGTTAACAGTCTTAACTACTTTTTTGAATAGTTTTCTAATGTCAAATGATCTTTGAATTGTACTTAGAGATGCAAAAAGTCACAGCCTTGCTATGACCTAGCTCAAAATAAAAGACACTTCATTCTAGAAATATTTGTATTGTCAAACAAAATAATTACAGAAAGCAAGCTCATCTGGTGGCTTTTTACATTAGTACATTGTACAAAGTACAATGCTTCAGTGTGCTGCAGTGTTGGAAAGTATATTGAACTTTTGAGAAGTGCAGAGGACATAGCTTTTGTTCTCACTGGTGAGGAACTAGAAGTTTTAAGTATTGGATATTGTCTACAGAAAATAGAAGCAATTACACGAAATGCTTTTAACAGTGTGATAGTCCCTCTGCAAAAACAGCCTGCTAAACTAGAAATTAGGTCTTTCAGATTTTTCTGGAAAAGCAGTTAAAAGTTATGGTCATAAAGGTCTTCTTGGGCTGGACCCTTCAGATGCCAAGTTTTGCCTAAACCTGAGAAGAGGACAGTCTGTGTCCCACAGAGCCTTTTGGTTCAAAAGAGTTTGGGAAGGGAAGCAGGGAACAGCTGTTTTTCCAGCAGCAGACTTCGAGCCAGAGCAGAGTAAGTCTTGCAAGGAGGTGCTGGTTTTTCCCTGCAGTTGTTGTCATGCCATTTCCTTCTGCTTTCATGGCTCTACATAAAAAGGAAGGAGAAGCTGGGCCCCATGGCTATAATTACTGGCTTACTGCTGAGAGATTATTAGAGGGTAAGTCAAGCTGACTCTGCAAATGGACAAGGAGAATGCAGAATGTGTGCATTGGCCTCACCACAGAAGTTTTTATTTCCTCACCTTTCCTTCAGCCTTTGCTTGTTTTTTTTAAGCATGTGTGGCTTCAGAAATGACAGGGAAAATTGTTTTAAAAATTTAAAAATTAGTAGGCACACAATGGGATATTGCCCTAAACAGTGTGGTTTAATCTCTATTTTTATATAGATCTCTGAAAGAATACTTGTTAGATTACAGTTTAAATTTTAAAAAATAACTTGCTTTATGTCAACACCATTGAGATGGTCTACATGGAATGAAATTTTTGCTCTATAATTTCTCAGAGCAAGCATATACTGTCATATGTTTCATTTGTTGTTCTTTAGAATGTAATCTAAGTTGCAAGGAAAGGTAATAGGTACTTCTATTCACAAATCATTGTGATCTTGAATTTATGTAATGCAAATACACAAAACATAACAGAATCATAACAGAATCATAAATATGATTGTCACCTAAATGCATTAGCTGAGATCAAGACCTCTTGTTTCTGAGGCTTATAGGTATGAATAATTTCACTACTAGGTGGGTAGTCTAAATACTCAAAATCTTAAGAGAAAAAAGGGTAAGGAAAAGAGAAAACAGAAATTAGTGTTACCTGTGTCAGCCAGCTACTGACTGGAACTGTACTGTCAGTTTACATGGTCTTCTAGGGGGTGCAACATTATGCTACACATATATATGTTTTGGATCTTGATTCTGTTCTGTACCTATAGATACCCAGTCCTACTGAACATTCTTTACACATTTAAGAAATCAGGAAAGGGTGACAGAACACCTGTGTGGATGAGCAAGGAGCTAATGAGTAAACTCAAAGGGAAGTGGAAGGTCTATGAATTGTGGAAAGAGAGTAGGAGCACTTGGGAAGAATATAGGAATGTTGTCAGGGCCTGCAGGGACATGACTAGGAAGGCTAAAGCCAACCTGGAAATGAAACTGGCAATGACATAAGGGATAAGAAAAAGGGTTATTTTAGGTATATGAATAATAAGAGGATGATCAGGGAAAATGTGTGTCCCCTGCTGAACGAGGCAGGTGTCCTGGTAATGGGGGATGCTGAGAAGGTGGAGATACTGAACGCCTTCTTTGCTTCAGTCTTCACTTCAAAGACTCCCCTTCAGGACTCCCAGACCCCAGAAGAAAGAGAGAGAGTTTGGGAAATGAACAGCTTTCCTCTGGTTGAGGTGGGGGTGGTTCAGGAGTGTCTCAAAGGGATAAATGCACACAAATCCATGGGCCCAGATGGGATACATCCACGTGTGCTGAGGGAGCTGGTGGAAGTGATTGCTGAGCCACTCTCTATCATCTTCGACAGGTCTTGGAGAACAGGAAAAGTGCCTGAGGACTGGAGGATAGCCAATATCACTCTGGTCTTTAAAAAGGGCAGGAAGGAGGATCCTAGCAACTATAGGCCAGTCAGCCTCACCTCTGTCCCTGGAAAGGTGATAGAACAGCTTGTTCTGGATGCCATCTCCAAGCAATTGGAAAAGAAGAAGGTCATGAGGAGTAGTCAGCATGGATTCACCAAGGGGAGATCATGCTCGACCAATCTCATAGCCTTCTATGATCTCATCAGTGGCTGGGTAGATGGAGGGAGAGCAGTGGATGTCATCTACCTTGACTTCAACAAGGCTTTTGATAGTGTCTCCCATGACAACCTGATAGCAAAGCTGAGAAAGCATGGGATAGATGAGAGGACAGTGAGGTGGGTTGAGAATTGGCTGTCAGACCGAGCCCAGAGGGTCGTGATCAGTGGAGCAGAGCCTGACTGGAGGCCTGTGACTAGCGGTGTTCCCCAGGGCTCGGTGTTGGGTCCAGTCCTGTCTAACATCTTCATTGACGACCTTGATGAGGGAATAGCATCCACCCTCAGCAAGTACTGATGATATAAAGCTGGGAGGAGTGGCTGACATGCAGGAACACTGCGCTGCCATCCAGCGAGACCAGGACAGGCTGGAGAGCTGGGCAGGGAGAAACCAGATGAGGTTCAACAAAAGCAAGTGTCAAGTCTTGCACCTGGGAAGGAACAACCGTTTCTATCAGTACAGGCTGGGGGATGACCTGCTGGAGAAGAGCTGAGTGGAGAAGGACCTGGGGGTCCTGGTGGATGACAGGTTGGCCATGAGCCATCAGTGTGCCTCAGTGGCTAAGAGAGCCAATGGGATCCTGGGGTGCATCAGGAGGAGTGCGGCCAGCAGGTCAAAGGAGGTGATCCTCCCCCTCTACTCTGTCCTGGTCAGGCCCCACCTGGAGTATTGTGTCCAGTTCTGGGCTCCCTGGTATAAAAAGGACAGGGATCTCCTGGAGAGAGTCCAGAGAAGGGCTACGAAGATGATTAAGGACCTGGAGCATCTCCCCTATGAGGAAAGGCTGAGTGAGCTGGGACTGTTCAGCCTAGAGAAAAGAAGACTAAGAGAGGATCTTATTAATGTTTATAAATATCTCAAATGTGGGACACAGAGGGAAATGGCCAGCCTCTTTTCAGTGGTCTGTGGAGACAGGACAAGGGGCAATGGCTGCAAGTTGGAGCACAGGACGTTCCGCACCAACATGCGGAAAAACTTTTCCACAGTGAGGGTGACAGAGCCCTGGGACAGGCTGCCCAGGGAGGTGGTGGAGTCTCCTTCTCTGGAGATATTCAAGACCCATCTGGATGCCTACCTGTGTGACCTGTCCTAGGGAACTTGCTTTGGAGGGGGCGGGTTTGACTCAATGATCTCTCGAGGTCCCTTCCAACCCCTAAAATTTTGTGATTCTGTGATTGTAACTGGATTTCTACTTGTCAAGTCAATGTCAAATCCTTTGCAGTCACTAGTGACTTGGTGAGTAGAAAATATTCTAAAAATTTATTCAACACACCAGAGGGTGAGCACATATTCAGTCAGATGAGCAGCTGTTAACACATGCATTCCTGAAGCCTTTTCAGAAAAGCCAGTTTTCTGAAACATTTACTCAGCACTAGCAGTTCTGACCACAGTTAATCCCTACCCTGATGGAGTAGCAGGTTGAGATCAGGTGGGACATCCAAGAACATCTCAAATAATACCAGAAACCTGTGAAAGGAGTACTGAACTAAACTCTTAGACCTCCATTGACCATAATAAAGATACCTAGCTCATACACAGAGCCTAACAATTAGACAACCCGGTCTTCCTCTCTAAAACTTCCTCTTGGTGTTCTGCCTGCAGTCAAAATTATCTTTGCCTCTTACCATGACCAGCTGCCCTTTAACTGCTGATCTTGCTCTCTGCTACTGACTAACAACCAGGGATGATCTTCTCCAGAATAAGCTACTGTATATCACAATCTTGAATTTTGAGTAGAACATCATGGCAAAATGTTTTCCATCCCTTTGAACACATGAGGGGTAAAGCATTTACAAAGTCTGTTGAATACTCCTAGAAACAGATCCTCTTTGCACAAGCATGCATTTCATTACAATCAGGAATTGTTTGTAATCCTTCCTTCTAAAGTGAGGGTTTTTTCCTAAGACAACGTCTTAAGCCTCCTTTTTCAAGTTAATGCTGTAGAATAAATAAACTCCCAAATGAGAAATATTTATAACAGGAAGAATAAAGAGATTCAAAACTCAAAAATGGCTGCTGACAGATTAAATGGCACGAATGAAAGCAAAATGACACGTAACAGTGTGCTTTGCTTCAAGACACAAGCAGCTGTGCCATTTTTAGCATAAGGGAGTTCAAGTTGAGAGTTGTCTTAGCTCTTGAGCTGGTAACAACTTCATACTCCTGCTGCTGTTTCTCTTTACCTAGTTCTTCCCCAAGTCCTCTGTGCCTTGGGGAACCATTCTGCTCCTCAGCTGTCACTCCTGACTTGCTGGTAGCACAGATGTAAAGTCTCTGTGGTAAATTAACCTTTGTGGCATCTTTTACTGTCTGAAATTGATTTAGATCTTCACCCTTCATCAAAATCTGATGCTCAGTCATCTTCCAACAGTCCTCACAGCACCAGTTTCTGGTACTCATATAATATGCTAGTTTTTGCCTTCTACTCATTTTTGCTTCTTGATCAATAAAAACCTATGCTGTACCAGGGTTGCTCCTTTTTCCTTTCCTTTCCTTTCCTTTCCTTTCCTTTCCTTTCCTTTCCTTTCCTTTCCTTTCCTTTCCTTTCCTTTCCTTTCCTTCCTTTCCTTTCCTTCCCTTTCCTTTCCTTCCCTTTCCTTTCCTTCCTTTCCTTTCCTTCCTTTCCTTTCCTTTCCTTTCCTTTCCTTCCCTTTCCTTTCCTTCCTTTCCTTTCCTTCCTTTCCTTTCCTTTCCTTTCCTTTCCTTTCCTTTCCTTTCCTTTCCTTTCCTTTCCTTTCCTTTCCTTTCCTTTCCTTTCCTTTCCTTTCCTTTCCTTTCCTTTCCTTTCCTTTCCTTTCCTTTCCTTTCCTTTCCTTTCCTTTCCTTTCCTTCCCTTCCCTTTCCTTTCCTTTCCTTTCCTTCCCTTTCCTTTCCTTTCCTTTCCTTTCCTTCCCTTTCCTTTCCTTTCCTTCCCTTTCCTTTCCTTTCCTTCCCTTTCCTTCCCTTTCCTTCCCTTTCCTTTCCTTTCCTTTCCTTTCCTTTCCTTTCCTTTCCTTTCCTTTCCTTTCCTTTCCTTTCCTTTCCTTTCCTTTCCTTTCCTTTCCTTTCCTTTCCTTTCCTTTCCTTTCCTTTCCTTTCCTTTCCTTTCCTTTCCTTTCCTTTCCTTTCCTTTCCTTTCTCCTGCCCTTCCCACCCTTACCCTTGTCCTTCCCCTTCTTTCCCTTCTTCCCTTTCCCCTTTTCCCTTTCTCACTTTCCCTGTCCCTCCTCTCTCTTTCCCTTTCCCTTTCCTCTCCCTTTCTATGTAAATTGTACACTCAGTAGCTTTTTCTGTTACTGCTTTCATTTTTTAACAGAAAAAGGTGGGGAAAGGGTATGAAGATGTAAGAGCAAAGTATATATACTTGTTTTCGCTGCTACTTATTAAAGAGATAGCCCTGATCAGGGGACACTGAACTAGAGATTTTCTTAATTTCTTCCCAGACACTAAACTCGATTCAACAAGTATAGCAACTTTAGTTTAGACATAACATTCCTCAACAGTGAGGATCTCTAGTCAGACCACACCATAGACCCTAACACCTGTTTTCTATCGAATTTTTCGTTTTAAATCAAGATTTGTACTCCTAGTCCTTTTAACCACTGGGTGCCACCTAGTCTGAGTTTGTGATGCAAAAAGACTCTTTTATATAAACATGAATACTCAGTAATGTGGTATGTCTGTGACTCCAGCAAAACAACAAAACAGGGCTTCCAACAGGTTATGAGAAAAATGCTATCCAGACTTTAACCCACACTAAGATACTTAATCCCTTTGTGTATCACAAGTGACTCAAAAGTGTATTTCTTCAAGTTTATCTCTCTCCTAGATCTCCTAGTGTATTATCCTCAAATCCACTACACAAATGTGATACAAGAGCTGCAGTTATAATGAAATCCTGGAAAACAGTGGAAGTGGTGTTGCCTGGAATGACTCCACAATGCTGAAACTTTCAGATAAGATAAGTGTGCACAACCAGCTTTGAAATGTGAGCTACTGAATAGCTTGGTTTAAATTTCCTATTCATTGAACTTAGTCTTTGTACAGAAAACAAGATATAAAACCAGCTTCAATCATCTTTCGTATTTCCCATCAATTCCCTTCTTTGTCTGCCTCCTCCCTGCTGGATAGCTCTTGTACTTATTTAGAGAAAAGTTGAGGAGTGAGAAATTTGTGGTGGTGGGCTACATACTGAGATGGAACCTATTTACATTATAATTTATTCTCTAAAAAATTTGGGTTTAGGCATTTCACAAAAAAATCTATAAATTAAAGTTTTCTGAGTAAGTTCTGTTGAACGGTACTTGGCAAAAAGGGGCTAAACCCACAGAGCAGGAGATGGAGCTCTCTGCCTTTTCTTTTTCTTCTCTCCACAAATACATTGATAGGGATTAACACTATTTAGAATTAGGGTATTCTGATCTAGAATACTGTATGCAGCTGAAGATACACCAGGGCAGTATCATTCAATGTTTTAGAAGTCCTGTTTTGCTTGCTGATGCTATTCTACTTCACAGAAAATGTTTAAATATTCATTGAGATGATTGAGATGGTTAGACTCTATATAAATATCTAAATACCTCATCTGCATCTGATCTCTGTCTGAATTTCTTTCAGCTCTTCTGGTTAGCTGCTGGGACCTGCTGGGACCACTGGATCTCCTGCATAGCACTAAAAGGCCAGAACAGGATAGACATCTCGGGATTCCCAGAGTCCCTAACATGGAATTTAGCTCATGCAACATGGCTCCTGGGACACCATATGCCCTCAGAGAGATTTCTATGAGGCTTTCCTATATTTATTTCTTTGTGAATTCTAAAATTTCCAATATCCATTCCAATTCAGAAAATAGAGGCTTGGGGTGTGTGGGGAGGGGTGGGAGGTGGGGAGGTGTTACAGTTATTATTTGTATAACTCAGAACTACGGGAAAACCCTCATTACAGAAATTTTTTCCCCAGCATAAATGCTATTAAGACAGTGTTTGAGGAGGAGTTATGTTGTGCTGCTAGCCTATATGGTAGACATTCTATGAATATTTACAACAGCAGGATTTGGATCATTGACTTTGACAGCAGTATCTATCTGTGCATTCATGCTGGGGAGCGAAAGGGGATGTGAAGACTTTGGAAATTCCCCTCCATTTTCTAGCAGCAGAAATTATATGAAGACCTGGGGAGAGACTTCTTACAGAACATAGCCTTGCAGAGGAGCACTTATTTAAAAAGCTGTGCTGACCTCCAAAAATACTCATTTTAAACAAAAGATACTTAACTAGATTAGTCTAGATTTAACCAGAAAATAAATGCATATGTAGTCAGCCAGGGCAAAGCTTTCAGTTAGACATCTGTCATGAGAACTTCTCTGAATATAACTTATTGTTTGAACCTTCTAAAGACACATTGCCAAACACTCATTACTGCTAAAATGTCAGCAACATGTGTGCCAAGTGTGGGGGAAGTGAGGAATGTGGCCTTTAGACTATAGCAATTTGTCTTCCCCAAAACATCTGTAAATGAACCAAAATTAATATTTTATTACAAACTGGAAGGTGATGAGACTCTCCAACTTATCTTAGATTCAAAGGGAATTTATAGCTATTCATTACACATAATATTCTGTAATCTGCTCTGAATGAGTGAGAAAACATTCCATTAAATTAGAAATGCTATTAAATGACCAGAACAACTTGCTTCATATTTGGTCGTAATTTGCTTGATCTTGACTTCCTCTCTATCCAAAACAGTAATTAAGTAGTGTTTGAGTGTTTGTGTGAAAGAGAAAGGGGAAAAAGAAATTAACATTAGCATTAAAGGGAATAATCAGATTTCAGAAAATGTGTAGGTGTCTAGACCCTGTTTAATTTCATAGTTTAGAGACGTAAATAATCTTACAATTTCCACCTTTCAGGAAAAAATCGGTGCCAATATTCTGCAAAAAAATAAAATAAATATATATATATTCCCCGCTGGAAATCTCCACTGTTCTCATGCTTCTCTGCATCTGGTCTGCAAGTGGGTAGTCTCACAGACACAAGCAATTAAACAGTATGCAGTACGTGATGGGGTTTTTTTCAGAGGGGTTAGCTGAAACTTGCATGATGCAGATAACATTCTCTCTGCCAGCTTCAAGATTCGCTGAATTGATTTTGAGAGTAGTCCTAACGATATATTAGAAAAAAATATTTGAATAAGTATTAGAAAAAAGCCCCCATTTTGTCTTCAGTTCTCCTATTAAACTTGCACTGAATATATTAATATCCATTTAAGGCTGAGTATTTTGTAATTATATTTCTATTCTTTGTTTTAACAGTGATACCATGAAGAACCATAAGCGAATTAATGTGCATGAAATACAGTTTATACCATATTCTCAGAGGTATTTTACCACTACTGAAGAGAACATTATAAAATACATTGCAAATACAACCACAGATATGATAGATTATGTATATGCATAAAGGTGCATATTAATAACAATATTGGTATCAAGTACATTAGACAGATCTCAGAAGGGAGACAAATCATCCCTGAGGGGAGGTCAAAAAGATCCCAGAGAGGAGGGCCTAACTATCCCAGAAATGGGAGGTCAAACTGGAATGATCCCAGAAGGGGGCCTGGAGGGGCACCAGCAGTGTAACAGACAGAGTTTCACTTCAAAGATGATCCATGTCTTGGAGTCTGGGATAAGCCATGTGGCCATGGTGAGAGTCAAAGATCTCACAGAAAGTTTGTGGGAAGAGTTTGGGAAAGTGTGAGGCCCTAGGAAATTCTCTGTGAGGCTCCATTTCAGATAAAAAATTAGAGGTTTTTATGTCACAGATAGAAGAAGGATTAGGACACCACCACTTTGACCACCACTACCACTTTGACCAGGTGCTATTAATTCCTATTTTCCACTTGGGGCTGACAATAGATAATGATATTTTCCATTCTATCAGAACAATTTGTACTTTTCCAGGTTGTTTTCCTACTCTTTCATTGTCTTCTCCCTTATCAATGGTATCTCAGGATGTCTTAATTTTCTAGGTAGAAACTACGCTGCTGTGCTTGTCAAGGAAGCTTCTGGTTCACAGATCTTGTCCTCATGCTCGCGGCTCCAAGGCTGGCAGGCAGCTTCTCTGCCAGTACTTCCACAGACATCTTCTCAGTCATTTTCCCCCTCTAACCAGGTCACCTTTCCAGCTGCTCACATCACCACCTCATCCAGACTGGGTAGGGGAAGCAAAGCTCATCCTGTTGGAGCTTCTCTATTTTAAAGATATGTCTGGTGAGCAATACCCAAGTTTCAGTCTCAGAGTGCGATGTGGGAAGCACAGGACTGCTGCACACCTAAGTTTGTATTTTATAACACCTTATTCACTACAGTCTAACTAATGTTAAAATCCCCTTTTAGGCTTCAACCTAACTAGCTTAGTATATATTATTAAAAGTGCGCATCATCAATGTTGAGATTTGAAAGACATTAGCACTTTCTGCCATGAACAGTCATTATAACTTAAAGCAAAGCTAAGCTGCAATACAGGTACTATGCCTCCTCTTTTTTTATTATCTACACAGCTAACAACATCAACATCAGCTTGGAAATATTCCGATGTCTAGTCTCCTCTGCTCTTTGTTCAGCTGGCCACTGAAGGAAGTTTAACACTCCTCTGGGAACTTTCTCCCAGCTCCATTCCCCATGCAGAGCCTAGGAAGCCCTGTCCCATCTTGGGGTCAAGTTTCTAATATTTCAAAAATCTGCAGGAGACTGAAGATAATATAGTGGGATTTCCTGTTCCAGTTGTAGTAGGTCCTTTGTTTGAAGCATAAGTTCTCCTGGACCATAATTCAGAAGGATATACATATTCTGCTTTTAGATTAAAGCCTTTCTATCCAACCTGGAAAAAAAAAATCTGTAATTTTAATACAATGCTGTGAAAGGCAATAAGAGTGAGTACTAGGTTTCAAGCCTGCAATGGACTTTTACACCTTTAAATATTTTGAATTCCAGAGGAAGCATTAATTTATTCTGAATTCAATTTACTTTGCAAGGACAGTACTTCTTGTTCTCTGCTACCTGCTGTTTCATTGTATGTCAAAGGCGAAGCTTTCAGGATTCATTTTCATTTCAGTACATGGGTGTCGTTTTTCGTTAAGCATGAAACTGACTGTTCCAAGTTTTTGTGAAATTGCAATTTGTCCCACCAACTGGTTTCCATATCTTTTGCACAAAAAGTAATTGGTGAAAGAGAAGCCAGTATTCTAGCTCACTACATATTTTGGGTTTGACACTTACTTTTCAAAACCCAGCAGAACCAATTTTATTACCCTTTTTTTAAAAAAAAAAAACAACAACAAAAAAAAAGAAGTGGTTTTCACCTGTTGCCAGTAATCCTAGCAGAGAAAAAAAGAGAATGTAAATACAGCAAAATGAAGATGAATTACCAAACAGACGCTATGCAGGAAGAATGTAAAGTGTTTGGGGCGCTGCCCAATGCTGGCCTCACAGCTGCCATTCAGCCTACCAGACTGCAGCTGCAACTGTAATGCCCTCTTTAGAGGGCTCTGATAGCTCTCATTTATTGAGTCTCTCTGGGGTTACACATTTTTTTGTCTGAACCAGTAGTACAGCTTTGCCAAGGGACAATTTCGTGGCAGATGTGAGCTTCAGCCCACATTTGTCTTAGGACAAAGTTTTTCTTGGGTCTCCATCTTCCTTCATCATCACTGTGACTGTTGTGTTATCATATGATCCTGCTCATCAGCCATGTTTCCAGTGAACAGGAGTGAGACAAAGAAATATCAGTGTTTAAATTTTGTTAAGGAGGGATGGGGAGGATCAGAATAGTCAATGGCACTTACAGTCACATAGGCAGCCTGCTTCATCAATCCAAGAGGACTCAGGAAATTCAGAAACACCCACTGCAGCACATCTTTAGCTGCTTCCCTAATCAATCTCATGGTTGAAAACAGGTATTCATGTTCCTTGATTCCAGGGATCCCAACCCTGTAGGTATGCAGACAGTGTCTAAGCTTGGGAATGGGAATACTTTTGATTGGAGGGTAAGATCTTAATTTAGCTCATCTTAAAGAAGCTGGGAAAACTATGGCAGATAAATCACTCTACAAATAGTCCCTTCTGGATGGCCGTCTCAGATATAGCCCTCTTGGATATAGATGCAAACAATGAGAATTAGATATGATGAAACACAGCTTGAGTGTCTTTCTCCTATTCCCTGAACCTAGATCAAAATCAAGGGTATTAATGATTCTTTTTTTTTTAATTAGACAGATAGAAAATCTATTGTTCCAGTAAAATACAGATAACAATTGGCAAAAAGCAGAGACTTATTTGTCTGACTCTATTCTTCAAACTCAAATTACAACTAATGGCAAGGAGCAGACCTCCAGGATAAGACCATGGCATTCTGAATATAGCATATCCAGCAATTCTTCTAAAGCCATCTGTGTTTTGGGATGTAATTACAGAGAGAAAAAGTTATACAACTGCAGTAACATGTATTTATTTGCAGATATGTTCTGCTATGTGCAGCCTTAATAACCTTTTCAAGGTATCATACAATGTCTTTTTTGTTCACGAATGTCCCAAAACTCGTCACACTGATTAGTCTTTTCAAAGCCTGTGAGTAGCTCCAGAAAAAGAAAATGAGTATTGACCAAATATACTGATTAGTTTTAGTATGTAAAGCTTGCAATCTACATCACAAATATTTTTTTCCTTTTATTTTTAAATTGCAGTTACAGAGAATTAATTTTGAATAGTCCCTCTCATATAACCCTGAAGTTTAATAACATCTTGTTAGTGACCCACTGTTAGTTAAAACTGCACTGGACTGTTTCTATTCACCAGGTCTTTGCTTGGATCACAACTGAAAATGAACATGGTCATTTTGGCCTGGACTGTTCACATCTCAGTGAACATCCACCTGGGTTTGATTGGCAGTTTGAGGTTATGAGAAAGCTGGGGCTGCCAAGGTGGTACTGGCCAAAACACAAACAGACCTGTGTGAAGTTTTTACACAGTATCTAGTTGCATTTTTCTGGATTCGAGCCAATACTAATAACTGTCTGTACTTTAAGAAACACTAGATTTGTGCATGGATTCTCAAACCCTATTTTGCTTTTTTCATAGGGATAACAGCTGAAAGAAAGTTTTCTTAGTTTCACCTCAGTTGGTTCAGAGCAGTTAACAGTTTCATTTTTCAGGTGTCCTCTAGTCATACATTTGAATTTCTTATCGTGTGTAATGTTACTTTTAGCTTCAGTTTCAATCCATTATTTTTTTTCTAAAATAGCCCAAATAACCATGTGGTGCACCTCCCCCCACCCCACAAAAAAAACCCCAAAACAGAAAACCAAACTAAAACAAATCAAACCCAACAGCACACACACCACCCCTCCCCCACCCCTGATTCTCTTTGGGAATGCATGAGCAGCCCTGGGAAACCAGTGTCCAAGTCTTTCACTTGAATCAGGCAAAGCAGAGTGTTGATCCCAGGATTCCTGCATTACAGGTAAGCAACTTGTCTGTAACATTGATCAAAACTAGTGGGAAGAAAATCTCAGCATGTAGACTTTTGGTCTTTGTCTCACTCTCACATAGGCCTACAAAGCCACACACACATGCATCTATTTTCTTCTTGAGTGCAATTCCTCCCTGACATGATTATTGTCCCCAGAGCAGCTGCAGAAGCACCTTCTATGTAGTGATATGCTATTCATTATTCATGCTAGTTATAGTCAAATACCTTGATAAATCCTGGGAAAAAGAGTTTTGTAGTTTTGGTCCTGTCATATATAATCCATACTGATAACGTAATAGTAGTCATTCAATGCAATCAGCCTTGCATTTCACAGTGAACTTCCAGTGTTTTGCTCAGCTTCAAAGTTTTAAGCTAAGTAGAATTAGTCTTTTTATTATTATTATAGCTGTTCCAATGGAGTATGCAAAACAGGAATGTTCATAACATCCTGTTTTCGCATCCTCAGAACTCCCTGAAAAACTTACAATGCAACCTGAAGCTTCAGTACTAAGCTTCTGTCCTAATGTGATTTTCTTGGAAATAGTTGAAGGTTGAGGACCTCACCGTATTATTTCCATCTCTTCTCCCCAAACAAATATGATTAAAACCCAGGCAACTCCATGAAGAACGGAATTAATGAGGCCTGATTTCCTGTTGATTTCTCCTTTTGTCTCTCAGGATTTGCCTAAAGGAAATATGGGTTGGAAAGCCAATCCTGTCTCCGCTTATTTTATATGCACTCCAAGAGAAAAGAAAAAATAAAACAAAACAAAACAAAAATCCCCCTGTATCATGTCAGGGAAGAAATTGTTTGGTATCTAATTAGGTGCAAACTCCAGTTGAAATATTTTCCATATGTGTGGCATTCATAACACTCTTTCTTTTGTGTATTTTCCAGAGCTTAAGAAAAAGCCTGGTCACGCTTCAGTCTTTCCATCAGTAGAAGCATTCATTCATGCAGTCTTCTCTTTGATTTGAATGCCTGGTTGAATTGAACAAATTAAAGTAGGATGCAGACTACAAAATGTTTGTGTGTGTATATATATATATATATATATATATATATATATATATATATATAAAAACCACCTAAATTTTAACTATCAGAGGAGCAACTCATGTTCCTAACATCAAGGCTGTAAGTGATGTTATAGACACACTGAGATGCTCATCTCAGATGTTGCTCCAGAAGGACATAAGTCTTTTCCAGGTGCTGTATTGTATCTGCTAGTTTTGTGTGAAGTTTCAGATACCCTGTGGAAAGATTACACTAGGTACCTCATTTTGGCAGCTGAATCAGTCTGTAGGGGAAACAGGTTTCTTAAAGTAGGTGCCTAGGTTTCTTCTAAGGCCAGGAGAAGTACAAACACAGAAGAAGGTTGGAATTCCTGAAGCCCAGACATTTGTCCTTTGAAGCCACATTTTCCCTCTAGTGGCCTTAAAAATGCAATTATCATCCTCTCTTCACTGACTTTCTGGAAAATATAACCATTTTCTTAGGAGGACTGTCTTACCTTTTGTCTAAAATTTTGTGGCAAATGAAAATCATTGTCCTTTAAGACATTGTATACCCCTAGTATATTAAGACCTTTTCCTCTGTGAAATTTGGTTAACATTTGCCCGTCAGGCTTAGAAACTACTGTACATGGCAGAACAGACAGAAAGACCGCCATCCATGGACCTACACATCTGCCTACTCACAAAATATTTAACTATAAAAGCTGAGATTTCTTAGGGGTGAAAGGGTTAAATTCCTTAGAGCAATGCAGCTTACTTTTCAAGCTTTAAAAATCCAGAGTGTTTTACAGACAAAGCAGCTAAGAACATCAACAAAAAAGCAATGTTAAAGTCCAGAATACAGAATGCAGAGTGAGTGAAATAGAGACATGTCCTGGTTTTGGCTAGGGTAGAGTTAATTTTCTTTCTAGTAGATGGTGGTTTGGATTTAATATGACAATAATGTTGATAACACACTGATGGTTTTAGTTGTTGCTAGGTAGTTTTAGTGTCTTCTCACACCCAGCCAGGTGCACAAGGAGCTAGGACAGCACAGCCAGGACAGCTGACCCAGGCTGGCCAAGGGGTATTCCCTGACCTATAGGGTCAGGCTCCCTGTTTAACTGGGGAAGTGAGCCAGGAGGTGGGAATGCCTAGAAACAGACTGGGCATCAGGTTGTTCTATTTTCCTCCCATCGTGGTGAGCAATTGCGTTTATGCATCACATTATTATTATTACTACTATTATTATTTTTTTTATTATTATTATTATTACTGGTGGTGGATTTGGTGTTGCTGGCATTATTATTGCTCTCTTCCTTTGTTATCCTATTAAACCATCTTTATCTCAACTCACAAGTATTTTTTTTCCATTCTCCTCCCCATTCCACTAGGGTTAAGGGGGTTCAAGAGGCTATGTGGTGCTCAGTTACCAGCTGGAGTTAAACAACAATATATTAAAATAAAATTATTTGTGTCCAAGTAGTTCTAATTGTTTGCTAAGGATTTTAAAAACAAAAACTTAGCAGATATTTGCTCTTCAGTTAACGATGTGTCATTATGACAAGGGGAAAATAAGAACTGCTTTTGTTCTTTTATTCCAGCAAAATAAAACCACCATCGCCTTTTATTTCTGGCATCATAATTTTTATATAACTTCTTGTTTGTTTATTATTCCTGCCAAAAGCACAGAAATAGGTTTTAGCCCAACTACAGTACCCAATTAAAATATCCTCACAATGGGCCTCACTAAGGCCCAGCCTGCACTTGAGCCATGTACAGCAACATGGATGTCACTGCAGTTCTTTTCCACTGGCAACCAAATGTTGTGCCTCTGTTCCCTAACACCTGAGAATCTACTTGGTGCTTGGACAAGCCACCCCCTAAACAATTAATTCATCTGAACAAAACATCGGGGGGCTGGAGTACCTCCAGCTGAGGTCATTGAGGGGTGACCTTATAAATGTTTATAAATATGTAAAGGGTGAGAGTCAGCAGGATGGAGCCAGGCTCTTCTCAGTGATGGCCAGTAATAGGACAAGGGGCAATGGGTGCAAGGAATGGGAGCATAGGAAATTCCATGTGAATATAAGGAGATACTTTTTTACTGTGAGGGTGACAGAGCACTGGCACAGGCTGCCCAGAGAGGTTGTGGGGTCTTCTTCTCTGGAGACATTAAAAACCTGTCCGGGTGCATTCCTGTGTGATTTAGTCTAGGTGATCCTTCTCTGGCAGGGGGGTTGGACTAGATGATATTTCAAGGTCCCTTCCAACTCCTATGATTCTGTGATTCTGTGAAATGGGCCTACAGGAAAGTCAGAGAGGGACTGTTTGGTGGTAATAGGACAAGGGGAAATGGCCTTAAGCTGAAAGAGCGTAGGTTTAGAATGGAAGTTAGGAAGAAATTCTTTACTATGAGAGTGGTGAGGCACTGGACCAGGCTGCCCAGAGAAGTTGTGGAAGCCCCATCCCTTGAGGTGTTTAAGGACATGTTGGATGGGGCTCTGTCAACCTGGTCTAGTGGAGGGTATCCCTGTCCATGGCAGGGGGTGGAATTGGATATTCTTTGAGGTCACTTCTGACCCAAACTGTTCTATGGTTCTGTGATTCTGTGAAAACTTGGAAAGTCCCATGACCCCCATGGCATTGTGAAGCCTGAACCATGTAATGCCAAGAAAGTTTCTGGGACCTCATACAGCACTCAGAGGATCATTGTCCTGACAGACAAATAAAGTATTCTCTTCATGTGAGCTGTGGCAAACCCATGCACCGATAAGGAGAGAAAAGGGGAAAAAAAGAAAAAAAAAAAAAAAGCAAAATGTCATGGACTAAAGAGGGAAAATAATATAAAGGTCTTCACCCTAAGTAAAAGGCTGCAGACCTTTGTGAGTGTAATGTTGACTGAAAATATGCTTCTAGTGAACTTTGTCTTTCAGAAGTGTTCTTTGTAAATAAACAGAGGTGCGGCCAAAGAATAGCAACTATTTCTCTCACCAGGTTTTCCTCCTAACTAAACAGCCATAAAAAATCTCAAATTTTGACTGAGAAAAAGGGAAAGGGATTAGTATCAACGGCATTTATATAGTTAAGAATTCATGATTTGTGGTTATATACTCTGGCATTGTTACTCTCTTTTGATTTTCTTTTTAAATGAATCAGAAAGTATTCATAATTGTTTCATCTGTAATGCAGTAGAAAGATGAGCATAGTAAAATTAAAGCAAGATATTCTAAACGGCCCTGGTGTAGTGTGATATATCATGTCAGCTTTAAAAAAGATGTTTAATTTCTAGACTTCAGGAAAATCTTTAGTCTTTGGCACTTCTCTTTCTTTACTTTCTCAGGTGGAGCTCTACTGTGGGGATGTATTAACCTGCCAGTTAACAGTCTATCTACTCAGAAGACTCTTGAGAAGCAGAATCTGAAAGAAGTTTCATTTTTCCATGAGAAAAATGCTGGCTTTTACATGCATTTTTACCAGATCTGTAAGTCACTACATTTAAAATTAATTTCCACTGAAATTAAGTTTCACATACTTACTGACAGAGGGAGAAGGCAATCTACTAGAATTAAAATTAGCTCAATATGTAATATCCATCAACATATGAAATACTTAGATGTAATTTATGTATAAATAAAAAGAACAATGACGTCAGTAACAGTTGCTTTGATAGGTCAACCTTAAAAAAATTCAATTAGCTTCAGACAGACTTTACTAAATCTTACCTAAAAAAAGAAGAAACAAGTCCTAGGAAACTGGTATATCGAAGTCCAAAGGTCTATGAGCCAAGGTAATTTAGCATTGCCAAGATGACGCTAATAATTCAGAGCAGAGAAATATCAGCAGCATGAGAAAAACATTGGCCAATGAAGAAGTTTAGAATATGTGAAGTGTATTAACTGGATGCAGAATGAAACAAATGCTGTAAAAATTAAACGCACCATTACATTACATCTGCTGGCCAGCTGTAGTAAGGAAATGTGGGCAATTCTTTTGGTGGGCTGATCTGCAGGACCTCACTGAGATGACAATACTTGTCCGACACCCGAATGATATTGTTGTGGGACACCACAACACCACTGTGGTCAAAAAATGACCTCAGTATAGGACAGCTGGTGTGTGCAAAAAAAAATACACAATGCATTTCTTATCAAGACCATTTTGAGCCCCACGTTTCACCCTTGAGCCCTAGCAGCATTGCTGCTGTCAGGATTAGGGAAAGGAGTAACTCTGTTTTCAGGGTTAGAACCCTCAGTAGTGCATTTCCCAATTTTTCTAGAGTTCCTCCCCTGATTTTATATTGATGTTCTTTCACTATTTATACAGCTTTGACAAGGTGAGAAGAAATAATCCCTTCTCCAAGAAAAAGGATGGAGGTTAGCAAAAAGGCTGAGAGCATACCAACAGCACATCTACATAGTGGACAGCCCTATAACAAGGTAGATGCAGTGTTGTGATTTCGCCATACAGACTGAGGACCCTAAAAGCTATTCAGCCTTCCCATCAACAGCGTGTGGTGCACTGTATACTGACTTTGGACAGCTGAGTATCTACTAGCCTAGTGACAGCAGCAGGCCAATATCCTGATCAAACATTAGAGTCTAGTGCGCTCACCATTGGCCTTGCTGTACGTGTGCTACAGAGTCTGTTCCGGCATCTTGCGCTTGTCATGCCCTATGAAGAGTAAAGCCCCATCACATGAGATTTGCTGCGTTCGTGTCACCTCAGATAAGACACGTGCCCATTTTTCTGCTCTACAGAAAGAAACAGAGGATCAGCAGCTGCGTGTTTTTGTGTGGGACAGTGTCATCATGAGGCTGTGCGCCCTCCCCCTTCCACAGCTGGGAGACTGGGACCCTACCAAAGACTGCCTGTGTCAGCTCTGGTCTTTGTCTCTCGGCATGACTCGGTAAGCCAGGCAGGGTGCCAGGATGACATGACCATATGGCCTCTGATCAAGGAGTAAGTTTCGTTATAGCTATACGCTGTTTTTGCTGAGCAGCACAGACATGCCTTCAATATGTTAGCTATCTGTCTCTGCTGCTAGCCAGATGTTGGGAACAAACTGGGTTGATTATCTCAGCGTGCTGATCTGTAGGACATCAATGCGACTAAAACTGACACTTGTGCATCCATAATTAAAATAGAAAACAACTGACCAACAAACTATATAAGAGGTCCCAGGGAATTTACATCAGAATCCTCCTCTACATTGATTTAGTAATCCAATATATATGGGTTTCAAGGAGGGCTCCCTGGAAAATTGGCATCTATGTAAATTAGCACTGAAATCCCAGCTGTAATAAATTAGATCCTATAATCAATAGGACCTCAAAGAAGTTCAAGAAGCGGTCAGGTAATAGGAAATAAGGTAGTAGAATATGAGACAGTTTGTAAACACAGTTAGGATGGCAACTTTGAAACTCTTGAAAAGTGCTAATGAATGGGAAGAGAGGGTTGCTGACCAGAAAAGATTTCATAGTAAAAGGTAATGAAAAATAAGAAAACATCTGTGGAAGTTGGCTGCTTTTCTTAATTAGTCCATACTGCTATTATAAAAATGGAAGCAATTAGATCTACTAAATAAAATCATGGAGAAAAGGAAAACATTTAATCTGATAAAAAAAAAAAAAAAATTGAAGACTTTGCTTTTTAAGAAAGTTTTTTCTTTTTCCATGAAGTTACCTTTAGAAAGTACTTTTCTGTCTGTATCACACTTCAAGTGAACTTTATGTTTGAAAATTTCATTGGTTGAGGAAAATTATAGCAACGTTGTCTGCTATACAAACTGTAAAATGTATCTCAGAAGTTAGAGATAGATATGCTATTGAGCTTTTTAAAATTATTATTATTATTAGTGTCTTTGCAGAGAGGTTTGCTTGGTTGTATGGGGTTTTTTTCAGTAGCTGCTTGAGAGAGACTCTTCAAAGAGAGGGACAAATCCAAAGGTGAAGAATAGAATAAGCTTTCAGTCTTGGAAATATTCAAAGGAAAAATACTGTAATATTCACCTTTTCCTGTACACTTTTTTTTCCCCCTTAGGGTTAGAAACAGCAAACAGCTATTTAAAGGAGAATTAAAATTGTTATTTCATCACAAAAATGGGAAATGCAAACTGGAAAAACTAAAGCCTGTAAAACTTGGAAATTGCGTGTAAAATCAAAACAGAAATAAGACTTCTGTTTTTATAGCAAAAAAAATCCCCACAATTAATTTTTTACTAGAATCTTAGTTTAACAAATTTGTGTACAGTTTGGGGTTTAAAGGAAGAAACGCTGCTAGTATAGTCATGCATACAATTTTTGGTATGGAACATCGGGCAAATGAAACAGAAATTATAAAGTGGTGTATGAAAAAGAATAGAGCTCAACTAGTCAATAATTTCAATCTGGAGGCTCATTTCTTCCACCGGGTCTTTTAGTTTCTCTCTAAAGTGTATGTATGTCAGATTCCCTGAGATTTCCTTTTTGTTTCTGCTTATTTTGCTTAACTGTGTTGCTACTATTCTTCAGGGCCATCTGACCTCATTAAATACTGTATTCTGTCTCATAAATCACTTGCAAGAAGGAGAGGGTCTCTGATCTAGTTATTGTTGGCAAACTTTCAGAAAGCAAAGTCATCTATCCTTGTTTTCAGAAACGGCATCACGGCATCCAGCTACCTAAATCTCCCCTTCCCTCCCTGCAAAGAAAACAAACATTGGCAAGAATAAGAAATAAGGGCTGAATTCCGTTCAAAATTAAAATTGAATTCAAGTAGGAAATACCAATTTTTTTTATTATTATTATTTTTAAGAAGCAGTTATTTACTAGCATTTGCCTTATGCATAAAATGTAAGTTAGGTGCCCAAGAAAAGTAATAAAGCATCTGGTATTTAGTCAGACAATTAAACCAATACTGATCTAAGATTACAGCTCTAGGTGTTTTACAGATCCTTATTCAGACCCTGTACTCACCTGTCTTACAGTCTTGATTCAACACACGTTTTTAGCTAAAGGAAGATAGGAAATCATAGCCTACTTGACCCGAGCAGGATAACAGCTGCTATCATGGGTAAAGATTGTTTGGCTTAGAACCTAACCAGACATAATGATGAAATTTGATCCAGCAAATGCTCTGGGGTAATATTTGTTTGCCAAAATTTGAACAAAGGTAAAACAATACTAGCAGCAGTGTGAAGTGTTGGAGTGTTTATATGAACATGAGATTGTCTAGACACTTTAAAGGAATGGTATGATCAGCTCTAATTGCATCAAAGTGAAACTGAAGAGTGTGGGGAGAGGGGGTGGCAGAGCTTTTTGGCAAAACAGGGTTTAGTGAGACTGAGTTGCTGGGGCGCTCCTGTGTAACGTCTCAGGGAAAAGCCAAGGGTCAGTCTTAGCTGTTACTAAGACACTTCTTTTGGGCTTGGATGAAAATCGTTAACTGCTTTTCCCTTGTAGTAAAACCATTCTATGGCTGATTGCCAGTTTATTGGACAGTCATGCCCAGATGGCTTTTAAAGCAGGTATAACATTGTCTGCTGTAATCTGTGGGAATAAGGTCAGACAAGATTGCAGACAAGTCTACTGTCTGCCTCCACGAGCACATAGGCTTCTGATGCCCCAGAGAGTGGAAACAAACCTGCCAGTGTAGCCACAGCAGGCAAAACATAAAAAATCAAGAAAAGAAATTTTTTTCCTGCCTTGTTTTTTTGCTTTTGTTTAAAGAAAGGGTAAAAGCTATGCTGGCAGAAAGGACATTTTACTGGTGTCGTGGTTTCACCCCGGCTGTGGGCTGAGATCCACGCAGCTGCCTGCTACTTAAAGTAAAAGAGCAGGGGAAGAGGGAAAAAAGGGAAAGGGAAACAAGGGAAGGGAAAAGGAAGGGGCAAATAACTCCAAAACCAAGAAACTAAGAGGCCCATGGGTTGGGATAAGGATAGTTTACTAAGATAACAGAAAGATAAAATATAACAATGCTAACAGGACTTTAGAGCAAAAGAATATGAAACTATTGATCCCCAATGCAGTTTCTCCCCGAACCACACAACTCAGGCCGTACCACCCAGAGCTGTCCCGGAACCTGACCGTCCCCCCAAGAAGCACGCGTCCCGCCACCGCCCCTCTTCTTCCTCCCCTCAGCCCCTGTTATCCTGGGCAGGGCGTAATTGGCATGGAATACTCTCTTTGGCCCATCTGGGTCACCTGTCCTGGCTTTGTCCCTCCTTTCTCATGAATAGAGAAATACGAAGAAGCTGAGAAAGTCCTTGACTGTCTGACTGCAACTAAGAACATCAGGGTGTTATCAGCACTGCTCTCATTTTAACTCCCAAACACAGCATTCCATCAGCTGCTACAAATGAAGTTAACTCTATCCTGACTGAAACCAGGACAATTGGTATAACTCCGAGACCTCCTTTCAGCATAGCTTCATCAGTAAAATATATCACTCATCTAACAGACTCATGTGAGCCAGGAAATGTTCTAAGACTGGACCAGTACTTAGCATTCAATTCTAAAATCAGTCTGGGGAGATGCTATGTATTCTTATTAAAACCCTAATCGACTGTGACTAAGTAATAATAGTTGTAATGTATCTAGCCATCATGAAAACCATGGTTATTGTCATGCATTCTGATACCTCAGTACAGACAGGACAAATGTCTGTGTTTATGATTCCATGATTCTATTTGTCTTCTTTGTGAAAGCTACTTGTAAATTAGTCTTAAAAAATGAACTGGAAGATGAAGGCCACTGGAATAGCCGCAAAGTAAAAAACAGAACCTGGTTAGCCTTTCTTGACCTGCCACTGTAGAAACACACAATAGGAATGATGATCCAATGATTACCACACGTACAAAAGGTGAAATGTGGGATGAATAGAGAACAGATAATAAAGTTAGTTGTTGCATCATGCACCTCTGTGGATCAGGGATTTCTGCCAGCAGCTAAGATTTTTGCCCTACAAGCATGTTTAACCTCATAAAGTGAAAATCTTTCCATGGTGTTTGAGCTTTACAGATTTAAAATTACTGTGCTCCTCCAGATGTGACCTTCCCTTCTCCACACCCACCAAAAGCAGCTGTTGAAAGGATTGGATCACTCTTCCCTATCATATATTCCAAAGAAAGGGTCTAGGGAAAAGGGAAATTCCATGACTGTCTTTTCATCAGGCTTTCTGTAAGTTTTTCTATCCTAGTAGAAAGACAAGGGATAAAGGATGGAGGCAAAAAGAAAACCAAAACAGCTCAACATTATACAGAGGAGAAAGAGAATGAAGGATTTAGCTTTTTTTTCCCCAAATTATTTAAAACAACAACGTCAGTTTTCTTTTAGAAAACAAACAAGGATTAAGAGACCATCTCCTAAAAAATGTGAAATTGATAATGGAGTTCAAAAAAGTAAATTTAACAAGGTCATTGAAGTCCATGTTAGAGAAAGAGAGCAACAGACATGCAGTATAGAAAGTACCCGCACCGAAGGAAATTAGGTACACTTTTGAAAACAGAGAACATTTGTTAAACCAGATATACTACTAAGAGAAGAAATTGGAGACAGTGTTCCAAACTCTTTACAGGAGGATTTAGGCAAGGATTTGGAGGCAAAGTAAGCTATTCTGATATTCTGGTTATAGGACAACTGTTAAGAGATAAGACTGAGATAAGACTCAAATTATTTGTTCCATTTTTCTTAAAGCATCTTATTATCCTTCATAAAAGGACTTTCAATTATGTCCATAAATAGTCTTTAAAATATATATTGACTCCAAACTAGCTCAGAATTAATTCTTTCAGGCTTACTAGGCTTAATTTGTCAAATATTGTGCATGTTTTCATATGATCACTAGCTGGAAATTGAAGGTAGATACATACCACTGGAATTTAGCATCTCCTACCTGGAGATGTAATTACAGAGAAAAAAGCCTTAGCAGATAGACTTTCACTTGGTATGTTTTGATGAGATTTGATCTTTAGTACATATAGTTGAACCTAACTCCCTGGAGAAAGTCCATAGCGTACATAAACAGGAGACCTGCCTGGGAGACAGGATTGTTCTTTCAATCCTTATACCACAGAGCTTCATCATAACAGTAAATAAAAAAGGTAAGGGACCATTCTGTGTCCCTAATGGCAACTCACTTGTGTACATGTATCTGTCTTCTTTTCCATTCTAAAACAAGGTAGCTGAATTGAGACTGTAGAACAGGAGTGGTCCCTGTCACATGCAGATCTTTTACCACTCTTTGGCAGACTCCTAGTTGGCCAAAGCTATGTGCTGGTGATTAATATTATGACATAACAAAGGGCACTCCCAGACTTGTGCCTCAGACCCTACTTTGGGTCTAAGCAATGTCCTGTTGAATAGGTTTTTATGTTTCTCATGGTCTGCCTCTGAGAGATCACAGTATGACAGGATGGTTTGTGATGTCACGGACCTTATAGATCATCTTTTTCCAGCCCTGTTGGGTAGTGGCCCCAGACTCCTGCAGGGAAGCTATGCAGGTATTTTATCCTCATTCGGTGGAAATTCCTTCCCCTGGGAACCACCAAGACTTTTCCCAGCAGCTCCTAGAGTCTTTTCGGTTTCTCTGGTAGGGACCTCATATCCCAGGTATCAGCCCTAGAGTCCTCTAGGAAAGCTACTTGAGAAGTTATTACTCCCTTTGTTACAGGAAAATCTCTTTGCTGAGATCCATTAGACTCCTCCTGGGAAGATCCCAGGCAGATCCCAGAGATGCAGGTCTCTCATTGTGATGGACATTTTTATATTGCTTCCTGCTCTACTTTTGAGCTATATTTTTAAGTTAAAGCTCAGGCTTCAGCACATCAGATGATTTCCTGCATTTTCTCCCCTAAAATATTTGAGATTGGACAAAGGTTAGAGTTTTAATCAGATAAGAATCATCATTAAATAAAAATAGTTAGAAAGCAAAATGCGCCTTAAATACAATCTCAGAATCCTCAAGACTATATTATTATTTTTCTTTTATTATTCTGAAAGAGATCTGTTTCGAAATGTGAAATCTAATTCACAGAAAGATCATAATATTAAATAGTGCATACACCTGAGAAGCACCAGCAGCAGTATTTGAAACTAAAAGAAACTGTGAGGTGACTATTAGATTACTTGATTTTGATTTTCATCCTCCCAGTCCACTCCCTTTTGTGAAGCATTTCTACACCTGGTCTTTTAAAATAATAAGGAAAATATATACAAACAAAAGTATCCATCTAGTTTGATTTGATCCCAAATCATTAACTGGAGCAACTGCATTCCTTTCTTTGCTTTTGTATGCATATGTGCCTGTGCACATGTACAATATGAAAAGTTAGGTAGCTGTTTGAGGACACGTATGATCTTTCTCTCCTGTGGCACATTTATGTCTTTTCCTAAAACAGGGCACACCGTAGTATACAACTGTTCATGTCAGACTGACTTGTCTGTCCAAAGATTAAACCCCTCCATTTATTTCCAGAAATACTTGAATATAGCAGAAGAGGGAGCGTTTTTTCCTTCACTCAGGCAACAATGACAACTCATCTTCGTAAACAGCATGGTTACGTTCCATGTCTCATTCAGTCCTGAACCTTCTATCTCAGGGACTGCTTATGTGTTACAGGAGCCAAAATGAACAGTGATTTAGCAGATAGGCCAAAGGAAATAGTTTCTATAGAAGCATGCAGACTATTTTCCCATTCTTTGGCTTGTATTGAAGTAATCAAAAGCATGAATCATAAACAAGGTAGTCATTTCTATTCACTCTACTTCTAGGATTAATTGTGAGGAATGATACAGATATATGTCCACTAGATACTAGACTGAGACAACAGCTAAGTCCGCTATAAGGTCTGCCAGAAACGTCAAGTTGCAGCAGTGAGACCCTGATGGATGTTTAACTGAAACCGAACAAATTAAACCATTCTTCCTCGCTGTCATCAGCCTCACAGTCCTGCTATGGCTGTTCTTTATTTAATAAAAAAAATTTCATTTGAAGAAGAAGAAACGGCATGGATTTGTCAACAATTGAAATTGTAGTTTCCATCAGCAAAACAGAGCAAAGAACCAAGCCTGCTGAAACCCTGTGTCCCTTTAATAGCTCTGGAAAAAAAGAAGGTGCGAGTCTAACAAGTATTAGTGAAATAATCTGTATCCACAACGCTGTCCTGGTTACAAGTATTTGTCTCCTGTTTGTTAGGCATTACTTCCCTGCTTCCTTCTGTTCAGTCTCCATTTGTTTCCATTTCTTTACACAGCGAGTGGCAGACTAGCAGGAAACACACACTTGCAGTGCATTTGCATAACGTAACAGAAACCCTTCCCTTTGCCAATGCAGGCTATAAAATACACTGTCAACACAGAATTCTTGCTTAGCTCAAATACACAAAGTGCTCATCCTTCAGGCCTGTGCCCACAAGGCCTTCTAAAGCTTTCGAACAGAGCTGTAGCAAAACCAAGGGCTTTGCCTCTTTTCAGTACTCCCTCCAAACATTTTTGCTCCCAGATATTTAATCAAAATCACCCCTGCCTGCCACATGGTCTATTCTCACTATAGTCTTCTCAAACAAATTCTGAATTGCGTATTGTAAAGCACTGAATACATATATATTCAGCACAGAGTACTTCAGCTTTGTAAGGCAAAACAGCAAAGTCTAGGTTTCGTATACCCCGTTAGGAGAAGCTGGTTGAAAAAGGATATTTTTGAGAAAAAACAGCTCTTAAATTTAAATCAGACACAGGCCACAGTCTTGATCTCAGCAGTCTTTCCATTGACATATTCCAGTAAACATAACTTTCTTGATTAATATGTGATGGAAAGAAGGCCTTATAACTTGCTGAGACTGAGGTGCTTTTGCACGTTGACAGGCAGGTAATAAGTATAACCCTGACAAGCAGCAGGAGTGATGGCTGTCAGCAGGAAAGTTGCAAGGCTGAAGGGGGGGATGTTTAGAAGAAAAGCAAAGCTGGTTTACTCTTGTGACAGGTATCAGTAAAAGCAGAGGAAAACGGGTCTCAGGAGAAACTGGAGCCAGTTTTTTCCTGTGGAAATCTCGTGATGATGTGATCTTTTTAATAGCACACAGTACCGCTGAGGTATGGGCATAGTTTAGTTGTGAAATTTTCATACCAAATTTTGTAACATTACAC
The DNA here is from genome assembly GCA_027925045.1 of Hypotaenidia okinawae. Taxonomy (NCBI): domain Eukaryota; kingdom Metazoa; phylum Chordata; class Aves; order Gruiformes; family Rallidae; genus Hypotaenidia; species Hypotaenidia okinawae. The sequence continues at coordinate 140,530,801 of BSDF01000001.1, forward strand.
ATGCTAAAAATTAGGCACAAGAGCTAACCACGAGTAATATCTGTTACATGAAGTAGACCTGACCATCATTTTAGCACTAAGTTACCCTTAACAACCTTTATGAGGCATTTGAAGGTGGGGGACTGAAGAAGAGGGGCTAAAAAAGACCAAATAACGTTATTTTCAGAGGCTGCATGATGAAGTGGACTGCTGTATTTTTTTGGTTATGATTAGCTGCTTCAAATAGGATGGAGTGGAAAAAGCCCTTTAAAGAAACTAAGCAGAAAAAATATGGAAAATGACAAAGGTAAGAGACTTGCTGTAAATAACTTCAAAGGAATTAAAGCTGCAAAAGCTGAGCTAATAATAGAGAGCAATCCACCCTGTCTGACTTGGTAGATAATCGAGTGGATTACTGTGCAAAGGATGAAAAGAGTTTTTAAAGCTTGAAGAGCCAGGAAAGAGAAGTTTGACTGAAGCAGATGTCAGCAGAAAGACGACAGGCTGGCAGACATCCACAGCAAGATAGATAACGAACAGGAAAAACCGCTTCTTTCTTCCAGCCGCAGAGATAACTGGGGGAGAGCGGCTGGGGAAACTTTGAGCTTCCTTTGCATAGTCCTGTTTTTCTGTTCTTTATTCTCCATCCTAATAACATTATCCTTTGTACTTTTCTCTATGTGCCCTGCACCTCTCAAGAACAAACAGGTTCCGCGTTTTTGCAGACAAAACAAGTTGGAAACAGAGACCGAACGGAGCTCCAGAGGGGATACACCCTGTCCAGGTGCCAAAGCCACATTAGCACAGCTCTAGAGGGGCGGCAGGGCTCCACCACACACTTCATCTTGGAGCTGTGACCGAGAGGCAGGCATCTGCCTCCGCCTGCAAACTTCAGGAGAGGGCTTTCTCTTCCCTGAAATAGATTGCTCTACTGGAAACTGCTGGTTCAAAAAGCAAGCACACAAAGCTGCTGGAATTAAGAAATGGGAGCTTTGGAAATGTTATGTTTTTCAAATAATCTTTACCCGATACTTTTATTGGGCTTTTTTTTCCTAATGTTTTCCAGTGAGGCTCCGTTTTAAAACAAATGTTTTACATTGTTTATCGGTTACAGTAATGACATGTTGTGTAACAATTTTTGTTTCAAAAAATGGTTAAAAGGTCAAGAAAAGTCTTTCCACAGAAACTTAAAAGATTCTTTTGGGTCTCTGACTAATTTTCTTTATTAGTAAGTACTAGCTGGCTTTCTGCATTTTCACTCAGATTGCTTAAACACATAGGGCTTTTTCCTCTTCCCTAGCAAGGCCAGAGGACACAATTCTTTAACAAACTACCTGGGATTTATGGATTTCAGGAGGATTATTGCACCCTGAGCCAATTCCCAATCCCTGGGAAAGCCTCAATGCTGTGGAAACTTTTGCTGTTTTCTCTCACGAATGTATTTCTTTCACTGCTTCCCCAAAGAGAAATGCTTGCAATGAAAACAGTGCCCCTTGAGTTCAGTCACCCAGTGATTCAGTATAGCTACATTTAGATCAAAGAATCAAGGAAAAAATTACACAAGCTTGGTCTTCAGCAATTCCTCTTCTTTCCTGATTTCCATGGAGAGGAAACAGGACTTTAGTACTGCCTGGAGCTCCAGCATGTTTTATAGATCTCTGTTCTGGATTCCTGCTCCAGGAAGGTGGCCTATGTTCTACAAAGTGTATTTATGGCCATCAAGCAGATACAAAGAACATTTCTCATTCATCAAAAGTCCAAATTTGGTGCACGAGTCTATATTCTGTTGTGTCTGCAAAGGGATGTCTACAGCAAGGTATTATCACTATTTAACAGAAAAAGAAAAAAAAAAAAAGAAAAAAAAAAGGAGCTGCTTTTCATTAAAACTGTGAAATACATTGTTACTGCTTTTGACCATGCTGATTTCTAAGCTAACCTGGAGCCATCCAGGACGCTGTGGAAACATTCTATCCCCTTCAAGAAGAAATATGTGGGTTTTTTCCAATCCCTTGTTACTGGCACACACCATAGTGTTTGCCCTGCTCTCTGGAACATTCAGGTTTAGAAAGTTATGATTCACTTAGCCCTAGTACTTTTATGTGTACTGTGGTGTGTTACAACGTTTTGCAATGAGGAATTTCCACAAGGGCTGCATCCTTTCTTCTGTCTCTCCCTCAAGAGTCCAAATGAGCTGAAGGCCTTAGAGCATTAGAGGTCAGACAGCTCCTACATACCTTTTCCCCTCTTTTATTTCAACACAACTTCTCTCAATTTTGGTAGCAAGCAGAAGTTACTTATAATTGTAAGTATCTGTAATTCTCACTAACCAGTGAGACTATGTAATTTGAGTATTGCCAAAACATCTATCACATTCTATATAAGCAATCCCTACAAGGTTACTCTTCCCTAGATGTCAGGAGGAAAGATGAATAACATGGTCATTTGTTTCTATGTAAATTCTACTTCTTGTAGGGTTAGAATCACAAGACTGACCCCCAGCAAACCCCTCTCATTAAAGTGGTAGTAAGATAAATCCTGAGTATCAAGAGATAGAGAAAATATGTGCTCACTGCAAGTAACAACAGGAAGGCTGACTTGATCCCTCATAAGGTCAACATCCACTTCAAGCCAAGAAAATTTTGCTTCAAAATATCAGAAGCCAAAATATTGCTGAGATGAGATTTATATGTAATAACTGAGCCTTGAGCTGTCATCCCAAAATAAATTCATCATTTTCCTCTCATCAAAGAGCTAAAACTTTTCCCAAATGCTAAAAGTACAAGGGTGTGGGCCAAAGTATTGCCAGATAAAATTGGCTTTTTACCTGCTCCTTTTCAGCATATCAATCTGAGGTACCACTTCAAAGGTTAAATTTCAATAAATGCCTATATATCATTTGTTAACTAGCAGGGGTGGAGGAAGCAAAACCCAGAAGCCAGAGTTATACAACCTGTGCCTGAAGTGATCCTAAATGAGGAATAGAGACCGAAAAGGAAAGCTGTTCCTACAGCATCAGGTTAGTCAGCTCTCTTTTTGGAAATAGCAATTTTCTGGTTGTTATTTAACTTTTATGAGCCTAGAGGAAGAGGTAAATTGCCTAGAAGGGATTCAGATTGATGTCCTTGCCAGTTTTCATTTTGTTTGTTAATCCCATAGCCATCTTTCCACTATCAGACTACTGTCTGGGGAACACAAAGGGGTTTGGTTTGTTAATGTTGCTTTACAAATGTTTCCTGCTATTTTTTCTAACCATTTTGTATGTGGGCTATAAGGTTGAAAAGATGAGGATAAATGTCCTAGGTTAAGTGCTTTTAGTAAAACTCCATTGGTTCCAAGTGTTACACTAGGATGAATGAGGTCCTTTATTTTCACACTTGGAAAATCACAAAACAACAGTTCAGATGATTTCTTACAAGTCAGTATGTTACAAGCTTCTGGCTTGTGACTCTTCATTTTATTTGCTATTAGTTTATTATATCGAGCATATATATTTTCTTCAAATATCAGCTGAACAGATCCTGCAAGCTGTCTAATTAGTTTTTAAGAATCATATAAATTAAAACAATTGGCAAATGTGTACTTAAACATTTTTACATAAAATCATATTTGAATGCAAAAAAATCTAAGTCCTGAGTTAAGAGAAGCAGCGTGGTTCTGTGGAAAACACTAGAAACACAGTGACCTATGACACTTGGGGGAATTCTGCTTTAGGACTTTGTTATAATCCTTTCTGAAAAGATATTTTTCTGTTTTTCTCCCCAGCATCCTGGACTATTCAAAGATTTTCAGCTTCCCATTTCCTGAATCATTCTTCATTCCCTCTCCCATCTGGTGAAAGGAAAGATATCTTTTCTGTTATTTCTCTTCTCAGAAGACATAGGCATCTGACAGTTTTCTGATTCAACCACAAAAACCACACCCAGCTGGTAGCCTCATTTTTTCTCTGTCTCTTCTTATTTTCTTTTCTGTTTTTTTTTCCCCTTTCTTTTCTTCTTATTAAAGTGACCTAAATGCTTGGCTTTTCTCTCATTTCCAATTAAAGGATATGTTTCTCTTTTCTTCTCCCATTTCCATCCAGAGAAAAGTTAGCAGTTTACTACCACCACTCAGCCATTGTGCTTTGGTGTATTTCCAGTTGCAGAGGATTATCATATAAATTTTCTCTCTCTTGTTTACCTGCTTATTTTTTTTATGACCAGCATTAACACTGTTGAGCTTTCTTGCTTATGTTTAGCAATTAACAGCCTTTACCTTAAACCTGGATATCTAAAACAGGCCATTCATCTAGAATCCCTTTATTCTACATTTCTCCACACCTATTTCCTTTTAACTCTCTTTAACAACTACTGAAGGCAGGAATCACCTTCTGGAGTGTTTCTATCTCTTACCTGACCATAAAGAAAGACTGTTTCTGACAGTTCCCATTCAAATTAAGCTGAAATTGCTACCATCAGCAAGGGAATATTTCTGCCTGACTGGACCTGAGCCATCCTGCAGATCAGCGCAGAACAGACCACATGGAAGCAATACTCAACGTTAGCAGTGGCAAGGAAATAGCATCCATCCCTTTACACCATCATATCTGTAAAAGCAGCTGTTAGCATATGTAGTGGTAGCACTTTCAGTCACTGTCCAGGCCTGGACAGAACAGGCCTTGTTGTTCTGCTCCAAGTCTTTGTTTGTGTAAAGACAGACATCCTACCATGTTTGGTTCACAGATTAACAGAATTGTAGGGGTTGGAAGGGACCTCCAGAAATCATCAAGTCCAACCCCCTGCCAAAGCAGGCTCCCTAGGACAGATTGTACAGGTAGGCATCCAGACAGGTCTTGGATATCTCCAGAGAAGGAGACTCCACCACCTCCCTGGGCAGCCTGTCCCAGGGCTCTGTCACCCTCACTGTGTAAAAGTTCTTCCCCATGTTGGTGCGGAACTTCCTGTGCTCCAATTTGCAGCCATTGCCCCTTGTCCTGTCTCCACAGACCACTGAAAAGGCCATTTCCCTTTGTCTCCCACACTTCAGATATTTATAAACATTGACCAGATCCCCTCTCATTCTTCTATAAACATTAATCAGATCCCCTCTCAGTTTGATATTGAAAAGTTTCAACAGATGGATAGGTGCAAAGAGACCCTTTTGTACAAGGGCCACATGAAGAACAAAAAGGTTCTTGAATGGTCTCTTGCACAACCTTCCAAGTAGATACTTACAGTACTCAGGATAAAGGCTGTTTGTGAAGTTGCAAGGCTTTCCTTAACATTTAATGCTTTCTCTGATGTAAACCTACTAGAAATAACCATTCAATTTAAATTGACTTGGCTGTGAACATTGCACCGTGGTTTGAAATATGCCTAGATGACTGTAAACATGGAGAAATGATAAACAGCAGCACATGGAATCAGAGAGGTGTCTAATAATGATACATCTGCTCCTGTTTATCTTCCTCATTTATGATCCCCAAAAAGGAAGCAAAAAGCATGCAGACAATAGCAATTTAGTCTAATTGTTATATGTAGAGGAATGATACAAAATTGTACAAACAGAGACGAGACACAGGCAGAAGACATGGGTTCAAATTTAGAAAGATGTAGTTTTGTGGTGAGAAGAAGGAGGTTATAATCCAAAAAAAATAGATGTCCTCAATGGGAGGAAGAAATGTAGGGAGTGGTAAAGCTAGGAAAAATCAAAGTGATCTCCAGGATGGACAGTGTGATTTTTAATCTAACTGCAGAAAGACATGGGTAGTGAATACAAAAGAGCCCTCAAGTAGACCAATATATGTTATGTTGCAATTTTGAGGAGAGAAAGGTTAGTGAAGTACTGAAAAGGCATAGAAGGTTCAGGAGGGAATGGGAAGAAATTTATCCCAAGAGATAATTATGGAAGTCTCCTTCTCCCGTCCTACTTGGATGCTGGTCATTTACCTTCATAGCCTTCTGAAGTACAAAAGGAATTATGCTTTTTTACAGCTTGTTCCTTAAGCATGAAGGTGAATAAAGCCAAAATGATATATATTACTTTTGGTGGGTTTTGGAAGCTAGAGTATTAAAAAAAGTTTACAAAGTCCAATTTGACTCTCAATTACAAAACTGTAATGTCAAAAATCTCTTCTGAAGTCCACTTTTATTAAGTGATACTTCTCTGCAGTAACCCCCTCCACCTGCCCCCCTCCAGCCCCCTCCCCTCCCAAAAAAACCCCAACAAAACCCAGCACAGTATAGGCTTCACATTTCTCATAAAATATTTTTGTAACACAAGTTTTTCTTGATGAGCACTGAGTTGTGCTGGCAATTTACCTGTTACTGACATATAGTTGTTTTTACTGGCTCAATATATTTTTTCATAAATAGTAACCACATAAAGGATTTTATTATCAAGTCCAAATGACTGTTATGCACTTTTCTGCTTTTGGTTGCCTCTATGAATCTGGGGTTTGGGGTTGGTTTTTTTTTCTTCTTTAACTTTCTGTAATCTTTCCAGAGCACTAAGTTTCCATATGTTGGTAACCATAAAAGTGATTTTCCTATAGGTCTTTTCTATAACTTGGTTAAGATGGAAAATAATTAAATATGACAGACTTAAACCTTTAAAGAATTAAATTCCTTTTCTTTCAAAACCTCTTGCATTTGAAAACAAAATAGTGTGCTTGTGGAAAAAAAATCCAGAAATGCCAAAAAATAGTAGCACTTGGCTGAAAATTGTGATGAATAATTGAAGTCCATAATGACAAGATTAATGAGCAGTAGGGTTTTCTAAATTGTGATTAGGAAAATTAAAAAATATTAAATCAAAACAACAACAAAATCAAAACCAAACAAAGAAACTAACATAATGTCTGTCAGCTCTAAACTTGGCACATTATTTCTCCAGGGCCAAATTACCTGCTGGTACGAATTGGCTTAGATGCACTGAGATCTCAATTGTAAAAGCCTGACTTTGTTTTTCGTACTACCAAAGGAATCCTCTCTCTTTATAGGGGAAAATGAACTCAGAGGAAGAGGATTGGACTTTTGTTTAGTAATATTAATGTTTACCTCTATGTTTTTTGTTTGCCTTTGCTGTTTATTGTAGACTCTTCAATTCAAACATACAGACATTACCATACTTTGTAAAATTTCAGTTGTGGTCATAGTCCATGGTCTGCTGAACTCAGTCTACACTGATGTGCCCAAACTAAGATGCAGTTGGGAACAAAGTGCTGCTTAGAAGGTGGCTGCCTCTCAGCTGCAATTGCGTGTAAGCCCATGTCCTTTCCCTCCAGTGCCAAGGGAAACACGGAAAGTTCACTCAAGTGTGAGTATGTGACTTGCTTCTGAAACCACCTCGAGTGTTTTTACTCTGCTGCACTTCAGGGTATAGGCAGTAGTCAGACACCTGTGGCTTAAAGGAGCTTGTTTTCTGTTGCACCGAGCAGAGTGGAGCAAAAATGAGTGAGCTCTCACTGCTGCTTAGCTGAGAGGCACTAACAGCTGGGCCTTAGGGGCAGGCATTTTGATCCTGCACTGCTTTGCCCATGTGGTTCCAAGAAGAGATCTTCAGCTCCTCATCCAATCTGAGGAAGAGAGAAGCAATGTGAGAACAAGGGCCATTTACTGATCATCATAGAAGGGCTCTTGTGTCAGAAATAGCACTGTCAGTAGGTCTAGGGAAGTGATTGTGCCCCTGTACTCGGCATTGGTGAGGCTGCACCTTGAGTACTGTGTCCAGTTCTGGGCTCAGTTGGTGATAAGAAGGACATTGAGATCCTCAGAGGAGTCCAGAGAAGGGCAACCAGGCGGCTGAAGGGCAAATCACACAAGGAACGGCTGAGGGAGCTGGGGATGTTTAGCTTGGAGAGAAGGAGGCTGAGGGGAGACCTTATCACTGCCTACAACTACCTGAAAGGAGGTTGTAGAGAGGTGGGCAATGGTCTCTTCAGCCAGCTGACAGGTGATAGGACAAGGGGAAATGGCCTTAAGCTGCTTCAAGACAGTGTGTATATATGGGTAGGTAGGCAGTATATATAGCCTTTTGTGAGTAACTCAGCATTTATTAGCCAAAACATTGTAATTCTACTTGAACAACAGTTGGAAATAAAACTTTTTAAAGCAACTTCCTCTCTCATCTTGTCAGTTTAGTCTTACTTCGATGTATGAATTTATGGAAAAACTATGGTTGCACTCACAGAACACCTGACACTATCCTGCTGTTCATGGAATTTGTTTGTTTCTGTTGTAGCACATCATGTTGACTAACAGCCATGATCTTTACATGATCTTTCTGGCTGCTCCTTCTCTGCTCCTTCTGGCTAGCTCAGAGCTGGAAACTTCAGGCTCCTGTAGCCTTAAACTGTGGCTGGATCAAGTTCAGTAGCATTTTTGTATCAACGCTTGGCTAATGGCACTCCTGTGACAGTGTATGTCCTGCATTAATAATTTAACGTTTTAACACCTTTCCTTAAAGATTATAGATTCAGCTTCTCTCAATCAGTAAATTCCCTATGACATCTGGCTATGATAGTTTGCCCCCTAAAATTTACACAGTTTTATTTTTACATGAACAACACTTCTTTAAACCATAACACTCAAAGCAACTTCCAGGGACAAAGTGACTGTTCCAAGTGTGGAATATAGATTCAGGTGGAAAATAAGTCTAGGATAAAAAAGTAATCTGTTTCATTTTCCACATGCTTCATTTTTTTCTTACTTCACAGCACTGCTGCCATAAAGCAAAACAAGTCCTCAAAAAGCATGCACTGGTATGTGTCATCAGGAAAATTATTTGAATCATTTAAAAAATATGTTTCAAATGGCCAGTATCCTCCATCTAATGGAATTTTTCAGGTCCTGTTTCTGCTTTTATTTTGGTTTTATTGCATCCAGCTTGTGTTCTCTAGAAAAGTTCACATGCTACATTTCCAGATACCTGATCTGAAACCCGATAACTGGTTACTACCAGTTTACTAGTAACTACTGCACTGAAACTTCAGATTTTAAAATTGTCATGGTGCTTTTCTTAATTTTTCTGATTTTTTTTTAAATATAAACCAGTTAAGCCATTACACAGAAGGCACTTGGCTGTATCTTTTCCCATTACCCTGACATATTTAGAGCAAAAAGGTATGTGTTCACGGGACTGACAAAAGTGTGCTTAAATAAAGCTTAGCAAGCAGTGTTCTTCCATAAATTAGCACACTTTCTTACAAATAGTTCTTCCTCATGAATGGGGGGTAAATCACATCCATTTAAATCTTCTGACAATCAATTATTTATAAAATACTAAATCTGAACATGATGCTTTCCAAAAAGTACAAATGACAACGACTCAAAGAAATCTTCTTGAGCATATTTGAATGACAGAGAGCTTGGAAGCAGTACTTCAGCTTAGTATCGAAAGCTAGGCTTATCGTGGCAAATCGCAAACAGTAACAGGGATGAAGAAACATCATAAAGGAAGCTGCAGACAGACAGATGGATTCGGATACCAGAACCTCCTGCTTTCTTTGCCCTTTTTCTAACGCTGCAGCAGAACTTTATACAAGTAAACAGCTTTCTATGATTTGTGCTGCAGAACCAACTAATGATGGGTATCTGCAGTTGAGAAGCCTCATCAAAACAGCTTCTGTAAGAGGAATGGCTTGTGACATGCACATCCAGAAAGATACCTGAGACAGCATAATGGAGGGATCGAGGCAGGGAGAGGAATCTTGTTTCACTGTACATATTGCATGTGTGAAGAAGAAAATCCAATTCTTTAGGATTAATCATTATACACCTGGAGGTATAATTCACAAAATTCCTTCCTCTGCTTGTGAAGATCAGTTGCTTATTAAGTACTCTGCCACCTATCTGGATGAATGGCAGTATATAACAAAAAGTTTATTATTGCTCCTGAAAGAGAAGATGTGCCTTATGCTTGTAATATCAGTTGGTACTGAATAAGCCCTAGAGCAAGTTATATCCAGGTTATGGCTGAAATCAATTTTTTGAATCAGTGAATAGTATCAGACTGGAAAATTTTCCTTTTACTTAACTGGCTAGCACTGACTTAATTCTTGCTCACCAGGAGTCCAATTTGTCTTGACGCAACATCTATTTCCAGTAAGGAGGCCATCAGGAAAGCTGCTGCCAAGAAATTAAGAGTGAATTACAGAGTATTGCATTAATTGTTCTTCAGTTTGCCCTGCAAGATTTAGTGCAGCGTATCCTGCACTGTGTATCAGCTGTAAGTAACTGTATGTTCTGAATTTATTTAAGATTAAGTGGACCAGATTAACTATTTTGTGCCCACTGTTTGAGCTGACTCTGCAAAGCAAACTTGCTGTAAAGCTACTCATTTAACTAACTAGTTAAGACATGGCTGTGACTGGTTTATGTATACAGAATCATCCAAACCAGTAAAAACACACAGGTAAATCTAGACCAGAATCTGCCGACATCCAGGGCCAATTTCAAAGGCAAATCCCACTGTGCATTACAAGTCTATATGGATGGCAAAAGAAAAGGCAAAAGGAGAGAGCTGGTTCTAACACAGTAAACACATGGATAAGAAATTTTCTGTTAAATGATACCCACAGCGAAGCCTCTGGCAAAACTCGTGTTCATCTAACAGGGCCAGCATTTCCCTCCACATTGGCTGCTGTGTTTCCACACTGGCTAATTAATGGGTTCCTGATTTGGAATAGCACAAGTGGGTGCAACCACAGTACTAATAATTAAGCCATTTCTTCCCTTCACACACAGAAGACAATTAACGGTGGATGAGCATTGAATATTATGGAAGTGTGGAACATAGTTTTTCTCAACCCCCTGTCAACAGACTATGCAGAGAGACCAGACTAGCTCCTTTCTAGAGGATTCTGTGAAATTTGCTCATAGAAAATTGCAAAGGTTTTGCATAGTGGGAAAAGGACTTTTGGAGTCAAAGAAAATACTTACTTTGCTCACTGAGGAAAGGTTTTCCTTATAACACAGTTTCTATTTCTTTCTGTTACAGGGCAAAATGTTGCAGATAATGGATGTGGATGTCATTCAAAATGATGCTTATTCTAGCCTTCTGACTGGATGTTTAAGTTCAGTGGACGTAAAAATGAAGCCTGAATTTTATAAGAAAAAAGCTCTAAGACCAAACTACTGTTAGAAATTTCAGAGGAAAACCATTTTTTCTTGTACTAATATAAGAAGGAAATTCAGCACATCGGCATGCAGTAAAATGGAGAGTGAATAAAAAAACCCACTTGCTTTAGTGACCATATCTCATTTGAAAGATTTGCTTGAAAAGTTTTTATTACTTGCAGACAGAATGAAAATCCCTTACCTAGAAGATTTAGACTTATTTTTAAAACTGGCAAAATTTTCTTTCTACTGTCCTATTTGGTTTTTAATTGTCCCCAATCTGATATGCTCCTAGTTGGTCTACAGAAGTAGCTGGTTATTTTGTAAGAAAACCTGAAACTACAGTACACAAATTATTTTGGGTAGATATTTTCTTCAGCCCTTCTGTTCAGGCAATGACTCTAAAAAATGTTTTTCAGGTTGTAATTGAACTATTCATAATCATGTTAAAGTTTTCCGCTCTCTGTATCGCACCATGGGAGGCATTGTTCATATTGCCTAAAATGCTGTCCACAGATTTGGCCTCAATACTGCACCCAGCTCTTACCTAGCCCAAGAGTTTTGTCCTTCACAGGAAATGCATCCTAACATCTCAACCCTGAAAGCAATGGGGAACCAACAATGCATCCAAAGTACAGCTCTTTGAAGTAGAAGAAAATAGACAGTAACATCTAACTGCATATGAGCATAGGAACGAAGGCTTTAATTTAAAACAAACATAATCTTTTTGTTCTTCTCTTTACAGCACAGGTAACATGAGAAGTTGCTCTCTTGGATTTCTATCCCTCACAGAGTAGTGGAGCTACCAATAGCTAGCTCAGCCCCTCTGGGGATTTTCTGACATGCTTCCTACAAATGAACATGTGGCAACAGCATGAAAGAGAGAGTGTGAATTCCAGAGATGCTGTAAAACCACTGATGTACTTGGGTCGTTTGGAAGCCCACCAGACAGGCTGATGGGTTCCAAAGCTACAGGTTTTGATTTTAACTAATTAGGGGTCCATCTCCCCCCACTCCCTGAAACTACTTATTTAGATCTGTTTTCTTTATTGGTAGTGAATTGATGACATGAACATTGATGAGATGGAGTATTTGATCAATTTCACCGAAACAAGCCAAGAAAATTACCTGGCCTAGTATAATAACTAGACAGGGAGATTTCTATCCAAAAGCAAAGCGCGGCACAATTATTCACAGGGCGTGCACTAAAGGGTGCATTGGAAATTGACAAATTATGTTTACAACTAAGTAAATCCCCCTGTACATAAATTGTGTTCAGAGAAGTTATTTTCAAACCCAAAGATTCTGGCAAATAGTCTTTGGAATTTCTGGCTCACTCCTGTAGAAAATTCCAGAGAGTTCAACTTGAAGTGGCTGCCAATGTCTTTCCTACCCAGCTAATTTCTAACTGATTTTAATGTAGATTTTTTTTAATTACTATTTTTATAGTTGCATGACACCCTATTATATATGAGATGAAAGGAGATGGGACAGTGCTGAGGCAACACCAAATAAAAATGAAGTTTTTAGTAGTAATTGTATGTGTTTAATAATCATCTCTAAACACAGATGTAACCAACGTGTTCTTAATACAACTGAGGGCATGAAATTACTTTTCCATTTGCAGAGGATATTCTTATCTCAGTCTAACTGTACCAACAAGCTTCATCCAAAACGGGGCTGTTTGAATTCTACGCAGTAGAGAAGACTATTCCTAATGAGAACACTAGTTTTCTTCTCTTCTTAACAAGTGTGATGAACATTATCAGTCAATTCCAGGGACTGCATGACAAATTCAGACAATTTATATGTAAGAACTTGCATTGAAGTGATGGGAACCGCTCACACTGCTCAACACCAAGTAGGTGTTTAACATCTTTCCAGGACTAGAATTTTAAAAGTCAAATATGATTCTTCAATCAAATCTGCTTTTCATTTCAAAACCATGCACCTCTCATCATCCTGGTGATATTCTCCTCTGACTAGAGACTGTTAACCTTATAAAGGCTAATCCCATGTAGTGGTTGGTCCTTAAGAGAACAAAGCTTTTGTATTTCTGTCTCTCAGCCCTTAAGGAAAATATATTTAATTGGCAAGTAATTTACATTACCCCCTAATGATATCATTGCATTTATGTTTTCATTAAACAGGAGCAAACTACTCAGGAACAAGGCAGCAGCAGTAGAATAATGTTGCTGTCAGGACAATTTTATTTTGGGAGCTAAATGCCAAATAGATTCTATTATACAATTCTTTAAAACCATGTCTGAGTAGATAAAGAAATTAAAACTATCCCGCAATCCAAGAATTAAACAGCTACTTCTGGTTATTCTAGTTATTATCAGTGATTTCAATGCCAGAAATTCTTTGAATCAACAGGGAATTTTTTTTCACAAGTACGAAGATGCTTCACTTTTGCCACTCAAAACATTAACAAATATAATCCAGATTTCTCAATACTATAGAGCAGAAGTATTCACAACATGTGAATAAAAATGCAGACTATTCAGTAGACAATAAAGAACTTAAGAATGAGTGTCCAATAGTAGCAAGGTGATTTTCTGAAAGTAGAATTAAGCTCCTAAATGACTCGAGAAATTTTAATGTTGCATCCGCTGCCCTCACTTTCTTGGTTACATTAGGAGTAATCAAAAAGCATTGTCTGCTGATCATGGAAAGTTTACACTATAATTTTTATTAATAGTGGGTTCAGTTCACAGCTGTCATAAGAACATAAACTTCAGCTCAACAGTGTACTAACTGCATGGAAAACTGTAGAAGTGCTGTTAGGGTACAAAAAGCATGACAACATGTAGCTGTCAGATAGTGAACTATTATGGTAAACATTATTAGATGTCTTCAGATCTAGAAAATATTTCAAAAAGAAAAGCAACATATTCCTAATGTGTGAGTTGTCTGATACACCCATGTGGAGATTTTGGAATTTGCCCTTCTTTTTATTTCATTTTTCTTACACTTAGCCACTTCATCATTGATGGAAAGCTGCAATACACTACAAGGCTATGTTTCTATGCTTTCCTTTTCTTGCAATATTATCAATACGATGATGCAATGATACAGTGTAAAATTTAGCTCCTCTGTCGGTTTTATAGAATCATGCAGGTTGGAAGGACATCAGGAGGATCTTCTAATGCTATAATTAATTGCTAGAATTAATTGCTGGAATTAATTAAAAAACTGGAAGTTTTTCCTTTGATCTATTTAAAGGACTCTGTTTCATCAAATTTAGCTGAAATTGAATGAGCCTGGAAGGATTTTGCTTTTGCAAAACCTCAGGCATTATGTTTTGGTTTTCAAGTGAAAAATCACCCCTTGTTTTGGGTTTGGATTGTCAGTCCAAAGGAAGCAATCAAAGAGAAGAGTGGTAATTATTGTAGCAGAATTGTAAAATAAATTCATCTTCCTAGAGGTTGCAGACTTATTTGAATAGAAAAGTTAAGCTATCATTTGTTTTTTAATGTTCCATACCAAGAGCTGGAGATTCTTGTTGAGTTCTCATATCTTTTAATTAGAAGGCATTTTATGGTAATTTTCATGGATAATAAGTGATATAGAAATTGCAGAAATAATGGTTTTGGCATTGCTCAGGTTCAAACTCAAAATACTTGACAGTTTAGAGAAGAAAAGTATGTGGTTTGTGGTGCTGAACCCACTGAAATGATCTTTTGGTAATTTATTCTGATAAAGTAGAGATTCAATAAATTATTTTCTGAGGGGCTAATGACAAACACAGCTGTGTATTCTGGTGCTCAAATATGAACATGAAAAGGGGCAATACATTTTTTAAAGGAATAATCTAATAGCAAAAAAAATCAAAGGACAAAAGATATTTCCACATTTTAACTGGTAATCATCCCATAAAAATACTTTTTCAAGTGTCAAGTATATGAAAATAACTGTCCCTAAAAGCTGCCTCAGAACTTTTATATATTTAAAGACACTTTTGAAAATGTGACCTGCAACATTTGGGAACAGAGTCTTGAAAGAATCTCTCTTTTGTTTTGCTGGTCTTGGTAATCACTTTCAAAAAGAAAAAGTAATTCCACCTACAAACCTGAAGTTAATCAGCTGTCTCCCTGCTGGGCATCATAAATGAAAGCATTTTCATAATGAGAAAACAGATCAAAACATGTTTCACATCTGGCAAGTAGAAACACAAAGAAAACAGTCATTAGAGCTAATAATAATAATCTTCTGAGTAAGAAATTTCTTGATGAAGGTGAATAAGCTTGAAAGTTTACTATTTCAAAATTGAAGTGGGCAAAGGAATTGAGAAAAGAGTGAAAAGCTACAACGTCTTCTTCCTCTGAGGATGCCAGGACATACGGTGCTGGCTCCTGACCAGGGCTGAGCTGGCGGCACACCATGGAAGGCAATCAACCTCCTTTCTTCTCTTAACCTGAAGTTGCTGAGCAGCCAAACCAACACACTCACAAGGCAGAGGTGGCCTGGGGAATGTGCTCCAGCTTAGGGGCAAGAAAACACATCCAGTGCACCCCATTCCCATTCTTCTGTCTCTCATGGATGTGTCTCCTCCTGACGTCCCTTTATCAGTATCAACATGCTTCCTGTGCGGGAGGGAATGTAAGAGCACCTCTGCCATCTGAGCATCCCCTCCTTCTGGAGGAGCCTCCTCTTCCCACACAAAGTTACTGAGGTGCCTCTTTGCAACATTGCAGTAACACACAGTGTTCTTTGGTGAATTTTGGTTTCTCTCTGGCAAAGTTGACTGAACTCTAGTATGTTCTGGTTCCTAACCCAACAAATCCGCACTAAAAGTTAGGTTTGTTTCTTTATTCATATTTTCATAAGTGCTTATACTTATTTACCTCTGCCTGTGAGTTGTGCCTGGGTGCTTTCAGCTGCTGGCTAAATATCCAAAGCGCAAGTTTCTTTTCTTCAACTCAACTTCAAGTTGATTTAGAGCTGACTGAAAGGAAGTGCTACCAGTACTATTTCAGGTTTAAGGGTGTTCAGAATTTAAGCCCAGACCTGGATCTTAATTTCACAAATAGCATCCATCCTTTTAATTGGCTAAATTATAAACTTGGATCCAAAAACCCACAACAATTTCAGCTTATCCCAAAGGGATTTTATTGAAATGTTATAAAACTTGGTATATTTTGGAAAAGCAAATAAAACAAAAATAAAACCAGTGAATAATTTGATAGTGAAAGCAGGATGCTGGCAGACAACTCCATCAGAAATCTTGACATGTAAAATAGGATTTCTATTGCAACAGGTGTGCGGGGGTGGAAAATTAGGTCAGACAAGCTTTTCTCCTTCCATATGCAATCAGTGCTGACAGGTATATGCCTCACAGAACATTAAAGGAGCCAGATACTGCTCCACTATTGATCTGAGTCTCAACACTGCTACAAAATCAGCTATTGCCTCAACCACTTTTAGGTCATGGTTCACTTTTAGGCATCGCTCCAGTTTTTTATGGACATAACTGCACTGAAAACACCAATAAAAGATGGGAACTACAAACAAGTGGTTTCTGCAGAAATCATTTCATGGAGTATAATAAAATGCCCTTATCTCTCCCTCCCTGTCTGTCTCAAGTTTTTATGCCCTTATAAAGAATATCTGTGCAATTTTCCAATCTTTTTATTTTGTGTTAAATTCATATATTAAATGGCCTTGTTATCACTAAAGGCAATAGCTAACAACGGAATAGATTCTTCAAGTTAATGAGTTCTTATATGGCTTCCTGCTTTTCATTTGGCACATTATTTAAAAGTATTATGGTGCAGTAACAGCTATGTTCAGCTCAGTTTTACTATCTCTCTACATTCCTAATCTAACACCTGATATGCCAGCAGACCAATTAGGAAACTCATAGAAATGAGATGAGGAACTAAAAGCAAAATAATGAGAAGATATGTACACAATTATCAGTCAACTACATTGTAGGGCTCTCACTGAACATCTTTATTTTTGTTGTCATTCTTGGACTCTCTACCAGACAAAACCATGGTTGACTTGATCTACTGTCACCATTTGCCCTTTTCCACATGAGAGGTTGCACTTGATGGCCTCCAGGGCTCCCCTCCAAACATTTCTCCAGTGCCATGATCCTGAGACTTTATTTGCCCATGTTTCAGGCAGCCTGGACCTTAGGTGATTTTGACTTCAGGGTATTTGAGGAACTAGTTCCTGGCTTTTTTTTCAAGGAAGTGTTGTTAGTTACTCTCCAATGGACCTAGGTCGACATGTAACCTCATTCGAGGAGCAGAGAGGCATGAGGGGGAGGGAGAGAAGACAGAGCCACAGAGCCAGAAGGAAACAAAGCTGAACCCCAGTCCTGTGTTTTCACTTCCCAGGGTCACACGATAAAATGCAAATGGAGAAACTGGAAGAGGAGTCTAAACCACCCTGTCCCATTTCAGCTTGGACCGTTCTTCAAAGTGAGCAGTATTAATCACTGCCTGACACTTTCATGACTAAACTCCAGTATAAGCATAATTTAAGGACTATGAAAATATCCCCAAGTTGCTAGTCAGTGAGAGATTTGGGGGGTGAAAAACCTTAAAGGCTGATGATAGATATATCATCAGTGGAAAGAATGGAAATCTGTAGTTAGAGGGGAAGGGGTAATTTTTGCATTTGTATTTGTAAGGATGGTGATGATTAAAAAGTGGGAGGGATTGTGACACATCAGAGAAATAATAATGAACAGAATAAGATGGAGGGAAAGGGGCAATAACAGATTGCTAAAAATCAATTAAAAGTGAGATTAAAAAAGATAAAGTCTAAAACTTTATTGTCATTGGCAATGAATGTAGAACAGAGTGACAGTAAGGAAAGTAAAAAAGTGGAGACATGCCCCCGAATCTGGACAGATTCTTTAAAAGAAAAAACAGTTTCCTTTACAGAAACAGAGGAGAGCACAAGATGCTTTCCATAACGGAGGCTAAATGCAGTGAGGCATGAAGAACCTCAGATATCATCCTGCCAAAAGGCAATGCTTGACTGAAGAATGGCAGAGTAAAAACAGGCGAGAATAAAGTTAGAGTTCTATAATTTTACATGGTCATGAGATTTGTCTTCTGAAGGTGTACAGCAACAGAAGAACAGAAGCAAAGCAAATGTTTGAAGATAAGCCAGCAATGGAGATTAGTGAAACAGACAGTGTATGAGAAGAGATGGGCAGGCAGACCTGAAGTCATGCCAAAGTAGAGCAAAAAAAAGGCCAAAAACATCTTGACAACAAAATCAGTAGAGGAAAGAACAAGGTGCAGAACACAGAGGCATTTAAATCCTGGAGAGCACTCAGACACTGCCTGAACATTATTCCAGACCAATGACCTTAAGGTGGGTTCATTCCCCTGCTCAGTCAATCTTTAACCGTTTTGCTAAATCTTCCAGGACAGAGATCTGCTTTACTCTGAGGTACCGGAATGGAAATTAAGCAATACAGAGACAGAAGGTAGTTATCCTAAACTACCTGTGTCTCTGATCTAAATCTCTGGAAGAGGTCTGGATTTAAAATGGTGATTTAAAAGCATGTTTAAAGATCAGGCACTGCTGCAACTATAGCATAGTGTAAACCTTCCTGAGATATGTACTAGTTATCCATTCTGGAATTGCAAGTCTAGTCCCAACCCCAGAACTCAGCGGTACTCTAAAATCCAAGTATAAGGCTTATTATCAGGGTAATCTGCATATGCTGCTTTTATCCATGCCAACTCATTAGAGCAACTTCATCTGTGCCTCTTCTTTACCAATATCATAGTGATAACCATTAGTATTAGAGGGAAGATGTTTGGTGTCCTGTCACTAGTCCCATGATGCATACTGTAAAGCATTAATTTAAATTTAATGAAAGAATAAAGAAGTCCCAGAAGTGCTAAAAGATCTTTTGGTTTTCATTATATTAACTATACATTAATCATTGGACATAAAATTTAAACTCTGGAACTGGACAAAACTCCCAAATCTCTCCTCAAGAGCAGAGCCAATGTTCCAGCACCAACCAGTCCACATATTCATCTCACCACATTCCACTCAAAAGTGGAATCCAGTCACTTTACCAAAAACCCTAATTTCAAGTGAATTATATGTATATTTTTAAATATTAAGTTTTAACTGTTCACAACCACATGTTCCCATATGGTAAGCAGTTGGGAATAGAAAAGGGGAAACTTGCAAGGCATGGAAAAAATGCTTTCTCGCGGAGCTAAAAAAATGTAGGAACTGGCTTGCCTCTGCTATATTTCTTCCAAGATGTAAAAAGAAGTCAATGGATGGATGCTTGCCATTTGTCATAACCAGTTTCAAATATGTCTCCTTGTTACCTTTTTTTCATCAGCTTGCTTTATTCCTCTGCATCTTGTTATCTTCAGTAGAAATCTCTTTTTCTTCTAAAGACCATTATTGCAGAATGATTTTCCAGCATTTAGCAAGTCACGGGAATATTACAAACTTGGACCTAGGTCAGGGCTCTGTCGTAGCTAAGCAGCACATGCTGACACAAAGAGAACAGAGCTTGGCCCTTTCATTCCAAGGACCTAAGCACTCTGAACTGCACTCAAAACATGGTGAGGCTGTCAGATTATTGAAAACCTGCTCTCTGCTGTTAGTCTTCAAAATTATATATTGAAACTTTGTCAGCCATTGTTATAACTTAGATGACATGCTATTTAGAAATTAATTAATCTATTCAGGTGCTCAAACAGGGGAGTCTAGAGGTATCCAATACACTATAAAGTATTCCCCGCAGCCTCCAGATGCATTTCCAAAAGGGCGCGGGTTTCTTTTGTCTCCTATGCCATTATCTGTCCAGCCTTTCCCAGAATTTCAGGTACCTCAGAGAATATCATCCGTCAAAAGAGTTTTATATTTAGGTAAATGAATTATGTCCTTATCACAGCTCTCTGTTGAGTTTTGGAAGCTACTCAGTTATCACACATCAATGTTTTACCCTCCAGTTGCAAAGCTACCATGACTGTAGCCCATCACAATAAAATCTTGCCATCCACCCCCCCATGTTTTAATTAATAATGTAATATTACAAGACATCAGTTGTTGGCTATTAGAGTTTTATTTAATATTTCTAACACATATTTCTCCACCCACCCCTCTTTATTCCTCTTCAAAAAGTCAAGTTTTTGAGGTCTTAAACAGTACAATTCTTGTGTTTTAACAAGCACCAAATTGGTTAAACCTGTGTTAACCTAACATAAATAATATCTGGGCTGATCACTTAGAATCTAAAAATGCAGAGCTATAATGCTGAAAAGCAGAATTACTGTATACAAAAAACATCAAGAAATTATATACAGGAACTTTTTAATAAGTACATTATTACATGGAAACACTTAAAGTAGATCCCACCCCTTCCAGCAAATGGATTGAATTCTGCCTATACCCTTGTACAAACAGGATAAAGCTCCCTTTTCTCACCCTGTAGGGCAAAGGATATTGGATCTTAAGGCCATAATATCTCTGTGCATAGAAAACTTATTAGGAGCCCTGGGCCTGGGCCAGACTTACATATATTTTAGGGAAATCATTCATTTGGAGAGAAAAGAAGGAATGATATCCTTCTCAGATTGAAGTTATAGGTTCTGGTGGGGGGTTAGGCTTTTTTTTTGTGGTTTTGGGGATTTTTATTAGGGGGGCATCTTTTTCTTTTAATGAATAGCAGCTGTTCAAATGTGCTTAGAAGGTAGAACGCTGAATAAGCTCCAGTGTATGGGATTATTGGGCAAGGATCCGGGGACAAGGTCAAAGGGGAGCTATAAATAAATATTTATATAGCACAGCTTCCATTGTTGTCAGTAAGGGATGATGGCTCAGCAATTCTAAAAGCCAGCAAAGCTTTATTTAGATGTCTGGATATGAATTAGGGGTCAAATTTGAGGGAGTGTACACAGTCCAGACATAACCTATGGAGCTTTGGAAAACTTAATACATCTGTGTTAATCTGACTTCTCACCTGTGCTATTGATTCCTGATGACAATAATTCTGATTGCATGGCAATTGTTATAGATACAACCTTCATTTTAGACAGGAAAAAGACCCCACCATTCTACTGTACTGGTGCTAGTGGTATATGTGTTTCCAGGGCTTCCTTCTTTTCCAAAAATCCACTCAAAAATATTGATGCTGCAGAATGACTCACGTTTATCTGATGTCAATGTTGGTCTTCTAAAGTCCATGTCACAGCAAACTAACTTTAAATTAGAATTATTTTGTTGATGTTGACTTTTTAATATCTGAGAAATTTACACCTCTTGGTTAAAGGTATCTTATTAAGTCTTATTACATTAACACCAGTGCCCTTTCAACGATTTTAACCCAAAGATCTGACACAACCATTTTGGTGATACATACCGAGTTCTGTGTATGTGCACTAGTACCCTCTACTGGTCATAAACTTACTCTGGTGCTCAAATAGTGTGAGGAGGCAGAAACAAAGCATTAACAGACATCTGAAAGATGAATACTTCTCTCCCTCTCTCTTTTTTTTTTTCTCCTTTCTTCTGTTTTGATCAAGAGGTCGTGATTTCTATTCCAGTTCTATGCATGACATTACTCAGTAGTGTGAGGTGGTTTCTGTATGTCCTACAGTTCATTAAAACTGTACACAAAAGCATGAATAGTGGAATCAACAGTAACCAGCACTGGTGGAAAAGACATAAAATACTGCGCAGCTAATCATAGGGGAAATATGGCATATATAATAGCTCTTTGTTCTCTACATTCTTGCTGTCATCTGTTGTGCTGTTTTCAAGATCATCAGATGTGAGTTGATTGGCAACATCTTTCATTGAGGGAAGCAAAGCTATACTTAACATCCATGTTTTCCTTAAAATTCCATAGCAGCATTAATGGTGCCCTGGCAATAGTAAATCCAATTTGGGTTTATTTTCAATTGAAGAATAAAGCAATAGTACCAAAATCAATCAAAAAAGAAAATATGGTTAAAGGGAGCACCGCGGACAAAGAAAGTTATGAATTTCTCCAAAGACAGAGCAAGCAATTGGCTCTGGAATCTGATTTGCCACTTGGAATAGTTTGGCCAAGTTATAGGAAATCATCTAATCATTGCATGCCACCAAAAAAACCACCCACCTCTCTCAGTACTTTAAATTATAATTTTGATCTTAAATACTCTTATTTATTTATTCCCCAAATGTTTCTAGTTAAAATAAATAGATAAAACTTTGTTTTTATGATTTCTTAGCATTCATCAATAAATAAAACTATTTCAAACTACACTTTCCAGAGAATGGAAAAAGGATAGATTATTATTATCCTGAGACTTTGAAATGTCTATGCTAATGTTTCCATTTTGAACACTGAATATAATGCTGCACTTCAGTAATATTTAATACAGTGTCATACTCTATGCAGATCCTACAGTTTCCCCATCACTGAAACCCTGTAAAAAATACTTTATTCTTTAGCAATGACACAGTGATGAACTGAAGCAAGAGATTGACGTGGCTTTTCAGTGCCAATGCCAGAGGATTCTTAGAGTTCATAACTAGAGCTGCATCAGCAGACACAGATGCCACCAGATTCAGCTGAGCCTAGTAAAGCTTGAACACTAAGAAGCTGCTGTAGGTGGAAGAAGAGCTAGGCTGGGATGTTGTTTTGTTTGATTTTTTTGTTGGGTGGGTTTTGGGTTTTTTAGCTTATTTGTTTGGTGTTTATAGGCTGCCACTTTGCATGAAGGAAATAAATCCAGAAACATATCTGGTTTGGGTTATTTTTATTGAGCAAATTTTCTGTATAATACCAAAATCCTTAAAGAGATTTTCTCTATTTTGCCTAAGCCTGGTTATCTGTGAACTTTCTCTCCCTTTGTTTTCATACTTGGTCTTGTTACAAAGGATCACATATTTTATACACCATGGAAACCTTTGAACAGTTACAATAAATTAAGAGACCAGGCAACTTAGTCTGAGTGCTTTCTTTTTCAACTGTCAAATGAGATGAATGATCATTCCAAAAGACAGGAGGCAAAAAAATCCCTTGAAAAACACTTAATGGTTTCTATCTTTGTATCTTTTCTTATCCAACTAAACGGAAAAGTTCAACACCAATTTTCTCAACGTAGTTCTCTAAGAAAGTATGATCTGAATAATCTTTATCTGCATGTCCACCTGACTGTGCCCTGAATTGCCCTTTTCCCCTTAACCAGGAACCTATGAAAGCCTTAAGCTATCTTAAAAATAGTTTAAAGAGGTGTGGAGAATCCAAGATACATTATGTTCTTATATTTGCCATGAAAATAAGATAGAAGATGAGAGATACCCATCCATGTGCCCCCTTAGGGAAAAGGGGAGACCCAGCCAAAAGGTAGAGGCTGGTAGGCCACTCAGGAACATGTGTCTCTCAACAACTGACTTGGCATGCTGCCTCTTTCTAAGCTACAGAGCAGAAAACTGTGCTTAGGGGTTATGGTATGAAGCTTAAAGCGTTGTGGGGGGGAGTGTTCTGTGTCCTGGCTTTGGTGGAGATGAGAGTTAATTTTCTTTCTAGTAGCTGGTATGGTGCTGTGTTTTGGATTTAGCATGAGAGTAATGCTGATTACACACCGAGGTTATTTAGTTGCTGCCAGGTAGCTGCAGTGCCTACACTAAGCCAAGGACTTTTGATCTTCTCATGCCCTGCCAGGACAGCTGGCCCAGGCTGGCCAAGGGGTATTCCCTGACACAGAGCATCAGGCTCCCTGTGGAACTGGGGCAGTGAGCCAGGAGGTGGGATTGCTGCTTGGAAACAGACTGGGCACCAGGTTGTTTTGTCTTTTTCCTTCCATTGTGGCAAGTGATTGTGTTTTTGTTATTACTGTTGATGGTTTTATTATTATTACTACTATTACTATGATTACTGCTATTATTATTATTATTACTACTATTATTATTATCTCCCTTTACTATCATATTAAACAGTCTTTATCTCAAACCACAATTTATTTTCTTTTAATTCTCCTCACCATCCCCTTGAGGGGAAGGAGTGAGTGAGCAGCTGTGTGGTGCTTATTAGTTACCGGCTGGGGCAAAACCACCACACCAGGATCACATGAGGAAATGGAGCATTGTGTTCCAGTCTCCAGGAGAAGTAGGTAGAAGGGCTGGTAAAAGGAGAGGATGGTCCCACAGGGAACCAGGTTTCCTCAGTTCTGCTTCTCAGGCAGTCAGTGGAGAGTGCATTTAGTTGTGGTGCTGGTTTTTAATTAGACTGACTTGATCATATTTATTTTGAAGAATGAATTAAATATTGTTAAAAATCTTTTTTTTTCTGTTTATGTTATAAGGGACAACCATTTCCTATAAGATAAAGAAATACCCTTTTCTCACTTCTTTCTGTATAGAGTAGAACACATAGAGAAATGTATACCAGCTTATGCTCTTCCATGGTCATAAATGATGATGTATTCATACAATTTTACGTTCAGCTCTGTGAATCAAAGTGGGCAATGTGTGTAAGCATACAGTGCCTAGGTGTAATACTGCTGAGGTGATAACAGCCAAATCATTTCAACTGTTCTTAGAACAGAAGCAATACTCATCCAGAAGTAAAGAACAGAGAAAATAATGCTAGGAAAGGCTTTCAGAAATAATTTTATATAATACAACTGTACAAATTCAAGTATATTTAAATAATTGTTAAAAAAATAGGTTTGAATTGACTTGACTGAATTGGTCTCAAAACTTTTGGTGATAGATATCCCATTCCACATCCTGAAGCAATCAATCATATTCTGTGCATTACTTTCTGCAGGGAAGAACTGAATCTTCTTCATTGCCTTCACATGGTTGAGACATAAAAAGTTCTGAATTTTGAGTCCCTGCTTAATTCTCATGTGGATTATTTAATACCTTCAATCCTTTAAATAGAACAAAATAAAAACAGAACCAAGAAAGGTATACAGACAGATGGCAAACATTTTAATTCAGATAAAGGTACCAAAAAAAAAAACCCAGATAAAAATGATGAGGCAAAGGCATAAGTTAAATTACCATCTGGTGGAAATAACTTCCAGGAATATATCTATCAGGTGCTTCAAATTCTAAGCAGTGCTGCCATTGCGGCCTTTTTTGCACCTAAATTTTACGTCTACAACTGCCTGTGTATTTCACAAACACATAAGAAAATTGTAATCTTAATTAGATCAAGAGCGTAAAATTAAAATCAAGATGCAACTATGAATGCTGGGAAACAAGATATAGATCATGCTGGGATGATTCATTTGGCAAGTTACCTAATTTAAGTAAATACTGCTATGTTGCGAAAGTAATTTTAAAGAAAATGCAGAGTTGTTATTTGCAGTCACCTTAGGGAAAATATATGAGTGATATTGTCTTCATACTCCTACTCTCTCTGCCTTTTATGAAAATATTTACATTACCTGTTTTTCAGTCTTGGTTCACATCATGTATTTTTTGTTGAAAAACACATATTTTGCACATGTGAAACACAGACAACTTTATACACTAACAAAAATATTCATAACTACATACACAGACAGACATACATTTACACAGCCTGAAGGAAGAAATGGACATTTAGCCTTTTCAGTCTCTCACTGAAAATTATACTTTTCTTTTTAAATTTTAGAGTGAGTCATCTAATCCGTTTCAGCAGCTCTAGTAGAAACAAAGAATCTTTTTCACCGTGGTAGTTCTACATATGTAAGTGAGCTCTATATAACACAAATATTTCTAATAGCATTTTTATTAGGCTTATTTGTTCTATGCCAGTTCTGGCTAGTTTAAAAAGAGCTTTATTGAGTTACGAAAAGATGGAAAAGGTTTTGTCATAGTTTCCATTTTAGAGCCTACTTTTAGGTTTATATCAAATTTATAATAAAGAAATAATTCTGCTTACAAATTACACTATAGTTATTTGTTTTTCCAACTATAATAAGCATCAGGGCAAGTGATAGGATTAGTCAAAGATACTGTAAATGAAGTATCAAAAATTTCCAAGTTAGTATGCATTTGGATCAAATTTTCTATTGGACATGAACATTAACTCAATTTAATTAAGTAATAATATTTGTACAATCAGCATGCCAAAGTATCTCAGACTGCTTTTGTGTGGGGGCCCATGGTAAAAAAACCCCTATAGACCATCTCTGCAATGTGTCCTCTTTCTTGATGAAAGTTGTCCCAAAGGGAATTTAGGTCATGGCTTAGAAAGAAGCTTCAGTAAAAAATGTAAAAAGTAAAGAGGAAAGCAGCACTTTTAGACCTGCCTCTTATGCCCAGAAAACAGACCAAAGTGACAAAGCTATCATGTTTGAGAAGATCCCTGCAGCAGAAAGGTAGTTTGGGTCGTGAAGGCCACAGGAGAGCCTACCTGGAGGCATGTGCCCAGACCACCCAGTCTTTAAGTGGTTGTATACATTTGGAAGCTGTAAATGTGTTAGAATAGTGTTGGGCATGAGCTAACATGTACACAGGCTTTTAAGTCCAGGTCGTTTGTACCTGGCTGTCCTAGAGCATGGGTGAAACAGACTCATAACTGCCTCCAGCTGATCACATACATTGCAGTTTAGGAGGGGGAAAAAGAAGGAGAAAACACTCTTTGCAGCGAAATGTAGCTGTAACCAATTTGGTTTTATTGGCAGACCCGTATTTTAAAATAGCTACCTGTCCAGGCCATCAGTCTGCCAAGAAAAATAGGGACACCAGGCTGAGATCAGAAGCCTCAAGGGAGATGGTGTTTGCACAGGCCCAAGCCCTCGGGAGGTAGTACCACCAAAACCTGCTCCTCATTAAAAGCATGCATAATTACATGCTGCCTGTTTCTATGATTCTTAGGCAAACAGATTAATATATTTAGAACATCTCTGTCTTTTCTGTCTTCCAAAAAACTATATCCCAGTATGAATAAGGTTTAGCATTTGATCTGGGAGCAACCACTCTCTACTTTCATCTCAGTTTCATTCCTTCTTCTAGGAAGATATTTGGCAGAAAAGTCATCAGTGTGCTTGATAAACTGAGTGAGATTAGAAAAAAAAAATCTTCTTTTCTGGTTTTCATTTTGTCTTCACATTTTGATTTTGACAGCATCTAGCTTTGCAGATAATCACTCTTACATTTTCGTGAGCTCTGTGTTCCTAAATACCAGCTAGAAAAGCATGCCACTGAGAGCACTGGCCAAACTGAAAAGTGAACTAAACTTCAAAGTCTAAACATGAAAAAGGGAAGGGCAGCGTAGGACACGACAGGACGGGACAGAACAGGTAGGCAAGGCAAGGCAAGACAAAGCAAGGTAAGGCAAGGCATGGCAAGGCATACTCTGTTATTTAATATTAGCTATATTAGATGCCTTTTTCAAACTTTACGGTCATAAAACCTTCTACCTTCAATTTGCTGTAAAAACTATACTGTTTGGTTAGTTTCCTTCATATGAAATGTGTTTTTATTGTAAAAAGAATTGTCAGGTTCATGGCTATAAATCTGATTTACTTAAGCGGCTGATAATTGTGCCACTAACTTGAGTGAATACAGGGCCAAGTCTTCGTTTACATGTTCTTTCTTATGTACTCACTGCATTTAAATTCTAAGTGTCTGTAAATGCCATCCATAAAGTTGTTCTGAGGGTATTTCATAGTGTCACGCTGCTGCTTATAAATTGATGCAAAAGTTATACTGCAGGAGTAACAACATCAGGAAACAGTAGTAATATGTGTCTAATAAAATCCAGACTGTATTCTGGGGAACTACTTTTTCTTTGAGAGATTAGTCTTTCCTCACAAGAAAACTGAAAAAAAACCCCACAAAGTGGCCTAACCACAATGCAGTCCTTCAGGAAGTTATAACACATGGAGAACATATATCTTGGAAGAAAGTAATGTGTAATTCCATAACCCTGTGTATCCCATCCAGATAATTTAATTCTCTATCTGATGATCAAGGAATGACAATGTAAATCACCAGGATGGCTGTTTGCTTTGTAAGTACTTAATTACCTCTTAATATTTGTGTGAAAAAATTATTTCACTGAAATCAGATTTTAAGCCATTCCCCCAAGTATTCCATTACATTCCCCTGTGAGATAATTATTTTTTATCTCCCATGCAGTTCTGTGTAACTGTTAAGGCCATCCTTGACCTAAAACAGGTCAGAGAGAGAGGTGGGACATTTATTTAGATCAAAATGGAATGCCTTATTTTGCATATTTTGCCGCAATTAGTATCCCATTGCAATGGGACCACAAAGCTTTATCTACATGGTTAGACAAAAAAAAGTGTTAGGATTAAGGATAACTGTGCCAAGACCTGGGACCCATCCATTTCCAAACAGTTGTCTAGGTGATGCTTCACTTGAGCAAGGGCTCAGGGCACCTGTATTGTGCACAGGAAAAGGTGACCCTTAGAAATCTGGTATTATAAAGCACAGTGGCATAGCCACAGTTCCCTATCCAGCGTACTCGCAACACAAAACCAAGAGTTTGATCTACCACCTAAGGTGCCAGGTGTACATAGACCACACCAAAGGCTGTCACCACCTCTGCTCAGCAGTGCATTGGAGTGCAGTCTAAGTTGGGGAATGAACATGTGCATGCATGTACATATTGCAGGGAAGGTGAGTCTAGTCTGGAAAAGAAATGTACAGATTTTACAGCATTTTCCAAGTCCTGGTAGAAGTGGAACCATGGAAGGAAGAATTCAAACTCTCAGTGACACATCATCCTACAGGAAACCATGAGAAAGTAACTGCTTGATATATGTCAAAAGCTGATTTGGTTCTTCCATAGATTTCAGCTATTTTTGATAAAAATACAGTGACATCTTAAAACTTCACAATTCATGATACTCGGCTTATATTTGGTTTCCATTAAATTTATGGACTATTCATCTTTACTGTGCTGCCATTCCTTTGACAAAAAAACATTAAATGTTAAAACATCACAGCTGCACCTCCTGTCATTTGTCTTTTTTCTGTGTATGTTTTTGAAGGCAGCTTCCTCCCCTCGCTTCCCCATTATCCAATTTCCTCTCAGATAACATAAGGTTTCTAAAAGTATGAATCTGTAGCTAACTAGAGAGGAAAAGGTAAAAGAGGTGGGCTGGACTGGATCCGTCTGATCACTCATATTGTAAATATCTGTATTAAATGCTGAATTTAATCCCTGAGAACATTAAACATATGAGAACACTACGGCATTAAGCAATAGAAAAGATCCGCAGGGAGAAGATCATTGAACAGATATATCATGAGCATGGGGCTGTTGACAAGCTTAATCTTGCCAATTAGATCTGAACCATGTTCCTTTTTTGAAAGAAGAAAAGATGACAAAAACAGAAGATGGGAACTATTCTGTCATAACAGCCACAACCCCCCACTGATGATGAGGCAATTCTGGATGCACAGAAGTTACCATGAAATCTTTGTTGATTTTAAGGGGGACAAGATTTCACCAGCAAATGTTGAGAAATCTGTCAGAGTTTAAAAAAAAAAAAACAGGATACTACAGTCTTCTTATATTCTAAGTAATAAATAAGAGGAAGATGTGGTGCTACTCATGTTTACCTTTCTAAAATCCAATGTTTGTTGGAATCCACAATAGATATTGTTTAATATAAAAGATTTTTATGATGCTCTTAATTACTTGGGGTTTGGTTTTGATTTTGATGTTTTTCGCAAGAATGCCAGTGCAGACTCTGCTGCAGTAGTAATGGGTGCAGACAGCTCCCACACAGGACGAGGACCTGGAAATTTGCATTTCATAAAAATATTCTGAGAGTTCTAAAATGACAGAGCATGAGTTTCCAGTTCTGCTTTATCATTCACTTAAACAGCATTAAACTTGTTTTCCTAAATTGAAAGTTTTAGTCTCATTTCAGAATGAAGAATCAAGCTACAGGGTCCCTACAGAGAAGTTTAACCTTGCACTGCCACAACCTGAAAAGACTGGATTTATGACCATTGAACCATATCTGTTGAATGAAAAAATGGTACGTGACATGGCAGGGAAATGGACTTCCAAGTCCAAGAAAAATATTGAGGTTTTTCATAACTTTTTCTGTCCCAAATTATAGTAGCCAAAAGCTTTATATTGCAGGTGGACTGCCATAGACCTGGAGAACCTTGAAGCCTTAATTGCTCTGACAAGTCCCAGAATCTAAAAACCTGGCATATAACCAAGTGAGCTGCAAGAAGCCAAGAAGGTTGGGGAGATCAGGCCTCTTAAGGCTTCCATGTTCTTGGCTCAGCAATATTCCTCCAGGTGTTCTGCTGATGAACCTGAAGCTTGGACAGGAGACTGTGCTAAGGAGCCAGAGAGGGAGATTTTCATCCATCAGACATGTCTACATTCCTGAAAACAGTTTCAGCTAATCAGCATTTTCCAGTGGAGTAATATTCCATTAAAATTTTGCATTCAGTTTGAATGTTGCCCTCATTCTACAACACAAAAGCATATGGGCACTCAGTGTACTGCTTCTCTACATTTTTTTCTCCTACCTTCCTATGGTATTTTCCTAGTTTTCTAAGTTTAAATTATTAAGAAAATGTGCTCAAGATTGATAGTCTGTTTATTATGTGTTTGGGTCTTCATTGTCTCTTTTACTGACCTTTTTAATCCGGCATATTGCCTGAACAAATTCTACAAAGTTGGAATTTTGGTCATGTCCTAGTAAAGCTCCCAGTTTCCATATCCTTGTAGTACATTATGTCCTTACAGTATTTCCTTTGCTTTACTGCATAAAAATACCTGCTGTATTAAGTAGACATGCAAGACAGTCTGATGGATGTTCAGTTAAACTAGCATTCAAGAGACCACATTTGTTTCTTTGTACTGCCACTGGCCTGGACACTGGACATCTGTAAAATGGAAATACTAGAGACTATATAAAAAGCTGTGTGATTTATGGATGAAAAGTGGTATGTAATTCATAATTGCGAGTGAAAAATAATAGTTTTTAAATGTCGGTATTTATTTTTTTCCTATTAACTACATTATTGGTTTTGATCCCGTGCTTCATGAAATTATGGTAGTATCTAAATAGCTCTTGTGAAGCTATTTATGAAGACAAAATCTAATGCTGTTTGGCCAAAACTGATTTCCAGCTCTCAGAACCTCCATTAAAAACTTGACAAAATTTCAGAACAAGAAGATTTTTAAAATCTGTGAAGAGAAGAAGTGACAATAATGTATAATTAATTCAAAGACAGGTTCATTCGAACAGTCTCAGGTAGTTCACCAACTTAGAGAAGATCATTTAATACCTAAATATTAGAAATTACATTTGTCTTATAATCAATGATAGTCATGCACCTAAAAGTCTAAAATCACTTAAGAAAATCCACAACTTTACATGCTGGTGGCACAAAACTCCTAATATATAATGTTGTGTAACCAGTTTTCTGAAGGGCTGAGGACGATAGTTGCAAGTGAAAATGAATCTTAGGAAACTGAGCATAAAATTTACCTGAACACCTAATTGCAGCTCAAAAAATTGGCAACAATATTTTCCGCTGTGGAGAACTAAAGCACATCAAACTTCTCGTCATATATTTTGATTTGACAGTGAATCTTTGATTCCTGGGAAACAGCATGATACTTCTTTCAGTCACACAAATTGGACACCACTACTCCTAACCATCCCTACCCCAAGCAAGAATTTTTTATATCAGACTATAAAATATTGATTCTTTATCAGTTATTCCTTAAAGATGGCATTAAGTAGAAGGAAGCAGTTCTTATGAAAATCTTAAAATACCATGAGTCAATTTAGCAACAGGCACTCTTTCTCACTGATTTCTATACCTGACAGGCACAATGTGTGAAGTCATCCTGCTTCACAGATAAAACTCATTGGTTCCACAAGCATACAATGGAGTTAATTCCTCCTTGTCATAGATGACCATGTCAATGAGAAACACTCAAGGCAAAATCAAATAGGGCAACAAATGCTAAACACATGCAACCACCCACATGGGCTGTAGTTGTTACACGCTGGATTCAAATTCTTAAACATCTGAGATACCAGGGCATAAGCCATCAGTCCTGAAGTCCTGCATGGTGTCTACGGCAACTTGATGTCAGATTTACTTATTTGAAGACAGATGATGGTACATGGGATTTGTGATTTAGCAGAGTGGTACAAAACATACTAAAAATACAATACAGTTCAAGAACAAATCAATACACTTCCTATTACTGATCTCTGTAATCTGCTCACCATCATGACACCAAGTGTTCCCAGTTGCTAGGAAGGAATACATGGGCTGAAGCCATCTCACGCCCATTTCCCTCTTAAAAGTCTTTTATCTAGTTGACTAGTTTTAGTACGTTACGTTGGGCTGGGCCAGGTATGCAGTCCCCTATGCTGGTCTAAGGGAGCACTTCACAGTCTTTTAATGAACTCAGAGAGCTTGATCCTTTCAGCTGTTTATCTGAACCAGATGTCATCCTCCAGACCTATTTTGTGTCGAGATACTCATCTTTGTAGTTGCTGTGGTCAGTCACATCTTGCATTATTCCCTGAACTCATGGGTATATGGGCCTTGCCAATCTCCTCTGAGCCTTCTTTCATTTTAGCAATTTATTGGCCAGTCACTTTCAGGAAGATGGTTTAAAAGCTGTTTTCTGTCATTGTGTCAGCTGCTATAGCTGATAAAATGCAGCAATACCAGAAAACTCCTTCTTCGCTCCAGTTGTAATTTACTGTGTGCCAGGAGGAAGCAATTCAGCACACCAGGTAGGCTTCACCACCTGCCTGACAACCTTACTTAACTACCAGTGTAAAGAGGAGTGATTCTGGTCAAATAGGCCTATCTTCACAGACCACAGGGATAATTCGGTACCCTTGTCAAAGAGCTAGTGCAATGCCTCTGGGCTGCTTAGGTTCCTCAGCACATAAAAGATCTTGAGCAGAGTTTTCCACAAAATTTTCATATTCCCTGAGTGCAAGGAAGTTGGTTTTCCATGCAGTCTTCCACCAAGCTGATACAAGGGAGGCCTGCTGAGGTTGGCTCAGTTTATCTGCAGTGAGCCCAAAAAGACAGAAGCCAATACTCCCCCTATAGCTGGAATCAGCAGCTTATCTGATTAACTCTTTACAGTGTAGCTGGTATGCTTGAGGAAGCTGGATTCTCTTTCCTTTCATTAGGGGAAAACATGTTCACTTGAGCACTATAAGGCTGCAATTTACCCTTAGTGCAAGCCTGTTATGAAGTAACTATACTCTTAATATTTAGGAAAAAGTTCAAGTGACCACTTAATCTTTTTATGGCATTTTTAGCTAAAGATGATACTTTCATTCCACAACACAGTGTGATGATTTCCATTCACTAGTCAAAGGTATTTTAGATCTCTACAATGTCTGAAATCATGGATAAAACTCCCAGGACACATCTGTAAGTTCAAAAAGCCACACTGGAATCAAACTAGTAATAAATGCTCCTTGACTGATATCTTAGATGCCAAATAGTATTCTGGAAGCATTCTTTTATAACCAAATTCTGAACTCTGAAGTAGGGGTTTATAATGGAAACAGTTTCAAAAGCAAGGCCAAATCCAATCCCTGCATCTGGATTCAATGGGAACACTGTAAAGCTTGGATGTTCTGCATGTAAGTCTATACCAATAAATGGTAAAAACCTCAGTAGTGTGGATACAGTAATGTAAATGTCTATGGGACATACAGGGATTATTTTTTTGAGAAAAATATGAAAGAGGTAGTAATAAGCATTTTATTTTTCAAAATATTTTTTTTCTAAATACAGTGGCATAGTACTTTAAACACAACTCTACGTTTGTACTGATAGATATAATCCCACTCCTAAATATAGCCTCAAAGTGTCATTTGTGGTACAGTGTAGAAGAAAGTCTGGAGGCTTTTGCTATGTCTGTTTATTAGAGCAGCTGTATACTTTGGATGCTTCTCTTGTACCAGTGGGAAGACAAATCAATGTGGGGACTTTCTTATAAGGATGGCTATGTTGTGTCCTGCCTGAGACTGGTATGGAATGGGATCTGGAGATTGCTTGAACTTGGACTGCTCTTGTAACAACAGCATCTTACAGATAAAGATGCGGATAAGTAAAGCGGAGTCAAGGGAGCAAAATGGCCATTCACTTTGCTCTTTGTCCCACATTCATAGAAATAATTTTCTTGCACCTGGTAGCACTAAACATATGCTTGTGATGTGTGCTGCAAAAATACACAAATCACACATTACACAGAAACTCTGATTCCTAGTATTCTCTTCCATGGGCATTTAACTATTTATGTCATGCAGATCTGTCTAAAGCTACACTATAGAAAACAGCTTATAACTGAGTAAAATACAGCAAAACATAACTTAAATCTGCATTTAGCTGCATTGCCCAGTTGAGCATTAGGAAAACATCTTTTCCTTTTGTTCACATTGTGTTTTGCTATTTAAACTGCTCCCACACAAAACAATTGGAACTCTTCATTCTGTAAGACTATGCATAAGTAAATCCAAAAAAGCTGTTAATTGCTAAAATCCTCTAAACTCTGAAACAAAACCTTGGTTTTGCTGTCTTCAGTTCAGTTCTTCTAGAGGGTATTAACACATTTGTGTCCCATTGGAAAATTCCATTCCATATACAGGATGTATATCTCAGAGAATCCTTTCTCCAGGGTCTGTGCTCACTAGTGTCATTAATTACCTCGCACCAATTACTCAAAGCTTATTTCAGTATGCCTACTTATAATGCCATAATAAGTACATCCAGTGAAAATGATGCTGGGCAACCACTTCAGGATTTCAGGTTTGCCTTCAAGCATGTAAAATCCAATGATTCCGAAGTGTTTCTCTGTTAGATTTTGCTTTGGGATTGGGGTTTTGGTAGTGAAGGGAGGGGGAGGTGCAGGAGGCTACAGGGCTGGCTTCTGTGAGAAGCTGCTAGAAACTTCCCTCATGTCTGATAGAGAAAATGACAACTGGCTCTAAGACAGAGCCACCGCTGTCCAAGGCGGTGATGGTAATAGTGCCTCTGAAATAACATAGTTAAGAAAAAAAAAGAAGAAAAAAAGAAGCATATTTTGCAGTCGGAGAAGGTGTGAGAAACTTTGTGAACACCCAGGTTAGTGAAGAAAGAGGCAGGGAGGTGCTCCAGGCACCAAAGTAGAGATTCCACTGCAGTCCAAGGTAAAGACTGTGGAGAAGCAGGCTTTCTCCCTGCAGCCCATGGAAGATGATGGGGACTAGAGATCCACCTGCAGCCCATAGAGAACCCCAAACTGGAGCAGGTGGAGGCACCTGAAGAAGGCTATGACCCCATGAGAAGACTGTAATGTATGACCCCAGAAGCAAGCTCCTGGCAGGACCTGCAGCCCATGGAAAGAGGGGCCCAAGATGCAACATGGGGGGACCCATGCTGGAGCAGTCTGGTCCTGAAGGCTTGCAGCCCGTGGAAGAGACACACACTGGAGGAGCAATTTGTGAAGAACTGCAGCCCATGGGAAGGACTCACATTAGAGAAGTTGGTGGAGTATTGTCTCCAGTGGGAGGAACCCTATGCTAGAGCAGGGGAAGAGTGTGAGGAGTCCTCCCTCTGAGGAGGAAGGAGTGGCAGAGACAACGTGTGATGAACTGACCACAACCCCCATTCCCTGTCACCCTGTACTGCTGTGGGGCAGGAGGCAGAAAAAATCAGGAATGAAGTTAAGCCTGAGAAGAAGAGAGGGATGAGAGCAGGTGTTTTAAGATTTGGGTTTATTTCTCATTATTCTGTTTTGCTTAGTAATAAATTATTTTTTTCTAGGACAAAACAGAGGTTGAGTCTGTTTTGCCCATGACGTTAATTGCTGAATGATCTCTTCCTGTCCTTAGCTCAACCCAAGAGCTTTTTTTTTGTATTTCTCTCCCCTGCCCAGATGAGGAGTGATAGAGTGGCTTTGGTGGGCATCACATGTCCAGCCAAGGTCAACCCACCACAGTCTTTAACGCAGTATACCAAAAGGGATCAGAAACACACTTGTTTAAATCAAGGAGTGTTTGCAAAAACAGGGATGGGTAAAAACTGGGAGCTGGAAAATTATTTCTAACTTAATACACTGTAATAGCTGTCCAGTGAAAATAAAAGGGGAAAGATCTCTGATTAGCTTTGCAAAGAACCTTGTTAAGTTTCTGAAAAAGGCTGTACATCAGGATAACCTATGCTAATAGGAGGCTAAATTCATTGGCCTGGGAGTCATAGAAGCTTGTTAGCACAGTAATCAGAAGTGACTGCAGACTGCAACGTGTTTCAAGCATACATCAGGAAGAACGTGAGCAGCACTTGGATGCCCATTGCTAAGGGCTGTATATTTGGCTCTAAGTTTCATTGGCAGAAGGAACTTGCAAATTTGAGCAGTGGATTGGCAGCAGACTTGCAAGAACAGAATTTGTTCTTAAATTTTAAATGTTGTTCTTCAGTATAAAATCAACAACAGTGCTTGAGAAGATTAGACCTGAGGAAGTGGAGGAACATTTCGTATTTTGCAATGCCAAATAATACAGTGCAAACCACAGTCACCCCGGTAAAATTAAGGAGACTCATGTGGAAAATGTTTACTGCACACTGCTACAGGCCCTTCTTGAATTTGTGGGTTTGTTTTGGTTTGGATTTTTTAATACCTCAATAAATTTGAATTCGTGGTTAAGGAAGGAAAGCAAATGGAGTAGAGTTCTCATCAACCCTTTTATTTCAGATTTTCTTTTGAAAAGAGGGAAAAATTTTCTTTTCTTGGTTAATTATTTCACTCTCAACATAAAGAAGAAAATGTGATTCTCTTATGCTTCATTTCATAGATGTGGAAGTAGCATAGAAAATGCCTGACAACTGTTTCCATGTTATTACTCCCAGGTTATTAACAGTCTGATAGAAGTATCCTATGCAGCTGAAAGAAAAACTTCCTCTTCACACCATTTCACTGGGAAAATAGAGTAAGAGGGAAAAGATATAAGGGCTTACAGAGGATACTCAACCTACTTCCTCTGGTGGTTTCTCTCATTACAGATTGCAGAGATTTGCTCATTTGCCCTTCTCATCACAGCACACATTTAAATACCCTCACCTGCTAGTACTTTCAGGCACCATTTCCTGCCCTTTGGCTTTGTCATTTAGAGCACAAAGGTAAAGCAGCACTGTATCGTTCATTGTAACAGGAGGAATGAACTGGTGTTCATCCAGATCACCCCTCAGATACACCAGGTACATATGGGCTGCACTGGTTTGGGGGAAGCCAAAGTGCCCCATGCAGCTGCAGCAGCACAGATACCAGTTGTCTGTCCCGTGTTCAAACCCCTCCGGATGCAAGTCAGCCTAGAGGTGCCTGATGGGCAGCAGTGTTGGTGCAG
The DNA here is from genome assembly GCA_027925045.1 of Hypotaenidia okinawae. NCBI lineage: Eukaryota > Metazoa > Chordata > Aves > Gruiformes > Rallidae > Hypotaenidia > Hypotaenidia okinawae. The sequence continues at coordinate 140,568,188 of BSDF01000001.1, forward strand.
CACTGTGCTCAAGCAAACAAACTCTGCAGAGAGGCAGACAGGGGATCAAGCTAACACAGCTACACAATCCCCGTCTGGACCTGGCCCGCATCCACACAGCCAGTGGGCTCCAGCTGCCCACCAGACATACCCAAAGGCCCCGGAAGCAAGGACAGCTGTGTGACATCTTTGTTTGGGCTGGCACAAGAAATGATTCTGTTTTGCCGATGCCAGCTGAGAGCCCACCAAGGCTGCAGTGCACCCAAGATACAATTTGTTGCTAATTTCCTGCCTTCCCTTCCCCTCTTGTCTGGGTTTTCTGCATACCTTGGTGAGTCTTGCCCTATCATTACTTTCCCTCCCACACTACCTAACCTCATTTTTCTTCATTTCTTGTTAATCAGCATTTAATCCAATTAGTTTGTGATATAACTTGCTAGGCACTACAGTACAAACATGTGAAATGTCAAAAGCAAATAAAGGGAACGCTAAAGCTGGCACTAGAGTCAGCACACTCTCCCAATACAAATACCCAGCACCTGAAGACAAGTAGAGAACAAGTCACAACAGCACATGGGTATTACTTTTGTAACTTAAAAGTTTGTTTTTCTGCATCATAAAATTGAATGCGGTCCATCAACTTTTCTAGAACTCCTCGTTTTTCTGCTGGAAGTTAAACAAGGTCCTCATTCATCTGCAAAAAATTTATTCCCGATTCTCTGCCAAGTGGTAAAAGCAAGAGTTAATTTATTACCAGCTCCAACAAAAGTAATTTTAAAACTGATGCCTTTTCACATGTGTGCCATTCCTTGGATTTCAGTCTTTTGGGCTCCATCCTTCTGCTCATTAGGAGACAGCTGGGAAATTAAACCTGTCCATCAGGTATATTCATCAGTGGGACTGTGACAGTCTATTCCTCACTCTGTTGACCCACAGCAAACAAAAGAATTTGGTTTCAGCTTCAAAAAGTCTGTGCTGTATAAGAAACAAGCTCGGTGCTCTCCTTCCTTCCTCCATGAAGCTGCTTGACAAGGGAAGCTGGGAGAAAAGGTCAGCTCATCACTGTGAGAAGGACATCACTGGATGGAGCTAGCAGGGAAGGAGGGAAGGCTGAAAGTTTAATGCAGCATGCAGCTATTCTTTGAGCAAGGACCTTGGGGTAGAGTAGTACACTTTAGTATGTCAGGAAGCAGAACCATAGGCAAGAAGAAGAGTAGCTAAGCGAAGGGAAAATGACCCCAAACAGGAAGGCCTAAAGCCAAGAAGGAGATAAGTTGTCTGATGGAGGGTGTAGAGAAGAGCACTTGTTGAGGGCAGTGATATTTTGGCACTGCAGCTTCAAGGAGAAATAAATAATCTCCCCTGGGAAGTTCAGAGAATAACCATCAGTCGGTGAACCATGAGGTCATAAGGGGAAAGAGACACAAGCCTTCCTATGCAGGTGTGACCACATGGACGCACGGGCACCACTTCCCTCTGACACTCTCACCCCCAAGTTTTTTTGAACAGCGTAAATCAGTAACGACAGGGGCTCTTGGGAACCAGCAATGTTTATGTCTCAAGAAAAAAGCCTTGAAAATTTTTGGGGGTTTTGTTTTTATTCAGTTTGGCTGTACTGCTCTATACCAGTCTAGAAGAGAAAAAGCTTTCCTTAAAATTGCTTGTTATCTGCACTGCAAATTTACTACGATGCTCAGATTTCAGGCTATGAAAGCCTACAGATTTTTACTCATTTGCAGTTATCATTTCATGTGCTCATATTTCCATATCAGTTGTGGGCTTTTAATACTACACTACCTTGTAAAACACAATACTTGACTGATATGATTTGTAAGACTTGAGTAAATGCCCGTTATTCTGAAAATCAGGTTACATTGAAATCTGTAAAATCTGAATAATACTGCATTTCCCTATACTCAACTATTACAAATGTAGTAGGTGACTTTATTAAAATGTAAATACAGAATTTATTTTTTCTTAGTAGATAAACTATTATTCAGAATGCCTTCAACCTACTCTACCCTCGTTCCAGGTGTGCAGGCCTGACGTCTGCAGGCTACCATTGCCTCATGGTATATATGCGCTTTATACAAAACACTACCTTGCTCAGCTTGTTTCAGGTCTTGATCTGGGCTCCACGATCCAAACTGCCAAGAATACTTGGTCAAGAGAACTTAGGCAAGATAACTGGTTCCTAGAAGACCCCAAACTTCATTCCTGGGAAAGCAGCAGTGCTACAATAGGTTGCTAAGATCCTATTTGATGTTGGCTCTTACAGAGAGGACAAGGTAACTTCTGAGCCTGTGATACTGATGGAAAATCCCCTGAAACACTGTTGATCTGAACAAAATCAAGGCATTTCACAGTAAGTGAAGGACAGTGAAAATAAGACAGACAGCTCTCTCTAATAATACCCTTCCCCTTTCTCAAACTGTCAGCCTCAATTTCCCCTTCACAGCCTCCCAGCTTTGTCCAAAGTCATGTCATCAGTTGCTGCCCTCTTGCAACACACAGGTTCTTGTTCATGTAATTAGCCTTTTGCCTTCAGGCTGCCTTTCAGAAATGGCTACATCAGAAACTCCCCTGATGCTCCCTACAGTCCCCTGGTATTTTGACTTTGCTTCCTAAGAGGCATTTTCATGCTACTTTGTAAACGCAGGGTAAGCAGCAGGTACCTTGGGGGGGAATGTAGTGATATTATTTTTAAATGTCACTGCAGTATTTTGAATTTATTTACAATGTTGTTAAAAACATGCTCTCAAACTTTAGCACATATTTTTTGAATGAAATCTCTTCTCAAATTTCAAACTCCAAGCAATAAAGAATTTTCTGTATAGACCTAGCAATCTCAGCTTCTGCACCTTTCTCCCCTCTTCTCCCCCTCTTCCCCCACCCCCCAATTAGTTGTGCTTGGTCCTACCATGGGATTTATCTTAATTTCATTTATTGTCAGAATTAACTTACCATTATGTACACTACGTGTAAAGGCCTACCACAACTAAATCAGCTGTAACTTCCTCTGGAGTAGTTAAATAGCTTGCCTCCAGGTAACAGAGAAACTGTGTACTTAGCAATAATATTCCTGAAGCTCTGAGCTGTGATGAGGAAATATTAGAGCAATCTGATGTCTACCCAAAAGTAGTAGGGTCCTAATGAGAAAGTACAAACCATAAAGGTAGTAACTGCAAGGACTGTCATGTAACATTTTAGGGACTGGTTAAATGAATTGATTGTAAATAAAATGTAACAGCAATAGTAATATACTCTTCTCACTCTACCTTAAGATTGATAAAATATCTGAGTAAAGTATTATTAGCAATGAATTATTGCTAGTATTGCAAGTATGTTTTCTTCATTCTCCAAAGTTTTTAGTCCTGTAATAGGCCATCTGCAAAAGCTTTTCTACATTTATTATGTGACACTTCTTCAAAAAATTACTTAGAATCAATCAAAATATTTCCTTCCTACAGTCATTACAGGCTATCAGCTTATGTGTGGGGATGAAATGCTGCCTTCAAATAAATATGAGACCACTGAACACTGCTGTCTTCAATCAGACCTTAATGAAGTCAGAATCTTCTTGGCTGCATCTAAATCAGCTCTACACACTGACTTTGCTGAGATAGATGTGGAGGATCAGATGACACACCACTAAAAACCAAATAAACTGCACAGTGAGCAGAAATGCATGGTGGAAATGTTCTCTGTGGTGCAGAAGAGAGTTCTACTCATTGAGGTAATTAAAAAAAAATAAAATGCAGTTGTCATCAAACCAAACTACTTTTTTTTCCAAAAATGTACTAGTTTTTTCAAGGGTGGTGGTAACTTTCTTCACAGCAGCCTATATGGAGCTGTGTTGAGGATTTGTGACCAAAACAGTGCTGATAAGAGAGATATTTTTGATATGGCTGAGCAGCACTTGCACACAGAGCCAAGGCCGCCTCTGCTTCTCACCCCACCCCACCAGCAAGGAGGCTGGGGGTGCACAAGGAGTTGGTAGGGGACACAGCCAGGACAGCTGACCAAAACCAACCAAAGGGGATATTCCATACCATATGACATCATGCTCAGAATATAAAGCTGTGGGAAGAAGGAAGAGGCGGGGAGTTCAGAGTGATGCCATTTGAGTCCTGAAGTACCCATTAGAAGTGATGGAGCCCTGCTCTCCTGGAGATGGCTGAACACCAACCTGTCCATGGGCAGTGAAGAAAGAATTCCTTGTTTTGATTTGTGTGCACAGTTTTTCCTTACCTGTTAAACTGTCTTTATCTCAACTTTCACTCTTGCAATTCTCTCCCACATCCCACCAGGGGTAAGTGAGCAAGCAGCTGTATGGAGCTGAGCTGCCCACCAGGGTTAAGCCACAAAGAAGCTCCACAGCTAAAATCATGGATTTTTTTTTTCAGAAAGTGATTCTTTATCAACATATTTGGAAGATGTACTTTGTCCAGATTCTGATAGTTACAACAGCTTATCACTAACAGTTGAAGATGTTTCTCCCCCCCCCAACTGTTTTGATAATCACATCTCTTACAGGTTTCAAAGCCAAAAGTGGTTAATTCTGATTCTGATTCCTTATAACTGTTTTGGTGATGATACACTTGCCACAGCCTTACCGTCTGGAATGCAATGACATTTGCTGTATTTACTGGAGAAGGAATTTGAAAGCTCCATGTGAAAACCCACTGGGATTCCTATGGCTTAAGATGCATCTATAGTGATTCTTGCCATTCTTTTCTGTCTTGAAAAACTAAGTTCTTTGTTTTTCTGGAACAGATAAGGGCAAGCTGGCTATCTTGACAGCAGAGAATTACGTGTATCCAAAAAACATGCAGTGGAACTAAATAGGTACCTGGTCTTCTGTGATCCACCTGAATTATGTGTTTTGCACTGTACCAGAAGTAGGCTTATTTATGTGCATTGAAGAAAAAAATCTAATACAGGAGGGAAACTGAGGAGAGGGACGTTAATGATTTGACAATTCAGAATTGAAGTTTGCTTTTCTGGTGGATTTTCAAGGTAAAAGGCAATTCATGACTGAGTCTACATTCAGTCCAGTTCACTTTGTTACCGGTTGCTTCCTTTTCCTGTATTGCCGCCGCTGTCTCTCCATTCCAGTTTCGAGGTTATTTTTTTCCTGCCCACATGTATTTATTTACCTGTCTCCCCTCGAGTCTGATGCAGGAGACCAAATTTTCACTGTCAGGCGGGACACGGGTCTCTCCAGCAGCACGGTGCCAGAGGACACTGCGGTTGGCGGCGAGGTTAGCCCGCTGCGCGCTGACGGGACCCCTCTACCACTGTAAGAAGAACAGCAAATCCAGACTGGCTGGTCCAGCCTGGGGGTTACATGCGCTGTGTGCGTGCGCCTGTGAGCGCGCAACGCGGAGAAGCCGCACAGCGGCGCGTTTCGAGAGTGCCGGGTCCGCCCAGCTCCCAGGAACAAACTTTCCGTGAGCTTCAGGTCCCGGACCCAGCCGTGGGCTCGACTTCCACCGCTGCGGCCATAGCTCCTGCGGCTCATCCCGGCCGGCTCCGGCGCCCACCTCCTACCTCCCGCCCCCCGGCGCGGGCCCGCCCGCAGCCCCCTCCCCCGCGGAGGGGGCCGCCCATCCCGCAAGAAGAGCCGCTCCGCCGCGCCCTTCCCCTGCACAGCGCCCAGCACGGAGAGGCGGGCGGAGCGCGGAGCTTTGGCACCCCGCGTACCCTATCCCCATGCCGCGGCGAGAGGCGGGAGGCTGCTGCGCGCCCGGCCAGCCCGGCAAGCGGCGAGGAACCGCCGGCACCGACCGACCGTCTGCTCGCCCGCGGAGTTCCCTTATCGCCCGGAGCTACGCGCTCGGCTCCCGCCGGGGCTGAGGGATTGCCGGCTCCCCGACTTTTCTGCGGGGACGTGGGGCACTCGGGGAGGGCGAGCGCTCAGAGACAGTAACAGTGATTAAAAAAACAACACCCCGGAACGGTGCCCTGCCTGGCTGCAGCGCCTCGCTTATGCTTTTTCGGGGGGACCCATCCAGGGCGGCGAATCCCGCAGGATGACGGGCGATGAGGAGTCCTAAGGCGGCGTCGAGGGGGGCCGCTGTGGGCTGCCATGAGCCTCGGCGACCCAGTGCCGGAGGAGAGGCGGGGAGCGAGGTAGCTGCTGCCCGCCCGCCGCGCCGCTCCTCGCCGCCGGTAGCCCGCAGCCCCCCGGGGGCATGGGAGCAGCGGGCAGCGCTTGCTGAGTCCGCCGCGCCCGGCCGCAGGTAAGAATACGGCGCACGGCCGGTTGTGGCTGTCGGGGCCCGGATGGGGAGCGGTGGTTTGGAGAGGGGGTGGGAGGGCGGGTAGCAAGCGGTGAGGGTCTCCCTGGCGGGTCTGTGCTGGAGGCGGAGGGGAGCAGGGCGGGTGCCTGGCGGGAGGCGTCGCCCGCTCTCAGCCCGTCCGGTCCTGTCGCTCAGCCCGACGGGGACATTCTTCCCTAATGGGAAGCATCTGCCCGCCGGTACGGTGAAAAAAAGCAGCCCACGGATGGGGGAGGTACGGCGCTTCCTTCCCGGCCCCCTCCACCGTGGCCGCAGGACTGGGCGGAGAGGGAGGAAGGGAGCAGCGCGGCTCGGGACCTGACCCACCACCCCCTCCAGCCCCGCGCAAACCTCCCCGCGGGGCGGGCGCGGTCCACGCGAGGAGCCGTGGGGGCAGCGCCGCAGCCCCGGGCCCCGCCCCGCGCCCCGCCTCCCGGCAGGCTGCCCACCGCCGCAGCCGCCCCTCCGCAGCCGCGCCCCAGCGGCGGAGGCGGTGGCGAAGCCGCGGCCCGTTGTCCGACGTGCTGCGCGGCGGCGGAAGGCGGCAGCCGGTGGCGGGCGGCGAGAAGCGGTCACTCGAGGGCGCCGCGGAGCGGTCGGAGCCGGTGCGGCCTCGCCCGGGCCCCGCGGAGTTTCTCCGGCCGAAGCTCGGAGGAGCGGCGTCGGCTCGGGGGGCGAAGGGCCCGCACCCGGGCGTCCGTGTTCCTCACCTGGGCGGGGCACGCGTAGGTTCCCCCCCGGCACGATCTTCCCCAGCCCCTCGGAAGGCACCTCAATTTTCCCGCCCTACCCTCGGGGAGAAGCAGCAGCCCGTAAGGAAACGCGGTTCCCCTTCCCCAAAGGAGATGAAATGTGTAGGATGGGTTTTACAGGGGGATTTCATTGAAGATGGCATTAAGGAAAAGAGCACCTGAGTATTCTTAGGCGAATTAAAAGCTATTTGTCTTGTAAAGAATGGTAAACGTCTCATTAACTTGACCGCAGATATTTGAGAAAGCTCTTCATCCCCATGAGCCGCTCCTTTGAACTGTAATGGTTTGCACATGATGGTCTTAGAGAAAAAAATGCGTGTCTCCTCGCTAGCGGATGAGAAAATCTGCCTTTTATGCTAAAAGCAATAGCTGATGGGACTCATGATGTCTGGCAGAACTGAATGCCTTCCCGTCGTTGTCACACCGCTGTGCAAGAGCAGGAACACTCGATTTCTGCTGCTAACAGCAGCCTGCATTCTTGTATGACTTTAATCTGAAGAGCTCAAATCCTTCTGGTGGCAGGGAAAAGAATAGGGGTATTTAAAATTAATTTCTCCGGAATTAGGCTGTTGTGTTTTCTTGTGTGTCTTCAAATTACTCTTCGTGGGCCCAGCCATCCATCCCGATTTAGATTCAGAAAATCTGAATTTGAGTGTTGATGAAAATGGCAAGACTAAAAAAACAAATTTGTTTGTTTGTTTGTTTCTATTTCCTCTGAGGTCTGTCCTTCCAGATACTCTGCCAAGTTTTATCAGTTCTGATCATTCATAGCTCCCGTTTGGTTACGATTGCAACATAAGAGCACACGTGACATCACACGGTATTGCATGGCACAGGCTGAGAGAGTCCAGACCCTTGGCACAACAACCCTTTTCTCTTACTCCCTTTCTCTCTCACCGATGCCAAGCTCCCACAAACATTATGAATGGGATTCAGTCGGGCAGATTTTGCCCTCCTGGAAGTTAATAGCCTGTCCAAAAATTAACCAGGCTAGATGAGTTAGCTAACTAGGGACCTAATGAGGCTGATCTGTACTGTTTCTAGGTGTCTGACCAGGCAGATAGATACCGTGTATGACACACCTCCAAGTGAGCTGTGGTTTATTGTTTCTTTGGCTGGCTGCAGAGGGAGCCGTGGCAGCTTGCTTGGGCTCGGCGCTTCCCTCCGTAGTTTCGTAGTTTTCGGTTGAGACAAGCGCTACCCTTGGCACATAGAGGAAACCTGCCCGGACGATGTATTGCCCGCCACTTCACCATGTCAGGTACTCAGGAGGGCAGTAGAAGTGAGTTATGAGGGGGGACTTTAACTTGGGAGTAGCGGGTGACTTGGAAGAAACAAAACCTCTTTCCGACTGAGCTTTGCCTTGACTGTCTGCAGCCATCGGTAGCCGTGTAAAAGCTTTTGAAACGGATTAAGCCGGCAACGTTTCTTCTCTCTTCCCCACCCCGGACGTCCCAGGAGGAGCGAGTCGAGGGGAGGCGACAAGATGGGCGAGCGGGCGGCGGCGCGGGCGCTCTCCGTGGTGCTGATCCTGGGGCTGGGGCTGCCGCCGGCCGCCCTGGCCTGCCCCCACCCCTGCGCCTGCTACCTCCCCACCGAAGTCCACTGCACCTTCCGGTCCTTAGCAGCCGTGCCCGCAAGGATTTCGAAACACGTGGAAAGAATCAATTTCGGGTTTGTATGGCGGTTTGTGGCAAACGGGTTTATGAATGCTGGAGGGCTTCGCACCCGCGCGGGCTGACGGGCTCATAGAATCATAGAACGTGTTAGGTTGGAAGGGACCTTTAAAGTCATCTTATCCACCCCCGCTGCAGTAAGCAGGGACATCTTCACTAGATCAGGTCGCTCAGAGCCCCATCAAGCCCAACCTTGAATATCTCCAGGGATGGGGCCTCCGCTGCCACTCTGTTCCAGTGATCTACCACCCTCATAGTGAAGAACTTTTTTCTTAATATCCAACCTAAATCTACCTTTTTTTTCTAGTTTAAAAACTAGCTGCGTGTGCTTTCTCAGTAGAATTGCAGAGGTGGGCCGTTACTTGCAAGGTGTTGCTGTATTTCAAGCACTGCAGTTGCTGCTATGGAGAAAGTTTCAGTCTATCCCTCGTGTTTCAAAGAAAGCTTACTACTGTTTTCAAATTGGTACATCACAGTCTCAGTTCTTATTGGCAAATACTACACAAAGCCTTTTGTAGTGTATTAAAAAACTATATTGAATTAAACGTACTGTAGGATTCCTATTAAACGGTGAATATCGTACCTGATGTAAAAACAAATATATCTATAGTAGAAGTAAAATTCTCTAATTTATCCAGCTAGCATTTTGGAGAACAATGAGATATAGCGTGTCTTAAAGTAATACAGTAAAACCAAAATTATTCCATTGCCTTTGCAGTTTTGTTTTGTTTGTTCCTTTTTTTCCCAGTGAACCTAAGTGCAATATAAGCACATGCCAATGTTTTTAGGGAGAGATTGCTCAAGCTCCAATTCAGACTTCTTCTGCCAGGCTATGGCCAACTCACATCTATCAGATTGTGAGATAAGTAGGGACAGTTGGTTGGCTGTATATTACTAAAGCACTGCATAGGGTCATTATGGGACACATTTTGGTACAAGAGTCACAGTCCTCTTCTGCTCAATAACAGAGCTGCCTCATCACTTGGTATGAAATGGCCCAAACTGCCCTAAGGCCTGTAAGCTGCATTTCATCATGCAATGACTGACACTAGGGACCCTGATTATTTCTTAATTTCTCTGTAGTTAACATATCTGTCCATCAGTACTTTACTGATCTCATTTTAATCTCAAAATGCCCTTGTAGTCAGTAAATTTGTATTAAAGCAATCTGTCCTGCCATTTTTAGAATCAAAAATGCCTCCCTCTTCTCCCACATTGAAAACCACACATATTAAGTTGTCTCTCCCCCCATATCAACATTCTATGGCAAATTATATCCTTACATTTCTTTTGAAAATGGAATGTAAAGTTCTAAGTTATTTAGGTATTGTCACTGTTTTTTAATAGAAGTTCATTATTTGATACTTCTAGCATGGGAGCCCTTGCCTATCTTTGTATTCATCACTAAAAGTGACATTATCTGTAATGTGTCCTATGCCAGGAAAGCACAGTCTTAGCTATCTATTGTTGCATTTATTTAATTTTGAAAAAGAGCTTTCACCATATTTCTATTTTAAGATGCTATATATTTAGGAGGTAAAGATTATTTTCCTAACTGGCAATAATTCAGAAAAAATGCCTTATCTAGAGAAGTTTCTATTTTTTAGAAGGGCCAGTGTTAAAATATTTAAGAGGATGACTGCTGTAAGCACGGTAGATCTGTACTATGACAAAAATAGCAAAACAGTAGTCTAATTTTTGAGAAAATTTAGATTCCTGAGATAGAAAGCATGGGAAGGATCTAAAACTATTTTCTCCATATTAAAAGTATTGTAATTACTCTTCATCTCTTTCTTTCTAGCAAGTGTTAAAAAATAGGAAAAATGTTTAGAATTCTATGTTTAATTTAGAGATTCATGCCCAGATTAGCTCATATGTTTAATGTCTGTGTATGGGAAACCCAAATGTAGAGGTAGGCCGCCAAACTTAAAAGGTTTCCGTACAGGCACATAAAACCTGATTTATGTGTCCAAAGTGAAAACTGAACTGTAGGCTTTCTGTAGGATTCCTTGTCTAAGAGGAATTTCTAGGCTCAAATTATATAATTGAAAGGTCAGTTCCTAGATTTTGATGTAATTAGTTGAAATAGCCAATTACATGTTTTAACAGTAAGTGAAACTGGATGTGTCTTCCTGCTTCTTGTGCTGTTTGGGAGATAAATATTTTTAATGTCCTCTCTCCAAACCTTTATTCGTTTATTGTTGGATGCTGTTTTGGCAACACTGCAATCCATCTAGTTTGCCAGGCTCCATAGCATCATTGGTTGGCTACAGGCCATTAATTTATTACCATTCCATAAACTGAGCTGCATGGAAAAACATACTGACAACTATTAGAACTTAAATGCCTATTTATTATTCTTACTCCTAAATTATGGCTGAAGTGTTACAAATTGAGTTAAAAGAAATCTTAATGTAAACACGGACTAAGTATATTTGGCCTTGTAAAAATGTTTCAGTAACTTCTGGCCTTTTGACAATGCATTAAGGTCTCTCCAATTTCTCCTGAAAGTTGGGTTATACTAATTTTGCATTTGCAGTCCATGACAGTCAGTCAGTGCTTAAAATGTAACTGCACATGTGTGTTTTCTTTTCCAGGTTTAACAGCATACAGTCTATATATGAAAACTCCTTTGCAGGACTTACAAAACTGGAATTGCTCATGATACATGGAAATGACATTCAGAATATACCTAATGGTGCTTTGAAAGATCTCGTGTCTCTACAGGTAATGCTCAGGTCTTCCTAAATTTCATGAATCCTAACTTTGATGAGCAACAGAAGACAAGAATAAGTGCACTTTGTAGTGTCTTTTTTTAGGATTAAGATACCATTTCGCCCCACCCCAAGTACGTTGGAAATCTGTTAACTATTCCTATGTCATACTTGATAATGCCAACTAATATCCAGCTGCATTCTCCCTCTTTGACTAGCATGTCAAAATGTGGGAGGCATTCTGCATACTTGCTATTCTGTTTGTACTTAGATCAAACTCTGAAATTAATCTCCTTTATTTCTTTTTCCCCCTCAGGTTTTTAAAATTAGTTATAATAAATTGAAAGTCATAACTGGCCAAACTCTCCAAGGACTTTCAAGTTTAATGAGACTACATGTGGACCACAACAGAATTGAGTTTATTCATCCAAATGCTTTTAATGGATTAACTTCTCTGAGACTGGTCCACTTAGAAGGAAATTTGCTCCAGCAGCTTCACCCCAACACATTTTCAACCTTTATGGTCCTTGATTATTTCAAACTCTCAACAGTAAGACATCTCTACCTATCTGAAAATGCTCTTAAGACCTTGCCTGCAGGGATGTTTCAAGGTATGTCACTGCTGGAGAATCTTTACCTTCATGGGAATCCATGGGCCTGTGACTGCAGCTTAAAGTGGCTCCTTGAATGGAACGAAGTTTCTGGAGGTAAGAGCAAAAATACCAATGCTTCTTCAACTCTTAATCGTAGATGTTTGGGGTTTTTTTCCTATTCTGCACATGGATGTTTTTGTTATTTCTTAAGTATTATTACCTACATTATGTCTATGTACGCTACTACGTTCTGTTACCATTCAAGAAGTGCAGTATTCAGTAAATATTTAGAAAGCAGAGTAAAGAAGGAGCACTTGTGTGCTGCTAGCTAAATATCAACAACAAAGAAATTAGCCATTACATCCAAGACTGAAAAAGTGATAGTAAAGATTATAAATGGAAGGAAGAGATAGGTCATAATCTGTTTGTGTGTTCCTTTACATAGTAATACACCTTTGACTAAGAGCTAGCAACCATACTCGATCAACAAAGCTGGTAACTATGTCTTCTCGTGGAAGGCAGGGAGACTGGAGTTTGATTTATTTGGTTAAGGAAGGAACAGAAATCAGATTTCAGAATTGCTTGTTCAGTCTTTTAACTTTGACACTATTAACTCTAGGACTGTTAAGTAATGTTCATGCAGCCTTCATGTCTATCTGTTTTTATTCATTGACCACAACTTCCTTTTATGATGGAGCAAATCTATTTTAATTATCTTCAGATAACACCTACAATCCTGAAATTTTTTCCCTAGTATAACTGGTCTATCTTTGGGCTTAGATGTGATATAAGTGTCACCCTGCTTAGGTTGGAACACTTGTGGTCATGTACAGAAGCAATATACTAGAATCATAGAGTCACAGAAGGGCTTGAGTTGGAAGGGACTTTAAAGATCATCTAGCTTTGAATGTCAGTTTTTGAATCGGGGCATCTCAGGTCACCAATGCCCCCTCTCAGGTAGCTACGTGCTTAGTGTAGTAGGCCAGAAGGACCTAGAAGAGCTGCTGCTAAAATTTTAAGAGGAAATAGTCTTTAATTATAACTAAATATGTGTCAGATGAATCAGGAGTTACAATTGTGTGTGTAGTAGATGATGGTGCATCTTGTAATCTTAGAATATGTAATTCATTGCAGTTTTGCCCTTAGCTGTAGGACCATACTTTTAAGAGTGTGTGATACTTAAACAAGTAATGTAAGTGTTCCTGACTGAAGTGGTATTTGAGGCATCTAACTTCAGTATTTTATTTAGCTGTCTTAAATCTTATTATATTTATATCCTGTCCTTGATCCAAATGTCTATTAAATGTACTTATGTTGCTGTGTAAGTTATAAAATGAAATATTAGATGACCTTTCCTTCCTTGGATGCTGTTGGCTGTTTATCAATTTATTCAAATGAAATCCCTTTTTTCCAGGTTTCATCTGGGATAAAGTGGTTGGTATAGTGCTGTGTTTTGGATTTAGGATGAGAATAATGTTGGTAACATGCTGGTGCTTTAGTTGTTGCTAAGCAGTGATTACAATTAAGGATTTTTCAGCTGCTCGGGCCCTGCCAGCAAGTAGGCATGATCCTTCTACAGGCTGGGAGTGCACAAGAAGCTGGGAGGGGGTACAGCCAGGAGAGCTGACCCAACCTGGACAAAGGGATATTCCACATATAATGTCATGCCTAATATTTAAGCTGGGGAAGTTGGCTGGAGAGTGCCATGCCTAGGAAACTAGCTGAGCATCAGAAAGCAGTGGGTGAGCGATTGTATGTACTTGCTTTGTATATACTTCTAAAAATTATGATGAGAACTGTTTTCCTTTTCTGTCCTATTAAGCTGGTTTTGTATGAACCCACAAGTTCTACATTTTTTCCCAATTCTCTCCTTCATTCCACTGTGAGGTGGGGAGGGAGTGAACGACTTGAGTTTAGCTACCTGGCAGGTTAAACCACAACACCTTTATACACTACAACAGTAGTGATTTTTTTTAAAAAGAATTTATCCATAGCGTTGTCATGTGTGACAGATTTTGTACCTTTACCTCGCTATAGCATTAATTTCTTCAGAATTTCTGTCCACACAGATTTATAGAATTGCTGTTTCATAAACTACCAGCGTGGCCACTGTTTATCTGATCACCAGTTGGTCACAAATGTGGCCACTGCCATGTTAATTGTAGGCCAGTTTGTCATGAACCATGCTTTTCTTATCTTTGAAACATCATAGTTGAATCTGCAAGTAATAGACTGGATCAGTTAACTATTCCATTTGTAAGAACTTCTCAAGAAAGTGAATTTGTCAGACTGACACAGTATATATTTTCCAATTGAAAAAATGACATGAAATTCTGCTACTCTTTTCCCCTTCCCCTAGAATTTTGCTTTATAACTGACATATATATTGTTAATTCATTCAAAGAACCCTCATTCCTCAGGAGTGTTCAGCATGACACATTCTTAGAATAGCTGGGATACATTTTATTCACAGTACGTTTCCAAACTAAATATGTTAGCAACATTTGACATTCTAGTTAGCAGAACAATGTAATAAATAGACTTGTTCTGCAGACAAGAATCTTCTGTTTGCTGTTTTAGGGCTCCTTCTCCGTTTTAATTTGTATTTTATCATTACAGAGTTTATGGTTATTTCAGAGGACAAGGAAGAAGTGGCTTTTTTTTTTTCCCTAGTGACAAATAGCTTGCAAGTGCAGGAACTAGTCAGCCATTTTTGGTAGCTGCAGTAGAATGTTTTGTGCATTGTCAGTACTGTTAATGCATCGAGAAAAATAAAAGGCTTCCTGGATTATTTAATGAGAAAGTCCAGCATTTCTCAGGTAAACACTGCATTTTTGAAAGTTGTTCCACAGATTAGATGGGTAGGCTGTCACTGTGGAGATGCAGACTTTTTGGCACAGCATAGCTTTTTAGTCTCTTTCGAAATGTTGCTCTGTACACTTCAGTTTCTAGGCATTTTATTCAAAGGCACTCAATCTCACTTTCAGTAGGATGGAGTATTCAGTCCTCTCATTAGGTCAGAAGAAATATTGGTCAGCTTGAGAATCAGGTGCCCATTCACTTGTCAAAACAAGGAGATGCCATTTTAAAAGCTTCACCTTATGTGTCATGTGGCATAATGTGCTCCTCCTGACATCCATTTCACACTTCTGAGAGTTCTCTATCTCTGGAAGAGAGTTCTGCAGCTTACCTGTCTTTTTTTTTTTTCCTTTTATTTTTTCTTGCAGGTGTTTTGAAATGCAAAAAGGACAAAGCCTATGAAGGGGGACAGCTCTGTGCTAAGTGCAACAGCCCGAAACAGCTACAGAAAGAAGATATTCAAAACTTGAAAGACATTTCCTGTAAGAAACCTGTCATTCAGTCCTCACTGAGGCAGAATAGCAGCACTCAAGAGGAAGAAGATGGTGACAGTTATGAAATCCCTCTAGAAGATCTTAAGTCCTCTCCATGGAACATTACTCTAAACATGACTGATGAGCATGGCAATGTAGTCCACCTGAACTGTGAAATCAAAAAACCAACAGGCTCTACCAAAATTGAGTGGAATCAAATCCAGCCTCAGGAGATTGATATAAATGCTACAATTTCACTGGATTTTGAATGTCCAATGAATCGAGAAAACTATGAAAAACTATGGAAGCTTATAGCTTATTACAGTGAGGTACCTGTCAAATTAGAGAGGGAACTTATGCTCAGCAAAGAGCCTAAAATAAGCTATCGGTATAGGCAAGGCTCTGATTATGATGCTCTTTACTACACAGGTGTAAAAGCTCAAATACTGGCTGAGCCTTCCTGGGTAATGCAACCTCTTGTAAATATCCAATTAAACAGGCGCCAGAGCACAGGGAAAAAAGTGGTGCTCTCTTTTTCTACTGCTTTTTCTCAGACAATTCGTACCAAAGACACCAGGCAGCAAAGAAGCTGGGTAATGATAGAGCAAGACCAGAGTACAAGGACAGCACAGACTGTGGTGGAAGGGTCAGAGTGTCTGCTGAGCTGCAACGTGAAAGCCTCTGAGAGCCCCTCTGTTCAGTGGCTCTTCCCAGATGGGACTAAACTGCAGGCCCCATTTAATCAGAAAGACAGCAGGTTTTCCATTCTCAGTAGCGGCCAGCTAATAATCAAAGCAGTAACTTACACTGATGGTGGTTTGTACCACTGCGTTGCCCGGGTCAGAGATGATGTGGACATAATGGCTTACAGACTTCTGGTCCAGCCTCCAGCTATTCAGGTTGCTGATTCAGACATAGTGAGAGTCGAAAAAAATGTTGGAGATCCACTAGTTTTGCCATGCAATGCAGTTGCCATCCCAGAGCCTCAGTTGAGCTGGATTCTTCCAAACAGCCAGGTCCTCAATGATTTCTCAAACTCATCAAAAGGCTATGTGTTTGACAATGGTACTTTGCTTATTCCAAAAAGCCACGTCAGTGATACTGGCCACTACCGGTGTGTGGCTGTCAATCAGCAGGGATCAGATCAGTTTGCTGTGAGGGTCACAGTAAATAAAATGGTGTCTGACAGGTCATTTAAAAGGATAAAACTGAAAAAGCGCCCAGGCTCAAAAAGTTTCTCAAAAACAAGAGGGCGGATTCTAGATGATGGAGGGGGATCAGGGGCAGGAGGGGTGGATGAGCTCCCACGAAGAAAGAACCACCTGAAAGACCGGGAAATATCCTTCAAACAAAAAAATGACCGGGTGCCAGAGGCTCAAATTAAAAAGGGGAAGAAAGGCAGAAAGAAAATGAAACTCTGGAAAAGTACCGATAGAACCCAGGACAGCAATGTTGCAGAAGGACGGCGAGTATTTGAGTCTCGAAGGAGAATTAATATGGCAAGCAAGCAGATTAATCCACAGCATTGGGCTGACATTTTGGCAAAGGTCCGTGGGAAGAATCTTCCTAGAACAACAGCAGCTACTGCCACTCCTTTAACAACTGCACTGCCATCAGTCATGCAGAAAACTACTCCAGTCCCTCATCCGGTACCTAGCCCTCCACCTTCAGAGACAGGAGCTGAAGGGATAGATTCCTCTGCTGATGCATTGCTTGTAGGGGAAGATGAGCCATTCTCAGTCACTGTTTCCCATGACAGTAAAGCATTTTCAGTCCAATCCATATTTACAAGGCCAGAAACTGAACCCTTCTCTGACCACAGAACTTTAGAAACACCTGTAAATATATACTCTGTAGAAATCCCTGTATCAGATCCGTATCTGACTGATGTCTCTGCAACTATGGAACCCCAAGGCCAGCAGCATCTGGATGTCCGGACTAGTGATTCAGTTGTAGTCAAAGAAAATATCCATGATCTCACTAAAGAACCTCTAACCAGACAAACTGTAACAAGCTCGCCTAATTTTCAGAGCAGTTCATTCACAGTGGAAAATGTAGATAGAACTGTATCTTCTACATCAGAAGAAAATTCTGCTTTTGCTGAGCTACCACTTGATGCTACTGTCCTAGCTGAATCTCAGACTGTGGATCTTCATAGCATCTTGGAGACAAGCGTGAAGTTAAATGAAGCGGACCCAGTGAGGGTTGACACCGTAATTTTAACACCTTCTCAGTTGGATGAGATCATCCCCACAGATCCTGTAGGCACTACTACTATTTCTTCATCTTCTTCTCCGTTTGTTACTGAAAAGAGCAATAACTTAATACACCAGCACAAAGATTTACCCACAGGTCAGACAAAAATGGCAGACCTAAGTGCAAGCTTTGCAGCTGTCACTCCCATCAGGGTTCAGAGGAAGGAAGAACCTGAGTCCCACAGGAATGCAGTGACTCAGGAAAGCACGTCCAGCAGTTATGCAGAGAATTATCAGGGAGAACATAGAAACCTGGCTACTCTAAAAACAGATCTCAGAATCACTTTCCCGAGTACTAATGCTCCTCATGAAACATTAGAGGGAATAAAAGCTGCTTCTTCCATCAGTAGATTGACCACTGTGGCCACAACAACAACTACTTATAGAAAGACCATGCCTTCACTTGTTACTCAGCATGGTAGAAAAAGACCTTATGGGAGAAGGAGATTGAGGCCAAACAGAATCCGACAAAGACCAAAGCCTTTCACCCCTGCTGTTTTAACCACGGAGGCAATGCCTGTCATTCCAAGAACACCTGTAGTTAAAGCTGTGACCAAAACTTCTGAAACTCTTGAAAGTCCTGATTTTAAAAGCAATGTCGAAATGCAGACGAAGAAAGAGGAGCATATGGAATACTCTCCTTCATTAGTTACTGATCCGGTTGTCTTAGAGAAAATTACCAAAATCAGGGAGGTGGTCACAACTTCCATCTTTAGGCCTACTGCTACTCCACCTAGAGCAAAACATGTGATGCCCTTTGCTGCTCCTGAAACCTTGGCACTTCCAGTGACTGCACCTATCGAGACTTTATCATCATCTGTTGTACATGATGCAGTTCCCACGAAGGAGTCAAGCACACCTCTGAAACCAGAGCAAAGCCAAGTGCCAACATACCAACCATTAGACAATCTGTCTGAGGAGAAGGGCACTAAAGAATATTTGAAAATTACAGATAATAAGGCAGAACAATCAAGCACAGCAACTGAGCGTATGAGCAGCTTTATACTGTCTACAATTCCAGAACCACAAGAAGAGCGTATCCTATTTGACTCAGAAGTTGTCATTAATGAAACAACTGCTGGAACATTCCAGCTGATATATCCCACTGTGACTGACTTAAATATTCCTGTTGGCACAGTGGAAGTTTTTAAGGACTTCTCAGCTTCAAAAGAGCCATGGAAGCCCATGGTATCTTTAGAAACATCAGCAGTAACTAAGCCACCTCAGCAATATGAGATGATTACTTTGTCCTCCTCCTTCAGCACCACAAAATCTCAGACTTTTCCACTTCGAGAAACAAAGAAATCTGTTGCTTCTCAATCTGGAACAAAGACATCTACCTTGGATAAAATGGACATTGTGTCACATGCATTTCATCATGATCCCACTTTGCAAACAACTGGAAAGCCTCTGGCTACGTCCACTGACTTCCTTCCGTTTATAAAACTTGCCACTCTTCCCCCTTCCATTTCAAGCACTTCACATCCTTCCATTCAGTACACCACCCAGGAAAGTAATGCCTTCAGTCAAGGGAGGCTCTCAGGAACAATGCGACTTGAAGCAGATGGTGACAAAACGGTGGTGAGCTCAAGACAGAAGGTACATCCTACTCCTTCCTCTGGCCAAAACAGGATTAGCATACAGTCAAAAGAGGAGCGGTTCAAAGAGATGTATAGTAGCAAGTCAAACAACAGTTTACTGCTAAATCCAAACCTTCCCCATTCACCCTCTGGAATGATACCAAGCCTAAACCATCGACTGCCAGTTGTGCCTCCAAAGCATGTTCCAGTAAGAGGCACAGTGAAGCCTCCATATATTGTAACACAAGGTTCGTTGCGCTATTTTATAACAAATCAACCTCTTCACTACACAAACAAACCGGAGATAACAGCATATGCAGCACATACCATCCAGGACAAAAAACCTTTTGCCTCTCAGAGAGAAACAGCTGCCCCAACACAGGCTTCTCCATTTCACAAAACAAATTCGTTCACTGCAAGCAAGTTCAGTAATCAAGGTCAGAACAGATACAATATTAATTCAAGATTTTTTGGAAATAACTATGTTCCAGATAACAGAGGCACATCAGGGAGACAACCAAGTCAAGGGATCCCCTATTATCCCAGTTCCAGAATGCCATTCCTTTTCAACAGAACAAGGATATATCCTCACTTAAATATGCATCCTAAACCAGTGGTCCCTAGTCAGCAAGTCCCAAAAGACACAAATGAGAAGAAGGTTGTCCAGGTGTCCCCTACTAAGATTTCATTGCAGAAAGCTACAGCTATTCCAGTGCCTCCAATGCCACATGCCACAACCACCACATCACCACCACCAGCAATTTTGAAGATTACCCCTCCAGCCCTTCAGCACACAAAACCACAAATATCCACTACAGCTCATCCTTTTAAAAGTGTCCATCATCGTCATCAAAAAGTTCTGTCTGTACCTCATGTGGGAGGCATTAAGCCACACAATTCAACTGTAATTCAGCCTGCCACTAATTTTAGGATACATGGAGAAAGACCTAAAATTATCACAAAAGGGTCTCAGAGCATATCCATCCTTGCTGAAACAGATGCTTTTATCCCTTGTGATGCAGTGGGGGAACCCAAGCCTTTTCTTACTTGGACAAAAGTCTCTACAGGTAAGACAAAGAAAAATATTTTTTTCTACACATTTTTTAAAGGATACAGATACTTGGGTTGTTGCATAGAAATGTAACATAGTTGCAGGAATAGTTAAAAAACCTAAAGAATATTTTCTGTCTCTTTTAATCATTATAGATAAAATGTGACTAATAGCAACTAATCATTACAGGTAAAAATAACTTAGCAATAACGTTATTGTAGTAAAAGAAAAGCTCTACCATTTAATGAGTTTGTTTTTTGAAGGGGGAATAGCAGTTATTCCCAGCAGTTAGAATTTATAATGACAACACGTTTGAGTATGCCTTTGTTAACATTGCTGCCTTAAATACTGATGTGTGTCATCTCCATGAGCAAGAGGAAAAGAGAAATTATGTAAAGATTTAAGGGGAATCCTAAAGCATAAAGCCCTTAGAAATTCCCACACTGTACAGGTTTGCAAGCTAGAATGGTTAGTTCTGCAATAGAAAGACTACTTTGAGCTATGGAGAGTGTCAGAAGATGTCATGTGATCCATCTGAAGTTGTAATTGGTGTTAAGTAAATCTAAAATCTTACATAAAACTTTTTCAATGCAACAAAGTATGTCTTAAAACCTTTGACTTTATCTTCCTTCCTTCCTTCCGTCCGTCCTTCCGTTCTTCATTTCTCCCTCCCTCCCTTTCCCCTCCTTTCCCTCCCTTTCCCCTCCTTTCCCTCCCTTTCCCCTCCTTTCCCTCCCTTTCCCCTCCTCCTTCCCTCCCTCCTTCCCTCCCTCCTTTCTCTTCCTTTTTCCCGTTCCCCTCCCCCTCCTTTCCCTCCCTTTCCCCTCCTTTCCCTCCCTTTCCCCTCCTCCTTCCCTCCTTCCCTCCTTCCCTCCTTCCCTCCTTCCCTCCCTCCTTCCCTCCCTCCTTTCTCTTCCTTTTTCCCGTTCCCCTCCCCTCCCCTCGCTCGCCTCGCCTCGCCTCGCCTCGCCTCGCCTCGCCTCGCCTCGCCTCGCCTCGCCTCGCCTCGCCTCGCCTCGCCTCGCCTCGCCTCGCCTCGCCTCGCCTCCCTCCCCTCCCCTCCCCTCCCCTCCTCTCCTCTCCTCTCCTCTCCTCTCCTCTCCTCTCCTCTCCCCTCTCCTCTCCTCTCCTCTCCTCTCCTCTCCTCTCCTCTCCTCTCCTCTCCTCTCCTTTTTCCTTCTTCTCACCTTCGCAGGAGCCATAATGACAGCCAACACCAGGTTGCAAAGGTTTGAAGTCTGGAAAAACGGCACCCTCCTTATCCGAAATGTTCAACTTCAGGATCGTGGACAGTATTTGTGCACAGCTCAGAACCTGCATGGCATAGATAAAATGGTCACTGTGCTCACAGTTGTAGCCCACCAGCCCAAAATTTTACTTTCCCGCTACCGAGATGTCACAGTCTATTTTGGAGACACTATAGCAATGGAATGTCAGGCTAGTGGGACTCCAAGCCCACATATTTCATGGATTTTCCCAGACAGGAAGATTCTGCAGACGGTAACCACCACAGAAAGCAGGATAATGCTTCATGAAAATCGAACCTTGTCTATCAAGCAAGCAACTTTTTCAGACCGGGGAGTTTACAAATGCGTAGCGAGCAATGCCGCGGGAGCGGACAGCATTGCAGTGAGGCTGCACATTGCAGCCTTGCCCCCTATCATCCAGCAGGACAGGCAAGAGAACATTTCCTTGCCCCTTGGTAGCAGCATTAACATCCACTGCACTGCCAAAGCTGCGCCTTCTCCCAGCATCCGCTGGGTGGTCTTTGATGGCACACAAATCCGACCTTCTCAGTTTGTCAACGGGAATTTATTTGTTTTTCCCAATGGGACTCTTTATATTCGCAACGTTTCCCCCAAGGACAGTGGGACCTACGAGTGCATCGCTGCTAACATGGTGGGAGCTGCCAGGAGGACAGTACAACTCCATGTGAAGAAGCATGCCTCTAATGCCAAGATCACTGGGAGCTCTCCTCAGAGGACCGATGTAACATATGGCAGCATCCTGCATTTGGACTGTAGTGCTTCTGGTGACCCCTGGCCTCGGATATTGTGGAGGCTGCCTTCTAAAAGGATGATTGATTCCCTACACAGGTAAATCTCTCACTGAGGTGTCACAACTAAATTATGATTTAGATGAAATTGGAAAAAAAGGCCATCCATGTCTGTACAAGTATAATTTTTGACTTCTGGGAGTTTTGAATGAGGCCCCACATCCCTAAGGAAGAATTTGAAATTGTTTCAAAAAATAGAAAAGTCATTTTCAAAAAGATAGCAAAGTCATTTTCACTTCAACTAATTTTCTCATAAGCTATCATACTTTTGAAAAGTCAGCTTCAGGTGTTTAGGATAAGTTGCCACAATTTGTCCTTCACAGCCACTTGTAAATGTGGTAAAAACTCCAGTGGCAAAAGTTAAAATATACAACTCGTGTACTGCTCATCCCAACGTGCCTAGTTTGCACAGAGTTGCATAGGTGCCTGTTTTTATTCCATGGGAGAAATAGGATCACTGAATGTTGTTTATCTCTTCTAAAATCATTATACACTATAAATATGGGGCAAAGAAATAATCTTGTAATGATTTAAGTAAGCATGATCATTTTAACACTGTTGTATAAATAGATGTCACCTTGCAATAAGGTCTGTGAAAACCCAGTTTGCATATAAATGCTTAATACCATCCCTTCTCCAATATTTATGACGCCAAGTAATACATCACTTCTCCAAAACTATAAGAACTGTTCTGAGATTTTGCTGAAAACCCAACTTCTGCTCTATAAATTACTCATTACTCACACTTTGACAGATGAGAAATGTACTGAAATGAAAATGTACGCTTATCAACAACTTTCTTGATAGCTGAATGCAGTCATCATTTTTTTTGTACTGACAAAAAATATATTTATGTGGCCTGTAGATAGCACAGAATCCAGAATCAATTTTATGCTAAATAACAATAGCAATAAAAGACTTCTATTTTTTCATTTTCTCTCATGTTCTTCATGTGACCTGTTTTACAAAACAGCAGATCATCTTTGAGGTGAAAGCTGGGGCTACTGAGGACATTAGTTTTGATCACAATGCACCAATCCCTTAGCAAAGTGGAAAGGAATAATAGCTTTTTAGCACGTTGAAAACACTTTTTTTTTTTTTTATATTTCAAAGCTTAGCAGTATTTTGCTTCTTTGTGATTGTTCTGAAGATTACCTGAGGCCAGAGGAAGTTGCTCATCTTAATTTGCTATCAATGTGCCAGACTCCATAATAAGCACAGAATCATTACGGTCCGTATAGGTTTGTGTAGCAAGTATCATTCAGAGATCCTGTAGTTGAATGTTGCAGAATACTGTACATGCAGTCAGAAGAGTAAAATATTCCACCACTTGGTATTCTATGGATGTTTAATGTTCAAAACCACCACTGAACTCTTGACTGTAACAGAATTGCTTGGTTACAAGCAAGTAGAATTGTTTTCTTCCATTTAACCTTTTGGTGGAGAGTGTCTCGGACATTTCAGACCATCTAATTATCTACCAATAGCAATGCTCTTCTTATTTCAGTATCATTGATGTGCCATGTTTGTTTCTGCAGGTTTCACTCAATAAGTAATACCCAAAATGTGATTTTGCAGCTCATGTTCTTTTCTTTTCTCTTTCTTTACAGTAGCTTGGAGACCAGAATCAAAGTATTCAGCAATGGGACTTTGGTTGTCCATTCAGTGACAGATAAAGATGCAGGAGATTATTTGTGTGTGGCCCGTAATAAGATCGGGGATGACTATGTGGTTCTCAAAGTGAATGTGATGATGAAACCAGCAAAAATAGAACATAAGAATGAGAATAACCACAAAGTCAAATACGGAGGGGATCTGAAAGTTGATTGTGTAGCCACAGGTCTGCCAAACCCAGAGATCTCCTGGGGTCTCCCAGACGGCAGCATGATCAACACCTTCATGCAGTCAGATGACAGCGGCAGCCGGACAAAGCGATACGTGGTCTTCAATAACGGAACCCTGTATTTCAATGAAGTTGGACTGAGAGAGGAAGGGGACTACACCTGCTATGCTGAGAACCAGATTGGGAAGGATGAGATGAAGGTGCGAGTCAAAGTAGTGGCTGAGCCCCCAACTGTCAGGAACAAAACATATGTCATTATTAATGTCCCCTATGGTGATGTTGTCACAGTAGGATGTGAAGCCAAAGGGGAACCCACTCCCAAAGTGACTTGGCTGTCCCCAACAAACAGGCCCATTCCTGCCCTATCTGACAAATACCAGGTATATAGGGATGGTACACTCCTCATCCAAAAGGCCCAAAGATCTGACAGTGGTAACTATACTTGCGTAGTGCGGAACAGTGCTGGAGAAGATCGGAAGATTGTGTGGATCCATGTTAACGTTCAGCCTCCCAGAATCAACGGTCATCTCAGTGCAATAACATCTGTGAGGGAGACAGCCATCAGGGATAGCCGGAAACTTATCGACTGCAAAGCTGAAGGCATCCCTGCTCCACGGGTGCTGTGGGCTTTTCCAGAAGGAGTGATCCTACCAGCTCCCTACTATGGGAACAGGATCACTGTGCATCGCAATGGTACTTTGGACATCAGAGAGGTGAGGCAGACAGATGCGGTGCAGCTCATATGCATTGGACGGAATGAAGGAGGGGAAGCAAGACTGATTGTGCAGCTCCTCATCACAGACCATTTGGAGAAACCCTCCTTCAGAGACCCTGTCAGTGAAAGGATTACGGCCATTGCTGGGCACAGCATCAATCTGAACTGCTCAGTCCAGGGGAACCCCAAGCCTAGCACGAGCTGGATCCTTCCCAATGGCACTGAAGTGTTGAGTGGCAGCCGTCTGCACAGATTTTACCATAAGAGGGATGGGATCTTACACATCAGCAGCCTTTCTGCAGGTGATGCTGGGACTTACCGATGTACAGCCAGAAATCCAGGAGGTTATGTGGAACGGGTGGTCTTCCTGAGGGTGGGACTCAGGCCAGAAATTAGCAATCAGTACAACAACCTGGTGAGCATCATCAATGGAGAAACTCTGCAGCTCCACTGCATCGCCCATGCAAACCAGCGGACACAGATCTCCTGGACACTGCCCAATGGGATGGTCCTGGATGCTCCTCAGGCTGTGGGTCGCTTCTCTCTGCTGGAGAACGGCTCACTAACAGTGCGTGAGGCTTCTGTATTTGACAGGGGCACTTACCTGTGCAAGGTGTCCACAGAGTACGGCACTTCTGTTATGAACGTGCCTGTCATCGTGATAGCCTATCCTCCCCGGATCACCAGTGAGCCAGCACCCGTCATCTACGCCAGGCCTGGAAATTCAGTAAAACTGAACTGCATGGCCATTGGGATTCCTAAAGCAGAAATAACATGGGAGCTTCCAGACAAATCACATCTGACAACAGGAGCTCAATCCCGTCTGTATGGAAACAAATTCCTCCACCCTCAGGGGTCATTAGTCATCCAGCAGTCTTCTCAGAGGGATGCAGGCTTCTATAAGTGCACTGCTAAAAATATACTAGGCAGTGATTCGAAAACAACGTATATACACATATTCTAACACTAAAACAAATGCCTTTGGCTGGATACTAGAGTTCAAGTCACTGCCAAGCAAGTGCAGCAAGGAAAGTACTGCTTGCAACAAAGCCAGGAAGGCTGAGGGCAGAAAAACCCCAACTATTTTCATGCAAAGTGCGTTGCTCTTGTACTCAATATGATATTATGTCCCTGCAATGAAAGGAGGCAGTAGTCATACTGATATTGGGGAGATTTAACACATTGGAAAAGGTCTTTAAATTGTTAAGACAGTGTAGTGTGTTTTTTCATGCTATCTAATAGCATCTGAGACCTGAAGTACTCTCTTTTTCTCAATAGTCCAAAGCTATTCCTTGTTTTAATAAGCACCTTAAAAGTACCAAAGAAGTATTAATGGTTCAGCTGCAGTGATAGAAGTGCTTTAGTAAAACGTAATTTTCTTTATACCCTGCAGCGCTTTTACATAATCTAGCCTTGTAGAATATGATTACTAACCTTTCTGCTCATTCTTCTATCAGCTCTTTGAAATCAGAGACTAATTTAGCAAATAAGAGTGACCTATTTTAATAAAAATACATGCAGACATTAGTTAACATACGAACAAACCTTTTCCAGCTACTAAGGACACTACAGTCAAATCATTTTATATTTTATATATATTTTTAAATCAGACTATGAGACTAGAAAGAGTAACAATGAACTTGGTCTCATTTTATAAATTATTGGTCTTTACAAGACTCTGATACATTACAGTGTTTTATAATATTAAGGTCAATATACTGTACATTTTATAATAAAAAGTATTTTCCAAAAATTTTATTTACTGTGGTTTTATTTTGAGAAAATAGGGAACTCCAAACACTAAGAGTATAAAGCGAAGTCAAAAAAAGACAGTCATGTAGTTTTACAAATACTCTTTATATTTCTAAACACGATTTCCTAATAAAAAATTACCACTCCTCTTATGTATATTTCAGGGTACATTTACAAATTTAATAATTCTGCAATCAAGGACGGTTTATTGGATAATGTATATAATTTTAATAGGATTTATCAATTATGTTATTGAAATAATTGCTATGAAGTGCTGAATATGCCTGTGTTTCAACAAATTACTCCAATCAGAGTTCTGAAAATGTTAGTCACCTTTAAAACATATGGAATCTCTGAGATGTTCCTGAATTCTTTAAGTTCTGATTGTTCATAAAAGTTATGCTCATGTTTCAGAGTATGATGAGAATAAAAGCTTTGTTTTTACTTTCTCTATTGATTAAAACTTATGATGGCAGAAGGTACATTTTTAAAAACTGTAAACAAGATTTCCTCACCCCTTAAATTTGTCCGGTTTAAGACAATTTTAAGGTTTTGAAAAATGCATATTTATCATCACAGTAAACAGAAATTAACTGCTTGAAATAAAAATCATTGGATTAGAAGTAGGATGTTAAATTAAATGACAAGGACAAGAACTTTGCTGAAGATACAAAAGGCATAATTTATGTGATAGAATATTTTATAAAACTTACTTTTTAAAAAGTCAGTTTGCTTAAAAAGTTGTAGTTTTCAGACAAGCAGTTATTAAAGTTACAGTTATGTTACTGACCTAATTGAATTAGCACTTGATTATGTTTTAGTTTCTTTTTTTATGGTTTAAACCCTTGGACTCTAAACCAGCGAAACAATGTTTAGGATGAAGCATGTGCCTACTAAATATCTGGCAGAGATGTAGCAGCTTTTGAGAGCAGCAATGAAGAAAGGGGCAAGAAGATTTTTAACTAGATTGTTCATGTCTTTAATGTGGCTATTTTCCTTTAACAAGTCACAGATTAGGTCTGTCTTTAGTTTCTTTATTTAATTTTAGCTTTTTCAAATTTGTCTTATAGCAGTTCTTGGAAAATTGTAATACATCTTTTAAGAGTCAGAAGCATTTTAGCATTGGAGTAGGAGTCAAGAACTTTTATTCCTTTGTCTAGTCTTCCACTAACACTTAAATGAATTTAGTGATATTCTTGGAAACTGAATGACTTCTATATATTTCCACTAAGCAGATTTTTTTTCTTTTAAGGGAAGAAAATAGAACCCAAAAATCAAAAGTTTGAACTGTTGGGATCAAACAAAGCAACTGATAATGTTTTATTCATCCATGCAGAATTTCCACTACTGCCAGTGGAAGTTTTGGAGACACAAAAGAAGAAAGACTTGGCTCAGGACCTTTAATTAATTCAAGTCAAGACTTACATGCTTGCAAAATTCCCTCAGAATTTGACTTAACTTTTTTTTTTAATGTATTCTAATTTCCATGGCATTTGCCTTTAGCCCTTTTATGAACACATACTCCCAATGAGATGACTATAAAATACAATTCTCTTCCAAAATAAATGTAACCACAGCTTAACAAGTATCATATGAACACTTTTTACACTCAAGCAGTGTTTGGCCGTATGTCCTATCTATCTTCTATATTCTCTGTGCTGAGATTCCAGTTTACTGGGATATCCATCTTGAGGTCATTTTGTATAAACAGTCTGTGCCAGGACTTCTATTCTAAGTCCTGAATCTACATGTCACTCCATGTGCTGAGTCATCCATTAAATGAAGGCAATCATAGGACTATGAATTTAAATCACAATATATTCCTTTCTTTTCATGTAATTATCTATAAATTATGTTAAATCAATGATGAATAAGCATTGCTTCAAGGACACAACACTTCAGTTTTGCTTTGGTTTTGGGTTTTTTTGCCAGAAGTCTTCATTTTTCAGACCAAGAAGCAGCCATGCATTCAAAGACAATGGAATTTGTTCCTTTTCTCATTTTGAAATGAGAAATGAAGTGCTTGCTTTTGGATTGAAGCGGTTTCACAATTTTTACTTCATCAAACAAAGCAGGTCCGGGATTGTTTCCATGGAAAGAAAAACTTACCATTCCTTGCTTGTTGCTTTGAAAATGGAGAAAAAAATATTTGAGATTTATTTTGGAGAAGCAGAGTAACAAGATGTCTCATTGCAACTGCATAGATTGCAAGTGACTGGAGTTGTACATACATTTTTTCCTTCGGCCTTCCTGAAAAGAGATTCACTGTGACCATATCCATAACACAACAGCTAATAACAAAAAATGGAGATGGGAATATAGGCCAGAAAAGCAAAAAAAAACCCAGGGAATTAAACAGAGTATTCATGTCATCGAAATCTGATAAATTCCTAAAACACTAGCCAGTTCACTTACATGTTTTACTGTTTATCTTCAAAAGCTCACGAAAGCAAATTGAAGTACATGAAGACTGAAGAAATGCTAAAGCTATAGTTGAGGAAACATAAAACAGCCAGACGCTCATATCAAGAGAAGTACTTTGTTTAATTCATTACTGAACAGTCAGCCTAAGACCACCTGTAGAATAACACAGTGAGAAGTAGCAGCTGCTGTGGAAGTTTCCACAACAAATCATATCACAGCAAGCTAGTTACCTTCTCACAAAAGTAATTAGTCCAGAGAATGGGAAGGGAGAACTTGTGTGGTATATCTTACTTTATCAGAATATTTTACATAGTCATGCAGGATGTTCTCATGTCCAAGCTAAAGAAATGTAATCTATCTATTTCAAAGTGGCAGAATAGATGTTCTCAAAACATTTAAAGAGAAGCCGTGAGTAACTGATTGTCAGTTCAAGGACATGTCAACTGAGTCCAGCTTAGCTCTGGTACCTCTCCTCATTTTATTAATGGCAGTCAGGTATAGAGAATACACTTTGAAAATATGTCAATGGTGTGAAACGGATTAAAAAACATTGGATGAAATAATTGCAATTCATAGTGATCTCTCTATTATATTGGTGAAATTATTAGAAATTAAATATTCTGTAAATAAAAATGCAAATTTGTATTCAAAAAGAAGAAATTGAATGCTTATACAGCAAACAGTTAGTGTAGAAGGAGTAGGAATTATACAAATTAACATGATGACATTTCAAAAAAACCCATTGTCATTTTGGAATCTGTACGAAGCAACATACTGTAGATAATTAGTCTCTTTGCAGCCAGGACAAAATACAAAGAAATTGGAAAAAATCCAAGAAAGTGTTTTAGGAAAAATAAATTATAAAGATAAGCTGAAATAAGATGAGTTTGTTCTGCCTAAGAAAAAAGGCCAAGTCTTAAATATAGCACTTAATCAAATGAGTAGGAAATCCTTACAGAGTGGTCAGTTGCTATTCAGGTTCACTGAAGTTAGTGTGAGAAATAACTCCAAGCAAGATGTAGGCTAGACACTAAGAAAATTTTGTAAGAGCAGTTGAACGATTTATTATTTTTCTTGATAGCATTTTGAAACTCACATCTTTGGAGGCAGTTAAAAGCAGTTTAACCCAGGATCTGTCACAAATAGTCAAGATCCTTGTCCAAGAAACACAAATCTTGGGGTTCTTTCAGTATCTACATTTATATCTTTCTTAGATTTTCCTAGGAATATGGCAGATGCTAATTCTACATAGTGGTAAAAGAAGGATTTGTTTACTAATTTTACTCATGGCTTGTGATTTTGTATATGCTTGTGATTTTTATCTGTGTAATCTTCATGATAATCTATGAGAGCTTCTTAATTGTTTCATACATGAGAGATGTGGACACCTGACAAATGTGTCCACTTTGACCACATCGTTATGTCAGAAACCTTGGGGGGAGGAGTTTCTAGGACCTCTTTACAATTCAAAGAGCTTAGCTGGCAAAGGCATCTCACACCAGACCTTTCACAGAATTGCACAGAGCATAAAATAAAGAACTGCAAGGGATTTAGGTTTTTATTTTACCAACCTGGGGTTTATTTATCTGTATATTTTCAAATAAGCATTCACCATCTTTCACTGTAGTCAGCTGACATGAAAATACCCTAAAAGCTAAACAAGCACATGTATAGCTTGGACACTCATTCCATCTCTTTCATTGTTTGCAACTTGACAATAGTGCTTTTTGAATGATGAAATGCAGTGTAAGTCCTTGCAGAGAACAATTAACATTAATCATCCCTCAAACATGTTTCCTGAAAAAGATAAACAATAAGACGGAAGTGATTGCACACAGTGGGGAAACACATGAAGTATATCATGGAGGAATATTATTTTCTGCTATCAATAGTGTCTTGCTTGAGGTGTTGCCATTTCTTTATGTACAAAGTTGAAGATCGGCTTGTGTGCCCTAGAGACATGGGGGTTTTGCAGCAATTCCTGTTGGCCTAACAAAGCATTCTGCTTTTCCCTGCAAATATTTTCTTGCTGGTTCAATCCAGTAACACCAGCACGGAACAATGGGTTAGCATAAATGTCACTAACTTTGGTAAATATCTGGGTTAGAATCATCTGCTACAAACTAACCAAGGATAGTCGAAGAACCACTCAAAATATTCACCCATTCCTTGAGCATCCCCATCTCTTTCTTCGTAAGGAAGTTGAGTTTCATAAGCAATGTAACAGAGAGAATTCAGTCAAGAGAAAGACAGTGGTGGTAATTGACGACTTTCCTATTTTTTAACAATCTTTTGTACATGTGAAGTTCTGATCCTCTAGTTATTCTTTTGAGTAAGCAAACAATTCTTTGGATGTAGACACCTCATATTTCTTTCCTCCCCATGGCCAGGATCCACTGTTACTCTTCATATCGTGAGAGTGATGCATCTGACACCCGGGGTGATGGGACAGGGAAGATGCTATGACATTGGACTGCAGATGCTCTAACATTGGCTTGCAGCTGTGTACCACCTACTAAGCACTTTTTTGAGTGTGGAGCCTCCATAAAGGGAAATGCATGTTGGCAACAGTACCATAGTATGGCTTGTTCCCTACTCTGTGACCCCATTCATCAAGCACAGCTGGCTCTAGCATCAAAGAATTCACAGACTGGACATGTCTGATGTGCCAGATCACCAAGTGGGAAAGAGGCCTAATTTGGTGATGTCTTCCAGCTGCCAGGGACTGGAGATGGCGGCCGGCAGTATGAGTCTTGACAGGTGTGGGGGTGGAATGACATGAGTTGGATAGTCAGGTTATAAAATTAAAAGAATGAGTGGTGCTGTCACAACTGATTACTGCCTGTATAGCTCTGTATCCTCAGAGCTCACCTGACATCATATGCACATTCCATAACCCCTAAATTAACAGTACACGTGTGGGCTTCATGGCTACCTTTGCTCCCAGTATTAGTTAAAAAATCATTAGACTGACTCAAAATGAGATTTTTTTCCTTTTTCAACTACAAATTTTCTATGGACTAAACCACAATACTCACCTACTAAGAACTGCTCTGCTTTTATGAATCTTATGATACCAGACCACATGAAAAATATCTTCCAGTATAAACAATGAGTCTGCCTCAGTTGATGAGGACTGGGTCAGGGATGAATTAAGCTGTCTGGACATCCATAAATCCATGGGTCCTGACAGTGTGCTGAGGGTGCTGAGGGAGCTGGCAGAAGTCATTGCTAGGCCACTATCCATCATCTTTACTAAATCCTGGGACACAGGACAAGTGCCTGAGGGCTTGAGGAAAGCAAATGTTACTCCATTCTTCAAAAAGGGCAAGAAGGACCCAGGCAACTACAGACCGGTCATCCTCAATTCTATCCCTGGAAAGTTGATGGAAAGATTTATCTTTGGTGCTGTCTCTAGGCACATCAAGGATAAGAGGGTTGTTAGGAGCAGTCAACATGGTTTTACAAAGGGGAAGTCATGTTTGACTAACCTAATAGCCTTTTTTGACTAATCTAATAGCCTTTTATGAAGATATAACCAGTAGATAGATGATGGTAGGGCAGCGGATGTGGTTTACCTTGACCTCAGTAAAGCATTTGACACCGTCTCCCACCACATCCTCATGGCTAAACTGCGAAAGTGTGGTCTGGAAGGTCAAGTAGTGAGGTGGATTGAGATCTGTTTGAAGGGAAGAAGCCAGCGAGTTTTGATCAATGGGACAGTCTAGCTGGAGACCTGTATCTAGTGGAGTCCCTCAGGGGTCTGTACTGGGACCTGTATGATTCAATATATTTATTGATGACCTGGATGAGGGAATAGAGTGTACAGCCAGCAAGTTTGCTGACACAAAACTAGGAGAGGTGGTTGACACACCGGAGGGCTGTGCTGCCATTCAGCAAGACTTAGACAGGTTGGAGAGTTGGGCAGGGAGAAGTTTAGTGAGATTAAACAGGGGCAAGTGTAGGGTCTTGCATCTAGGGAAGAACAACCCTTGGTACCTGTATAGGTTGGGGTCTGGCCTGTTGGAAAGCAGTGTAGATGAGAGGGAAATGGGGGTCCTGGTGGACAACAGGATGACCATGAGCCAGCAATGTGCCCTCATAGCGAAGAAGGCCAATGGCATCATGGGGTGTATTAGAAGGGGTATGGTTAGTAGGTCAAGAGAGGTCCTTCTCCCTCTCTATTCTGCCCTGGTGAGACCACACCTGGAATATTGTGTCCAGTTCTGGGCCCCTCAGTTCAAAGAGGACAGGGAACTCCTTGAAAGAGTCCAACACAGGGCCACCAAGATGATGAAGGGAGTGGAACACCTTCCTTATGAGGAGAGCCTGAGGGAGCTGGGCCTCTTTAGCTTGGAGGACACTGAGGGGTGACCTTATTAATGTCTATAAATATGTAAAGGGTGAGAGTCAGGAGAATGGAGCCAGGCTCTTCTCAGTGATGCCAGCGATAGGACAAGGGGCAACAGGTGCAAGCTGGAACATAGGAAGTTCCATGTGAATGTAAGGAGGAACTTTTTCACTGTGAGAGTGATGGAGGACTGGAACAGACTGCCCAAAGAAGTTGTGGAGTCTCCTTCTCTGGAGACATTAAAAACCCGCCTGGGTGTGTTCCTGTGTAATTTAGTCTAGGTGATCCTGCTCTGGCAGGGATGTTGGACTAGATGATCTTTTGAGGTCCCTTCCAACTCCCAACGTTCTGTGATTCTGTGATTCATAAACCCTTAATTACTAATCTGGAAAAGAGGCCTCATAGTCAAGAATGACAAATGCATGTAGCTTCCATAGAGCCAGCAAGAAAATATCCCAGTAGAAACAATAGGAAAGTACTTGGACTCTATAAAAAGAAATTCTTAACAATTTCTTAACTAAATCTTTTTTTGTTTTGTTTTGTTTTTTAAATAAAGTGGTCCCATGAACTCTTAAGGAAGTTGAAAATCTGAGTATTTTAAAAGCAAGGAAAAATATTGCCATTGGGAATTGGATATTTGATACAAGGCAGTTTCTTATATAAAATGGAAGCTAACATCTAATTTTGTTCTTTTAAAATACAACACCTTGTCAAAGTTTCTTCAGACTGAGCAGGACAGATACTAGCCTATTCCATTGTTTTTGAAGATCCTGGCAGTATTTTGCTTAATATCTGAAGAAAAGCCTTACTACTCAGTCATAGTGTTATTCCAGTACTCATGAAAGCTGTGTTTACATAAATTACAGTTATTAAAAAATATAACAGGCATGTTATCATAATATGTTCTTAGTAAGGTATTGTAACCTGTAACATTGATATAATTAAAATGTGTTTCTAATCATAGAATGGTTTGGGTTGGAAGGGACCTTAGAGATCATCAAGTTCTAACCCCCTTGCTATGGGCAAGGCCATCTCTCACTAGACCAGGTTGCCCAAAGCCCCATCCGTTCTGGCTTTGAACATTTCAGGGATGGGGCAGCCACAGCTTCTGGGCAGCCTGTTGCAGGACCTCACCACCCTCAGGGTGAAAAATGTCTTCCTTATATCTATTCTAAATCTACCCTCTTATGGTTTAAGGCATTACCCCTGGACCTATCATTACATGCCCTTGTAAAAAGTCCCTCCCCTGCTTTCCTATAGGACTCCTTCAGGTACTGGAAGGCCGCTATAAAGTCCCTCCAGAGCCATCATCCTTGTGTCTCATGTGTAACACAATATGGTGTGTGTGGACAAGATGATTGCTTATAATCTAGTCAGGAAGGGTGAAATGAGTTAATCTATGAGGTTGCTGGGAGAAAAAAACCTCACTCCAGAACTGAAAACCACATTCTGTTTTCCCTATTCTGCAGTAAATTTCCTCTAAATCCCTTATACCAACTCTTTTGTCAATATGTGCTCCCTCTCAGACAGTTCAACTCATTAGTTTGCTAAAAAACTAATTGAGTTGGGAGAGGAATGTGGGCAGTGTATAGTTTTCTGTCTGGTTAGAGAGCTGAACTAGCTCATCCCAGTAACAGGTGAAAGGCCCACGACTTTGAAAGGAAATAGGCAGGGATCTGGGGTCAAATGAGGAGAAGCAGGAGCCCCTCTTCCATCAGCAGTCAACTGCTAAGCTGGCCCTAACATTTCATCTGACTATGCCTTGAGAGTGAGTAAATGGAAAAAATAAATCCTTTAGAATACAATGAGGTTTTTATATTATAACTAAACCGTTCAATATACATGCCTTTGTATAGTCTTGTGAATGCTTTCCTGAAGCATACGTAAGCGTACATTTGTAACTCTGTGTAGTGACCCTGACCAGAAAACCACCATCGATGGAGGAGTCAGTGACCCACATCACATCTACTCTGAGCAAGTGCAGGTCTGTGCAGTCCTGCACATACAGCATGGCCTCCGGACCCACCTTGTGCTGCTCGCATCCCTCGGCTGTAAGATAAACTTGGCCAGTGATTATAAGAGAGGAGCCTACAGGCCGCTCTCACTTGGTACCAGCGATTACACCACCTGCATGGCCTTGCCTTTATCTAACAGTGCAGCAACAAGTTCACACATTATTATCTTCTTTCTTTGACAGTAGAAATGATGAATAGGCTTGTTTTCTGTTAAAGAGTAGCTCAAATGACCAAACTGAGGCAACCCCTACCGCAGATGGGCTCTGCACAGCTTGCTGCACTCTGATTAGAGGCCCACTCAGTACCATACAACTCAGGGTTTCCAACACCCAAAGGGAGGCAAGGTTGTTTATACCACCCTCTCTGGCTTTACAGTGCCAGCATTAATAAATGCTATTTTAAGCAATACTTTACAGAGTGCCTTTCTTACTGGGTTCATAATGAACTGGTACCTCCTGGTGCAAGGCACATTGTATTCATTCCTGTTGATAAAGCTGTACAGCCTCATAATCATTCCTCTGAAGAAGTGTTCTCTTTTAAAAAGTCAGGGTTGTTAAGAAAGAGGATACCCAGGCAAATTAACTTTTACAGTAACTTTCATTGTTTTCAGAAAATATAACTTAATTGCACATTCTCTAAACTAGAAAGGAGGAATTCTTTGAACTGAATTTGTGTCAAGTTTATAAGGCCAGAAGAATTTGCACAGATTTTTCTCTGTATTCTGGATGACGTGAAGAGTTACCCTCAAATGGACCATATCCTAGCATTTCTCATAACCTTGCACAACAAAAGTAACCTTAATCTATACCCTAGTCACCTCAGCACACTGAACACACAATTACGCTTAATAACAGCCACGAAGCTAACAATAATTAGAAAAGCAAGTGTCCCAAGAGAATTTCTTTTCCCCTCATTAATGAACATTTGGCATACCCTGGGAAGCACTATAAGACATGCATTTGCAACAAAGGTCTGCTTGACCCCATGAACTTATGCTGTATGTCATGCTGTTCCATCAGTCATAGTGTTTTGACATATAAATGGTTTCTTGCTGTATCAAAAGAAAGCCATGTGAAGGGTTAAATGGAGAGGAAGCACAAGGTGAGACTCTGGATACATGACCCCACAGCTTCAAAATTATCTGAAATAAAAGGTTTGGGGGACTGAGTTTTGAGTTTTCTTCACTAGGAACCTTTTTTTTTTTTGGTATTACAGATTTCATTTTTAATTCATTTGGGCTATGTGGTGCCAAGTCTTTAAAACAAAATGTATCCTGTTATTATTTATTTGTTAGTTAAGAGGATGAGAAGACTCATTTCTTTTCTCTCTGATTAGCCTCACGTAAAACAGGATAACATCGGGATACATAACACAGAAATATATAACATGAAAAACTATTTGATCATGGAAGACTTACTCAGCAACGATTGGCTCTTCCTCATTAGAGAATTCTTCATACTGAGTGATGTAGCCCATCAGCCAAATTCAATTACAGAAGACTAGAACTGTGACTCCTGACACTGTATAGTTTTCTATCAAACAAGAAAACAAAAAATAGCAGTAATTAAAGATGTCAGTCCATCCCTGAAAGAAAAACGTAGCTCTGAGTAATTTATTATTCTGCATCATACCGAAAATATCCTAGCTTTTGCCACCCTTGCTACAATCCAGTTGAAGTTGAGAAACCTATATATGCAGCAAAGTATTGTTAAATATATACTGAAATGTGAAAATGTGATTCTTGGTATGGGAAAAACAAAATGGCTAAGATCTGTCACCCATTAAACAAGATCCAAATGGATTGTCCCATCCCCATTGTTATGGATGTTATGTGAGCCTATGTGCCTGTGGAAAAAAAAAAAAGAAAAAAAAAAAAGGAGGAGGTTGGAAGCTGTTTTTTATGTCCAATTTCCAATAGCCAGGGTCATAGTGATTTACTCCCAAAAGTAATCCTGTGTCATTCAGCATGGCTGTCTGTGTCTTAATC
The DNA here is from genome assembly GCA_027925045.1 of Hypotaenidia okinawae. NCBI lineage: Eukaryota > Metazoa > Chordata > Aves > Gruiformes > Rallidae > Hypotaenidia > Hypotaenidia okinawae. Next base: position 140,605,547 of record BSDF01000001.1, read on the forward strand.
TGCTCTCAGTCTCCACCCAGACCAAATGCCCCGATAAAAAAGTTAGGTTTGAGCCACTATATCGAGTTAATTATAAATTAAGGATAACATCCTGTTCTTACATCCATTTCCTCCAAAGATACAGATCCAGGTATGTGTAAATGTGTATGCATGACCCTCTCTCTTATTTTAGATAGGTGTGTGTGTGTGTGTTTGTCTTTCTTCATGTGTATATTTTATGTAGTTTTATACATACATTCTCTTTGCATATACATGCATATAGAGATTTTTAAAAAATTGTTAATGTACACTCTGCCCTTCCTGTGTAGATAATAAGGAAGATAAATTGTAGAGATACGTCGAAGAAATTAAAATAAAATTTGTCCAAACTTTTTTGGCCTGGTAAGAAAAAATATGGCCTTTTGCCTTGACTGCAAAGTATGAAGTGCTGTGCAGTCCTGCAGAATGAAATCCTTGATTTGAGGAAGAACAGCCATTGCTCCAACATGCTGGAATACTACACTTGCCTCAGGATAGTTGAGGGACCATTTCTGATGATTTTGGAAGTACCTAGATATTCCACTTCACTCAGGGGCTCAGCCATTGCTTTTCCTGGCAAAGGAGTATCTTCCAGCACATCTTTGAATTGCCTCCCTTTATTTTTCTCGTCCAGCATGACATGCTTTGGAAATTGGTGACCCAGCTGCAGATGCTACAGTGAAACAGCAAATTTTGCAATGCTTTGATCATCTCAGGAAAACTCTCAGCTCTGGAAGTCTTTTATCTTATATTATGCCAGCATGATTCAGAGAAGGCACTAGCAGTAACTATCAGTAGCTAGCATATGCTAATGTTACTTGAATGAGATTTACAATCTACGCAAAGAAAAAGAGATTTAAAAAAAAAATCAAGCTTGATTTTTCTGTCTCGTTTTTGAGCTTGCTTGGTTTTCCTTGGCCTATTAATAATATTACAAACGAGCTGTGAAGGATCACACTGTACATTTAAAAATACACATTTTTAAAAGGTATGGATGGATTTTTTTAATTGATTGTTTTCTGTGTCTTGTTACGTTTCTCTTAAAAATGCAAAGCTCCCCATTTTTAAGACTGCCAAAATCTATATCTAGCACAGCAAGAGAGAAACATTGTCTGTTGAACGCCAGCATGCTTGGCTGATGGTGCATATTTATACAGCACTTCCTATTTAACCTTTCACTCTACTTTTGTACTAATCTGGAACACATACTGAGAAAGATAATAAGCAAGATTACAAGATACAACAGGCAAGACATGCAGAAGTCATCAAAAGAATTATTGCTGTTATAACAGGCTGAGAGAGAATAGAGGCGAGTGAATAAATACTGCTTTGTTTTATGTTGGTGTAACCCTATTGATTTTGGCAAGATGAGATGGTTGAAAATTAGGGAAGATTTCAGCCTGTGGTCCTAGCTGATATGTAAATATGGCACAGTTAAACTTTGGCAATTACTCTTCAGAGAAGAAAAATATAGAGGATGCAGAAAACAAAGTTCTGTCAGATTTAATGTAGAAAGACACCGCTTTTTTTGAGTTTACTTTCTATTATGATTATTATAGCACTGAGACTATCCTCTGAGTTTTTCGTTCAGGAAACATATAAAAGAACCATTATGTTTGGCACCCATTTTCAAATCACAGGACAGTAGCTGGCAGGTCTTTGTGTAAGAACAGTATATTAAAAACAAGCACTGAAAATGCTGGAAAGAATGATAAGAAAAAGAGAACTGAACATACAAAGTGAACAAGAACAGCACCAGAAACCACTGGATTAAGTCTTTGAAAGATTTATTTGCATGGTAGTACAAAAGTGAACTGCCTAAACTTGCTAAGGTCTGATTATTTTATTCCATTCCATGTGTTCATTAGATTAGAACAACACTCAGACACTGAGTCTTACTGCTACATTAGCTGCATAAAGACTCTGGAAGAGTATATGAAACTATCGACTAAGTAATCCAGTAACTGCAGCCTTTGCATCTTTGGGGGGCAGTGGTGGGGGACTGTTTTATAGGCATAGCAAGCAGTAATGTCTAAATTAAAATTGCCTAATTCAATGGAAACACTGAAAGCCTCAGTTTGCCGATATTTATAACTTTGCTAAACTAATTGTTTGGATTGAATTTTTCCATGCTTGTCTTTTGCTTCTGATTCAGGATTTATGTTTTTATTTTGCAGTCCTTGAAGAGTACTGCTGAAAATTGCTCATCTGTTTCCAAAAATAAAGTTAAGCAGAAAAATTCTGCCAATATTGTAAACATTTTCCAGCTATTTCATTGAAGCATTTGGTGAAGACCATGATGTTTAGAAGAACATAATTCTAGGATCCAAGATGCATGCGCGCGCACGCGTGTGTGTGTGTGTTCTGTTTTACATCCCAATCTCAGTTCACTCCTTCTTACCCCAAGTGATGTGTATAAGGGTAGAACAACACATATGACTCCCAGCAAGAAAATGCTGTGAACTAAATTCTCAGTGGTGCCCCCACATCCTGTAAGTATTCTACATTCAAACTTGGGGAACAAGAACCTAAAATTAAGTTGCCACATGTACACATGTTCAACGTCTTGCATAATAGGCTGGGCGTCTTCAGTGTGCCTGAATAAACCTCAAGTTAAATTGAATAATGATTTGATCTGCTTACAAAGTATGGCAAAATTTGAAAAAGCTGAACTAGAGTACAGGGAAAGGAAAATAAAAACCAACAGAAAAAAATCCACATGTGAAAGCAAGATGAATACATGATACCACAGGAATGTATTTTTTAAATTATTGACTTTGATGAATGCAGTTATATTGAAATAAACATCTAGTTCATTGCTGGTTAAAAAAAAATCAAACATATTTCTAAATACATAAAGATAGGTAAGTATCAGACTGATGAAATCCCTCTGCTTTTTAATACAACGAGCAATTTAAAAAAAAAAAAAAGATATCCTGCTCTCCTGATCTTCCAGTTTGGACATCTGTTGGAGCATCCTAGGGACTCCTGCAAACTCACATGCCCAGGCCTTCTTTCTCTTAAAAAAATTTACTAGGCAGCACAAAGGTGGATGACATGCCAGTATCAATATGAATACAGGATACTGGGAATTCAAAACCATCCCTGAGCTCAATAATATAAATAAATGTGTTCATTGTCAAACAGACTAAGAAGAAAGTATTGTTTCTTTAGAAACTTTCCAGGTTCTTTTTTTTGCTTTCTTGATCTAAGACAGGGCCTGCTTGACTGACAAGCAATCACAATAGGGCAGGAAGGATATTTGATTCAAAAGATTAAGTTTACTAGGTGATGCTTACAATAGCAGCCATACACTGGATTTCCTTTCTTTCAGGATTGTCTGCAATAAAACCCATCTGGACTTCAGCTGCCATTTACCTAAAGTGTAAAAGATGGGTGCCTGTTGTATGGCCAGATACATACCTAAATAAACACACAAACTGAAAAGCAAAATTGAGAAGAATACCATTATGTAATGGTGTCATGTTCTTCGGGTGTTCTATGCAGTGACATTGAATCAAAATGACATGAGATGTCAGAACAAATACTTCTGAAAAAAAATAATCATAATTTCACTTTGTTTAAAGATTATTTGCACTAAGAGCAGTATGAGCTGTGTTACATGTATTTACCAAAATAAAGCAGACCTAAGGCAGCATTTGCTAGCAATGAAAACAAAACTGGAAAACAACTCATGAATGTATTATCAGAGTAAGTAGGTAATCACTGCCTTTGATTCCTTGGGTTTTTTTTCCAATTCAGACTTTTTATTTAGTTGTGGTATTAGTGCTTCCTGCTTATTATTCCTCACCACATTGCGTTTCCTTATGTTTCAAAATCTGCTTCTGTAAGGTGATAATTATGGGCAAGATGTTACACTGGTTTATATTGACATAACACTGGCTTTAGATCAACTTCCTGTCTATTTCCAAAACTCTACTTCAGGAATGTGGGCACCCAAAAGTGAATATAGGATTAAAGACATGTATCATGACCTCAGGCAAGGCTTTTATATGTAATGTATCTTTCAGTTGTTTCAACTGTATTAGTTGCACTCATAAAATTTATTGCCTTTTTCTCCTAGCCCTGCCTTGCTTTTGTCAGTAGATCTTTATGGTTACAATGCTTCACGCTTTTGGTTGAGGAGAACTGGAGAAATTGGAAAAATTGAATACTCCTGAGTAAATCTGTCAGATTCTTTTCAAATTTCTCAGGACAGAGTATTTCTAGTATTAATGATGTTGAGTACCCTCCTTTTCTTTCTCATCTTAATTTGAGAGCCTTCTAGGGAGCAACATTTTAAGGAAAGTTGTTATCATTGGTTCCACCCTTGCATTGCTCGTCTCTGCTCTTGATTTGTACTTGACTAAGTCCTCCAAATTCAAAGTATCCTCTATATAAGGGGGTGGGGGGAAAGAAAAGACGTATATGATTCCCTTACGGTTTCTTAATGAGGATCATGAGATACACTTTTTGTAGGTTTTCACTGGAAGAAATTAGAAAAATTAGGGATAGCTTGTATTCCAGTTGCTGTGTACTGGATTCAATCTGTATGGCTTTTTGAGACTCTGTTTTGAACAATTAAACACCTGAATACTGTAATTCCTTTCAGTTCTATATTACTCTTGTTTAGGTTACATCAAGGAAGGTATTTTGATACCGCTTTTAAGCAAAAATAAACTCAAGCATGGTGGAGCTGCTCAATGTTCATCTTAGAGGGGTTTCTTCTTCAACTATGTTCTGCCGAAGTCAAAATCTGGGTACCTACACGTCTCCTTGTTGTTTACACAGTCTTTTCAATTTGGGATATTTTTTAACACACTTCATGATTTTAACCTAAGTCATTCTTAAAATTACTGACTTTTAAAATACATTAACGTATTTCCCGAAACACAAGATTCTTTTTAATCTTATTCTCCTCAGTCCTTGCATTTCTAGGAGTTAAGTTTTCCTATCTCCCCAGTCAGTCAAATCAGGATTCTTTATGAAATATTTCTAATGTAGATCTTCATTTTGATATTTTAGCCACACAGTAATAATCTTCTGAATGGGGCCAGAAATTACTGAATTTGGGCTTTCATTCTCACCAATTGATTTAAAAAGAATGTTTGGTAAATGAAATATTGTCAAAAGAGGTCTCAACACAGGTCACATGTATTTTCCTTTGAGGTCTTTGTCTTTGGGACTTGACTGTAGTCAACCAGATTGCCACCACTGTGATGATGCTATGCACAGGCAGACAGAGGTTGAAAAGACATGACAGAAAGTGCCGTCTCATTTGGATACTTAAAACATGCATTTGTTTATATTGTATAACTTCCTGAGCATTCCTCACCTTAGCAGCCCAGCCCTGCTGTCAGCAGTTTTGAAGTATTTGTTATTTTATACACTGTGGATTCCTCTGTGCTCATCTTCCATTTATTTTCAGTTGAAAGAATCTTTGCAGCTTTCATTTAAACTTGTTTTGATTTCTCCTACTGTATCTGCTGGAACTGGCGTCACATTCAGATGCCAGTGGTTTTGTTTACTGCTATAAAAATATCCCTGACATAATATGTCAAGGAGATTGATGTATATTTTATAAAACTTTTTTTCACCTTTGTCTTGGTTTTAGCTGAGTTAGAATTCATTTTCTTCATGGTAGTTGCTAGTTGGATCTGGAAATATCTGGAAAGGGCGTTGATAATAGAGAGGCCTTTTCGGCTTCTCACCCCACCAGCAAGGAGGCTCGGGGTGCACAAGGAGTTGGTAGGGGACACAGCCAGAACAGCTGACCCCAACTGACCAAAGGGATATTCCATACTATATGACATCATGTTCAACGTATAAAGCTGAGGGAAGCAGAAGGAAGAGATGGAAGTTCAGAGTGATGTCATTTGTCTTCCCAAGTACCAATTATGCATGATGGAGAACCCTGGTTTTCTGGAGATGGCTGAACACCTGCCTGCCCATAGGAAGTGTAAAGCTTTTGCTTTACCTATTAAACTGTCCGTATCTTAACCCAAGAATTTTCTCACTTTCACTCTTTCGATTCTCTCACATCCCCCCAGGGGTGGAATGAGCAAGCTGCTGCATGGTGCTTAGTTGCCCAGAGACGAGGTTAAGCTGCAACAAGTCCTTTCACAATATAGGAAATATTTTTAAAAATTAGTATAGTCATTGGTATATTTTCCTGTTACAAGCACAAATGGTTTCTATAAAAACATATTGGGGTTTAAAACGCTGCCACAAACTCTGATAACTAGAACACATTATACAGATGCTTTCTACAGTTGTCTGCTTTTGCCTTCAGTCTAGTTCTGGGTAAAATTTTCATGTTATTGTCCTTAGGAAATACATTCCAGTTATTGATTCATAAATTTAAGGTGACTAGTCAATCGCTGTCAAAGAGGGTACCCACTCACTTAAGAGCTTTGCTGGGTTAGGACATTTTTTAAGTCACCTGCCAGGACTGTGTTTACACTGAGATACAATAGCCTTCCTAGCCTGAGCTATCCTTTCCTGAACTGGAAAAAATCATTCCCTTTTCATCCTTTCTTGGCAGAGAGTCAAACTGTTTGGTTTCTCACAAGAAAACTAATTCACCCCGTAGAATATTTTTCTTGATTTATGTCAGGTTTTGTTATCATTTTACTAATCTATCAGTCCAACAGTTTTAACAAGCCTGCAATACCTCTTTGAGCCTTCTTTCCTATCACTCCAAAAGGAAGGAAATCAGATATTTTTCATTTTAAAAAATTAAAAAATAAAACCCTAAAAGTAAACCCAGGCAAACTCAGAGGCAGCTTTATTCCTAATAAGGTGACATAGCTTTAGCTATAAAAACAAACATCGTCAAAAGTATAAACTAGATCTATTGAAGGATTTAGCACAAAGTCCTGACTTATTTTGGGGCTAGGCTGCAACAGGGAGGATGAAAAATTTGATACCAAAATCCAAATCTGATTTATGTTTGAGAAACTAATTTTCCCTAGTTGACTGAAATTCTGCCTGGAGAAAATTCCACCTGAGCAATGCTGTGCAGCTATAGTCTCTTCAAATCCTAATCAGAAAATAAAGACCAGTGTGCTTGCTCTGAGCAGTGATACTCATTCATTGATGTCTACACATCATGTAGATGCATTTGTGCACCTGTCTTCCCTCCTTTCCTGTCTAATCCCCAATTAAAACATCTGTAATTAATATTGTCATGGAGGGACTTCTCCATCTCTCAAATTTGATGTCCTCAGTTACCCTCTCTTCCAGAAAGGGATTAATTGTATGTCTTTCAGAAGTGCCCTAACTGAGGTCTTCCAGAGGTGACTTTTTCTGTGCCTATTTACCTCAAATTAAGAAAATTATTTATTTATGGAATCACAAATAGGTCAAAATGCTATATCCACTCTTCATTTTTAACTGGATTTTGCTCCTATTGTCCTATGGGGAGGCTGTTTCAGCACCTTAAACCTCAGATGATTAGGTGTTGTGGTGGTTTGACCCTGGCTGGAGGCCAGACACCCACCAAAGCCGCTCCATCACTCCCCTTTTCAGCTGGACAGGAAAGAAAATATATGTTGAGAGGCTTAGGACCCTAGATAAGGACAGGGAGGTGTTGTTTAATTACTTATGCTTTTGCTTTCCATTTAAATTCACTTGCTCGATAAGGCCCCACCCAAATTACTTTGTCCTTGCGGTTTCTATATAGTGTCTTCACTACTTGCAAAAAAAAATCCCATTACTAGTATAATTTTCTTCTGAGTGTTTTCCATAATTGCATAATTTTCAATGGTACTTCATTAATAATAGCTGACAATCACATGAACTTCCAATTCAGGGGAATTAAAGCAAATTCCTGTATAAAGCTTTGTGTTCATACAGGTTTGAGACAATTTGTTCAGCTTTTCATGTTATCTCTTAATATTTCTATTTCAGACTGTCATGATATGCATATAATTTTTTACATTTTTTATCTTTTTTGAGAAGCCCATGGGACTTACACTCAATAGAGACTGAACCTACACTGTCTCTTACTTTGGTTTAGTGTTATATCCTGTATCTAAGACAAAATCTACTCTTTGATTCCTCTATAAATATCCTTTCAATAAAAACCCCGACAATTTTTATTTACGAGGAGGTAGGTCAAATAAGGGGAGTAATCTTTTCCTTACTTTGGAATAAATTTCACATTTTTTCTTTCTTTCACTCACTTCCTCCTTCTAGATGTGGATTATGCTTTCTCTTGTTCAAGATAACCTAAATATCAGCTGCTTTCCTCTTGGCATCCAGTCATCATGCAAGAGTTCTTCCTGCTTTATTGCAGTAGATAACTTCTTTTTTCTGCTTTACCTCTGCATCTTTCATTCCTTTCTGTGACCTCCGGTGTACTAGGTCTTTTCTGCCACTCAGTTCCCCAACAGGAGTTCCCGTGACCTGATGGTCCCATGCTTACACATGTCATTGTGCTTGTCCAGATAACATAACATCCTGCGTTCATGAGATGACTGCAAATCCTCCTGACCATCTCACTCATTAGACTTCCTCCAATTCTGTCCTGTTTTTCAGATGTCTTTATTCTATATGCTCTGCCAATGAGGCAAAACATGCAAGAGTTTTTAGCAAGGTTTTCACATGTGCTTGCACCAGTATCCAGTCACTTTTGCTGTCTCTTTGTTCTTCCAGATCTCTCACTGCTGCTCTTGGTTGTCATCTTTGAAAGAATGGGAAAAGGGCATGTAAGACTATGATTGCTGCTGTCAAGACACCAGCAGTTTGATTATTTGCGCCTTTACCTTTGGGTAGTCCTGCTGTCTGAATAGCTTTGGAATTAATTACATAGCAGTAGTGATACCAGAGGACTTCACTCACATGCTGAGCTTCAGGATCTTTGTCCTCTAGGTAACACACAGCAATCTCATAAACTGCTTTCAAGCTGCATGCCTTGTAAACTGCATCATACAAAACATCTTTGGATCAACAATTCATTTACCACCAAAGTAACAACAAACACTGTCACCTTTTCCTTTCAAAAGCAGATATAAAATAAACTTTTACTATTTTCTTTACTCTGTGTGCAGGAGAGAAATATCTATGAATATTGCTTTTTCAAACATTTTAGAGATTCATGCTTGAACTGGCCAACAGTATTTCCATTTTGCCTTGCCTAACTTATGCCCTGAATAAACATCCTAATTTCTTTGTTAACATCACGGTAAGGATGTCCAGGAGGTTTGGATTTGTTAAGGCTGACTTTTTCACTCAAGAGGCTTTAAGCTTACCAGGGGCCATCTGGTTGTGCACACCCAGAGCCAAGCTGATTTAAAAGCACCCAGCTGGCCTGAGCTCCATATCCTCCACTCCAGCTAATTTGACAGGACAGAAATGTTGACATGTGCCTACAGCATGATTTGGATCCCACATGTACCTGTGGGTGATGCAGAAGGACACAGACTGGGAAGGCCACAGCTATTGATGAGAGAAGGAGCAGCCTCGATGACAGGGGAAGGAGAATATTCTCCCTACCCTTCAAACATACCAGCTCAATTCAACAGTCTTTCCCAGAGTGGTTTGGCACATCATATTTTTCTCTCTCAGTGCTTGTGGGAACCAGAAGATGCTGTCTCCCAAGAAGCAAGACAGCAGCAGTCAGCAGCTGGAAACAGCTGGCTCTCACAAACCTCTCTCAGTGATCTACCAGCTGCTGTCTCTGCTGAGTGTCATTCAAAAGCTGCTCTGTCTTTGGCTTCTTTGACTTTGTTTTTGACCCTGCTCTATTTCAGAGTTAGTGCATTTTCTTGAGAGAAGGTATATATGGGTAGAGATGCAATGGGGGAGAATTGGACCAAGTATTTCCTGCTTTCCTCCATGTGTTTTGTAAGGAGGGACAAAAGGTTATACCTCTCCGATGCTTAAGCCTCTAACTGCAAGTTAAGAATCCCAGAGGGACACAACATAGAGGGGGAAAAAAACCACTTTTCATATTTAGAGTGAGAAAGGGAGCCCAGCTGCCTTCATCAGCATCTGTTGGTTACTTTAGGAAAATTATCTTACTGGTTTTGAAAGTTCTTTACATTTCTGTGTTATACAGAGTTCCTAGATACCTCATAGAGGGCTTTAATTCTGCTATTCAGGATAAAATCCATTTATCCATGGAGGACTGAGTGTCTAAAATAGCAAACCAGAAAAAAGGAAATTTATTTGTGCATCTAAAAAATTGATGTTGTTCAACTACTCAGCAATCATCAGAAATCATAGAAGGATTGCAATAAAATAAAACACTACTCCCTAAGCATTGCTTTGCAGGTTTTCCTGTCAAAGAATCTGTTTTGCTTTGGGACACATTAAAAATAAATCTCTCCAGTTTTTTATAGTTTAAACCTCTTGAGCAAAATGTTTTACTCAGTTTCCAGCATATATTGGAACAATTCCTTACTGCATACGTATCTTTTCTACTAAGGGTATTTAATTAGCACCTTACATATTTGAATTTGATAGCTTACCTTAAAAATCATACATTGATTACACAATTTCACTTGACATGAGTAACAGGTTTGGTATGTACAGTAAATCAGGCAATTCCCTGTTTCCTTCATAAGAGCTAATGCGGTTACCCCGTATTTTGGCCTTCACCAATGGATTGGCTGTCAGATAACAAGACAGCCTGTTTGCCACCACCTTTATAGCACCATAGGTTGGTGGATTTCAGCTGGCAATGTTTTAAGGCTTGGTGGGCAACCCAGAGCAGGAGAAGGTGTTACCCAAATGTAACATAGCCCTCTTCCCTCCCAGCCAGAGGGCCACTTTGTGAGTTTAGGGTTAATCAAAAGACAGACAGAAAAGCCTGTTGGAGGCAATCCCACCAAAATTTAGATGAACGCCTCCTGGGGCTTGGAAAGTTTCATTTCTTTCCTTTCCTGTGGAAGCATATTTTGGTTTAATGTCTCTCTAGGTTTTCACCAAATATATTCATTACTTTTTTCAAATCCATTGTAGATTCATACTCAATTATTTCCTTTGTTGACATCCATGATCTACTAAAGATTTGAAAAGTTTTATATGTGTGAGTCAAATTCTGGTCTCGGTTGTGCACATGCATCCTGATATTCAGAAATACTACCTCATTTTCTTTCTGTAAATCAGGTACTAACATTTTACAACCTATTGACTAATTCTGAAAGTTGGATGGAAATAAGCAATTACATGGTATTGCTCTGAAATACAGGAGAGACTTTTTTGTTTGGGTTTTTTGTTTTATATAGGAATGAAGAGTTTATTGAACTGACATGGTGCAAAGCTTGAGCGTGTGGCATGTCAATCAAGTTAGCTCAACTGACCTTGCCCTTTTGTGAGCTACAATGAATTCTAAAATGAAGCTAAGGTCTGAGGCAGTAGATCAAAACCCCTTATCCATGCTCCCTGTGGGAATTAGTTTGGATCCAACCCCAGGTAAGGCTCCAGCTGTGCCTCGCTGCTCCCTTCAGGCAGGAAACTCAGAAATCTCAGTTAATCTAACCTAACCACGAAACTATCTTACCAATGTATTAAAAGCTTTCTCTTTGCAAATGAGAAATGAGATTGGCTAATCTTGTATGAACAATTTTCTGTTGTCTATGAAGTGTCTTTTTCTTTTGTAGAGCTGTATGGTAAACATGAACATAGGCTCTCCTTGAAGCTGTACTATGCAAAGGAACATGTTTCTAATATGTTGAAGATAAATTACCTGTTAATCTTTCTTTGGCTTGTTGCACCTTTTTGTGTAAGCAGAAAAAGGAACTTTTGTAATTCTGTGCCTAACGGTTAAGAAAATCTTTCTCTCATTCCCAATTAGCCGGGACTATACCCAAATATTGCCATCTGGAGGAGGAAGCAACATCAACCACAGCAGTGCCAGCCAGCGCCAATACAACAATGTTTGAAGCAGGGTGTGGCTTGATAGATGGACCAAAGCCTGAAACTAAGAGGTAGGGAATTAAACATTGAAGGAAAGCATGCATATCTTTCAAAGAAACTTTAATGGTGGCCAGATTCAGAAGGAAAAAAAAAAAAGACATCTGGATACTACAGATAATCATCCAAAGCAAACTTCACAATCCTTGGGAGTGTCACAAGATTCCAAGGACACAGTCTTCTTCCTATTTTCAAGTGAACAACGGCCCTTACACCTTAGACAAGCTGTAGAGTATGAACCTCATGACCTACAGAAGCTACCTACAGGACACTTCCTATGGATCAATCCTTGTTTTACATGTGCAGTAATGAAACACCATGTGGTTCCTGATGGGTTTTACATACTTAGAAGATATTCTATTGGTGCATCTTTCTCCACTATTAAAGCTATAATCCGTCTGTTTCCAGCTGTTTTGCATTTATAGCCCCATATTCAGGGCTTAATAAGTCTGTCTCAAAAAAAAGTTGCCACAGGCTCAGTTCTAGCAAATAAAGTCCAACAGAAGTAAACACTACAACATGAACTTTAAATCATCATTGTGTTTATCTTCCATTATTTGTATAAAGTATTTCTTGCCTCTACTTTTTCCTAAAGAAGCGATTTACGCAGTAAGTCAGAGTTCTAAAATGAGTTTTGCCTTTACAGAATGACCAGTGATAAAGATGTAGAAAAAAGAGCTGTCTCAGTGCTTCAACCTTCTATTTAATTAAGGGACTTATCATGTACCTCACTATCTGAGCAAAGAGTCTTTTCCTTTTCCAAATTTGTATTCTGTTAATAGAGCCCCTTGCAACACCAGTGTTAGTACACCAAAACACAAATTACTGCATGTAGAATTCCATCTCTTGCTCTGATTATGTCTATATAACAACATTACCTTGGACATCACAACCATGTCTCCATTGCCCCTTAATCTCTGAATTGCTATAAAAAGATTTTTAAAAAGCACATTTCACAAGTTAGAGTAGTAAATACTTCAGAAAACTCAAGTTTTAGACATTATAACTCTATTTTTTTTAATCATCTCTTATACATATCTTTAAAAACGGATCTTACCTTCCCACATAACCCAGAAAGATACCTCTGTACTGTTCAGAACAAATCTTGCCAAAAGAAGAAATAAATTACAGGAAAATACTTCTGACATCTTATAATCTAATGAGAATGAATGCCTGATGGAAACACTGTCACAGAGTCTTAGCTGATATTGTTAGACTGCCTAGTAGGTTTCTGTTGCTTGACAATTACCATGGGTCTGTTTCTTCTCTCAGGTTTGACTCCCACTTCCTTTTTTTAGGTGGGGAGGATAGTTCAAGGACCAACTCACTGATCACTTAGAATTCAAGATGTTCTTAAATCACACTTAATGAAAGAAAGTTCCCCTCTTCCTGGAAACAGATGTTTTGCTCTTTTATTTCATCTTGTCCAGGAAGTTGACTTTTATGAAAAAGAGCACTGATGTCCAGAAAAAAAATACAGCAAGTATTAACTTTTTTTTTCACTTTTAAAAATGTTTCTAAAATGGATAGCAATAGTATTGCAAATTACACAAGGATTGACTTCAAAATTCTGTTTCTTTGTCTAAAATACAGATTTTTCCGATATGTAAGGAACATGGTTAAGCACACTGAAACACAGAATAGAGGTAGACCCAGGAACACAGAATAGAGGTAGACCCAGACCACTTGAATCCAGGGCTTCACTGCATTCTCCAGTGAGGGGAAAAAATGTCTGTTTTCTCAGGAATGAAGGGAGCCACAAATCTAGACATCAAAAGCGACAAAAAAAAAGAACAAACATTGGAACAGAAAACACTTCAAAAGGGAGTGTGAGCAGAAAACCCTCCTCCCCATGCCAGCTGAATGGTTTGAATTGAAAAATCCTGGTTTTAATAGAGCATTTACAAAACAGAGATCTTCAATTTAAGTTCCTCAGACATTCCCAATTTTGACCCAGAATCACAATCTATAGGGACCAGCACTGTGGCAGATATTTTATCTCCCACAGTTCTACTGTATACTGCCAGATAATTCAATCCTGAGAGTGAAGGGGAGATTAGAAATCCCTATTGATTAAATTACCTGCAAACTGACATGCCAGATGTAGTGGATTTGGGGGGTAGGGAGGGGTCATGTTCACAAAATCGCAGAAGGGTAGGGGTTGGGAGGGACCTCTGGAGATCATCTAGTCCAACCCCCTGCCAGAGCAGGATCACCTAGAGCAGGTTGCACGGGACAGCACGTTCTTTGCTTTTAATATGAATGCTTTTGTCCTAATATTGTGCTAGTTATCCCAAGTGATATTTCCATTTAACGACTCTGTTTGATAGTCATTAGTTTTTCAGGGCTACAAAAGACATCGAGTGATATAGCATTATATATTTAAATATTTAACTGTAGATTTAACTCTGTAATATTTAGATGGTTTTATAAATTTTTGTCTGCACACTGACATTGGCAGTTGTTTTCAGTTCTGTTTTGTTTAAATATGTTTGTATACATTTTCTGGTTATTGTGAACTGTATTTTGACTATGCTCCCAAAAACCTCTAAAAGGAAGTAGAACAGATGCATTTGTAGGGGCAAACATATGGATTTTTGTATACCGGATGGCCAGCCTAGGTCAGTGAGCACATTGTGCTTTTGGCAGGGTTGAACTGACTGGGCTTTAAGAGAAAAGAAAAATAAGAACAAAGTTGTCTGCATCTAGCATTACATTAATTTATTAGTAACCATAAATTATTACAAACAAGTTAGGTAATAAAATTAATGCTCAATTGTTGTCTTTGCTGGTCTGTTGGAATTTAGGACTTCATTATGTACACATACACATCCTTTGAGTAAGGCCCTTGATATTTGCTTTCCAAGTGCCATGCCACAGGATTTTGGTTCTGCTGTCTAACTGGAAAAGCCAAGCTCTACAGCTGCTCCACCCAGAGCAAATTTGGTTGTCTGTTTATTGGAACACATTTTGAGACCAAACCATGACTTAGAGATCTGGAATCTGCTGTCTGAAAACATTAATGGAAAAAAAAGTTTTCCCAGATTATTCACAAATGTTACTGAACAATAAAACTCTGCACAGGCTGAAGCCACACCCAACATCTCATTTTAACTCTTTTTTTTTACACTGTTTTGCCACTTCTAATCCAAAACATTGTGGTTTTTCCTCTCTTTTTGATGCACTTCCTTAATTCATGTGTTGTATTAAAATGGTTCCTCCTTTTGAGCCATTTTGGGGTTTATTTTTTATTTCTGGTGAGTTTATGTATAAAAACTAATTTGGACTCACAGGTTCATGGGATAACTCAAGTTGGAAGGGAATCATATGTATCTCCTGGCTATACTGATCATTTCATATTCCATTAGCTAGTTTACATTCTGGAAGTCACATAAAAAGTATGCAAACACTTTCTGAACTTCATACAGGTAGCAGCCCACTACTGCATTTCATAGATTATACCTCCAATACCACCAAGGATCCTATAAATTAAAATAATTTTAAATAAAATTAAAGTAATCACAAGATTTAAAAGTTTAGTTAATCAACCGCTGTGTGGCATCAAAATGAGAGGAATTCTTTTCTTTTAAAAAAAATTAACATCAATAGCAAATAGAAAAAAATAATTTAGTTTTCTTGAATTTTCATTCAGACTGTAGATTTAAAAGTTCCCTGATAAATGCATGCTACGTTTCATATTTCCAGTTATTTTTCAATGTCCCATCTCCTTTATGAGGAATATAAAAAGTATTTAAGATAAATATTTCTCAAATCTTTAACAATTAATGCAAGTATGTATACAAATTAAATGTCCTTTGCCTCCTCAAGATATCAAGGTGTCCCTTTTTGCTTCCAGAAGAGCTACTTTGCATGCTCAGGGCTGAATGCACCTTGAACTTTCCTATTGGCATAAAATATAAATTATGCCTACGCAGCCGTAGGCATAATTGCTTGTTGTTATTTTTAAGAGGTTGAGAATCATGTTTGAAAAACTTTTTTTTTTTTAATTTCAGTTCCTCAAGAGACATTATGGTTGGGGTTTTTTTTTCCTGTGTTCAACAGCATGCTTCAATTAATTCATTTTACACTCCATTTCTCATGTATCTTTCCCCAGCGAATAAGCATTTATCCAAATTCCAGTACTTGAGAGAAGGCTAGTAACAAAGAGATGAATTCTGTATTTTGTTCTGGCTGGCTAAGCATCTAAGGGTGGATAAGGGCCAGACACTAAACAGAAGATCCTTAGGGGCATATTCAAAGCATAAGCATATATTGTATACGGCATCTGATGTAACACAGCCCCTGCCTGGGTGTTTTTTATGTGCCACAAAAATAAAACTATTCAACAAGTGTCACTTTCATGCAGTCACAGGGCTGCATGGCAGCTCAGTTGTGATGTCCTGGTATTGAACATGACAGTGTTCATTCAGAGATGATAGTCTAAGGTTATTGCCAGCTTTCTTTTTAGGGGAATAGGTGAGTTAGAAAGTTTTACTTCAAAACAGATGTCACGGCTGTTTATCTCAGTAACTTATATTACTCTGACAAAACAGAATGGAAATCAGTGACCACATGGATATTAGGCTTCCAAATGATAGCCTCTGAGACCTGGAATTTCCTTGTGAAAATTGTCTGCACTGCAATTTGCCTCTCCTGAAATGGAAAGTGAGGGAACCACAGATTTGCTATGTCTGAGATGACAGATTGTGGAGTAAGGGAATCCATATTTGAAGGATCCTTCTGTTAAATGAGAGCATATGAGCCAATGTGTTAAAGTCAAAGTATGTGTGGACAGGACTAAAAAGAGACAGGAGGTAAGCACAAGATGTTCATGTAAGAGGTCTTAAATATGGTTAAAGTACCCTTCTCCACACCCCCAGTATCATTACAGATCATTTGACAGATTTTGTGAATAATTTTCAACAATAAGAGACCAATACCTGCTTAAGGGGAAGGGAAAGCCTTTCAGTCTGAGTAAGACACAATTCCCCAACACAGAAATGTTGAAACTGGAGAAACGTGGATGCATACTTATTTTCTTTATGCAAGCATTCACGTCTGTAAAACTAATATGAAAAACTCTCAACTGATGGGCTTGAGGAGGATGGTGTCTAGGCATTTCTTGCCACAGTTGGTCTGGAAGTACTGTCAGAAATATCACAATCATCTTGTATTCCTGTTGCTATGTAAAAATTGAGGAATTTCACTAGAGGAAAAAAAAAGGAAAGACAGTTCAGCATGGAAAGGAAGAAGATGACATGCAAATGCAGATTTTATACTTTTATTTAACATTCATGTCAGTTATATCTGGAGGGAAAAATAAATTTTTATTAGTCATCTTCCCTCTTCTTTTGGTCTAAACCACATCTTCAGGATTTTTTTAAGAGAAGGTAAACAGGAAAGTTATTGTCTTACGTAAGCAATGTGAGAGATCAGATGTGAAAGAGAAACGAATATACACAAGCCCACAAAGTGTAAACTATCCTTTTTGAAATCAGTAGAAACCCTGTGAGCAATACTCATAGTGATAATACAAAATTGTTAAAGCAAGATTGTTTCTAAACAGTTTATGTACCTTGAGCCAAATTTATTCAGTGTGTATCTGTACTCACACAGATTTATTCCAAAGACTACTAAGGCAAATGGCAGGAAAACATCCAGGGCAAACTCCTGATCAAGATCAGCCAGTATAGTTTTGACCCCATACACTAGCTGGAGGCATATCATTACTTTTTTTTCATGAGAAAGTCTTTCAAAGCAAATGTTTTATACTATTAATTCACAAACACTAACTAGATCACTCTGAAAAAAAATAATTACAAAGTAGGATTTTAAATTTAGTGATGAATTACATATGACACTGTATGGTAATATATCACCATACACTGCTAGAAATTTTAATCATTTTTCAGGATAATTTAAAAGGGAACAACAATTATATATTCCAGGATGGAGGAGTTAGTCAGACTATAAAAGAAGGATATACATAGAGTAAAAATATGAATATGGATGGATGCTATTCATATGCCTATTTGCATTCATTCTTTTAAAGAGGTGATGTTATTGTTATAGCTTCTTCACAAATTTCCCGGGCCTGGTCCTCAGTTATGCATCATCATTGGTACACTGACCCCTTAATGGACCTACTCGAATTGTGCACAAGGTGTGGACAATAGCAGCTAGTCTAACAATGACACGAGGCAAATGAATCATCGAGCAGACCTGTCAAATTCACTGTATACAAAAAATAGACTGAAGTGAATCTGGATCTTCAGCTACGGTGGATGAATTCATAACCCTGAAAGTATTTGCAAAACATTTCCTTTAACTCTAAACCAAAGAAAGGATGTAATTACAAGAAGAGAATGTTAAAAATGTAACCAAGTTGCTGCTCTAGTGGAAGAAGAAGTAGAATTCCTTTAAAGTAATTTATAGAACTATACAATACATGTCAATCATAACTGCTTATGCCTAAAATAATGGGCGACAGATGTGAAATATGTGAAGTTACAGCTGTAACTGACTTCCTCTTTGTACCAGAATAAGGAACTCTCGTGTGAGAGAAAGGGGAGAAGAGAAACGATACAGCATTAGATGGGAAAAAAGACAGTGTCCTGCTAATAGAAAGCTTCTCATAGACATAACAGAAAAATTCTCCTTGCTACAAGCAAAGATTAGCCTCCAGTGAAAAAATTAAGTTAATAATTATTCGTTGCTTGGGAGTTAAAGCAAGTGATTTAGTCAAATGGAATGCTTTTAAAATAAGTTAGTAAAAACAAGTAGTACCACAGCAGCCAAAGTGTTTCCATAATGTGATTTTGGAGACACATATGCGTAGGGTCAGGACTACAAAAGGAACTGGGGGAAAACAAGACCTTCAGTCACTACCTTGGGACCCTGTTGAAAATGTAGATACTTAAAATTTCCTTGCAGTGGTGGCCTGGCCTAGGAGATGATTAAGGCCTACAGGCTTCCATCTGTTCTTTGGGACAGTTGAGTGAACATATCCTGTAAATAGGCCTAAACTCTTTCAAGATTCAAGGATTGTGCGTTTCTCCATCTTCCTTAACTGGGAGTCCAGATTCAATAAACATGATTAGAGAGTGGTGAATAAAAATATACTACAGTTAACTATGGTTTTGTTATTCTGTCCTTATTAGCTGATAGCCTTCATAACAGGTTCATCCATTCACTTCTCTTCCTCTGAGCCCAGTGATATCTTTGTAATCCTTGCTAACAAGAAGAGGCTCAGGAGAAGATGAGGAGAGTAATCATTTTCATTCATACACTACTTTTTGGAGACAGGATGCACCCAGGTAGAGAAGGGGGCACATGTCTGCATCTTCCACATTCTCATCTTCAAGGTGTGGAATAAAAAAACGGTGTCATAGTCATCACTTGCATCCTTTTGAGTCTGAGAGGAAGGACTGGGCAGGTACACAGACAACCATACAAAATCTAGAGATGTGAATTTCGACCAGAAGAGGATGTTTTTTACAACACAAAATATCTCTTCTCTGCGCTGTAGCATTGAATATCAGAAAATAGCCTCAGGATCGGATGTCCAGCTTTCTTCATTGCCACTGCTACATTAGCATCACAATGCTGTCCATGTGCCCTATAGTCCACCCTCCTCTTGAAATATTTCAGGGCCCAAGGCGCCCCTGAGAACCAGATCCTTGGCACCTACTCCAGAGCCATGAACTGCACTTGCTGGCCAGAACATAACAGTTAGACCCTGAAGCAGAAACACTTATGCTATCCAAGTTCTTCCTCAGCCTCTTCCTCTTTCTCTGTTGGAGAAAAGTCTTGAAGACAGCTATGTACAGCCTAAAAATAGCATGGGGAGAGTTTTTAGTGACACCAAATAGCTGCCTTGCTAGAATGCACAGAGCTAGTCAAGTGAGTAGAATATTCACCTGAAAAGTAGCATATTTCCATCTTCACACTATTTCTTAATGTAAGTCAGTTCTCCGGAGTTATGGAAATATAGAACATCCAGATCTAAACAACCTTAATGTCCTTTGGGTGAAGATCTGTACTGTTGTATGGAATTGCACACTTTAGCAACAAAAATGTCTCAGGGAATGAATGATAGGCATCCTTAAACTATATAAGGAATCCACAGAGCTCCTTGTGAAGGCATTTCCACCATGACTAGATGCTTTAACAGTCAAGGATAGACTGATGGACCCATTTCCTGTCCCATTAAATCCACTGCTTTAATAACAGTATCAAAAATAGAGATAAAATGTTTACAGATTATATGAATAACATTAATTTTAATTATGTCATTGGAAAAAAATGCATTTAAGTTGGATTTCCTGATTAATGGTGTTGGAATTTGGACAAGGAATACCCAAATCCATTTAGAAATTCTATCACAGTAACACTGCTACAGGTGAAGAAAAGAGTGTTTAAAAGCACTGAGGTACTGAAAAATATACTTTAACCTTTCTTTTACCTCCCACCCTTTAAAACAATGTTTGCTACACAGAGAGATCTAAAGAACCTCACTATAGGGTCTTTAGAAGTGCATGAAGAGACTTAGTAGGTAATACAGGCAGGAGCACACTGGAATGTCAATGGGGATTTAGGTTAATGTGCAGCACTACACCGCCTCTCTGCTCTACACACTGGTCCCTGACTAAGCCTATTAATGTGGTGTATCTGGCTTTAAAAAAAAAAACCAAGGACATATAACCCTCTATCAGCTGTTTTCGTGATGGAAAACAGATGAAAGGTTACATTTACATATATGAAAGGGGAAATATCCTAATTGTGATGAAACTTTTGAAAAGTGAAATTAAATGTCCTTGTCTTAACTTCATTTTTGTGGGAATAGAAAGAACAATTTCTCAGTCTCTTTCCACCAGACATTTTAATCCACTGGAAATCAGTTATGAGAGGAAATTTTTAAAATTTTTGTTCTAATACAGAAATGAATCCTTATCAGTATTTTGGAGCTTTTATCAATAAACAGATAAAAAAAATAATTCTCTAATGTTTTTCACAGCTGTTATGGCTTATTGGAATATTTTTTTTCCAATTCATTCTGCTCTGCCCTGCAAGAATGGAAGAACTGATGGATTTTGTTTTAGAAATCAGGAGGCCAGATTCATTTCAGTCAGCTAGTTCCCAAAGCCTCACTTTCTTTTCAGTCAATACACAAGTCTCTTCCTACCAGATCTTGTCTGGGCCACATTACCCTCACTCATTCCCTGCTTGGGAGGGAGAGAGCAAAGAATGATTCTCTTCCTGACATCTGTGGTTCAGTTAGGTACCTACATGAGATGAGATGCACCCAGACTTCAGCATGTACTATGCTGAAGGTATGCTTCTCGAGCACAAGCCAGCACTCATTAGATACTTAAAAACAAAACATGCATAGTTGGTTTTATGTTCTAGCTTATTTTACTTAGCAGATCTTAAAAGATTTTCTTTAAAACTAATTTTTCAGTGGAACAAACTCCTACTCAGTATCTGTGTATGTGGATTTCTTGTTAATGGCAAGGTGTATATAGGCTTCTTGGAGTTTGAAGGGTTTGGTTTGGTTGGCTTTGCTTTTGGTGGGAAGATGAAGATGACAAGAGTAGGAGGGGAGAGATAGTAGAATATGCAGGAGATCCAAAGACTTAAAAAACTGTAAGCAGTGGACAAACAAAAGAGACTAAATTCTGCATGTGTTGGAGATAGTATAGCACCTTTCCATCTGTTCCTCCCAGTCTATAAGAAAGTAGAAATGTGTATTAAATGAAACATCTGGGTTAGAAAATAAAATTCCCAAATTAGATCACCACAAATCAGTAGTTAATGAACCACTAGGCTCTCCTCAGTGTTGGAACAAATTATTCATTTCCAGCTAAATTGCGGGGTAATCTTTTCTCATCTGCATGGAATGTTTTGCAACAATTATTTGTTTTATTTGCATTTATTCCCTCTTTCTATCTAAACTTTTATTCTAGATTGAATTAAATGGTAAATGCTAGTAAATTGTTTTCATAGGGTGCTACAGTGCAGTTTTTCCCAGAGAATATGATTTGATTTGAAAAGAATGCATGTTGGACTCAAATGTTAATGTTCATGCAACTGTACATACTTCATGAATTCTACGTTGCAGTGTTGAGAGGGGGGGCAGCTCTTTATCAGCTTAGGACAGCTTCATCATCCATGGAAACTCCTGTTGCAGTTTACTCTTTATCACTTGGAAACTTTAGGAAGCAAAATACACCGTTTTACATGGACAGGAATATTTCCAGTTCTGAAACAATGTACAGACCAACTTCAATTGTCCCATTTAGTTCAAATGAGCAGAGTATTCCAAACAACCTGGTTAAACACAGATTACTCAAGCATCAGTGTGGTAGAAAACAAATGAGTAACTGGCATGAATAGCAAAAATGGTATATAACTTTCCCCCAAAAAAACAACAGTGGTTTTTCTTAAGTATTTGCCCCAGATTCTTCATGTGAGACGCATGTTTAGTTTGACTAAGATTGCTGAGCTTTTAATTATGCTTGACTAAAATAATAAGTCCAGTAAAAAAAATAGCCCACTAGTAAATTTACCATTAGCAGCAGCTGCTCACTTCTGTGCATTTTCATAGAATGGCAAATTGCTTTACCATAGAAATATTGTCATAAATGTTTTAATTTAATTTATAGCTCACTGCAAAAAATATACATATTTCTGCGTGACTTTAGTGAGTTGCAGAGGCCATACAAAAACTGTTCCATTGCTCCTACTAGCTAAAACATCTCAGAAGGGTATTGAATCTCTCCCCCATTTGCCTCTAAGGTGGGTAATCAGGTCTGTCCTGGACCAAGGCTTTTCTTTTCCGCCCTTTTGAACTAACCAGTCAGCAAGTAACCAGATGAGGCAACATCCAGTGTTGCTCCTGATCAAGATCTTGGTTTACAGGAACAGTACTGAAAGGAAAATTGTGAGGGTGATGCTCATAACAGCCATCAGGGGAGCACGTACCTGCTGGAAGTTTTGCTCAGCTAGGAACTGGCCAGTTCTATCATCCCTGTAATTAAAGCAGTTGCTTTAAAGAAACCCAAGTAAGGTCTCTTTTTTTTTTTTTCCCCAAAAGCATGTCACCCCAGATGTTATGGGATGAAAAGCATGGTGTTGGCATCTGGCAAATTCCATATGTGAATTAATTAGTGGAGGACTGAGTATTTTGGGGTTTTTTTCCTTTAAAATTTGGAGAAGTAGTTTTGTAGGTTAAGTTGCAGCTGTGATATGAGGAGGCCTTGTAAAAGTAGAGAGGTTTGTTAATGAGGGAATTAAGCAAGGAAAATACAAAAGACTGGAAACGGCCTTTAAAAAAAAATCACAAAGTATTAAAAATATGTCCCATGCAAACTGTTAAAACTTTCTGCATATAATAATCCACTTCATATAAATAATAAAAGAATTTAAGATATGCTTAAGCTTTTAATATTTTATATCTTGAAACCAGTATCCCAGTACAATTAGGCAAATATTCTGCCCATGCACCTGACTTGCACGCAACAAGTAAGCAGATACAAAACCACCATTACGTACTCATAGATTCACACCTTTCCTTGCTTTGTGGATACCTTAGGTATTTTGGCTGAGTAACATCAACCTTACATTAGGCTTTCTGGACTTAATTAATTAAACCTGAAACCCTTTGTGATCCACAGAATTAATTATTCAGCTTAATGGATATTTCATTAATTTTTCATCATATACTCACAATATTCATGCCTGACTACATGTTTACATCGTGGTTTTGTAATAGATGGAATGTTATGATGAGAATTAGCATTCATTCTATTTATTCATTTTTCTTAGCTCATTTGGGCTTTTTTTCTTTCTCCTGCCTTACAAGATTGGCCATCTGGTCAAGAGACTTTTACTAGAGAAAAGTTCCTTCTTGAAAGAAATTCAGAGGCAGGAAATGTTTGCTGGAGAAGGCAGCTGAAATACAGTTTGGCTTTTTTTAATTTCTCTAAAAGCCACTTTTGCATATTCTCATGTTGCTGCACTTTGTGTTTCCAATCAAGATCAAGGAGTGCTTCCTACTGTTTTGGGCTTGTATTAATTATTCTGCACATCTGTTCCTCCCAGACAGAGATCAGAGATGTGAATGCTTGTACAAAAGAAAAAAGTAGGGTGGTCTACACATATTTTGAATGTGTACTTGCCCAGCTCTTGACAGGTATACTTCAGGCTTCTCGATAATCCTTCCTAAACTAAAGGCAACAGAGATTGGGCTAAAACTGATTTTATTCCACAGAACTGAGACCTCTGGACTTTGCTTTTTTCTTAAAATGACAGCATTCTCCAGCAAGCAATAACACTGAACTGCTATAAAACCACTCTCTAATCTCCATCCAACAGTAAGCTGCACTGTATATGATAAAAGCCTTCTCGTAATGTTACAATCAAGTCAAACTGACTTGGTACACAGAGGAAATGAACAGAAACATATGCCTTATGTAATGGCTTCATATGTAAGTAGTTCTCCATAGGTTGGATTTCTGCCACAATTCCATCATTCTCCTTTTCTTTTTTTTTTTTTTTTAATGTCTGCTGACATCTCAATAACTTTCTTCCTTGTCAGACTTCCCTGCAGTGACAGCACCCACCTGCAATGAAGGCAGCTGAGCTTCAGTTTCATGTCCTGCTTAGTCTGTGACAGCAATTTCATTTGAGCTGAGCTACAAGACACTGATTTCATGACCACAGAACAATTTGGTATCTCTTAGGTAAATGGTTTTCTCCCCTCTTTCTCTTTACCCACTTTCCTCTTCTGCTCTCTCACCAATATCAAGCCGTTTTCACACGATGCAGATGCAGGCAGAAAGAAATGCCTTAACATCTTATGGTGCAAAAAAAACATCTTGCCAAGCATTTGACAAAAAAGTCTGAAGAAAAGGGTGATGCTGATCTGAAAAGCTCCTAATATTCTATCCATCTTTAATTTAATTTAATTTTTGTTAACTCTACCATACAAGCCTAAGTGAGTTTAAATAACTTAAGTCAGAAAGGCTGAAAAATCAAACTCAAGTTTTTCTACACTGTGCCACACAGTGCTGACTGAGAGAGTATAGAATTATAGAATCATTAATGTTGGAAAAGACCTCCAAGATCATCTAGTCCAACCATCCCCCTACCACCTCTAGTAATAACTGAACCATGTCCCTAAATACCTCATCCAACCTTTCTTTAAACATCCCAAGGGACGGTGACTCCACCACCTCCCTGAGCAACCCGTTCCAATGCCCAAACACTCTTTCTGAGAAGAAATGTCTCCTCATTTCTAACCTGAACCTCCCTGGGCTCAACTTGCTGCGATTCCCACTTGCCCTATCACTAGTTATCTGTGAGAAGAGGCTGACCCCCAGCTCACCACAACCTCCTTTCAGGGAGTTGTGGGGAGCAATAAGGTCCCCCCTGAGCATCCTCTTCTCTAGACTAAACAGTCCCAGTTCCCTCAGCCACTCCACATTAAGACTTGTGTTCTAGAACCTTTACCAGCTTCGTTGCCATTCTAAACCCATACCTGTTGACCTGGCCAACAGAAGAGATGCTGTCACTGCAGGTTCAGACAGAGCAGAGCTATACCAGATGGCATGTTCTCAAATAACTGCCAGGGACACAGCACCGCGTTACCACAAAGACATTTTAGGGTACCTGAAATAGATTCGGCACCTCTTACAATGTTTCTCAGAATGAAAGGAAGTCCTGATCCTAGAGCCCTATGAATTTTGTTTTCAATGAAAGAGAAACATGGACACATAAAAAAGGTAATATAACCTGACCCACAGAAAGAGGTGAAAGAAAGAATCAGTTAACAACTTTACTGTTTCCATGCTATGAAATGCAACGTTATGAGCACTGGAAACAGACCACCTACCAAAAGGGTGAATACTTACACATCAGTCAGAAACTGCAGTCTGACTGGGAGAAGCTACTCCTGTCATCTCTAAATTAGTGCAATATTTCAACCAGCTTTCAGTACTTAGATAAATTCAATGTGCAAAATGAGATTAAAAGTTGTTCATGACTTTACATCAGCCCATTCTCGGAAATCTGTTTTATTTGGCAAAATTTTTGCTTTTTGAAAGCATTGGACAGTATCAGTTTGGCACAATGAAAGGGATATTATTTTTGGCAGGGTCCTGTTACCAATAACAGGAAGAAGCACAGAAAGGGAGCCAAGGGATTAAGTAAATCAGTTCCGCTTACAATTGAATACCAGGGGTTTGCTCAGGATTTTTCTTATTTTCAGTAGCAAATGAAGCAGTGATGTTCTTTTTCAGACAAACGCTTCACAGATTAGATTATAATCCCAGACCAGCAGTAAAAATGCTGTTTCCCATAGAATAAAAGATATCTTGGGCCTCCATGCGATGCAAGTAGCAATAAAAATTCCCGTAAAAGTCCTGAATTTTAACCAGTGAACTGGGTATATGCCATGCTCAGCATTCGCACTACTAGGGCTCCTCTCACTACTTCCACCATCATTCCTTTTCATGTCAGTGTTACTGCAGTTCTCAGGTGGTCTCTGCTGCTGGATTCAGTTAGAACAAAGCCACTATAATTTGTGAAAGCAGAAGCAGCACAGGGGACAATCTATTTCTTGACAAGAACCTTCCTTGCAGATCAGAGTTTGCTTCCTGTGCGTGCTTCAGGATTGGTCAAGCAAGCAAATAGTGCGATAGT
This sequence comes from Hypotaenidia okinawae, assembly GCA_027925045.1. Lineage (NCBI taxonomy): Eukaryota > Metazoa > Chordata > Aves > Gruiformes > Rallidae > Hypotaenidia > Hypotaenidia okinawae. Next base: position 140,632,190 of record BSDF01000001.1, read on the forward strand.
ATCTGAATAATGAGACCTGACCAGGCAACACTGCTCTGCTGACAATCTCACTTCTAAAAATGAATTCCAGGAGTTACTTCCTCCTCTACTCTTGCTACACAAACATCAGAACAGAGACTGTATGTTTATTTTTTTCTTAGATGACTCAATTCCATTTTACCTGTGAATATAATATAATGGGCATCACTATAGCTGGAGAAATATTTTACTTTATGATCTGGAGTACATGTTCATTTCCTGTCAGTTGCATGTATAAATTTAAAACACATGTTGCAAAAAAGTCAGAGTGGGTAACTGGGAGATCATTTCATACATTTCAGCATGAGTGGTGCTGACTGAATTGTGTTGTTTATTTAACATACTACTTGAACTGGTAATACTGATTTATGAACACTAAAGCCATCACAGTGCTCCTCTGAATAAGGAAAATATGCAACAATAATTTCTTCTTTTTTTTCCCTATTGTTAAATTCTGAGATGACCCAGATCAGCAAATCTATAAGCATTAATATGGAGTCCTGTCCTTAAAACACTCAGATAATGCAAAAAGGCATAACTGATGCAAGGTATTTGAGTCTCAGTAAGTTGGGAATGAATATATTTTAGTTTAATATTTATCTAAAGATTTTCACTGAGCAGTCTGAAGTTTCTGTCACATGTAAGATGGTGTGCACTGGAGTAACATTCAAAAATCCTCACACTTCAAAAATCTTTAGGGACAGAAGCAGCTATATTCTGCAATTTATTTATAGAGCATGTTGTTTCAGTGAATAGATTTCCTATACAGCTTATATATTAATAATCAAGGAAAAAATACAGGAAAGAAAGGTCATTGTCTTCTTTTCCTGTGTGTTTTCCAGCTGTCTTTCCAATTCATGGCAAGATGAGGAAGACAGTTATCAGGAAAAACTTGCAGGTTGCAAGAAAATCCTGAGAGAGCCATAGCTTAAGCTGACTTTTCACTCAACCTACCAAACTCATTTTAAGATGTAAGGACTCGGTAAACTAACGACCCAGGTCAGATAAAAAGTCTCTCTCTCTATTTCCAAAAGGAAAGCTTTCAGGTCAGTATACAATGATCCATGCCAGAGCAGTCTGAAGAATTTGGGCGTACCTTCCTTTCCAATGCAGCGTGGGCAGACAGTAATGTGAAATGCATATATATGGACTTTTTGACAAGCCCTGCATTTTACTCTGCTTTGTTCTTATACCTAAGATGAAAAAAAACAAGGACACGTAGGAAATAAGAATAGGAAGAAATCTGAGATGTCATTTATTTCATCATCTGTAGATAATGTCATTCTCATCAGCATCTGTTTAGCGTGGTTGTTTATGCACACTTTTATTGGGGAAGATTTTGCACACTAACTGGAAAAATTATTTCACAGACTTATGACTGTTGGCAATGAGACTGCTTTTGCTCTTGTCTCAACGTCACTTTCTGCAATACAGACCTGTTATTTCTTATACGTAGCATGTAATTATTATTTTTTTTAATTCCTTTCTGTATTTTATTGATACCTTGAAGACAATTTTCTGGTTTTCTAGGCTAAGCCACCCTTCTTCAGTCACTCTCCCAAAGCCTTTTTTTTTTTTTCTTTCCCCAAGATCTGATAATTCTGTGTTCTTCTCTGGTGTCTGTCCAACTGCTTCACATCCTTTCTTAATTACAATACACCAAATGCTTAGTGCTCCAGCTGAGGCTTCAAGAGCTTCAAGAAGACTCGAAGAACCACTTAATGTGTTGTACAGACAATATGCCTCCTATAATGCCTTTTTAACAATGCTATTGGCTCACATTCAGTTTTTGCCTCACAATAAGCACAGACCCTTTCTTGTTGTTGTTAGAAAGTTGCTTCTCAGCCAGCCCTTTCCCACCCTGTGTTTGTGCAGATGGCAGCTCCTAATAAATACCTTGCCTGAAGACAAGCTCTGAAAAGAAATCCAGGAACTGCTGTGCAGACCCAGAAAACCAAGGCAGAGTCAAATATTGAATCAGGCTTTTCTACATGAGGAGAGGTAAAGTCTTGAGACCCTGTGTCTCAAAGGATGCCATTCCCACAGACCAGAGAGGGGACCCAGTGCACTGTCCCTGGAGCCATTGCAAGTTTAGAAAGAACTGCAGTGAGAAGAAGCATGGGATTGATCCCTGTATTGGGAAACGTTATATACTACAATCGCATGTCAGAGTGAAAAGAGGCTAAGGGGGTCTTGGGAATAGAGAGAGAACTCTCCTTTCTCTGGAGCTTCCCCTTCACCAGAAGTTCATTTTCAATTCACTTAGTGGTGACAGATACCCTAAAAGATGCTAAAGCAGCTGTGTTCCTCTTTTTCAACCCTCTTTACTCACTACACACACACGAAGACACATGGAGGTTGTCACAGGACCCACTCCTAGACATGGAAGACAAACTGTCTCCCATTTACAGTTGCTTCCTCATCAAACTGTGGCCGTGTCATCAGTCCTGTCATTCCTTCTAGCTCTTGAGGCTGATTCTATTATTTGCTAAACCTGATTCTGACAACCTGCTCTTCAGAGGGGTAAAGCACATAACTTAAGCAATAATCTTTACTGTGCCATGTTGGCTTTTGTAACAATGATCTTGGCCAAAGAAGTATTCAAACGATTCAGTTACCAATTTCCCTTTACCTCTTTTTTCCTCCCTTCATCTCGATGCAATAACTTCATGCTGAAACTTTGTTCTCTGCAGAGCAGATAGGCAGAGGTGAACTTATGAGCCACTGAAGAACAGATTCAATGTGTAAAGTATGTGTAATGGCATTTTTTAAAATATAAATTAAAAGAGGGAGGAGGAACAGATTGCTTCCAAATGCTGAAGGCTGCGCTAGTAATGGAAGAATTATTTTCATGCATTTAAGAGAAAGCGCTGAAGTGCTGAAGAGTTTTATAATCTGTTTTATAAAGTACTTGACAATGTCCTTCTAACGTAAACCTGGCCAAAATAATTACTAGATTCCTTGGCTAATCTCAGCAAGTTAAAATAAAAACTCCTCCTTTCCCTGTATGAAGCAAATAATTTCTGCCCCTTCAGAGGGAATGAACTCACTCGCCTGCTCGTTCCATCATATGGCCTCCTCCAAGCAGCTAAGGGCCAAATAAAATGCAAGTGTTTTCTGCTTGCAGTTCTTTTTTTTTTTTCCCCAGAGCTTGAAAGGGCTTCTGGGCCATTTAACTCCTGCTTCAAATTTATAATGAACCTCTGCCAAAGCACAGGTCAGCAGTTTGCCCATGTACTTTTCTTTGACATAATCCTCCTGACAGGCACAGGTCCAGTGCTTCATGAAGATCCTCATTAAGTATGTCTGCCCCGTTTCGGTCAGGTGAACATCGTCGTGTTGATGGAATAGCCCAGAGGAACTGCTCAGGCATGACTTTATTACTTACAGTGAAATACCACATCTACTAGTCTTGGCTGAAAAGGGTGGTGTGTCTTCGGAACTCCCCACTCACCAGACGAACTGAAGCAGCTCCAGCAGCATTTCAGCCATCTTTTGGAGAAAAGCACTGACAACTGGGTCAATAAGCAGCTATGAGGCGTTTGAGCAGAGTATCCTACTTTTATAGTTCTGTTAATGCTGTCTCTATAGTAGGTACTCGTGCTTTAATGAACAGACAGCAAGACATCGCAGAAAATCTCTGACTACCAAATGCATGAACAATCTTTTACATCAGATGTTCAGGTCTGTTCTTTCAGAGGAGCCCTTGTCTCTATAAATGTTTCAGGAGACCAGAGCAGCCAACACACGGTGTGTAGCGCTGTCTGGGAGATCCTTGATGGCTGCAGAAACATCACATCAGAAGCATCCTCTTGCCCAAAAGCTGCATGGTGTACCGGGACAGCTTACCAAATAACAAGGGTAGGAATGCTCACACATCTTTTTTCTTCAGCTGGTTGCTCATGTGAGTGTGAGAAAGGGAAGTCTTGTATTTTTTATCTTTTGCACCCCTTTGAGGGTGGTCAAAGGTAATGGCCAGGTGCAGGTTTATATTTTTCCAGAGCACAGTTATAGTGATTTCTGCAAAACAAGGATCATGTTTCAAAGCCTCTTTTTTAAGCACTTTGTTACCAATTTAATGGTATACAGCAGGTACAGAATCTCAAAGGGAATGCTACAGTTATTTTAGTTGAGGAGGTGATAGAAATTCAATTTTCTGATATTGTGTTTTCTGTAAATTTATTCTGGGTGGGCTACAGTGTGTCTAACTGAGCGTGGGAAAACAGAAAAAACATTTAGAAGTGGTCATGGATAGAGCAAGAGCCAAAAAAAGACGTCATTGATGTCAAGCTGGTTAAATACTTCCAACTTACCTATTTCTTCAGGAAACAAAGTTTTCTCCAAAATACTTAATTGTGTAATCTTTCAGGAACAAACTGGATTTACCCAAAGCATTCGAGCCCTTTGATCACCACTCTTCACCCCTCCCCCATCCCCCACCAACAGGATAGCACTACTTGAAACCTGAGTTAGTTTTCAAAAGCCCATAATTATACCCTGTTATGTTATTTACTTCTTAATACACCTTGACAAAGCTATATTTGGTCAAGAGCAACACTTTCGTAAGCATGCAAAAAGTAATTTCCTTTCAAACACCTGTGGAATAAAATCCCCTAGAAATAACTAAGGTCCAGGATACAGGATTAAAAAAAAAAAAAAAAAAGCCAGACAAAAGCTGGTCCTTCTTTCTCATGGCTAGCAGTCTCTTCACCTTGACTGAATGCTGGAGGACATGGTTTATTTCTTTTACTAGATTTCCTGCCTATTAAGACTCCCTCATTATTGAAAGAAACCTACTGAGCAATGAAAACACTCCAAAAATGAGTGTTTACGTGAAAAACTGGCCAAGAAACCATGGGCAGTAACTGCAGGGTGGCCTTCTGCACTAGCTCTGCCCTTCCCAGCAGGAGAGGTGGATAAGCTCCCCTTTCATTCTGCTAATGAAACCCAGGTGAACTGTATCTTTTTACAAGTGTCTCCAACAGTGGTCACCTAAACAAGAAGGCCACAAGCATCCCAGGTGGTTTTTTTTGCATTCACTAAAGAGAACATCAGAACTGTGGTCAGAACGGAGCATCCTTTGATGCACAGCTCTACACCATACTGAGCTACTTCCAAGAAAAGCCAGGAACAGCAGTTTCAAACAGGAATGCCTGCATCTCCTGCAACAGCTACTGCCTAAGCGCAACATATCTTCCAAGAAATAACTGCACTTTTCTATTTAAAAACTAAACAGGTCTGAATAACTACCCAGTAAAGTGAAGATGGGATGTCTTCCTCAAAGAAATGCTGGATGCTGAAATTCTGAGGTCTAATCTTCTGTTCTCGCTACAGCTCTCTTCCCCAACTATTATTTATATCCCAGTAACACCCCAAGGCAGGAGTTAAAGCTACATTATTTTAGGTACAGTGCATACAGCAAAAAGATCACAGAACCACAGAATTGTAAGGGTTGGAAGGGACCTCAGGTCCAACCCCCTGCCAAAGCAGGTTCCTTAGGACAGGTCACACAGGTAGGCATCCAGATGGGTCTTGAATATCTCCAGAGAAGGAGACTCCACAGCCCCCCTGGGCAGCCTGTGCCAGGGCTCTGTCACCCTCACTGGGGAAAAGTTGTTCTGCATGTTGGTGCGGAACTTCCTGTGCTCCAACTTGAGGCCATTGCCCCTTGTCCTATCTCCACAGACCACTGAAAAGGGGCTGGCTATTTTCCCTTGTGTCCCACAATTCAGATATTTATAAACATTAATAAGATTCCCTCTCAGTCTTCTTTTCTCAAGGCTGAACAGCCCCAGTTCATTCAGCCTTTCTTTGTAGGGGAGATGCTCCAGGCCTTTAATCATCTTCATAGGCCTCCACTGGACTCTCTCCAGGAGATCCCTGTCTTTTTTATATCAGGGAGATGACTCATGAAACAAAGAGGCTAAGATCATTGTGGCAATAATGCTCCTGTGGTTAGTTGTGAATATTTCACTTTTTCTTCTGTGAAAAATAGAGGCAATAACACTGCATCCTAGTATCTACTTTGAGGCTAGGAAGAGTGAGTAGTTCATGTTTGTAAAGTGTTTGGGTTTTCAGGTGCAGGGCACCAGAGAAGCGTAAAGTAATACATAGACCTTGCCTCCAGAGCACAACTAACATTGTAAAGAAATTATGTAGCACATGTAGCTATTGCAAAATAAGCAATTGTGATAATTCAGAATTTTTTGACATGAATGTTGAATAGTAATGTGTTCTTTAAATGACCCCAGGGCATTATGGTAACTGAGACCACATTCCTTCACAAGTCATCACGATGCTTTGTGTTATTAATAATTGTACTACAGTGTTTGGTAAGTTACAGTAATGCTGGAAATCTCTGTCTCCTGTACACCCTCACTGTTAGATCACCAGTTTGACAGTGAAATACCCCAAATCCCAAACCAGCTCCGAAATATATGTCTTTCAGCAGACATTAAAATTACTTGGTCCTTAACCAGGTCTCTCCGGCTTATCAACAGCCAAAATTTCACAGCAGATATGTCTGCTATTTAAGACTTCTGTTTGCCAAAGTGTTCTTCTGGCTGAGATCAACCCCTTGGGTGCTGTGCTAGAAAACTTGCCAAAAATAGGGGAGGAGGGGGAGCTTGTACTACATTTGGATTTTTCTTTTCCTCAAATTTTATTTTTAAGTCAATCTTCTCTCCTGAAAAATGTGAAGGGAATAACAATAAAATTGAACAATAATAACACATGAAGTTCATGTGTCATCTTTACATAATATATCTTCTCACAAGTTAAAAATTTCCCATGCCTTAAATGTAATTTGGAGAAATTTGGAAGCAAACTTGTTCTCCTTTATGTTATTAGCCATCTAGTCACTAAATGTAACAATATAGAAAGCATCTGCTATAATAATCTGTCCTCTTTTTTTTTTACATTTGTTTTTTTAAGTAGGTACTATTGCAAGACCTCCATTCTCTGCTAGTTTTCCTTGCAAAATTTTTCCACATCAATATCCTCCACATGGTAGCAAAGTGTTTGCAGGCCTGTGCAAAAGAAAGTGATTGATAGTGTATTGCAAGGCTAATCCAAAGCTTACTGAGGTCGATGCGATTCTTTGCTTTGGCTTCTGTTGGTTTAGGGATCAGACTCTAAAGCAGTTCTTGAGAAATCTTAAAAGTTTATTTTAAATAGGAAAAGATGAACTGCAAGCCAAACAGTTTATTCAAAAGAGAGAGAAAAGAGCAAGGCAATTCTCCATTCTGCAGACTGTAGAAGAACAGCTCTGTTCATAGTGTTGATTTATAAATAACTTTATTGCCATCTGAAAAATCTTCAAAAAGAAAAACATTCACAAGAAGCAATACTAAAAGCATGAAGCAGTCTCATACCTTCTGAGACAATAAACACTGCAAAGTCTTAAACACTTGATATTGTGGTTTGGGAATTTAGAATTTCTCCCTTTTTGGTAATTCCCATGAAATTAGTAATTTTGGACACCTGGAAGCACTTTAGATTTTACTTGTATTTTGAGATCCAAATTTCCATTGTGTGTTTAATTTATCCCAACATTCCTTATTGGAAGCAACAAGATAACTGAATCCCACTATCTGCTCATCTCAGTGATTCTGCTCTTCCTTTACTTTATCTGGCTGTATTTTCCAAGACCTGTTTCACATTAGGTGGAGAACTCATGCCTCTGGAACAGCTACCGGAGGGCTTAGATGTTCATTCGAGCCAAGAGTGATTCAAAAGCAGACTCCTGAGTGTTAATGGACACTTTCTTCCTCTTAAGAAAGCAGGAGAGCATAGATTTTCTTATCCCACATCAGACCAGTGATACCATATCTGGTCTCAAGCAGCAGTCAGCTATAGGTGCATCTGACAAAAAATGCAATGGAGACACATGAACGCATTGAGAACTTTCTCCTGGCTCCAGTTATGAAGGACTTGACATATTTTAAAGCTTGAGGGTTTTATGCTCTTAACATTGTGGCCCAAACTTCTGTGGGTTAATGATACATTTTAAAATTATTTTTAATCCATTTGTTCTCAGATTCATTTCAAGTCCCTTACTGCTGTAATGCCAGAGGAAATGAGTATCTTAGTTATCTCTTCCAGAAGACTTCATGTGTTTTTCTTCAGTTTCACCTTATGTGTCTGTGCTAACAGGAATCAGGCCCAAACTCTTTGATATTCTTTCACCTAAAAAAGTTTACAGAAACCACTTGAGACTTTTACATCAGTGTCACATGCCTTTGCATCCTTTTAGCTCTGTATGACAAAAAATGTCACAAGTAGAACTAGAAAAAATGGTCCAGCTATGAAAATCTTATTTATTTATACAGTGGTACTGTAATCTCTTCTACTTCACAAAATTATTTTATTTCTTACCAGGTTTGCCTGGCATCAGGTGAATGTCATTGTGAGTCAGTTCATTTCCCAGAATGAACTTTTTCACTACATCAAGAGGATTTTCAGCCATCCCAAGTTTTGCTTGATTTTGAATGGCGTGTGTCACCACTTTATTATTTCATGAGCTTTGCCAGCTCCAAAAAGGAAACAAACAAAATGTAAGATTGATTGTAAGACTCTTAAGGCACTCTGCTGCTAATTATCTTGTAGCACTTTTCTCCTCAGGAAAATAATGTTTAAATTATATCACATTTCTTCAAATTTTATATTTTTTCCAAAGACATACTGTTTGGCAAAAAGGAGACTATAACTTCTGCATGTGATTTAAAGAATAAACAAAAAGGGGGAAAAATCTGCTAGTTCGATGAAATAATTCTGCCAGAGGAAAACCATAGCTAATGTCAGATTAGTGTCAAAGCCTCCCTGTGCTACTTGTAACTTGCTTTTCCTTGAGGCTACCTTCCAGAGAGGGATGGTGGGGTCTCACCAGCAGCCTACCTTTCACTTGAGCTCCTCAGTTTGAAAAATACTTCATCTCCCTGCCTGTAGTAATTCAGTGAAAGTTACAGCAGTGCATAAATCATGTGGGTGGAGTAGAAATCTTTAATTTTCTGACTAATTGCATTGAGAATGTAAAGTGTAAAGAGAGTGCAGGACATCTCTCAAGGCACCTCCTGCCAGTGGCTCCCCTCCATGCAGCATGGAAACTACCCAGGTATTCCCATTTCCAAAGAAAATCATCATGTTTTGTTCAAATCTTAATATTAATCAGTTTTACTGTCTATGATGTGTATCCTAATAAATGCAACAATGTCATCATTGCCAACAAATCAATGTAAAAGTTATTTTCTGCAGATTACTCATTCATAGCTCTTGCAGGACATTCATGTGTTTAGATTTACCAAGATGAAAGTCAAACCAACAGTAAGGTCGCAGGGTGTGACCATGGTTACTGAGGATACCACCACATGACAAACTGCAAACATTTTTAATCCTAACCCAGGCTTGGTATAAAACACTGGTCTGTCAAGAGGACAACTGACACTGCAATCTTTAACAGCTATGCAATTAGATATTTATTATATGTAATAGCTCCCAGCTATTCATTAAGAATGTATCTATTTCACTTATTACTCTTGAGCATATGTTTTTAAGCATGTATATGTATGCGTCCAGAATAAATAAACCCATTTTACTTGAATCCAAAATTTAAGGTAGACTCCATTGGGACATTAGAGCTATTATTATTGCGTGTTGATACAAGAAATCTGGAAAATAGTATTGAACTGTTGATGTTACATCCAGCATTCAATAGTGGGTTCAAAGACCTAATTGTCTTCACTCGTATTCAGCATAAAAATGGTCTTGATGTCTTATATTTGAGTATAACGTATTCTTTTATTTTAGTATAATGTATACTTAAAAATGGAAACCAAATTTTTTGTGAGCTCTAAATTGTAACATACATTTTAATTTGTTAAAACTAAATTTTGTTATGAAATCATGACTGAACAGTTATTTTTGTAGATACATTTCTTGTGTTGTAAAATGAGGGCTGACTTAATTTTCCATGCCTGCACTCTGAAAATGGCCACACTGGAGACTGCAGTCAAGCTACAGATCAACCTAAATCTTAAACAAGCATTCAATTATGCACTGGCCAACTTGATTTCACCACAAATTGCATTGCTTTCTGACAAATGCTGCCAGAGCAAAACTGAAATAACAGAAATGGGGATTATTTTAGCAGCACTGCCTTTACAATCAATTTTTTTAAAGTCTCGATAGTAGAGATTAATATAGTATAAATTATGTGTTTGGCTTTGTAGAAGAAGGGTTATATACTCGATCATAATCTTCCTTCCGAAGAAAATCCTGCCTTTAAAGAACCAAATATATAACATTTGTATAACTTTCTATCTGACTTTTCTGACCTAGATGTGGTTCCCATCATCCCAGAATTGATATAATGTCTGATCTAATTTCTAAGAAACATCTACATTTTTCAAATTTTGTGGTTCTTCTGAATAAAAGTGAAATGAAAGAATTTACACTTTATCTTATGCTGACATATGGTAAAGAATACAGCGAACTTATTGTCCAAAATTTTTAACCAAGGTTAATTAGCTCTATAAAAAGAAAATCCTGTCTCAAAGCTGAACAATAGGTTACATGCAGACTTCATGCGTAATGTAGTAAAGTTGTTCTTTATGGGTTACATCTTTTTTTTCATGCAGAAGATTGGATTTTAGCAAAGATTTTTTCCAGCTTTGACATTCATTTTTATTTTTGTCTTCCAAAACTGAATTCCATAGCTGTCAAGAAAACACTCTACATTCAGCAAATGTCTGATTTTTAGAGGTAATGGATCCAGTGAAACACGAACTCCAGGTCTACACAGCACCACACAGTGTTGGCTATGCATCTGAGCAGAGCTGAACTCTCATTCCCAGTCACATCCATCAAAAGTCATTGTGCTGGAAGCATGCCTGGATAAAAACACACTTTTTGTTTTTTGAGACCACCAAATACCACATTCTAAATGTGAGACTCAGCCCATTGTCTCTCACCCCAAATCATTGCCCCATTGTCTGCATCTCCCTGTTTGTGGTGTGATGACTTCACCACTCTTCCTCATGACCTTCCCATTTGCCTGGCAAAGTCCACTGTGACCACCACCATGGTGGCCCATGCACTAAAGTGCTGTGTCCCTGTGCATCTGGCACAATCCCCAAAATAATTGTCTTACAGGTTAGAGTTTAAGTGGTTTAATGAGTTCACAGTTTCTCAGTGTATCTGCAAAAATGTATGTCTTCAGCATTTAAACCGAGATGATTAGGCGTGCAGCATTCTGCATTTCTAATGTATGTGCTGCTATTTTTAGCAGGATTCAAATATATGCTACTCAGCTTAATAATAAACATTAGTACTTGTTAAAGGGAATAGAAACATTGTAATTCTGAACTGGTTTTAACTAATTTTTGGCTGACTCTCTGCAATATAGTGGGTGATAGAAAATCATAGCATGCCAATGGTATGATAACAATTTCCTCTGCAGCAATGGGCTTCCACATGTCATCCCAATATGGAATCCATGATATTTTGCAACCAAAGCATCATCTGAACTGATATGTAGATATAAAGTAGGAAAGTTAGGAAACTTACTGTTTTCCTTAGTTCATTCCTCATCTTACGAAATATTCTTTGAAAAAAAGACATAAATGGCAAAAGAGAGACAATGTGCATGATTCTGTAAAATAATTTGATGTTAAGGTAACATCAACACCTGAACAGAGAAGGACCACAAGTGACCAATGCTTTGTTCAGGCCCTGGAAAAGGCTGCCCAGGGAAGTGGTGGAGTCACTACTGCTGGAGGTGTTCAAAAAAAGTAGATGTGGCAGTTCAGAACATGGTTTAATGGGCATGATGATGTTGGGTTGACAGTTGGACTTGATGATCCTAGAGGTCTTTTCCAACCTTAATGATTGTATGATGCTTTGAAATTAAGAATAATGAAAATGTAGGCACAATTAAAAATCCTTGTCTTTAAATATATGCATAGGGATACTGAAATAATACAAAGCCTTAAATTCACCAGTCCTCTACTGACACATTTTTATTTCTTTTTCTATATTTGTATTTAAAATCGTAGGCTAAAAATTACACTGCTTTTACAGAGAAATGTTCTTGTTCAGGAAAGAAAAACAAAATAAAGGATGATTAGGGAGACACAAGCATAATACACATCCGGCAAGTCAAAAGAAGCAATTCAAACTCACAGGAGGAAAACAAGGGAAGGAAATACCCCAATAAATTTAAAGCTTCTCAAATAGCATAAAGAAATAAAAGGGAGTTGAGCTTACTTCCTTATAATATACATTGTTCATTTTAAAACATGAGAAAAAAAAGTTCTTGAAAGGGATATGTAACAAACTGCATAGAAAATATAAAAACTTGCAGAGGAAAATACTCTTTAGAAGTTAGTGTCCTGTCAGTTGTACTATTGAATAAATAAATATCCATGAGAAGCATGGTTTTATAAAGAATGAGTATCTGAAGGTAAATTTATAGGCACCATGGCACATGGAAGAAAATCTCTGCAAGTTGTAGGAGCTGGGTGATTTAGTTTGGTTTGGTTTACAAATTTGTGTGTGTTTATCACCATTTCCTCCTATGACTCTGGTCTGTTCTGCTGATACACCACCAGTGATGAATGAGTTTAAAACAGGAGGGTGTTTTTAGTGAATTGCATAAGTCAAATGTTTTGCACATAATGAGCTCTTTTTATAACACAAGTCGTGGCATCTGCAGCATGGTTGTCTCTATTTCTAAATTGGTCAATGCCACGCGCACTGTAGAGCCTGAGAGCTTTTCACTTAGAGGCATCCGGAAACTCTGAGCCTCAGCACTTCTGTCCTACCCACCTTTCTATTACTCAGACTAAATGTTTTTTAGATGCTTGATAGGCTTTGTGTATCTGCTCTTTACAGACTGCAAGCAGAGGCAGTGCTACAGAAGACACGCAGGCCTCGCTGCAGCTAAAAAAGCAGGAGTGTTTGAGCAGGGCCATGATAAGCACACAAACTGTAGACCAAAACAGGAGCAGCTGTAAGGCAAGAATTACAGCTTGGGGAGGTTGTGTCAAGAATTTAGGAGTGGGCAGTTGAAATCAAGTCAGAACAGATTCATAATCAGGGTTTGGCAGGGGGAGGGGAGCTAAACCTTTCAAGTGGCAAGAAAGAGGAAGGTGTTGAATTGGGAAAGTAGGTGTAGTGTCAGCAAAGAAAGTGATGACAAGTCAAAGGACAGCTTTTCTTATTAAAGAGCTGCAGTCTATAGGCCAGAAGTACCTGACATGAGAATATGGTAGGGAATGGAGCAGAAAATGTCTCCATTTGAGGTTGGAAAGACGCATTGCGATGGAACAGGAAAGGGGCACAACAGGGTTTGGGAAGGAAAAGAATCAAAAAATGAGATCATAAAAAAGTTAAATTCAGTTTCCCTCCCTGCTGAGGTTTCTTGCCTTCTATTGGAAAATCAAATGCCTTGAAAATCAAGAGATTTCCTGCTTTGAAAGTGAGAACTAAAGAACCCCAGAGCATGTTTATTTAGCAATGTTGTATCTGTGTCTCAGCTGCTTCATTATCTTCTGTGAGCCAGCTGGACTGTATAATCCCATGATGCTCAAGAGTGGCTCACCAAAAGGCTCATAAACACCTTAGACTTGAAATGAGAGGGAAAGTGGAGTTATTGAATCACTTTCTATTTCGTGAACTGAAGGCAAGCACTCTAGTGAGTTTTAAGAGGTGCTTGATACTTTTGTGTTTGTGAACATGAGCATACAGCACCTTCATTGCAATGGACTCCATGAGTGTTCTGTGAGACTCAGATGCTAATGAACTAAAAGAGCATCATGCATCCCTCTGAAATGCTGCCAGGCACACAGAAGGACTAAAAGTCATAAGAAACTAGACATGCATATCAACTGCTCTAACTGGTTACATCTAAATAGAAAACAAACTTTACTCTTTAGAAACATTTTGGGTCTTGCACTTTTTGTAGGAAATTAATGATTTTTTTCGGGAAAAATTAAGATTTCTACATGTGCTTAGGTTGCCTTCTGAGTCATAAAACACACAAAAGGGAGTGAACTGTCCCATCTCATCTACTTCTTATTTTTGTGTGAGTGCTATTTTTCATTTCAGGAAAAGGAAGAGTGAAGGAGAATGTTACACTCAACACAGCAGACGCTCAGGTAAATGTAAACATTACCCTGGGATCTGCCAACAGCGACATGCTTCACTACTTGACTGATTGATGTGACTCCCATGTAGCTGAGCTTTGGAAATGCTCCTTTTATGGCCTACAGATGTGATTTTTTGTTGACATCACCGAAACAAATCAAATTCAAAGGCAAGGCTGGGAAGGCCAGCACAAAAATCTAAATCAACCGTATCTTAGGCAGAAACGTACCACTGAAATACATTGCTTAATCACAACAATACGACCTTGCAAGTAAAGCAGGATATCTTGTGAGGTACAACGAGGCACAAAGTTACATCTACTCAGGAAATTAAGAAAGTTTCATTGGAAAATGCAACCATTTCTGAACAACTGGTTGTTGGCTAAGCTTAATATCCACGAGAACAGCCGAGTATGGGCTCAAAATTTACAACAGTAATACACTGTAATGACATTTTAAAACTTTTAAACATTTCCCAGACTTTGTATCAGAAGCATGGGTGATATTCTTAGCTATTATTTGTAGGAAACAAAGAGATGAAAGTTAGATTTCTGTTGCTCCCTTAATCTATGAGAATTTCTCTACAAGGTTACAACCCTTGCATCAATGCATTGCTGCTAGTAATAAGTTTAAATCACAAGTGTAGGCTTTGCTAACAGGCCCTTCCCTACATAAATCTTTCGCACTGAAAGAAGGTCCTGTCAAAATTCCTCAGCTCTGACTCTGCAAAAGTTGGCACATTTCAGTTCCTAGACTGTGGTCTGTCCAAAAGCACTATCACAAATCTTCCAGTTCTTCTCCAACTCTTTTTCCCAGTACGTATCCAAAGGCTTTTTTTTAAACACCTGTGTCTTAATTTACACAAGTGACAACATACAGTTAAGCTTGTGTTGCTCAGTTTGCCAAATCACTTACCAAAACAGGGGAGGGATTAATTATTTCAACATTCCCATCAAACAAAATAGGAAAAACAGTATTCTTACAGGTAAGGAGGAACTTCAGTATGAATTGTGAATGATGAAATCTAGATGCTGACATTGTGTTAATAAGCCAAACAAGTGAGCAAAATAATTAAAAGCCATAAATGGAATAGTATTTTCCAACACTTCCCTCCTTTTGAAGCACAGTTGTTTCAAAACCTTTCCTAACCACTACATAGGTATTTTTCTCTCCAGATAAAATTAATTCTGAGTAGCATTTCAACAGCACTTGAGCAGATGTTTTTAGCAGCTGATTTGCTGAAATTTTTTGTCACCATAGAAGAGAAGTTAATGAGAGTCTACTACACCACTCCTTTCACCTTCAGTTAATTTACTGGTTTACAGTGTGTGTAGCCCCCACAGAACAGTAGTCTCATATTTTACAAACCTCAAAATTTAGTAAAAATTCACTCTGTTGTTTCATATGAAAACTACTGCTTGTTGTTTCTTTTTCCCCTAGAACATGATGAACTTTCTATGGAATCATTCTATCTGGTTGTGTAATCAACAGATCTGGCATAAATTTTACTTAAACTTGCTTTTGCCTTAAAATAACTGAAAGAGAGGTATTCCATGATAGGCCACTAGATATCATATTATTTCCTGTGTCAGTAAGGAGATCTAATAATAGGACTATTGTGTCTATAAATGACATTTTAAACTATTCCTGAAAAAGACATTAGTCCTTGTAATATGGTTACATTAAAAATTAATTATCCATTTAATATCTTCAGCGTTTGAACTGAAGCACTGTGAAACTGAAAACGAAAAAGAATCATTAATGGGTCTTAATCTGAAATCTAAACCTGCCCTTTATCTATATTGAAACTTCAAAACCACTGTTCAGCAGCGAAAGGCTATGATGAGTCCATACATCTACTGATCTATACATTTGATTTTCTGTGTATTTGTCGCACTACTGGATTGCTCATGGGCATAAAGCATATGATGAACAAAGCTTGGTGTTTTCAGCTTCACCGAACTGGCACGGTGATCTCCAAATTTGAGGGGCTCAATTTTGAATGCAGATGAGAATCTTTCCTACATTCAAAGCCTCCACTGTAGGAAAAAACAAACAAACACACAAACAAAAAACCCCAAGCAATTTCAATCTGACTGTTAGCTACAGATACGATGATTTAGTTTGGCTCTTCTCTGGCCAAAGGGTGGAGACTGCTGCCCTCTGATGCCTCACAGGTATGTGTGATAAAGATTATAATCTGTCATATTTCTATGGAATAAATGTGCTTTGTAGATTTACCTACAGCAGATAATAAAATTCAGATGTGTTTACAAAGCATTAGCCTAACTGGAAAAAAAAACGGTCTGCTGGTAATGACCACCCACAGTATGAGGCAATGGAGAAACAGACTTCTGTCAGGATTAGCACACCATTTTGGCCAGAAGGTCTAAGGAACTAAGCAGTACTTTTCTCAGCAGAGGTCATGCTGAAAGAAGAGAAAAGCAGTAATTGATACTCTAGCTAATGCTAACACTACACATAGGCAGTAAATAAAATAAATTCTCCTATTGCATTTAGCAGCACATGGCACTTGCTCTCTTCTCCTGTACAAGTACAACATAAATTGAGAATATGAGCACCAAAAAATGGGGTCTGGATATGTCCAATCAGTAGCAAATAAGACTGTAAATCTGGCATTTAAAAAAAAGCAGGAGCATGGAAAAAAGCTTCCAAAAATACATGCTACAAATAAAAAAAAAACCCAACAAAAAAGCAAATGTCTTTAGAAAAATATTAGGAAAAATGTTGGATCAAATGTATTTGAGGATGCAGGTTACATAAAGAACTACCCTACATCTATTCTCTTCTTAAGTCAGAGATTTTAAGGATGTTTCTCCACTTTCCATAATTCAAACACAGACTGTTGCTCCATACTTAAACCTTGTGTCAACTCAAGTTGGGTCTTGTCTTAATCTTCAGCTAACTTTCAGTAATTTCAGTGGGACTTTTCGTAATGTAAAGGTGACTGGACCCAGACCTCTAAAATGAAGACATACCTTCCATGCAAGCTGGCAGCTCTTGCTGTTCTATGTTCCTGTCTTTTCAGGAAGTCTCATATCCAAGTTGCAACTTTCATCAGGCTGTACAGATTTTCAGGCAATACCTTTTAAAAATTATATATTATTAGGGAAAGGTCTCTTGTTTTTTTTTTCTTGTGAGTCAGCCAAACCTCAGCAGTACTTCTGTGAGCTCCAGATGCTGTTATGCCCAAATTTTCAGTGCACTGGATTCCTGTAACTAAAACCAGCTCAGACATGAGTAACACACTCCCCAACAGCTTTCTAGTCTATAAGCGTAAAGAAACAGCAGCCTCACCTCAAAGTACTGCATACTTTTGTCCAAATATTACTTAAAATATATATATAAAGGACCATGGTAAATTTTTGCAAGCTTTTTGAGACTTATAACTCCTGTCAATTGCAGACTTTGGGAGTTCTGAAAGCAAAAATTAGGCAGCTCAAGAAATGCATGGCAAAACTCCTAATGACATCTTGCAGTCCTCCACCATTTTAAGAAAGGAATCTTTTTTTCTTTAGAAGTTGAAATTGAAAGAGATTTAATTAATTCATACACTGAGAAATATATTTGAACTTTACTTCATTTAATTTCAGGAAAAAGTAAAAAAACATTACAAATTGTGATCACTTAACAACAGAAATCTATGTGCTAGGTCCTTTATTCTGATAGATTCGAAAGCACAATTCTGATGTGTTGGGCAAGTCCAGATTTGCTTCTTTATCTTCACTGCAATCTCGTACAACATGGAGCACCTCACAGGAAAATGTCACAGGTCTGAAGGGAACCATCCCTGCACTGTCAGCAACATTTCAGCAGTATAAAGATGAGCTTCAAGCCACCTGAGCATGTAACTTAGGATAAATCCTGTTTACAAGGGCAAGTAGTGACAGGAGGAGGGGTAATGGCTTTAAACTAAAAGAGGGTGGATTTAGATTGGATATAAGAAAAAGACTCTTCCCTGTTCAGGTGGTGAGGCCCTGGCACAGGTTTCCCAGAGAAGCTGTGGCTGCCCCTTCCCTGGCAGTGTTCAAGGCCAAGTTGGATGGGGCTTTGAGCAATTCGGTCTAGGTGTCCCCACCTATGGCAGGGGTCTTGGAACTACATGATATTTGAGAACCCTTCCAACTCAAACCATTCTATGGTTCCATGACAGCAATGTGTGGCTCAACTGCACTGTGGAACTGTTGTGGTTTAATCCCAGCTGGCAAATCAGCCCCACTTCGTCCGCCCTCTCATTTTCCCCTGGTGGGATGGGGGAGAGAATCAAAAGAGTGAAAGTGAGAAAATTGGTGGATTGAGATAAAGACAGTTTAACAGGTAAAGAAAAAGCTACGTATGCAAGCAAAACAAGGAATTCATTCCCTACTTCCCATGGGCAGGCAGGGTTCAGTCACCTACAGCAAAGGGCTACATCACACATAACAGTTATTTGTGAAGACAAATGCTATCACTGAATACTGTGACCTTTCCGCCACCCATCTTTCCTCTTCCCCATGTCCCTTATAAGCTGACCATGACATGATATGGTACGGAATATATTTGGGTCAGCTGTCCTAGCTGTGTCCCCTCCCAACTCCCTGTGCACCCTCAGCCATCCCACTGGTGATGTGAGAAGCAAAAAAGGCCTTGGTTCTGTGTAATCACTGCTCAACAACAACAAAATCATCTCTGTATAAAAAAACCACCTCTGTATTACCAATACGTCTCTGTATTTCCAGCACAAATCCAAAACAAGCCTCAGGACAGGGACCTTGCCAGAAACCCATAGGTGTAGACTATACAGTCTTCCTGGCGCCATAAATACAATCGTAGCAGCCACATTAATACCACCAGCTGCAGTACTGACACCTGAAATCATGCTTCAGTGTTATCCAAGCATGGATGAGGGCTGTTTATGTGCTGATCATTTGCTATTTCATTTTAAACTTTATTTCTCTTTCTCGAAGTTTATCACTAGAAGCTGAATTTTCATTGTCTTATGACTCACATTATAAATATTCTTTTAAAATGGTATCATTGGCAACATCCCTGATTAAAAAGACCATGGATTATATAAACCAATAATTTACTAATGTTATAACCTCTGACTATTTTCTGCTTGAGAAAGACTCTCATGTTGTTACTGCCATGTCTAAACAGTGCAGTGGGTTTTCCCATGTGATTTTCATGCCAGAGTTGTGATTAGAGATAAAAGGTAGGTACTGTAAAATGATTAATATAAAATATATAAGATTCATTAGTCTTTTTAAAAAAAAAATATGTAAGAGGCAAGATTTTTATAGAGCAAGAGTTGATTAATTCTTGGCATTAGATATTAAGTGAGTTTCTTAAACGCAGTTAAATTCCCGGATCTGTAAAGCTGATGTAATACAGGGTTATGTATGGAAAAGAGACAGTTACATCCACTGTTGTTTTACTGTGAAGGGTGGGATCAAAAGTCCATGGTTAATAACTGTAAATTTCAGTGGTTCTTTGGCTTGAAAGTCATAATCCAAACAAACTTTTGTAATGATTTGTAACAGAAACCCCCAGTAAAGATGCATGGGATTCCTGGATTCTACATCTGAGAGCTGAGAATAAGGTGTTCTGCAACATATTAGTTTTATGTCCAAATAACTACACAAAATGGAAATAGCTATATATTGAAGGAAACAAGACAATTGAATTTTTTGTTTAAAAAAAAATAAAAAAGAAGAAGCATACTAATATTTGTCCATGCAGTCCATTTGTATTACTATGTAAGGTCCTCATAGTGCCCACTTCATTTTTGTTCTGGCTGCGATGGGGCTTATAGACCCATGACTTATACAGGCTGTATACTTGGAGCTAGATGTTACCTCTTAAATTAATATATAGTCTGCATACGCCCCAGCAATTTAATGGATTTGATGGAAGGGGCAGATCTTTTTTGAGGGGAGGAGTCAGTAGATTTTCATTTGTCATAATTTAAGCCTGGAAAATAAATTAATTAATCCACTACTGTCTTCATTAGTTTTGTAGGTAGTTTATGGTTTAGTATTTCACTGAGGAAGGAATATCTGTAAAAGCCTGTGGATCCATCACTTAATGGAGGAAATATTTTGGTATGCGCCTTTCACGGCTTTATACTCACTATTTAGGGTGATTATTCAATGGGGACATGCTTGGGACCCTCTGTAAGTGACATGAATTTCACTGCCTGCCTTCACCTATCCCTGACCTGGCCACTCCAAGACACTGTCCTTTACACCAGTCTTACACCTGAGCATGTTACTCTACTTGTCAGTCCTTTACCTTACAGCAGAGTTAACAGTTTCAAGCTCTGGATCTGTCCCTAGTGAGACTTTCAAAAGCATTTGAATAAGCTTGGTACCTTGATTTCATGTCAGCATATTTCAGTGAGCTTCTGTTACTATTTGCCTGCAATTAACTGCTAGTCCTGTTTGCGGCCACGTGCTTGTTACTCATGACACACAATGGCAAACCATCCTCCACAGTGCAACCATTATCTAAATGCTACATAAGTCTGGAAATGATACAAAAATGCTAGAAGTATTAAAGAATTCCTCGCTGAAACTTTGTACCTTGGGTTTCTTTAGGGATTGCTCCAAAAGTCTCCTAGTTTAAAACCGTAGCACCCAGGTTTATTAGGCAGACAGGTTTCTGGCTCTGCAAAACTCCTCAGCGCAGAATTTGGGGTTCTAATAATTTCTAAATGGGATATTTTGATCGGAAATTTTCAATATGTAATAATGAAAGTCACTCATGTAATTACCCAATCTGCAGCAAAAATGCCAATAAAAAGATGCGTTTTGTAGCCCACTTTTCCTAGAGCCAAAAGATTCTCCTCTTATTTCTTCTTTTGCCTGGGACTTGGACCATTACATTTTCTTGGACACACTCCAGCTAAAAAAAGTTTGGTCTATTTTTTCAGCAGTAATGAACACTTGAGCCTTTCATACCTTTCACTCTTCTGTGCAGATCGTCAGAAAGACAACATCTCTTGAATCCGCATCCCAAGGAACCGCAAAGTCAGATCAAAGCCTGTGCACGGAGTAGGCATGGTTTATCTTTGGCAAATAGCTATGCTGAAATTACATTTCCATCTTTGAGGTTTATATGCTCATAAAGTCAAATGTAGTATTGTAGATCTTTACTTAATTGCTTTTGCAACTTGCTTTACCATGGGTCTTAAATCAGCGCAAGGACAACATCATCTGAATAAAGAGGTTACAGTGGTGTTTCCAGGCAGGTTTGTTCTGGAAATCCCCACCTTTTTTCTTTATTTGTTTTACTGTCACTCAGAGAATGAAAATGTATATAAACAAGTCATCCATGAAATTCCATGCATTGCTGTCGTAACTCCGAGCCCTTTGAATCTTCATATTTGAACAGTTCACAGCTCAGACCTCTGACTTGATTGAGCACAGATGTCGATGATATCACTAAGTTCTTTGGAAGACAGGGTATATTACTGCAGTATTAATGTTAAATATGTTTCTGTTTAATATGTGCTCCTGAGACCAAATTCCCTGTGTCATCTGGGATGCTTGCTGCAGATAAGAACAAGTTAATACAGCTCTGCTAGTAGTTACAGTCAGACGTGGGCCCAAAACCAACAAGTGAAATTAATATAATCAGATAGTTTGTTGTGGATGCTAATAGTTTACAGGAATTAAAAATAGATCAAACAAATTAATGGAAGAACTTATTCAGAGTTATAAACTACACAGCTCAAGAAATCCACAGTGGAGTTGGAAAAGTATGCTGCCACTTGTTCCCTGTTCACACACTTTTTTCCTATACAACTCTCATTGTCACTTACATAAACAGGAAAACTTAGATCATCTTTAGTCTGATTCATGATGGCTGTTTATGTGTTCGTATCTGTATTTTGAAGATAGCAACAGCAATTCATAGAGAATATTTTACTTGTCAGTAAATGAATGGACCTTCCAATCTAATGAAAACCACACAAGGCATCTTAGGTGAGTGTAATACTCAGTAGCCCATGCTTTTGGTACAACAGCACTAATACAAAAAAAATTAAAAATAATAAAAGTCCTTTGGATTTCATTGCAGACTCAAGTCAGTACTAATCAATAACACTAATGAGAAAAAAAATCCCAAACCCAAATGTCACTACTAGAGAAATAATATAAATCCATAGCAGCATACATTTTTAAAATTCCAAAGAAATAATATTTCTTGCATTGTGTAAACCCTATAGTTCTTCATCATCATTTTTGGTACATGAAAATACTATATTGACAGTATTCTTAGCTGTCATACATGATGTTTAATCCACTGAAATTCCACCTTCTCCTGCTACCAAAATGTATGGAAGGTTGCTTGCTCACTGCTGTGAAAATTCAAATGTCACTACAAAAATCAGAGCTCACTTGCTCTTGTTCTGTCACACCTCCTCATATATCAGCACTTCCTGAATTAACAACAAATCCAGATCCAGAGTTTCCTGTTAAAGTAACTAGGGAAGCACCCCGGAGTTCTTCTCCCTCCCTCTCCCTCTGCCACTATTACCTGAACAGATGTGGACTTTATTTAGGGGCAGCCATACTCATTACCACAATCTGTAACTACAGTTCATATTAAATTCCTTCCTTATCTCTTTAATGTCCCTTCTAGCTTTGTGCAAGTGTCCTTGCAAGAAAGAGAGGGAGTGTTGATTAAAGAAGTACAATTAATCATTTAAAATCCCAGTACAATCCAATGAATGCTGATTTTGTCATGTATTATTTCAAAATGCACCTTAACAAATGCATTTAAATAAAAGCATACTTACAGCTAATTTAAAAGTTAAGAGGTTAGGAATATATATTATTCAATGTAGAAAATAAACCATCATGAGTTCCCTGTTCCGCAGAACTTATAGAGTTTTCAAAGGTAATTAGTGTCCTGAAGTTTAATAACCCAGCTGCAATTATTTATGCAACCAACCTCTCAGGCTTTTAAATTCACCATTCTTTGAAATCAGATCTTAAGCATCTCCTGAAACTCCTGCTAAGCACTCACACTTCTTTAAAGTTACGCAATTATGTATTTCAATGTTCATAAAAAATAACAGCTCATTCTCCTTCTCCTGACTGAAGACAACTCTGGAAATACAAATTCTAGTGCTGAAAAACTAGAAGGGCAGTAAAAACGGCCCAGAATATTTTATTTTTAGAACTGATGATATTTAAAGGAATCTCTTTATTTCAGGAGCTCAAGCCTGGGAATAGTATATGCATTTGTAGCATTTAAAACCTGATGACAAAGATATGTGGGCTATTAATACAGTTCCCCACTGATTACATTTACACAAGGATTGCTTTGGAGTAGAGAAGAACACTAAATCATGTATATTAATTAAGTGTTGCTTCTTGTCCAGCCTAGACAAGGGAGCAAAGGACTCTACACATAGGCTTGCAAAATTCTTCATGGGATTTGGGATGGGAATCTTTCTAGAATTTAAAAATAACGCATACATGAGAGTGAGATTTCATACTGATTTATACTGCAAAACAGATGTGAATTTTAATTCTAAAAACCAAAAATGTAAGCATGGTATTTCCAAAAACATTCAACACTGCTAAGGAACATACAAGACAGTACAATACAGCCACATTTTACCTCACGGAAGCCTAGAGAGACTTCAATAGCATAAATTTATGAATCAGGATACTAAAGGATAACTTGTTTCTTTCATTTCTTTTAAAGCCTTAGCACCACCTTTCCATTCATAACCTCCTGTATGAAATAAATTACATTCTTCTCTGGTCCTTTTTCCTGAGATAAACACAAACACATGGATACACATAAGCCAGGAAAAGAGATTAGTTGTATGGAAGAGACATTAAGAAGATGCAAGTTACATCTGTGCATTTATGTTTGGTTTCAACTGATTTTAGTCTTTTTACCTACCCTCCAAACTCTGAGCATCCGAGGCAGAGCCCACGGATCACAGTGCAAAGGAACGTTTCTCTCATCATTGCCCACAGAGGAGGCTGGGTGCCTTATTTTCTTACAGTTAAAGTTAAATGAGATTAAACATTCAAATATAAAAATACTTTAAAAAGAAATACAAAGATATCCTCGGTCTACCATATGTGGTAGATAAACCAATCCATTTTAGATACCATAAAAATAAGGCTAACTAATTCTTTTTTCCCCTTGCACTTTAATTCACTTTGGAAATTCCACAGTTAAAGGGTTTTTTGTGGTCTAAAGCTCAAACCAGAGCTTCTTTCTTAGTGATAAACACAGATGTTTCTCATAAACAAAGTTAAAGTAATTAAAATTTGAGTACAGATCAGATTTTTCTATGAAGCTAAAAGCATTCACAATAATGGTTACATGCAAAAGTACTTCACTGTATTTTGAAGGGCTGCAGAGCCCCAGTCCAACACCTGCTGTCAACGCCTGCCCAGCCAGCTGCTTGAGATCCATCGCACGGGTTTATCTGGAACTGCTCCCTCCATGAGGGAAAAGCTGCAGCGCTGCCTCCCATGCAGCCTTCCAAGCTCTCCGCTCTAGCTGAGGTTAGACTTGGGAGACTTGCTAACCAAATCTACCAAGGCTGACTGCTACTGCTTCTGTTTGAGATCCAAAAGAAGTTTTGTGAGCTAAAAACTTAACTGCTTTTCAAAATACAACTTTAGCTAAATAAAAGCTGCAGTTTCCTCCTCCAAAGTTGACTTCTTTATATCCTTAGAAAGTCACTTCTACAACATGACTATTCCTTTTCATCCAGTCTCACACTGAATTTTCATGGAAAACAGACTCTATCTACCACTTCTTCACATAAGTTCCACTTTCTGGCGTAATTATCAATATCTTAAGTAAGCTGTTTCCAGTGGTCTGCTGTTAGGGGCATGTTGGGGTTTATGATTCAGTTTCTTACAGTAATTGCAGAAAATAGGCCTGCAGGCTTCACATGGTTTCCAAATCTATTTATTTTCACTTTAAGTAACGCAAGAAACTAAGTAAGTATAACACTAAACACCTGCAGTTACTTTCTTGCATCATCTTCTTACTTGCTTGAGCAAGCTTTGGGTTTAGGTCCAAATTCCGTCAGGATCTTTTTTCTCCCTTGCATCCCACTTCTTCAGGGTGATTGTGTGACAGACTGTTTTTCATGTTGGTTTCCTCACAATTGTACTAAATTGTTCTATTCAGCTTTAATAGGGCTTAACATTGTTACCTTAAAACCTGTTGCCATAGGCTGATTTGCTTCTGGTCTGATTTGGGAAAAGGACATGGGATCCCCAGGAATGGCTTCACAGAAAGCACAGGGAACAGGAAAAGTACCTGAACACCTGTACTGGGTCTGACTGGGATGGAGTTAGCTTTCTTCTTTGTTGGAACTCTATGATCCTTGGGGTCCCTTCCAACCCATACAATTCTATGATTCTATGATTCACAGCAGCCCATATGGTACTGTCTTTTGGATTTGTGACCAAAACAGTGTTTACAATGCACCAGCGTTTTACCTATTATTGATTAGTGGTTGCACATTGTCAAAGCCTTCTCCATTTCCCATTCTAACCCACCATCATGTAGGCTAGGGATGGATAAGAGGCTGGGAGGAGACAGCAGAAACAGCTGACCCAAATTGTCCAAAGGGATATTACACAGTATATGACACCATTCTCAACAACGCAATTGGGGGTTATGGAGGTGTAGTTATTCCAAGGTAACCATTTCTCAGAGATGGGTTGGGCACTAGTCGACTAGTCAGAGGTTGTAAGCGACTGCTTTTGCATTACTTGGGGTTTTTTTCCTTTACTTACTAAACTGTCTTTATCTTAGTCCATCAGTTTTTCTTACTTTTGCCCTTCCAGTTCTCTCCCTTATCCCAAACAACTGTGTGGGAGCTTCTTTGCCAGCTGGAGTCATCCCACCACACCACCAAAACAAACCTTTGAAGTCCCACTCACCGTAAGTTCTTTATTTTCACAACCAAATGTTGTGGGTTCTGTTCTTTTGTCATGCATCTTCCTACCTGTGCCATAAAGGGTGCTGAAGGATTTTACTGCAAGTCTTGGCTTCTATGGTGAATCAGAAAGTTTGCTTTTGTTCTGGTGCCTAAGTCCACCTGGACATCACGCTCCATCTGCATGCAGTATGCTTAAAAAATGGTAATTACATGGTGAAACTGTTTACCCAAGTTTCATAAAGTTCCCTACCCCCAGTATATTAACATTTATGCACACAGAGGACATTGCTGTGATATGTGTACAGTAGCCTATTTTCTATTTTCTTTCTGCATAAATATTTACTAATCATATTCTTTCATCCATCATGCCATGTAGTAACCCATAAAGTTGAATTATAAAAGAACCAGCTGGCTGAAAAAATAATGTTGCTATAATAACTTTTCCATTACAAATCATATTACTGTAAAAAAGAGTGTATGGAAAATTTTCCATCAGCCTGCATTATGATTACAGTTGTAACGTGCCTACAGTTCTCCAAATACACATCTGGAAAAAAAAAACCAACCCTCATTTCTAATACCCTAAGCTACTTTTTTTACTTCAATTAACTCTTGATGTACAGGCTGATATTTACAGTCCTGTGACTCAGAGTAGGAGAATCCCTGGCCTTGGTGCATATTCTGCATGGCACAAGTAGGACACACATGGGAGAGGTGCCTCACGGCTTGAACCTTTGCACAGACCAGAAACCTGGGAAGTTTGGGCTTTTTATTTCTTGTATCATAGAATCACAGAATCTCCTGAGTTGGAAGGGACCCATAAGATCATCGAGTCCAACTCCTGGCTCCACACAGGACCAGTCAAGTCAGAGCATGTGACTGATTGCATCGTCCAGATGCTTCTTTAACTCAGCCAAGCTCAGTGCTGTGACCCCTTCCCTGGGGAGCCTGTTCTAGTGCCCGACCACCCTCCCAGTGGAGAACCTCTTCCTAACATCCAGCATAATATGTAGCTTGAAATTTGGTATCTCTCCCTGAAATTCTCAGCAGTGTGAGCCATCCAATAGAACCTGGCCTGTTACCAAACGGATGTCTTTCTGTTGTTGTTAGAGCCCTTCAAACCTGTGTGGGCTTCTTTTACAGGGTGGCCACATATCACAATTGACAGTGGATCTTTGCAAACACACTGTGGCTGCGCTCAATGTACCTGTCATAACTGGAATTAAAGGTAGATTAACAATTCTGCAAGAAACTAACAAAAAGTAGCCAAAAATCCAAAATGACTCTTAAGCTGCCATTAACAAGACTCTAAAGAAATTCTTACAGTGGAATTAACTTCCTGAAATAAACTACGCATTCTTTAGCAATTTGAGGTCAGTTATAACAATAAGAGAGCAGCACTGGAATTATTACAAGTATCAGTGAAGGAAAATATCCAAACAAGTTGAACTTTCAACAGCTAAGACTTACTAGCAAATAAAATTGTCTAATTCTGCCCAGCTGGAAGACAGTTATGCAAGTGCATCTTTTGTTAATACTGTTCGCTGAGTTTTTGTGGTTTTAGTTTTTTTCCTGCGTAGCATCTAACATTACTCATATTTTCCATCATAGGTATTTTAAATCCTACTCTCAATTAAAGACCTAGAGGAGATGGGTTAAAACAAAAAGTGCTCCTAGGACTTGCAAAATGGAACCTTGTAAAATCATAAGGAAACCAGGTGGGTCTAATTGATATACTCAAGAAAACAAAAAACGCAGGAATGCATAGGTATACTGCCACAGGGCTCTGACAAAAAGTTGCTTAGGATCAGATTTCTTTAGCTAGTTACCATTGTGATCTTAGGATCAGAGAGATGCTGGACACCACTTAGCAGTACATCCAAAAATCAGCTTGCTTGGAGATACCAAACCAGAGCAGAATGAATCAGAAGGTATTTGTTGTTGTTGTTGTTGTTGTTGTTGTTGCTGGCAGAGAACAGGGTAGGGGAAGGAGGGCAATCCTTACACCCTGTCCATCTGCAACTGGAGAAGACTCATCAATACTTACAAATATCCACAAAATGGAAGTTTCATGTGAAAATGAGGAAAAACTTCTTTACAATGAGGGTGGCAGAGCATTGGCACAGGCTGCCCAGTGAGATTGTAGAGTCAACTTCCCTGGAGAGAAAAACCCGCCTGGACACTGTCTTGTGCAGCCTAGGTGATCCTGCTCTGGCAGAGGGTTGGACTAGATGGTCTCCAGAGGTCCCTTCCAACCCCTGCCCTTCTGTGATTCGGTGATTTTGTGACTGCTGCAAGCGCCAGTGAAATGAAGTCCCTTGATGATACTTTTGCAACCACACGTCTCCATTTATTAACTAGGAGGTCTGTGTTCACAATAGAAAGAGTAATGCATGGAAAGTTTCCTAAAAGCAGAAGCATGTTCTAAGCATGGCCCCATTTCAAACGAAGAAATTGTTCATATTAAAACACTGAAAAGATAAGTGGTCAAATAGCACTTTGGGCAGAAGAGTCTATGCTCCTCCAACAAAGCAGTGGAAAATTAGAGTGAAATGGAAGTGACCTTTTAGATATGAATCCAATCATCCTCTACAATTTGGATGTCAAACTCAGGAGATCTTCCATTCCTCTGGGCTTAAGCCCCACTGGAAAAAAAAAAAAAGAAAAAAAAAGAAAAGAGAAAAAAAAAAAAAGTAAAGAGAGAGAAATTTAAATCTATTTTGGACAATAGACCCATCTGGGTTTAATTAGACCAAACTGGTTTTTTCCTTCCTTCCGGCTGTCCTGTGTCGGGTTCCTCATTCCTCTTCCTTTCTGTGGTGCTCATTTCATTAAACTCCAGTGCTTGCTTTCTTCCTCAGACACTTTGACCATTTATGAACTTGTCATTTCAAGATCATGTCATCTGCTGGCTACCATTTTTCAAAAAAGCCCATGACTGACAGTTTCTCTTCAAGACCTTTCTTTCTATTGCTTCCTTGTGGGCTTCTGTAAAGCAGCGTTCCTGTACCTAAAGACCATCAGTTAAGTAAGACAAGCATGAGAAATTAATACAAGAACTGAATGCCATTTGCAGGCAAGAGTGAGCCAAGACAAAACAGTCATTACACTACCTTTCTTTTAAAGAGCGATAAATGAGAAAGGTTTGAACATAAGAAAAGGTAGACTGCAGAAACAAATTCTGAAATATAGCTATTCCAGTAAATCCAAATACTTTCAGGCTTTATTCAATCCATTTTTCCATTGAGATACCAATTATCAGTGACTCTTTTTCCTATATTTCATTTTATATTAGAGTTGTCCTCAAACACCCAAAGACTGAATTCCTGAGACCTAAACCTCAACCCAACATGAGGAACTGGTCTATCCTTTTAAGCCAGCATGATGAAGAAGTTTCTGCATTTTTTGACTCATAGACCTTGTAAGCAATCATTTCATCATGGCCAGTTTTACTACTGGCAAAGCTGATATCCTACTCTCTTCATATGCTTCCAAAACTTTTGTCACATCATTGCTAATTCAGAATCTTCTAATAAGTGATTCTTAGTACCTTTCCTGAGCTGGGAAACTTTAAAATGAGAGTTAACTTGTGTAACAGTACTGAATTGGGGAACGTGTGTTTGTGCATGTCATTACCTAGCATGCCCTCTCTGCTCATGCCCATAACCATTTTCCAGTAGTGTTTATGTTGTCAGAGAAAGCTGAAAAACATACTTGCAAAAATATGCAGAATTAAAAAAAGAGATTAAATCTAAAAAGTGCCAGTTAATTCAAACTTAAAAAAAAAAAGTTTCATTACGCTAATACGTAGAGCTACCTCCAAAAATAACACTTCATGTGATGCATATACACATGGGATAGAAATCTGGGCAAGAGGAGCTGAGCCTGAATGCTTAATGCATCCCAGCTTGGCCAGTAGCACATGCCAGTTCTACAGGCTGTTCAGAATCTTCTGTCTTGTGCTTGAGATGTATTTCATTGCCTCTCTTTATGGGCAAAATGACCTTGTCCTACTTTCAGTCTTTTCCACTACCATAAATAGACATTCATACACATCACTTTTCCATCCCACTTTAACAACATGCAGGTCAGATCTTTCTGGCCACTGGAGTGGGATATATTAAAAACAACAATGTTCTACTTAGGTCTGGTTCTGTCCTGCAGCTCTTTGATGTAATACTGAGAGCTGAGAGATTTCTATGGACAGAATATCCATCATAGTTATGGGTATTCCAATACTAACACAACAACTGCCATTGGTTTCCCATAAAAAGATGATAACCATCTGAAATTACAAGGAAGGGAACAGAAAGCACTTCAGATGGAATAAACATATTCTTTTTATTACCAGTTTTACATCTGAAAGCATAGCAAGGGATTTACAGTTTTTCTGTTGAAAAGGTAGCAATGACAGTGTTGTTTAAACTATTTCATGTCTCCTACACTTTCAGCTGGCAATATAAATCTAGCGTGAAATATTCCATTCTGTAATATTTACTCCAGATGATTTCTTAAAATATCCTAATCTCATTTTATAAAGGTTACTAAAGATTGGCCTAATAAGAAAAAAAAGATCTAATTTATATTTTAAAGTAGGTAATTAATTTACTGCAACACAGTAGTCAAAATGTTGTTTCATTCATTGCACAGGCTCAAACTCTGTAGTGATCATGTCCTGATTTCAGTCAGGATAGAGTTAACTTCATTTGTAGCAGCTGATGGAATGCTGTGTTTGGGAGTTAAAATGAAAGCAGTGCTGATAACACCCTGATGTTCTCAGTTGCAGTCAGACAGTCAAGGACTTTCTCAGCTTCTTCATATTTCTCTATTCATGAGAAAGGAGGGACAAAGCCAGGACAGGTGACCCAGATGGGCCAAAGAGAGTATTCCATGCCAATTACGCCCTGCCCAGGATAACGGGGGGCTGAGGGGAGGAAGAAGAGGGGCGGTGGCGGGACGCGTGCTTCTTGGGGGGACGGTCGGGTTCCGGGACAGCTCTGGGTGGTACGGCCTGAGTTGTGTGGTTCGGGAAGAAACTGCATTGGGTATCAATAGTTTCATATTCTTTTGCTCTAAAGTCCTGTTAGCATTGTTATATTTTATCTTTCTGTTATCTTAGTAAACTCTCCTTATCCCAACCCACGGGCCTCTTAGTTTCTTGGTTTTGGAGTTATTTGCCCCTTCCTTTTCCCTTCCCTTGTTTCACCCCCTTTTTCCCTTTTTCCCCTGCTCTTTTACTTTAAGTAGCAGGCAGCTGCGTGGATCTCAGCCCACAGCCGGGGTGAAACCACTACAGATCACCACACAAATCAGCAGATGCATGAAGAAATCAGTTTTGTCATCATTAAAGAACATCTTATTTCTAGCTGTATAATTTCCCATTTTATCACACCAAATCATGCTGAATCTTTCAGGTGTCTTATTTTTTAAGTTAATATGGGGTTTTGTCAAAAGTAGGGGTTTCATTAATATGCTAAATGAAGTGCTTCCATTTTCCTTGAAAAAATCCATACTTCTTGAAAACCTGGAGAACATAAAAGTTTTTTCTAAATCACTAAAGTATTTGAACAACACATTTCCACAGTTGTAGTTTTGCATTATTTTTTTTTTTATTTATAGTGACATAGCTTGGACAGTTGTATTTTTTGCTGGGTAAAAATCTGGCTGGATGTCTGGGCCCAAAGAGCTGTGGTGAATGGAGTTAAATCCAGTTGGTATCTGGTCACAAGTGGTGTTCTGCAGCGCTCGGTGCTGGGGCCAGTTTTCTTTAGTATCTTTACCAATGATCTGGACGAGGGACCCAGTGCATCCTCAGTAAGTTTGGAAATGACACCAAGTTGTGTGGGAGTGTTGATCTTCTTGAGAGTAGGGAGGATCTACGGCAGGATCTGGACAGGCTGTATTTGTGGGCCAAGGGCAACGGTATAAGGATCAACAAAGACAAGTGCCAGTTTCCTGCTCTTGGGTCACTACAAACCCATTCAGGGCTACAGGCTTGGGGCCTGTCCTGGAAAGTGGTTGAATCATTATCCCTGGGGGTCTTTAAAACATATATAGATGTGGCAGTTAGAGACAGGTTTAGTGATGGATTTGGCAATGCTTGGTTAATGGTTGGATTCAGTCATATTCTGGGTCTTTCCAAAGGTAAAGGATACCACGATGCTATGCTATGAAATGTGCAGCACTGGAAGAGGATCTGAACAGACTGAGGAATCTCCAACACTGGTGTTTTTCAAGATTTGATTAGAAAAATCTATGGCTAATCTCATATAGTGCTGGTGCTAGATTTGTGGTAGGTTAGACTAGGTGACCTCTGAAATTTCCTTCCAGCTGACTCTAACTGATCCATTTCAGCTTTTGCCCAAATGCCTGTCAAAAGAACTGTAGGCACACTTACAAGGTCTGGTATTATACAACAGAGTACACTGATTTTCATCCAGATGCCATTTCAGTGACTATGTGCATTTGGTAGAACAATGTCCTCCCACAAAATCCTGATTGACCCCAGGCTTTCAGTACCTAGTTCAGTTGATTAGATTCAAATAAGAACAACAACATGGTTTGCTATTCAGTTAGGTGAAACACTATACATGAATATTACTATTAGCTATTCTGCACTCCTTTTGGTATTCTATTTAAATATTCGAGTTGAATGAGATTTTTGTACTCTTGGCTAACTCATCTGATTACAAATCCAAGTATACAATACACATATGGCTAAGATACCAACAACATCTGATTAGATCATTAATAAGACCATAGGCAATAACAAGGCATTTCTAACCCAATTACAAAGCCCCGCTATAATACAGCCCTGAGTCAAATTACAGAGGTTTAAAATATAATGGATTCAATGTTATCTTACCAAAGAGACAGAAAAAAAAGGGAAAAAAAAGTGAAACTCATCATATCAGAGCTCTGCTTTGAAACACACACTTGCTTCCAGTTTCTTATACAATACAGGTTCAGGAAATTATTTTATGACCTAATTTCCCCTGACAACATTTGTTCTGAGTCTGAGCGGTAAAGAGCTCTGCAGTGCTCCAAGCTTTGCTGATTGCAGCCCTGGTGCACTGCAACTAATGGGGCCCAGATGGGGCCAAGAACAAACAAAATAAGCTGGATGGGAAGAGACTGATTTATGGTCCTACTCATTGTCCTCCCCCTCCAAAATAAACAAACCTAGGAAAAGACAAATCCACTCAGTTGCCAGGGAAATCTCTAGCCCACATGACATGTGTATACTCTTAAGAGGCCTTAAAATGGAACAAGAAAATGAGACCATCAGATGTGTTCTTCCTGACAGGGTCAGCTAATCTGTAACTACTATAACTGCTGTATCTTTTTTGGAGTCAGTTTCCCTTGAAGGAACATCTGTTCTGGAGGTACAGCAAAGAGTCAGATAGGCTACGTGCACCACTTCAACAAAACGTTATGTGCTTACTAAGCGTATGGTAAGGCTTAGGCTCTCCAAAGACTGCTGTACCTGAACCAGCCTAGCAGAGCAGAAGGCCAGGCTGGTTGCGAGAGCCTCCCTGCTCACACAAACTCTCTACATAAATATTTCATTCTGCATATACAATGAGTTATTAGATAATGCATAATGTGGTAAAAAAAATCTCATCCAGATGTAGCAATAAATCTTTAATTCATGTATGACACTTCTCACATAACCTTTGCCCTTTCAACAATGGCTTTCTTTAAAAAACAAAACAAAACAAAAGAAAACCAACCCAAAACAAACCAAACAAAAAATGTTGCCACTGGTGCATAAGACTCTAGTGTAAGTGAATTTTTTTTTTTATAGGGTGAAGGTCTTTTTCTTCTGGCCTTCTTCATGTTTGCTGTAAAGCCTGCAGTGATCCAAGAGGAATGTCACATAGATAAAACTGTTTTATGATATAAGAACACAACATGATTGTTTTACTACCCCTCTAACTACAAATTAGGAAATAGGACTAAATGACATTTTAAGATTAGGCATGATGATAAGAAGGATAGTGAGCTGTCTTGAGGAGAATTATATTGCCATACCTCCTGACAGCCCTTGGTTAATCATCATAAGTACTGATCTTCAGTAATATTTCCAAGGTTTCAAAAATAGCTATGATTCAGAAATCAATTGCACCTTTAAAATATTGATTTAGCTTCAAAAGTGGGACTCTGACAATAGTGTCATCAGGCCTACTATCTGCAATTCCAGGAGTATATAAGGGGAAAAAACCCCACATCTCTGACATTGCTGAAGCTGGGCACGTGGCAAGGTGGTTCTGATTTCACCAAAATAATGCCACAGAGCTCTCAAACCGTGATGGCTGTGAACCCTCAACTCAGAAGCTGGCCTCCTAATTGTTTGCAGAAGCCACTGACACGTCAGACAAGTGAGAAGTGCTCATGAATGCACTTTGGACTGTCAACTTCAACGTGCTAACAACGTTTAGCTGTCTTTCATGCATAATGTAGTACAATGTACTTCTGTGTACTGTGTTCATGCTGTTTTGCTCAACTTCTTAAGTTACCCACGAGTCTTTGGAAGAAGCAGCAAGAATCAGCAATGGCTTCGTGCATTTTCTCCTAGGAAAATGAACTTCCCGGTTTGCAAATGCAAGATTTGGGAGGAGCGTGGTTCCTCACCACCCAGGAAGTCTGTCTCTGAGCATTACAAGAACAAGAGAGATGAAGAAATGTAATTTTTAAGTTTAACAAATAAGCCAATAATTTCACATTTTAAAAATAATTAGCTGCTGGCTGAGGTGTTTTTTACATTTCTTTGCTGGAAGGATCCCCAAGAATCTCTCCAGTTTCCCAAAACTCATTCAACTGAGGGGAGCATCTTGCATTGCTATAGGCATAAAACAGAAGTGCTTGTTTTGTAACTTAAGTGTGCATTCTTGTCACTAAACTGGAATATGAAATCTCAGGGTTTGTATTTCCCTTCTTAGAGAAGGGAGAGATGCTGTTTAAATGAAAGAAAAAGCTTCTTTGAAGCTAAGCCCTGCACCCCTGGTTCCTAAGGTGCTACTGTCAGGACCCACAACCAGATAGACTAATTTGGCAGAGGTTAAACCCCCTTGCATTCCAACCAACCTCAGATTGCTCTGGGCTGAGGGAGGAAAAGGGGTTGCACATCAGACTGGGACGGAGGAGGAAGCTGCAGCAATGAGACCCACCTAACCTGGGAAGCACTGTGCTTTAGCCTGAAGTACGTGTTGGTTTAGGGGCTAAGGAACAAAGCAGTTAACAGCAGATGTGTAATCTTACAAAAGAACGGTGAACCGTGTTGCGTTTTTCCTGACCTCTTTGTTTCCTTTATTAGAAATACCTCGAGACAAAAAAATTGCAGCTGCCCTCCAAATATAAAACAGCAAATCACCAGGCGAAGGATGGCAACTTATTTTCACTGGAGGAGCACCAGGGGTACATATCCCATTCTCTGGACACAGAGATTATCTTTAATGATGTTTAATCTGTATTGACTACTTTGCAAATTAAGCCAGTCAGAGGTTCCAATGGCTCCTCTTTTCCCTTCTAAGTGGAAGTCTGGCAGCTATCAGTATAACTTTTCATTTTGCCCTGGGCTGGTTTTGTTTATGGCACAATGTGCAACAGCATTATTAAGGATGAGTGACCTTGCATGACACTGCTCGTCAAAACATTTTCACACTCTGCAGGCTGCAAATCTATTGATGTTCCCAAGTTTTGTGAATGATTGCCGTGGAAGTAAAGAATGTCCACACAACATGCAAACTGTGCTGTGTGTTCCAAATCTGTCATTACAGCACTGAAATCCATCCTTGACACTAATTCGTACAAACGGCAGGTCACTCGAGGAGGAAAATAATTTTTTTCTGGAAAGTGGTGCAGTTTGTTTTTATAGGAGACAAATCTTTGAAGGGCTCTTTGCCAGTCATTAAGCTAGATATGCTTCCCATGTAAATAAAGCCCTCTCAACAGCATATTTTTTTCTCCTGGAAGTGCTTTGTTTCAATACAAATGAATGCAAACCGCGATCACATTTCCTCAGGATGGAGAAGGAGAAGCTCATAAAGATTGATGGGGAGGAGGGCTGGCTTTCAAGAATTTTGAAGTTTCAGTCAAACTTTTTAAAAGCATAAAACTTGAGGGGTTTTGTTTTCTTTTAATAGAGTTTTGGGGTAAAAATGCATTGCTCTATTGACAGTATTAAGAAATAAGAACTTAAAAGGCAAAGCCAGCCCAAAACCTTGGATACCTTTTGTATTTTTTTAAGCATCAGCCCACATCATGATTTATTGCCTTAGAAATTAAAACTAATGCTTTAAATATAGAAAATAACAAAGAAAACATTGTACCTTAAATAATTTTGAGGTGCTGTGTAATTCCAGGGATGCCAAGCATTTTCTGCTCCCACTGATTTCAAAACCTCATGGCATTAGGCACTGAGTATTTTAAAATGAGTCCTAAGCTATCCAATAGTCTTGTGTCCTTTTCTAACGACAACCCAACTAATTTGTAAACCAACTTAGTGCCAACAATACCAAAATCTGAATGAGTTCCTGTAAGATTTCTGATCCAAAAAGGAAAAAAGTGTCTTTTTTGTCATCCACACGAAGGTTTTGACTGGCAGTTCTCACAGCCTTGACCATAAAAATAGCTGGAAAATCTGACTACCATCATTCCAGTATCTTTAGCTCAGTCCCCAGGCACACAAAGTGAGTTAATACAGTGAGCACCTCGGCACTGACTCTGCCCTAAAGACTATTTTACTGTAACTATATTGTCATGCTTGTCCACAATACAGTTTAAAAAGCAAGCTGTCCCAGCTAGCTCTTTTCATTTTGTTCATAAATAGAAGTTTTACATAGCTGGGTTATAGGCAAAATTATCTTTTAGTTCTGAATTAAAGTCATTCTTCATTAGCTGTAAAGCTGGGATGTAGCCGAGACTGCCATACATGAAAAGTAACTTATTTTTTCAAGGCCTATGCCTGTTGTTAGGCTGTTCCTGGGTGACTGGGATAACAACAGGGACAGTCACCAGAAATCCTAAATCTTGCACTCCTTGCAAACTGTTTGAGTGCTTCCTTGGTTTGTCATGAAACTTTCTGCTTTTCAGCATGCTCTCACACCACAACGACAATAGGAAAAAGATTTGAAAAGCAGACAGTGCTATTTCATCTTCAAAGACTCAGAATGCTCTCTTTTTTTGTAATTCCAAATCCCCATTATGAGACACTGGTCTCCTGCTGACACAGCAGGTCTGCTTAGGTCAAACATAAAGGGACCGTGCTTGGCTGACAAAGACAAGGAATAGAATAATAGTAAAATTATTTCCTTATACTCATATTACTTGTTTAATGTGTTTATTTGTCTACAATTCTGCAAGTTGGATGGTAGTTATCTGCACTGAGGCTGAATTCTAACATCCCCTCTCTGCTTTCTGGTTTGTAACTTCACCAAATAAGCTTCTCTTTGACCTATTTTTTTACACAAGTGTCAGTCCTAGGAGACTTTGAAAAGAGAAGGAAAATTGCTTTAAAACTCTCAAAGCATTCCATTCTTCTTCTTTAGGAATCCTAAAGAATGTTATAAATGGCTGCTGCCTTTCGTAGCATCAGAGCCTGGGAACCCCCTCTTGCCTGGGATCTCTGCCTAGGTTGGTGGATGTGGCTGGTGCTTCCCCTCTTGAAGCTTCAACCATCAGTGAAGATGAGCATATGTCCCAGAGACACAGACACGCAGACAGACACAGAGGCACCTTCCAGCGTCACAAGCATATTTCACAGATCCCCTGAATATCAACACTGCTCCTTCACCCCCCAGCTGCCCCTGCCTGGCCCAAGGGTTCTTGCTCACCAGTGGTGTCCACTGTGGAGTTTGCTGCAATAGACAAGCACACCCCATGGACACACAGTTTGGGTATGGACATTCGATCCCCCCAGCAGCTAGCACCAGGCACACTGGCTGGGACTGCGGCCCCATTCCAGCCACCAGCACGAACTTAATCGCTCACCTCATTAACCTGGACTCACCCATATTTTGCTTTTGGCACATCCACTGTTGCTGCCCCAGGGGCTGCAGTCAAATCTCCCACCCACTCCTGTTGGTCTCCTTGAGACTCCACAAGATCCAGCTGCTGACACCACCAGCCCAAGGCACTTTCATTCCAATCTGACCACAAGGCCTGGCCCCAAATCCACTCACACACCCCAGTCAGCAAGCACCTTGTCCTTACTGCATTCACGCCCCCACAGGACAGTGAGTGAAGTGGGAGAGAGCGAGCTACCACAGGATTTAGGAAGATTTAAGGATATTTAAGGAGATTTAAGGATTTTTACCCCTTTGCTTCTTACCATCCCATCTACACTTCCTCTTCAGTCTTACGTTGCTCTACTGACATCCCATCCCAATATCTGGGACACCCATCTTTGTATCCTTATCAGTGGCAAAGCCTGCGGTATTTTGAGGACTCAACCAACAATGTTTGTTTCTTCCCACTGTCTCCAGTATCTTTTTTGTACAGGTTTGTGTCTCTGTACGATCTCATCCCTTCTCCTTTACTTCTTACCCTTTTTCATTGAAAAGGCCCTGGATCATATTACCTTACTGAAGCAGCGGCTCTTGTCTCCCATGTGCCCTTACAGGCAGCAACTGCTGAGATGTAGAGATGTAGGCAAGGTTGAGTGTTGAAGTGGAAAAGAGACCATGCCTGTAAACGTTGTTGAGCTCTAAAAATCAGGAGACATTCAAAGGCAAATGATTGGAAAACGTAGTTGATGGGTTCTGGAAACTGAGATGTCTACAGGACAGATTTCAGAGGTGGGGATGAAGGTGTTACACTAGTGTGCCCCACCCAGACAGAGACCCTCATCTCTTTTTCATATAAAGTATGTTTAATTGTTTTGTACCAGAAAGAAATGCTTTGGGAACCAGAATCTGTCAGATGAGTTCCTGCATTTCCCATGATCAGTTATGCTAGTATACAGATAATAAAAAAGTAGCAATTCCTCCTTATTCTTACATTTGCAAACCAGACCACCATGTACTCTAATAGAAAATAGATTAGAAGCCCATGACCTTGGACCTCCTGTACCCATAAACTAAAAAACAGCATTTTACTAGACAAAATACAGGACACTGTTCTTCATCCTCCAAATATATGTTTTATTAATTCCTACATTCAGTTTGTAGTGGTTAATACAACCATATTTAAATACAGTTTAATATAATACAGTTTAATAATACGACTGTATTTAAATACAACTGAACATATTTGCTCATCCAAGCAAATCTAAATCAGGGTTTCACTAATGTGCAGCTTTTGGTGTCCAAAAAAGCCAAGAGGCCTTTTCATTTTAATGTTGTATTGAGCATAAAATTATTTGTTACAGCATTAGTAGTTGGAAGGGACCTTGAAAGATCATCTAGTTTACCCTTCCCCCAGAACAGTAACCAAAATAATAGTGACAAAACTCCCAGATTAATTTATCCAAAATATGACTGCTACAATGTGGTGAAATAGCTAGTGAAAGACCTCTAGTACTCCTCCCTTCCCATTTCCCCACCTCCACTAAAGCATGCTGATGAGCATGAGCATTCGAGAGGCATAAGCAAGTGGGAAAGTCTACCTTAAGGAGCACTATTTCCATTTATGAAAAACACAGTTATTTTATTACGTTCTTTGGTACCAGCACTCTTGGTTATAGGTAGATTTTATAGTATATTCTTTGTAGTTCATAAAAATTAATATTTTTCTTATCTGTAACTTTAACCAAAAGAATTTTCCAACTGCTGCTACTGCAAGTCTATTTCCAAATGTCAGACAACAAGCCCATTCTTCATATATGACCCACACATAGAAGTGGAAGTGATTGCTTTGAAATCCTACAGGCTCCTGATGAAAAAAACAGCAAGGGTCTTCTGCCAGACAACTAATGCCATGTTTCTCCTCCAGCTAGTAGGGAACTCAGAACCCCAGGGTTTGTTGCAAGGGTCAGAAAAAGGACTCCGGACGAGAATAACTGACCTTCTCAGAGAATTTACTGACATGATGCCCCTGGGCTTCTAAGAATTGAAAAAAAATTTCAGCAAATATCCATCCAGTTGCCACAGGGCTGTCTTATGCTGGAATTCATTAGATCCACTTTATTCTGAACAACAGCGTTTAGAGATTGAGCAGAAAAGCAGCAACAGTGCTCTACAGATGAAGCCAACTTATGCTCTATTGATTCCCCTTCATGTCTGCCACAGACACTTTCTGATACCTTTCCAGAGAAAGGCCCAGCAGCTGAACCAGGCAGCTGAAGGTGTTTCTCCACTCAGACTGAAGCCCCAACAGTTTTTTCATTTCATCTACCTTAGGAACACCCCATAAAATTCTGCTAAAGAAGACCATTACCCTCATGTGCTCTGCTGAGCTTAGGAAAACAGATGGGTAGCTCACAGCTGACGGAGCAGGTGGTGGAAACCTGGAGGTGCAGCAACCCATACTAAGACTTTTCAGTCCTGACACCTCACAACATAGCCATGCTCACAATCCTCTGCCTTTAAAAAAAATTTTGAGGGAAACTATTGCAATGAAAGCTCTGAAATTCACTTGTTTCGACAAGCACTTAGATGTGTATTTGAAGTAAAATGATGTAGGACTTTACAGCTAAAGCACTCAGAGGTGTGTTTCAAGCTAAACTTCTACTTTCACCTCAAAAACCTCAACTAGGTACATATTCTTTTCCTGGTTATTTCAACAGTAGGAACCACTTGTCTTGCAAAAGTTTCACAAATACATTACTGAAATATTCTGTAGATCACTTCTAGACTATACATGTTTCATTAGTGCCATGTATTCTTCTCATCCCAGATGAAGAATATATTCACATCTTTAAAAATAATTAGTGAAGGGAAATGAAAATTAACATGCTATGCTAACTACTGGTCAGAAAATTAAACTAATTGGACAGTCAAAAGCCACAATGTTTAATGCCAATTTTCTGTGGGAATAATCAACCTGCTTCCTCTAGGAAAAGACTATTTACAAACAGTCACTACAAATAAAACTAAGCTTTAGGATACATTATATTATAAAAATTCTCACTTTCTAGCAATTAATGAGTAACAAATACAGAATCTTCCATATTTAGGTCAATGGACTAGTCATAAAAAAGGTAACTGGTCACAACCCTAAAATTACTTTATTAAATCCTTCCAGTATTTTGTTTCAAACTTGCTATTAATTTTCTGCTTCTAATTTATATACTGCATTTCTCTTTTTTCTTCTTAAATAATAAAATTTCCAAGCAATTTGCTGGGCATGAAAAAAGCACAAATATAGTCCCTGATATGAAAGCCTTACATTCAACAGATGTTTATGTAATATTCATTCATCACATTGCATTCATTTTCTCTGCTCTCCAGAATAGAAACACAGCATCTTGACAATATGAAGTAATCTAAAGGAGGTAGAAGGATAGAGTCAGAAATAATTTTCTTCATTATCGTATAATTGTCTTGGATGTTAATCTTGTTCCTGAATACTTCCATTGTGAAGGACAGAAGCTTGCATATAGTGTAACCTAAATTTAAAATAACACACACTGAACTCAAACTATTTATAACCAAAGAACTTAAAAAAACCCCTCTTCCTATTCCACACGGGGAATGAAATAAATCTTTCAAAGATTTTCAAACCAGGAAAGACTTTTTCTCCTTTTCACCATTTTTTTCTCTCTTCAGTCATATTAGTCACCTGCTAAAAATAACCAGGCTTTATTCAGGATGTAGAATAGGTAAACTAAAAGCCTTGTTCTTCCCAAATGGAGTTCTTGGAAATTGATGTCTCAATGTTTGACTACACTTTTGTGAGTCAAGAAATTAACACTGTAATGTTGGGCAATTCTGTGAAATTCATCTGGCCAAATCAAACCTGTTTCACTGCCTGTTTTGCTTTTGGTTTCAAGACCTCTGTGAAATAACTGTAAACTCTTCCTCTTCTGGGACATTCACACATTTCCACTATCATTCTTACAAAGCCAGAAGTGGAAAAATATTGTAATTTGGAACCGAAAATAAGTTTTATAAAGAAAAATTTTGTTAGTTTGTATTTATTTTTTGGTACTTCTAGGTAGAAGAGGTCTTTGGATCTCTAATATTGTTTGTTTGTTTGTTTGTTTGTTATGATCACCTACACCTAGTCGAGATCTGGGCTTTGTCATTTGGTTTCCACAGGGGTGCAGTAAATAGCATAGCATTGCTGAGAAAAATAAACATCAAACTTTTAGTCTTTCTAGCTTACTGGAAGGGATAATAATGAATATTCAATGACTTTAACACATTTTATAGTAAGATAGTAAAATCCCATGGTTCTCTATAGGAAGGTGGGAAACAAGTTAATGGAATTGGAAGATAAAGAAGCAACTGGTTGACTGGACAGTTACATAAACAATGACTGTAACTATAGTATTAAATAAATTAAAGCTTTTGAAAGATACTGAGATGCTCAGCATGAACCATTTCATATCCAGTAAGAAATGATACCATACACCCCAGAACTGCTGAGGCAGATGCTTGGTATGCCTTTACAACTTGTTCACTGTTTCTGCTCTGGAAAATACTACTTGGAAAACCCACATCCGGATATTTTGGAAAGACAAGAATATTGGAACTGAAGCAATGGAGCTGGTCACCTCTATGAGCTTCATCTCCTGCACCTCTACTTTAAACTGCTACTTTTAAAAACTAATTTCAATATAATACCACATTGGTAGTATCATAACACAGCTAGCATTTAGTCAAGTTTTCTGTTGTAAGGATCTGTTTTCTGATAGACTAGAACACAGTGGAGAGAAAAAACTTTCTGGACCATAAAGTGAAACTATTTGACTTACAGAATCTTCAGTTCAGGGGAGCCTATTCTATCCTATTTCTTAAATGCAGAGACAGAAAAAACCAGTTTAAACATTGGATATACAGTCAATTAATTATTCCACTGTCTCAACTGTGTTAACTCCTCCCATCAAGAAAAAGCAAAAGATTTTGGTATGATCAATAAGCATAGCTATTTGGCACATGAAGTGTTTTTAATGTATTTTGGGCTCAGCTTTTTGAGGTAATGGAATTTGGGTTTCCCAGAGTGATGGACTGGGATGAGATCCAACAAATTCAGATTCATTAGTCGTGATTTTGTATCCCAAGGTAACTTCTTGGAAGAAAACAAATACATCTGGATTTCACATATATTGTAATGGAAAGCTGCAAAAGGAAATGCTAAAGTAACTGTTTCATTGCTAACCAAAGCCTAACCAAAGAGAAATAGAGTCTAATGCAACTTGAGGAACTGAGGTAACAACCAGACTGTCCACAACTTATTACAGCAAAGAGCTTAGTATTCTTCTTTAAAATTATACTATAGATTGAGATAATAAGAACCAGATAGCTTTTTCCAGCCACAGAAGTTGTGTAGTTTTACTTTAAAAATAGCTTGAGATGCTGCCATGGGGTTTATTTGGTTTGGTTTGGTTTGGTTTGGTTTTTTCCAAAGAACCCCGGAGGAATTAAATGGAGTGAAAAATGCTTATTTCTTACCCAAAATTTCGCTATTCGAAGTTGAAAGTCAAGGTCCACAGTCCACAAAACAGTTAGTAGCATCTCTATATGAAAAAGACATGAAGTTGAGCACCCACATATGAAACACAAGCTTTTTAATAAATAATTCATAACTATCCAAATCTACACATTTTTCTGATGAAAAATAAGTATGCCTATTTCTCTTTAGTACAATTTTGTAAATGTGCAGCTTCTAAAGTCTGTCTCCAAGGCATATGGTTTGAAGCAATTTTCCTTTAAATTAACAGTGGCAAATTAGTCATTTAATTTTTAGAGGGGGGAAAAAATCCCTACTCTTTCGCTGCGTAGTACTTGTTGGCATTATAGC
Source organism: Hypotaenidia okinawae (assembly GCA_027925045.1). Taxonomy (NCBI): domain Eukaryota; kingdom Metazoa; phylum Chordata; class Aves; order Gruiformes; family Rallidae; genus Hypotaenidia; species Hypotaenidia okinawae. The sequence goes on from BSDF01000001.1 coordinate 140,676,191, forward strand.
TTTGGTAGTCAAAGTCTTCAGTTGCCTTGCAACAGGGGTAACACGTCCCATTTTTAATTTGGAGAATCCACAGCCAGCGTAGAGTCCAGTAATAACAGCTGCTACACAGGTGTGGTAGGGAGGGGGCCTGCTCAGATTTAGCTGCCTCACTGCCACCCGTGTCTTACAGGAGCTGGATTCATTTGGTCCTGACAGAGGAGGTGCCTTACCAGGACCTGGCAAAACCAGCACCCGGGCTCCTAGGGCTTGGCCTGGCAGGAAATGTGCCATAGCCCAAAGGCATTTATACACGTGTCAATGTGTGAGATCCACAAAGTCTGCCAGCACACAGTCTTGTATTTTGGATTTTTTCCCTCCATATAGGCAATATAACCTAATTCCTCATTTTTGCCTGGCTGCAGTTCTATCCTACAAGTGCACGGATAAAGAACAATGCAGTATACTCAAGCAAACACAAGGCTAAACTCTCATTATAAAGTTTGAAATAGCTTTAAAAAATAACATAAATCCTCTTAAAAATAGCTAGATTTATTTATGAAAATCCCTTTTTTGGCTGTCTACCTTCTACTCACAATACGTAAGAAATGCCTCAGCTGTTGGACCTGCAGAACCAGCTCATAAGGCAACATCGACTTTTTGCTTAACAGACTTGAAACTTTTCAATTTCTAGATCAGAAGTCATCTTTAGGAGACAGAGACTTAGTTGCACTCCTTCACACTGCAACTTTCACAATCGTTTTTCTGATCCACTATTTCACGTTTTCACCGTAACACTTCTGTAACTGACAGATGCCACCTCTCCATCAGCAATCAGCCAACGCTGCAATTGGATTGTTTGTGGTTTCTTTTTAGTCATGAGTACTAATGAGCACAGGCATTCTTTTATCCCATCTATTATCACATTTGTATTAATCTGCATTATATTAATAGGCAGAATACATTCATATTCATCAGCATAATATTAACAATTAATATTATTGTGATGCAAATATAGTAAGCTTCAGTACTTATATCCATCATATTTAACAAAATACCTATATCCATAATATTTAATAATTTTTGTTCCTTCTTTGTATTTTGCAGTCTTATTTACTGTACTGGTTTGTCTATTGTGCAGGAGAGCCTCTTATTTTTCGCGGTTTCTTCTTCCACACAACCTTCAAAGTAAGTTCTTAAGCTAAAAAATTAATATACCCCAAAACATGAATAAAATAAATGAAGGAGTGAAATCATATATCAGAGAAACACAGAATAGTTTAGGTTGGAAGGGACCTTTAAAGGTAATCTAGTCTGACTACCCTCCTATGGATAGGGACATCTTTCACTAGATCAAGTAGCTCAACACCCCATCCAACATTTCCAAGGATGAGGCATCCATGGCTTCTCTGAGCAACCTGTTCTAGTGACTCCCCATGCTCATTATAGAAAATGTCTTCCTTATGTCCAATCTAAACCTATTCTCAGTTTTAAACTCTTGGACCTTGTCCTGACACCACAGACCTTGGTAAAGAGTCTTTCTTTTTAAAAGTTCCCTTATTGAAAGGCCGTCACAAGGTCTCCCTGGAAGCTTCTGTTTCCCAGACAGAGCAAGCCCAACTCTCTCAGCATGTCTTCACAGGAGAGGTGCTCCAGCCCTCTGATCATCTTCATGGTCCTCCTCTGGACTCACTCCAACAGCTCAATAACTGTCTTGTACTGGGGACCCTGTCTTGTACTGGGGACCCAAAACTGGATGCAGTACTCCAGGTGGGGTCTCACTAGAGCAGAGGGAGATAATCACCTCCCTTGACCTGCTGGCCATGCTGGTTTTGATGCAGCCCAGGATATGGTTGGCTTTCTGGGCTGAAAGCACACATTGCCAGCTCATGTCCAATTTTTCATCCCTCAGGGCTGTTCTCAATCCATTCTCTGCCCAGCCTGTAGTTGTGCTTGGGATTGCCCCAACCCACATGCAGGACCTTGCACTTGTTCCTCTTGAACTTCATGAGGTTCTCACGGGCCCACTCCTCAATTCTATTACTGTCATGATCCTTTATTTTATTGCTTCTTACCTGAGTTGTATACAATTCAGGATCATCACAGATACAGCTTTCACTGGGAACTCTTAAAACAAGGCAAAATGTTTCCCCTTCTGCACCCCATGTTCTAATTTCACTGGCATCAGACAGTGCTAAAGCACATAAAACAGCAGGAAAAGACAAACTGTAAATGTATCAGTTCTCAAAATTACAGCATTTCTCTTTTGAGTATGATTTCTTCCTTAGCCACGAGAGGTTAGTAATTTGCTCCAGTACTGCGATGAGCAATTGTAGCCTTCTTTAGGTAGCACGTAACGTCCTTCAGCAACAGTTCCTCTGCACGCAGGGGAGCTTCCTCTTAATTGGGTTGAGGCCGACTCTCATTCTCCAAGCCAAGGCACAGGCTTTCCAAGCTCACTGTTTCTCCACAGCCACTCTTCTCCAATGGTAACACTCTCTTCCAAACAGAGGAAAGCCAACAGCAGGGAGAGAGAGTGCTTTCTACAAGGGAAATCTTTTAGTCATTACCTGTAGGCTTCCAGAATAAGGGTCCTTCTTTTACCTTACTTTGGAGAGACAAAGAGGAAAAACAGTGCTCATACTTTGTGCCTAAAAGCATACTAAGAATTTTTAAGCTGATTTTAAATCCATGGGCATGCGTGTGAATCTGCAATTAACCATGTGTTCTTAGAGATATCAAAAACCCTTTTTTCTGCTCAGATACACATTTTTGTAAAAACTGAAGGCACAAATTGTAAATACCTTTTTTGATGCTTTGCCCTCCATGGTTGCATCTCATGGAACCCCTCGCAGCTGGGCTCTGAACATATTGAAGTTGGCACTTCAAAAATCTACTACTGGCCATCAGTATGTTCAGCAGTATTGTAAACTCCTTGATGTTGGGAGCTCTGTATCCAAGGCTAATTCTGGTGGTTATGTTGTGACATACATCTTCTCAGTTTATGAGCAGTAAATCAAGCAATGCATTGTTCCTTGTCAGCACATCCAGCATCTGTAGCAAGAAGCAGTCCTCAAAGCAATCCAGGAACCTGATGGACAACTTGTGCATCCCATTGTTGTTTTCCCAACAAGTCTCTGGGCAATTGAAGCCACCCATGAGGACAGGTTCTGATGGCCCACCACTTCCTTGAGTAGCCAAAGTAAGGTTTTGTCAGCCTTTTATCATCCTGATCCTGAAAAATATTTTAATTTAAAACTTCAACCACACTTCATCTATGGACAAATGCTACTCAGATGTAAGTATTTTCGGGTTTGAGTAAATGTTATAATTACTTATCTCCTGCTTTGATTATGCTCAGATATCTTGCAGAGAAATAGAAAATAGTGGCTCAGGCTTATTTTATCATTGCACATAGATTATGTATATGTCTAACCTGAAATATGAAATAATTTACTGTAAACATGAGATTTTTGATGCTTGAGATGTCTAGAGTTATGCATCATATGTATTTTTAAAGAGCTTAATGAAAACTGCTGTAGAAATAATATATTATGTCAAATTATATTAAAAAAACCCTATCTGTAAATTCAAATGGTGAATGTGAACTGTTTACTAATTTAATGATGCAGACTAGTTTAATTCTCCTAAGGTAATCAATCTTTATTAGGTAATTTACCTTAATTATCATAAAATCATTTTTTTAATAAAAATATTGAATAGATTAGGACAATGGGTTTCTTTTTAAGAAGCAAATTAGAGATGAGTTAAGATGGCTGTCATTCAAATACCCTTTTTTACTTTAAAGGATCTCAAAGGTATTTACAAATATTGTCTGTACAGGAAATACTTCATCATTAATTTATATCCTTCTGGGACATCATAAAACAGATTAAGACTTGCAGCAAAACAAGACATCTGAGGAGGAACTGGAAGAGAATCCAACTTTTGGTTTCATTGCCCAGTGAAACACCAGCCCAAATTCTGGTTTAGGTCCTGCAGGAAAACTTATCTGGTTTGACCCCTACAGCCACTGTACATGTATATCTTAGCACACTGTCATTTACAGTTATCAGTCAAAATTCAAAAAGGGAATAGCACATAGCTTGTGAATAAAGCATTAAATTAACATGGAAGACACTTCAATACTAAGAAATATAGTCAATATTATGCATACTTGTCACCAGAACCCACGGGCCTACTATTGTTCATTAGATATTTCTATATTTTTTGCTGTTGCTTATTTGTCTATAAGAATCCAACAACAAAATTACATCATATTTAGATGTTGTGTGCGCATGCACATGCACGCACACACACACACACACGTCTCCACCCTTGACCTTCATTTGGAGTTGTTGGGTTCACAGTCACAACACAAAGTGTTACATTGCCTGGGGCCTCCTGAGGTTTAGGAAAAGGGCAGCACCTCAACCCTATCCAAACTTCATCACCCTGTTTGCAAAGATATCCTTGCCTCGGTGAATAGGAGACCGTTTCCTTCATCCACTGCTATATCACCAGCAGCAGCACCTGGAATTCAGAAAGCACATTTCCTGGTCATGGCAGTATGAAACAGGTTGGTTTACACTCTCCATCGTTGTTCTCTGAGTGGTTTAGTTCCTGGTGAGCACCTTGAGCTGCCCACAACTCAGCCTGTTTCTGAATCACTGAAAGAAAAGGCTTTATATGCCTGGGGTCTCACACACTCTGTTTTCTGTTTATTTCTGCCTTTTATAGTCTCCATCTGGCTCCACACTCTGCCTGTCTGCAGAAATGGGGACACATGCAAGTCTACGGCCCTATCCTATTATTTCTTTACCTTTCAATGGGTTGAAGGAAAATTTTTAATATCCATTTAGGGTTTGTGATTTGAAAAGATTATCTAGAACTGCATGTAGTCTTACCCCCATTTTGTCAAGGCCCTGTGGGGGCCAGGGACTCCCTGGGGGCTGTGAGGACTCCCCATGGTGGCACAGGGCAGGGCTAGCAGCCCCAGCCTGGCACAGGACAGTGAGGGGCACCAGGACAGCCCTAGGCATCAGGCACCTCCCTGGGGTCAGGAATGGTCCAAGGCCAGTCTGGGATGTGGACCCATGGCTGGGCAGGGCAGGGCTGTGAGGAACTGGAGACCAGCCCCATTGCTGTGTTGCTGGGGAAGGGGCTGATGGCCCCAGGGGCTTGACTTGGGGTTCTGGGCCCTGAACAGGGTGAAGAGAGCCCTGTCTGAGCAAGGACTATCAGAGTTGTGGAAGCACTCAGGAACATGATAAGGACAGCACATTTCTGTGTTGAGAGGAAAAATCTCTCATACAATCTATTACCAGTATTGTTTTTTCAAAGTAATTTTTCATTGGTAATTTTAAGAATCCTGATCCACTGACTGGACATGCCCATGCCTAACAGCATGCCTACCCACTGGGTGTAGATAAATCCAAGGCCACTGGACTTGAGCCAGTTTTGACCTGAAAGATGTACAGTTTGAGACAGTTTTGTAATCAGCCAAACTACCCATGTTGAAGGAACACGGCCCCTCCAAGGCCCAGCACTCTGCTGAGGAAGCTGTCTGCCTCTGAGGTGGGTGTACAGCAGCCTGGTGCACAAGCAGGATAAACTGGAGTTCATCAAACCTCACCTAAGCACACTTGGCATAGGTTATGGCCCCAAGTTGAATAGCTCAGCAATTATCTGTTTTTTAGATACTTCTGAAATAATGTATTTAAGAGACAACTGCATTTTACTGAGGCTTGTTCTTTTAATAACATTACAAAAGATGTTCTGTAATTGATGGAAGAATTGACAGTTTAAGATTGCAATCCTTAACAAGACTTTTTTCCACATAGCCTCAGGCCACTAAGTGAACACATCAGAAGCTGTATGTATGTTACAGCTCTGAAATCATAATGTTTGACATTGATTTGGAAAAGCCTCCTGCACATTAAAGGATATAGCGTTTTGCTACTTGCAAGTACAACATTCCCCTGTATTGTAGTCATAAATGTATCAAGCCATGCTTTTGCTTTTAATGAATACATCTACTCTTTTGAAGCAATTCCCCCTGTACTTTTCATGTACATGGTGCATCGGTTTGCATGGTGGAGTTGGTGGAGCTGGCATGCACAAACTGGATTTCTTCCAGGTGCAATGAAACTGAAAGATGGAACATACCTAATGTATTCCAGCAGCCCCAGCATTCAGGCTCTGGGAGCAGTCTGAAGCAAAAACAAAGCCCTCAAGTGTGTTGTGAGGTTGTAGCACTAACTGCCTCACACTACAGATCCAACAAGCGATGTGTGCTTTGGTTCCTGATCCTTGCTAATGTAGATAGAGCCTATATGACCTTGTAGTTGGAGCTTTGACTAAATTTCACCTTTCGCTTTAATGATGCAAAGATGCTTTTCATACAGAAGCATGTAGCATGATCTATTTAGAATTTACATTTCCACACAGGATTTTGCAGTTAGTATGTAATTTTTCCTGTGGTAAATGGCCTTTACAGCATGCTATATCCAACTGTCTTGCCATCTCATGGCACTCTTAAAGAACACAACTCATGTTCTCTTATTTTCCATTTTAGGTTCCTTTCTGCTTTTATCTTCTATCTCTTTCAGTATTCCTCATAGTATTTATAGAATTACAAACAAGAACCTACCAAGTGACCAGGATATTACTTTCATCAGTAAGGAAGCATATAAAATTTGTCGATAACTTTCTGAAGAAGGCGGGATGAATGTTCTGTAAGCCCTTTGGCACTGCGTGCTGGCTGAGCAGAGCTGAGGGTGACATAATACATTTTTCCATGTAAACGCAAGGAAGAAAAAAAAGCACAAAGGAATCCAGATTTCATCCATGTTGTCAGAAAGTCTGGTAAATGCATTAGCTAAAGGCAGTGATTAATTCTACACTCATGTAAATGAAATGTCCTGTCAAACTCATTTTTAGTCTCAGTCCAAGTATAACTTCATCATCGGCTGTCAGTAACATATCACTTCCTAACTTCAGTTATTTCTCATCCATATGCTCACGAACATGTTAACTACTCTGCCTTATCACAATAATGCATCTTTTAAAACAAATGCATCAGTATTTTCATAACACCACCAGAACATTTTCCAGTGGCAATGTATGTCTCTTAAGATATGATCTCATGACTAAATTATTTCTGACTTGCTGCCACATACACCCATAGGTCATATATGTATTTTTCTTAATGGGCAAACATAAATTCTACCTTATGGAGAAAAGTAAAATATGCCCAATAGGGAGGAAAACACATCCCTTGATGGGACCAAGGCAGGAAAATTAACTGTTGCTCAGTGACTGCCCTCTCTCCCCTGTCTCTCATTTATCTTTGCTCCATTTTCACATAATTATATGTGACAGACCAATGAAGTACAGTGTTTCTAAATAACTCATACTGCACCAGCATATAGGAGAAGCAATATAAAGGACACCATTTTCATGATACTTAAAAACAAGAACTCAAAAAAGAGAATAAGTGTCATAGAACATGGCGTGGCATGGGAGCCATTCCAGGTCTAACTTTCTTGAAAATAAGGAAAAGACAGTACACCCAAGTAAGATTATCCTCTTAAGGCAGAGGCCTCCATCATGTCATTTGTGCCCATTACAGTCTGGTGACCACCTCCCTTTACCTTGTGCCCATTGCCAATCTTCCAGAATCCTTTCAGAGTGCACCTATTTGATCATTAGGCTGCAAAGTCTCTTTGAGAACTTCAAGTTCACAGGATTGCTGCTTCCAAACTGTAGGTTATCTCCCTGTGAGCTTGGTTCCAATGAGAAAACTGCTAATGCAGTGTAAGGACTTAAACGGCAAGAAAAATATTGCAAGTTATTATGTTCCCCTTAATTTGCTAATACAAACTCCTCTGAAGGTCAAAATTTTCCTTGAGGAAAAAAACCTTGACAAAACAACACAAGGATATGAGAGCTACAACTCTATAGTGTTAATAAATAGCCAAGCAGCTGGCAAAACATTGTCTGGAACAGCAGAACCTGGCATATGTGTGGGAGCATTATTTTTATTATTTTTTTTCACCAAGCCTTATTTCAATACAATGTTTAAATCAATCAAACCATTTATGTGATTTCCCAGACAACTAGATGGTTGACTGAGATTTCTGTGTAAATTTTGCTTCATAATATCACTGCTGAGATAGAAATTGCTGCTTCTAAAAGGGGAAGAACCAGCATATGCGAGCAATGGTGCTATAAACAGCGTGGCAGAGGAACTGAAGGCCTGTTTTGAAACTATGTAAAGCTTGTTTTGCCACGTTAGCACCAACTGGAGATGCAAAAGCTCCTGACCTCTGACAACTGAGCTGTTTATTCAGTCAGGTGCCTGAAAAGAATCAGACACTAAAATCTGCAAGCATTTAAATTTGAGAATTGTTTGGAGTCTCTAATAATAACCCACCAGATACTTTCAGTCATGTGAAATGGCTCAGCCTTGTCAGACAGACCGTAATGGCTCACTGGCATCACTCTGTGTTCCTGTTTGTGCACTCAGATCAGCCTAAAGAATATATTGCATGTAACTTGCAGGAAGAAATGCTGGTTGGAGGAGTCAGGACCTGGAGGAAAGCCAAGGAATTATATTATGCACAAAAAAAGTTACATTCCTAAGTAAAGTCGCAAAATCTGGGCAAATATGGATTAGTATAAGAAATGGATTAGCATAAGAACTGGATTAGCATAAGAAATATGGAGTTCCTTTGTACAATGTCTTTACAACAGCACAATACATAAAGCTGTAACTGTGCTTGTGTTTCCTATCTGCAGGTGGTGGAAAGGCAGAAAGGTTATGTCAATTTCTCTACTTACACATACTAGTCTAGTACTCACATTGAAAATAAATGGAGGGTTTAAGTTTATCCCCTATAAAAAAATTGCATTCCAGAAAAGCATCTTATTAAGAAAGTTCTAGGCCCTCAGAATTTAGGTATTTGGTTGTGTTGACTGCAACTTGTAAAACCAAAGGCAGAAGCACTCTCTATAAAATCCATAAAGCTATGCCCAAAATAATTTTTAAAAGATAACTGATGTAACAGGAGATATAGTTAGCATTAAGTCACACATGGACAGTTGGAGGAGTCACTTGAAAGAAAAGATTCACTATGTTTTTTCTACACTAGGTTATTAAAAGTCATATATCAATATAAAAACAAAAGCAAGGAAGAAATGAGAGATTGGTTTGAAGCCAAAACTGCAGATATTTGTACAGATCTGTGGAATCAATCATGGGGAAGGGACAGATTTTATGAATGGAGAAAAAATATACAGTGTTTTAATAGTGAACATTTTGTATTGGTATGAGAACTATGGCATAATTGTTTTCTCATATGCTTGTTTTCAGGAACAAGCTGAAATTGACTTGACTGAAAAAAAAAGTACAGTAAGTTGGAAGAACAAAATGAAAACTATTTCAGAAGAGCAGCAGTAGCTTTCAACTGCTCCTGACTAGACAGCACCTTACTCATTATTTAAGCATTATTATAAGCCTGCCAAGGACAAACGGTCCAAGAAGGTCATTCCTTCTTTGAAGCCAGTTTGGCTTTTCTCCTGTACTGAACCAGTGAGTTTTATTTTATAACAAAAAGGAATCCTGCAAAACTGCTTAAAAACTCTGGTTCCTGGTGTGTGCTTCAGTCTAGACTGCCTTGTCTACACTGAACTGCTAGAACCTGTTGGGTAACAGTGGTTTTGGAGATTCATAGAATTGTCCGTCAATAGGGACCATTACATCATCTAATCTCACCTGCAAGATATCAGAAGACCTTATATTTCATGCACTTATTTCTGTTTTAAGCCAAATAATCTATTTGGCTAAAACTTTTCTTCCAGAAAAACATCCAAGCTTCAGCTGAACATGTTAAAAGAAAAGTCTATACCTTCTTTATAGTTTGTTCCAACCTGAGTTCAAAAATGGTGGCTCATTTCCCATCTGCAGGTGTCTATCCAGATTTGGCTGAAAGACACTGGTATTTGTTAAGTCTATGACCATTATTATATTAGTAACTAGTATTCATTAACCCCAGACACAGTGCCTGGAGAAACCTGCATATTCATGAGGAATCAGCCCTTGGTACTTTTTTTAATCAAGTCTTTTTAAGCCTCCCACTGTAAATTGTGTCCTGTGATACTAAAATTATTTTTCTGTACTTCTTCAATTGTTTTATAGCACTCCACTACTCTTTCCTTGTGTGTATATACTCAGGGATCACATAACGCTTCCTCTATACTATCATTCTGTTAATTCATGGCAAGTTAAAAGGACATTGTCACTAGCCCCTTTTCACAGCCACTCTTTCCAGCTCCCTCCTTGACAGAGCTTGCCCTTCACCGTCCAGCCCATGAATGCCCTGCCTTTGTTGAAAAGACCCAGACTATCAAGCAATCCAAACTCCAGTGTAGGGCTTTCTTGTCTTGATGATTACTTAGTCTTCACCAGTCCTGGGAGCAAATGTGTTCAGCAGTTATTTTTTGCTCCAAGTCAGATGAACGATGTCAGTTGCACCAGATCTAAGGCAGATATTTATAATCACAACTCTTTTAGAATAACATTTCCTCACCAATGGCTGCCTTATTCATAATGTGCCTGCTAGTCTATTCTTAACCCTTTTAATATACACTTTGCTGGTATTGCGGAGTATTTAGTTTTTAAATTAAAATTCATTCTACATCATATAAAGGCTTTCAGAGCCATAGGTAAGAATACAATCCTGCAATAACCATCATATCCCAAACTAGTAAATGCAAAGGAAAACATCAAGGTCTTTAACAGGTAACGTTAGTGTAGCTAGTCTATAGGTCAGTTCTTCCTCTGCATTTTAAACACTGCTGTCACATCCCCGCTCTCTTACTTTTTTGAAACTTCCCTGGTATTATCAGGACATTACCAACATTTATTCTGAAAGCATGGCATTATGCCAGAGATCTCCTTTGCCACCTATTCAAGTCAGTAATCAATGCAGCATTCAGTTCACGGCAGACAGAAGGTATGATATCTCTGCAAAATTATCTTACCCGGTTTGGGTAATAACTAAGCTGCTCACTTTGTAAAAAGATCATAGATGGGCTGTGCTTGAAAGCTGTTAGTCCTCCAGGATCTCCTGTAGTTTCTGGGTGTGCTCAGAAAAGGGCACTTTCCCCACTACCACCATCCACATCTCACATGGATCAGCTCATCCACTGCACTACAGAGAATTAGAGGATGAGACTTCTAGAGACCTAAGTCCATGAGAAGGACAAAGCAAGAACATACCACTAATGAGGAAACAGTAATTGAAGCAAAGACTAATACACTCTCTCTGACCTTGATGCCAATCACTGAAACGGTGCCTGCAGCAAACACACAACTTCAACAAGCACAGCATAGAGCAAATCCTCAGTTTTCCCTGTGTCCCTCACATTATTCACAGGCTCAGACTGCAAGAAAGCCAAAAAGACCCTTGCCTCCCTTCCCAGATAGTCTCTGTGCCATGCTGTTTTGCTTCATTTCCAGCAGAACTGCCCAGCACAGAGTGATTGCTTTCTTCTGGCTCTGCTTCAGGAGCAGGGCTGGTGTCAGTGCAGCTGACTGGACCCAGCAGGTGGGAATAAACCTTTCCCCGCAGCCGTGGTAGGTTAGTCACCCTTTCTTCTGCAGAGCATCTAGAGTCAGAGCTGTGACAGGGTTATACGTGGTACTCCAGCTACAGGGGTTGCTAGGTCTATAGCGGGGCTCTGACTATGCATGGTGCTCCAGCTGTACATGGTGCTCCACACACAGAGCTTTGGGTTGTTAGGCTACCCTGTCCCACTCTTAATAGACAGACTGTGCCAAGGAAGATGTTTAGATTGGACATAAGGAAAGCAGACTCTCTAAAAGGTTCTGAAGTGTGCACTGGAACAGGCTGCCCAGGGAAGCAGTTGAGTCACCACCCCTGGGGGTATTTAAAAGACACATAGATGTGGTGCTTAGAGACATGATGCAGTGGTGGACTTGGCAGTGATAGGTTAACGTTTAGACTCAATGATCTTAAAGGTCCTTTCCAAGGTAAATGATTCTGTGATTCTGTGATAAATATTGAAGAATAAACAGTGTTTGGGACATTCATTCACACTGGGCCTACGTCTGCTCATGCTTTGTTTTTCTTTGCCTCAGCCTGCACAGAAGTGAAGCTGTTGATGTGTATGGCAGCAGGCAAGGAAAGGCAATCATTTCAAGGAGGAATTCTTTACAGCAGATGTTTTTTGAATAAAGTGGGATTTTTACATCTAATGCTTTTAGCAAACGCTAAGGAAGTCAAAATCTATTCTGAATATGTAAAAATTCAGCTTTGTGAAAAGATACACTTATCTTCTGACTCTGTTCTCCTTTATATATAACTTGGGTTTGGGTTTTTTTCTATCTTGTACTTACAAGGATGCTACTAAAACAGGATTCACTGGTTTCTAACACTTCTTACCTAAAGAGCAATTAATGACTTGTTGGGAGAGGAAAATACTGTTTTGCAAACGAGTTTTTTACACCACAGAAGAAAACCAATTGAAAGAAAACAGGAAAGAAAAAAATCTCTCCATCTTATTGAGAGCTAAATTTATCTTGACTACCTAATCATTGATATCTATTCTTAATTTTTTGAGTTAATTCTCATATCTAAGATAGATTGAGCTTTCTTTGAGTATCTAAATCCCCTGCAGAACACTACTAGAGCATGCAACTATAGATTCTGTCAAGGAGAAGGACAATGCTTCAAAACCCCAGTGATGATAGGTGTCCTAACACCACACAGCCATGAGCTTGGCCTTGTTGAATTTCATGCAGTTCACACAGGCCCACCTCTCAAGCCTGTCAAGGTCCCTCTGGACAGCATCTCATCTCTCCAGCATGTTGATCACACCACACAATTTAGTATCATCCGCAAACTTTCTGAGGGTGCGCTCGATCCCAATGTCCATGCTTCCGACAACAATGTTAAACAGCACTGGGCACAATACCAGCCTCTAAGGAGCACCACTTTTCACTGGTGTCCACTTGGCCATTGAGCCAGAGACTGCAGCTCTTTGAGTGCAATCATCCAGCCAATTTCGTATCCATCAAGTGGTCCATCTCTCAATTCCATGTCACCAATCTAGAGACAAGGGTGTTGTGCAGAACAGTGTGAAACCCTTCATACAAGTCCAGGTAGATGAGGCCAGTCATTCTTAGCCACCAATGCTCTAGGACTGTCATAGAAAGCCACCAAATTTGTTAAGCATGTATTGCCCATAGCGTGAAACCATGTTGTCTCTCACCAATCACCTCTATATTTTCCATGTGCCTTAGTCTAGTTTCCAGGACAATCTGCTCTGTGATCCTGCCAGACACAGAGGTGAGACTGACCAGTTTGGAGTTCCTTAGGTCTTCAAGTATTCCCTTTTTAAAAGCAGGGATTATGTTTCTCCTTTTCCAGTCAGTGGGAACTTCACTGAACTGCCACAACTTCTCAAATATAATGGAGCATGGCTTAGCAATCTCAAGTCACATGAACTTACACACCTTCAGGTTCCTTAAAAGGTCTTGAAACGTAGTCTTGAAACATATCTTCTCCCACAGTGGCCAGTTCATTCCTTCTCCCAGGCCCTGCTTTTGCCTTCTGTGTCCTGGGCAGTACTTGCTGGTGAAGACTGAAGCAAAAAATGTGTTGAGTACCTCAGCCTTCTCCATATCCTGAGTAACCAGGTCTGCCGTTTCCTTAAGGAGAAGGCTCACATTTTCCCTAGCCTTCCTTTTATCACTCATGTACCTATAGAAACTTTTCTTCTTGTCCTTGATGTCCCTATCCAGATTTAATTCTATCAGGACTTTAGCTTTCCTAACCTGATCTCTGGCTGCTCAATTTCTTCCCAGTCACCTGTCCTTGCTTCCACCCGCTGTAGGCTTCTTTTTTGGTTTTGTGTCTGCCTAAAAGCTCTTTGTTTGTCCCTGCAGATCTCCTGGTGGTTTTGCCTGTCTTCTTCTTTGTTGGGATGCATTGCTCCTGAGCTTGGAGGAGGTGATCCTTGAATACTAGCCAGCTGTCTTGGGTCCCTCTTCCCTCCAGGGCTCTGTCCCATGGTACTCTACCACACAGATCCCTGAAGAGGCCAAAATCTTCTCTCCTGAATTCCAGGGTAATGAGTTTGCTGTGCACCCTCCTTGCAGACCTAAGGGTTTGAACTCCACCATTTCATGGTGACCACCTGGAGTATTGTGGAGTATTGTGTCCAGTTCTGGGCTCCCTGGTATAAAAAGGACAGGGATCTCCTGGAGAGAGTCCAAAGAAGGGCTACGAAGATGATAAAGGGCCTGGAGCATCTCCCATATGAGGAAAGGCTGAGAAGATTGGGACTGTTCAGCCTTGAGAAGAGAAGACTAAGGGGGACCTAATTAATGTTTACAATTATCTTAAGCAGGGGATGCAGGGGGAATCAGCCAGCCCCTTTTCAGTGGTCTGTGGAGACAGGACAAGGGGCAATGGCTGCAAGTTGGAGCACAGGAAGTTCCGCACCAACATGCGGAGAAACTTTTTCACAGTGAGGGTGACAGAGCCCTGGGACAGGCTGCCCAGGGGGTGGTGGAGTCTCCTTCTCTGGAGATATTCAAGACCCGTCTGGATGCCTATCTCAGTGAAATGTCCTAGGGAGCCTGCTTTGGCAGGGGGTTGGACCCGATGATCTCTCGAGGTCCCTTCCAACCCCTACAATTCTATGATTCTATGATTCTATGGTCATTGCAGCCAAGGATGCCCTTGAGATTCATATTCAGCACCAGGCCCTTCTTGTTGGTGAGAACAAGGTCAAGCGTGGCATCTCTCCTCATTGGCTCCTCTACCATTTGGGGAAGGAAGTTACCATCAATGTATTTCAGGAAACTCAGGGACTGCTTATGCCCTGCTGTGCTGTCCTTCCGACAGACATCAGGGTAGTTGATGTTCCCCATGAGGACCAGGGCTTGTGAATGTGAGGCTGCTCCTATCTGCCTATGGACACCCTCATCCACTCAGTCTCCCTGGTTAGGCGGCCTGTAGTAAATCCTCACTGTAGTGTCCCCTGTCCCTGCCCTCCATTTAATCCTGACCCATAAGATCTCAGTCAACTCCTCATCCATTCCCAGATGGAGCTTCATTGACAGAGGGCAACGTCCCCTCCTCATTTCCTCTGCCTGTCCTTCCAAAAGCACCTGTATCCTTCCAGCCCAATAGTCCAGTCATAGCAGCCACCCTGCAACATCTCCATGATGCCCGTGAGGTCATAGCTCTTCAGGCATGCACGCATCTCCAACTTATCTTGTTTATTCCCCATGTTACATGTGTTTGCATAGATGCATTTCAGTTGGACCCCCAACGAAGCTGATTTCATGCATTTTGTTTCTGCTGTATATGTTCAAAAGAAGCTGTCTTAGAAATTAATTATCCCATTTGTTACTTACAGATGCTTTAATTGCAGTGCATAAACATTCAGATAAGTTTAACCAAGAAACTGAGTTTAACCTTGAGACACTGCAGTGATACACTGCTCCATATACCGTATTTTAATTATATCACCAGATGCTGCACTCTTGCATACAATTCAGAGAATTTTAAAACACATCACAAGAAGGGCTATCATGATCAGAGTTTTGGGTTGCAAAGCAGAGAAATAGAACTCATGAAATATCCCACCAGCCTGATGAAAGTAGGTTTATTAAAGTACTTGTGTACTTTACTAAGTAGTCAACCTACATAATGCACACCCAGGCTTCAGCTTTCCAGCTTTAGAGAATACCTGGGCTCAATGCTGCAAACTTAAAACTCATGTTGAAATGAACCCCTGAAATACATTGTGAGACGATGCAAGCAATCAAGGTAATCACAGGGTTTTGCTTCACCTCTTGCCTGGGAACTGCATTCTGTTTACTCTGTCCAAACAGTTGTGTTGAAAAGAAAGAAGGAAGAGCCTCTGAATCCTAAAAGTAACAAAGCAGAGTTGTTTTCTTTGCAGATTAGGGCATTTTTACTCACTGGACAATGCTGTATTTCTCTACCCTCTAGTGGTGAAATAACCACTCTCAGAAAACGACTTCAGGAAGTTTTAAAACATCATCACCAAGATTTTATCCAGAAATTAAAGCATTTGGAAGCTCTTAATGAGAGATAAAATTCCTTTTTTCATTGAAACAACATACTGAAGCACTTAAGGCACCAAAATGTAATGGGATTCCACAAGTACCAAAGCATCCACACTAACAAATCCGGCCTGGAATAAGGGTTGCAGTGAGTGAATGTGTGGGTTTGTAATAGAAAATGGGGCATCGCTCCAGTAACGGCTCATTACTTCATTTCATAGAGCAGTTTAACTAAGAATCTGGGGTTGAAAGCGTAATGCATATGCAACACATTAGTAGATGCAGAAAAAGCTAAGGTTTATGCAAGGAAATGTGGCTTCTAACCAGGTTGTTCAAGTATGTGTTATAGTTCATTCCAGTAAAGGGAGAAATGTAAACTTGATTTCTATATTAAAAAAGCTTCTTTTCCTGAAGATTATGTACAAGGCTTTTTCCCATTCATCAGACTAAGAAGCGTTCTGATATGCTGGGAATAGTCTAGTTGGATTTATTACATACTTTGCATAATTTAAATCCCTACTCAGCTTTCTGGCTAAATTAAGCCAACAAGCTGGGATAACTGGAAAAACTGCCACACACAGTGTATACCCAAAGTGTGTTTAAAATGTGCAGGATCACACAAATAATTGTATTTGAACAACTTCACCCTTATTTCATTTTCTTCATTTGTTGCTCTTTAAGATAATTTCTGCCTTAGAGCTTGTAGTATGTTGAAGTAAATGCAGTAGAGTTTAGCTGATTGCTAACACCAGAGTCTAAATAATGAATAATAAGACTTCCTTATTGGTCCAACCATGTGGAAGTTACCAATACATTATGGCTCCCAACTGCTACATTAATGGGTGCCTGAAACTTGCACTTAAAGTAATACCGAACACTGTTCATATATATAATCTTTAGGAAATTGTTTGGCTAGGGTAATTAGCATTTCTTCAGACAATTTTTCCATACTTATTAAGAAAGCAGTTAGCTTTGTAGCATAGAAAATACTCTCCTAATTACTGCATCTGGACCTGTTTTCACTCTTAATAGCCTGCTTCTAATTTTCCTGCGTGCATAGATAGATAGATAGCCATACTTGCATACACATATGCACCATAATGAAATATATATGAAAATAATTCACTCTGATAAGTACATAAGGAATGCAGATCTATTTAGAGTGTCTAAGATGTAATTTTCCTAGTGCAGGGTTTGTAAAGGACCGAGGTGAATAACTGTGTCATTTCAAAATCCCATCTCTGATCTTAAAGGTGAGGGCAGCTTTTGGAGGGTTGTCCAGAACTGACGTGAGGAACTGTAGACATCAGAGATGAGTCTACTGAAGTCAAAGTGGCATTTCAAGTATTTGTGTGTGTGTCTAAAGGAAGTTGAGCTTCAAACTGGTGTAATTCTCTTCTTCCATAACTAGACTAGGAGAGAATGGATGAAGTCAGAAAGAGAAAAGGAGAGATATAATGCAGCCCCAGTGCTGGAAGTGACAGAAGCCCATGTCAGGAGCTGTAGCAGGGGCAGGTGCCAGACCTTTTAGTGAATGTTGGGAGAGCAGCTGAGTGGGCAGCCCAGGCCCTCTGAAGCACCAAACAGCATCCCATTGCAGGGGTATGTGTAGGGTGACAGAGATGGAGAAAAGTCAAGACTCTGCTCAGGGAGCACATGAATCTCCAGTGAGTATTCAGGAATGATAAAGACTCCGAGACAACCGGGCTTGGGTCAGGGTGTGCTGTGATGCTGTGCTGGGGCAGGAAAGGAAAGGGTTTTCAAGGAAAAGAAATCTGGGAATGAATGAAGAGCCTGGACCCTCTTTGGGACCTTGGTAAGCCTGGATGTAGATGTAACCCATATTGCTGGTGATGAAAAGCTAGGAGAGCCCCTAGAGACAGTCATTGACTTTGGCAGTGCAACAGAAATAAAGTACCTGGTATTGTTGAGCACTTATGGTTGGAGACCAGTTAAGTTATAAAACTACAAAGGAAACTCTTGGTTTGTTTAATATTTTGAAACTGGCTAGTGCCTGTAACCCAGTATGGGAAGGAAGGAAGTCTGCAGTTTGTGGGAAATCTGATCTGCTCCATTGGTAAACCCAAGCTGGTAAATTACAGGATAAAACTAAAAATAAAGAGACTTTTAAATAAGTGCCACAGTTAGCAATTATGTGGCATGTATTCTACTTATTTTCCGTAGAAGTATTTTGCCAAATATTAGAGACTTGTTCATTTTCAAAATGAAAGAAGGGAATTCTAGTTCTGCCTCTGAAGTGCTGCTTAATAGAATGCCAGACGTAAAGCCACCACCTAAACTTCCGTAACAAGAAAATGAAAGAGAATTGATGCTTTCAAAGGTGCTTCTTAATGGTTCAATAGATATAAAAAGGAACAGTAAAACTTTCTAATTACATTTGTAGGTATATTCTGCAGTGGTGACCTTCTCCGTGATACACTAGCAGTAGAATTTAATTCCCTCACTCTTTAAAGGGGGATTTATAGTACTTAATTACAAGCCACAAAAAGCCAAGAGGGAAGGAATGGGTATGAAAATCAGACATATTAAAATAAAATTTACACATGAGGAAAAAAGGAGTTAGATCTTTAACTTCATAAACTGATCAGTAATTGGTGTAAAGAGGGTGAAATACAGTACTCAACATCTTTTATAAGGCTACAGATACTATAGTGTTTGCGTTCCAGGCATACACGGTATGTAAGGTACAAGCAAAAATTCCCAGGCTATTTTGATATGTTTACCTACTCACCTCCCCCGAAGCCTACAGATGTTGAAGTGAGATGTTAGAAGATGCAGCACATTCATGAGTGAGAAAGCATGAGATCACAGCCATTTTGCAAACATGTAAATGTCACAGGGGAATGTGGAATCAGAAAATCAGTTCTGCTGAAGATGCGTTTTGTACCAATGTCCTTGGTTCAGCAGGAATAGAGTTAATTTTCTTTCTAGCAGCTGGTGCAGTGCCATGTTTGGGAGTTAGGATGAGAGCAGTGCTGATATCACACTGATGTTTTAGTTGCTGCCAAGCAGTCAGGGACTTTCCATCTTCTCATGCTGCCCTATTAACGTTAAGGGTAGGAGAGGGGGTTGGTACCCTGGAATCTGGGAGGGGACACAGCCAGGACAGGTGACTGCCTATTGTAAGGGACTAGATGTATGCCTTAACAATTTCCAACAGAACACTACCCCCCTCTCTATTCTCTCTCAATCACCCTAATGATTGCTGAAAGTAAGCACCATGAAACAAAGTGAATTCCACCAAATTCCACCCTTCAGGAAGGGATATCTCGCAAAATGTAGCCCAGTCCCAGAGTCAACTGAAGGACAAAGTGTGGGGAGGCTCAGACCCTCTTGAGGGGGCTCGGACCCTCTTGAACTTTTGGGGACCATCTGGAGGCCATAATGAGCATGCACCCCACAGCCAGGTGGAAGGTGTGACAACACCAAGGACGTACTGACTATGCAATGAGGTAGCACTGTATAGAGGAATGTACCCCCACCAGACCTGAAGAGCTATTGCAATATGAGAAGGAATGTTCCCCCACCAGACCTGAAGACATCAGACTGATGGAACACAACAGATCTGTGGTGGTAGCTATTGTGTTCTCTCTCTCATCCTCTCTCTCTCACTCTTTTCTCTTTCTCCCCCCTCTTCTCTTGCACGTTTGCTGTGGGCCAAAAAGAGTGACTGAACACTTGACTCTGTTTTGAGTCTTAATTCTGTTCCTGAGAATTGCAAAGACCTGGTTATGATAAAACACCCAATTAAGCCTCACCCAGGAGTTAAGCCCAGCTGCCCCCAGCCACCCAGAGCAATCTGAGGTCAGTTGGAATGCAATGCCAAATTGGTCTATCTGGTTGTGGATTGTGACCCTGACGTGAATGTATTTAATCTCAGCATCAGAAAACAGTCTAAAATGAAACACTGTAGATTTTTAACCGTCCCCTGTAATTAGAATAGCAACCCACTGAGACTATAGATCTTGGTATCTGCAAGAACAGCTGCAGTGCTGGAAAATTCATAAAGCGTGGGATCAGGTAGTATCTTCAGATCCTCATGCACTATTACGCTTTATCCCAGCCTCTTACAGATGTAAGCAGTTTTAAAGGGCAGGGTCTTTAAGAACATGTTAGATGTGTGCCCTGCTTTCACCAGCTATCAAAACAAAAATCTGTTTTCTGTATTTTATAGCCTGTCAGAAAAAATCCTTGGTTTGGGGGTTTGTTTCTTTTTAAAATCTCTCCACTCTGTATTGATCTTGTTACTTATGAAACACTCTGGGTTTGGATTGGGTTTTAATATTTTCAGTGTAAATTTTAGTCTATCAGCCTCCAGTGCCTAAAACCTGTTTGAAATTTATTTTGCTCTTCTTTCCCATGAGAAAAAAACAACCCAGAAATATTTGACATAAGCCCGATAAATTCTGGTATGTGCTTATGTATTCCCACACATTAAGCTATCTCTACCTTCAGTGCAGTAGAAGGAAGAGGACAAGAGACCACCTGGGTGTTATTAAACATTTAATTTGCATGTTCCTAAAAAGCAGTACCCATGGAGACTGCTTGTCTGGAGACCAGTGGTAATGATAATGTGGTGCTTGGAGGAGGCAGGTATCCCTCTATTAGTGGCCACCTCTGTGAGATCTTTCTCAGTCCTTTCCAACTCCTAATGTTCTGTGACTCTGTGATTCCTGAGTTGGACAGAGGGCTCACAGCCCTTTTTGCTTTTAACTACTTCATAAAAAGCTCCAAGCTCCTCTGAAGAGAGCTAACCTCCATCTCTTTTATAAATGGCGGGATTCCTGAATATTCCTGATTTGGGTTTGGACCCGATGATCTCTCGAGGTCCCTTCCAACCCCTACAATTCTATGATTCTATGATAACAAGAACCAGAGCTGTGTTTCTTGTTATAAGTGCTCTTTATATTCAATTTTAAAAAATAATGATACATATAATAATCCACCAGAAATCATGGGAGCAAGGTTTTCCTTTTTAGCTATGTTCCCATCCCACTCTGCTGAAGGGTTATATCATGTCTACATGCAGGTTCCTGGTCCCTACCACATATACCCACCAAAGGAGGCTGTTACGCTTAGGGAGCACGGCTAATTGTTTTTCAAAAATGGAAACACACATTGATTTTTAGGTTTCCTTGAGATCTTAGATGGTGTGTCAGTAATCTGAGTTGCTCTCTTAGACTTGTAAACAGTCACTTTCTAAATCAAGCCTTAGGCAGAATTGGGGCATCTGTATTACTGCTTTACCCCAGTCCAGGAGAGCACTGCAGAAGTGACTCTCTCACTCACCCCCACTTACTGTACCTTGACTAAACATTTGGAAGCAATTGTCTTGGAGTGCACAAATCAGGTTCCTTCCCCATGTCTCAAACATGGATTACACACTCCAGGACAAAAGGTAAAGCTCTGCAACTACTTGTAGGCACTCAGGCTTTGAAGACCTAGTATAAATCATAGTTCAAAGCAATAACATCATTTTACATCACAGTGCAATGACTTTTAGAAAGGTAGAGTGCGAGTCAAATGGTCTCTGAAACATAACAAGACTTAAAAACAAATTAGTCGCTAGAGGGAGCCTCTTTATCACCATATATCAAACTGCTATAAAATGGGCCTTCGACTCTTAGATGTTGAGGTACTTTAGCACGGTCATTAAGTGCTACTGCCTCCACTACTTAGTTTAAATTAAAAAGGGTAAAAATAGAAGAGGTGAAAAGACAATAGTATGCAAGGCTTCAGCAAAATTCCACGTAGAGACTTCTTGAATATTTCCCCACAGAAAGCAGGTTACCGCAGCGGCTGGGCACAGAATCAGCTTAGCCTAGACCTGGAAATGCCATCTTTACATGGCATCAGAGAGAGGACATTCACCTTTCCCTCCTTCAAAGGTCAAACTGAGAGGAATGTCTTTAGACCGCAAGCACGACCCTCCTTCCTTTAACTTCATTACACCATTGTTGTGCCTGGGAGGTAATTCAACAACTCAAAAACCTCTACTTACCGTGCTGAAGTACTGACAGGCTGATTCCTCTTCTTACCTCTGCCATCAGAAAAGTTCCAAAGAATGTTTATCAATATGGTGATAAGCACTTTTATATATATATAAAAAATATATAATATATAAGTAGTATATTATATGAATATATAGATACAAATATGTATGTATGCAAATGTATATCTATATATTTGTATATATTCTTCTAAGACAGAGTGCTGGTGGTCCATCACACTCTGTCTTAGAAGAAGAATACATACAAAGCAACAAAGACGCAATCCTGCAGCATAATTGTAGACATGCATTCAATTTTCTGCTGTGCTCTAAATTTAGCAAATAGCATATCAGTTGTAGTTTGTGGTTTTCTGTTACGAACGCTATGGAATTTGCAAGAAGTCCTGGAAAAACACAAGGAGGATAGGAGAGCTGTTGGAGGCGAACCCAGTTGCAAGAAGGGCTCTCCCAGTCAGTAGGGTCCGGCTAGGATAGATTGCATCCTGGACAGGAAAACCCAGCAGCTCAGAAGGTGCTTTCATTTTTGGAAAACACACGGCAGCAGAGGGCATCAGACGGCAAGGAATTGTACACTGAAGTGCTACACGCAGGCTGGAGGGGAGTGGGGAACGAAAAGGTGTGGAGTGACATGCTGTCATGGGTGTTGTCATGTTGTCATGGGTGGAGTTAAGGAAGCAGGCACTGAGAGAAGGAAAACCAAACACATCACGTCTCCCATGTGTATGCTGGCTGTAACCACTGCAGCATGGAAGTGTTGGGGTGGGAGAGAAGGGGAAAGATCACCTGCGGCGCCATAACTTGGCACAGAAGTGCTCTGCTAGCAAACCTACCTGAGCACTGCGACTGGTGCTGAACCACCAACCCTCACCACCTCCCTTTTAAGATACAAAACCACAGCAAACACTCTGCTAATAAGGCAAGATTGCTGTTTGACAGCATTTTGTGTTCTCCTAACACACTCAGCACAACAGGACTTAAACATGAAAAATCAAGACAGCAAGCATCAGCCAGCATATGGCCGTAACTTGGCCCCTTGAGTGACGGCTAGGAAAGAGGTAGCACCACTCTGAAGCTAAGCCAAGTGACTCACTCTCTGCAAAAGCACATTCAGGTCTCCTGCCAGCATTTCCTCCCCACACCCTAAAGCTGTTTCTCACTCCATGTACAGGGACGACCTTGTCGCTGATGCAGGCACCCCAGGACTGCCATAAAGAGAAGATATTTTGCTCAATTTTTATTTCCACAGACAAAGAATTGCTGCTTTGTAAGTACAGCAATTTTCTATTTTCCTTGCCAGGGATGAGGGAACCGTTATTTATAGCGCCTTTCATTGGAGCTCCTGGGACTTGAAGGAGGTCCTGCCCTCCCCACTTGAGAAACCGCTGCTTCTGGGCAGAAAACATTTTAGCCACATCCCCGGTGTTCCCCAGCCCGAGCCTCAGGCGTGCATGAATGTGGCTCTTGTGCAGACGGCCGCGGGACGGGACAGGGCGTGCAGCATTAAGGGAATCTGGGCTGAGTTAAACCATCCAGCTGCTCTTGGGCTCTGGTGAAACATGGCTTTGCCGGGGTGAAATGCGCATGAGCAGCTTAGGGCAGATTTAAGGGCTGCCTCCAGAAACAAATTTGAGACGCTGTGCTGTAGCAGCAGTCTTTCCCATGAGAAGTTTGGAATGGTTTTAAGTCAACTGAAAATCAGCTCACGCTCCAGTCTGTCAGCTGCCTGCTTGGAGCAGGACTTGACCAGGTACCGTATTCCTCCCTTACTATGTTGGGAAACAGAGCAAAATTTTAACAGGCATTTGGAATTTTTTCTTTTTGTTGGGTTGTGGGTTTGGTTGTTTTGGTTTTTTTCATTCCTGTAGATTAAAATATCTTGAGGAAGTTTTCTTTAATGCGTCCCCCTTTACAACATTATTCTCATACAAGCCTGTGACTAAAGAGAGCTGCAGGCAACTTGTTACCATGAGTTTGGTTTTTATCTATATCAAACCTACCAAAAAAGGAGTTTTAAAAAGACATTGTCACAGACTGAACAGCACCAAATTTAGCAGATTTACCTGCAAGTCCTTTCACTGGGTGTTTCCAAACTGATGCCACAAATGGGTCCTGTCCTGTGAAAAATGTATTTGAGTGTATCTAGAAGTACAAACATTTTCTCTTGCACAAACTGGTTTGAATAGGAATTTTGGTATCTTGTGAGTATTTTCTTGTAAAAGCAAAGAAGATTAAAGCAGTTGTATCAGTTAAGGAAAACAGTAAGATATGGAAGATATGTAAGATATACCCCTCCCGGATAATTAAAACAGATGAAGAAAGGGATGAAATCTAAATTATTTTAGGGAGATTAAATAGTGGGAGAGGGAGGAAAGAGTTTCGCTTTAAGCCAAATTCAATTTGGAGAGCAAAGGGGACTTTGCTTGCAGCATGACTCAAGTGCTACCTTGGTAAAAGTGGTCCCAAAGCACCCCAAAAAGGCATCCTCTCAATCACTTGCTACCAAATCAGGTGGGCGCCTGCTGCTGCCCCAGGCCCCAGGGGCCAAGAAAGGAGGTACGCTGCTCTGCGGGGACCTGCGGTAGCCCCCGACTTCTCAGAAAGGGGAGGAACAAGGTAAAGCTCCTATCACTGACCCTCCTTCTCCCGCTGGAGCTGCTAAAGTTTGTGTGACTGGAGTCCTGACACCTTTCACGAAGGAAACGGCCTGACAGGGTTAACACAGGTCAGCACGGTTGCTGTTTCCTGAGCATTACCTGCTGTTCCACAGGCTGCTTCTGAGGAAGCTCAGCCTTCAGCTCCAGGCTGCGCTTGGAATCTGTGTCTCTACTGCAGAGAACAGGCAGCTAGTGACAACCAGTTACACAACTGGGTTTGAGTCTTTCTACCTCCCTGTTATTTCAAGCATTTTGGAGGCACACGATACACACATGTAAGAGATCGCTAATGTGTGGTCCAGTAGCTTTCCTACACCTACTTAGGATGCAGCAAAGGCACAAATTCAAAAGCAGGAAACTGAGTGTCTGTAAATAGTGATGCTGCATCAGCACTGGTGCTGGCAAATAAGTGTTTAGAGCTGTTTGGATGCCAATTTTCTAAGCATAAGAATTCAAATTTCCCATTAGTGTTGATGAATAAACAGTAAGAACTATGGATATTAACTACATTGCTAAATACTATCATTTCTGGAAAACAAAATGTGAAACCAACATAATTTATGTAATTGAGATGATTGGGATAGCTCAGCTAAACATGGGATAAATGTGAAAGGAGTCTTTTTCAAAGCCTTTGAACCAAGGACATTCAGGCCTTACTTCAAAGTCTTTGAAGACTTTGTTTTGTCCTGGCAGTGACAGAAAAAGCCCCAGAGGAAATTCTGCAGAATGCTGTGCAGAGAGGGAGGAAGGAGCATCACACCCCGAAATCTGACACATACAAAGAAGGAGAAGGCTCAGCTCAGAGTCACACCATAAGAGGTCACAGATTCAGTGTCTTCTAAGACAATCACATTGTTGGAAGAGGATGACTAGCATTTCTACAGTTAAAGATATATCTTACAATCTTGAAAGGAAACTTGGCACATTATGTGAAGAAGCAGCAGGCTGCTACTGTCTCTGTGATTAGGGAAAAAGTAAATTATATTGAGGACTTGATTTTAAAAAGCTCTTTTCTTCCATTCTGAACAGTAAGTATTTTTCATGCAGCTGAGTCGTGTAACAAAAGGGAATTATTTTGTTATTTTAAGATACACTTCTCCACATGAAAAGAAAAATTCCTCAAAGCAGTGAAAAAATGTCAGCAATAAAAATGCCTCTGCTCTTCTTCCTTTAGGAACTGATCTGAGATGCACTGAAGTAAATAAAATAGAGAACATTGTTAGGCTTTGATTAAGTTTTTTATCTATTTTTATTGCAGTGACTAGGAAGATGCGGACATGACAAGGCTCTCTAGGTCTTGCAGGATCTGAACAGGCAAATGCAGAAATGATTTGGCAACTGCCATCTTATTGGTAAGAAAAATTCATGAATTATTGTCATATACTTAGATCTAAAGTGAGCAAAGTTTAATAATGACATAATATGGTATCATAAGAGAGTAGGGATGTTTATCTTTAAAGTACACACACAATGCTATTTGTTCACTGGTTTGTTTTTCTTGTTCCTAACTTTTTCACAACACAAAGGTCCCAGTCTGGTGAGGAGGGTGTCAGGGGAAGTTGGCCCCACACTCAGGCCAACTTGTAAAAACCATCCCAAGCCACTAAAGCAAAATCACTTATATGTCATCTGCCACGTGTGAATTTCCAAGTGACACTGCTCATAGGAAGTCTGGAAACAATCAGAAAAGAAGATTTTAAAGTTATGGGCCTGGAATTTCACTTTTCGTGTTTGACTCAGTGATCAGAATTTAACACACCTTCTGTGTCTGGGCAGAGAGTGGTCTGGTCTGCAGCCAAGCTCACACAGGATGGTCTTCAGCTCCATGCAGTGATGAATGACCAGTTCATTGGCTCTTTACCTTCTTCTGTGTTTCAGGACATCCCTGGTCACAGCCCTGATTTTTGGTCTGCTTATGCAGCCACCACATACACAGCCTTCTGTCATCACACAGCCAAATATTGTCCTATTGATGGCTGACGATCTCGGCATAGGGGATGTCGGTTGCTATGGGAATGATACTATCAGGTAAGGAAACTGAGCGCAACAGTGAACAGAGTTGGGTATTTAATGTAAATCTGCAATTCTCTGCCCATCATCAGCTACTTGGGCTGTCTTCAAGTTCATTTCCAGAGAAATGGAAGGATTTCCCATTGGTGTCATTAATGGTAAACGTAAAGCATTACCAGGATTATCTCAGAGCCTAGAGAGCATTCCCAGGGGCAGCTCTGCTATCCAAAGCTGCTTTACTCTGGGAATATAGAATGCTTTGGGTTGCAAGGGACATCACCTGTTCATGTATATTCCTTAATTGCCTGACATTAAGAAATGAGTAACCTCTCCCACATACCTGAAAATAGAAATGTTGTCCCCCCTTTTAGTGTATCTTCATTATCTCATTTAAATCTGTTTTGCCATCCTTTCCCTGTCTCACATCAATATACAGTGTAAGTCACTGCAAAAAGCTACGTTACTAGGAAATGTTTGCCTCCTCTGACCCAAGGACATAGAATTTGCCTTCTCTGAAAATTTAGCCATGGTATTGCCTGCTGGCTTCCTAGCAGTTTGTCTCTTCTTTGAACAAAACCAAATTTGGTATGATCACTCCTCTCATCCAGGAAAGCTCTCAGAATCTCACCCTGATTGGCATGGGCTGACAAGTTTCTGACAGGTAGCTGATGGGGCTCTGCATGGCTGGGCCTCCACTTCAGCATAACATCATCCTCCAGGCACACGTTTTCTTCTCAAGAACAGTGGGGTACATTTCTGCATGGCCCTTCATAGGACTTTGGAAACAACAAGCTTGATTGGCTTGAAATTTATCCAGATAGGAATTGTTAACGAAGAAAGACAAAGATACAAAACTCAATTTCCCTATCAGTTGGTAAAATAAAAATAAAATAAGATAAGATAAATTTTTCCTGGCCATCTACAAATAGAAAAAACTTCCCAAAATACAGGTAAGTATACTGTTCCTCATCCCTGTTCCCTTGGAGACTCTCTGAATTATATTTGATGGTGTTGGTTGCATCTTTAGGACCCCAAACATCGACCGCCTGGCAAAGGAAGGAGTGAAACTGACCCAGCACATTGCTGCAGCTCCACTTTGCACCCCCAGCAGAGCCGCTTTCCTCACTGGCAGATATGCCCTTCGATCAGGTTTGCCTTGCAAAACCAAGCAAGCCTTTAAACGTTACTTTACTGCTGAAGGAAACAATGTCATAGTGTGGGCACAAAAGAAATGAGGGTGCACAAGTAGAAGGGGTGCCACAGACATGTCCTCCCTCACTGACACACAAAACAACACACCAACTCGGCCCAGTACTTTTGAGGTGGCATCTGTATTTATGGGGTACACTGAACCATCCTGGGGGGAAGCAGAGCAGAAAAGAACCAGGGCTGCAGAGCACCTTGCTCACAAGTTTGGTTGCCTTTCGGTGCTCTGCTGTGTAAGTTGCAGCCAGAATGGAGTTGGTACAAATCATTACATCCCAAAAAGTCATTACACAGAACATGAATTATAACAACACATTTCTAAACCACTAGTTACACTAATTTCTGTCATGAGTGCCTCTTCATCGGGTATCAGAAACAGCTCAGCCCTGTGGGGAGCAGAGTAGATATTTGCAGATGTGTCTTCCTTCCCAACAGTCGAGGTGCAGGATGAGTCGTTTGCAGGAAAGCTTTGTTACCTATGTGTCAGAATTCATCCATCTGATGAAATAACAGTTTGACAGCTATATAATTTTTCCCACTTCTCTTTTTGAAGAAAAAAATACTATCCTGTCAAACTGCATCCCTGAGATGAAGAGGTATGAAAAACAAATAGCTCTACATGTTTCTAACAGCAACTCTATAACGCTTGTTCTATTGCAAATGATCTTCAGTGCCTTCATTCCCGAGGCATTTTGAGGCTGACATGTCGTCCTACTTTTATCGTGGCAGCTCCCACTGAGACAGATAGCTCGAAAATGCACATGAGCTTGTAGAGACTTGCTGCTGCTATAACAGGGCCAGAGACACTCACTGCTTCCGTGAGAGATTGCACTTCCCGTAACATCGCCTGGTGGGGTTATGCCAGTGCATAATGCTAAATAACAGAGTGTAAACCTGAAGGTGAGGAGAAAACTGCAGTGCTAGATAGCTACTCTGTGGGTTTCAAAAGTCAAGACATCAGCCATACCACTGTGCAGGGAAATCTTGAGTTCCCAGGCAGCCTTATGCAAGCTGGAATTTGAGGATGACAGAGGGCTGAAGTCTCCCTACCTTCCTCCCTGCCCTCACAGGCACACTAAGTAAGCACACTTCATACAGCCTGGATGCCACTGATATATAAAAGCTCATGTACAACTGTGCCATTCCATATGGAATAGAATAGAATAGAATAGAATAGAACAGAACTTCTCATTATGAGATACAAAGAAGAATAAATATTTTATAATGGAGAGAAATACCCCTTTCTTAATCTTGTCCAGAATCGTATATTCCTTTCCCCCAACAAACAGCATTAATACTATAGTATCAATGAAGCAAGGAAACAAGAAAGTATGTTTGATAAAAGCACTCTAGCAGTTATACTTACTAAGATTGTTACTGTGTTTTTCAGGGATGGATGCTGTAAACAACTACCGTGTTATTTTTTGGAATGGCGCCTCAGGAGGGCTTCCTCCAAATGAAACCACTTTTGCCAAAATACTGCAGCAGCAAGGCTACAGCACAGGACTAATAGGTATGGGGACACTCCTGGAGATAGCCTAGAATGTGTTTCACCTGCACACTTCACTCAAACCATGTGCTTTGGTTAGTAACTGCTCATACTTCAGTTGTAATGTTTTTGTTTGCTGATTTAAGAATATCTTATAAGACAAAATCCTGACCAAAAAGAATCTCTCTCAAAAGAACAGGCATCTGATAAAGAGAACAATCTTTACCATTGACCTGCTTTCAAGCACAGCTGTGGTTGTTAAAATATTTAATGGAAAATATGTTAATATTACTTGAATATTCTTCTATAGGTATCTAATAATTACTCCAAAGTAATTTCATAAAAAACAAAACATGTATGCCACTTAAATATGCATGACAATGCTTTACGTAGCTCAGAGCAGATTCACAACAAAAAGGAACAGCTGCTGCTTAAAACAATAGAGCCAGTTCATAATATCACAGGTTCTGGCCTTTCAAAAGCAGAAACAAAGCAATTATTTTTTCATTAATTACAACATGCTGCTGTAGTTCACCAAGATGTCAGTACAGCCCATAAAACATTACCTTCTTCAGCTTTAAGACAAATTCCATTTTACTTTGTATTTTATAGGCCTCTTTTTTTTTTTTTTTTTTCTTTAAATGCAGTTGTAACTTTTGGTCACAATCCAGTTTCAAATAATTGTTTATCTTAGATATGTCACATAGCTCCACAGACAGATAAAACAAATGATCCTGAGCTGATTTTACAGTTGTTCTCCCTACCTCTTCTGAGTGTCTAAATGTCAATATCTAAAATCAGTGTTTGACACATAAACATATTGGCTGTGCTAATATCTGGATTTACTAATAGAAGTGTCTGCAGGAATGGATTTGTATTCATTGAGCAGAATAAATCTAAACCATACAGAATGATGCTAAACAAAGCCCTGCAAACATTTAAAGTTCTACATTACTGAATCTTCTCCTCCTGATAGTTTTGTAGTGATATTATTTTAGTTGTTTTTAAAAAACCCATGTCTGTTAGCTTCATGCTCCAGCTTGGTTTCAGCATGCGATGACTACCAAAACAATCAATCCCACCTGTCTCCACTTTGCTGAAGGAATTACCTTGCAGGGAGGTTGTGCTGCATGCCTCCGAGGACCTAGCCAGCAAAATGGGCTGGCATTTTCCCTGTGGGCATCTCAGCTAAAATCACACTACAGACACCAAAAGCATCACTTAGTTTAACTGAATCAACCAATTCTGATTAATTGCACCATAGGGGATGATGGAAAGCACTGGTGAAAAGTGACATAAACAAAACCCACCCAAATTTACATTCAAGACATGAAGCAAGAAACCTTGCACATCTACCCACATCATCACAGCTGAATGAGCACTAAGTAGTCTCACCCTAATGGTTTGTGATTGTTTTGCTCTGAGCACAACCAGATTAATTGTGGAGTTAAATCCTATTAATAACCTGCAGCTTGAGTGATGATGAAACTTTGTTTTTGGTAATGCTTTGCGGATTCTTTGTAGTCAGAAAGCCGATGTTGTATAACATATGCCCTCAAAGATTAATTTACCTTAATTACATACTTAATTTATCTTCAGGGGATCTGAGCCGTTTGTAGCATACCAGAAGCCTTTATTGATCTCAGCTGGAGATTTAGGTGTTAGAATGCATCTGAAGTCCAAGGATACTTTTGTTGCACCTGTATTTACGACCAATGCACCTATGTATTGATTACAAACCTCTTTCGTTGTACAGCAGGCTCTAAACCTGTCAGGATGTAAACTGAGTAAAGATTTTAGCTGAAAGCAATTAATCCACCTAGAGTAGAACTTTGACCCTTTATTTATATTTATATTCAAAAGTAGCATGTTTTTCCTCAGAAGTAGCTGTTTCTGCTCTAATCAAAATGCACAGCAATTCTATTGCAACCTTTGGCTGCCAGTGTAAGTACTGATAACAGGGTGAGCCATTTGTGTAAGGTAATGCCCTTATGCAAGTGCACAGCTCTTTACTCCACAATAAGAATTTGTTACAAATTAGTTTTTCAAGTGGGGTTCTAAGAGTTCATTTTGATCTGTAGATCAGGTGTCCAAGGCTCGCATTACACTGGAGATCATAAAATGCAATTAAAATGCATCTCTCTGATGAGAGCTATATTATGTATGGTCCTTGATTCAGATTTTCACAAACCTCAGTGTTTGAGCAAAATGAGATATTATGATATGTCTCTTTATAAGTGCCTATCCAGACTGTTTGCATAGACTGAAAGGAAAGCATGCCATTCATCATAATAGTGGACATATGTCCGTAATAAAGAAGAAATTTTATTGCAAAAGGTCAGGAGATGTTCCTTTTTTGATACGTGAAGATTTTGTTATTTTTAAAAAAGGCTTTGGCTTTTTAAAAATTGATTAAATACAAATAAATGAAAACATAAAGCAAGGCCTTTTATTCTCATCCAGTATATGGAGATATTATTATCAGCAAAGTTACTCACATATGTACAGCCTCGTAAGAAATCCTGACCCCCTGAGCTCAAGTTCTTTTGGGGCCAGTGGCTGCCTGGCAAACCCACTGCTGAGGTGCAAGTTACCCAGCTGTACTCTCCATAGGTTCCCTTTTCAGTCTGGCACCAACACATTGCCGAGTGTTGAAACTGTGCTGACACCAAGGCATTCCAAGCTTTCCAGAAACAAGTCTGAAGGTAAAGAAACAGCAGAACAATGTTATTTTGCCCTGGGTTTAGAAAAAAAACCTGCTTCATACCTGCCAGGTCTGCAGGAAGGCCATACATTTTTGCTCAGTTCTGAAAAACCTAATTTTTTCTCAATTTCCAGTTCTCTTTAAAGGCCAGGTGTTTTTACATTCGATCAAAGCTACAGGGCATGAATATATATAAAGGCCACCAATAACTCTGTTGGAAATTTTTCATTTGTAGAAACTTACTTTCATCAATTCTAAGATACATCCCACTATATCAGTGCATACTTGGTGGGGGGAAGGGTGTGATGAAGAAATATCACGAGTAGGAAAAAACCTAACCCTATTTGAGAAATGTTTTGTATGAGGAAAAGCTCATTTTTAAATGTTACCTCTTGACATTTTAATAATCTGGAATTTTCAGGGAAGTGGCATCAAGGTGTTAACTGTGAATCCCGCAACGACCATTGCCATCACCCTTTAAACCACGGGTTTGACTATTTTTATGGGATGCCTTTTACGCTAATAAGTGACTGTCAGCCAACAGAAGCACCAGAGATGGACAGAGTCTTCAGAGGGAAACTCTGGCTTTACACTCAGATGATTGGCCTCATTACACTCACTGCTGCCCTGGGAAGATTAACTGGCTTGTTTCCAGTCCACTGGAAAATGTTGACCTGCCTTGCTGGGTTTAGCCTCCTGTTTTTCATATCCTGGTTCCCAAGCTACGGGTTTGTACAACACTGGAACTGCATTATGATGAGAAACCATGAAATTACTGAACAGCCAATGGTGACAGACAAGACTACGTCCCTTATCTTAAGGGAATCCATTTCATTTATTAAAGGGTAAAGTGTATTTCCTTTGATCAAATTTCTTCTGGTTCCTGAATGTCTTGCAACTTTTAAACACCATTTTCCCATGTGAAGTCTTTGCAAATTTTATAATATTCTATAGAATATTAAGAATATTCTATAGAATAAGTACTAAGTTGTCTATTAAATATTAATACTATTGATAATTATATCGTATTATTAAACAAAAAATTAGGTGCTACTTAAGGATGCCCATTATTCCCAGCTTCACTAAAGTTTATACTGTTTCAAAATTTCCAGGGCTTGGACTGAATATTTCTAGGCTATTTTGAGTAAATACACACTTCTATCAATGAGACCAACATTGCAGCTTTAAGGGACAGCATCAGATGGCAGAAACCTGTGCGTGAACTGGGGAAGGAGAAGTAGAGCCATGAGGAGATCCTTACCTATGAACTGATATGTGGGCAACCTCTGGCAGGAGATGACCCTGCTGCCTTCGTTTTAGTGGCACCGTGTTAGTTTGCAACAGCAGAAAGTGGAGCTTCAATCTGGAACTTTTCTATGTCTGAATCAGGAAATGAAGAGGGAAGTTTTATATAAGCCAAACATTATCTTGTCAGACAGATCCTAATCACCTTTCACAGTAAGGTGTTCCTTTATGATCGTTGAAATATGTATATACGTAAATCATACCATTTACCATCGCAACTGACCTCTGCGTGGATTGAGAAACTTCCTCTCTGTTAACAAAGTGTTGATTTCTATTTTTCAGAAATAAGCACAAGCCGTTCCTCCTCTTTCTTTCCTTTTTACACTCCCACACCCCTCTCCTCACAACGGAGAAGTTTCTTGGGAGGAGCCATCATGGTTTATATGGGGACAACGTAGAGGAGATGGACTGGATGGTGGGTGAGTCAGCGTAGCAAACAACAATGCTTCCAACTACATAATACCTAGGCCTGAATATATAATAGAAAATGCAGTTGTCATTAATAGAACAAGGAAGATGATTAAAAAGAAGAAGGAAAACAGTCTGCAGCTTTTCTTGAACATCCATCAATCCTGTAGTAGCATTGCTGGCTTATAGTGTTGCATATAATTTTTATTTATATATATAGTTTTTATTTTCTTCAGTCTTGGACCAAATCAGTCTCTGTTCACTCATGGTATTTTGGCCTAGTGTTCACCAGTTATAGCCATGACCTCATGGCTCCTGGCAAGGAGGTGCTCTGCTCTTCTTATTGAATAAAGTGAGAATTATTTAGGTTTCTGAGATTATTAAAGATAGATGTTTTCAATGTCATGTATTTTATCTTTTTCTAATCAGGAAGCATCAGAAGGTGATAAAACTGATAAGCAAATTAAATCCAGGTATACAACAGCAGGCTATTTCTCTGTGACTACTGAATTCAGCAGTGTACTGAATGTTTTTCAGCCCCATCTGCAAATCCAGAAATCTTCATAAATGTTAATTGTTATGCCCCTAGAAATCAGATTCATGTTATTTTTCAGTCTCTTGTTTGGAGGGGAAGGAGAATTATTTATCCTCACATTTGAAAAAATCTAAGATTCAGGTACACATGCAGAAATAATAGGTTTTAATATCTACCTGTGAAGCACACACCTTAAATATAATTAAAAAAAAAACCCACATTGGGAAGAGCTCAATAATGACTTTTGAATAAAAAGAAATACTTTATTAATGCATATTATATCCAGCCAGTAATTTAATGCAAATACTAACTGTAGTCTAGATAATATAAGGTTATGTGAAATTATTTCTTCATTTCTCATGATGGCCATCACTGATGCAGAATCTAACTTTTGGGGGACCTTGAATGATGCTTTCTTTACCTATTTTTGCAGGACACAACACTTCTGCACTCTACAATTCATGGTTCCTGCCTGTGACTTAGTTCTTGCACTGTTTTGTTATAATACTATTAGTAATGCAGTGACAGCA
Organism: Hypotaenidia okinawae; assembly: GCA_027925045.1. NCBI lineage: Eukaryota > Metazoa > Chordata > Aves > Gruiformes > Rallidae > Hypotaenidia > Hypotaenidia okinawae. Next base: position 140,711,168 of record BSDF01000001.1, read on the forward strand.
CAGCACAAATTTTATTTGCTTTTACAGACAGTGAATTCACAACCACAAATCTCAGTCCTAAAAAACGTCCTTGTTTAAACAACAAGCAGCACTACACAGATAAAAAATTACATGGGTGAATGTTAAGAAGTCAAAGGCTAACACTTATGTAGGATAAACAGTATTTTTGCTTTTTGATACAGACATATTCCTGTGTTTACAGGCCAGGTTCTAGATGCTATTGATGATGAAGGCTTGAAGAATACTACACTAGTTTACTTTACCTCTGACCATGGTGGATGGCTGGAAAGACAAGAAGGCAACAGGCAGCTGGGTGGCTGGAATGGAATATATAGAGGTAAGAGCTATCAGGGATAGTGACAACCCAGTAACAGCTACTAATGTGCTCAGGATATCCCTAAAGCATAGATAAGACTGTATGCTCATGGAGTAGCAGTGTTTTATCAATGAGAAGCACATTTTTTTCATTCTAACCAGGCACTTAATGATTTAGACAATTCTAGCGTGTGCTGCAGTTCTTTACAAGCATGAATTCTCAAACTGGCATTTCCTCCTGAGGCAACTGATCACAAGTAAATTTTGATTAAGTATGTATTGCTTCTCATTGGATATTAGTTGCATCTTACCCGTGCCTTAACTACAACAGATGTGTTAAAAGTTATAAAAGAGAGAGAAGAGCCAGGCTGGGAAATCACTTTATGCTTGAAAATTATATTAACACTGAGTTTTGATGGGGCAATATGTTTATAAAACTATGGAAAGGAGGAAGTGTGTAAGGTCACTTGAGGGTTCTGATAGAGTGAAGACACTTTCACTGATGTTGAGGAGAAGGTATTTAGAGGTAAAAACAGAAGGGTAAGGAAGGCTCATAAAGGTAACATTAACTTATGATAATACAGCAATATTGTCTAAATTTCTCTTTATCTTAAATGAAAGTTCTAAAAATGAAAATACATTAATTAAAATTTATTAATTTTTTTAATGAAAGGTGGAAAAGGCATGGGAGGCTGGGAAGGAGGAATCCGTGTCCCAGGGATATTCAGATGGCCAGGAGTGTTACCTGCAGGCACAGTTATCAATGAACCTACAAGTCTTATGGACATTTATCCTACAGTAGTTCATCTGGCTGGAGGGGTACTACCACAAGACAGGTATAGACACAAGTGTCTTTATTCCTCCTTCTCTCCCAAAACAATAGGAAGTCTACTTTGTAAACACGTTCTAAGAGCCTGACATTTTCTTTTTCATTCCTGCTTCTTTTCTGGACACATAATATTACTGCAGTTCTCTCAACTCTTCTCCACATTTGAGATTCATCATCTCCCTGCAATCTTCTACAAGCATCTTCCTCACTCACACTCGCCAGTTCCAGCAAGAGGTGTGCAGAAGGAACCCAGTCCTGTACAGCTTAGCCCAGTCTGATGGTCTCCGTTTTTTCTGCTAGGGTAATCGACGGCCGGGATCTGATGCCTTTACTACGAGGAGCAGCTGAGCACTCAGAGCACGAGTTCCTCTTTCATTACTGTGGCATTCACTTACACGCTGTGCGGTGGCACCAGAAGGACAGTGAGTACAGAATTTCTTTCCCAAGAATTAGATGCAATCTACAGGAAGACACATTTGTGTAACACATTTTTTTCTGGGGCTGCAGCCTTCCAAGTAGTTCCATGTGTAAGGTGATAAAGAACCTGCTAGCATTGCCTGTATTGTATGGCACAAAGAGATTGTTAGTGGCTTCAAGGTGCACTGCATGCCAGACAGGCTCTAGGATGGGTCTCGCCCACCTCTCTATCTGAATGCAAGGCCTGGTGAGTCCATGAACTCCTCGTTCTCATGGAGAAGTCCTTGCCTCAGCTCTTTGTCTGTCCTTCTACTTTAACATGGAAGCAAGCCATGGAAGCCTCAGATCTTTTTTTTTCATTTCTTCATAAAACCCATCAGTGATAACTGATACTTGCTGAAAATATTTGAGAACTTTCAGAATGTCAGAAATTATTTTTATATAACACATTATTAGTTGAATACATGATTAGTTTAATTCTGTGTCACTTAAACGAAATTAGAATGCAACCAGAAATAAACTCTAGAAAAGCATTGACTCTTCTAATGCCTTGTGATAAGCACTAGATACTAAAGCACTAGCAAATTTTTTCTTTCCTACCAGGTGGAGCCATCTGGAAGGCTCATTATGTGACTCCCATCTTTCATCCTCCTGGGGCTGGGGCTTGTTACACTAGAGGAGTTTGCCCGTGTTTTGGGGAAGGTGTGACCCATCATGACCCTCCGTTGCTGTTCGATCTCTCACGAGACCCTTCGGAAGCCACACCTCTGTCGGCCGACACCGAGCCCCTCTTTGATGCTGTCATAAGGCGGATGGGAAGAGCCAGAGAAGAGCATCGCAGGACGCTGACGCCAGTCCCAGAGCAGCTCTCTGTGTACAATGTGGTGTGGAAGCCGTGGCTGCAGCCCTGCTGCGGGACGTTCCCGTTCTGTTGGTGTGATAAAGAAACTGATAATAAACTTGCTGACCTATAAGGGAAAGTTGCATTCAAAGTTGCTTCCTCAAAAGTGTTTTTAGATCTAGCATGTTTTCTTCGGGGGGTTTAATTGGTGGGTTGATTGGTAGTTTTAATGGAGCCTTTATTTGAGAATCTTTCCAGTGAATGGCACAGTATTTGGTAAAGGTTGCTTTAAGCTAGAAATTCTCAGGGAGGGATCAAGACAGAATGATCCAAAGAACTTGTTTTAACTTGCATCTGTGGATGAATGAATAGTTCAAATGCACTAAACTGGACCATCTTAGTTTATGAATGTGTTTAGGGTTGTTTTTCTTTTCTCTGAATTTCTAACCAGTTCTGGACTGAGGTCTCCCTTAATTTTGTTATCCTTACTGGCAATACATAAGATGCCCCTATAATAATTTTTTATGGACTGCTGCTTCCAAAATAATTTAAAAATAATTTTGACCACACTTCCTCACAGAATCTCCTTTACAAATAGCTTCCTTCTTTCCTTGTGTCTCATCCCTCCAGCAGTAGTGAAGGGGACAACCAGTTAGCCTGAGGCTTCTGGATCAGGAGAGGATGCCCATATGAGGTATAAAGCTTGGAAATGTGACAAGCTGGGCAACGGCTGTCTGCACTTCCTGATACAAATGGGACTTCTCTGACTGGAGCCAGTCTCTTTTGATGGACAACAGAAAAGGGAAAGGATTTTCCCTTTCCAAAGCTCCCACTGCACCCAGGTCCCTAAGCAGCACTGGCACAGTGTCAGGCTGATAACCAGTTTAGTCATTTGGGCACTGCAGGAGTTACCTTGCTGCCCATATCCCAGCCATAACTGGCTCCCACCGACGAGTGGTATGTTTGGAAAAGATTCTTTGAAAGGTGCCCAATACTAATTGTGAAAGCAAACAAACTCCAATTTAGCATTAAAAAAGAACAAATGTAGAATTAAAGTATTTCTTGCTTGACAAGTTAAACCTTCATCCCACCAAACAGCTAGATTTACTTAAATCCTTTGCTGCCATAAATTCTGTTCTTTCTTTGTGTTAAAATAGTTGTTCCTATTGAAGTAGCCTGTCAAGTAATGCTTGTCATTGTAGGGTACAGCATATCTATTCACACAGACAACTTTACACTGGTATGCCTGAATATGTTTATGTTCTCAGATATAGTATATCAGATATGGTATATCTGAGAACATAATTTCCCCATTCGATTTATTTCACATGTTTTTTACTATTTTTCTAACTATCAAGCAAGGACCCATTTCTCTTGTTCATCTTCTCTGATAAATATTTGGTTTATTTTGGGTTTATTTCCCCCTTGTTTCCCACAATTCAGCCACCAGGAAATCTGCAGGTAAACAAAGTCCTACAGCTTAAAAGCAAAGTTTTATTGCACGCTGTGACCTCGTGCATTTCACAGACTGTTATAATTCACCCAGATGCTCCATTAGTGCTATTGATGAGAAAGGCACTCAATCTTACTGTGAAAACTTCAAGAGATTAAGTGAATCTATTATTTCACATGTACTGAATTGCTGCTCAGTTTCCTCCATTGTTAAGAGTGAGTGCTTTATTTGAACGTATTGTATTGCACTGGTTCTTTCTTGGCTAGCTGTAGAGGTCTTTCCATATTCAATGTGCAATGTTTTCTTTACATGAAATTTCTGTAATCAGACTGGAATTTTTCTACTTCTCAGTCATTTTCCAAGATCTCGCTTCCATTCTCCAGCCAGTTTAGTATCTAGGATTTTACAACCTCTTAATTCTTCAACACCTTTAAAAATGTATGTGTATAATACCTGTTCATATGATTGCACCAGTTTTTCTTGCACAGAAATACTTGACAGCACTGCAGGACATCCATTTGGAGACAGAGAGTACACGAAGACATCTGAGCTAGGATTCATTCTGGACACTGGTGTTCATCCATGCAAGCACAGTTATCAGATCCTGCTGATAAGCAAAGTGCCATGGGATCAGCAGATGTTTAGGGCTTGCTAACACAGACATTACATGTGGAACAATCATGGGCAATAATAAAGGCTGCCTTGACAAAACCATACTGTGTTTCTCATTCTTTTGGGTAGTCAGCAGATGATGCATCCTGCTTTCTTGTGCAGCTGAAGCAGAAAACCAGCCTTTTAAAACTTGTTTGATTTTTTTGGGGTGGGGGAATTCTAAACTTATGTTTCTTTATGTTAAGTAGATGGCCACCTCCTCCAGCCACTCCAGCACAGGCCCCTCCTGCCCAACTGCTGGAGTCCAGCCCAGTGCCCACAGACCTGGGGTCTCTGCCTGGGATGAGGGACACGGCTGCTGCTTTCTCCCTTGAAGGTTCAACCCGTGGTGAAACTGAGGGTGCATCCCAGCAGCATGGACGTGGACATGGCCAGTCATTGCCTCCATGTGCTGTGTTGAGATGTATTGTGTAGTCAGAGGAATGTGGCATAGGCTTACAAGCAGTTTTGATAGGCTTCAAACGGGATTTCTTAGATAAAAACAAAGTAGGGCATCACAGTTGTCTGCTTGACACTGAGTATAATGAGCATCCATTTTCACACAAGTATCTGCCACTATTAGGATTACTTCAGGCTGTTTTCCAATAGAACAAGAAGTGTATGATTAAGGCAAGTATATCTTTGGGCAGTCTTATCCACTTACAAAGACTATACTATCTCCTGTGCATTCTATAAATAGCACAAGAACCATTTTCTCTTTTTGCTATTCTTAACCTTTTCATCACCAACTTGTTTGAAAGTCTTTTTTTTTTTTCTTGAGTACTTTTTCACCTTCAGGCTATTCTCCTTTTTCCATTTACTGTATAGCCATAAAGACAGTGAGAGGTGCAGCTTCTCACAGCTGGGCCACTAGGTTTTCCCCATGCCTAGAGAGCATCCAGACTTACTTTGCAAACTCTAAGAGCTAACAGTTAATATTTACTAACATATTGTAACCTGTGCTTTTAGCTAATTTTGTTTTGGGAGGTATTTTTTGCTACTGCTCATCACTTCTAGCTTCTTGGAAGCTCATTTAAATCAGTGAAAACTGGTGATTCAGGAGATTTAGGACTAGGTTTTTTATGCGCTGTTAATTTATTTATTGTTGCCACACCTGGCAAGAGGTTGCCAAAAAAACTCACAAAAAAAAACATTAAAAAAACCAGAAACAAACAAACACACAAACAAACAAACCCTCTTTGCTTTACAGGATCCTGAGATATAAAACTCAGAAAATATATAGCGAAAATATATAGCAAATAAAGTGTTGCAGATAAGGGAAAAAAGCTCCCCAGGAAAAAAATAATATTCTATCATATTTGGAAGATTGCTATTAGTTATGTTACCATACTAGTATGATAAAAGTAGCAATTTTGTGTATCACATAAATTGTTATGTTGAGCAACGAATACAAATATGTCACATAGTTTGTAAATATGGGTGAATATAAGATCTATAAAAGATGAAAGCTTATAGGTGGTTTATAGGTGGTTTTCTGCTTCCTTTTCTTAGTCTTTTGTATCACCAGCAGCATAAACTGACATGAGGAGAACAGAAAGAAGACATACTAAGTATCAGTTATAATTCTTCAGACCAGTTCCGAAAAAAAACAAGTCAAAGCCAAAGCATAAAAATATTTTCACATTAAGTGTTCCGTGTCAAGCATCAAGCTTGAGTTAAAGTAGTTCTGAGAAGCTTGAAAGGAATTAGAAAAACACTGGCAGAGATAGGATTGTACTTTTCTCTTTGTGATAGCAGTATTAGAGTTAATACTCCAAGTTTTGTGTACTCAATTAAATGGAGACTTCCAGGGGAACAGTTGGGTTGTACCAGAGTGTCACATCTGGTTCTCAACCCCACCCCAGGTAAAATTTGGCACAGAAAAACACTGAGTTTGTCTTCTCCTTGTGGACTGATGTATAGCCATCAGCAGAGAAGACAAAGTAAAGACCTCCTCCAGGTTTCCCTGCCTCAGTGGCATTTCAGGAAATGACTGCAAAGATTATCTAGTTCCAATCCCTCTGCCATGGGCAGGGACACCCTCTACTAGACCAGGTTGCCCAAAGCTCCATCCAACCTGGCCCTGAACACTTCCAGGGGGATTGACACAGCTTCTCTGGGTAACCTGATCCAGTGTTTCACTAGTTATGATTTTCTTGGTCAAGTAGTATGAACGGGTTTATTACTAAGAAACAGAGTAAGAATTTCTTGTTGTCTTAGACAGACCACTAATGCTTTGTCTCAGGTGGCACATTTGAGTCCTTAGCTGTGAGCTAACCAACTAGTGGAAAGTAATGGTAATAAATGTATATATAATCTAGGTAATTTAAAAGAAAGAAAAAAAAGAGCAAGAGATAAGAAGATAAGTGCTCCATTCACTCCTCAGTAAAGTAATCTTAACAGACCCTTCACATATGTAAAATAGACCATATGATTTCTGCTAGCCTCAGGAATTTATAGGTTGGGTGCTCATATACACAATACTTTGTCCCCAAGTCAAATCCTCCATCATGACATAACTAGGGAAGACTGGCCATCATATGTCTCGTATAAACTAGCACATTTTCATTAGATAGATACACCACCAGCGAATACTGCCACCCCCAAGCTCTATACTGCTCAAGGTTACAATCATTCTTAGTAACACTAGATTTGCTGTTAACAACCCTGGATCACAGGTCCTGGGAGAAAAGACCCTCTGAAGCTTTGCAAAGCACATCAACAACATTGATGCTGGAATGAGATAGTCATATGGAAAGGAGGAAAAAACCCATTTATTATACTCTATGTGAAATACTTACATTTGGACTGGTAAAAGGTTGACTAAGCAGCCTCCAAGGATAGAGAACTCCTGTGAGATTTGGCCCCATGTTACGAGTGTTGCAGTAGCACTTTAGACTTAATAGCTCCTAGGTGTAGTCTATTTATGATAGTTTAGATAAACAACTTGTGAGGACGTGCTTGAAGCACATCACTGTTGTTTTCATTCCTACATCTCAAAGCTGGTAGAATTTTAAAAAGGCCAGAGATAGTCTGCTTTGCCTTGGAAATGTGGGCTCTTCAAGATTCTGTTTTATACCTTTCTTGTGCATGATCTATGTTACAGGGTGATGTGAAGAACCTTAACATTACTCTCTTTCTGAGACCAAATATATTCCTACAGTTTTCATTATTTCAGTTTCAGTACTCTACTCTTTACCAGATTTTGACTATAATTAGTGTCTGTAAGTGCAATGACTGTTTAGTTGTTGCAATATACAAACACACCAAGACAAGTATACTCAGCAGGCTCTGATTTTAAATAGTGCTAGATGGGACTCTTGATATAACTGAGAAACAAATGTCATTTTAACCTTTCTACTACTAGCTGTGAGTCTTCAACACTCAGAATAGCACTGACTGTTGATCAGTATTTTTAAATATCAAAAAGTGTTTGCCAATTTAAATGTTTAACACTTAGGGGCACAGCCCATTCTCTGACTCTGCGTTGCATTACAGGGTCTTGGTCTGGAATTGGGTCTCTACATGTGGCAGCAAAGATGCTGCTACCAAGGAGCTGCCTTCACAGAGTGCTCCTCCTTGGCACTCACAGGCTTCTTCTGCGGTTGAAAAATACAACTCCTTCCAGCACCAATGTTTAGGCTCTGTGCAACTGGCCCATCCATTACATTTTGATGACTGGGGGGTTGAATTTAAAGTTGGCCTACCTCTTTTGTTACTCCTGTATGTTGGGATCCATACGTCATTTAGAGTGATTATGTCAGTCAGCCTTCCAAATAGTTTGACTCAAAGGACTAACAATAAAACAGCCTTATTGTAAACCCCAAGCTAAAGGTATTAAAGTCACAAAAATGCCAAAGTAGCCTATAAAGACATGACAAATAACAGTAGAGAAGGAAGTCGAATAGAAAAAAATATATCCAAGGTTAAAAACTGCACTTTTCACTTCTGTGGGGAAAAAAGGAAGCAATATGTATGATGTAAGCAAACTAAGCCTGCTTAAATCAACACCAACACAAACTAAAATATTGACACAAATTTACATGTCAAAATAACAAGCATTTTAAAAAATTCATATTGAATCTATATGAAGGAATCTGAAACATCAAGAAAAATATATTCATAATCGGGACATACTTAAGTTGCTTTATTTCACTGTATTTCAGTCTTCTTCTGGAGGCGAAACTGAAGATACTGTTGACAAGGAAGGGCTTAAAAACATCACTTTATCTTTCCCTGCTTGGTGAAAGTTGGTCGGAGAGGCAAGATGAAAGAGCTTGTCTGGATGAAATATATTTAGGAGTGGCATGATCTGATCTGCATTGGAGTACAAGGGCCAAAACCAAATCCCTATTCCTCATTCCCTATTCATCATGCCCTTGCAGAGCAGATTCTTTCCTTCAGACTTCGTTTTTTAAGCCAGGAACTTTCTACTGCTTCCTCAGTCATACCATTTTCACCTTGTTCTTTCCAAGTCCCTAAGGAAAAAAAGAATAATCTCATTCTCTTTAGTATTTCTGAAGCTTTATTTTAATATTTTCTGCCTGATGTGTGCAAGCAAGCATCATCCTTCTCTCTCATCAAGAATGTCCTTGTCCTAATTTGAGCTGACTCCTTCCTTACATTCTTACTTCTTTGCACTGCTTCATGAGCTTCTCCCAGCTTCAATTACTTCTACCAATTACTAATTTGTGCAGATTTTGGTTCTTCAGGAAAACTATATGTGGTGGTTGAGCCCTGGCAAAAGGCCAGACGCTCACCAAAATCAGTCTATTACTCCCTTTCTTAGTTGGATAGGTGAGAAAATATATATTAAGCATCTCAAGAGTCAAACTTGTTAATGACGTGGGCAAAACAGACTCAACACAGAGTGCAGGAGAGAAAGTTATCTAATCTATTACACTACGCTTAAGAGAAAACAGTGAAAACAACCAGAGTCAGGAGTGCAACCAGCAATCTTGAAACAAATGCAAACCAGGCAAACACTCTCCCTCACCACTCCGTCCTTAGCAGGCTTTAGTTAGAAGTTTGCTCCCTTCTTCCCTCCCGGTCGCAGCCCAGGAGGGGCAGGGACTGGGGAAAATGGGGGTCTCGGTAACACCTTCCCCCACCCCTCCATTCTAAAGCAGACTTCCCTTTCAGCCATGATTTTGCTCCCTTCTTCCCCTCTCCTGCTCGCAGCACAGGACAGGGGGGCAGGGACTAGATGGGGGCTTTAGTCAGTCCCTTGCAAGATGGTTCCCTTCTAGGACGGGATGGGGGCATCCATTCTACACACCCTCCCCCTGCTGCACCGTAGGATCTCACCCATAAGAGCCAGTCCTCCACGAACTTTCTCCAAGGCAAATCTCTTCCCACCGGGCTTCATCTCTGCTATGGCAGGCAGCAACAAATCACAGTTGCTCAGTCCCAGTCCTCCACGGGGCTATGATGCCTCCTCCAGCAAACCCGTTTGGCTCATCTCTGTAGGTCGCTTGTGCTGGCAGGGGCTCTCTCTCTCTCTTGGGCACCTGGGCGCCTACTCCTCCCCCAGCCTTCCTGGCCTTTTGTGTCTGTCAACTGCTTACATTTATTATGCAAATATATCACAATGCCCTTAATGGGCCAACATTGCGGTCTTGGCACTCCGTTCTCTGGTGGCAAAATGCAGCTACTTCTGAGTCTTTTTCTCTCCTATATGTGATTCTCAGAGGCGCTATCAGCAGGTTGGCAGAAGATTCCAGCAGTCATTTTCTGCAGCCCCTGGCCCCTCTCTCTCAGCACCCAACTATGCACAACTGTGACACTATGCAATTGCTACTGCCAGATAAACATTTAAGTCCCTGATGTTCTCCTTGAGGCTCATCCACTGCATACACTGATGATGCTAGAAATCTTTTCTATACATTTATCAAGGCCTGGTTAGTAAGATCTGATTGTTTTCTCCACCTTGTCATGATATTTTATATTAATATTTATTTTGGCCTCTGAGCAATTTAAGATTCTCAACAGTATTTCTATATCAAGAACCTCTACCCTTTTTTTCTGTCTGTCTTCAACTAAAGCCCTTTTTCAGTGGATTACAGCATGACACGTTCATGCTCTTTCTTAGAGCATCATCAGTACACGCAAAAAGAGGGGTCCAGTCCCCCCACAGGCCTGCGAATTTGCATGACAAGACAGACTGTGCAACCATTTCAGTACTGGCACTGTTTCAGGAGATCACTCACAGACAGAGGGACTGTAATGACATAATAAGGAATTAGCCAGGCAGCCAGAGTCGGTGTGCACACATACAGTGACTGAAACTATGATGATTGATTTTCTTTGACCTCAAGGCGGGTAGCTGGCTTGCCAACTGCATTAGCCGTGGCTATACTGCTTTGATCCACAGGGTGGTTCTCTGCAGGGTGTGATGTAGCCCACAGTCTCACTGCCCCGATTTAGGATCTTCCACTCAGTTACCGCTCAAGCTCTTTCTGTTGGCCTTGGCTCTTACAGGAGCCATATTTCCAGCTTCTACTTTAAACAGTTGCTCCTGAAGCCCTCCCTCCCTCCCTCCCTTGCAACAGGCAGCACAAAATCTGGCCTTTGAACAGAAGTTTAGAGATCAACACCCACCAATTGATTACCTTGATCCAAATACACAAGCCCTGCTTTTGAAAACCCCTCTTTAGAAGCAAAGATCAGAGAGGGGAAAGCAAGAACAAAGCTTCCACAGTGACTATGCATGCAGTAAGAAAAAGATTAGCTTCTTTGGGGGGAGGGGGGGCGGGGGGGTGAAGTCACCTCCATTTTCCCTTCAGGAGGACTTGTTCTTCATTTCTTTACAGAAAGCTGACAAGTCTTTGCCATTGTTCACCTTGGAGCCCCAGTACCTGGCTGCCTCAGAGCCATGAGGACTTGGGCAGGGAGCCAGGGCTGCCGCTTTCCCAGGGTAGCATCCAGCCCCTTTTCTGGCAGAGAACTACTGGGAAGCTGTGCTGAAACACTGAACTTTGCCCTGCAGAGCTGTGCTCTCCTTGGCCAGCCTCCTGCCTCTGCTCTTGCTCCTGTCTTCCTCTGCTCAGCTCCAGCTAGGAGGACAGCCTGGCCAACACCTTTCAGCAGGGCTAATCCACCAGATCACACATAGCAAAGCCAACAGATGAGCAGGTGTAGAGCATGGGGCAGGGAGGATGGGGGACGGGTGTTACAGTAATTAACAATTGGTGTGTTTCCTTTCCCTCCAAACTTCAGGTTCTAGAGAGTGAAGTGGTGAATTGGCGATTGGACTTGAGGCCTTTTCCAACCTTGAGGAGTCTATGAACGGCAAGTATTCTGGTTTTGCTGTTATTATTCTTGCTAGAGTTACTGGGGCTTTGCAATGGCGTGCACAAAGCATAATTTGCTTCCAGATTGCTTCCATGTGATCACCACCGTTTCTCTAACAGCCTGCTGCTTTTTTATCTTGTTTCTCTGCCCTGTTTCTGTCTCAAATTTTCCACCCTCATGCATTGCTCTTGTCCTGGTAGTAAAGAAAACTGCGTGTTCCTAGCTGAGTAGTTTGAAGCCAGAAGGCACAATTAGATCATTTAGACCAAGGAGTGCTAATTATGATGTGAAAATACATGAGCCAATTTAAACCCTGGGGCCAGATCATCCTTTCCTACTGCGGATCTTATGGCAGGGTGGTATGGTACAGCTGCAGGGCCCAAACAGGGTAGCCATAAAAACCTGACAAGTTCAGATTGCTTGCCACAGGAGTTTTGGTTACTGACACTGCACAATGCTAAGTGGTAGCACAATGATGTAATCATGGAAACAGAAAACATCTAGGTCAGTAATAACTATATCCCTGCAGTGAGCTCTGTTGCAGTCAATTCTCTGAGAGCACAAAATGGACAGGACAAAAGCATCACCACCAAGCATCTCCCAGTTCTGGTCTTCTACCTCTCTTGCAAGGGCATCCATTGTTTTCTGACTGATAAGAAGTGCCTGTACATGCCTTGCCAGCTGCAAGCACTGAGCAGGTCACTGCATTCACATCAGCTGGAAGCTTTGTCATCCTCATTTTGCTTGTTCTCCACTTGTTGCCCCTCCCTTCCTGAAGATCAGTATGTATAGAAGCTGAAGGGGGCAGAGAGCAAAGGGACAAGATGGGGTAGTGTGGTATGTTATGTATGTTTTTTTTCCCCAGAGCCATACTACAAAGGGATGCTAATGTTCTAATGTACTATTGAGTGTGATTAATCAGTTGTGGGGCTTATTTTTTCTTATTTTGCAAAGCAGAAAGGAAGTATTTATTTTTAGCTAATATTTAAACAGTGACATATCTCCCCAGGTTACTTGAAAATGTTTGTCCTGATATTCAAGATTGTTATATTTAAATATTTGATAAAGGGTCTGGGTTTGTTTTGTTGTGTTTTTTTTCCATCAGTGTGCAAATAACTTCTTTCAGTATCAAGTTAGGAAAAAAAAAACCAAGAAAGCAAATTCTCTTGCTGTTTCTAATAGCTGGCTTTTAGCTGTAACTGATATGAGCTTGTTTCATTTTTTCTGTTGGAGCTGTATCTCTCAACACTTTTAAGAATGCAGAAGTTCCTGTCAATTCTGATGGATTCACAGAGTTAGCAGTGATGTCTCCAGCCTTCTGGGGGTGAGGGTGAAACATGAGAAATGCCAGGCTTCAATAAATATCTTGCCCATAGGCAGATATTTTTGAAGTGGAGGATTATCTTTTTTTTTTTTTCCAGTAAGGTATCAAGAAGGATAGACTCTAATCCAGGAATATATTCAACAAGTGAAATTCTTGGAGGAGGAGGGAGCTGTCTGGAGCCAAGTGGCAGTGTAGAAAGAAGGGGCTTGTTTCTAGTAGCTTCAGCCTTGCAGCTTGCATTCTGTAAAGCAAAGCCAAAAAGTCCCCTGGTGTCTGCAAAAGGCACCTGGCTAGAAAAAGCTATATAACACTGCTTGGAGTTGTTACATATCCACTCCAATTAAGTCCACCTAACTCCACTACTTAATAAACCAAGTAAAAGCTGCTTTTGCTAGATCTCTTTGAGTGGCTGCAGAGGCAGCTGCAGGTTTTGTTGCGTTCCTGGCAGGATGAATGAACTGCATTGTAAGTCTACTAAACCTTCGTTAGTGGCTGACACAAGTGGGGAAAGAAGTGGTGTAGGGCAGTTGCCTGTAGGATCAGCTGCAGAAGAGAACAAGTTTAAGGGGGTATGTCCATGCAAAATAGTGCTGGCCAGTTCCTGCTCTTCATACCTCTGTGGGATTTGGCCTCTTTTGCTGAATTGTTCAGACAGAATTATTATAGAGTCCTGTGGCTTTATGCAGAGGTGAAAGGCTGAATAACTGATGCTACTTTTTGGTTGTAAATGAAGTAAATTATTTTTTTTTTTGTTAATAATGCCACTTGAGAGCTTGAAATTAAATAGCAGTGGCAGTGATAAATTGCAAGAGTGTACTTGGTATTGGCTTGAAAATAATCGTCTGTATTAGACTTTGGGTCATACACAGCTGCCTCCAGTGATTTCTTCTCTGGTGACGCTTCCATTGAGAATAACTTGGTATTACCATATATACTCAGTCCCTTTTGTCTGTGTGAAGACTAATCAATCTATAGAATTATTATTTTAGAATTATATGAACCAGAGTTTATATATTGGGGAGGCTTATTAGTGTGAGAGCTAACGGCCAGCTGGAAATTAGAAAGGAATGTTTTGATGAGAAGCAGCTTCTTCAAGTCAAGGGCCATTTTCTTCAGGTGACTTGAACTCTTTTAGGTAAGAGTCTTAAAATTAGCTTTAATTGATCTCCTTTAGGTAGCTTAGAAAAAATGTCTTGTTGAGTGTATATCAGATTATTGCTCTGATCATGTCTACTGTGAGCTGTTAAGTTTCAGCTGACTGCCTGTTGTGGCGAGTCCTGTAACTTGTGTTTCTTTACAGTACTTTTCTTTTTTCCACTTAAGGTATACAGTCATATTGAACTCTGCTTGGAAACATGATTGAACAATAAATTGTTTTACTTGAAGAAAATTCATGGTCTATTTTTCTGGCTTTACCTTCCCAGTGTTGGCTCTGCCTCAGCAAAATTGATGAGCTTTCCAAGATATGATTTTTCTCCTCATGAATTTATGTATTAATTAATCTTTTACTATCTTGTCCTTGATTGAGATCTTGTTCCCTCAGAACATTTTTTCCCAATCTTGAATCATTTATATGTGGTTTTCTGCCTCTTCTGTTCTTAACCTTCACTTTGAAAATAGTCCACTTAGTTTGATCCCATCAGTGTTTGTGCCTTTGAAGTAAAACCATCTCACTAGTCCCTCTTTGATAAAGAGATACAAGGATTGATTGGGTGATTCTGCCCATCTATTCTTGTGACACTCCACCTGGAGTACTGTGTCTAGCCATGGCATCCCCAGAACACGAAAGAGATGGACCTGTTGGAGTGAGTCCAGAGGAGGGCCATGAAGATGACAAGAAGGCTGGAGAACCTGTCCTGTGAGGATGGGCTGAGGGAGTTGAGCTTGTTCAGCCTGGAGAAGAGAAGGCTTCTGGGAGACCTTAGAGCAGCCTTCCCTAAAATGTGCCTACGGAAAATATGAAGAAGGGTTATGTGCAGAGGCACAGAGTGACAGGACAAGGAGTAATGGCTTTAAACTGAAAGAGGGCAGATTTAGATTAGATATAAGGAAAAAATTCTTCCATATGAGGGTGGTGAGGTGCTGGCCCATGTTGTCCAGTGAAGCTGAGGCTGCCTCCTCCCAGTGTTCAAGGCCAGGTTAGATGGGGCTTTGAGCAATGTGGGTTAGTAGAAGGGTGTCCATGCCCATGGCAGGGGGGTTGGAACTAGATGGTTTTTGAGGTCCCAGACCAGTCTTTGATTTTATTTTTTTTTTCCACAATTCTTTTTTTGCTCCAACATCATAGTGGTGACTGCTCAATTTGTTGCTTACTATAAGCTTAACTCTCTTTCAGTGTCGCTGCCTGCCAAGAGATGACTGCACCACTACCTTGTACATCCATTGATGTCATTCTATTCTGGTAAACAGATTTCTAGTTCCTCCCTGCATATATTTGTCTCTACTTGGACAAAGTAAAATTGTGGTGTTGGAATTGTCCCACTCTTTTTTTTTTTTTTTTTCTTTTCCCCAAGAAAACCTGGGTTCAAATGAATTACTTGTCCTGATGTTTTGTCTGTTTTAAGTCTTTGCTCTTCCCTTTGTTACTTCCATATAGGAAATACACCTTCATTAAAAATTGTGCTATGGTTCTCTCTCCCTTTCTTTTTTTAATAATTCCCACTGATTTTGAGACCCATGCTGTTCGGAAGTTAAGTCTCCCATCGTACAAGACCCTGGAGAGGTAGTCTAAGGTAATTCACTAAGTGTGCATGAAGCACAACAGTTTCACATTAAAAAAATAGTTTTAAGGCAAGTACAAGTATCAAATTTCATTGTTCGGCGGGTTTCCTCAGCATCCAATTGCCTGTGCCAGTGGCTTCTAACCTGTCCTCAGAAGATAGCCATCAATTAAGCTATGGGAGCTCAATTATGGTGTAAATCCATATTAAGTCTTGTAAATAAAAGCTGCATAAATAGTGGCTGTATTTCCCTAATGTTCTGCGCTGCTTTGATTCATTAAGCAGATGTTGTAAAATCACTTAGTGAAATTAGCTGCCGCATTATTTCTAGGGCCATCTTAACTACATACTTATTTCACGTCCTCATGTTTTTAAACAATGAGATCAATCTCCCAAGTGGAAGTCTCTGGCTATGCTTTTAACATTATCGTTTCCAGAAAGAATCTTCTAGGTCAAGGGAGGTGATCCTCCCGCTCTACTCTGCCCTGGTCAGGCCCCACCTGGAGTATTGTGTCCAGTTCTGGGCTCCCTGGTATAAAAAGGACAAGGATCTCCTGGAGAGAGTCCAGAGAAGGGCTACGAAGATGATAAAGGGCCTGGAGCATCTCCCCTATGAGGAAAGGCTGAGAAGATTGGGACTGTTCAGCCTTGAGAAGAGAAGACTAAGGGGGGACCTAATTAATGTTTACAATTATCTTAAGCAAGGGATGCAGGGGGAATCAGCCAGCCCCTTTTCAGTGGTCTGTGGAGACAGGACAAGGGGCAATGGCTGCAAGTTGGAGCATAGGAAGTTCCGCACCAACATGCGGAGAAACTTTTTCACAGTGAGGGTGACAGAGCCCTGGGACAGGCTGCCCAGGGAGGTGGTGGAGTCTCCTTCTCTGGAGATATTCAAGACCCGTCTGGATGCCTATCTCAGTGAAATGTCCTAGGGAGCCTGCTTCGGCAGGGGGTTGGACCCGATGATCTCTCGAGGTCCCTTCCAACCCCTACAATTCTATGATTCTATGAATTCTGATTAGATACATACATATGTTTAAATCTTCATGCATGTTTTAAGTTTTACTTTCTTTTAACCCTTCAACCATGATCCTAAAGGTCTTTTCCAATCTAAATGATTCTGTGATTCAAATGCCTTCAAGGTTTATCGGTGTTTAATAACTAAATATTCTTGCGGCCCTCCTCCATGTGTTGCTGAAAGAGGATTGCTTTGAACCCGAAGCATGGCTATTTTATCATATACAGTAATGCCACATGACAAGTTAGGATACAAACTTGGAATTATAATCACTAGGCTACCTGAGATGGAATCTATGCTTCACCATATTTTAATCCACAAGCAGGATTACCACAGGGATCAGCAAATACCCAGCACTTAACACCATGAGAAAACAAAGTACTAGGTTGGGGCTGCAGGCATCAATCAAAGCAGATTTCATAGCTTTTTTTTCTTTTTTCTCTCTACAGACAGAGGTGGAAAGCAGTAGTCTTGTCCCCAGCTTCCAAAGACGACTGCCCAAGTGACTGAAATGGGCTGTCAGGGGCTGCTTATTTCCAGGGGCCTTTACAGACCTTCCCCCTGCAGCCCTAACTGAATGTATTAGCACCCTGAAAGGATTTGTTATATTATAATGCCCTATAATAGTAGATAAAGCGAAGGCAAATAGAAAATTCTCCTTCCTATAAAATGAGTAATCCAAGTGTAGCCATGGGAATTGTCTGTGCTGCTTCTGAAGTAAGATTTTACTGCAACTCCATAAATCACTGTTGTAACTTAATAGTAGAATGTACAAAAAACCCCAACCTCTCTGGAACTTTGCTCTTAGATGATTAAATTCCCATAGCCACTGGTTACTTATTTACAACTGGGAGCTCGCAGCTGTATTTATGGAAGTCCTGTGTGTTGTGTTTGCTTGTTCACTCAAAAATGTGGTTTTGTATACAAAAGTGTCCTGGTTTTGGCTGGGATAGAGTTAATTTCTTTCTAGCAGTTGGTGTAATGGTGTTTGTGAGTCAGGATGAGAGCAGTGCTGATAACACACTGATGTTTTTAGTTGTTGCCAAGCAGTCAGGGACTTTTCAGTTGTTCATATTTACCTGATAACAAGAAGGCGGGAAGGGGGGGGAACACACCATCCAGGAAGCTGGGAGAGAACACAGTGGGGGCAGGTGACCAGAACTGGCCAAAGGGGGTACTCCATGTCAATTACATCATGCGCAGCATATAGAGGACGCTGATGGGGGAAGGAGCACACAGATCCAGGGCGTAGAGTTTTTGGGGACTGTCCTTATCCCAACCCATGAGGTTTGCTTTTGGTTTCATTTCCCTTTTCCCCTTCCCCCCTGAGTGAGTGGCTGTGTGGTGCTCAGCTCCTGACTGGGGGCAGAACCACAACAAGAAACCCTCACACCAAAACTGCAAATCCTGCAATGATTTTCAGGATCTTTCTTAGTCTGGAGAGTTGCTGCTGCCCCACGTCTGAAAAAATTTGTATATGTTGCAGTGATAATGATGTCCAAGTGAAAAATCAGTCCAGGACTAGTTCTTAAGACCACTAATCAGCAATACTTACTCAGAGGAACATGCAGCTTCAACTATTCTAGGCATATGCATATGTAAATTCTGGTATGCATGTGTGTAAAAAAAAAAAAAAAATATTTTTTTTTTGGCAGATATTAAATATAGCTGATGCTAGTATAGGGCCTGTTTGGCATCTTGGAATGATGGTAGGGGAGCTGGCGTCAAGTTCAAGTGCTCTTGAGTTGAGAGAGTTTGTTTAGGTTTTCTACTTCCTTTCCAAATATAATTTAAACCACTTTATTCACTGGATACAAGATATTCAGAAAATGCCAAAGAGACTTTGGAACATAACTGGAATTTTCATGAAACTTAGAAACACCAATTTTTCTCTGAAATGTATTTTTCAATACATTTTTGTCACCAAAGAAAGATTCTTTTCACTCACGAGAGAGAGAAGCAACAATATATTTTATTGATGTAAGGCAGTTTAAGACAGTTCAGTGGTAAATGTGACAGTGATTTAACAAGATTCGATAGCAAGGTACACTGGATTATTTACTTTATTGAGGACAGGGTCAGACAAAACTGCTAGAAAGACCTTCCCTTGGAGTCATGAGGTTCAGAGAGGGCCCCCTCTCACTGCCACAGTTTTTAAGTCTTTGCAGATGGTTCAAGATGAAAATGCCTGCGCCAAATGCGTAAGGTGGCCACCTTTGTTTATGCCCCTGCTTCTTGGCCTGCAGAAAGGTTTGTGCAGCCTCTCTGATGAGAGTGATGTAGGTGGTAGAGATAAAAGAAATAGAACCAGTAAAACTCTGTTCTCCTTTCACACTGTTTTGTGTTTCATGCTTCAGATCTGCTGTCAGAGGGTTCACATCACTGCAACGCCTACAAGTCATGTATGTAAAAATGTACTTTGTTGTGTTTCAGGAGGTACCTCCTAATGGCACTGACTTCATGTTTGTTCTGGAACACCTTTGGCTTGTGTGCAGCTATGGACTCTAAACCCAATATACTTCTGTTTCTGGCTGATGATCTTGGCATTGGAGATATAGGTTGTTATGGAAACAATACCCTAAGGTAAAATACCTCTCAGAATAATACATTAACACTATATAACACCTATCCTAGTTAATTAAGGCTAATTATAAGTATCTGTCATCTACTTGCTTGCTATCTTCTCCAAATCACTCCATTCTTTACTCATGTGGACTGACCTACAAGAGTAATTACATGATTACATACCTTCAGAACTAGCTGTCACCTCACTTAAAAGGCAAAGCAGAAGTGAGTGGGCATTGGGAACATGTTTTACAAGCCTCTAGTCATGTCCAAGTGGAACACAGATGTTATGTTGGCATACTCTGGGTGCCTCTCCCTCACATGATAGTGGTGTTGTGTATGTCGAAATGGGAATGTGTTTAGGGGACTCCCTTGGCCTCCTGTGTTGGTGGTGAAGATGGAGAGGCGTTTTTCAACCTTTTGTGGTATTGTAATCCATTCTTCTGGGAGAGCTAGGCTCCTATGCAAATTTAACTATGTAAAGATACCACTTTATTATGAAATAAATAGTACGTGTTAAAAACATGGAACAAAAAGTCCCAAGAGCTCCAGACACCCTGGGAGATTTTTTGCCTCAGCAAACTGAAATTCAGGGGCCAACTGTGATGGCAAAAGTGATCTTTTGGAGGTATGGAAATAGAAAAATACCAGCCTTTATTAATGAGTCTTTCCATTTAAGTCTCATTTTCAAGCTAAACAGCACCAATAATTCTTAGGTTTCTTTTCAGTGTTGCAAAGTGCACTCTATGGCTGTGCCCTGGAATGGTGGCCACAACCCAATTGTCCTGTTTTATCCAAGTTCTTACAGAATCTAATAAAGAAAAGGGTGTTTGAGAGTGGTTTGTTTGGGGTTTTGTTGGGGTTTTTGTGGGTGGTGGTGTGCTTCTGGGGTTTTTTAAGGCACTGTTCGATCTAGTTCCACTTAGCAATTTATTAAAATAAGTTTCTGATTACTTTGCTTCTATTAACTTTTATATTGTTCTTTAGGACCCCAAACATTGACCGTCTGGCAAATGAAGGAGTGAAACTTACTCAGCACATCGCTGCAGCTCCACTTTGCACTCCCAGCAGAGCAGCTTTTCTTACTGGCAGATACCCCATTAGATCAGGTTGGGCCTGTTTTGATATACTAATTTCTGTGCGTGGTGCTGTAGTACTACAGAGACACATTAAGTATTGGAATAGGAGTATTCAGCTATTTGCTCAGCCTGAGATAGAAAGCACACTGCTAGAGCCCTGAGCTTTCTGTATGGGACTTCTGGATGACAGCCACCACTTCACCACCTGATGGAGTTTTAGCCTGACTTTATAGGATGTGGGAGATCTACATAAGGAAAATTGATAGGTATGGAGAATGTCAACAGTGGTCATATCTGTCACTTCCTTGGAGCAATGTAGCCTGGGAAAAGATGATGGAATTATCTTGACGGTGGTGCTTAGAGGCAAGGGGTTGAAACAGGGGTCCCAAGAGAAATGGGCAAATTAATTTGCCAACATAGTGCAGAAAATCACAAAAATGGTGAAAATGGAGTCTCATATCCCTTCTCCACCCACCTACAGCACATTTTGGAGGCCTCTACAAATATCCACCTCCCACTAAGTGCAATATAGCAAAATTAGGGGCATATTTTGAGAGCGAAGTGCAAAATCAGTGCGTAAATTGGGTGAACTCTCTCACCTAACATGATATGACATCCCTCTGAGTTAGAGAAATGCAACTGTTGTATCTCATTTTAGATGGAAAGCAGAGAGACTAAGTTACCACAGTTACTCAGAAAGGCAGAAAATAAAACCTACTCTATTCTGCCACCATTGATTTATTCTCGGTTTGATGGTAAAACTGGTGTCGAGCAGTGTTTGTTTTGAAATATAACTCTCCACTACCCGAAGGACTTGGACGCGCTGATGTGACTTGTCTACAAGATAGGCTCGTTTTCACGTCTTGTAAGGAGCTCTGCTGGGCTCAGGTTGAGTGCCTGACGTGGAGGTTGGCAGGAGCAGCCCAGGCTCCACCACCAAGTGTGAAAGGCCCTTAGGAATGACCAGAGCAGTTTTTTGTCAGGGATGACTTCCAGGAACAGGTACCGGGCGCTGCAGTGGAATGCGGGATCAGGAGGGCTCCCTGCTAATGAAACGACATTTGCCAGGCTGCTGCAGCAACAAGGCTATACCACTGGACTGATAGGTAAGGGAAAAACTTTTAGCACGTCTTTGAAGAGTGAACTAGTTATATGAAGGGAATTTAGGGACTGGGGTTGACAGAAATGGTCCTTTAGTCATAGATATGAATGAATCCTCTCCAAAAGACAGAAGGTGGAGGGAACCCTCATATTTGTAAGATGACTACAAATACTGCAATTTGAAGAGTTTTAAGACAATGGCAATCACATAACCCAGCAAAACTCAAGGTCCTTCTATGCAGCACGTTTTCTAAGCAGACATAACTTCTGTCTACTTGCTCTATTTCAGGCAGGAACGGAGTGTAAGTTGGGTTTACAGCCTTTTCTCCTTTTCATATGGAGCTAGGACGTGCCTGAGAAATCATCTTCCTGAGTCTGGATATAGGGATATCTGTTAATGTTGACCAATAGTCTACTGAATCTTCCAGTAAATGTGTAACTTCATATTAAAAAGAAGTTACACGTAAACAATTGAAAACTAGGAAGGAAAAGTATTAAAGCAGTCACAGTGTTAGAGCACCTTAATTCCCTGATCTTCACTGAAACATAATGAAATCCCACCCTGATGTAACCATTAGATGAGTACCTGAGCATCTTGTTAATTTTTCTGTTTGTCCCATGTCCATTTGGGTTCACACATTATGATGTGACATTCACTAGATCAGGCACTGGTTTCACCCAGCATCCTTGTGCACAAGGCAAATGTGTCAATACCTGTAGAAAATGGAGCAACTCACGTATTTCCCACACAGATGCTGACAACGCTACTCTAATGTTTGTCTACCTTGATGTGCTAATTTCTTTAATTCTTTAAAACCTTCAGGAAAGTGGCATCAAGGGGTAAACTGTGAATCCTTCAATGATCATTGTCATCATCCTCTAAATCATGGGTTTGACTACTTTTATGGTATGCCTTTCACACTTCTAAACAACTGTCAAGAAAAGAAACCTCCAGAGCTGGATGCAGCCCTTCAAGCCAAGCTTTGGATTTACAGTGAGATAATTGCTCTTGCCATGCTAACTCTTGCTGCTGGAAAACTGGCTGGTTTGATTTCTATCCGCTGGAAGATCATTGTGTGTTTTACTCTGGTGGGCAGCCTTTTCTTCATCTCTTGGTACTCCAGTTATGGCTTTGTGCAGTACTGGAACTGTATCCTGATGAGGAACCATGACATCACCGAGCAGCCGATGAGGTTAGAGAGGACTGCTTCCCTTATGTTGAAGGAGGCCGTGTCATTTATCAAAAGGTAAATGGCTGTCTGTAGTTTTCTTTAAAGGGGCCAGGATGTTCTGGGGACTTGGAATAGAGCATTTTTCTGTAGTTACTATATCTGTGTCATGGTAACTTCTTTGAAACTCATATCCAAGCTCTCTCTTTAGAAACCAAACGCACTTAATTTTTAATTGCAACTGCCTTACATTGGAAGCTACAGTAAATGAGATGCATCTTAACCAATTGATACATAACCATCTAGCTTTGCCCTGTACTTACTACTTTTTGCTCCAAGATTAACCAGATCAGTTTTACACTTCACTGTACAATTCTCGTTTGTGCTCTTTATTATAAACCCTATGTCGTGGTTTCCCCCCGGCTGTGGGCCGAGATCCATGCAGCTGCCTGCTCCTTAAAGTAAAAGAGCAGGGGAAGAGGGAAAAAGGGGGGAAACAAGGGAAGGGAAAAGGAAGGGGCAAATAACTCCAAAACCAAGAAACTAAGAGGCCCGTGGGTTGGGATAAGGATAGTTTACTAAGATAACAGAAAGATAAAATATAACAATGCTAACAGGACTTTAGAGTAAAAGAATATGAAACTCTTGATACCCAATGCAGTTTCTCCCCGACCCACACAACTCAGGCCGTACCACCCAGAGCTGTCCCGGAACCCGACCGTCCCCCCAAGAAGCATGCGTCCCGCCACCGCCCCTCTTCTTCCTCCCCTCAGCCCCCCGTTATCCTGGGCAGGGCGTAATTGGCATGGAATACACTCTTTGGCCCATCTGGGTCACCTGTCCTGGCTTCGCCCCTCCTTTCTCAAGAATAGAGAAATACAAAGAAGCTGAGAAAGTCCTTGACTGTCTGACTGCAACTAAGAACATCAGGGTGTTCTCAGCACTGCTTTCATTTTAACTCCCAAAAACAGCATTCCATCAGCTGCTACAAATGAAGTTAACTATCCTGACTGAAACCAGGACACCCTACAATAAAATCTGTGCGATGGACAAAATTATTTCATGTAAAAAATCTCAAAGAACTTCAAATTATTTTTATGGATTGAGAAGGAAGCCAAGTATGATTGTTTTCTAGATTCAAATTCTGCTTTCACAGCCTTCTGCAACATTTCCATGCATCAAGTGTCTTTCTGTAAAACGGGGGGAGTCACTCGTCTTTTCTTACAGTTTGTGAAAACAAATATGCTGAAAATTTTAAGTGGCCACATTAGAAAAGCCACATAACATTACAATAAATATGAGACTGCATCCAGTTGTGTTTAGTTAAAAAGACGTCAGAGTTGGGCATCCGATTCATTTAAGCACTAAATGCTATGCCTATTTATGTATGGGAATTTGAAAGTAATCTGGATGAAAAGGATCTTACTTGCCCATATTTCATGCAAAAAAAGAAAGCAGCCAACTGTGATCAACAGAGATGCACTAGATGTGGGTACTGTCTCGACCCCATGTGCGTGTCTGGGTATGGATGAATATGAAACCTTTGGAAAATAGTCCCTACGCACAACAAAACATGTTTTATTTTTGGTTTGTTTTTAAGAAACAGGCATGGACCGTTCCTCCTCTTCGTTTCCTTTTTACATGTTCACACCCCACTCTTTACCACGGCAAAATTTCTTGGGAAGAGCCATCATGGATTATATGGAGACAACGTAGAAGAAATGGACTGGATAGTGGGCAAGTATTCATCATGAAGGGTTTGTTTCAGACACATACACCTGTGTATGTTAAAGCAGGAAAACTAATCAGGCCAAAATATCTACAGAAATCTAAGTTATTAAAAACTTTCTAATGGACTTTGCAAAAGATTATTACTGCCACATAAATACAGCTTTATCTCTCTAACTGGTTAATAGAAACATTGCTGTGTCTCTTCTTAAATTTAAGGCAAAATTCTGGATTCTCTTGACAAAGAAGGTTTGAAAAATCATACATTTACATACTTTGCCTCTGATCATGGAGGACACTTGGAGGCTCAGGATGGATTTGCCCAGCTAGGTGGCTGGAATGGTATTTATAAAGGTAAGAAAACCACTCTGACTTCATGTGAACTTTGGAATCAGAAACATAATGAATTTGCTTGGCTGAAACTCTCACAGCTGGAATGAATTGCTTTTTTACCTTGAAATAGAGGTGATATATAGGGCTGACTTAAAGTCACCTTTTCTTTTAGTAAAATACAAGCATCGGTACAACTCCTTGACAAAAAGGTATTGTCTAGCTTGATACCCATAAATTATTTGGTGTTCTCAAATAAAAGGTTCTGGAAAAAATTCAACTCCCTATATTGAATTGAATTCTTTTTCTCACTCTCTCTCTGAAGCTTTTTTCCCCTCCATCCTGAATTGGAATATTACCTGATTTGCCTGTTTCTTTTTCTCATAGTGTTCCAGAAATCGTTACTGCCCAGCTAATCAATACAGAATAGAGCAAGGGCACATTGTGTCATGATTTGTGGCAACAATTGTATACTTTTATATCCCACCCAAAATCAGTGATTGGCTTAATATCCAAATGGCCTAAGAGGATTTCATTCTTTACCTCCTACTCATCCTCTTCTGCTGTGAATCATTCCTCAACCTGTTGAGCAGTACAGTGCAATGGGGTTTTTTTCAAACCAAAAGAGTACGCATTCGTTGCATTTTCTCCCAACTACCCCAAAAGCCCTGTGTCATCAGATCACCTCATCCTGTGACTTGTCATGAAGATGTGACAATATTGTCAGGGCTTAGGCTGTGTTATCACCAATGAACCATCCACCTCTTGCCCAAACTTTTGATGCTTTTATCTTTCTAAAAGAGATTTCTTCCATTTTAAAACCTTCTTGAGCTCTTCCATAGATGTGGAACATGTGGAAACATCTTTTCTCACAGGAAAGGTTAAAGACATGGAAGTTTTTCTCCAAAGGGGTGGACACCCTGCTACTGAGCAATATAGGTTGCTGGCCCTTTTGAAAGGGAAAGCCTTTCAGCTAGTCTGTTCACCCTCTATCTCACTCCCTCCTTTTTCTTGGGAAAGTGCTTCTCTGTGGATGATAAGACGGGTTCATAAGCCTGATGGGATCTAACAAAGACTTTTTTTTTCCCGTATTGATCATATGAACTTTGGAAATTAGGTAAATATTGCCTTCATACACCCAGCATCAGGATGCTTCATTAGGTTAGTTTCCATTAGTAACAAGTTGAGAAAAGCTGTTTTCCTGGCATTTGAAGAAGAACGTGTATAATATAATTTCATAGGTTCAGGTTTTTTTGCTTCTGAGTAAAGAGATGTTCCATTAAGCATTGGGAGAGGCAGGTCCAAACCTCAATTTCAATAAAGAGATGCATAAGGCACAATAAGTTATATATCCCATGCAAACCAAGAATCACATTTGTTGGACGAGCAGTGTATTACTGCCTCTTTTTCTATACATTCAAATGCACCGAGCCAATGAAGAGGTTTGTGTTTGCCTTTGAACTGCCTTATGTTTATTCCTTTTGCTGCAGGTGGAAAAGGCATGGGAGGCTGGGAAGGAGGGATCCGTGTACCAGCAGTATTTAGGTGGCCAGGAGTCTTACCTGCAGGCACGGTTATTGATGAGCCTACAAGTCTTATGGATATTTATCCTACAGTTGTTCATCTGGCTGGTGGAATATTGCCACAGGACAGGTATGGTGATGTTTTTCACAAGAAGGTTCAATAGAAAATCTCACTACTAAAAATATACTGTTTCTTTTCATCCTTGGAGTTCCCACAAATATTTCTTAGTCTCAAGCCTGGTCTGAGATTCTGAACTAGTGAGCAAACTCTCTCCGATATGACCACAGGTATGAAGGAGGAGTAGTTCCTGTCAAAGACTGGGTGCTAGTTTCAAACTCGGGTTCAGCCTTATTCAGGAAAGAACTTGTGGCTGAGCTTATTTTGGTACTAACACACCTCCTAAAGTCATTAAACCCATCCTTGCTCAAAAGATTTATGTAAGCTCCTTTGAAAACTGCTAAATGTAAAGAATTATGATATTGATTTCCTGAATAAATTACTTTGTTCTGTTAGACCAAGTTCTAAATTTGTCTAAGTATTGCTAAATGGAATGAGTTAAGCCAGCGATTGAAAACAAAACAAACCAAAGTCTAGGGATTTAAATGGCTTGGTAGTCTCCTCTAAAGCTGTGACCAAGTTAATCTGTATGCTGTATCAAGCACTGGTGCAGCCAGCGCAAAGAGTGGTAATTATGCTGTTCACTGTCAGATTTGCCCCCACCTGAACACATTTCCCTCCATTGCATAAGGGTGATTGATGGAAAAAACCTGTTGCCTTTGCTGCAAGGAAGAGCTCAAAAGTCAGAGCACGAGTTTCTCTTTCACTATTGTGGGTCCTACTTGCATGCAGTGCGGTGGCATCAAAAGAACAGTAAGTATACATATTTCTTCCATAGTAACCACAAAATGTGTTTTCTCCTCTTGACAGCTGTCTTGCTAATTGAGAAATATATTTCATGTTGGTGTTTATCAGTGTTGATCTTTTTTTCCTGGGCTGCATTAAAAGGAGCATGGCCAGCAGGTCAAAGGAGGTGGTCCTCCCCCTCTACTCTGCCCTGGTCAGGCCCCACCTGGAGTATTGTGTCCAGTTCTGGGCTCCCTGGTATAAGAAAGACAGGGATCTCCTGGAGAGTCCAGCAAAGGGCTACGAAGATGATTAAGGGCCTGGAGCATCTCCCCTACAAGGAAAGGCTGAAAGAACTGTGGCTATTCAGCCTTAAGAAAAGAAGACTGAGAGGGGATCTGATCAATGTTTATAAATATCTGAAATGTGGGACACAGGGGGAAATGGCCAGACTCTTTTCAGTGGTCTGTGGAGACAGGACAAGGGGCAATGGCTTCAAGTTGGAGCACAGGAAGTTCCACACCAACATGTGGAAGAACTTTTTCCCAGTGAGGGTGACAGAGCCCTGGGACAGGCTGCCCAGGGGGATGTGGAGTCTCCTTCTCTGGAGATATTCAAGACCTGTCTGGATGCCTATCTGTGCGACCTGTCCTAGAGAACCTGCTTTGGCCCGAACTTGGACTCAATGATCTCTGGAGGTCCCTCCCAACCCCTACAATTCTGTAATCTCTGAGATTCTTGAAATTATTGTGCATGACACAAAAGTGACTCTGGCTAGCTGGATGTGTGTTACAGCAAAGAAGCATTTGTAAGTAACAACCCTGTAGGAAGTGAGGTGGGAATACAGGCTCTCTACTGCTGTGCTGGAAACTTCATGTAGTTTTCTTCCTATTTTTAGTGTTTCCCATGTTTAAAGTCATTACCTCATGCAAAGAATCTGATTTGTGGCAATGGGGGTGCCAGGGTGCGTGAGAAGTCTCCTTAGTAGATAGCTGTACTCCTATTACTTGAAGGTGCATTCTATTTTTCTCCATTGTCTTGAAGCTGTTCCATAAGATTTTTTTCCTACCAGGTGGAGCCATCTGGAAGGCTCATTATGTGACTCCCATCTTTCATCCTCCTGGGGCTGGGGCTTGTTACACTAGAGGAGTTTGCCCGTGTTTTGGGGAAGGTGTGACCCATCATGACCCTCCGTTGCTGTTCGATCTCTCACGAGACCCTTCGGAAGCCACACCTCTGTCTGCTGACACCGAGCCCCTCTTTGATGCTGTCATAAGGCGGATGGGAAGAGCCAGAGAAGAGCATCGCAGGACGCTGACGCCAGTCCCAGAGCAGCTCTCTGTGTACAATGTGGTGTGGAAGCCGTGGCTGCAGCCCTGCTGCGGGACGTTCCCGTTCTGTTGGTGTGATAGGGAAGGTGACAGCACACAGAGTTTATGAGGTGGATGCCTCATGTGGTAGCGAGTCCTCTGCAGACAGAGCTCTGGGACACTATCACTGCCCTTTCTCTGGGAAGCAAAGTGGATGAAAATAAAGAAAAGGGATGTTGATCAGATGTTTTTCTCTTTATTCTTAACCACTAGCCAAAGGTCGAAGGAAATCCTGTCTGGTGAGGTAAAAGGCTTGAATGGAGTCTGGCTTTGCAGCTTTATGTGTATGGGATGACTGTAGAGGTGTGTGCCTAAGCTCTGCCAAATTCATGCCTGCTCAAGGAAGACTACTAACTCTTGCAGAGATCCTGGTGTATGTTGCTGAGCAGGCATTAGTAGGATATATAGAGTACTGTGTGACTCTATTATGTTTGCATTCGTGCCCCTATAGTCCAAATTTCATAGGTTTATTTTAACCAATAGTGGTAGTTTGCGTCATTGCTTCCTCTGCTTCTCTGTTATCTCTGCAGTAATCTTGTGCAGCTATTGAGGAGGATCCCTCAACTAAGTCAGATTGACTGGCTCAGGTGTTGCTCAAGTTGTAACCAGCTTTTTGACTAGATCTGAAGCTTTAGCTGGGTAACAATAACATATATCACAAATGGTGTGAAATAGGAAATGATAAAGTCCAGTCATAGTGGAATTAATGTTAAAAAATATTCGGTAGCAGTATGCACAGATTTACAAACTACAACTCTTATTGGGAAGACTCTGTTTTACAAGTTGAAAAACCCTCACAATTTCCCCCTCTTACCAAAAAATAACCATGCAGTGACATGACCTTAGCAATGCTTTCTAATGAGATTTTTTTTTTTGTGATGAAGTTTGCAGTGAAATCACAGACATTTTTAGGGCTTTGAACTGTATTAATGACTGGGATTTTTTTCGGGAGTGGAAGAAGTCAGAGTTTATTATGAACATGCTTCTGGAACTCTGAAGAACTTGGGGGCTGAAGTGAGTAAACAGAAACAGATTATTTTAGTGTGGTTGTGGTTGCTGTGTGTCATCCTCCTCTTCCTCCTCCCTCCAAGGAATAACACTGGAAATGTTTACCCCCTCAGCTATTAATGATTTTCTTATTATCTCTCAGGGTATTTTTTTCATATGTGACACTGAAATTTCCAAAATCGTTTCTATTTCTGTTGTTATATACAGATAGAATAGTTTGATTTTTAGGAAATTATAGGAACTATGCTAGGGTGGGACAGGGTATGCCAAGAATGCTGTACTCTTATCAGAGTATGTACCAATACAGGGGGTGCCAGTCACCAATAAGAACAGTTGGGATCTGAAGAAATAGTCAAAAGATGAGATGAGCATGTGCAAGAATAGGGTTCAATCAGTGGACATAGTGAGGAAGACCATTGATGACCACCAGACGACCGGTGCTCAATACAACTACGCATGCATTAGGGCATATGCATATGATAATGATTTCCAGGATATTACATGAGTATGCTAATCATGACCCTCTCCTCTTTGTATTTAAAACAATCATTAAAGTTAACCCATGATTTTTGTAGAACAGGAATATAGATGAAGTGTAACAATTAAAAGCCAATCATGGCAAAGGTCGAATTAAGAAGCAAGCATTCCCTGCAATTCTAAGCAATGAACCTGCTGGAAAATGTACAAATGTACTGTGAATTGTAACTAACACCAGGACACATTTGGAGGAGCTAGCCCTCAAGTTCCCCAGTGCTGAAATAAAAAACTGCCTGCTGATCTGCTTTCTGTAGATAAGTTCTTCACGATCTGCGACCACTAAGGGTGTCATTTCAGTATTTATGTTCTTCATTGCTACAAACTCACCCACAGAACTTGTTAAAGGTAGAAGAGACTATATGAATGCCAGTGTTTGTTTTTAGTAGTCAGACACACGCAAAAAGGCAGGCAGAAAGTGGCAACCTAAAGCACACAATGAGCCAAAATGTGAGGTTCGGCTGGCAGAGAACTTGCCGGTATGCAGCAGCGAGTAAACAGCAGCTTCCTGCACTCTGGCGCTGAGAAAAACAAAGTAGCAGCAAAAGGAAATACTGCCGGCCTCAAAATGCAGAGATAAAAATCAACTCCTTTCTGTTTCATTGTTACAAAGGTTTGGGGGGAGATGCTGGGGGCGGGGGGGAGGAGTGTTAGTTTGGTGCTTTTTAAGGAAAAGTCTTGGTTTAGTTCTGCTGAAGACAATCGGTAATCGCAGCTGCTACTTCTGTCTGTTACCACTGCATTGGGTCAGCAGTGCAACAACAGGATGCAGGGTCTGTGCTAGCAGAATGCCCCCTCTGCTTCCTGATAGGAGTTTTGTTATTGGGGGAAAACTGAAAGGTGTGGGCATTTGAGGGTGTTTCTGGTTGTTTATTAAGGCATGCCAGCAGCAGCAGCATGGGCGCATCTTCAGTAGTGGTCACATGGTTAGGAAGATCTAAAAGATATAGAAAGGCTGAGATGGAAATTTAATACACATTACTGGCAACTTCTAAAGATCCATCTTTCCCAAGGCATGATGTAAGTTTTGAGAAGTAATTTTTTTTTCAAGAAAAATCTCTGCACCAGAAGAATTGCAAGCTGTTAAGTAATCATACAATATTAATAGTATAGTAAAATAGGGATGAGTAAAAATAGCCCAAATTGACAACTTGTATCTTATAAAAATGACTGAATATAGTCATAAGGACAAGGATGTCAACAAATAAAAGTCTTGCCTCCAGCCTTGATTATCCCTGCCAGTATTGCATGAATCTGATAGTTTAAGCTGCTTTGTCTTTCCACCTCACTGACTCCTGACTTCTCTAGAACACAGTGTTAAATTCAGCATTTGCTGCATTCAAGTAACTCAGAGGACTGAAATGACAGCAAATGAACAGAAGAGAACTCCAAGTAATTGCTTCGGGCCTTTTGAAGAGTCGAGTTTATTAAACCGGAGTTAAGTTCAGAAGGAAGTGTGGGTGGAGAGAGGTAATACTAAACTCTGAGCTCTTAGGGGTGGGGGAAGAAAGTGCCACAGATATCTTCAGCACAGGTAGCTCTAGCTTTCCTGAAAATGCAACAAAGAAGAAAAGGCATGACAAGCAAAGGGGAGACACAAGCTGGTATTGTTATCCCTGCTGGAAAAGCAGGGTGGGAGAAACAAAACCCCAGGGCTATTATTATTTATAGCACCTCTTTTGAACTGCTGAAAGAGAGCAGTGCCAGACTTGATGGGAATCTGCGCAGACTTAGTCAGATAGGGGATCTAGAGGAGGCAGTAGCCATGTTGTGCCAGTATTCCCAGAACGAGCACTTTGTCCTCCGCCTGGAGCTGGTGCGGAGCCTGCACTGCGGTTCCCGTTTGCTGGCGGGGATCCCAGGCGCTGTCTGTGCTGGAGGCTGGGGGAAGGGGCAGCCAGAGGAGAAGGAGCAAGTCCCAGCCGGCTTCCTCCCACACGCGTCTGAGAGGATCAGGACTGCGCAGTACGCCGAGGAGCAGGAGGGATTTCAAAGCAAGAAGAGTAATTGAAAGGAGGGTCTGTTTTCCACATGGTTAAAAAGGGTTGGCAGGGGGAGTTTATTAACTTTTATCATTTATTGTGGCTTACTGGCTAAAAGAGGGAATTGCTATCTCATGTTTTCTCAGATTTCTGTAAGTAATGCTGCTGATTTCTAGAGGCTGATGTTAGAATTATTAAGTTTTTAGGTTTGGTTTGTTTTGTTTTTTTTT
Organism: Hypotaenidia okinawae; assembly: GCA_027925045.1. NCBI lineage: Eukaryota > Metazoa > Chordata > Aves > Gruiformes > Rallidae > Hypotaenidia > Hypotaenidia okinawae. Next base: position 140,743,492 of record BSDF01000001.1, read on the forward strand.
TTTTTTATTTAACAGCTAAGGAAACTGGACAAGCCCTAGGACTCAGAGCTAGGTTCATGACACTCCTGGCAATATCAGAGAGAGCTCTACTTATGGAAGGAATTGACCCCTAACAGGAAAAAAACCAAATAAGCGTATTTAAATTGTTGCATTGCTTGGTTGTTGGTGTTGTTTTTTAAAAACAACTTTAGTATTTCTTCTTGCCCTTTAATTAGTAAGGTTAGTGTTCCTAAAATGGCTTGCAGTAAATCAGGAAGCACTAATTCTAATCATGCCAGTGCTATTAAGACACAAATATTTTTCAATACCACTACTGTAATTCCGTGGTTTGAAATTCACAGCTTTCCTAAGGGACTGTAGAAATGTCTGTCGAAGCACTGACGTGCCTGCCATGACCAGCTGGCTGCGGTGCAGGGAGCTCTGGGGAGAAAGTGGAAGGCAGCAGAGCTGTTGTACCAGCTTGGAAAGCTTATCAACACCCATGGGAAATCAAGGGATTTCTTAGATACCCAAATCTGTCTGGTTACCTTGCAACACTACAGGTCATGGGGGCTGTGATGATCCTCAGCTACTCAGCATTCACTAGGAACGTTTTCATTACAATTGCTTTGGTTTAACCATGTAGTCCAAGCCTTTTAATTGCAATGTTCCTGAGCAGTTGCTGGGAAGGCATAGCTCTGCCTCTTGTTAAAACCCCATAAACGAGTTCCCACTAAAGGTAAGGACCAGAGCCATTGCTAGTTCTTCCCTCTTAGGCCTTCATCCATTCTCCTCATTGCCCCCTCAGTGCTGCCCTATGGGGCACTGGAGAAAGGAACTGATGCCAGGCTCTGGTTCCAAGGCACCACTACCATGCAAATAAAAGATTTCGGCTCTTGGGAGCAAGTCCTTTGCTTCTGTTAACACAGCCCACTTCTTAAACCGTGATGTTAGGCTTCTGGTATCTGCGCTCGCAGTAACCTCCTGCTTCAACCAGCCAGCACAATGCATCAGAGGGATCTTGCTGCTTCCCCAATCTCCAACTCAGCCAGGGGCAGGGTAGGTGACCTCTCAGTACTGCATTTCAGGATCTTCTCACTAGAAAAAGGAAAGTGTTACGAACCCTAAAGAAAATTGCACCATTTGCACAGATCAAACTGTTATTTTTATTTCCCATATTGTCTCGGCCATAGCCAAACCAGGACCTAGATGTTTCTTGAAAAAATCATCGATGGGTCACAGTTTCTGATTCTTTTTAGACTATTTTCCTGGTCAGAATAACTGTGTCTGCAATCTTCTTATCCTATGGCTCATTCTTTGGAATGTGTAGGGCAGGATTATACTCTGTTCTGGACAGTTCAGTACTCCTCAAACATTCAAGGTAACCCTAATGCTCTTATGTTGCAAAAAAGACAGAAAGTAAGTAATCCCAGAAAATGCTCCTTTTTTTTCCCCACTGGAGAACAGGCTGATTTTTTGGGGGGAAACCCACATATGTATTACGTTAATCAAGATGGAACTTTTCAGTTCACTGTATTTTGAAGTGAACGTGTGTTAAGCAAACATATTTTAGTTGTTATATAAATTAGCTAGGCTTATTAGCTTCAATCTGTTTCTTAATAAAGCCAACAGCATCTTTGCTCTTATGCTGGTTTGAAATGGAAACAAGTGTGGAAAAGTAGGGATTTTGCATGGACGGGTACTTCAGGCTTCCCTCCCTTTTCGCAGTGAAGGAACGAAGGTGATCTCTAATTTACTGCAGTGCACAGCATGAAGATGAGCATATGTCAGTCCCTACGGAGCCAGTTTTTCATGTATTTCTGCATGGCTGTTCATATGATTCTAGCACATCTGCAGATGCCTTGGTCTGTGACTGTTCACGAGGAGAAGGAGTGCATTTCCAAAGCTATTCTGTGTACAAAATGACTGGTTGCACTCTCCATTTCAACAAGCATAGGAAATTGCTTCCACTCATAAAACTTGCCTTACCAGGCAAATGTAACTATTTAGAAGCTAAAAGGTTATTTCTAGGTTATTTTAAAGTCCAGGTTGAGCTCATAGAGTTGGCAGATAGAAAAGCGGACTTGTTAAATTTATAAATTGTGTTAAGCTTTTAAGTCCTTTAAGGAAATAATTATTATATTTATCTTTCTGGACGTTTTTAGTAACATTCAGATTGAAATGTCTCCTTGAATGTACTAGATGGCGTCCAAACCCAGGAATTTACAGTCCCTTCCCTGAGAATTCCACTCCAAATATTACTTTCCAGGATAGCTTTTCTATAAATCATCTTTTTGTAGTTTCAAAGCTCTCACTAACACTTAGGTTGTTTTCCTGGACCCTTAAAGATAATTTGAGGTTAAGTAAAGAGTGAGATACTAGTTTTGTCTCTCAGTGCTTCCTGTTTATAAAACGCTGAAAAAACTTCCTTTCAATGGACGCCAAAACTGTTCTGTGCATGTATTGAGTAACTGCTGGCTTTGATGATTGTTTAAAGCTGCAGCCATTCAGCCTTCTTTCCTAACACTCGCAGGTTCCCCCTCCACCCCCCGCCTGCCCCCCAAAGTTATTGGGAGCTGGGAACAGGCCAGATCTTGTGAAACTGCGTGCTGTGTGGTAGGACCTTCCCTGGACTCAGATGTGCCCTTTCTGCCTCACTGCGTTGTTCCTGCTGAGGGGGCTGTGCACGGCCCACCCTCAGGGATACAGGGCCTGCGCAAACACGGTCTGGTAGTTCAGCCCACCTCTGCCTCACAGGCCGCAGGCTGGGCCAATGCAACTGCCGTAACTGCACGGCAGTTAATGTCCGACGTCACAGACAAGATCACCAGAGCTACTGGGCTCTGATTTATTTTATTTTTATTCTTATTATTTTGTTTTTCCATCAGAGTTTATGTAACCAACTATGTACCTGTTTCGTATGTGGGGAAGCCACAGAGTTTACCAGGGAAAACAATGGTAAGAAGAGACATTCACTGGGGTATTTTCTGTTTTTTACATGTTATGCTTAAGAAAATGTAAAATGATTCTTTTTTTCTTTTTTAAGCAGCTCACTGAGAATCTGTGAGCAGTTAATATGGGTTTAGAACTATTGTTTTTTCAAGGCCTTTCATCCTACTTTCACAGGACATGATGGTTTGGGAGCATATATGCTATATGGCATAGTGCACTGCCTCTGCATGTATCACATTACAGTGTCTATTAATGATGTAGCAGTCAGTAGGTATGTTCTAGTACATGCAGTTTACCTCAGGTGAATGTCTGTAAGGTGTCTCAAGAATCTTGAGCAAGCAAGACACCTGATGAGATATTCTTGGGTTCTTTTAGGAAGATAACCAAGGTTAGCTCCTCACTGCAACCTGGAAGAAGCACTTTCCGTGTGCTGTGTGTAACATTGGGCAACAATGTCTAACTATTCCTTCTTCTGGAAACATTCTCTGAGAACAGTGCAAATGTCAATAAAGAAATGCATACTCAAAATTCCTCTGTGACTAAAAGAAAAGTATTACTGGGTTTAGAAAACTCAAGAACTCTTGTAAATATTCAGGAACCCTATCTGCTGGCAGTATTTGGTAGCTGTTTGCATCTATGCTGAGTCCTCATGAAACTATAAGAATAGTTTAATATCTATTGTAAAGCTTACAAGTGTTTTTGTAATATTACCTCTTTACTTTTTAATTTCAGGGGTTGCCTGAACATTTGTCTAATTTTATACTTGTTTCCAAGAACCTGTATGTCAAATCTTTCAAAACCCAATTTTATACTGATACTGGCTGATGATCTTGGTATTGGAGATCTTGGTTGCTATGGCAATGATACAATAAGGTAAGAATGCATTCTATAAAATAAATTATCCCTTCCTGGTGAACCTACTGGAAAAAAATACCAATCACACCCAGTATTAGAAAATTTATTATTAATGTATTGTCTACATACACTTCTTTCTACAGCAATTCCTACTGGAACAGTAATTACACGGGGCAACTTCTTGGATCTGTAATTTTCATCATATGCAATCAGAATTTCACAAATGTGTCCATGCACTACTGTGTTTTTTCAGGCACGTATGTAATGTGTATGTTTCCACAACCACAGGGTTGAAATGTCAAGGACTGAGATGAGGATTTAGCATCAGCTAAAAGCTCCACTAGGCTTGTTATGGAATGACAGCTCAGTTTGTGATACATTTATCCCTAGTGCAGTTATCAATGTGTATATACTATCTATCTATATGTATCTCCCATGTTTAACCTGTTATAGTCTGGGAAATTGTGCTGTCGTTTACCTATGAATGGAATCTTTTTCAGTGTGCTGCACAAGCTTTTGAAATGGGGTAGACCTGAAACGCCTTTTTTCTTCTTTTTAGTTGTTATTAATAAAAACACATTTATCCCTGGAAAATTCCATTCCAATGAGTCAAGGTATCTCAATAAAATATCTAACACGGAGCTTGCCTAGTTGAGTTGTAGATAAATGTAGAGTTTTGCAAATTTGATCGTGATGTCCTTGACAAATCTAGGAGGAGCGGGATGCCACGAACTTCTGTGTAACATGTTTTTATCAGAGATGGAATTTTTGTCTTCAGGACCCCGAACATCGATGGCCTGGCAAAGGAAGGAGTGAGACTTACTCAGCACATTGCTGCAGCTGCTGTCTGTACTCCAAGTAGAGCAGCTTTCCTGACTGGCAGATACCCAATCAGATCAGGTTGGGCCTCTCAAATGGTTCACTGCAGTCTGTCTAGCCATTATTGCTATTGAAAATCCCCTTAAATAAACAATTTTAAAGACAAGTTAATCTAAGGATTTGGGGGTGTCAGAGAGATGGGCAAAAAAAAAGATGACTAGATTTAGTTACTGATTTCTATGGGAAAATCCCTGCATAAAGCACATTTTATTTCACTAAATGATATTACAGAAATGGGTAAAAATCCAAACAGGACAAACCACCCAGGTGTAGAAACACACAAAAATATTGTGCAAATTCTGTATGTTCAGTAGTATTAGCATTATATAAAGTGCAATATTTTTAATATTCTGGCAAGTGTTTTCATAGTGAAGCATATTGGACCATGGAACAGTTCCCAACAAAACTGTTTTGAGACAGGTTTACTTCAGACATGTAAATTCATGACAGAGAACTTCAGCCATTGCATGTGGCTTTAATAATCAGTGTAATAGCTTTAATAATCCGATGTAATTCTGACTTGCTAAAGGAGAAATGCAATTACGAGCTGTACATTTCAGAAGTATGCACCCTGGCTCTGTAAACCTTTTTTAACTATAGAGAACTTTTTTTTCCTCCCTCTTCTTTATTTAACATAACATTTTGATAGAACTTTTGTTTTAAGATGTTGCCTGATGTCCAAACACAGGCATTTGGTGGTGTTTGCTGAGGCATCTGCATTAGACTAGCAGATAGCAACATGGGACTTGAAGGAGACATGGTTCTGGGAGTCAACTGAAAAATCCCAAGGCATACTAAGTGGCTTATAAAAAGGCACTAAGCATGGCCAACTGTGTCCCATTCATTAGAAAGAGCACTCATTCTAAGAAGACTAAAAATCTGATATTTGGCTGGCTTTATTTTGATGGCTATTTCTCTGTAGGCATGGCATCCGACACTGAACGGCGGGTTCTCTTTTGGAACGCGTGTTCTGGTGGGCTCCCACCAAACGAAACTACTTTTGCCAGAATACTGCAACAGCAAGGTTATTCTACAGGACTTGTAGGTATGAGACATAGCAACTTGCTGCCTTTCCATTGCTTGTTACTCAGATGAGGCTGCTTCTGTAAATATTTTTTCTTTGACACAATGTCTAGGATCGGTCAAACCAGAGTTTCTTGTATGCATAACTTTGAAAATCAGCAGGGTTTTTAAAATGCCTCAAGCCCCAGTGTCAGCACAGCATATCTGATAAACCCAAAATGAGGATGTATGGAATACATAGATGTACGCTGCAAATAGAGGTAAATGCAAAGGAAAGAAGCTTGTTTGCCCAGTACAGATTGCTTTAGGAACAACCAACAGAGATACTCACTGATCTGTTCTAGCAGACAAATGTTGCCTGCCAGTTGGTAGCCAGGCACCACAGTGGTCTTAATTAGATCTGGTAGCTAGATTTTCTGTAATTTGCACATCCTGCTTATTGTCACAGTTAAGACTCTAAAAGTGCTTTAATTTCTGTAAAAAGAAGCTCTGTCAAAAAAGCTGAGAGAGTTCCATTAACTTCAGTGGGTTCTGGATCAGAATACATCTCCAAAAAAGAAAATCCTTTCCTAATTTTGTGTGTATAGCAATTAAAAGTACCGTGTCTTTCAAGCAGCTCTCATTTTTCAACTCTTCTTGATGTAGTCAAAGGTGCCATGTGCACAATTGCAATTACTGTGATGTTCACACCTCTGCTCAGCTCCAGCACGCTGAGGTGCCATTTAATTTCTGTGTTGAAGTGAGTCTTAGTGATGTACTGGCTTCACACAACCTTGTGCAGGCTGGCATGGTCATACAGTAAGCTACACTCATATGCATGAGCTCAGAGCCAGTTAGCAGTTCTCAGAAGTCATCTGTCTAGCTAATAGCCCTTAGGCCGTGGTTATAGCCTGTCTGTCCTTCAATGTCAGGATAATTACACCGTCCTGTGATATGACTTCATTAAGGTTCACTCTCAACGTATGACATATTCTGGTATGTTGAATTGTAGTGAGTAATTGGAGTGGATTGGTTTTGCTACTCATTTTAGGATGAATATAGACACAGAGAGCCAAAGGTATGCCTTCTTCCTGAAATTTGCTCTTGGACTGTGAAGGTCAGTTAGAACTTGTGTGTAAGTTAGTTAATATTTTTGCACTAAGCTGTTTCTTTTGGCACAAGTGCTTCTTCCCATCAGGCTGCCCATTAATGAATGGCTACTTTATCATGTGGAAAATAATAAGCACTGAATATTGCAACCCTATTTGTTCTTATTCAGGAAGGCATCTGAGCTGAACCATTTCCCTACATGGAATTTTAACAGATAGGTGAGGAAAAGCAGCTGTTCTAGGCAGATAAAGTGCCAATGCACAATTGCTCCCGGAGAGTCTGTCCCCATTCCACACCAGCTCCTTCCCTGGCTGCACCTTAACTGGGGAGCACAGCCAGCCTGTCGGAAGTACAGGCAGACACACACTGCACATTATATTCTGAGTAACAATGTTGGATTTAAGGTCTTTTGGTTTATATTTTCAGGGAAGTGGCACGTGGGTGTGAACTGCAAATCCCGCCGCGATCACTGCCATCATCCTTTAAACCACGGCTTCAATTATTTCTATGGCATGCCTTTTACCCTTCTGAATGAGTGTCAAGGCACAGACGACCCTGAACTGGCCAAGTCTTTGCAAGATACGTACTGGCTTTACACACAGATGATTATCCTTGCAGTGCTTACTCTTTTGATTGGAAAAATTAACAATTTATTCTCAGTAAACTGGAAAATAATTATATGTATGGCCATCTGTGGTCTCCTGTACTTCATCTCCTGGTTCTCCAGCTATGGTTTCACCAAGTACTGGAACTGTATCCTGATGAGAAACCATGACATCACTGAACAACCAATGAATCTAGAAAAAACTACTTCCAACATGCTGAAGGAGGCAGTTTCGTTCATTGAAAGGTAACCAAAAAAAACTGCATTGTGTTTTAAGGATTTTTAAAACCAATTTGATTACTACATAGGTTAGGCAGCTGGCATGCTGAACTACCTGTCCTAATGCTAGCCAGTAACTTCTCGTTTTCTGGCATCGTCCTACCTGTCAGCATCCAACTGCTGTCCTTCATTTTATATGTAGCTTGCCAGCTCCTTGGGAAAAGGAAAAATATGGGGTTTGTGTTTATTTTTTGTTCATCTAATAAAAAGTTGTCCCAGCCAAGGACTGGGCTTTCTGCCCGTAGGAACAGAAAAACCTATCTTAGCTGATGAGTAGAATATCATAGAAAGTGTCGTATGAAGTTAGTATTTTACAAACAGGAAGGCAATAGAGAGTTTTGTTTTCTTATCCAAAGGTGTCCTTCATTTACAATACTATCAGTAACCTCAGCTGGAATTGAGAAAACCACCACATCTTTTAAAGTATTTAGTGTCAAGTCTGGACATATCCCTGAATAAGATTATACTATTTTCTCTCTGTGTTGGGGTGGGTTGTTTTTTTTGTTTGTTTGTTTTTTAAGGGAAATTGGGGTAAAATAAATTTCTTCTGTGAACCTTTGAGCATAGATCATCTCAGGTTCCAGGTTAGAGGGATATAGTTCCCCTGTGGGTGCAGTGTGGTATCTGCCTTTACCATGAGGATGCCTCAGATACTCAGTGACATTCATGTTTAAGTTTAAGCAAGCAAGTCCTATTCTCCCTGCCTCTGAGAGTGTGTCAGTCTTTTGGCTATGAACTTGCCTATGTATTTAACATACTACACTTGTCCAATTTGAACCAGGATAAAAGAAAGGGCCCATTATGATTTTGTTCTTAATACAGAACTAAAATCTTTGAGGGATGTTTTCATCCCCTCTGTCTCCAAAAATCTCAAAAATTCAAACATGTCAAGATAAATTTTATTTTCATTTTAGACCACTAGAATTTTTATTGTGATAGTTGCTACCATGTCACTGTTACATTTTGGGTTGAGTGACAGTTTGTGGAGAGATGACTATTGTTTTCTTTTATTTCAGAAACAAGCATAGACCATTTCTTCTCTTTGTTTCCCTTTTACATGTTCACACCCCTCTCATTACCACAGAGGAGTTTCTGGGAAGAAGCAGACACAGTTTATATGGAGATAACGTAGAGGAGATGGACTGGGTGGTGGGTGAGTGATCTTCTTGGGGAAAAAAAATCTTTAATAATTTGAATGTGGAAAATAAGTTAGAGGTGTTCACAGAACTCTGTTTTTGCATATGACAAAAAACAGTGAACTTGCCTTGGATACATGGTTAGCTCCAGAGGTTGCCCTTCCATTACCACATCTTGTTTTCACTTTCTGAAGATGAAAACCCAAATTTCTCTTGTGGGGATTTGGTTTTTCTTTTCTTTTTTTTTTTTTTTCAACTGACACACTTTTGCTCTGCAGTGTCAAATGCAGGCAAATCATCAAATATGTGCTTGATCACGTTGTTAATCAAAACATATGATATTTCTGCTCTGTTTAGTCTCAGAAGATATACCTGGTGGTGCTTCTGAGTGCTACATTATATGGTGTTTGTTTGTGTATTTTCTCTCTTTTATTGAAAAATAATCCTTGGAGCACAAACCAGAACTTCCTCCAAGCCAAAAGGCCAAGATAAAAAGCTACACTGTTTCACTTAAATTTTGTGAAGTGCGCACATTGTGAAGGCTCGCTTAGACTGAAATCTAGGCTTTGAGTACTGATCAGGTTAGAGCTTTAATAATCAGCGCCCAGAGCTCAGATTTAGACCTAAGCCTTATCATAGAATTGTAGAATGTGTTAGGTTGGAAGGGACCTTTAGGTCATCTAGTCCAACCCCCTGCAGTAAGCAGGGACATCTTCACTAGATCAGGTTGCTCAGAGCCCCATCAAGCCTGACCTCGAATATCTCCAGGGATGGGGCCTCCAGTACCTCTCTGGGCAACCTGTTCCAGTGATCTACCACCCTCATATTGAAGAATTTCTTCCTAATATCCCCCCTAAATGTCCCCTTTTCTTGTTTAAAACCATTACCCCTCATCCTACTGCTACATGCCCTCGTGAACAGTTCTTCCCCAGCTTTCCTATAGGCACCTTTCAGGTATTGGAAGGCCACTATTAGGTCCCCCAGACTCTTCTCTTCTCCAGGCTGAACAAGCCCACCTCTCTCAGCCTGTCTTCACAGGAGAGGTGCTCCAGCCCTCTGATCATTTTTGTGGCCCTCCTCTGGACACGCTCCCACAGGTCCATGTCCTTCTTGTGCTGAGGGCTCCATAGCTGGACACAGTACTCCAGGTGAGGTCTCACCAGAGCAGAGTAGAGGGGCAGAATCCCCTCTCTCAATCTGCTGGCCACACTTCTTGTGATGCAGCCCAGGATGCTGTTGGCCTTCTGGGCTGCAGATACACACTGGTGCCTTTTGCCCAGCTTTTCATCCATGAGTACTGCCAAGTCCTTTTCCTCAGGGCTGCTTTTAAGCACATCATCTCCTAACCTGGATAACGGGGTTTGTGCCGACTCAGGTACAGGACCTTGCACTTGGCTTTGTTGAACCTCATGAGGTTCATCTGGGCCCACTTCTCCAGCCCATCCAGGTCCCTCTGGATGGCATTCCATCCCTCTGGCACATTAACTTCACCACTCATCTTGGTGTCATCAGCAGAGTTGATGAGGGTGCAGTCAATCCCACTGTCAATATCATTAATAAAGATATTAAATGGTACTTGTCCCAGCACAGACCCTTGAGGAACTCCACTTGTCACCATCTTCCATCTGGACTTGAAGCCACTGACCACCACCTTCTGGATGCAGCCTTCCAGCAAATTCCTTATCCACTGAACAGTTCACCCATCAAATCCGTGTCTCTCCAACTTAGAGAGAAGGATGTTGTGAGGGACCATGTCAAAGGCCTTGCTGAAATCCAGATAGTTGACATCTGTAGCTCTTACGTTGTAGTTCTTTTCAGTGTGAGGGAGACAGCTCCTGCACGTGTTTAGTCAAAAGTTAAGATCCTATTGCCAATGCATTCATCTCCTGTCTAGGCCAAGATTCAGTCCCTGAACCTCTTCTTCCTACAATAACCATGTTTACAAAACTGTATTTTGGGAGGAGCCCTGTTGCTTCTGATGGGCAGGCTGAGAACCTCTGCAAGATCCAGTTGAACCACAGGACTTTGTCATGTTTCCCTTCCGCTTCTCAATTTTTGGCACTGGTCCCCTCCAGGCACAGGCTACACAACCAGAGCTGGATAGTAGAAGTCCAACAGTGTAAGGAACATGCCTTGTATGAGCCAAACAGGATGGTAGCTAGTGAGGACAGAAGTCTCCAGGGTTGGATAGCTAAGTTAGAGATTTGAGGTCTAATTCAGAACTGATATCCCAGACTCAATATAAACTCTTTTTAAGGACAGGAGTCTATTTTAAGGTAAGGTAAATATAACAGTTTGACCAAGGAGGCACAGGAACTCAGTAAAGCAGAAGAGTTTGAGCAAAAGTACCAATCACTGGTACTTTTTCCCTTGTGTTTTTCCCCTCATGTACTTCAGCTTTTGCTGCTGCTTCTGTAGCTATGGGAGCTTTTCTTGACAACTGTATTTGATGTAGTAGATCATGAGGACAAGCAATCAAAGTTAAATCATATTCTTTATAAACATTTGCTACTGTCAGTACCAAAACCATTCCTTATGAAGTTAGGTTTGAATTACAGTCTGTGAAGTTTTCACCACTGACATCAGGAGATGTTGGTTGTTAGTATGCAGCCTGATCTGAGAGTCCCTGTTCAGTCCCTGGTGAGACACAGAAGTTTTCTATGACTAGGAATCTAGAAAGCACTATCATTTAAGTTTTTCAAGATGCTTGAGGCTACACAATGGAGACAGTCCTCGACCTAGAGAATTTACAGCATAAAGCTGAGGGAGTATTCTGAGTAGCTTGAATAAAAGGATCATTCATTTCAAATATTTTTCAATTCAAGTTATTTTTTATTTTCCTGTTTTTATTGACACCAAAATCACATTTTGGATGTATTCAGCAGCTTTCTGTTATAGGGTCTTACTGTTTCTGTAATGCAGAAACATTATTCTTTGTTATTCTTTGTACTACCTCTGACAGCTTACAACTGAACTCATTCAGGTAAATGGAAAGAATCCATCTTTGCTGAATGCTGCATCAAGACCTTAGAAGTCTGACTGCATTTCCCTACGTAATCATGACCTTGTTCTCTGTTTGCAGGCAAGCTTCTGGATGCTATTGACAGAAAAGGCTTGAAGAATGCCACATTTGTTTACTTTGCATCCGATCATGGAGGAGCCTTAGAGGCTCACAGAGGAAATGCTCGGATGGGTGGATGGAATGGGATCTACAGAGGTAAAATTTTGGTAGTATTTACATGCACAAGAATTGCTCTTAAAAAGAAAATCATAGAATAAAATATGAATATATTATATTTACTAAACTGGGATTAATCAACAGATCTTGCCCAGTTTACCAATTTACAGAGAAAAGGTTCTTCCTTTCCTCCTTGCAACAGCCTGTTGTTGCAAGATCATCATATATTTAAATGCTGTTATGTTCTCCCTCACTCATTCTTTCTTTAGGCTCCTGTACATTTGTACCCCTTTCTAGTTCCATGTTGTCTTTTTGAATATTGTAACTGTACTCCCTAATCCACAACCCAAAGAACTACTTGAAAATGCTGTAGCATCATTAGGTATCCTGGGTTGGAAGGGACCCATAAGGATCACTGAGTCCAACACCCTGCTCCTCTTAGGACTCTATACCATTTGACTAAGAGCATCATCCAGATGCTCCTTGAACTCTGACAGGCTTGGTGCCATGACCCTGGGGAGTCTGTTCCAGCGATTGATCACCCTCTTGGTGAAGAACCTCTTCCTAATTTTCAGTCTGAACTTCCCCTGATGCAGACCCAGAACACGCTGTTTGGACTCTCGCTTTAAAAAACTCAGCAGTTGAGCTGGCCCTCGACTCTTAACTGTGAGCATACCTCCCCCACAGCAAAGTCAGGCATTCCTTAGCAAAGACAGAGGCTCACATAAACTGCCATTCAGTTGCTGATGTATTATCTGAGCAAATAAGCTAGCTTCAAGTTTTGCTTGCCTACCTTTCTACAAAGCTTTCCAGCAATGACTTGCCATCTCTGCCCTTGACAGGAGGAGTAATAGAGCAAAGGTCACATAGGTACCTGAGCTTCAACAGTTTGCAATTATTCTTTTAAATCTAACTGGACCCTCAATTTGGAGCTCTGGCTTTAAACTTCCACGTTGCTTCATTAATATCCCCATCCTTGACATCTATAATTCAGACCTGTAATTAACGAATGGTTCTCACCTTGGAATGCTATTCAAAACAGTATTTTCACTTGTAAAAGAGAAAATTCTGTGTTGGAACTAGAGGACTAGAGGAATGCAAAAGAAATCAAGTTAAGACTCTGCTATGCCTCAAGACAGAAGCTGTCAAGACAGAGATATAGGTGGAAAGTCTTTATCACTGCAGCATATTCAGAGCCATCCCCCTAGTTACTGTATGGGTTTCCCACTCTTCCTTTTGGGACTGCCTCGGGGTATCCTTGCTGGGACTGTAAACTGCAGGGAGATGACACCTTATCCTAATTCCCCTCATTAGTCTCCAGGACTGCAAAGTATTTTGTAATGTTCCTGCTGCATCTGAGAGTGAACTGTTCAATAACCAAGTTTGTTCTGTGTTAATCCCCCTTCCTCAGGTGCCAAGTGGGGGCTGCAACCTCTCACTGACTCAAGTCAGGTTTTGCTTTTTATTAATAAGAGACCTTTTTCCTGGGAGTGTTATTAGGGAGGGAGGTGATCTTTCTCAGACATGACAGTCAATGAAAAAATATGGATCAGAATGTCTTCTCAGTCATCAGGGGGTGGAATTATTCCTCTTCTGCCAAAAATACTGCTTAGTAGTGAGTTGCCATATATGCCACACAGGTAAAATAGAAATAATAATAATACTTGATTTTTAAGAATGGCATTTACACTGTAGTCTTTCTGTTGTTCCCTGGAATTGACTGTGCTTTCATTGAAGCTATCTGAGTATTCTAGAAGGGCTGCTGGTTTTTTTTATATTATAAATGCATGATTGTCTAATATCTATCATTCTTTTATCTGTTTTGGTACTCCCCCTCCTCCTTAACAGGTGGAAAAGGTATGGGAGGCTGGGAAGGAGGGATCCGTGTCCCAGGAATAGTGAGATGGCCAGGAGTGTTACCTGCAGGCACAGTTGTCGATGAACCGACAAGCCTTATGGACATTTTCCCAACAGTGGTTCACCTGGCTGGAGGGGCAGTGCCTCAGGACAGGTACAAAGGTGGCTTCATAAGCCATATTTGCTCCCCTTTCTTCATCTAGATAGATGCCAACTATGTATGTCATGCATCCTGACAGCCACATGTCACGTTCTGTTTTATCTTAACCAGGCAGTTCCCTAGCTTTCCGTATAGTTTCCCCATCATGTCTGCTTGTATGGAATAGGCCAAGGGTAACAGTATGTTTTATCAAGGGCGATTTAGCTAACTCAGTCTTCTAATCACTAAGGCAACTTGGTTAATCTGGAACACTGAGAGGAATGTAAAAAAACAAAACCACTCTCACAAACAAGCATCTTTTAATCTTACTTTTTATGAAAAATCCACAGCTATTCACAAAGATGGTTGATCCTGTTAGAGCACTAGGACAGGTCCTTTCCAAGCCTTGGAAGCCTGGTTTTTCATGAGGAGGGAAGGTGGAGCAAATGACACACAGCTTCTGTGTTTGGCTGCCAGTACAGTAAACAGTTTGTGGTGTCTGTTAGGCTCCTCTAAAGAACACAAGAAAGCGTAGGTGGCTAAGCCATTTGAGCAAAAAGCATAAAGTATTTGTGGTGTGTAACCAAACCAAGAATTAAGTAATTAAGTGGGATTGGGGGGGATTTCTGTCTGGTTGGGTTTTTGTTATTGTTGTTGTTGTTGGATTTTTGGTGGGTTTTTAATGAAGCCCCAAGCACTCAGAGCTATCAGTGACTTCTGTTTCAGTGAGCACAATTAAAAGCTGTGAACCATGCCTTCACTGTGTTTATCACTTACTCCCAGGAAAATTACAGTAGTAAATTATCACCCCAGGCAGGATGTGTGAACTAGCTGTAAAACTGCTAGTAACTGCTAATCACTGGTCTCCACCCATCCAGGCAATTAAAAATCTCAGGGCTCATTAGCTAAACAGTAGTTTGGTTTAGAAAGGACACTTGAGATCCTAATGCTGGACAGTGAATACTGCTCATGCTCCAGCTGCAGACTGGAGTTCTTTAGCAGTTCAGTGACTCCTGTCTTCTCCAGCAGAGCAGTCGACGGGCACACCTTGCTGCCTTTGCTGCGGGGGACAGGTCAGCACACCGGGCACGAGTTCATGTTTCACTACTGCGGCGTGTTCCTGCATGCAGTGCGGTGGCACCAAAAAGACCGTGAGTATACACACTCCTCTCCTGCACATCAGATAAAGCAGAAACTGAGGTGCTGATGCATGACCAGAGAAGGGCAACAAAGCTAGTGAAGGGTCCTGAGAGCAAGGCTGGTGAGGGAACTGGAATTGTTTAGCTTAGAGAGGAGAGGAGACCTTACTGCTCTCTACAACTGTCTGAAAGGAGGTTGTAGGCTGCTGAGTGTTGGTCTCTTCTCCCAAGTAACAAGTGATAGGACAAGAGGGAATTACTTCAAGTTGCACCAGGGGAGGTTTATTGGATAGTAGGAAAGATTTCTTCTCTGAAAGGGTTGTGAAGCACTGGAACAGGCTGCCTAGGGAAGTGGCAGAGTCACCACCCCAGGGGTATCTAAAAGATGCGTATATACGGTGCTTAGGGACATGGTTTAGCGGTGGACTTGGCAGCACTAGATTAGTGGTTGGACTTGATTTTAAAGATCTTTTCCAACTGAAAAAATTATATGATTTTATGACCTCTATCTTCCAATACAGTAACACATAAAATCTCCATATATATCTATGTATGTGAGTCTCAGATTCAGTTCTGTCAAGTGCAGAATGACTTTGTTAGCTGTCCTGCCTTGCGTGAGATGATGAAGGGTTTTGCTTCCTGGCTAGCATAGCTTCAAGAACCTGTCTGTCAGTGTTTCTATCACTGTTGCTACAAAAGCTTTCAGGATGAGCTTTAGTCTAAGAAGAAAGGAACTGCACGCATAGGGTCTTTACCTTAAGCAGCAGTTGGTCTGTTTTCAATAGCCCTACCTTACTTGTCTCAATTTTTCAGCTGTGGCATTTGCCAAACTGACTGCAGCTGCCAAGCTTTTCCCAAGATTTCAACAAGCACCCAGTCTTTGCTGATGTCACCCCCCATTACAGCGTAAAGGAGAACGGGCCAGTGACTGGTAGCTGTGTCCTTATTCCTGCTTAGAAAGGGGGATGGTGCTTGGATCCAAGCTTGTTGGCTTGTAGTTACTGAGGAGATGTAGATGTTTACAGTGTGTGAATCACCACCTCCTGCTCAGCACATCTGGACTAGATCGGTCATGCCTCTCTCCACTGACTAGGAGGCGAGCAGAGACTGAACATCTCACACAAAGATCACCCTCAGATTAAAGTTAGCAGAGATAAATTACGTATTCTGTGACTGGATGACGTGACAGTAAGTGTAATGCTGATGAACTTGTGGTGATGCTATATTCATTTTCTTTTTTTCATCTGCATAGCTGAGGAAATGCAGAAGCTGAAGGGCAGGGCTATGCCTACTCATCTTCCCATCCTTTAGAAACTTGAACGAGCCCTTTTAAATTTAGTTTTGCTTTCCCTATCTGCCAAGTGAGCGAAGAATTACAGAGTTCTTGAGAGGCTGCAATTAGGTAGCAGTTACAAACACACACCCCATTACTAGCAGCTGTTCATATGCAACTGGTATGATGAGAAGGAGCTGGCTGTTGGAAGAGGGCTTTGAATGAGTGAACTTGAGGCATCCCAGCAGGAAATCCTTCTGAAGTCACAATGTTAACTGGGTGACCTTTCCTGCATCCATTTACATTTCCTTTATGATACTTTCTGATACAATGAGAGAGTATCAACCCAAGAATCTACTTGTTCAGTGAATACTTGGAGGCTTCAAAACTTACTTGTAAATATTTCAACATTGACTCCTTTGCTTCCCTAGATACACACTCATGAGAGTATCAGGATAAAGTCTGAGAACATTGCTGTCTGTCTTGATGGCATGAATAAATACGTACTGGAGTTGCAACACCAAAGTTTTAGTCATGCTGCCAGTTTATCCTTGAGGTCAGTGCCCGTGCTGTCACATCATATTTCGCAGAAGCATGGCTTCTGGGTAGAGAGCAACTGCGCCTGTCTGACAAGAAACATGGAGGAAAGGGACTAAATATGAGGATATGATACCACTGATGCTCTGGTGGAATTTTATTTCTAGGTTCTTGGATCCCAAAGATAAATCTAGGTATTTCATTCAAGGAAAAATGTGTACGATATACAAGCCTTACAGGGTGAGATTCGGATTAACCCAGCTCAAGGAGATAGATAGTTGAAAACACAAGGGTGTCTCAAAAATCCAGTTGTATGGAGAAGGACATGTTCAAGCCTTCCAGGAAAGGTTTGGTGATGTGTTGTATTTCCCCTTGGGACTCCTCATTCTCTATTTTTTCCTGGAGAGAGAAGAGAAGATGCTGATAACATTTTTGTTTAAAATCTATGAGGGAACATTTATTTACTTATTTGTTTATTAAAAAGGGGGGGAAAAGGAGGGGGGATGGGGAAGAAATGCTTTCCGTGCAGCTATTCTGCCCTGTAGCTGAGTGATAAGGCATTCGTAAGCCTACCGTGGCTGCTGGCGTAGGGCAGAACTGGCGCAGAGCTGGTGCTCAGCCCAGACCCCAGCAGGTGGTCCTGGTCTCTGCTGCTTTCCCCTAGCTGGGGCTTTGGGTAACCTGATACCGCCACGGCTGTGGAACGAGGTGAGCACCGTGAGGGAACCGCCTGTAAAGTGCTCAAGGCCAACATTTTGGCTGCCTCAACTACCTCCTTATCTACACTGAGACTCAATTCCCTCCTCTCTCCAGGCACAATCGCAACGTCTCATCTCTAAGGCATGCCGTGTAATCCCCCACCCGACATCTTTGCTCTTCCTGCAAGAAATACTAAACAGGATTAGTTGAGCCAAACCCATAACCTAACCCTTTCAGGACTCAGTTATCTCCCTCCTTCACTCTCCCAAGCGCCCGATAGAGGTGCCTGACAGGGGAACGCTGCAGCCGTTCGCTGGCGGAGCGCAGCACCCGCCTCCCAAAACGCACGGCTTCCCCGGGACTAACCGCCCCCGAGCACCGGGGGGAGGGTGTGGTGGCAGGAGAGGCTGTTTTGGGACTTCCTCCTCTGCTCTAAGCCGCAGGGCCGGCGCTGCCCGCGCTCCCTCAAGCGGCAGAGCGGCCGCTTTGCCGTCCGAGGGGAGAGCGGGCCACGGCGGCGCCACCAGCCGCCGCCTGGCTGCCCGGCGGGCGGCAGCAGTGCGATGTCCCACCAGCCCCCGCAGCCCACTGCAGGCCAGAGGCTGGCCGGTCCCACGGCGCCAGGAGCCCTCGCCACCCCATTCCCCCGTGCAGTGGCGCCGTTCCCGAAGTGTTGGCACTGCTGGTGAACACCTAAATCACTCCCTGAGCTCCAGACCGAGCAGAGTAGGTCATGGCCAATCTCAGAACTAATAGTATGTAAAAGACCTTTAAGATCAAGTCCAACTGTTCCCATCCTATGCTAAATCATATCCCTTAGTACCTGATCTACCCTTTTTTCAAATATACCCAGGGATGGTGACTCAACCACCTCCCTGGGCAGCCTGCTCCAGGCCCTGACAACTCTTCCAGTAAAGAATCCTTTCCTAATGTCTAATCTAAACCTGCCCTGGCACAGCTTTGTGCCATTTCCCCTTGTCATATCTCCTGTCACCTGGCTGAAGAGACCATCACCCACCTGTCTACAACCTCCCTTTAGGTAATTGAAGGCAGTGATAAGGTCAAAAATATACTGTGGGGTATGGCCCAAGGGGCCGTGCTGTTGTGCGTGGAGCCCACAACAGCCCACAGTTGCAGTAACGTGAGAGTCACTGCTTTGAATCTCTCTCCCTGCGTGTTGGATACTCAGCATACAGGGGAGTTATCAAGACTGACCATGACTGGCCAGGTCTTAACATGGCCACTAAAGATATGAAAGACCCCATTAAACCTGTGGCAGACTGATGCACAGGTGGTTCCATCCTAGAACTGGGAGTTAGCTCCAGGCCGTGCTCCAGTCTTATCCTGAAAACATTCACTTCTTCACATTGCCTTAAGCAGCAGTCAGAAACTTGGATCTCTCTTAAATCACTTAAGCTTCTAACGTCATCATTATCCTTTGAGATCTCAATTTATTTTTATATGGGCTTGGTGGGGTTTTTTTCTGTACAAAGAAAGCTTTGCCTAACTGCAAGAGGCTCCTAGAAAGAACTCCTATGAGAGGAGTCATGCTGCACTTCCCTAGTGAAAGGGATGTCTACGCCATCAGAGGCTGAGGTTGAAGACCTGCTGTTCCAGTTAAAGGACTGCTGGTCTCCTCACAACCCTTTTACTTCTTGTTCTCCTGATTTGCAACTGCAGTTCAGAGCAGAAGTGTGATTTTACTCAAGAGGGGTTTGCTTCATACCCTCTCATTGTAAGATTTTGTGTGATTTAGTCTAGGCGATCTTTCTCAGGCAGGGGGGTTGGACTAGATGCTCTTCTGAGGTCCCTTCCAAGTCCTTATGCTGATTCTGTGCTTTGAGTGTGGTGGTATGGGTGTGGAGATCAAGACTTTAGCTTAGATGAAACTAAACTGCAAAATAGGCTCCAGGATCATACCTAATATGCTGAAATCACTAAAACACGTGACCAGATAGGACCAGACAAGAGTTAGCCCCCAGTAAGACAGCCCCAGACAAAGGTAGCACGGATGTCAAGCTGTCAGTAACTGTTCTGCCTCTACAGATCAGTTCCTAACAGGCCACACTACCTGCAATGTAGACACAAATACAGTATGCAGATGCAAGCTGTATTTTGTGTTCCTATGAAGCCACGCAGACAGACAGATCTCTTATGTATCTCTTTTTTTTTCTGTGGAATCCCAACTCTTTATGGCAAGGGGGTCAAAAACATTGGGATATTCTGCACACAAAGGCTCACCATCAAATGTTACGGTGTAGCTCATTTACAAGTATATCATGTTCATATTACATATTTGTAGTCTGTTTACTTCTATCTGTTGGACAGGCTAGATATGAAGCCATTGTGTCTTGATGTCACCCAGGCAGGACCCATCAATTAAGCCCTTCACTGAAGCCAGAAGAATCCTTTGTCTCTATGTTAAAGAGCCCTTTCCTCTACCACAGCACAATAAGGCTTATTAGTGGCAGTCCATTTCTGTCTGCTCATTAAACTGATTGATTGTTACCAGATGGGTGTGAGTTGTTTAGATTCAAGCAGCAAGTTTCCTTTCCCTCAGACATATTATATTAACACATTCCCCTAAAATTCACACGCACCCTTCAAATTCTGTCAGAGCCACTTCAGCAGTAAATTGCATCTCCCTCCTTGCCTCCTGGAGATGGCTGAAACCCCTGCTGCTTCCATCAGCACTGATTTCTACCACCATTTTCCCTCTGTAACTCAGCTGTCTATGCAGCTCACTACTCAGCTCACCCACACAGGTTAATTACTGTCTGCTTCACTGTGTTCTTCTGAATGAAGTAACAAGCCATCTCTCTCCCACTCTGCAACTCCAGTACCTTTCTGCAGCTGCAAAAAGCGATATGTTAAAGTTTTGCAGAATCAGAACAATTGTCCTCAGAGGCTCTACGCTGGCTTCTCTGAACTGCCCTAGAGTGGGTAGTTATGTTCAGCTCAATTAGTTTGGTTTTGCTGAACAATGATCACATAAGTTCTATGTATAGCTCACCATCTCATGTAATCATTTATATTTTAGCAATATCACAATAGCGCTCTGACAAGAGCCAGCTAATCAGAAAAATGCCCAGAGAGGACTTATCCTACTTATTCTAACCAAGTATCCATGCAGCCTGACCGATAGATGCAAGACCCAAATCCAATCCTGGGGGAACCCTGAAATTACACAAGATGCTTGTGGTTTTGTACCGAGACAAACATTCTTTTAGTCACGAGACAGGGAAGAGGAAAAGAACCCAGAGAACATCCCACCCAGCAGCAAAGCACTCACCCAAAGAGGCTTAAGGAATACCTGTCCTTAGGAAGCCATCAGGAAGTGAGCCCATTTCCTTTAAAAAAAGGAATTCTTTCTCTCACAACCTCAGAAATGGAGATCTCTAAAATCTGCAACATCTCTGAATGTATTATGCCACAGCATTTCAGAACCAGTGACACATCGTCCCACCACAGAAGTGCAGCAGCTTAGCTTCACAGGACGTGGAAACAACCAGATACATAGCCAGCCAGTCAGCATATGGAGATTTTAAGCTAAAAGATTACCTGGCCCTTAATACCTATGATTTGTTTCCTCTCACCTTTTAAGGAGCTTTTATTTATTACCAAAATATGTTCTAGCAGTAGTGACAATACAGAGACAGAATGCTAAAGCTGCGGGCTCCAGTCATGAAGAACAGTTCTGGGAACAAGAGGAGGAAGGAAAGTTCAGCTGATTCCACTGAACCACAATGAAAATGCCACATAGGGACAATGCAGTTGTCAGCTATTGATGCTCAATCCATTACAGAAGTGGCTCCAAGTGTTGAATGTCCCCTTTCTTCTCCTCTCCCTTTTTCAGAATTTCTACTTGCTGTTTTCTTGTGGGGCACATCCTTGCCTCTGAGTTCCGTGTCCTGCTTGTTAAACACACAGTGAGGAACAGGGGAGGAAAGAGGAGGGAGGAAGGAAATTCTGCATTCAGATTTAGTCATCTTAGTCATTTGTCATTTCTTCAGTATGAGTTAACAGCCCTGCCCTTATCCAGCGGCCAGTATGAGCTGATAAAGTACAGGCTCTAAAGCTCCAAACCAGTTGCCTTTATCATGTTAACTTTATTAAAAACTAGACTCCAGAATTTACTGTTTTTCTGGCCAGTGATTACTGCCTTATTTGGAAGTGTGCTGGAGCATAAGCATGGAGGTGAGCTCTGATCAGTTCCTTCCCAGGTGCTCCTCTTGGCTCAGATGTACTGAGCCAACAGCAGGACCACCTACCCATGGTAAAATCAGGACCTGCATTCTTCATTTCCCCCCCCCCCCCCCAAGAGGCATGTAGAGTTTTAAACGGACACAAGAGAGTGACAGAGACCCTCTGCACCCAAAATATTAGACCTTCACAGTCTATATGGCCCTATGGCTACACAGAGCCCAAGTGTTCCCATGAGTCATAAAAACCATTCTGAATCCCTGCCACCTCCCAGAAGACCCTTTCACTATATGTGACTACCACAACCTGACCTTGCCCTAGGAATGACAAAGCAGGTCTCTTAAAAGGTGAGCTTATCTTCCAGGGCCCTCCCCTGGCTCTTAATGCCATTGAGCTGTTCAAACTCTTCTGTGCTTCTTCTGTGACAGGCGGCACCACATGGAAAGCACACTACGCTACTCCAGTATTCCAACCGGAATCCTCGGGGGCCTGTTCTGGAAGAGGACTTTGCCCATGTTTTGGGGATGGTGTAACCCACCATGACCCTCCGCTGCTGTTTGATCTCTCACGAGACCCCTCTGAGGCAAATCCTCTGTCAGCTGACACCGAGCCCTCCTTCGAGGCTGTCACGAGGAAAATAGGAGAAGCTGTAGAAGAGCATCGCAAGACACTGACTCCAGTCCCACAGCAGCTGTCTCCTTACAATAACATATGGAAGCCGTGGCTGCAGCCCTGCTGTGGCACGTTCCCATTCTGTTGGTGTGATGAAGAAGAGCACAACAGAGCAGACAGCATACTTTAATACCAAAATCAAAGCACGGTTAGCTTAGAAAGAGGTAACAGTTTTCACATTCACGTGACTAAAGTCGTTCAGAGATATAGGTCAGATTACACTGGAACGACTGCAAAGGGTGTTATTGATGCTTTCTTTTCATTTGACCTCTTCTCTTACCCACTCAAATTCAATAACCCTGTAGTTTAAAATTAAATAAAAAATAATAAATTTAAAATGTTCCAAACATATTCCACCAATATGTAGGTCACCTGTATAATCTGTCCCTCAAATCCGTGTTTCTGGATCAAACGCCCAAACAAATGAAATAAAAATTCCTTTCTTGTTGATTTTCAATTCAAGCAAAATATGAACGATAAGAGAGCAAACTGCAGCTGTTTGTACAGGTAATGTGCTTGTTAAGGCAACAGGGCTGAGCCCAAGAGGGGATCTCTATTCAGGCCATAAGTTTTTAATGAAAAATTAAAAACTAAACACCCCTGTCCTGTGTTTCAAAGTACAAGTCTGCATTTAATTTGGAAATGTACCGTAACACATTGGCCTCTAAGAAATAAACTGCTAACTTACAGCAAATTTTGCCTCTGATGTACATTCATTTCTCTATCGTACAAGAATTCCTAGGAGAAAAAATGAACTGACAAGTATGTATAAAAATTAGGCAGCTACAGTTACTATCCCAAGTTCAGCAGCCAAGGGTTCTGAAATGCTAAACCACAACAACTCCTTCTGACATACACTTTCCCTGTTAAGTCATCTCACTTGCAAGAGCATTGAAAATCATCACCCAGCTAGGAGCCTTGACAAGATAGGTCCCAAATTTCATGGTCTCCAAGACCAATTCATAAGCTGCATGTCCCACTTCAGTGACAATGCCCCTGATTCCACGAGTGCTATCGTGCCCCAAGAAAAAGTTACTTTGTTTGGTGAGACAGCACTTTGTTTTCAGTAAAAGGTCTTAAAAATAATTCACTGTGCACACTAATCACTTCAGTATACAGGTCATCTTCTCCAAGCCAAACAAGTGTCAGCACTCTGCACAGTCATGACGGAAAAGGAGGGAATTAAAACATCTAATCCTCTCTGGCTGCCCTCAGGTTAAATAAATTCATCTCTCAATATATAATCCTAGCCGTGCTTTTGCAGGGGTTTTTTGTGTGTCAAATCCGATTTTTAAGCGGAGGTTCCTGCACTTTCTGCTTCAAAAAAGAAGTAGATTATGTGCCAGAGACTCAGCTTCAAAGTTCTGAGCCTTCCTGAACTCAGTGCGTTCACTCCTGCCGCACAGCTAAAGGTCACTGAGATTTCAGAAGTACCAAGGGACGGTGAGAGCGGCACAGCAGGTGCTTCAGGTGATGCGTTTCCCAAAAGCTAGCTGTCTTGCAGAGCCACGCTGATGCAGCTCTACCAAGGCTGCCTGCCTGTCGTCTTTTGCCTTTTAGAAACAGGAGGAGATAAGAAGCCCCGCAAGGCAGCTGATAATCCCAGAGCTGCACTCTCAGCTCCTGAGCTGCTACAGCCTGTCCCAGCCCTTTCGCCAGCCTCAGGACAAGACTCTGTGTGTGTGTGGTTGGGGGGTGGGGACGACACTACGCACCTTTCACAGTGTTTCCAGGCAGGGTCCTGAGTTGCACCCCCCACGGGGTATGTCATCAGTGTGGTAAATCGCTGTGTTATTTTGCTCTAAACAGCACAGGTTGTGACTGCGATGCAGCACAGAGCACAGGTCTGTGAGAAGGTGACCAGGCATTTCTTAAGGTTATTTCATGGGTTGGTTTGGTTTTTTTTCCCCTTTCTTCTAAAAGCTCACCGGGCAAGTTAGGCGGAAATCATTCGACATAAATCCAAGGGCTAATCTGACAATGAACTGATAGGGCACATCAATGTCAGACTTGACAGAAGCGGCTAAAACTCCACTTGCTCTTACTGCTTGATAGCGTTTAAACCCACCTGGGCACCGCGAAGAGCCTGTCAGCAGATGCGACGTTCCTCTGTGGCTGACAGGGATGGAAACCGGGGCAGCTGCGTCCTGCTGGAGTTGTGCAGGAACAAAAGAGCAGAAGAGAACTGTGCATGTTGAAGCCAGCTTGGCCCATTCAGAGACGGGGAAGAAACTTTATTGCTGAGCAGGGAACAAGGCCAAAAGCTGTGCTCTAGAGTCAAGCCGGTCAGGTCAGTAACACCAGCCCGAGCGTGAGGATAAGCTTTTCCTCCACTCACCTCACTGCCCTCCCACCCTGTTTATAGAGAAGAACATGCCCAACCACAGGCAAGGCCATGATTACAGCATTTACAGGGGGATGAGAAGGTGTTCAAGCACCCATGCAGCATGTAAGCACAGGCCCAAGCTCCTGTTGACACACTGGGAAGCCCAATACATCAGCAAAAACCCTGAACTCCTGTCTCCAAGCACAGTGTGAACGCTTTTGACCCAGGTTTAGAGCCAGGCTGAGCTTTAAACCTGAGCAGATTGCATTGGGATTGGCTTATGCCACATCCATCATGCGAGCCTGCCCTTCACCTCACGGGGAAATAAATAAATAAATCACCCTGTATAAAAGCAAACATTTAACATTTGTGCAACACCTCACTCCTCTGAAAGGTAAACTTGCTGAGCTGCCACAGAGGGTCAGACACTAAGGACTCACGTGAATTCAATTTGCTGCCTTCCTGACATCCAAACACAGATTATTTCTTCTTGGCAGGTGTCTGTGGAAAGCCAGGGGGAGGGGGTGTTGTTTGGGCAGGGGTGGGGAGGAAACAGGCCTGGCAGCATAGAGCAACTGGGTTTTGTCAAGGCACTGCTAGAGACCCCAGCCAAACACGGGGAACTGGGCTCTCCCCATGCAGACAGGGAGGATAGAGGGCAGGCAGTATGAACAGAGGTAATCTATAGATGACAAGGAAAACAAAGTAATAGGAAATTACTGAATAGGAGGTAAAACATCACTTTAAAAAAACCCAACAAAACATATCAATGAGGGAGAGCGAAGAAACAGTCTGCTCGAAGCAGACTATTTTCAGCCCTTGATTCTTTTAATCCTCTAAAGCTAAATGTGTCGTAAAAGATAAAAATTTTGAGGAGAAAGTGGTAAACAGGGAAAGGAAGTAAATTATTTTATATGCTTTCTGCAGATCCTAGCCATTTGCTGATCTCCTCTTCTGTATGCGCTCCAGCCAGAGCATTCAAGCTCTGCACAAGCCATTGTCCCGATCTCCCGGGAAATGCATGTTCCCCATAAAGCAGGCCAACCCAACATCACATTTAAGAGTTCTCCTGGTGCACACTTCCTCATAAAATGCATTAAAAGGTAAAAAGCTGTCATGAAAACTGTTTGCATTTGAATAATACCAAATGAAAGTAGTGGTTTCACCCTGGCTGGAGGCCAGATGCCCACCAAAGTTGCTCCACTGGCTGAACTAGCCGGGATTCTTCTTGCAGAAGCCACCCCTGCATCCCACCCCCTCCCCCACCAGAACTTTTGCCATGCAAAACCACCACAAAGAAATAAATTCTGAAGTCAGTTAACCTAGGTGTGCTTTAAAAAAACCTCTGTAATGATCTTTTGCAAAATGTATGAAAATAAATGTATGAAAATCTTTTGCATTATCCATAGGAGAACCTGCCTACACCTGGTTAAATGCAGACACTGGGGAGGGGGAAGCAATTACTTTCTAACAAATGAAGTTTGTTTGTGCTGAAAGTGCCGTGGCTGAACTGTATAAATGTTTGACATCAGCATTGTATGAAGCTGACTGCCAGCTGAACAGTTCCATCCTTATCCAATGACATTTGGAACTGCTGCATTAGACTGAATCAACAAAGTGACCGTGGAGTCTCACAGCAGTGAGACAATAAGCTTCTAAGAGACCTCACTTCCCCATCTTTAAATATCAGACATGTTGCTTTGCTCCCTGCTGGGACCCAAGGGAATGCCAGCCCATGGATCACAAAGATCCTGTCTTCTGAGGATGCAGAATAATTGTGTCGTTGATAAACTGAGAAAAGCAATTTGAGCTCAAAGTTTATCCAGCTCGAAACTCCTGGGGACTCTTGACTATATTTGAGGAGTAGTAAATGTCAGAAAGTTTTGCCAGACACATACACATATATGTATATACACACACACACACACACAGAGTGTGTGAATAATACTGGAGGATTTTTGTAGGATGCTTTGATTGTAAAGTTACATCTACACAACTCTAAAAACCCCAAATTTTATTTAAAAAATGGTTTCTCTTTGAATTACTGTACTACTGCTTTACTAAGACTTTTTGAAAAAGTAAGAAGAAAAAATATTCAAAACCCCACAACCCCACATTTCTGAGATAAATGGGGATATTACAGGTTCCAAATGACCTGTTCTGCCATTTGTCTAAAAGCTGTAAGTGCAAGGTTTGGGAACACAAAGAATTTAGGTGGTTTAAAAAAAAAAAAAAAAAAAAAGGCAGCAAAACCCTCTTCATACTAAACAAAACCTGAAATAGGTTCCCACACATCAAATGCATCAGTTTCATTCCAAGTATGTGATAGTTTTTCAAAGCCTTTCCATCCTGAGTTCTCTAAAATAAAACTAAACACCTGTTTCTGATATTACACAGCTGGAGGAAAATCACCTCTATTTATCATGGGTCAGAACCCTGTACAGTACCATAAAAGAAAATAAACTCTTCCAAGGCAGCTGATGTCATGCCAGTGTGAACTGGGGAAAGTATTAAAATAATCCCAAATTGGATGCTGTCTCTCTTGGAATTTTTTTCCCCTCCATTTTGTTTAAATATGAAATGGTTCTAGCAAGAGTCAAAGTAAAATTCAGGAAAACTGCTTGAAACTGGTTTTTTTTTTCCCTTTATTCATAGTAAATCATCATCAGTCTTCTAACAATTAGTTTTCATAAAATTTAAAGTCAATTATATATCATTTTCATTTTTTGTTTTCTCTCAAACTACTCTTGGTGTAATTGTGGCATGCTGTTATTAAAAGTTGAATGTCTATACCAGGGTGCAACATACTGAGTGTCACCCGTTTTAACTGTTGGCACCAGAGAAACTCTCATCTATGAGCCAGCCAGCTTAGGATGAACGGAATTTCATCAGAACTGGTTTGCAACCAATATACTGGAAACACAGACTGCTTCACTGAGACACATAACCTGAGGTGTGTTCCTGTGAGCTATTGAAGAGTTGACAGCTAAGCAATTAGTCTAGTTTATAGAGCTGATTTAAAAAAAAAAACCAAAAACCACAAACAAAACACACAAAGCCCAAATAAAATCTAAAAATAATTAAGATAATATGGAGGGGAAAGAAAGCAACTAAATATATACAACATTTTTTCCATAGCCTGGCCTGAATAACTTCATACAAAGGTAAAAATATTAGGGATGTGAGTTAAGACAGGCTCATTTCATGTTATTTTTAAAGTCACACGAATCAAACCAGTTTAGATCAGCAGACCGACGGAATCAGAGCCATCAAGAAATAAACAGGCATGCCACAGACTTGCTTCTCTTGAACAAGTAGACATTTTCAGGAGCATGCAGACTTCTTAAGCCACCTGCTACTCGCCCAGCCTCCCACCCACGGGCAGGAAAAAAAACCTAGGTGAAAAAAGCAAATAAATAAGCATTTTTCCAAATACCAGCCTTACAAACCAACTGACATGAACCAACGGAACCAGAGGCACAAAGACAACTTCTCTTTACCCAAGAATAACCCAACTGGAAAGGTTCCCATAAAACACCAGGCAGTAAGTAAAGTGATATTTCACAAACAACCACCTCCTTTTCCTGTAAGCTAGGAAAGTGCAGTAACCCACGTGTCTAAAATTTTCAAGAATTTTCCCTGTGGCACACCCACGCTATCCCCTGTTTATACATGAAGAGCACCCAATAAAAAGTTCTTGTATAGCAAATAAAATTATCCTCCACGTCTAGACGGGAATAACTAAGCACATGACAGAAGAAGAATCCACATGCTTTGTTTTAAAAACGAGCTGCCCTCTTTAAATACAGAGTCTGCCACACAGCAATAGGTCAGAGTCTGGCCTTTCAAAATCCTTACAGCCGCTTCCCAGGTCACTGGGGTTTAACCAGTACTGACAAATCTCAGCCACACACACACAGACCAGCTGGTAAAAGAGCTTTGGTGGGTCTCATTTTACCATGCCATTTTTTCCTTTTTACATTTCAATGAGGCTGTAATTCTACAGTGTCTTCCAAACTGCCAAAGTGAAAATATGCCTTGCTTAGGGAGGGACGGTGCTGCCAAAAAGGCTACTTTTTTTTTAACTTCCTTTACCATAAAAAACATGTGAGGCTACTCTGCACTCTAATGCAAAGAAATTCTAGGTGAAGCTTGCTTTTTTTCCCCAAGTTGTGTTTTGACTCAGCAAACTTCACCCCAGTGGTTCATGGCAACATGCTGCCCATAATACCCCCCAGACTTGCTTGTGGCTCCAAGACTTCAGAACGCTGTCTGTAAGAGCAAAGTCTGCAGCCCAAAGCACAGCACGTGCATATTCTGGCCTCACTCACAAGATTCTCCCTTCCCAGACCCTGGGGACTCTCCCTTCCCAGACCCTGGGGACTCTCCCTTCCCAGACCCTGGGGACAGCAATCCACCATGACACTAGACAACTTGTAACATTTTTTTGTGTGATGACGGTACACAAACTCCTGCAGGGTTTTTAACCACAGAGGTACTTTTCCATCAAATACAATAAACCAACTACTGTTGTGCTAATTCAAGAGATCCTAAAGCTTATAATTACCTATGCTTGTAGAAATAATTCTAACTCACACCTTTTAATTCTGCTCTGCAGGCAGTGCTGATGTCTCAAATGCAATTTAATCAAATTTTAAAAAATATACTCAAGTAGTCAGTCACTCACCATACTCCCTGGCACAATATAAGCAACCTGTAGCTCTGCAACATCTGATAAACACGTGACTTCATATGTCCTTTCCATTTCTATTTTATTTCCATGACATTAACATACTACAGTTATTTGCCAAACGTCGCATAATCCACACACAGTACCATTTTACATATTAGCACTTTTAGATGTATTTCATGACTACATTCCATTTACTACATTCATATGCCTATTTTAAAACCTTCCAGTCACCCATTTCAGGTAATTTTTGCCCCATAATCTAATGGATGTGCCCAGTACCACCTAGTAGTTACCCTAAAAAGTACGGCTGCATGAAGCACGAGTTCACATTGTCGACTACGGTTTTATAGTGTCTTCAAAAGCTGTTTGAATTACATCAGTGATAATGCTTATAAAGCAGAGGGCTGTCTCAGAAGCACACAGGTTCGCAAAGAAACGGGGACAACCGGAAGATGGGGTGCCACGCCATAAGAGAACATGGCTGCTGCTGCTGCAGCCTCCCCATAGCACCGCGCTGGGCCCTGCATGGCAGGAGGCAGAACGCAGCCACCTGCTAAGGTTTCCCACCAGGTCTTGACCTGCAAAGGTTTCCCACCCAGGATGGGCAGGCTGCCCAGCGCCCCTTTACCATCAGGGGAGAAACTGAGGAGAGTCATCTTCTGAACGTGGCTCTCTCCAACTCCAGGGACCCTAAACATCTAACTTGAACGAGAAGCTTGAATTCAGCAGACCCATCGGAAAGATTCCTGCTTTAAGAGTGCTTAGAATAAATGAGAACAAGGAGTCAGAAATACCCCACAAAAGTAGAAGCAAGTCCACTGTTGTGGATTTAGAAAGCATTTCTAAAATACTCAAAAATAATTCTTCCTCCTATAAGGGATCTTCTGACTCTTTGGTTCCTTTCCTAATCTGTGCAAGTTATTCCCCACACACACCCTCCGTCCTTTTTGACAGAGGAAAAAGAATCCTTCCCTCCTATCCTGTCTCTTTTTCCAATAGCACCTAGGGGAATCTCTCTGCTGCATAATGTTGCACCATTGCTTTTTAAACAGAATTCCCAAAATTATTTATTAGGTGTATCTGTACTAAAACTGGTGAAATGTTAGGACTGAAACATGTTTCAAATCCTGCATCAACACTACAGAATTCTTACCCTAATACTGAGTGGCTTTATGAATAATGGGCTACTTACGGGTTAATGAATAATGGGTTTATGAACAATGAGTTACCGTAGCACGTCCATCTGGCTTCTTTCTTTCAAAGTGTTTCTTCTTCCTTGTTTAAGTCAACTAAATACAAAAAATTCACAAAAAAATTCCCCCATAAATACCCTTAATATAATGGAGTCTCATCAGTAGATTTTTCTGGGTCTACACTCACAGATTTATTAGTTCCCCCACACAGCTATTGTGTAAAAGATCTTCAAAGGGCCTGTTTACTAAAACAAGTGCCAATTGTGTTTTCAGCTGCACTGAAACTGCCAGCAGTATGGGGCCACCATGCTAAAGGAGAAGAATGCCTTTGTCCAGGGCAGTTTGAAGTACTGTAAACAAATCAATATAAAGCACCGGAAGGTTTACGCCATAGAGTCAGCACTTCTTCCTCTGACTACCAACTCCGAATATGCACCTACCTGTAACAATTTTTTTTAAAAAAATAAAAAAGACAGTATCCTATAGCGACAATATAAAAGGTTAGCATACATTATCAGTTAATCTTAAGAGTTTTACTCCACCCTTCATCACACTGGTGATGAAGCCGAGCAACTTCCCATAAATAGGGAGAGAGACCATCCTCTAGCGATCTCGGACAACGTCTGAATCTCCTTCAATCCTAAGTGTACTTAAGTGAAAAAGTTTTATCACAGACTCCTTTGAGACCAGAATTTCACCTCCTCCCTTTTTTTCCCTCATATTGAAGTCTAGACTATGGCTGCCCTTGCAAGTGTTAACTCTATTTCAAGAGGAACATTTTCACTATAATAGTTTTATAGCGTCTTCTAAAAGGTAAAAGTGCTTTAAAAACAATCTCTATTTGTGAAATCATCTCAACTTCCAACATGTTTCACAGTCACGACTGTTTCTGCAGAATGCTTATGGGGAGGAACAGGGAAGAGTGATGAACATGAGAGTTCAGAGTCATCAGGTACCATTCATTATACTTCAGAAGGCACAAGGGGAGAGCAATGAAGATGAGATGTACGTAACCATAAAGATGAGGCACACGTAACCGTTAAAAACCAAGAGCCTGTATCTGTTAATCTTCCCCAAAACATACAAGGATCCGTATCTACCTCTAACTTTGGTGTCAAATAAACTATGAGGATAGCCAAGTACTCAAGGACTGCATTTATAGAAGAATCATAGATCATGACAGCCATTACAGGACACCCCATCTTAATGTAAAAATGCATCCAACTTCTTTTTGATATGTTCAAAAGCATCTTTCCCCATATAGTCCATGCGCCCTTCCTCCCACTTTCTCCTTTCATCTTCTGGGCTTGGTTCTTCTGGTTTGAAGTGAATAGACAGCTCTGAAAGAGTATCTGCAACCTCATTCTGTGGGAAGAAGCAGAACAGTGGGAAAAGTGTCATTTGGTTGTTCTCATTTCAGTGCTGTGAAGTTAAATGTCAGACTTCTGCTTTGTACAAACCCAGTTAAAACAATAAAACAGACAGTATTCAAACACTCATTCTTGTTTTCATAATAGGATCTCATTTTCCTGTGCTTTTACTTCTTTTCATAGTGTCTTTGAACATACCAAACATTTATTTCACTTGTCTTAACTTGGACCTTGGCACACTCAGCAACACCACAAGAATACTACTACACATACAGCCTGGTTAGAGTAGACTACCTCTACAATAAAGAGTGTAATCATGTATCTATCTGTGCAAATTTTGCCTTCAACAGGTTTTCTAGGAACTTAAGTTCATGTGAATTTAGGTCATTTTGTTTATCTGATCTCCTGTGAGATCAGTGTTATTTAGCAGATATGAGGCACATTGCTTTGCCCATATAAATCACTTCCAAAGATTGACACTATTCATTATACTGATAACTAGTTCATTTTGAATCGTGGTCCAAAATTGTGAATCCTAGTTCAAGATCAAGCTGCTACCACAGCTGCAAAACTCAAGACACGTTATTAGTGGTAATTTCAACCACATGAAAGGAAAACTGTATCCAGGTTTGAAATGTTCCAGTTTTACTGGAATTGGTCAACAATTATAACCAGATAATAAAGATGAAATATAACAGGCAGTAACTGAAAACCTGCTTTCAGTACTACTCCAAGAGGCTCCATAGCAATCAATTAATCTCATGTTATAAACTAAACTGTAATCTAACCAGAATGGCCTTCCAGTGAAACCCTCACACATTCAATATAAAGATGCTTCAGAATAGAAATTAGTGAGCAGGAATCAGTGACTTAAGCTGCATAAATGGCCTGGAATAACCATTACGTCTGCTCATTTAGGGTAGATAAGGCACAGGACTTTACACAAGACCTGTGCCTGCAGACCAGGTAAGGCACTTCAAACAGCCAACTTGACCCTAAGTGCTTAAGCAATTACATCCTCCCATATGTACTTACAGCTGGGTCCCATGCTGTATATGACTTTAAACTCTGAAGAGCATGCTTGCTCCCCATACATCCAAGTATGCAACAACTCTTGGTATTTAGTTTTCAGGCCTTGTAGATGCAGAACTAGAGTCATGCAGATTCTTTTCTTTACTGTTGGCAAGCCTGACCCAAGAGCTTTGGATCATTGTGCTTTTAGAAATGAAGAATTTTAACTATGGCCCAAATGCCCCTGGCTGCACAGGAGCTACAGTTCCAACTACAGTTTTGTTTCACACTCAAAAGCATTTTGCTGTAGTGCTTCCTAACCATGCCAGAGGCCTCATTAGGGAAATGGCTGTGTTGTGTTCCTTACAAGATACAAGTCCTTGACACCCTGCCACCCCCATCAATGCCAAGTCTGTCACTGCTGTCACACTGCCCACAGGTAAATGCAGTGCAAGATCTCCAAGGGAGGCCTACTCGCTTGGGCTCCATGCCTGAGTCGCTGGACACTCGTTTTCCACGTGGTTGGACACGTCACTTCAGCAGGTAAAATAAAACCCACCACACGAAACAGAACAACATTCCCAAACAGCTTTGCTTGGGTTAGTGTCAGAGAGCTACAGTTAACACCATGCAGTTATTACCTGGGGGTGAGTAGGGGGAAAATATACATTTAAAAAGCTAGAAGTTTTAAAACTAGAAAGGAATTATACCTCGGTATGGGAAGCAGTTACAGAGCTACGTAGCCAAAAGATTAAAAAATTTGCACATTGCATCATAATTAGTTAAGATTTCCCCAAATTACATGGGCAGCAAAGACACGCATGCAATTATCAACAGATGCACCATGCAGGAAGCTACATGTACCAGTTCTGAGGTTTCCTGAAACGCAGGGCGAAAGGCAAGTTGCTCTGAAGGTCTGTCAGGCTCAGAGAGATGGACGTTAAAACTGCTTTGTTCAGCTTCACAAACAGGTTGCTAAAATACAGCCACTGAGGTTTTATTAGGAGAATATTTTTTCATAGTTTCCTTATCATGAGAATTCACACAATACAAATCAATTTCAGTCTCAGGTTAGGGGAAAGCAATGGATGGAAGGAAAAGGAATAAAAGACATCGTCAAAATTAATCTCACACAGCTTTAACTACCAAAATGGCATTGAATCTAAGTTCCTACCATAATCAATCTAGGATAGGTACCTCCAGAGGGCATCTCATCCTAAAATAAGTTCAGGAGTGGCTGTTGTTCTTCAGTGTGTACAGAAAGAGTCAGGAGAGCTAGCTTAGTAGATGCATACAATTCATGATGCCAAATTTCAATGAGGAAAACTTCATTTTAGAATAATAACTTGCTCTGTAACTCATGAGCTTTTTATATGCTTAGAATGGGAACAGGACAGTGTATTCCAAAACAGAGGTAAAACAGATTGGCTAAAACATCCTGCCGCAAATGCTTGCCAGATATCAAGGCATTAATGAGAAGACAGACCCCATTCTGAAGTCTCTTCCACCAAAACCTAAAGAATCCCACAAGACTACTGAAGCTAAGGAGCAAAAAGTGGAATGATGGTGTTCCCATGTAAGAAGAGAATCAGGCTTTTAATTTCTAATACAATCTTCTGATAAATCCTGGTAATTAACAAACTAAAGCAATGTAAATTTGAGGGACACTTCTTCAAGAAATCATGATGATTTGTCCTTTTGCCTCAAACAAATACCTGGAAAATGTCTCCCTGTGTGGTCTGAGGTTTCCAATGGAGTCAGATCTATGATGCACACAGGATAAGAATAATTTATTTCCAAAAGATGTGTTAAGATAGAGACCTGGAGGTTTTGCCATTTTCCTTCACATAACTTAACACTGCAGAAACATTGTGCTATTATGTCCAATTTAATTCCTGCTAAAATAAGGCGAGTCAGTCCAACAGAAATGCTCAACCACCCAAACACAAGAAGAGTGACAACAGAACGAGGACCCCTACGATGATCATCAATGGATTCTTTTGAAACACTTCTTGTTGCCCAAATCATAGAAATTTGAGGAACGGTTTTCAAAGTCAACATTTCTGGGAAAAAAACACCCAACAAACAAAACGAAACTAGAGAGGAGAGGTAGAAAGGATTCTAGTTTTAAATATATTAGTTCACAAGAGTATTGCTATTCAATTACTTCTGCAATGTATCTTTATATTCCACTTTATTCAACTTTCTGTAGCCAATCTCTTAGTAAAATTCAATACAAACTCCAGACATCATTCATGAGCAACTGAAAATCAAAGAAAATAGACACTCTTTAGACTGTTTCTGATGCTAGCAAGTAAATTCAACAGCTACAGCTACAATGTACAAGATATAATCTGTCAGATCAGAAACATAATTAAAAAAAATCATCTCACTTCAGTATATTATTTTACTTTGTTACACAACATACTTACAGCTTTGAAAGTGAGTTCCTCAGGTGAACATGTTGTGGGATCTATTTCATATGTCTGCTCTGGAAGCACGGGCGTTTGCAGAGAATTGGCCACCGAAGGACCAACTTTTTTCAACGTGATTTCAACTCCATTGAAAGTATGCTAACAAAAACAAGAACATCTCATCACTGGAATGCAATTTTGCAGGAAGTGATTCTCTTATTTGCAACAGTTTCACTTCCTCACAGGGATCTTGACATTAAAAGAACAAGTTAATACACTGAAAAAAGTAGGCAGTCCCAGATTCCAATCATGTTGTAGCTTTGATGTTTGCCCTTCTAAGTATGCCAGTGTAATCAGGAGGCAAATCCAACAGGTATTTCCAGCTTCATGTTGCTGTGGCTGAAATACTTTTTTACTGCACAGTTTCTTAAAACATATGCATGCTAAAGTATGAGATCAAAAAGTACCCATTCCTTCCTCTGCTTTACAATTTGTCGTGAGGTTAACAAACCAAATTTCTCCCTGGGGCTTGGATGGTAACTATCCAGCTGATCTTATGGGACTGTGCAATTAGGGAAATGATGGTAAGAGTCTCGTATTAAAAAAGAAGAAGGAAATATTTACACGTGCATAAAAGTGATGTAAATTGTACTTTTCTTCAATAGTTTATGCTGCAGGTCTCCAAGAAATAATCCATTTATCAATGGTTTCTATTAATGTAAACCATACATTGCAGAAAAAAACCCAACAAACCAAACAGAAAGGTGTGAAGAGCTTTAAATGCTTGATGACAAGAGTACTGAATATAATATCCTAAATGTTATTAACACTGCCTTTGCAAATCTGATTTATTTGTCATAAACCAAGTTATAACGTAGTTCTGAAAAGGTGAAGTTCTATAGTTCTATAGTTCTATAGAACACTATAGTTCAAGGGCTAGTTTGATAGTCTGTATCAACTACCTTCAAAAAGTCTATTTGTTTCAGTGTTTTCATAGATCATTACCTTTGGTTAATCTGTATCATACTTTGTATTAAATTTGCAGAATCCATACACATACATTCCCATGCAAACCTGCGGGAAAATCTTTGGAAAGCAAATAGTACTGAAACCCCTCCCTACACTGCCAATTTAGGTGCTTCTAGAAGCAGTTGCTGCTACTACCAATCAGCAGCTGTGTTTTCCCACGTAATTCCTTCCTTTAGTAAGCCCATCATTCCCAGAACTTTTGTTACAATTCTGCAACATTTCCACTAACATCTTATTAGTTACCTTGCATTCCTCAGATTCTGATTCTTCCATCTTCTGAAGTTTTTCTAACAAAGGCAATATACTGGCACTGTATATATTCCACCAGAGGGCAAGGAATGACAGCTGATGAAAAGATCCAGAGGTGGTGCCATCCTGCATAACTCTCTTCGTTTGAAGGTTGTATTTGTAGTTCCAGGGCTTTGTCGCTCCCAAGAAGTGAACAACTTTGGCATCTCTACCAAAACTATGGAGATTAAACATATACTGTAGATCTTTACTTATATATATATATATATATATATATATATATATATATATATATATAAAATGTATGAACTGCTAAAGAAACATGCTTTCTCTCACTGATGAGGTAATTCCAACATTTCACATCAGCAACACATTTGATATATGTAGTTATCGAGTATTTTTCCTATCTTATTTGTTTAAGGTATCTCATTTAGCATTGGGGAACACAAAGGGCTGCACTGCCATTTGCTTCCAGCTGCTGATGCTAGTAGAAAAGTTCATGAAGGAAAATGACAGGCTCCTGCAGTACCACTTCCAGTCCTCCTGCATGCACTTTGAACACTGAATCAACAAACCTGGTTATTACTGATCCCATATTGAAAAAACCACACCTAATAAACACATCAACCTAAGTTCACCTTCTAGTAAGAGTGTTTTATGCAACTGGAGCGGTGATTCATGACACCCTAAATCCAACTTGCTTCCTGCCAGAAAAGTTTCCTAACTGTGTTGTCTGAAATCATATGATTACTAGCACAAATTTTGTTTCACAGAAGAACCTATGAAATTGTCCTTTAAAAAAAATTACAAACCCCACAAACCCAACATTCCAAGTACAGCTTTCAGAACCTAATGCTAAAGTGATCTACATTTTCTCAAATATGAGAAAAGTTTCTCTGAAACAACATATGAGACGGCGTAGGCAGCTCTGGGACTTTCTGTGTGTCCAGATGTGAAAAATTCATATTGCATGTCAGCTTCTACTGCATGATTTTTACATAGCACCATTTCTGACCACTGTACTTTATAGACTACAGAATATGCCATTATTATTCTCTCCTATAGCAGAATTTTTCTTAAAGGACAGGGGTTTTCAGTCAGTACAAAGTATTACTACTTACTGGTTGAAAGCAGGAACGTAGGTGTATACAGCGCTGCTGCTTAAGTTGTAGAGGAAAGGTAAGTGTTTGCCAATATCTGCTGTTGCCCAGTTGCTGAAGAAGCTATTCAGCAAGCCTTGATCACCCCCTATAGGATATATAGAACAGTATTACTATAATTACACTTCTACTCCAATCTACATCAAAATTCCACATCCAAGGATGGGAGCGAGACTGGTGTGTTCATGGGACTGCAACTTGGACTTCACAACATGGCCATGTGAGCGGGTACAAGTGAGTAATACCTGATCCACTCCGACGCAAGTTCAGGGCAAATGGAGTCCTATTGTAATATATGAAGAAAGGAGTAGTAAAGGGTTTTGGTCTCCCTCAGAGCAGAAGACTGAAGATCAGTTGTATTTCTCTCTCCTAAACCAGACAGCAAAATTAAAACTTACTGAGCAAGACTCAGACACAGTGTCCCTCCATGGCACTTTTCTGGGAAGCGCAGTCCACAATAAATCAGTGGGGGTTACGTAGAGCGTAAGAGGCAAAGGTCTGCACCTTAATTTGGGGGCCGGGGCCACAATTACATAATGCCCAGAGAACTCCTGCCTTCCTCCATTCTGCCAGACAGCAGGAAAGCTGTGGAAAACAGCTGACTGAGAAGGTTCCTAAGGCCTTGCCCCTTACCATCAAAGCTGCCGTGCTCAGCAGCAAAGCGGAGCAGCAGGTTGTATGTTTTCAGAGAGGGCCGGAACACGAACACTCCGCTGTTAAAGCAGTCAGGCCAGCCAGAATCGGGAGCTGCTGAAAACTCCTCTCGATCAAACAGCTCGTCGACATTGCAAAGCACCTTTGAGACAGCAGGGGGGATAAAGAAAGTAAAAGCTCTTCTAGAAAAACCTTTGCTCTAACACGACCAGCTAAATCAGTACCGATGGAGTCAACTGCTAGTAGTATAAAGCTCGCAGAGCATAAAAGCAATAGCAATGCAAAATGCATTTTGGATCAGAGCCTCTATTTTTAATATAAGGCAACATTAATTGTTGTCCTTCAGGATTCCTCTGATAAAGGCTCAAACCCCCTGAAATTATTTCACAAACCTTGAAGACTCTCCAGAAGTCCCTTTAAATATTACAACGTACCATAAAACACGCACAATTTTCTTCTTTCTTAGCTCACCTTCCCAGAGTCCACTCTGGGAAGCTCACTTTTCCCAATGAAAGCTAGGAATCCAAATAATTTGGGTCAGCAACAGGTTGACTAAAGGGCTCTTGTTACCAGTTTGCTAATGTAAATTAATGCTCAGATGTTTGCTTTGGTTTATAAGCTTCACGAGGAAACAGGCAAAGTCAAGTGGGTTAAGGTTAAGATCACTTTTTAAGCTGGTGGAAAGCAAAGCTATGCAATCACTGAAAGTCTGGATCCCACCCACAAATGAGCCACTGTGAAAAGCAGGGGGAGGGGGAAAGTTAGGAGAAAGATTAGTTAATTGAATTTAAACAAAAGAAAAAAAAATATATTTGCCTTCCTCCTTTAATTTTAATGTAAAGCAAGAAATCATCAGCCTCCCCACCTAAAACCCCTGAGAAAAATAACTTAATTTGGTTTCAAATTCAAACACAACCCTATCAAATTAAAATTCGTCCTAGTCTTCCAAAGCAAGCCGTGTAAGTGCAGAGGAAAGCTGACGTGATTGTCCTTGCCCAAATTATGGCCATTTTTATCTCTAAACTTATAAAAGAATATAAATAAGCAGCTAAAGTTTCTGAGGGTTTTTTTTTCCCCTCCACTTTAAATGTGACCTGCCTTCCTGACCAAGTGTAAATTCAAGTCTATGAGAGGAATCTATTTAAATATCTGTCAGAAGCCCATTTGCATACTCTGTGTTAGTGATGTGTGTTGAGCATGGTCCTGAGGCTACTTTCAAATCAGGATCTATTTCTGTGCAGCTGACAAAACTAAGCACAGCCACAACATGCCAGATGAAGCTCCTGCAGCCTTCTGACTACTGGCAAATCTGGTCACTTCATAGGGCGGCAGGCTGCCCGACAAGGAAGGATCCCACACTCAGAGTAGCCTTTAAGACAGACAAATGTTTCCAGTGCTCCTGCTCTACTCACCAAAGTGTCTGCATCCATGAACACGCATTTGCTATAATGAGTAAGAGTCCAACAGTGAAGTTTAGTGAAGGTTACACCCAGTTCTGGCCTCTGCATCAGAGCCAAATGGACTGAGTCAGCACTGTCAAGCGCATCCACCTCAATGACTTCATCAAACACGCTGCGGAGGACAGACCTACCAGACCAAGAAGGGGAGAGAAGGAAAGCAATTGAGAGGGGTTCATCAGAGTTCACGCCTAGTGTGAACACAGTGACACACTACCACATTTATTATGACAAGAACAAAGGTTGGATTGATTGGTTAGAGTGAGAAGTTAGAAGTGAAAAGCCTTTGTAAACAGGCTGCTGAAGTGACTGCTATCAATCAGGCCTTCAACCACCACCTCTTCTACTACAGGCCAGCATCTCCAGAGAGACAGGTGCTGTACTGGAGGAGAAACCAATCTGCGGTTTATTTGCCTCATCTCCAACAGAAACACCATCAGAAATTAAGCAGCTTTCATCCCACACCACAGTCTCTGAAGAACAGTGCCATACTGTGTTCCCTGCGCATTGCACAGGATGTGACACACATGGCCAGCGCAGCCATTTGCACCTATTATACCATGCCCAAGTAAACACAGCTTCGAAACCTCCCCTCCCAAACCAGCCAATATACACTTGCTCACTACAAACACCCCAAACATCCCAAACTACAGACATCCCAAACGAGACTTTGAGGAAGACACCCTTTTTTTTTAAAGTGTATCTTTGATGTGAATTTTACAGGTGATGCCAAAGTAGGTAACTTTTCCTTCAAAGCACAAGAAAGAAAAGTCTTTTATTCACATCACACTATAAACTGCAAACTCCTAGATGTCCTGTGAAGACAGACAAAGAAAATCCCATGCTGATTATTATCTAGATTTCAGAGTCATCATATTGAGCTTGACTGATCTTCAAGGGTCAGGAGTTAACTGGGAAAGCATGAAGACCTGGAACAGATTTTTAGAAGCACGGTTAGGTCACACAGGTTTTGTTTTGGTTTTGTTTTTTTTTTAAAGTGCTACCCTTGATTTTAAAAATGTATTATAGAGGTTTTTCCTCCCACACTGAATAGGGATAAAAAGCCTTATGGACACAGTATCCACCCAGGTATCAAATGTATACAGTGTTCCCTCAGGAGGGTTATAGTGTTCTGACAGAATCCATACTGCAAAAAGCCTGTAAACACGGATTTTTGTGCATCCAATCACAACAAAAAATGGGAAATTATAGTTCTTACACCAGATGCTTGAGTGGGTGGATCACTGGGTAGATAGTGAATTGGATGGACAGTTGCACTCAGAGAGTTGCAGTCAATGGCTCCATGTCCAAATGCAGACCAGTGATGACTGGTGTTACTCAAGGGTTTGTATTGGCACCAGCACAGTCTATGATCTCCAAATGTCTCAGCAATATGCACTTGTAGCCCAGAAAGCCAACCATGTCCTGGGCTGCATCAAAACCAGTGTGATCAGCAAGTCAAGGCAAGCTGATTCTGCCCCTCTGCTCTGCCCTGGTGAGACTGCACCTGGAGTACTGCATCCAGCTCTGGGTTTCACAATACAAGACAGACATGGACGTGCTAGAGGGTGCCCAGAGGAGGGCCACAAAGATACTCAGAGGGCTGAAGAACCTATCCTATGAAGACAGGCTGAGAGAGTTGGGCTTATTCAGCCTGAAGATGAAAAGGCTCTAGAGAGAGCTTAGAGCAGCCTTCAGTTACCTAAATGAGAACTACAGGAAAGCTGGAGAGGGACTGTTTACAAGGGCAGGTAGTGACAGGGCAAGAGTTAACGGCCTTAAACTGAAGGAGGGGAGATTTAGATTAGACATTAGAAAAAAATTCTTCCCTGTGAGGGTGGCGAGACCCTGGCACAGGTTGCCCAGAGAAGCTGTGGCTGCCCCTCCCTGGCAGTGTTAAAGGACAGGTTGAATGAGGCTTTGGGCAACCTGGTCTGGTGGAAGATGTCCCTTGCCCATGGCAGGGGCTTAAAATAAGATGATCTTTGAGGTCCCTTCCAACCCAAACTGGTCTGTGATTCTCTGCATTGCAAATACTTTTACATAGCATAAAGAATTCATGAGCTTAGACACTTCCCAGGCCATAGCAGAACTAAAGAGTTTAAGTAGCTATGGCATGCCATGCTCCTTTTTAACAAGCAACACAGTCCTCCAAATACCAGGGCGTGAGTTCAAACAATCTAAAGGTATTTCTGTACATGCAATTTTGTAGTACTTATAGTATCACTGCCCTAATTGAAAAGTGATTTTATTAAATTAAAAAAAAAAAAAAAAGAAAAAGTAACTTATAATCACGGAATCGTAGGAGTTGGAAGGAACCTTGAAAGACCCAGTCCAAGCCCTCAGCCAGAGCAGGATCACCTAGACTAAATCACACAGGAATGCATCCAGGCGGGTTTTTAGCGTCTCCAGAGAAGGAGACTCCACAACCTCTCTGGGCAGCCTGTGCCAGTGCTGTCACCCTCACAGTGAAAAAGTTTTTCCTTATATTCACATAGAACTTCCTATGCTCCAGCTTGCACCCATTGCTCCTTGTCCTATTGCTGGCCATCACTGAGATGAGCCCGACTGTCCTCCTGACTCTCACCCTTATGTAAACATTAATAAGGTCACCCCCCAGTCTCCTCTTCTCCAAGCTAAAGAAGCCCAGCTCCCTCAGCCTTTCCTTATAAGGAAGATGTTCCACTCCTTTCATCACCTTGGTGGCCCTGTGCTGGACTCTTTCAAGTAGTTCCCTGTCCTTCTTGAACTGAGGGGCCCAGAACTGGACACAATATTCCAGGTGCGGTCTCACCAGGGCAGAGTAGAGGGGCAGAAGGACCTCTCTTGACCTACTAACCACACCCCTTCTAATACATCCCAAGAATCTATTGGCCTTCTTAGCCATGAGGGCAAAATACATAGCCATAGGTAGCTATGTATCCTGCTCTTTCAGAAGGAGAAACATTTGGGAAAAAAGCAGTAGTGCCTTCATTTTGTCTCAAAAGCAAGACACCAAAACCTTAGTTCCCAAACTTTCAGCTTCTGTTACGAGCTTAAGACAACTTCCAGATATAAGCTCTTCCTCTGCAAGGGAATTCTGACAAGGCTTGCAGTCTTATCATGGATGTTACTTGGGACTTCTCTCAGGAATCACTAGCCAAGGGGGAAACTTCTAGACATCGTGCTGTGAAATCCACAGGAAGCCTATTAAAGTCTTTCACGCTTTTGTTTATTCTTTCATAACATCAGCCTCCAAAACTACGTGAACCCTTACCTCATCCCAGTGGAAACGCCTGGCGTAATTAGTACCACCAGTTTTCGAGATGTGGTATGGTTCCTCAACGACTGCCCGAGCACCAGGGCGCCTTGGCAGTACACATCGTTGGTAGCAAGGGTCACAAAGGCTTGATCCGTCACTGCAAGCAAACGTTGGGAAGAGTTATTGCACAGCTTTAACTTAAGCTCTTCTGGCAGGTCCTGACAATCTTCCTCCTCCAGCTCACCAACAGGCTGCAGCTTATGACAGCCTGCAGTTCCTGTGATAAGCTCTTTTCTTCCCCCAGCTCCCCCAGCAGACACAACTGAATGGGAAATCCAGTGACTCTGACTGCAGAACCTATGTTTCTGAATCCTGTTATTTTCTGTCTGCCTGTATTACATAATAACAGGTGGGAAGCTTTTGGACCAGCCTTAAACAAACA
This sequence comes from Hypotaenidia okinawae, assembly GCA_027925045.1. Classification (NCBI taxonomy): domain Eukaryota; kingdom Metazoa; phylum Chordata; class Aves; order Gruiformes; family Rallidae; genus Hypotaenidia; species Hypotaenidia okinawae. Next base: position 140,787,224 of record BSDF01000001.1, read on the forward strand.
AATTCCCTGGGTCTTACTGCCTAAACATAGCGACAATCAAAAAAAGGCCAATGTGTAAATATTTAGATTTTACATTTAAGTACAATAGTATAATACAACCAATAAGGAAAATGTTCCTGTTTATACAGTGCCAAAAGTTAAGGAAGAAAACAGGACCACAGCCTTCCTGAATTAACCCATTAAGTCACTGTTCTTTGCTCTGTCCTCTTTATGAACAAAGGAGTAACTGCTCCTGGCTAAACAACAGCAGAGAAACTGATACTGAGATAGGTACACCTCCCAGAAGCCAAGGCTCCCTACCTTAACTCACTCCATGAAAATTACTCTTCATCATCAAGAAATCCACGGGGAAAAGAATTACAGTAAAAAAGAAAGCAAGCTACACTCCTGCACAAAAGCAGAAACAACGTGTTTTGTGGAGATACCAGGCCTATGGCAGCATCACCAGGGGCTGCTTCTTCACCCCTGCACCCTGACAGATTCACTGTTATCAGGGTTCTCCTGGGGAGAACCAGAACCTACAATTCAGCAAGGTGAACAGCATCCTCAGAGTAGAAGGAAGACCTCAGCATTTTAGGCTACAAAATTTACCAGAACAAGATGAGCAGGTCACACTGATGAGGGGGAATTCCACGGAGCTCTAGAGAGCTTCAGTAAATGCTTGTGTTGGACTACTTGTTTAAAATCACCCTCCTCTTAAGAGACAAGCAATTATGTTAAATAAATTTAAACCACCAAACAATAACACCACCGCAAACCACCCTGTCATACAGTTTCTAGGCTCTGTGAGAGACACTAGGAAAACATCTCACAGCACTCATTACAGAGAACTCAACAGATGATCTCATGGCAGCCTCAGCCAGAGGCTGCAAACTGAATGAGCTCAAAGCTCTCACCTAACGTTAAGGTATGCATCAATGAAGCAGGGTTGGTGCCCTTGAAAACTCTCATTTTTATGTCCTCCAAATCCAGAGCAAACCACAGACCCACTTGCGTGCTGTATTCTTCCCCCTTATGTTCACTGGCACTGCAATGGGTCTCTGCACCCCAGGGGAATCCCATTACACTTGGCCAAAAAATCCAACCAAACACAAACAAATTTTAAAATCCCATCCAAACTCCAGTAGTTTGCTTGATGCCTCAGCTAAGCAAACCCCAATAACATTTTTAATCACAATTTCCTGAAGAAGCAAATAAAAAAAAAAAAAAAAAGGAGCTTTCAGATTTTTCATTATCATTACAGCTCAAACAAGTTATGGGTGTTCCAGAAAACAGTGAATAAGGAGCTGCTTACATGGAGTGGTTTAAGAGGACAGTTGTGCAAGTGAAATGCTCCCGCTGCAATTTTCCAAAAGGTTAAATGAATAAATATAAGCATACATAAAAATCACCCCAAAATAAAACAAAAAAACACTGAAGGCTACTTGAGCAATAAAATTATTCTCAACAGACACAAAGAGTCAGAGAAGAAAAGCGTTTTTGTGTTAGGCAACAGGCATCTTCAGCCAAATAAAGGTAATAAAACAACTACTGAGAGGAGTGTGGGGGGTAGGTTAATAAAAAACATAAACTGTGAAATGAGTGGGCGTTTAAATCTTAAAATACTGTTTTAAATAACCACAAAACTGAACACACAAGTCTTGTTACTGCTTCTTCAAATTCTTTTAGCTACTGAGGCTGAATTTTTACCCAAGTAATAAATCTAAAAATACACAAGCTACTCATCAAACAGCTCAGCAAGTTGGCACAGCCAATCACCACCTCCTACAGCAGCTTTCGTGCACTGCACCTCTCGGGCTGAAGTTGTGGTTGGAATCACAAGGAAGCAAACTGCCCAACAAAGACAGTTTCTAAGAAACTCTTGCTAATGACCTCACATGGGATAAAACCAAGCAATTGCCTCTTTGGAGAGGCACACGTGGGATAGGTATTGTAGCCTCCTTAGAATGAATCGTTACATAGATAATGAAATTGATAATCAAACTATTGACTGAAGCCATACAACGCTAAAATATTTCTGGTGGAGAGAGAGGAGCCTGCCCTATCTATTTTAAAACCATACAGGAGCATCACTAAAACCATTAAGGAACCATAGGGATGCTAATATCAAAAGAGATCTTCACTTGTTCTTTAATCACCGTTTTCCAGGTAGAAGCGTTTGACTTGCCTCATTTATAAAGTTCTTTGGAACTCTGTCCCTGCAAGGAAATGGTTTATTTTTACAACTGAGAACTATGGATTGGATTTTCATATAAGCTTGTCAAAGTAAAGCCTTTACCTGAAAATTGCCATTTAACTGAAACCAAGGACAATCCTGCATTAAACCTACACAGGGTTTCACTCACTGACTTGCAATAGAAGATTTGATCTTTTAAGTTTGAATGCCAGGGATGTAGGAATTTAAAATTCATTTCAACTGTTGGGTTGTTTTGGTTTGTTTCAGGTTTCTTTTAAGTGTCAAGTACAGCTTTATGAATAACTCTCAATTCTTGTGCTGAATGACAATAGGATTTTTCATGGGAAACACCTAGGGTGAACACTATTAAAGTTTTCAAGCAAATTGTTTTCAAGCTGTGGAACCCTATGGCTAACACCATCGACTCAGTGAATTATGAGGAGCACAAGTGTATGATTGGAATCCCATTAAAACCATGTTGTAGGAATTTATAAATATGCTCATTTCTCTCATCTGAATTACCACACAGTACATGAAGATGCAAATTTAGGAATCATTATTGACATCAGTGGCTCCTCAGTTTTAACACCTAGCAATAGTTTCTCGGAAGAAAACAAGGATTTTCAAGCTAATACCTTTGGTGAGCCATTTTAGAGCCTGCTCTACAGCTACAGATAGCAACACAGCAAAGACAGCAAAATGAATGCCAATCACTACAGTCAGGGTGATTTTACATGAAAGTTGCTACAGGCTTTTAGCCAAGGTCACCAACTTCTTATGCTACTCACTCCGAGCAGTAGTACCCCCAACAACACTGCCAGACGCAAGGTCCTTCCACAGACCTGAAAACCAGCTACAGGGCAGCTGAAAGCCTTCCTTGGAACCTGCACCAGCAAGAAGACTGGGTGGCACTCACTTTGATGTTCAAATAAAAGAGAGACTGAACAAATGTCAGGTACCCACTGAGAATTGGGAGCGACTCACAGCAGCGAGCACTGAATGAACCCCACACACATGACAGCTTCAAGACTAGTTTAAGTGGGATGGGTTTTGGGGTTTTTTTCATAATCCACTAGACATAGCTTTCAAACATGCTTCAGTCTTTCTTCTGATACACAGGCAAAAGCTGAACATGCTCTAGCTGTGGCTCCTAGAGTAACAACTCAGATTTGCCAGGTTGCTCCCTCCAGAACAGCAAAAGGAGACCAGAGACTCACAGCCTTTCTACAACAATCCTGAGTGGCAGTGACATAACACAGCCCCAACTCCTAATACCAGTTTTGTTACTCCCCTCCCACACATAGGTTTCTATGCATCCTCCCCCAGGAGCATGTCTCAGTGAAGATGTGAGAAAGCCTGTAGCTTCCCTTATCTTTGCAGTAGTGCAACACATCTCTGATCTAGCACAACCATATCAGAAGCACTTGGAACAGAAAGCGTTGCTCCAGCAGACACACAGCACCTTAAAGGCCATCAAAAACTGTCTTGTTCTAAGTTGGTAAAATGATGTCAAACAATAACCTCTGTCAGAGCACCATCAGAAATTATCACGCAAGTCTTCAGGGAAGAGGCACTTCTTGCCATAGTAAACAAATGGCAGCTGGCAACTTTAATCCCCATTCTTCCACAGTCTAGGTCGAACAGCAGAAACATTTACAGTCCTGATGAAGGTAGCACAACCAACACTTTTACACAGACCTTTTTATAACAGAATATAAATTGACATTTGATAGCATGCAATATTTTTCTTGGCCTAACAAAGTTCTGCCTGATCCAAACCCAGATTGTCTCTTACCCTTCATTAAAACGATACTAAATTTTAGTAGACAGGATTACAACTGTTAGTTTGGAAGGCTAGAGAAAGCTGACTTGTTTCTCATTTTGTGTAGCTTTTACTATGTATCTTTCAGCCATGAACAGTTACATTCTCTTTCAAAAGAGAATGCTCAACAGAGAGTAAGTGGTCTTTATGAAAAATCAAAGGCAACGATACTTTAATATGCAAATAAGTGTAATGCTTAGCACACAAAATTAGTCCCAATATAGTAATATATCAGTTTGGAAAAAAAAAAAAGTTAGAAATAATTTTATTTGAGCAATCCAAAGTCAGAACAGAGAACTCTATACATTAAGTTAGAGTATTACAGCCTTTCCACCCTCCTTTCAAGAACAACAAAAACAAAAACCAAACCACAATCCTGTAATCCTTTAATCTGCAGACTCCCTTTCTGCACCTTCCCCCAGCGCTGAGGTGCCACGGGCATTAATTCAGGCTCGGGATCCACCAGGCCAAATGCCTGAGGAGGTACACCTGTGACACCCCGCAGACAGTTCAACAGACTCATCTCCAGAGGGTTGGGGGTGCGGGGGCCACCCAGTTTTTCCTGAGTTTCGAGACCACGTTCAAGAAACCAAACGGCACCGGCACCCAATCAGTACGGTTAGCCTTAAAGCAGTCTCTGGTGGCTTTAAGGATAACTGAAGGTGACCGGTGCTGCTGCTGCTGAGTAAGAGGGGACGGGGTAAAGGTTTCTGTGCACCTGCCTCAGCCCGCGGAGCCCCCAGCCCGTCAGCCCGAGGAGCCGCCAGGAAGGCGTGCAGAGGCCTGGGCAGGCCGACCTGCCCCTACACGCAGAACACATGCGTGAGTTTAGCTCTTCCACCCACCCCCATCAAGACAGACGGATTAGATCCTAATCTGAGACCTCTAATTACAGCGCAGCGCTCCGCCGAGGCAGCGGAGACCCTCGCCCGCACCGCCAGGCGGGGAGGCGGCCCCGGGGGGATCCGGCCTGCGCTGCCGCTGCGGTGCAGCCCTGCCGTGCCGTGCCCGAGAGGCAGCTGGGCACGAACCAAGCGCGACGGCAGCCCCTCAGGCTGAGCCCGGGCGGACGGGGCCGCGGTACTCACCGGACATCCTGCGGCAGGCGGGGGCCGGCCGGGCAGGGGCACGGCCCAGGCCCAGGGCGCCCACCTCCGCCGCCGCCGCCTCACCTGCTCGCGGCGGGCCCGGTAAATCGCGAAATGGGATTAGCCTCTTTCCTGCTGAAGACAGTGGTAGGTGAATTACATTCGCAGGCACTCCTGCGCGGCGGAGCCACGGCATTAGCGGCACAGACCATTTGGGAAGGTTGGCGCGACCCACCTCGTTCCCTTTCCCCCGCTCCCGGCTCTACTGCAACGGGGCCAGCCTCCCCCTGCCCCGCCGTGAGCCCCTGCAGCGCCCTGCCCTCAAGGCAGGGCAGAGCCCCGAGAGCCGCCGCCTAACAGGGGTCCCCGCACCTGCCCGCCGCTACCGGCCCGCCCGCTCTTGGCGCCCCGAGGAGCGGCGGCGGCGCCTCCTGGAGGAGCGGCGCGGCGCTCCCGCCCCATTGGCCGCTGCGGGGCAGCGCCCACCCCGCCCGCCCGTCGCGGGCTGCGGCGCCCCGTGGAGCCCTCCCGTCATGGCGGGGGAGGAGAGGGGCTCTCCGACTCCGTCCCGTCGCGTTCCCTGAGCGCCGCCCTCGGGGGCTGTGGGTTTCCGAGGGACCTCCAGAGATCCTCCCTCAGGCGCCCGATAGGCTGCCTGCGCGCCGCCCGGGGCAGTTGGGGAAGGAGTGGGACCTCCCCCCATACTCCCTCAACCCCGCTGTCGTAGCCAGGCTCCCTCCCTGGCGAGGGGCAGCGTCCGGCCCCTGTGTGGGGCTGAGCGGCGGCTCCGGCCGACGTAGAAGAGAAGAGCGAGCCCCGTGTCTGGGAGGGAAGGAGGGCCTCGCACCCTGGCTGTGCACCCTCCGCGCCTGGAGCTGGGAGCGCACGGGCCTGCGGGGGCCGGAGGGTGCCGGCAGCAGGCTGACATAACGGGGGCGTCTGGGCAGCCCCCGCTCCTTCGACTGCAAAGCCCCAGGGCAGAAACGGAGAGGAGGAAAGATAAACTGGGTGGGGGGGACGGGACGCACGCCCACACGACACGACACGGCACACACTCTACAGTGCAGCCCTTTGAGGAAAACCTCATCACCTTCGGAGGTGAAGACTGCAGAGGGTGGAACAGAAAGACCTGGAAGCACGAGAAGGGTGGCCCTGTCGTGGCTGAGGGTGGCCCAGGCACGGGGAGGCACAGTGAGTTCAGAATGTGCCCCTGAACCTCTCTCTGCAGCCCCCATAACCCCTTCAGACACACACAGCCCAGTAACTTTGCACCCAAATAAATATATGGATTCAGGGGGGTTGTGCTATCCAGAGTTCTAAATATGTTTTCACACACACACATATATATGTGCATATCTATTCACGCATATTGACACAGTGTATCTCTGCAAAGTAGCTTTATGCTGACCTGGTTCACTAGAGGCATCTTTGTGTCAAACGTCTCTGTGACCAGCAGTAGGTGCTTAGCAGAGGCCAGTGATTTAAGGCAGTGTGCCACTGAAGAAGGTGCACACACCTCTACTACAAATTACATCTTAATTTCCAGCAGTTTGCAAGCGATCCGCTGCCCAATTGTGCACGGCCAGTCCGTAACACAGCGCAGTTTGTTCTCTCTCACGCCGGGAGCATCCTACAGGCCCACTGGAGAAGGGCATGTCACTGCTCCGGCAGTGTCAGAGGTGTTTAGGGAAGGAAAGATGCAAATGAACAGAAAGTTTCATTTATCCTGTGGAAACAAAGTTCTCAGGAAGCGTGTTCATCATCTGCTTGTATGGGCGGGACAAGTCAACAACCTGCTCATGAGTAGCAGGGTTGCTACTGTAGGTAATTTCATGGGCAGATCTATTTCAAGTGGGGGACTTTATGATCAACAAAAGCATCATCTTGGTAGTAAAAGTGATTCCTACATTTAGACAATTTTCTGTTTTACTTGTGTACCAGCAATTTTTTCACAATCTGGTATAGAATAGGCTTTAAATATCAGAGCAAATAATACATACTGGAGTTGTAATGGTCTGACTGCCAGTTTATATTCCTTCCTTCCCCTCCAGATATAAAAGCATTAGAGCTTCTTTCCATTAATCCCCAATTAACTGAAGTTATTGTTACAAGTATTAAAAATGCTAACAGCAACAGCACCAACCTAGTCAAAAGGGAAATTAACACTAAGAAGTGTGCCTGCACACTGGTATGTTGGTTGTATGTTGATGTAATTAGAGCAAAGGTGCTTTAGAGAGTTAAATACTTGGTTTTATCAGTTTACAGGTTGAGGGGGTTTGCTCAAATTCGCCATAATAAAATCTGCTTTTATGCCTGATAGTATTGACAAAAGTAAGAAATAGTTTTGAAAATATTATGAACAAATTTAAATAAATCATAATAATATTTCAAGAGCAAAACTGCTAATAATGCACATAGATCCTTCTCTGGACACTTGCTCCTGGAAAAAAAATTAATTCTTAAGCTGGTTTCTTTTTTTACCCTTAAGTCTTCAATTCAAAGCACTTCCTTCTCTTCCCTAGTGGGACACAGATTAATATGTATAGAAATGGTATCAGCCAACGTATGTCCCTGAAAGTAACAAACAAACCAAGCACAACTCAGATCATTTTAGATAAAACACAGTACGTGTTTCTTGATTTTCTTAGAGAAAGAAGCAAAATACTTAATTTTATTGTTAAATGAACAACTGAAGTGGAAACCGCCAAACATTTTAACATTTTATTAATCAGAGGTCTTTGTCTATCTGGCAAAATATATATCAATCTGTCTTAACTATGAACATGGAAAAACAAGATTTTAAAAGAAATATCATGAGTCCTGGAAAAACATATTCATTCATTCATAATTTCAAACTTATAACCACAAAGTTCCTCATTTGCTTGTGTGTTGCCAAGATGTTTTGATATTTAAACCAATGTACATTATACTTTCTTACTTTTAGGATCAAAAAAGACATAATGGTAATCTCCTCTGCAACTGACATATATCCATTTGAAATATAATTTAGATAGAATAGTATTTTATTTTATGACAAGAGTACTTTTTCAGATGATGTCTTTCTCATGATAGTTTAATAAACACAAAATCATGTTTTCCTCCATTTACATGGAATTATAGTAAGAAAAAGCATGTTTCACCTACAAGACAAAGACAAAAGCACACCATTTCCCTCTATGCCTTAAAGAGCTAGCTAAAATGGCTGTATTACAGAATTAAGTCAATAAACTACTAGTTTGGCTGGCTTTCATCTGCTTTTCATTCATTTGCTAGCGTATTGATTTAGTTAGCTAAATGAAAGCAGAGAGATGGGAAAAGTGTTAGTTTTAGTTGATAGATTTGTCTACATAAGGAGATTAGTTAGCACAGCAAGGTTGAGCAGGAGCAAGGGAAAAAGATGAAACAGCCTTGCTAGCAAAGCTGTATCAACCATACCTCTGTATGTGTATGAAGTTTGAAAGTTGCTGTGAGATAGATTTTATAGAACAAAGTGTCACAGACTTGTTCTAAATGATTCTGAAAACTTTGTACCTATTCTCCTTTTACAGAGATTATGAACAATATGGTAAAAGAAAACAAACAGCCTGCCAGATTCATGTCTTTCAAGGCTCCTACGTTTTCAAGAAAAGAAACTGAATTTACCTCAAATTCCAGTTCCTGAGAAGAGTTGAACACCATTTCAGCAATAAATAAATACATAAATAAATAAAATCAGCCTATGTTCCTCACATTTTTATTTTTTTAAACAGCCAAGGTACATATTCTTTTCCCGATATATTTTTAAATGAAGAGTGAATATACCATCTGTAGCTCTTAGCATTTTGCTGGTATTCAGATATAAATACACAATAAAGGCATTCAAATTTTTAATCCTTTATACAACAACAAATTTTCTGTAAACATGACAGTACAGAAAAACTAATGAAACTCAACATGTATGAATGGAAATAGCAATTTCCTTATTCTATCAGGAGGATTAACTCTTTTAGCTTATTTTGAAAACAGAGAAAAAAAGTTTGGTGACTCAAATGCTCACAAACCGAAATCTTTCTATTTTTAGCTTACATTATACTTGAGTTCTTTGTGGGTCAGATAGTTCAGTGCCATCCCAAGTCATTCTAAGCACATCTCTGATGACGTAAAGCTCAAGATGTGAAAGCGATGTCAGGTAAAAGAGTAGGATTGCAATGTCTCAGCAGAAGGTTCATTAGAGGAAGATTTTCTTTTGTCAGAATTATAAAGCAGAAAAAAATTTTCGTATCTGTGGGCTGAATGTCCCTGACCACAGGAGCCTGTGATCAGAGGGGAGATCTTCTGTCAGCAGTTTAAACTGTAGCCCCACCTGAAAAATGAAGATTGAACATTCAGCATTTCCACCATGGATGCCTGTTGCCAGCTCTTCTGGGCTCTTTTTTGGCCCAGTCTTTTGGAGGCAGCAGGTGAGAACCTCATATCCCCAGAGACATACAGACAGCCTTCACTTTTCCAGAGAGGGCTACAGGATCACTGAACTGATGCTTTAGTTACACCTCAGCCATAGAAACAGCCGGCAGTAACTGACTGTCAGACTCTGAGGGCACACACAACCTCATGGCCCTGATCAGCCTCCCCAGAGCATCCCATTTTCCCCGTGTAACCCTACTGAGCCTTGTCCCAGTGCCCAACCAGCAGCAGCCACCTTGGGCCCCACTATGGCAGCCCCAGGCCAAGGCTTCCTGAAGGAAGCTCCGGGGGATCCCAGATCTCTGAGAAATGCCTGTGAAGCTTCTCCCTAGACATCCTATGTTTCACTCGAGTCTTAGCTGTTAGTCCTATTATGGAACAAATGAAATTAATTAGAGGTTTAAATTGACCTCTGTGGCAGCTAAGGCCAGGGCTGGGCTGTTGCCATATTTCCTTCATAAAGCGCTGTAACATCAGGTCACGTTATCACTTCCTGTACTGGTTCTTGCTGAAGAACATTAGTTACCAGTATCTCTTTCAGACTAATGAGGTTTTTTGGCACAAGTGTTTCAAACACCATCATCCCTGACCTATTTCTGCCCCCACTGAAATTGTAAAATTCCCATCTACTCCAGCACTAAATCAACTCTGAAACCTGGAAACTAATCCAGTCTTACCGCGTGGTTTGAAACAAAGTTTCTTGTTCTTGTAAGCAGAGTAGGCTGCTATCGATCCAACAACTAATATTACAAAAGCAGAAATTATAGGAGATGTAACTCCAGCTATTAATTCGGAGTCTGTGGAAAAAAGAAAGAGAAATTGTTTGATTTAAGCATATTCTTTACCCAGGTGTGCTTTTGCCAGCCTATGAGGATTGTTTGGTGAAACATTGGAAATTCATTAAACAAAATTAAGCAGACTAGGAATTTTCTTAAACTACAGCTAGTTTGAAAAAGGTGTCTTAAAGCCTAATATAGTATATATGCTACTTCTATAAGGCTAATATTTTCTTACTATGTTATGATGATTGGAAATAAATTATAGAATAAACTATTTACTATACCCGTGTTTCCTCCACGATTGAAATGATGCTCCTCTTCTCCTGGAACAGAGGGTGAAGTTTCATCAAGAAATGTTTTTCATCTTGTTTTGAGAACAAAGTCTTTACTCAGCAAAGCGATTCCTTACAGAAAGATCAGCAGGACTGTGAGAGAGGAGCTCCCCTTCCAGTCCTCACAGACAGCTGCACTAGCTGGAGGAATAACCCTCCATCCCCCAGACACTTGGGTTTTGGAGAATAATATTATCTTCTAAAAAAAGGTTAATACTTAGCACTTGGTATTAGGCTGATTTGATAAGTAAGGGGGAGGCCTGTATGCTCTGGCTATTCTCTACTGCCAATCAAATGATTTACCATTTAAGTCGAGATCATAGGTGCAGTACATCTACTTTCAGTTATCAGCAGAAGCCCCTTGCTTTGGGCCTGTCCTAGCTGAATTCAAAGCGATTCACCCTGCAAAGCTCTGGCATACACCAGGACTCTACAAAATGTTTTGGACTATATTTCAAGTTTGAACTTCAGGCTCAAAGCTGTGGTGAGTGAAGAAGGCTAACTAAATAAAAACAGCCATCTTGTCTTATACCTTCAGAGTCAAACAGATTATGGCTAAAGCAGAACCAGCCAGCTCCATGTTACAAGTATTAGAGAGAAGCTGCAAGGAGAATTGCCAAATAGTACCTGCAATGTGCGGTGGTAAAGGCTTTCCGTCAAGGAGATCCGAGTCATCAAAACCTCCTGCAAGATAAAGATTAGGGTTGCTGTTGCAAAATTATCTGGTCAGTGGTAGCCCCTTCAGATCCTTTGTCCAGTCTTTTTTGAGTGCACTAGGGAGAGACCTTTGAAATCCTGGCCTTGACAAGGCAGATGGGTCAGGTGTCTTGCACTGAATTGTCACCTATTTAAATTCACCTGGTGAAACTGTTGGTGTCTGCTTGTTCTGCATCTGTATTGGCACCTGTGGGATGTGTGTGGGCTTGAACTCTCAGTAGCACAAATCTCCAGTGATTCCTGGAGGAGGAAGTCCTTCCCAGGGAATACTCCAGAAGGACCGGTAGACGGCTCACCGCTACATGCCAGAAGTAAATATGGGCTACATGGTGGTAGCTGGGATAGATGTTCCACTTCCACTTTATTTAAGTGAGTGTCTGGGACCACCCTCAAAAGGAATACAGGCTTATATCCATCTCCCACCTGTTGTATGCCCCAGGGCCATCTTAGATGTGCATCTTAGTATGGATTTGAACATAGGCTCCTCCATATCCTGTGGCTAGATGTCAGGTTTGAACCTGAGCATGGCTCAGCATATACATAGCCAAAATGAAAAGGCAAAAAAGATGAATGTTGGTCTCATGCCACTTAGGAGTCAACATCCCACACTCTGGGCAGACAGAAAAGCTTTATTATCCCAACACTAAAACTCAGAAAATCTTCCCAAACATGGACTCAGGAACAGTGATTACAAAAGGGAGATGGAGAGAAGGGATGATAAAAAACTATTAATAAAGGCATAAGAGAGTGAATTATTCAAAACATCTGCCATGAACAGCTTGTAGTGCTGGATTTTCTTAGGATAAAATGTTCTTACCAGAATTACTATAGCTTCCTGGTCGTGGTGGAAGAGGTGGGTATAAAGGTTTTCTTGAGTCACCTGTTGATAATTAATATCGTTAGATGGTTAGATGGGCAAAACTGAGAACTGTAAATAAAGAGTATGATAATCTGAGATTTTATACCCATTTCTGAGTTGTGCTCTTATGAATTAAGTCACTAGTTAAAAAGTCTGAAGCACTATACCAACAACTAGCAAGCAATTAAAACTAATTAGAAAGTGAAAAGGGAATATATTCAAAATTAAAATGAGAGAAGAATTCATAAAAACATTGAAGGACAGTATTTCATGTATTTCTGGCAAGCACTAACACTGTTCAATGCTTACACCTGGGAAGCACAGGGTGCTACTGTATGTTCGATGCTGCAGTCATGCAGAGCCGACAGGGGAGCTGGTGTTCTGGGCTGGGCAGGAGGCAACAGGCTATGTCTGTGCCATCAGCAGGTACCAATAGGTTCTGCAGATTAGTTTCACCTAACTGATGCTGATTTTATCTAATGCCTGATGAATATTCTCCTCCTCATCAGTGCAAAATGAACTCAGACTTCAGCTCTGGTTAGGACTTTGTGCTGGTATTTGGCCTTAATTTTTTTCCGAAGTATTAGAAAGAGTTGTATTGGATAGAGTGGGAGGCCTGATGGTTAATAGTAGTCTTCAAATTGTATATGGAGTGCTGGAGGAGCAGGACCTGACTCATGCCCAAACCTGACAAAGGTAACATCCAAGGCTGTTGCTCTGCATATATAGAGTAGGTCACCACTTGCTGTCCTTTCTCCAACCAGTTCAGTAGCATATTTAACTGTTCTTATAGCAAGACAGTGAGTTTACCTCAGAATAAATCAAAGTTAAGTCACAGATATAAATACTAATTTCCCTCCCCCTCCTTAAATCTTTCTTTCACCTTCAATATGTGCCAGATGCCCTTTTCTCATGTTTTCTTCTTGCCAAGCTACTAACTCTAATGCTTCTGTTTGTGAGTAACATTTAGGTTCTGATTCAGCAAACCATTCAGATATATGCTTAACTTCACATGAGTACAGCACTCTGCAGTCAATGGGGTTTAGGTAGGGTCTTAAAGCTTTGCAGAATCAGACTTTGCCCAGTTAATTATACTTGATAGAAGAGACTTGTTCTGTTCCAGCTCCCTGTGTGACAAACTAAGGCTCACCATGGCACAAAGGCAGAAAACTCCTGATCCCATTATTTCTATTACGATGCTGCACTTAGTCTTCCCTAAGCATAAGAAGATACATTCTATGGCATAGCTAGTGGGGAAAAAAACTCTGCAGAACTATTGATAATGAAGTACATATAATTAGTCCCGTTATATTGTGTATGAATTTCAATTAAGAACTTCAACTGAAAATGGAGCAAAGAGAAAAACAAACAAGGGAAGCATCATTTACCACCCTCTGAATGAAAAGGTTTAGTGAAGGTACTTAAGGTATTCATTAATAATTTAATCGACATACTAAACCCACCCTCTCATAAAAACTTACCAGAATGGAACAATTAGTACAAGCAGGAGGAAATAATGGTATAACCATGGGAATTGTAAACAAAATTAGAACCATCTTTATAAAGTGTGAGCTAACATGCCATTCAAACACAGGCGTGAAATGGCGGGGGTGGGGCTGAAATGCTGAAAGCCATGGAAATGGGAATAAGAACAGTGCAAAAGGTATGGTTCTCTAAGACTGACACATGAGTAGACCACTGCAACTGGAGTCATAGTTCAGAGGTGCTGTTCAATGGGCCAAGCAGTAGTTTTTCTTTTGTATAGCCTTGATTCAAGTGACATTTTACATTTTGCTTCAATACTGCTTGCACTCTAGATAATTTCAGCACACAAGAACCTGTTTCCAGAGTGTAAACACATCCTTGACAGACCTCCAAACAAAATGTGGTGCAAAAATTCCCCAAAGTCAAGGATTTAATATGCCTACGCAGCTCAGGACAGTATGGTGACTACTTCCCGGGTCAAGTCTGGGTGTTATAGAAGTACCTGGAAACAACAGCAAGGTACAACAGCTGAGAGTACTCACCTCCTCCAAGAGCATCTCCTAAATGAAGATCATTGTCTGAAAATGAAAAAGAAGGAGGTGTAGAGAAGTGAGTGCCACACAGTTCTTGAGAGAAGGGAGAGATTTTTTAGGCTTTTTTTTATAGAAAATGAACAACTGAATGTTTGACAAGCAGATGTTTTTCAGGTCAGGCGTGCAAACTCAAATAAGGTATTCAACTTTTCTTGAAAACTCTTTCAGAATTTAATATTTACCCACAAAATAAGTGACAAATGAGACCATATTTCCCACTCAAAATATAAATAATTTATTCCTACTTTAAATAAGCCGGGAATTAATCTCATAGTAGACTCAAGATCAATACCTTTTTACTATCCTTGCAATTAGCTATGTTAAAATATTAAAAAGTGCCTATTTTTCAAATATGCTTATTAGCATTTTGTCTGTGGCTTAAACTCATATATGCATGCTTTGCTCAAGGGTGATTTGTTGAACTGAAAAAACTGAATACCCATTTCAAGAACAAATACTGGGAAGTAATAAACCTACTTAGGCAGAGGGAACTGGGTAAACTAATTTATGTAAAGGTCATGATGACATAAAAAAATTTGCTTTGGGTGATCATATACACCCCTCTGAGGTTGGGTTACAGCCTGTTTTTCTTTGGCTGAGCTATAAAAGTTGTAAAATATATTTAAACATCTGTGTGCTCATGTTATGCAGTGAATCAACAGGTTATTGCCATTCCCCCAGCACTGTAAATATGTCTCTATAGCTGGGATGGAATTTTCTTTCCAATCAACAATTTGTCAATGAGTTGCAGATACATAAAGAGGAACTCTTATTTCCACCATGCAGGCATGGGTATGAGTAGACATGTGATATTTTAGGGTGTGCGTGGAATGATGGGGAGCTCTGAGAGGTCACGGAGTAATAGACAGAAATACATTACATGGATGTCATAACTCCAAGGATCCCTTTCTTGCTCTTTATAAACGTGGAGTGCTGGAATGAATCAGAAGGGATGGCAAAATCTACCTGAATTTTTATAATGATGCTTACTGCCACAGAAAATAAAATAGACGACTTTTTTTTTTTCATTATAGTTGTGTCAGAAATGCCAGCACCCAGGAAAATCCATCCAGATCCATCATTGTGCAGAGGTCTGCCTTCATGTGTTCTTTATATCCAGAGGGAGTGGGAAGCTGCTTTTGCACAGCATCTGGTCTAATTTTTGTAACAGCTCAGGAATACTTTGATGTCACTGGGAAATCAGGCAGGAAAATAATCAAATTCATGCTACATGACTCAGTTTGTTCTTATCAAGCCAGGTGCTGATCCTGCCTGAGTCTGGCCAGCAGAGAGCTGTGTTTCAAAAATACCATCACATGTCAAATGCTAACACTGTAAGAAGCAATAAATTGCAAACTGGATTCAGTTTGTTACCAAGATGAAGAATTCAGGTAGAAGTCAGAGTTTCCCTCTGGAAGGTTTCATGCAGAGATGTGTTACGGAAATGTTGAAGCTGGTATAAATGAAATACAAATGGAAATGTGCACGTGTATCCAGGGATCAGCAGTAACAGCAGAGCAAAGGGTTAAAAGAGCAGACATAAGGGTCACCATTCCCAGCAGTAAAATTGAGGAATGTGTTGTTTCTGTCAAAGCCAACAGGCCCATGCTCTGATAAGAGGACAGCCCAGACAACTTGTCAACAGAGGAAAAGCAGAAGGGCACTCTGAAGCCAAGGGTTGCAGCGTATCACCTATTCCATTCTTTTTCCTGCTTGCTTACTCAGAAAATAGACTGTGGATATAGTCTGTGTACCCCCAAAAAGGCAAAACACGACAGTGGGCAGTAAACTGGCCTAGGGTTCAGAGACGTTAAAGTAAACAGGATTATGAGGCAAAGGATCTCCTCATAACAGCTGACGACTCCTAAAGGGTGCATAAACTAGCCTGACCTTTCTGATCCAGGAGAACCACAGAGAAAGGTTAAGGACTCGATAGTTGGCATACCTTGTCCTGTGTTGCACATGATGCTCACCAGACCACCTGAGCATGCATGTTGTGGCGCTCCTGAGTATGTGGGTCTGAGTGTATGGCTGAATTAAATCAATGGCAGGATGAATGTGAGTGGGTAAAATCAACTTATTTAGAGATTTTGTCAATAAATTACACCTTTTCCTTCCATAAAATTCCTCACTGAATTTTGTTACACTAGATGGGAGGTGCCTACAGAAGACCTTCAACAGAGGCATGTGTTCCTGTGTGGGAATTGATGCCCAGAGGATGCGGCCTATACAGTAACTGGCTCCAGTTCAACTGAAATCATCATCCGGGCCAACCTCATTTCTCAATGATACTGGCTGAATGAGACATAGAAACTCTGAGATTAAGATGAAGCATCAGACAAATGCTAGGACATACTTTTTTATCATCTTTCTGCACATTTCCAAAACCAGTTATAGATTCTAACACTGAGGGGATTTCTAAGTAGTTTGAATAGCTTTTTAACTCCTTGCAATCCTCTTCAGTGCTGAAAGAGATTCCAAAATGATCTGGAAAACATGGGTTTCTTCATTCCCAAGAATTAGTGAAGTAGATTCAGGCAAAGCAGATAATCATCTGACTGTCGTATCTCTAATGGATTTATGAGACCCTAAAAATCGACTTCTTTTCACCTGCCTGAGGCACCTTCCCTGTAGTTACTAGCATCTCTAGGTCAGCTTTAAACTGATGATAGTCTTTCAGGGCACAATTCAAGTAAACTGTTTCAAATGTCTGTATTATGATTAGAACCAATCCACATTTAGGATTATTTGAGTTGTCCCTAGACATGTTGATTTCTCAACCACTGACTTCAGAGGAATAGCTAAGGACAGATAGCTAATTGGACTGCAATGGCTTAGCAGTACTTTACAATAGATACTTCTAATCTAGGCTGAACACAGATTTTCTTTGCCAAATGGAGTGGGAAGGAAGAATGCAACCATTACAGGATTCAGTAGCCACCACTTTTGCCAAACATTGCCTTGCTTGTTCAAAGAGCAAACCTGAGAATCATGTGGAAAACGTAACTGTTTTTGTATACCTAAAGACTCCTTTCAACGTTTGTCCAGAAAAAGACTGAAAGTCGTAGTATGGATGAGTGTTATCCAGCATTTCCCAATTTGAGCATTTTGTTTGATAGAGGGAAATTTATTTCAGTGTAGTTTACATAAAAAATGTCTATGCTATCATAAAATATTCCGTCATATAGACACATGTGTTTTTGTTGGTGTTTGGGGTTTTCAGTAGTAATGAGTGTTGATTGGAAATAATAATTTGTTATTTTCAGGACTACAGCTTACATCTTTCAGCCCTCTCCACTTTTCAGAGCCTTTTTTTGCTTTCTAAAACAGGTGACTGCAGCAGTCGATGTCAGTTAATATTAAGTAAATACACAGGGAGGAGAAAGAATGCCCAAATTCTTTCTGATTCTTTTCCAAGTCTGCTATCAAGCATCATGAATGTGTCTGGGAAGTTGCCCAATGTAAAAGGACATGGGAGTGTTGGTCGACAGCCAGCTGAACATGAGCCAGCAGTGTGCCCAGGTGGCCAAGAAGGCCAACAGCATCCTGGCCTGTATCAGAAATAGTGTGGCCAGCAGGAGTAGGGAAGTGATTGTGCTCAGCACTGGTGAGGTTACACCTCCAGTCCTGTCTTCAGCATTTGGCACCTGATTACAGGAAGGACACTGAGGCCCTGGAGCATGTCCAAAGAAGGGCAACAAAGCTGGTGAAGGGTCTAAAGCACAAGTCTTATGAGGAGCAGCTGAGGCAACTGGGCTTCTTTAGCCTGGAGAAGAGGAGATTGAGGGGAGACCTTATCACTGCCTACAACTACCGAAAGGAGGTTGTAGCCAGGTGGGTGTTGGTCTCTTCTCCCGAGTAACAAGTGATAGGACAAGAGGAAATAGCCTCAAGTTGTGCCAGGGGAGGTTTAGATTAGATACTAGGATTTATTTATTTTTTCCCCTGAAAGGGTTATGAAGCATTGGAACAGGCTGATGGTGAGTCACCCATCCTGGAGGTATTTAAAAGGTGTGTAGATGTGGTGCTTAGGGACATGGTTTAGTGCTGGACTTGGCAGTGCTAGGTTAATGGCTGGACTTGGTGGTCTTAAAGGTCTTTTCCAACCTAAATGATTTTATGATTCATTGAATATTTATGCTAAAATAAAAGATAGTTTAAAAAATTAGAACAGTTGCCAACTGTTAGCAAAAGTTACCCATGGTTAAATTCCTCAGGGAATTCAGGAAATAAAATCCCATTTGTGGCCAGTCCTGCTCTAAAGCCTTCCTGGAAGCAGTAAAGACACGTAATTGGCAGCCATCAAAAGAACACTTACTTTACATACTGAAGACAGCTAGTATTCATCCAAATCATCACAGCTACAATATATTAGCCCATATGATCAATATTATCACAGGAAGCAGTTTCTACATATCTAAAATGAGTGATGACCCATAATCTTCATTACTCACTCGGCATAGGCTTTGTCGGTATCCTGATGACTGTAGGCTTCCTGGTGATTATGTCATCTGTGGGACAGAAGGACATACCAATGAATGGTAACAGCTGAAACTTTTTCAACTTAACAAAAGAAAGTAGCTGCAGATATAGAGACCTGCATTCAGTAAATCTTTATTCATCATGGCAGAAGATAAAAAAGATGAGATATGTTTTCAAAGTCTTTTTTTTTAATTGCCTTAAAGGCATTTTTTATTATATGACAGAAACATCAAAATCTAGAATTTCCAAGTTCTGTATATCATTAACTTAAGTACTATCTGCTTCATATTCCAATCCTCAGGGAAAAGGACTGGAAATAATAAAGCTTAAGCTATTATTATTGTGTCTAAATGTCATAGTAAAACAAAGATAGATGATCTACCTACCTGGGTGATCAAGAGCATCAGCTAAATCAAAATCACGTTGACCTAGAAGAACAGGAACAGCAAGAAAAAGATCAAGTCAGTGGGTAGGTTTCTGTGACCTCCAGCTCTGGGGGCTCTGGACAAAGCCAGAACACCAATAAGAGGCAAAAGAAAAATTCACGGGAACAGGAGCAAGCACAGAGCAAGGTGTTAGCTGTTATCCCTCTGCCATGGGGTCCTGATGACCATGTGAGGTGAGCTCATTTAATTCCAAGAAGCTCTTCATTCAGGTGGTGCAAAGGGGAGCTGCTCTCTCACATTACCCTTACTCAGCCAGGGTGCAAACATACCTCTGAAGAACACAGGTCACCTGCTGCAGAGAATGAGGGCCGCTGCCAGGAGATGGCTGGAAGTAGCGTTCAGCATAGTACTTGCAAACCAGGATCATTAGGTGAGAACTTTTAATATCTTCATTATTGTTTTCCTACTCAGCCTGAGAGAGCAGCTTTACTGCCTTGTGATCACTTGCAGCACGAAGCAACTTTTTTTTTCTCTTTTAATTCTTCCTGCAACATGTGCCAGCAGTAAGAGGTATAAAGATGTGTTTACCGAGCTTAGTTTCTGCTCTACTTAAAAAAAAATCTGAAAGGAGAGAAAAAACCCTTCCTGTTCTGTGTGAGGAGACAATGATGTCATTAAATGTCATGGCAGGACAATTAGCATCCTGATCTTTGATGTTAGCAGGTAAACAAAACTGGAAATTGTTTAAAATGTATTAAACCAAAGACTACGAGTTTGAAATGAACAAGCACAAGTATTCATGCAAGCTTTACTCTCCACTCTACAGTCTGCCACTTTCCTCTTAATACACAGCCTTCACAAAACAGCTCTTTGCAGAGTATGTACCCATTGGTTTTCAACTGGACTGAAACTGCAGTTTTCAGCAGACCTCACTGTGGAAGAGCTTTTACACAGTGAGGGTGACAGAGCCCTGGCACAGGCTGCCCAGGGGGTTGTGGAGTCTCCTTCTCTGGAGATATTCAAGACCCGTCTGGACACCTCCCTGTGTGCCCTGTCCTAGGGAACCTGCTTTGGCAGGGGAGTTGGACCCAATGATCTCTGGAGGTCCCTTCCAACCCCTATGCTTCTGCAATTCTATGATTCACTGCCCTCGTGCGTGCAGACCAAACTCCTGATCAGCCTGCACAAACCTGCAAAAAGCCCTGCCACACCATGACTTCCCTAAGCAGAAATGGTTTTTTGCACATACCTCTTGATCTGCACCTATTTCTTATCCTGTCTAAAAGACTTAATATATGTCTTCAGTGAAGTGGTTTTCTCTGTAAGTCTTCAACGCTTCACAGCAAGAAAGGCATCATTGTTCAAGTGGGGAAACAGGAACAGAGAGAGGCCAGCAGAGGTTCTCCAGCACTCTGAGTAGCCCAGCCCTTTCTTCTTGACAGGTGCTGTCCATCTTCATGGCATTCTTTCCAAAATAAAAGCTCTCAACTGTGTCTAAGAGCTCCTGGAAAGTTTAATTATTGGCAGTAAAACACTGTGATCCTCAGTTAAAAATCATCACGGAAGCATAGAGCAGAAAGGTATTGCTTCCCATGAGGATTTCCATGTAAGCCTGTGAACTTAATTATACTGGTGTCTGACAGAGAAGATAGAGCGAGGCTGGAATGCAAAACAGGGAATAGCTTCTAAAGCAAAAATGTCCCTATAAAATATTATGACAAACCTGTGTTTGGAAAAGAAAAGCAGGTAACAGCACAAAGCTTCTCCATTAATGTTTTTAGAACAGCATTTTATCTCTTATTTGGAGTGTCACCTCATCTGAAGTGATCTTAGAGTGTCACCTCTCCTTCCCTGGCCACTGGGACAACCCAGATAAATCCAGTAACCTTTGGTCTGGGTCCTTAGATGGGTAATATTCCAAGACCCTGACAGGTTATATTTTTTGTGAATCCATTAAAATGCATAATTATATAAATACATAGAGTTCACGAGATGCTTCCTCAGAAGATATTCCGTGCCAGAGCCCTGAGGGGCATCACCAGCCCTTACTGGCCCTGAGCCCCTGCCCATGGGCTGTCACAGCTGTGCTGTTGCCCAGCCATGGGACCATTTGACCCTGATGCAGATCCCTATCCGCATCCTGACATTGTCTCCACTTATATGGTCAAATTATAATTTTCTGAAGCACTTCTTAAGTGCCAACAATATGAGCAACTCAAGTTTGAATGTCCTTTAATTTTGTCCTCTGGATAAATAGTCATAAACAATCGGCATCCTGAGTGCTGCAGGAGGCTGCCTGACCCTCACCCTGCTGCTGCAGGATACTGCCAGCAGGATTCAGACCATTTCTCATCAGAGTGAGTCATCAGAAACCGTTTTGTAACCGCGAGAGCTGTTGGCCAGACCATCATCTCCTTTGTTACAGGTCCTGACATGCAGGAACTACCGATATGGAAAGCAGATAACAAAGTCCTGGGGCTGTAGAGAGAATGTGACACCCTCTTGGGAAGGAAGGTTCTGGAAAACTTCCAGGTAGAATATTCCTTGGAAGTTAGGGAAAAGAAAAAATTAAAAAAAAAAAAATAGAAGGAGGAATCTAATCAGAAAAGATTGTGGAATTCAAACAAGTTGATGCAGATGCTTCCAATTGCATGAGAACCAAAGCAAAGCTGCCTACTGAAACAGTGACTGATGCCCGCCCTTCTCCTGGACATTACAGGCATTCACCTCTCCTGTCATGTGTCAGCCCTGTTACTGAAAAGGTGGGAGAAGACAAGAGCCATTCTTTTGAGAACACAGCAAGGGAGGAGTAAAAGGCAACCACAGAAATTTTAAGAGGAGGAAAAAGAAGTGGGAAAATCCCCTGCAGGAATGATTCGAATTGATTATTTTTTAATTATTTCTCATGGCAAACCAAGTAATAAAACTAACAGTCACCAGCACCAAAAGACTGATTGAGAGTAAGGCAGCAAACTACACTGAAGTCTCTTTGGCTGTGTAAACATAAAACCGTGATAGATGAGCAGACTGTGTGTGGACATCTGTGCAGCATGGCAAATGACATTCCAATAAACCACAAGATTGCTTGGACTTCCATCCCGACTTCCTCTGACAATAACATCAAATGACCGCAAGGAGTAAGATTCTGTGGAGCAGAATTTTAAATGCTCATTACTGTTTCTGAGGCTGCACCTAGACATTTTAAGAATCTAATTTGGGAGGCTAACAGATGGTTAAATAGCTGAACAGCCCAGATTTCATCTGCAAAATGGTGGGTCTGAAAACAAAAACACATTAAGGACTCGGAGGATATTTAGCTCAATAGGAACTGCAGTCACTTCAGGGAACTCTGAAGATAAATGACAGTGGAAATAAATTAGTCAAGCTTCTTCACAGAACAAACAGACTGAAAGAAATTAATTTTCCACATAAAAAAATGAGCTCTTTTTTTTTTTTTTTTTGATCAGCTTCCATAATAGAAACAGCTGGAAATGTACTGATGAAAATGAGAATAAAAGAAATTTTAGTAGGGAGAAAACAGCTTCGTTCCTTTGGGTTCTTTTTTTTTTTAATTATTTGGTTGAGGGTGTTGTGTGTGTGTGGTTTTTGTTTCTTTAACCTGGATAAAATTATGAAAACATTTAGCTGTGCGGAGGTATTATCTCAGAATTATCCCTGTTATTACTGCTTTGGGCTAGTATGCTATTTCTTGGCATCACTTCTGGCCTTCCATCTGGGAGTATCCCTGTTTTTACATAGAAATGAAATTATTCTAATAGTGGTTACTGTTGGGTGGTCCACAGTGATTCATGACAGGGAATGTGAGGCTTGCAAGCTCCTGCCTGACACCATGGAACAGTCCTCATCAGCAAATGAGAAAACGCTCCGCTAAGAAAGCAGGCCTTCCAGATGGATATACAGTTTGCACGGTGAAAGGACCTGCTTTAATTATGTTTACACTAGTTGCTCAAATACAATGAATTGTACCAACAGCAGGAGTATTGCTGACATTGCCAGCCTTACACGGGATAAAATCCCTCATCTCCACCTAACACGTAGCTGTGCCTGTAAAAACCTGAAGCGTAGACCCGGCCTAAAGACCTAACAGTAGGCTTCTCTGTAGCAGCCAGACAGGGGAGAACAGACTCTGCAAAGCCAAGCATCAAAATGTGGTAGCTGAAGTTTCAAAGTTACTGTGTTTATCTTTACAGGCATCATTCTTTCGGGTAGGGCATTTCCTGTCATTGAGCCTTTTAAATATAATATGTGGAAGGCTGGTGAGGAGTTCAACTTGATGATCCTTATGGGTCCCTTCCAACTCAGGATATTCTGTGATTCTATGATTCTATGATTCTGTGATTCTATGATAAAATCCTTGTGAGTTCACTTGCTCTACGTTGGAGAGTATCTTGTCTGCAGTTTGCCACAGAGACATGGAGCCAGCTTTTAAGGAAGTTCCCTTGAATACAAGACATGTTCTACTGGAGCATGTGTGCATTTGATGTTCCCAAACTTTTTCCCATATTTGTTTTCTGAAAATGCGACCGAAATACCCACTCACTGAAAAGCAGACAGCAGCGTCTTTAGTCTACAGCTGAAAATGTGACCTTGTTAAATGCCTCAGTCACCCTTTAACTCTGAGACGATCCATCAGGAGACCCTGAGGTCCCATGGTTTTTGAGGAGGATTTGGGAAAACCAAGGCTGCATTCTGCAGGTGGGTGTTACCTATTTGCTATTACAACTGCAGTCAGGAGTTTTCTGATGAAAGGCTACCACGGCATCACTCTGTGACACAAGTAGGGTCAGTCCGGCCCTGGATTCATGTGAACACGGCCTGTGGCCTTTATAATTACACACTTTTAAATATTTATGGGGAATATTGCTAAATAAGAGTCAGGTCTTGCAGCAAATGAAATTAATTTCTCAGACAGTTGATATGCATGGTTTAGTATTAAAAATTATGCTAAGACATATGAGAAGATACATCTACATGTCTATATATACACATAAATGCACAGATACACATGTGTTTTAGATAAATCCTTTAGTCATTAATATGATTAAATTAATGGGCTTTGAGTGCATGATTGGCTGAGATTACCCGTGTTAGAAATAAATTAGAAGCAGCTCACTTAGAAATGTGAGCTAGATAGAAAGGGAGAATAGGTTGATTTTACATTATTTTAAAACAAGGACAAAATTTATGTCTTCGGTGTAATTAAGTAAGGATTGTTTTGTGAATACAATGAGCTTAAAACATCACGAAGCTGGCAGAGACTGTGGGAGAAGTGGGTGACTCACAAATGGGAACAAAACTTCCTACCAAAGTCACTTGAGGGACCCATCTTATGTTCTTTTGAGCTGAAATGGTAAGTTGTTCTTTATACAGATAATTTCTGATGTTTATAAAATCATGACACGTATTTTCCCTGTAATGAGAAAGTAGGATGCATTCTCCCAGGTACGTGATTAAGAACGTACCCATTCACTGGTCCAACTTTATTCAGGAAGCAATTATGTTTGTTTAAAGGAAATTACTCATGTAAGAAAAGTTGTGGGAGACCATCAAGGTTTACACCTCAGAGTGGGCACTTTGGACAAACTCTCAATGAGCAAGTACTGTTTATTTGATGTCACACTCTCATGATCCATATTTCCTGATGAGGTTGCTGCAGCTCTTTTTTCCTTTTCCATCACAGCCTTTTCGTTCCATTAATGATGATTGCTACTGCCACCCCTTGATGTTGGGGTGGAAAATAAGTACACTTTAAAATCTGTTATTAAGACCTGAGTTCCAGTCCATAGACCACAGCGTATGGACCTGATTATTGGCTTCATGTTTTTCTTCTAGGCCATTTCTGTTTATAGTTTGAATTCAAGGGAAATGAAAAGGTCTCTCTCACTTACTCATACAAGAACACATTTAAATAATTACCAGCAAATAAGATGCACTAATAAAGCAAGAGTGACAGAACAGCTTTAGGTCTGCGCAGCGTGGTCTCATCCAGCATGAAAGAAAACCTTCTAGTCTGATGGCATTTGCTTTGCTGTGGACAAACACCAGCTCTTCAGAGGTAGCTGCTGTTCTTTATGATGTGATATGCGCCGCATATATAAAATGAAACATATATCTTTTTCTATGTTTTGCTTCAGAGACAGTGCAGAAGAAGCTGGTGTGTGCTGCAGAATTACAGGCAGAGCAGAGGAATGGGGATCTCTGATTAAGCAGCACCATGTGTCCACCCATCTTACTGAAACTTGTTTTTTCAGCCTCGTGACCCGAGGAAGCTGCGCTCAGGCCATGGCCTGGGCTATTCAGCCAAAATCTCTGTCTCTCTGTGGTTTGTGAAGCCATCAACCCTTCACAGCCACTTGGTCTGAGATCCTCAGGCTAAATGATGGTTGCATTATACTGTACCTGTAGATAAGCTCAGAGACCCATGTGAGTGTTCCTACCCAAACCCTGCAGCACGGCACAAGCAACAGCTCTGCTGGGCTCTGAGCATCCACGGGCTCCCTACCCTGCCACTGGCCATCCACGCTTTCCTCAGCTGGTAGTTTAGAGGCAACAGAGGGAGCTGAGGACAATGCAGGAGATCAGGGAGATGCCAGGTTGTGTGTTACTTCTGTCACTCACGGAATGCCTTTTGATGTTCAACACCCTGAGTGCACTGGTAAGACAGGTGCAGAGCAGCTTTAGCTCTTCAGCGCGAGTAGCACAGGTCTCAGTAGTGTTATTCTGTATCTAGCATCAAGTTGAATTTGTTTCAGAAATTCTGTTGTGTATCTAATCCTGTGCCTCCTGAAGTCACAGTCACCCACTGACATGATTATTTATGCTGCTTCCACGGGGGTTAGTAACACTGCCAAGTTGAGGTGGGTGATAAGGATGTTTTGTCTGCTTTCTTCACTTGCATGTTTAAGATGCAAGACAAGCAAGGTCTGCATCTTCTCTGTTTCATGCCATTATGAACATGTTTTCTGGAAAAGAACAATGTTGGGAAGAGCTGCTGGAAGTCAACAAGCAGGTCTGTTCAGCAACAAAGTCTCTGTGGAGTTGTAGGAGCTCCCTCTCCTCTCATTTGGACTTAATAAGAAAAGCAATTAGGATCCCTTTGCAGAGCTGAAGAAGCCTCTGCATGCCATCAAAGTGCACAGAGAAGCTTCAATTAATAACTCTGGGCAAAGGGTGGTGGAGATGTACTGTGTTCAGTTCTGGGCTCCCCAGCTCAAGCAAGACAAGGAACTACTGCAGAGTTCAGAGGAGGGCTACAAGGATGTTTGGGAGGCTGGAGTATCTCTCATATAAGGAAAGGCTGAGAGAGTTGTCTCTGTTTAGCCTGGAGAAAACTGAGATGGGATCTCATCAACATGTGTAAATATCTAGAGGATGGGGACAGGTGCTTCTCAGTGGTGCCCAGCAGCAGGACAAGGGGCAATGGGCACAAACTGGAACACAGAAAGTTCCATCTGAAGATGAGAAAAAACTTCTTCACTCTGAGGGTGTCAGAGCACTGGGACAGGCTGCCCAGAGAGGTTGTGGGGTCTCCTTCTCTGGGGAGATTTGAAACCTGCCTGGACACAGTCCTGTGCAACCTGTTCTAGGTGATCCTGCTCTGGCAGGGGGACTGGACTAGTTGATCTCCAGAGAGCCTTTCCAACCCCAGCCCTTCTGTGTTTCTGTGATCAGTTGGTATTAAAGCACAAGACTCAGCAGAAGATCTGGTGGTTTAGCATTTGGAGGGAACAGAAATCATGCCTTGGCATGCAGAACACACTGCAAATCTGGGTTGGATTTCTGAACAAGGAGTCAGCCTTCTTTTTTAAAGAATCATAGATATTGTTCCCATCATGCTGAGGAAAAAAAACAGTCTGTCAAATTTATGTGGAATAGAAATATCTGGCTCATATCTCAGTGGTAACCTGCAAGGTAAATTTGAAGTTTTTATGAGATACAGAATGTGATCCATGAGGCTTTGTTGCTGACAACTCAAGTACTGCTCCTGGTATGGAGTGTATGCTCCTGGTTCCTCCACCACTGATGTTTTAAGACCCTGGACAGAAGGAGGTGCTTTGCTTTAATTTGTCTGCTAATCTTAGTATCTACTCTGGTCTTTGTTTACTTTGAATCTGAAGCATTGCTGCCCTCTGAAAATACTTGGCTCTGATTTCGCTTTTTAAAGAAATTTCTGAGGAATTAAAAATGCACTGACGACATGCATACCTTCTACAGTGGAACTGGGGCTGTTCTATTTTCATAATCCGTTCCAGCCCTTCCTTTCAATTCAGATGGCTTATTTCCTTCCATGAGATACTGCCCTACAGATCAGATTTTCGATAGCATTCTCCCACACCAGTCACAGGTGTCAGCCCCTCTGTAGAAACAAAGGAAGACTCCAACCAAACTGCTCTGACTCTCATCCCTCCTTAGCCACGAGGCAAAACACCACAGAAAGGCATATTTTTATTGATTTTTAGTCTTGAAAGAATTATGGCATTTATTTGTTTGTTTACTACCCTCAGTGGGATGGAAAGGGATTGACAGTCGCTGATGCAGATGAGGGAAAAATACGCACTGAAAGCACACAGTTGGGGCGCTGCTGCCAGGCTTGCAACGTTTGAAAAGTGAGCCCCAGAAGCCGGGCAACCACAGGGACTGTTAGCTCTTCCCAAGCTCTTGATGTTGCAACAGCTCTGCTCTTTGTTAGTGTTTCAACCAGCTCAGGTATGTCTAGTTATCAAACTGCAATCACGCCCTCAGCATGCCTACAGAGGATAGCAGCCCTGGGACTGGGAGTGAAGTTAGCTGATACATCCCTGCTGATACTGTGAGTGCTTCAGCACGCACGTAGGGACCTCACACGGACCGACAGCAAGGGCTGGAGCTCGATGGAGCGGTGTAAGAAAAACAGGGCTGTGTTTTTCATCTTCCCCCTTCTGTCTTTTCACTCCAGTGAAAACTGCAATACTCATAAAACTAAGTCGCAAAGTGTCTCAAATCTAAATGGGTCTGTAATTTTCCCCGCATAAAGTGCCTCACTAATTAACCGAGAATACAATTAGCTTTCAGTTAACGTCTTCGTAAGCCTCGGCTCCACAGAGGTACGTGGTTTATTGGTTAGCAGAAAGTGCTGTTCCCTTGACCTGCATAGCATGCAATACCTGATGCAGTGAAGTTAATGCTTCTTAAGCATCGACAGCCTTTGCACTGTCTCTGTTACTGGCTAAACATGTGAACCGTCCAATGGTCTTGAAGACCGTGGATAAGTAGATCATATCTATGTTGGGAACCTGAGGAGCATGCCTGAGCAGTCAGGTCTGAGTGAGAATCTCAGCTGCTTTCCAGCTCTGTATTGGAGAGCACCCTCAGGCTGCGCTACTTCCCCACTCCAGGTACACACACGTGCAGCTGTATCACCCACATGGGACCTGCAGTGGGTTTCAAACAGGTGCATGATTGCAGTTACTGGGGGACCATGACCTAAGCTGTATGATACCACACCTTCAGTGGGCAGCTGCCCTGGTTTCAGCAGGGGTAGAGGTTAGGAATTTTCCTCCTAATAACTTTTGTAATGCTGTGGTTTGGGTCTAGGATGAGAATCATGTTGGTAACACACTGATGCTGCCAAGCAGTCAAGGACTTTTCAGCTTCTCATGCTCTCCTGCCAAGGAGTAGGTGGGGGATGCCCAAGAAGCTGGCAGGGCACACAGCCAGGATGGATGACCCAGACTGGGCAAAAGGGATCTTCCATAGCATGTGATGTCATGCTCACTATGTAACTGGGGAGTGGACTAGGAGGCAGTGTGGCTCAGGAGCTAGCTGAATATCAGTTCTGGGTGGTAAGTGCTTTGTATCACTTGTTTTGCCTATTATTATTATTTATTACCACCTGGTATTTTTACCTATTAAACTGCCTTGACCTACCACGAGTTTTACCTTTTCAAAAATTTCTCTTTCCAGTTCTCTTCCCCCACCCCACAGAGGAGCAGTAAGTGAGCAGACAGCTGCGTGGCTGTTTTAGCAGCCAGCTGAGTTAAACCACAACAGCAGTGCAGACATACCCAAAGCTCCACTACCACGGGTCACCTGAGCTGCAGTAACCAATGTGGGACATTAACATGAGCTTCAGTGGAAGGAGTTCCTGTGAAATTTCTTTCATTTGGGTTGGGCTAAAAGCCACTCAGACAATTAGTTGTTGCAGCTCAACTCCCACAGGAGACCTCATGAAACCCGTGTGAGCTTGGAAACAGCGAAAGCCAGAGTGTAGATCAAGGTATGGAAGACTGGGGTGAGCATGTAAGATTCTGAACTATATCTTGTCTCATGTTCCTTGAGCAATGAGATCCTTGGTGATGCCACACTTCTCTTGGGATGTGTCCATCAAGGTAGTCTAGCTGACTAACTGAAGACATCTGGACATAAAGAAAATGCTAGTTGGTAAGGGGAGTGATGTGATCTGCAGTGGCACAGTAGTATTCAGAAACTACTGCAGGTGATTACAGATTAGATTAAAATTAAAGCTGCATATAAAAAGGTGACACATGCCACAGACATTCCTGTCATGAGGACGTAGACCAGAATGGCCAAACTCTCCTCATAGCACGTCTTGATTAGAGCTGAGAAGTGGTTCCTGTAGATCTCCCCTAAAACATGGTAAGTATTTTGATGATAAAATTCAGTGGCTGTTGCCATAGATGTAAAATAATTAACTTTGCTCTTCAAAGAGGATTAAAATGTTTCCACAGTCACAAGGCTGTGCCCAAAGCCCACAGCAACTTTCAGCAATGACTTCTTCCCCACAGCCAGCCTCAACTGCTCTAAATTAGCACATGTGTAAAGCAAGAAGGGTCAGGCTGACTGTCCTTGTAATTAAAGTGACAGGGTGTATGGAAATTGGCTTGCCTGTGCTCAGATTTATTTTTTTTTTTTTTAACAGAAATATTCAACATAAGAGAGTGCCCCAGAACTGGAAAGTCAGCATGCCAGTGATGAGAGACCATGTGAATCATCATCACTGCTCACAACACACCGCAGGGCAGGCCAGCACGGTCCTACTGCTCTGCTGTTTCTCAGCAGTGCTGCTTGCTGAAGACCTCCAAATAATTTCTCGTTTGTTTTAAAATGGAACTGGGGCACTAAACTTAAGGCAAGTTGGTTTTCATTGCCCATCACTAAAAGATCTTCCAAGGACTCCATTCAAATCAGGGGTGGTGGGAAGGTTGGCAGCAGCAGCTGTTGTGAGACTACTAGTTAATGACTGATTTCTTTCCTACAGTCAAACGCTGTGTCACAAGCTTTTGAAGGAATGCAAGTACACAAGAAGCCAGAAGGTTACAAGTACACTACATGGCTGATGCACACAGGGATTATCCTATTTGGCTTGATACCAAAAAAAAAAATATATTTTACACAGTGCTTTCCTAAAAGAAAACTGTATTAGAATATAGAAAACCAACTCAACATGAAAGGACTGTATTTTCCCAAGTGCTACAGAATGACAAGGTTGGAAAAGACCTTTAAGACCACCAAGTCCAACCGTACCTGTCCTATGCCAAACCATATCCCTATGTACCTCACCTACCTGTGTTTTAAACACATAAAAAATGTACAGTAATAAGTAAAAAACCAACAAAAAGCCTGAAGTACAAAAAAAATACAAAAAAATACAATAATAAGTACAATTAAAAGTACAAAAATACATACAAAATATTTTCAATTCTTTGTTAAGGAAAAAAAAGTGTGCTTGTGTGTGGATTTTATGTATTCAAGAATATGGTGGCTAAGTTTAATGAGTTATTAATTTATAAGTATTGAAACAGGACCACCAATATTGAAAGCCTGACCATCTTTAAACTGAATCAGAATTTGTATTTACAGTATAACTAATGCTTTTTGAAATATCAATAATCAAGAAAAGCTCTAAAAATGTGAAGCTAGTATTTGACTAAGGCTCTCCCTGGAAACTTGTACGTTCCCCTGGAATCTTTCATTTTACAGTTTCCACTTCAAAAGTTTGCACACAAGTCCAAACTTGTGAATGGTTTTAGGGGAGCAACACTAAAGAGAAAATAAGAAATTAAAAAAAATACCTCTCCATCTAGCTGTTAGGACTCATCAGCAAAAAGATCTCTCTCTCTAGAAACTGCAGAACTACTCATCTAAACACGCTTTCATGAAACAATAGCAACAAAATCAGTGCCAGAAAACATTTCTAAATAAGCAAGCACATTTTTTAGGTCTCAGTGTTCAGGGGTTTATTTTTTTAGTTTTACTTTTAATAATCTCACCCTAGAAATAAGCCAAGGCAAAGGTCACTTACCTCTTACACGGAACAGAAGAAAGGCAAGGCACAAAAGAAGGATACTTGTGAATTTCCCCATGACCTTCTATGCAGTGTCTTGATTGCCCAGGTTGTTTTTTTCCAAGCAATGACAGTTGGTGTTGCAACTCCAGTGCCAAGGTTTGAGGGAGTTGCTTGGAGTCAGTGGCTCTGTCCAAAGAGTTCTCTCACCATCACACTCAAGCACCCAGGAAAAGATGAAAGTCCCTAAAAACTTATTCTAGTACAAGACAGGTAACAAAAACAGAGGACCCCTCTATGGCCAAGCCTTGAGCAGCACCGTAGGTGCTACCCACACTAGAAAAAATGCATTTATGGCCCCGGCAGGGAGCGTGGAGAGCTGGGGAACCATCAGCAGCACCCAATGAGGAGGCAGCTGGCCTGCTCTCAACCCACCTCCTGCCCAGAGGGAAAGCCAACCTGTTTGACATCCTCACCTGCAAAGGTGGGTGTGGTGGTGTGGGAGCTCAAGCAGCTTGTGGGAGGAGACTGGTCTGCTCTGAAGCATGCTGAAAAAATGTCTCAGTCTGTCCTCAAAGCGCTGCTTCCCTGCACAGTTTTTGGCTGAGCTGAAGAAGGCCATCCTGTCAGAACCCCCACCCCTCACTCAAGTCACCAAGTGAAGGAAATGGAGGCCAAGGATTTGCTTTGCAGAGACTTGGGAACTGTCTACAGAGGGATGAGAAAACCCCTGATTATATAAACTTAAAATGTGATGTCAGGCTACTGAACTGGAGCAGGCATGGCTCCCTGGCAGATGCTTCACCAGGTAAATATCTGCCATAATTTTTAGATATCCATGCGTGTCCCACACAGGGAGAGACCTCAGATAGTGCAGAGCATGAGAACACAAAGCTCTGGAAAACGAACAAGCCCCATGCACCCATCCATCCATAAACATACTGTAAAGTCACGGATGGGTTTGAAATCCAGTTTCATCATGGCCTCTCTCTAGCAAACATGTGCCCCAGCGCACTTGTCTGTTGAACCAGACTGTCACCGTCTCACTGGTGCCTGGGGCCAGCAAGGAGACTGGGAGACCGGCGTGTGCCCTCCCATTTCCTGGGGGTTAAGCTGCGGGTGGTTTTGACTAGGGCAGCAAATACTCTGGTGCCATGAATGGTGGTGCTGCTGGGTGATCCGGCCTGATGTGGGGCACAGAGCATTTCCGTTGAGTTGCCCAGAACATAGGATACCATGTGTGGACTGAAGACATGCTTTTATGCTAACCACAAGAAAACTGACACCAACTGGATCGACAAAACCCAGTGACTTTGGATCTTCTTGATGCTAAAGTAGGTCAGGTTCCCTCCCTCCAACCCCCTTCGACATGAACCAGTAGAATGGTTTCCAAAGGCCTGGCTTTTTGTATCTCACGGCTTAGCTGTTTTTAAGCTAGTAACAGAAGCTCCAGAGCTCAATTTATGTATCATCATTCTCCTTGTCTGGGCCAATTGCTCAATCTCAAAAGAGTTAACAACATTTAGGTTTAAGAGGTGACTTTGTTAGCCAGTGAAAACATGAATCATACCATGACAGGAGAAATCCCTGTTTATTTTTTTTCCAGCGTAACAAAAGCAGGCCAGGATGTGCTAATCTTGGTGTCAGTGGTGAATTTGCCTGAAAGTTAGCAGGGCTGCGTGCTAGTCCAGGCAAGCCCAAGCAGCTCACAAACGTTCGGTAGCTGTACTTCAGAACAGTTGCTCTTGTAAGTGAAGTCTTCCCCAGATGCTTTCTCTCACCTGTCTGCTGACACTGGTTCATTGGGATATTGAAGACTGCTAAATTGTTTGAAGATGATGAGCCCCTTGTCTAGTTCCTCTGAAGCCAGCTACTGCTCTGTCTAGCTAACTAAAAACATCATTAAGAAGGCACAGTTAAGGGAAAACAGAAGGAGTGGACCTGGCAGTGAAGTTGGGATGTCTTGAATACTTATCCCACTTCTGGTCTCGGGGCATTGCAGGAACTTTGAAATCTCAGCTCCCTCTGTCAAAGACATGCAATTGCCTGAGATACCAAATCAGCAATATTACATATTAAAAACGAATGCAAGGAGGCTTCACACCTGACCATAAATTACAGTTTTATCACTTTGAGAAATCATTGTCTCATCTTTTTCTACAGAAAGGGTGAAGTTCTGCCTAGTATTCACCTGACTTGTCTATTATTTTCACTTGTTCTTTCAAGAAAAAAATATTTAAGAGATGACAAATGGGCACAGAATGCCCTCAGGGTGTGAGGAATGCCCACCCCCAAAGGAAAACAGCTTTTGAAGAAATGACCAAGACACCCATTCCTGTGTCATCCTGTCTGTTTCCCCCTCTTCCTGCACCACCCTAGGGGGGAAGAAGGGAGAAAAATCATGAATAAAGTTAAGTCTGCGAAGAAGGTGGGGCGAGGGGAGGTGTTTTAAGACTCAGTTTTACTTCTCATTACCTGACTCTGGTGTCACTGGGTATGCAGTGCAGTGTAATAAATTAGAGAGTTTCTTCCCTTTATTCTGTGTTGAGTCTGTTCTGCCCATGCTGCTGATTGCAGAATGATCTCTCCCTGTCCTTATCTTGGCTCCTAAGCCTCTCAATACATATTTTCTCCCCTGTCCAGCTGGAAAGGGGAGTGATAGAGTGGCTTTGGTGGGCGTCTGGCCTCCAGCCAGGGTCAAACCACCACATACTTTTAACCCATCAGAGCTCTTTTAGGTAAGACAAGCTACAAGAGACAGTCACAACTCACCACTGTCAGCCCCATCCTTCCTGTGGGTAGAGGTTACACATTGCTCTCTGGAAAAGATGACCTGCTGTATGAGCCTATTGGAGATGAAAGCAACAAATTATACACTAGAACTACAGGGAGAAGCCACTAATATTCTACAGTTTTCACCCTTTGTCATAAGAATGGAAGTATTCTAATTAAAATATTGAAACATCTGGTGATATAAGGCATTATAGGCCAAATACACAAGTGAATCAGTGATACAATTCCTTGGGGATAGAAGAATGCGATTACTACACACTGGCCAAAACTTTGATGCATTTCCACAAGCAGCTGGGGGAACATGGATTTCAGTATTTTATCCTCATGGTTCTTAAACTACACTAAATACAGGGGGTTGGAAAAACTGGAGTTTTACTCCATTCAAGTCCTTTCCCTGTTCTTAATCATCACTTTCTTTCAAGCATGCTTTTGTATCTGTGTAACAGAGGAGCAGACTCAGAATAAATCTTTTCAGTTTATCAAAAGGCTCCAGTTTGTTTCATAATCTTGTCAAGTGTAAAACAGACAGAGGACAGTACAGTTTAGATAGTGGCCTAAAAGAATTAGTGAGAAAAATACCAAAGTGCACAACTGGGAGTGCAATTCAGCCCAAGGTACACTGAAAGCTGACTGCACTAAAAGGTTTTCCTTAGCATTCAAAATTTGGCAGATACTGAAATGGCCATGAATAGGAGGCACAGTAAAATGCTGCCACATTCTATGCTTAAGAATTGCCTGCTTTCATTTCTCCAGCCCAATGAATTCATTTGGATAAGTTTTGATAAGTATCTGGAGTGGACATCCCATTTCAAAACTGCCAACACTTTTTTCAAGCAGTTCTTTGTACTGATAGGATGAACTGAACTGCCACCGTAGCTCCCTGGTAGAAGCTAAAATGACATGATACTCTACAAGAAGATCTTGCTTTGCTTTTTCCCTCATACTAGTGAGGGTAACTCCTTCTCAAAGGAGGCAGACGGGAGGAAAGAAATTGAACAGAAGAGCATGTGCCACAGAGACAGGATGGAGCTCTTCCTTGCCACCCATTTAAATTCCTCTAATGGTGAAGGTTCCTCATCAGGAGTGAATTTGCAGTTTGGGCCCAGAAAGGACAGTAATTTTTTCATCCCACTACGCAGTCTGACCAAAAACTATATGGAAACTAGAACACTAATTCCCATATTGGGATCTGAAAGTCACTGACAGCCCATGAGGCCACAATAAGCTGCAGTAAATCTGTGGGAGACGATCAAATACTTCAGCAGGGCAACGAACAATTGTTAACTGGTTGTGTTTCTTGTCCCAAGAACCAAGAATGAATGAATTAGGGTATTTTGTTATGCCCAGCAAGAGCAGTTGAGCCAGGAAAGCACCTTGTCAAAGCCTCAAAGGGTAGAGAGGCCAACAACCAAATAACTGAGCAGTAAGTGAACTGCTATGTTTTGTCCACCCTGTGCAGGGGCAGTTTCTTGCTCACTGCAGCAGAGCAGCCTGAACCGTCAAGCCTAGGAACCTCCCGTCTTCCTAGGTGGCAGCAGCCGGTGCTGCTTCTTAACCCGAACCCTGCTAAGTTTGCCCATACTGAGCCTTCTGCTGCTGTGCCTAGATTCTGTGTTACCAGAGCTAGATGCTCTTCTTCCAAAGCCATACCTGACCTTCAGAGAGATAGAAGTCTCCTCTGCACCTCATACTGGTTAAGCACCCTGTGAAAGCAGCTCGCAGCTGTACTGCTAGTGGCCAGCTTTCTTCTGAAATGATTTAAATGTCTGTAAGACATAAACCTGAATTGCTGA
Source organism: Hypotaenidia okinawae (assembly GCA_027925045.1). Lineage (NCBI taxonomy): Eukaryota > Metazoa > Chordata > Aves > Gruiformes > Rallidae > Hypotaenidia > Hypotaenidia okinawae. The sequence continues at coordinate 140,823,276 of BSDF01000001.1, forward strand.
TGGAACAGAAAGACAAACTTCCTTTGAAGACCACTTCTCTGGTACAGCACCAAATAATTTGTGTTTCTAGACCTATTAAGAAGGTAAATATATAAGCATTTTTTTTCTTTTTTTTTTTTTTCATTTATTTCTAGAAAAATCACAATGTTGATAAGAAGTTTTAGTAAGTAATGTTTAGGCTTGCAAAAGCTGAAGAAGGAAAGTCTGTTTAGCTAAAAGCTAGTTTGAACTTCCCCTGTCATTCTACCCCTAACAAACACTGGCTTATTTCGGTTTTCTTTAGAACTCGGATTGAGGTGAGATACCTGTTTATTTGTGAAGACAAGCAGTACATTTAATTTCTTCTGTATTTGTATCAAACATTTATATAAAAACCCCCAAATTTTCCACCCTCAAACACACTTAAAGTTTTTATACTTTTAGACTAGATGCAGAAGTGGGGCAAAGAGAAGTTTACAAATTAATTCCATGACAAAACACTACAGTCTAGGTAAAGCTTTGTTGCAAGCTAAGGAACATGTACATGACATTCTTAAATGAATTACCCTTGGCATACATTCATATTTGAATGCACAGATATATTTACATGTTTAATCTCCAAATTCATAATGATAATCTCCTAAAATACTCTGTGAAATGCCGTCTCTGTCTAGAACTTTGCCAGGTGGCTGCACCACATTAGTAAGAAACATACTGAAAAATTGCATGAAAATTGGAAACAATTAGAATAAAAGCCAACAGAACTGGTCAGACTATTCCTTCCAGACAGAACTAGTTATTATTCCAGACTTAGTCCTATGACTGCTATGAGTTGCACAGTTTTCCATGTTTCCACAGATCCTTGAAACCTTTCCATGGCTTTCAAGAGCCACAGCAAAGCCCACAAGTGCTTTCAGCTGAGGATGCAATCACAGGTCCCCATCCCCATGGCAGACCTTCACAAGTCCAAAAGCACTCTTCACACGTATTCTACTTACACTGTTCAGTGGGTGCTTGTGGAGCGAGGCTGACTTGTTCTGGTCAAACTTACTATTATGTCCTTCCAAATTTGTGGTACTCTTTGTGTTCTTTTAAGTGCCTAAAATAACCCTTCTGAATTCAAAGTATCACTTTATTTTCTGTTACATTTTTGGTTATGGAAGTCTGAAGGTGTTAATCTCCACTCCACAGCACTTCACCCACAACTGTTCAGACAACTGCCAAACATCCATCCCACCAGAGGCACAGAATCTAATTATGGTTCTGATTTGCAAATCAGGCTTTTCCACATCTGACCAGCTCAGTGTTTGCTAAGCAGGAAGAGACAGAAAGGGCGAAGGGTCTGTGTGCACTAGTTTGGGCATTCTGAATCTGTACCAGACAGATGCAATGAAAAAAAAACCAGTAAGAACAAAACTGCATTTTTGTCTCTCAGATGCTCAAGAACAAGTAACCCTTCCCTGGTGGCTGACCCAGGCAGCTATGCAGATTGTATCAGCAGCACCCACACACAGATCCATTATCCACACGCAGTGAGCCATTTGCTTTCAGATGCCCACAACGTATGCCAAGTTGTTTGGTCAGTATGCCCACTGCGTACAGGATATTAAAAACCAAGAACATTGTTTGCACTGCCCGAGAGCAGTGGTGTAACAAAACATTAGTTGCTTGTTGGTTTTGGAGAGGTAAGGAAAAAGGTAAACCATACTGAATGCACTTGAGACACACCCGCTTGTCACAGGAGTACAGGAGAGAAGGTAAAGGCACAACATGCTTCCACACTCCTGTCATTAAGGCCATGTATTAGTGTGCAACAATGCTTCACAGGGTTAACCATACAGAAGTACTCAGGTCTGTCACTCCCAGAGGTGTTTCAAACAAGAATTGTTTTCTCATGCAGCTTCAGACTCTGCTTTCTTCTTTTTTTCTTTGTTTGTTTGTTTGCTTCCTTTGTTTATTTTTTTTCCAGGCAGAATGCAGGCTCTCTATCCAGTTAAAACGGTCTATTCTTCATGGTGCTGTCTTCAAATTAGTTCTCCAGGAGTGTGCGCTGAACTAAAATGTGAAAAACAACCAAAGATTAGCACAGGAAGTCAGCATACTTTAAGTTATGTGTTACCATGCAACAGTATAGAGGGACAACAGACATTTTCAGTCAGGATTTGAAACTGTGGGATAAATTCAGGGAAGCAGAGGCTTGATTCTGTGTGGCCAGTACCCTGCATGCCAGAGGATATTACATCCCAGCTCTCTCACTCAAAGAACCACACCCTAATAGATGCATTTAGCTCTCTACACATCCCAGCCTGCAGCTGAGGACTTGCAGTTTTGTGGGTGCAAAAATGAAATGGAGTACAGTCCATGTAGTGGATGGAAAAAGCAGGTTGTTGAAGGACCGTGCCAGCCTACCTAGGATCCTAACTAGGAGCCACCTAGTCCTAACTAGGAGCCATGTAGGTACGTCCACACTGTATTACCGAAAGCTGAGCTCATGGCCGCTGACTCCCAGAACTTAGATCAGGAGCAGCACCACGCTGACCATGGTTGCCCAGTTTGTTGGCTAAAAAGCATGCTCCCACTTGCCTGCAAAACATAACAGAGGTATGAAATTTGGGATTTAACATCACATCAATATGTAGGCGGGAGTAATCATTTAGGATAACATCCCAGCTCTGACTTTATCAGTTAAAATAAAATATGTGTTATCTGATGCATTTCACACCTGAGTTCTGGTGAATCTTGGCAGGAATTTTAGTTTATCCTGACTTCACCTCATATGTTAACTGTCTTTGGCAGAGCTCCTTGAGCAGTGCTGCATGCTGCACTAAGGCACAGCTGAGCTGAGGATACCAGCCTATCCCCAGCCCTGACTTCAACAGCCAGTCACAAGGAAATGTTTTCCCCTAGAGAGTTTTATCTATTTAACAGCTTAAAGGAAAAATGGTTATAGAGAGGGTGATGAGCCAGATGGGCTAGGATTTAGCAAACTGATGAAATGCCTGAAAAGGTATGAATTTCTCTTTTTTTGTTAAATTATTAAAAAGACCAGAACACGTTCTCTGGGTTATAGGTTAAGCTCAGAGAAAAGTACTATACAAATTTATACTGCTCTGAGATTGTAATGGGGGTGTACTGTTTCTTCCTTTGCTGCCCAGTCACAAGGGTTAGAAGACCAAGTATGCACCTATACAGTTCCCTCCAGATCTGCCTATGGCTTTCTTGGAAATTACTTGTTCCATCGGCCAAGTACCCAAGACAACCACACCTGGAAGGGTGAGGTTGTTAGGGTTTTTGTTGCTTTAAAACAGGTCCTTCCACAGCTGTCGCTGTTGTACAAATATTTGTTATTTGATGTTTCTTTCATGTTAGAATCATTCTCTGTTCACAGATGAGAATGTTTTAATTACAACAACATGCTAGTGAGTTCAGTTCTCCTTGCCTCCAGCATAGTTTCATCTCTGCCCAAACACCATTAACAATTTTGAATATGCATTCTTGCAGGGTTCTATATGGGTTTACAATCCAAAAAGGTATCAGATTCCAGTCAGATGCAACATACACTAATAAAACTCTGTCAGCTAACCGCAGATATGTATCACGCTAAAGGAGCAGGTCTCTGTTGTCATAATTGTCTTTAACAATACTGTTAGAGGAAAAACTCAATTCTTTCTTTAAGCTCCCGCAGTTCAAGGACTCCTGGAGGCAATAAACCAATCTGTTCAAAGAATAAAAAACTACAGAAGAGTGGCCGTATCAGAACTGAAATCTTAATTCAGTTCTAAGTTAGTTGTCATGGTAGTTACAAACATTATTTTGGGAACAAAACAAAGCAAGTCATTTTCTCCACTATGTTAGATGTCAACAAAGAGCATTTAACAGGATCCACAACAAAAAGTTGATCTTCCATCTAGATTCTTCTCTTACCAGGTGGCTCAGATTGCGCTCCCCGATGGCTATCCATATTCACATTCTCTTCATCTATTGGGAAAAAAAAGACGTTTAGCATTCAATTTCTCTTATCTTCAAAGCTGTTGATAAATAGATAATGTGAGAGAAGAAATTGCACTGAACTGCACTGAAGAAACCAGGCTACTGATAGTAGTACATAATGGCTGGATTGCTGCTCCTATCGTTTCCCTTCACCAACCCATCAGAAAGAGTAGAAAGGACAAAAGCAAAGCTTCTGCCCCACCCATCATCCACAGTACTCCCCAAGATCTCTGATCCAAGTTATATCTTATTTAGGTGGAAAGGAAGTAAATGGCAAGCAATAGATGACTGCAGAAGAAAGAATAATTTGGGGATGAACACCCAGGTAGTTGTCAGAAGCCTAATATGTAGGCAAGCACCTTGTGAAGACACAAAGGCAACATTTACAAAATAAGAAATGACAAGGTCATTTTCCAGCATGAAAACTGTTTCCAGTTCCCAACCTCTGTTTGTTTTTCCTCAAAGAAATGTTTTCTTGCATTCTCTCCTGCATACCCTTTAGCAGCAAGTGTGTTTATTCATGTAATGCAAAGCCTTAAGTCTGTCTGTTTCTGAAAGTCTAAATTCTGGGTGAGGCACTCTTCACGCACCCTGTCCTAAATGACTAGTTAAAACAGGTTAGTTCCTCCTTGTGAACACAAACTCACTCTGCTATTAAGACTACCTTGTGCAGAAGATCAATCTATAGCCCCCATGTAAATACCAAACTGCAGCTTTTCAGACAGTAAAAAACAAATCTACTTTAGAATTCTTACCACTTTGTTTGAAACAGAGTTTCTTCTTCTGGTAAGCAATGAAACTAGAGACTGCTCCGACTACAGTAGCGAACACAGCACTTACAATTCCAGCTATTGCTCCCGGAGAAGCTGAAAAAAAGAAGAGGTTTGTAGACATTTTTCAGAATAGAAAGCAATGTCAAGCTTGTATTGTCTCAAAGTAGACCCTGTGAACACTTCCAAAAAACAGTAAGCTGAAATTCCTACATGAAACTGTAGGAACCAACTCTTTCTGTCTTGGTGAATAATGAAAAGTGAATCCTGTAATTCATAACCATTGATTTCTCAGCAATGTCTACGGTTCAACAACTTCAGCATCCCTGTTGTACTTTCCACTGATTAAAAAAGCTACCCTTTCACAGCCAAATCCAAGTTGCATGCATGCAATCACTGCACTAGCATCTCTGAGACCTTAACACTTCTGAGTCGTTTGCAGCATAGAGATTTTAAAGAATTACGAAAGCAGAGCTTGAAAGAAGAATTCTAGATTCCACCAAAGTTTTTAACTTGAAATCCACTACCATCAGTGACCATTCTAGCAGGATATTGGCAATACAGAAAAACCTAGAAAACTAGCTTCAGACAAGCAGGCACCATCTTACACATAAATATATGCATTTACCCTCAGGGTCATCAACTTGATTTGGACTTGAGCCTTTTCGTTCTGTAAAAATGAACAAAAGGTTTAGATTTTACTTGTCAAAAGAACAGTGATATCATAAGTGACAACTGAGAGTATGTCACAAATCTGAAAATAATACCTGAATTCCTTTAAGAACTATATTCAAGGAGAGTTGTGAAATATCACATCCACGTTTCAGTTTTAAACCCCATCTTTCCTAGCTTAACAGTGTAAATTGCTGAAGGTTCCTTGCCCAGTTTTACCTCTTAATCATAGAATCACAGACTGCTTTGGGTTGGAAGGGATTTCAAAGATCATCTAGTTCCAACCCCACTGCCATGGGCAGGGACACCCTCACTAGACCAGCTTGCCCAAAGCCCCATCCAAGCTGGCCTTAAATGCCTGCAGGGATGGGGCTTCCACAACCTCCCTGGGCAACCTGTTCCAGGGCCTCACCACCCTCATAGTAAATAATTTCTTCCTAATGTCTAACCTAAATCTACCCTCTTTCAGCTTGAAGCCATTACCCCTTGTCCTATCTCTGCAGTCCCTGGTGAACAGTCCCTCTCCCACTTTCCTGTATGACCCCTTTTTAAGTATTGGTATGCCAATGATCTGGGATTTTTTGGCAGAGACAGAACACACTGCTTCTGAAATGCTCTTACAGTTCAGATAGTGGAACCAAAAGTGTCTGTACAAGTTAGACCACGTTGACCAGCTTGTGAGAGAGCTTTTATGAAAAGCTCAGGTAGCCAGAGAATCAATATGAAGTGTAACCTACTATCTTACCATTGCCCCCACTACCACCGCTCCCTCCTTTTGGAGAACTGCCATCGTATAGATCTGAATCATCAATGTTGCCTATAAAAATAAAAATAATATTATCTTACATGTTTTAACATTGGTTAAAAAGACACTTCAAGGCACATAATGACATGGAAGTTTTCTCTAGATCACTCTAGCTGAGTTTGTTTTGGGTTTAGGCTCTGTGTCATAGTCACAACATGTTCATGTTTCAAAAGCCCTCCAAATCTCATGTCCCTTTACTTTGGGACTGTAGAGTTTGACAGCAGCACTGCTGCCTCCAGACTTCCTGAACAACTGGGAGAAGTCACTGTCCAAGTGCAGGTAGTACTGCACAAGGTGTAGGCTGAACTAGCCAGAAGCCCTACAAGCTACTTAAGTGGAGCAGCCTAAGTCACACTGTCCCATTAACGCAGAGAAAGGACATGGACCCAAAAGGACCATTTATTTTCAAGGCTGCTGCTGTGAATGTTTATTCAGAGTTGGCTTTCTAAGTCATAACCAATTTTTGAACCCATACAACACAGTAGCTGTGGGGATGGAGGGTGGTGAGGAGAGAAAGAAGAATTCGACATGTCACAGTTCAGGGGCTACAGTATTTGCCCAGCAATAAGGAGATCCAAATGTAATTTCCTCCTCTGATTTATTACAGGACATTGAGCCAATCCATCTCTATCACCAGTGAACCCTACCTCATAGGCCCTGAGTTCTGCTCCTTCCCTGTGCTGCCAAATGTATCTTTAGTTTATGCAAAGCAAATCTGTTTCAAGCAGCAAAACTAAAAGCATTGCAGCAGAGGATGTTTTAGATGGGTGGCAAAAGCACTGTACCGAGGCATGCAAGACCTGAATTCAAATACCTGCTGCAAATAGGGCAGGAGAAAAAACAAAATCCATCCTAAATAATGGCATCATCACAGCTGCATCCATCTCAACCTATTTTACTCTGAGTTAGGAAAAGACAGAGGATACTTCTAGAACACAACAGGCAGAGAAGGACACGTGGTTTAAGCCTGCTTTTCAAACAGAACAACTTCATTCCTTAACTGCAGCCTTTGGGAAAAAAAAATCTTAAAAATTATAACCCTCTAACTTTGAGCTTTACCTTTAATTTAGGCACTTCAAGAATACAGTTCACAAGGAGTTCCCAGTGACTTTTTAGCATGACTAGCAGGATTCGGTTCCAGTCCATAAAGATGAAAGGACTCAACCCAATACACAGGTGCTCCACCATGGGTAGCCAAGAGCAGCGTTGCCCCAGGCACACACATCCCATCCTTCCGCCTCCCCATCCCATCCTGCTTTTATGTGAAAGGAAAGTGACTCAACGGGTTTGTTATGGAATTTCAAGACTGCTGCAAAGCTTAGGGGCAGGGCAATTTTGCCTCAGTCATGTTTATCCAGTGCAACGTCTGACATACAAAGCAGCCAATTAACAAGGTCTAATTATTATAAGTTAAGCTGCGATAGTAAAAGCAGGTCACGATTCAGGAGTTGGTACTAGAAGCCTTACCAGTGTCTTTAGGATGTGCAGGTGGACCTTGCTTGGGGTTATCTACACACAAATGAGAGATTTAGGAAAAAAAAAATATTAAGGGATCAAAAGCAGATTCCAATACAGTAACTTTGAAAGGGACTGGGAAAGATTAACAAATGCTTTTCGACTGTTCAGAAATTCCTGTTGGGTCAGTCTTACCAGAGTCTCTGGGATTTGCAGGCAGAGTTGCCTTGGGGTCATCTATAGACAAATAAGAATAATATAAAGTTACTAGTGTGAAGAGACCAAAAGCAGAGCACATAGTGACCCTGAAAGACTATCTTCCTGTGTCATTTACCTTTCCTTTCACTAGCTAATCCTGTAATTCTTCTGTTAGTTTAGGTTCAATGCTGCATTTTAATGCAATGTTTCTGCTACATTCCCCTGTATGTCAGACTTTTTCTATAAATATATCTACTCACTGTTAGGCAGCATTTTAGTTTGCAGATCTGGTTTGAAGTGCTGAACATTTTTCTAGCAGGTGCAAGTTTACTTGGCTGTTTCATCTGTCAAAACTACCAGATTTTGATCAATAGTTGGCATATCTTACTTAAAAAAACCCCAATAACAAACAAACCAAAACAACTAAAAAACCCTAAGATACACATGATAGAACTAGAAATATGGTCCCCACAATGACACTTTATCTAGCTTGCCACAAAAGAGAAGGACAAGAGATCTTAGGAATTATCTCTGTACAGTTTGGTCACAGTCTTTGTTGTCCACATCTAATTAACACACCAGCCGTGGTGTTCTAAAACTCTGCTTTTGCCAACAACTGGACCAATCCAACAGCTCAATTCTTCTGTATGTTGCTTCTCCATGATGTTTCATGGTCTTGCCTCCTCCCAGCTCTAGCCCAAGTCAGATCAGTTCTCCTTAGGCTGTCTGTATATTCAAAGTAGAGAGGCAGGCACCTCCAGAGCACAGTCCTCAGACTCTCAGTTTAGGCTTGCCACCCTATAAAGGAGCCTTTCTCTTGGCTTACCCAATCTCTCTGATCCACTCAGCCAACTCTTTCTTAATTAGCCAGCTCTGATGTAAAAAAACCTCAGCAGGTGGAAACAGACTGCTGTTTCTGAGAGACAATACTTCAAAGGGCTAAATCAAACAAGAGTAGCAACCAGTGCCACCGTCCTGCAACTCGATGTCGCATGTTAGAAAAGCCATCTATACTGCAACTGGTCCAGTGATGGTAATGGTAAAGCTTCTCTGCATTATCTACATAACTGGATGCACATTATTGCTGAGTGAAAACAATACTGAAATTTCTACTGCTGCCCACACTGCAGAGCTGAAGAGAATTAGAAATAATATCTTCCCTCATATTATTTTGAGGAGATTAATGTTTCCTTGTGCTACTAAAATTACTTCCTGGAAATTAAGAGATTACTTCAGATTTAAAAAGTACTTCCATAAGTAATAGTTCATGGAATTAGTGCCACCTAGTGAGGACACAGCAATGAAACAAGTAGGATTTGGCTAAGAAAGGAGTGAAATACATACAGTTGTTGGGATCCAAACCCTTAAATAAAAACTTAAATAAACATAATAAGACTGCATTATTATATATGCAGTCTGTTATCTCAGTGCCCTTATTACATTTAGATAATACAGGATGGTTAGAAAAGTACCAGTGAGCAAGAAAATGTAATACTTACCAGGATAAAGAGCATGTTCCAAGTCGAAATTATCTACAAAGAAAGAAGGGAAGTTTTAAATGTAATACAAAACCTGAACTAGTTTTAGACTATTTTTACAAAAAATGCACCTCACATTGTTTCACTAAGAATATAATAAAATCATAGAATCTCCTGAGTGGGAAGGGACCCATAAGGATCATCAAGTCTAACTCCTGGCTCCACACAGGGACAGACAAGTCAGAGCATGTGACTAAGGGCATGTTCCAGATGCTTCTTGAACTCAATCAAGCTCAGTGCTGTGACCACTTCCCTGGGGAGCCTGTGCCAGTGCCTGACCACCCTCTCAGTAAAGAACCTTTTCCTAATATCCAACCTAAACCTCCTCTGTCTCAGTTTCATACTGTTCCCTTGGGTTCTATCACTGGTCACCAAAGAGAAGAGACTGGTGCCTGCCCCTTCGCTCCCCCTTGTCAGGAAGCCATAGACCATGATAAGGTCTCCCTCCAGCCTCCTCTTCTCCAGGCTGAACAAACCACAGGACTTCAGCCTCTCCTTGTAAGACTTCCCCTCCAGACCCTTCACCATCCTTGTTGCCCTCCTCTGGGCACTCTCCAATAGTTTTGTGTCCCTCTTGTACTCTGACACCTGAAACTGCACAGAGTAATATAATGGCATGCTCATTCATTCAACAGTGGCCCATGGGAAAGCACCACAGAGTTATCAGGTATTAGCCATCAGACTACAGGTTGGTCATGATCATGGTACATGCCAAGGGCCAGCTCAAGATAAGCAAGCTCAAAACATGCAGATTGAAAGCCAACAAAAGGGATTCTCGCAGGGTCTTTAACCTTCTGAAATCACAATGTAAATCTGTGAAAACACTAGCAGAAGATTCCAGAAACTCTTTTGCTGTTAGGAAGCTGTTTTCTTTTATATCACAACTATGTGTGCCACTAGATTGAAAAATTCAGGCCATTAAATTAGTCTGTAAAACTACACTTCACAGTAAAAAGCATTACAGAGCAACTAGATCTCACCAACATCTGATGGTGGTGGCTTCTTAGATGGAACAGGCTTCTTTGTAATTCCTGCAAAGGATGGTTAGGAAAAAAAATATTAAATACTACTTAATACACTCTTCAGAAGACACATGAAGGACAAATATAAGCCTATGTCTATACAATGAAAAGCATAAGATCAACTCCATAGAGCAAGACATTTCCCTTTCAGTTCTGTGTGGTCAACATTTTGACATACCAATAGCTGAATTGTTCCACTGAAGTTTGAACAAACCATATGTGGGGAAGGTGTCATGCTTGGTCATGCAGCAATACTTGGAAACAAACAAGTCAAAAGAGCAGCCACTATTTTCCCTCCTACCTCCCAAAATCTGCAAGAGCGTATTAATTACCAAGAGCATCTTCTAAATTGAAGTCGTCATCATTGCCTGTAAAAGACAAAAGCAACATTAAGAACACTGTTTTTTCCTACCCAAAACCAACACTTATTACAGTTATAAACATGCCTTTGATCTTTCCTGATCTACATTTTCTGCTTCCTGAATCAGACTAGAATATTTAGAGTCAAGGCTGAAGACAGACATTCTGCACATCTCTTCAGGGGAAAAAAAAAAGGAATAATACTAAAAATTGTCTCTATGGAAAGGATCCAGAGGGCCAGAACATATATTCCTAGAGTCAATAAAATGCACTTATTCATTTATTCTTGCCACGGCTATCACATTCTTGCCACGACTATCACAGTGTGCATTCACAGTTTATTCTTTCCTGGCCCTTTCCAGTGAACCACAAAATGAGCAAGGGCACAACTCCAGTTCACAAGAATTTACAAGATTCAAGCATGAAGAAGAGCCTTGAAGCACCCACTCATGCCTTGGAGCACAAAGTCTGTATGAAAGTGATATGATCGGGTAATTGATTTCATACCTTAACGTTAAAACTTAATTGTCATGTGTTCCTAGGACCTTATCGTTTCCCCTAACAAAGGTTAACAGTATGAAGGTACTTAGGTTATTAGCACAGATGATCCTAAGCAATTTCTTCAACTTCCTAAAAGACAGCTAAATGCAGCTGTCACTTATCTGGGCTCTCCAGTCCAGGTAGATTAAGTTTCATTTTCAGCCCTTAAGAAAAGAACATTATCCCTCGCTCATCAGTTGCTAGAGCTACTGCTGCTTACCCAGCCAACTGCAAACACTCTAACTCAATATATTCACCATACAGACTGGTTTCACAGCATGAATATAGTAGTGTGATCTCAGCAGCAGAAGCTTGTAAGATAAATAGACAGCTAAAACAACTGCTTGGGATATTTCTGATAGTTCATCATCCCTACTTTCACTGAAGCATGGGAAGAGAAAAAGGCATTAAAATAGATACCAAGTATTCAAGAAAAAGACATCCAAATATATTGCTCCAGCCCTAAAGCAGTTGGGAAGACTTTTGCTATCTCTTGAATATCAAGCCAGATGGAGCAGAACTTAATTCCAGCCAGCAATAACTGAATTCAGAAGACACACTCATAAAGCACTGATGCTTTATGAAGCTTTTCCTCTAAGAATACAGCTACAGAAGAGGAATCAGAACTGGCTACTGCAAAGTCTGAAGAGAGGAGTAAAAACCAAACATCAAAAAATCAAACCACAAGCAGAATGTTCCTTCTGCTTGCATGATAGGGCAAGTTACAACAAGGACATCTCACAAGTCTAGAATGGGGGATGATGGATGCCCATACACTTGGCAACATATTTCATCTCAGCTGAGGTCAAAATTGAAATCTCTTTTCCTTCTCAGATAACTGCACTAATAATAAAGAAATGAGACTAAGATAATTTTTTATTTTTTTATTTAATAAGGAAGCAAGGAATGACAACTGGAATAAAAAAAATCAAAGGCAAGCTTACAATTTCCTGAAAACATTCTGCAAGCTAGTCTTCAGTCTGGCCAACTGAACTGTTACAGCAGAAACTGAAAACAATTCAGTCTAAGCAGTGATTCCCATGTTGTAACACTTGGACTGAGAAACAACTTGCTCACAGCCAAGAAGGGAGGTAGCACTGCCTGGTCAGTGGAAGGCCACTTCATGGAAACGGGCAATCCGTGGCTTCATTGTGGTGCATGAGATAAAGTCATTAGGCATAGATCCTGGACAGAAAGCAAGAAGAAATTTCATTTGGTGATCTTCACTCTAGATGGAGACCATAATCTTTTAGCTACTTAGCTTGTGAAAAACTGACAGAATGCAAAACACTTGCAGTTTGTTAATCTGAAGTCTACAACACCTTCAAATATAATCTTTAAAAATCTCAGTAAAATGAGCAGTTGCTAAGACCCAAATCTCAGTTACCTCTGAATTACCCCTTTGTTGAAACTACACCAAGACACCTCCACGTTACCACACACAAAAAAGTGAAAGCACTCAAGTGAAATTTAGACAAGTATTTGAATAGTTGTTCCTCAATCTTGAGTTCTGGTTGGTTTGTTTTCTTAAGTACACACACGTCTCAGGGTACAGTTCTCCAGGAGGAATGCCTAAGACAGCACCTGAACAGGTATTTGCCAGTCTAACGCTTAGAAGGCAGACAGAAGGATCTGTTGAAGATTCATTCTCCTCAAAACACTCTACCAGAGTAACAGCCAGAAATTGGATCACCACTTTCTCTTAACACCATCTGTTGCAAGGTTAAAGATGTGCCACTAAGTCAATGAACATTACATTGGTGGGTGCATTTCCAGAGCACTACCACTTTTTAGAAGAAATGGCAGAGGGAAAAACAAGCTCAACAATACTCAACATTAAGCTATGCTGTGGCTGAAGTTCTACCTGGAGCAGAAGAGGCTATCTGAAAGAGCATTCCACTGCCACAAGGAAACTTAGTCTGAGAATTCTGAATGGTTCCTGCTGCAGAGGTTTCCCACAAGAGGAGGAAACCAGTGTAAGAGTGTGCATTCAGTGACACTGATATTTTAAGGAATTGCTTTTGTGATGTATTGAAAGGCAAGGACTCGAAGATGTCTTTAGTAACAACTGAGCAAACTTTTATACCCTCTCGATGGCTGGAGTCAGGTTTCAGTACTTTTTAATTAACACAAGAACCACAACTTTTTATATATCTTTCTGTCTACATCTTCCTCAACATTACAAAGCACACCATGCCACCTCCCTGCTAAACACCACACAAATGTACATCTCTACAAGACCCTGCACATTCCATCTCATGCTTTACTGCTCTATCTCTTGCTCCCACGGGTTCCCTCCAACAAGCATAACGGTGTCTCTTTTCCAGGGCCACTCCTCATTTCCCACATATTTTCTTCACACATGATCTTTCTGGATAAATAATTTAGGATGAGACTACTGACTGCCAATCTCACATATGACATGCTTTGAGACAGTAATAAACAAATTTGAGAGTTTGTAAAGGAAAAAAGAATCTATACTAACTGGAATTATTCAATATTCTGCAACTGCAATTCTGTTTTCCAAGCCTGCAGCAAGATGTCATGCTCTTGACATTTACTTTATCTCAATAAATGGTAGCAGAAACTGTCAAAACCTAACTTAGGAACCTCATTAAAATAACCTGAACTCTTCAGTGCTGGCAGTCTGCTTTCCCAGCAAACACAGGCTGTTTCTCCACTGTATTTGGTCAACTTTTAGTATGGGTGGGTGAACTGCAAGTTCAATTACTTAGCCTAAAAGGAGAGAAGTTCGGAATCAGGGATTCTGCTGGTTCCAGAGAAGAAGCAATTGGACAAAAGAGATAAAGCTACAGGACTACACTAAAGATAGCAGCACGATACAAGAAGAAAAAGTCTGCATGAATATACTGCACTCCCTACAGGTTTAAAGAGTATCCACAGTAACCAACCTTATGAGCATATTCTCAGGTTAAACAAAGGTAATTGCAAATAAAGCAGACATTATATTGTGTATAAAGCACAATACAGCAGGTATTCCTAGCTCCTAGGGGCATGACCAGATGCAGGAACAGTTCAGGAGTGCCTAGACTATTTTCCTTCCACCTCCATAGCTCAAATGCCAGGATCTCAAGAGACAGTTCTTCAGCAGGCTGTCCCCAGTAACCTAGATAGCTTGTGTCAGATGGGGAAAAACAGCAGGTAAAACAAGAGACAAAACATAACTTTCTGAAAACCTGATGAGCTAGATGGTATTCAAGAAAGCCAAGTGACTACACAAATAAGATTCCTTTAGCAAAGGCCCTTCCCCACTCTCAGACACTTACTGCTCTGGTATTAGATTAGTCATATTTACATTCCACTGCCGAAGCAGACAAGTGCTTTGGAAAGTTCTTCTATTAGTCACGTGTATGGTGACACACCAAGAAAGGAGACATGTGATGAATCACCACAAACAAAAATTTCTGACTTTAGCAACAGACTTCTTGAATTTTGTTTTTTCTAAAAATGCTGGTGCTCTCCTCCTTCCCTCCCTCCCCAGTGCGCTGCACCACAGGAAGTCACAGAGTCTGCATGCCACAGATGGTCTTCTAGTTGTAGGCCTATATACCTGGTGATAGTGGTTAGTTTGTCCATGTCCCACTGCTGGATCTTACCTGTCACTCAGTGGCCAACTAACTTACAATCATAGAATATCAAATTGGTAGTGACCCATAAGGATCATCTAATCCAACTCCCTTGCAGGACTACCTAAATCTAAACCGTGTGACAAAGAGCATCATCCAGACATTCTTTGAACACTCTCAGGCTTGGTGCCATGACCACTTCCTTGAGGAGCTGTCCTGGTTCTGGCCAGGCCAGGGTTAACCTCCCCAATTGGCCGGTGAGCTGAGTCAGCTCAGGTGCACTGAGTTAGACGGGACTGTTTTCCACACCACCTGACACCACTTCCCCATAAAAGCAGCAGGTTGGGGAAGGGCAGGGGCTGGTTTTTTTGCCTCTAGGACAGTTGGAGTGTGGCCTGGGGTTGGGTCAGTCAGTCCTTACCGTCAGGCAGCCCTCTGTAGTCGTCAGGTCAATAAGGTACTCTGTGTTAGCACTGTGTTTAAGTGTAACTACTCATTATTGTTCTGTATTCACTTTGATATTTGGCAGTAAATTGTGCTTATCCCAACCCATGGAGGCTCTGCCTGTTTCTCCTCTGGAGTGAGCGAGCGGCTTGGTGGGCATTTGGCCTCTAGCCAGGGCCAAAACCACCACAGGAGCCTATTCCACTGACTGAGCACTCTCCTGGTGAAGAACCTTTTCCTAATGTCCAATCTGGACTTTCCCTGATCCAAGTTAATTTCATTTCTTCATGTCCTATTGCTGGTCACCAGAGAAAGGAGATCAACACCTCCCCCCTTCTGCTGTGTCCCTTGAGAAAGCTGTAGATGGTGATGAGGTCACCCCTCTCTTCTCTTCTTGGAGATGACTTCTCTTCTCCAAGCTAAAAAAAAAAACAAGTGACCTCAGACACTCAGTTCTGAGACCTTTCACCATCTTTGTTGCCCTCCTCTGGACACATCTAAAAATCTCATAGAATTATTTAGGTTGGAAAAGACCCTTAAGATCATTGAGTCCAACCATCTGATGTTCTTATATTGATGCACCCAAAAATGCATACAGTACTCAAGGTGGGGCTGCACCAGTGTAGGGTGGGACAATTACATCCCTTAACCAGCTGACTATGCTGTGCTTGATGCACCCCAGGCCACGGCTGGCTCCTTTGGCTGCCAGGGCACACTGTTGGCTCCTGTTCAACTTACCATAACCCAAATCCCCAGATCTCTTTCTTTGGGACTCTCCAGCCTCTTGTCCCCCAATATGTATGTATCACCAGGATTATCCCATCCCAGGTGCAAAATCAGGAACTTCCTCTTGTTAAATTTCATATGGTCAGCAATTGCCCAACTTGGGTCTGTCCTGCTGTCCAGTCTTTCCTTTTCTTTAAACCTTCAAGAATCTTGAGCTCAAGGAGGCTTCTCATCTCTGTATAGTTTACATAAGCTTTGGCAGCCCTCTTGGGCAATAAGGATGCTGTTAGCCACAATCACATAAATTCTTGAGCATCCAGCCAAAAAGCAGCTTTTCCAACTCCCAGCAGGAAAACTGGGTTTTATACTTCCACGTCTTGCATACCTTCCCGTTGAGGGATGAAAAACTGGAGGAGCAGAAATATTCAACACCAAAGCACAACAGAAGCTACAGAAAATACAGGAAGGCCAACACAGTGAAACTTGTTCACAAAACACTTTAAATAACAGAGCAAAGCCATTGGATCCCATACAATTGCTTTTAAAGCTTACCAGCACTTGATTCCAATCCAGATTTTGCCCCACCAGCATTAGTTACCTACAATAAAAGACTTCTACTGCTCAGCTCACATTCTGACAGTTATTTCCAAACATATTGCTCCAAGAGGAGCAATGGCCTCACAAAAAGCCTGAGAGAAAGGTGACTTGGTTCTCTATACCTTGCTGTCAGGACTGCCTTTCAAAAGTTTTACATGCAGAGCATGGAACATGAAAACTACTCATTGTGGGTGGAGGAATGTACTTAAAACTCCTCCTTTCAGCCCCAGCAGTGGTTTGCAGGCAAGATCCCTCTGCATCAGGCAATGCAGATGGGATGTTTACTCCCACTGCCAAGCAGCAGTTTATAATTAGCCCTGCTTGGATTCTCATGAAATTAAATCCCACACAGTTGGTTTCAAACCCTGTTCCTCCTAGTTCCTCCTACAAACACTAACCTATCATTGCTGCTTTTCAAGTTTAGTTTCTCTGCAGAGCAAGAGAAAAAAAAAGAACAACAACTTTGCATTTATTCTTTTACAGTGATCCAAAAGCTACTTTCCAGCAAAGCTACTTTATTTGCATCATTCTTGAAAATACAGTACAGAAAAAGTTAGGTAATTATGTTGCCTAATCTTTTTTCTGATCTGGTTGCTAGTAAAGAGGTTTTAGCCTATTATTTTTAATATTTGAATTATTAAGTATTCCCTCTACCCAGGAATGTCAATTTAATATTTTAAATGAACAAGGAAAAAAGCCTACAAGATAACATTTTGGCTCAAAACTACTTAACTGATGGTAGTCATGTGAGGGTTTTTTAACAGAACATGGTAAAACAAGCCACTTATTACTGGGGAAGAAAACCATATTTTGAAGCACAGTTTGGGGAATTCTGCTTGTCTAAAAGCTTCCTATGCAACTGGACAACTTTTGTTCTCCTTTGAGTGGTAAAATGTTGGAAAATACAATGGGGCTCTAAACCTTAGCTTCTCCAAGATGGAGAATTGACAGTCAGTTTGGCACCAGTCCTGCCAAATGCTGAGCTGCTTATGCAGAAACGAGAAGGGGTGAGAGAGAACCGCGCGGTGGTTGCAAAGGGTCTAAGAACTCCTGTGAATCTCTCCAGTCAAACCATGAAGATAAATGCAAATATTTGGCACCACAACCTGCACAGTGACAAGTTGTGCACCACAGTCCTGCTGTTTTCTTACAGTTTGCAATCCTGCATGTCCATAACCAGTGTGACCACTTTCTCTCCAACCGAGGGTTTGGATGGTTGGTGATTCCCTTCTGGTTACAACCCTTGCTGGCAAAGCGACAGCAAACATCAAATGACAGACACACAAGTGCCAGATGTCCTCCCCAAGCATAAATGAGCTTCCACAGCACCTGTCACTAACAGCAGCTTGGAAAGAACTGAAGAACTTTCCCTGCTTCAGGGAAAGAAACTGGGTGACAACGGTCCAGGGAAACCCGCAGTGGCTGACCTTGCTATAGCAGGAGGTGGGACTGGAAGGTCTCCAGAGGTGTCCTCCAGCCTCAGCACCCTGTGGGTCTATGATGTAAGCCAATTCTAGTCACTGGATCAATTTTTTTGTGCTACAAAATGCCTAAAAACTCAGACAAAAATAAATCACTCTGCCCCTCTGCCATTTCTTTTACAGGTGTGAACTGAAAGACACTGCTCTGCCTCATGAAGTTTGTAAGCAGAAACGGAAGCTACATTAACAGAGGCTGTTAGAAGAACATTTGGATGACAGAAGCATGGCACTTTGCATCAAGAAATGACAAGTTTAGAGGCATTTGGGTAAGAGGAGGGAAGACAGGAAAATAGTCTTGCAAAAAAGGTAGGTTTTTGTTTTTCCTGAATCAAAAAGGATGGGAAAATTTTGAAAACTGGAATCCTTTAATCCAGACAGCAACAACAACAACAAATACTGGAGATATTTGTTTTCTTTCACTCATTTCTTCCTCCCTGTAACTTCAGGAGTGCCTGATCACACCTCAGGACTGCAAATGCTATATACACAATGCTTATTGCTATTTCAACTCAGTACCTGACCTTACCAAGCATAAATGCATTACTAAAGTGAGTGACTGTTTTAATAAAGTATTTTCTGAAAAGCAAAGGCTAAACTTCCTCTTCTGCAAGTTCAAGGATTAAGGCAAAGTACAGCTGGCAGACAGAAGCGTAGTCTTTGTCTGCATGCATTCAAGTGCATCATGCCCTTGACAAATGATACAATCATAGAATTGTCTAGTTTGGAAGTGACCCTTTAGATCATTGAATCCAACCACAGCCTAACCTTACCCAGTCCACCTCTAGATCATGTCCTTAAGGATTTCATTTTCATGTCTTTTGAACACCTCCAGGGATGGTGACTCCACCACCTCCCTGATCCATCTGTTTCAATGTCTGACAATCCTTTCAGTAAAGAAATTCTTCCTGATGTCTAACCTAAATCTACCCTGGTGCAATTTTAAGCCATTTCCCCTCATCCTACCGCTCGTCACCCAAGAGAAGAGACCAACCCCAACATCTCTGCAGGTGCCTTGCAGGTATCTGTAGAGAACAATAAGGTCTCCCCTCGGCCTCTTTTTCTCAAGACTAGAAAGTCCCAGCTCCCTCAGCCACTCCTCAGAGGACTTGTGCTCCAGACCCTTCACCAGCTTTGTCATCCTCTGGATATGCTCCAGCATCTCAACATCCTTTCTGTGGTGAGGGCCTCAAAACTGAACACAGTACATGAGATGCAGCCTCACCAGAGCTGAGTGCAATAGAAATATCACTTTCCTTCTCCTGCTGGTTACACTATTCCCGATACAGGCCAGGATGCCGTTGGCCGCCTTGGCCACCTGGGCACACTGCCAGCTCATGTTTAGATGAAGCTGCAGATGTCTGAGTATTGCCAACTTGTACATTATTTGAAATCTGCATGTTGGTACTTGTACCTACAAGTGCTAGGAACACTGAAATGTATACCCTTCTATGTAACTGCTCTTGAGTTTTGGTACTCTCCCTTGTGTAGGTGTAAACCACAGAGGCATCACTCTGTGCACTGAATCATGAAGTTACTTGATATCAGCAGCACCAGTCCCCAGCTGTGAAGTGTCACCCACAGCTGGGGACACCGTTGCCACTGCCTTCTCTTTCTCCAACACAGCACCTACCAAAGCCAGACCTTGGCTTCTTCCCCTGGGGCAGGCAAGGAGCACCCCCTGCCCCTCTTCCCAACTTTCAGGTAGGCAGCACAATCACCCTTCTCCCAGGAAAGCTCATGGAACAGGCACAATGGGCAAGACACCTCTGCTGTCCATCATGTTGCTGCCTCTTCAGAAACTTGTGCCAGGAATGAATCGGAAGCTCTGAAGTAGCCTAAGGACACCCTGTTCTCACCAAGGTCCAGCAGGAACCTATTTTGCTTTCAGCCACTTTTGAAATTCTGTCTTGGCATAAGAAATGTCAGTAGTGACTTTTTATAAGTCTAAGAAACCAAAATCCTTTAACTACACGTTGTTCACAGGATACAGCTTCAAAATGTAAGCTGCTCAACAGACAGGACTTGAAGCTTTCACAAAGCTGGCAAGCCTTGCAGCTACTACTCACAGTCTAAACTGCCATGCCCAGGTGCATTCTTACCACAGGGCTCACATTATTCTTGTTATGAAAGTTCCCTTCCCTAACTATTATTATATCAATCAGTCTTTACAGTATGAAAGGATATTGACTTTGTTAATATATATTCATTTGCATACATTGCAATGCAGTGAGGTAGTGGAATTTTACTGGAGGACTTTGGTGTTATTCATGCTTAAGTAAAAGAAACCAAAGGAAGCTCAGCCCTTTAAATAAGGAATTTACTTCTGGGAAGCTTAGAGCTGTCCATGAGGGATAAAAGATATGTCCTGGACAACCAAGATAATGCCAGCATCCTAACCCTTCTAACACCTCTTTGAAACCCTCCCAGTGTCAGCAGGCATCATAGGTAAGTAAATATAGCAAGACTGACTCCAGGGCTGTCTGGATCAATAGACAGGCAGCAAAAATGCTGCAGAAATATGGTTGCTTTGCAAAGTTTTACTACAATTAATAATCAGTAGTGGGGGTGTTAGTAATTAGTCAAATCATGTTGTACCTTTACTTGAGGGGTTTAAGAACCCTGTGTAAAACTACATGTGGGGTGCCCCGATTTGCCTAGGACACCTTGCATGCACAAGTAATTATTTACCCTTGTAATTCTGTAGTTCTCACTAGCAGATACCTCCAATGGCAATAGCTTCAGGAATTCTTGGTAAGAACCTTTCTGCAGTTGACAAACTATACATCTGTGAAACCTCTTGCTCTGTTGTGTGTACTTCAAAACAGTGGGCATATCACAAGCAGTTGAAACTGTATTTTGAAAACTGAGGTGCAATATACTCTCTGATGGATGCTCGAGGAGATGGTGGAGCTGGGAAGGGGCATGCCTTCAAAGCCCCTTGAATGCTCAGTCTTCTCACATTCATGAACATTAAGCTTCACTGGGATAACAATCCAAATCACAATGAGCACCATAAATTAACAGCTAAATGCACTGGAAAAGCTACAAGTGGTAGTTAATCAAAAGGTTAATCTCAGACTTAAGAATCTTTTATCCAAGAGGGTTGCAAACTCTTCAGTACTGTATAACTGAATTAATTGGTTTTCTTGAAAGTAGCTACAACTGGCATCAGGTAACCCAATGCTATTTTATAGCCAGAAGTTTACCTATACTGTAACAACATTATAAACTTTCTTTATGCACTGAAACCCTCTATATGCATTTGCATGGTTCAGTACCCTGAATGGCTGCAAGTTGCACCTGGGGAGGTTCAGGTTAGAAATTAGGAGAAGTTCATTCTCAGAAAGAGTGGTTGGGCATTGAAACGGGTTGCCCAGGGAGGTGATGGAGTCACTGTCCCTTGGGGTCTTCAAGGGAAGGTTGCATGATGTACTTAGAGACATGATATAGTTAGTAATAGAGGTGGTAGGGGGATGGTTGGACTAGATGATCTCAAAGGTCTTTTCCAACCTGAACGATTCTATGATTCCCACTCAACAGGTGATAGGATGAAGGGGAATGGACTCAAGCATCTCCAGGGCAGGGTCAGATTAGACATTAGGAAAAAATTCTTCACCAAAAGAGTTATCAGGCATTGGAACAGGCTGCCCAGGGAGGTGGTTGAGTCACCAACCCTGGATGTATTTAAAAGATGGGTAGATGAAGTGCTCAGGGATTTGGTTTAATAGAGGAGAGGTATGTTTGGACTCAATCTCAAAGGTCTCTTCCAACCTAGTGATTCTGTGATTCTATGATTGTGTGGAGAAAGGGGAAAGGGTTTTCAGATCAATTGTGTGATCTCTTGAGCTCTGACTTCAAGAGTTGTGAGATTTTTCTGCTCATCCCAATATTCAGTAAAACAGTTTACACAGTGATAATCTGTTCAAGATTATAGACTGGAGGTTTTCCTTCCCACCAAACGGTCATGAATCACCAGAATTTTGCTTTGTCTGCATCCTTTTGTGCTCATTCTTTACAGCTCTGGTAGCCTCTTGGATTGGGGCAGGGAAGGACAGAAGGAGGAGCAGTCCCAGATGGGGCTTGGAGGAAAAGAGAAGTGCAGCTTCAGAAAGGTTAGGGAAGCCCACACGAGACTGTAAAACTTTAGCACAGGGAAGAAGGAAGTATTAAGAAACCAAGAGTTGTGATCTGGTAGTCAGTGACGCAAAAGCTCCATAAATTCCAACAGTTAAGAGTGGTAAATAATCCTCACTCTCATCAAGGACAAAGAATTGAAAACAAGTAAATGGAGCTTCACCCTCTATTTAGAAATTCCTTCTTTAAAATAAAATTGAGTGGCAATGTACACTTGCAATGTGCACAGAAGTCAAGAATACTCTTATTTTTACAGCAATACACCAAAATGATGCCTTGTAGTAAGCAGGACTATTTTATCTGCTGGTATTTGTAAGCTGACAACTTAATTTCACAACCTGTTTCTTTTACCTTCTACACCAGAAGTCACACCAGTTCAAAATAACTTGTATACTGAGAACAAAATTCCATCAGAATCTGTAATGTAGCCAGAAACATTAACTAAACAGTAAAGTTGACTGTTTTTCTTTCATCTTGGCTTGTTCAACAATAGCTAAAAAGATCTTTCAGTCTTTTTAATTTGCATACTTAAAAGTATCTACTACAGCTTTTACTACAAGAAAAAGAGGAAGACTTAGGGTTTTACAATGAGGGTTTCCTGTGGGGGTAAAGGAAACCAGACTCAGTACAGTGACTTGCAATGATTCAACTTGTATTTAAATCCATTGCTCTGAGACTGAATCAGTTCTGGCACTATTCAGCTTGTTTCATAACAAAACCTATTGTTCTGCTCAACCTTCAAAAGTTGATGCGTTTCAATAGCACCAATGACACTTTTCTTCCTGCAGGTATTTATTGTTAAGGGATTAATTGAGACAGAGTTCCATTAAACAACAATTCAGTGAGCCAGGATTTTGCAGCCTGTACTCCGTTGCATCACCCCAGCATCGGTTTGGAAACGTGTGGACTAGCTTCAGCCCTGGGACATATGATGTGACAGCAGCCCACTTCTCTGGGCGATGGCAGAGGCACACTGGAGGACAAGCCTTACTTCTTCAATCAAATTTGTATCATATATTAAAAATTACTACCTAAAAAAAACCCCACCAACTTCTGAAGGACAGCCACACAAGCAAGAGAGAGAGCATACATCCAGGTCATGGGATCACAGACTGGTTTGGGTTGGAAGGGACCTCAAAGACCAACTAGTTCCAACCCTCTGCCATGGGCAGGGACACCCTCCACTAGACCAGGGTACCCAAAGCCCCATCCAACCCGGCCTTGAACACTGCCAGGGAGGGGGCAGACACAGCTCCTCTGGGCAGCCTGTGCCAGGGCCTCACCACCTGAACAGTGAATTCCTTCCTTATATCTAATCTAAATCTCTCCTCCTTCAGTTTAAGGCCATTACTGCTTGTACATCACTACCTGCATGTGTAAACAGTCCCTCTCCAGCTTTCCTGTAGGCCCCTTTTAGGTACTGGAAGGAGAAAGGTCAATGCAACTAGTTTTAAGCTGCCCAAACCAGACAGATACAAAACTAAATAGGTTGGTTAGAATCCAGGTAAGTGGCAGCCACAGATACATGGTAAGCCAGAAATGTGTCATAGGTTTTGTCAGGTGAGGGCTTGTTTTCTTTTTCTTGTTAAAAAAAAAAATTTTTTTTTTTTTTACTTTCCACAATAATGTGTTATTTAAGGAACAAGATAAAACTTTGGTTGTGTACCAAGGCTACATTCTTAGTTGTTTCAACACATCCATGAGCTCAGCAAAACACCTGGGAGGCATTCATAGTGAAATCTTAAGCATTTCTAGGTCAAGTGCATCTTGTGGAAGTAACTTCTATTCTGCTATAATTAGTCAAAAACTTTTATCACAAATTGTCCCCATTTACCCTAAGAAATAGTTCCAACATCTCCACTCTGTTTCTGCAACACCTCCTGTTCCACCCCACTCGGTGGGATGAGGTTAAGTTTTTAATTCTCTGCACAATAGTCAGGAGTAACACCTCCAGAAGTTTAAACAAATCACAGATTTGTTTAAAACTCAGCACAACTACAAAAGGTAAGGGCTCAGCAAAACTTGTAATGATATTACCCTAATGTGCCTAAAAGGAAGTTAGAGACAGACAGTGTCAGAGAGAAAGGGAGTAAGAAAGAGAAGGAAAAAGAGGTATCACCACCATTGGATCCAGTGATGCTTTCTGCTGGCAGCTGTACTCATTAGGAAGCGGGTGCATGCTGAAAACTTCTGTTTCCCCTTTCTATAAACAAATATGCCTGCCCCATAGGCAGGGGTTTGTCACCACTGAGCAGGTCAGTATGTGCTTGTAAATGTTCAGAAGTGTTCTAGAAATTAGTCAATGGGTTGTGGGAATCCTGGGAGGCTCACTGTCCATCCCCGCCCCTCCCCCCCCCACCCACTTCGGGGCTGACTGAATGATGGTCTTTCACAAGCACACACATGCAGAAGGCAGATGGTCTTTGCCCACACGTTACAGGAGCAGGGGAGCTGGCTCACAAGATGGTTTCCTGCCCCCTAGGTCCTGCTCTTGGTTGACGCTCTCTTATCAGCCCATCCCTGCCTGTGTCAAGACAGGTGTCTGTGACATTCATTATTGGAGCCTCACACCTTCTAAAGTAAACTGCACTTTATGGCCCAGTGCTTTCACTTGCAGGTTGCCATCACACATGCCAGGCTTCAGTCTGCACTATAAATTTACTAATTCTGTAGAACACCACGGGAAAGTGATTGGACTGGATGAAAAAAAAATTGTCCTAGGGACAGGTGAGAATTGCAAGCTGGAGGGAGCTGTGCCTGGGGATAGGACTGGCAGCAGAGGCAGTGACAAAGATGCAATGGCAACACTCAAGGAGGAGTAGAAGCAGTAGTGAGCAAGGAAGAGGGAGACCGAGTGGGAGGCGTCTGGATGCAGAGAAGTTGTCAGCTCACCACGGTCACAAGCTTCAGAATCACAGCTCTTGCTTGGGTTAAAAAAGATCCACATCTCTGCTTAGTTAGCACAGTAAAGATCTGAGCTTTACAGACGGCCAAAATACCAAGAAGGAAAGATGGAAGTTATTGTGAAAGAGGAGGGGTGTCACAAATCAGATTGCAAACTGGATGGCTAAGACAAGCAGGGACAACTCTGGTCCAGACAAGAAGCGAAGGAGAGGGAAGGGAACAGTTAAGTACTGAATGTGGGATTCAATTGCAAGATGCCTGGCATCCAGGACATACTGAGAAGAAACACAGAGCTAGGCAGTGATTTCTGGCTTCCAAGAGGGAGAACACAGACAGCATGGATAGCTGGAGGCGAAGGAGGAAACAGAAGATTCAAAGATTAAAATGTAGAAAAAGATAAAAAAGTAGAAAAAGATAGCCCTATCCAAAAACTTGCTACACAGGCTTTGCCAAACCCTTGCCCCAAACTTTACCCTGAAACTACTTGTTTCTAAATTTAACAAGGACTTGGGTGCCTCCAGAGCTGTCTGCTTTGTCAAACAATAGCATCAACTCTAATAAAAACTGTACCCTACCCAACACATTTGCCTCACTTATTTTTAATTCACTAGATCACGTTACTACTAATACCAGTGCTAGCCCCTTCCCTCTCCACACAGGTCCAACATTTCTCTCCAAATCGCAGGAAAGAAACAAGGGGTGGTAAAATCTAAGTCTAAACACTGTAACTCTATTTTTTTTCCAACTGAAAAGGTTTAGATTGTATCATTTTTGTGGCAATAATAAAAACAATAGCACAACAGGTATTACAAAGTATAACCAAGCTTGCAGGATTTGCTGTCATGGAAATAACTTTTTGATAAATTTTTCACTTTTTCATCAAAATAATGGAATTCCCCCAACAGAAAAGATGCAAGAAATATTTTCTGTGGTTAGGGAAAAAAAAAATAAGAGAGAGAAATGCAAAAAATATAATTTTATAATTAAAAATCTGGGTAGATTTTTATCAAATACAGTTTTACCGATGAAAATGACAAGCATTTAATTAAAAAAATTCTTATTCATGGAAAGATTAACTTGTATGCTGAGTCAACATAAAAGAGCAACTTCTATCCTGAACACAAAGTTTGTTCTTACCCAGATTAAAACTCTTTGGGATACATCAAGAAATTAATACAATTGTTTGTGAAACCTTATGAAGAAACAAGAGATCTAATGGGGGTTTTGCAGGACTCAAGCTATGAGGAAAGTAGAGCAGAATTAGTATGAGCACTTAATTAGCAGTTGCCTCAGTCAATAGATTTTCCTTTTGACATTACAGTTAAGGATGCTACTTCTTAGTATGTGGACTCTTATGTGGACTCTTTACAGGTGACTGATATCTGTATAGATTAAACCAACTGCATTTGTTACACAGCCAACAATGTTGTATGAGGAAACCTGGATTAAAATGTAAATGTATTCTTTTAAATTTATCTTTTCCCCAAAGGACATTAGAATGATTCCTGCATTTGACAGGCTAGTTACACATTTCAAAGGAACAGTTCTATATATAGAAAAACTGTTATATATTTAGAAAATACTATCATAAACAGGCCTTACACCACAAAGAAATACGGTCTTGGACTATCACAGGAATTTTCCTTATGACTTTTTGGAATTCTCTGTAGAAAGTCTTCTGAATCCTGTTCTGGGCCCCCTCTTCACATCATGTGATAGGAGAAAGGGGAGTTTGGAGAAGCTTATCAAGCAGATTGGCCCCTTCCTCTTCAGCAGCACTAGCAGGTGCCTGTGCCCTCACAGTGGTAAAGCTAGAGATGGGTTGATAGAAACTTTTCTACTGGGAAAGAAAGTGAACGTAGCACCCTAGATGGAACAAACAAACATATTTGCTGGCATGATGGAATGCAGCCTTGGCTATATTCAGATAGCAGTAGTCATTTCAAAACCACAGCTGTCCAAGACTGAGGGGAAGATTGTGGAACAGAGTGAGTGTATCATATTCCCTCTAATCCTCAGGCATCTGAAAAGGTAGAACGGTACAATGGCTTACTTGAAACTGCCCTCCAGGGAAAGGGAATCTCACCTCTATTAACTGGGGGGAGCTAGTTAACATAAAAGGAGCTACCCGTCATAACAGCCCTGCAGAAAAACATTTACCCCAAATCCACCTGTGTGACAAAGGACCAGTCAGCTCTGGGGACACCAGAACTGAGACACAAGTTCGTGTCTACCTGCAGCAATTGAAATCCCGAAGGAAGGAATCCTTATCACTTGAGAACCAGGAATTACCTACTAGATGGCCTTTGGAAAAGTAATATTGTGCTGTTACCTATGATAAATAATCCTATTTTACTTCATAAACCATGTTGTGTGCTTTGGAGACACAAGACACATATCTTGTGGCACACGACGTATGCCCAAACAGTTCCTAGGTACACACTGCCAGGTGCCCTGTCTGGGAAGAGAACATGAACTGCCCTGTGCTGCTCCCAGTCATGTCATGTTGGCATTGACACCTGTGGTGTGCACCAAACCTTCAGCTGGCCAGAGAAGCTCCAAGCATTCCTGTTTGAACACGGGTAAGAAAGAGCATCAGACAGCAGGGACAGGAGACACGTGAGGAGATGGTCTGAGAGACCTGCAGAGGGAGAGACTGCAGAGGGGACATGTGGCTGGAGATGTGCTCTGGGCAGGAGAAGTTCCATGCCAGTAGGGTGCATCCCTGACAGACTGCAGCTAGGACTCATCCACATCAGGGCAAGGACAGCCTTGAGGGACTCACACCAGGGACATGCATACCATAGGAGCAACAGCCCTGAAGGACCATAAACCACCCACACTGAGGCAGGGACATGCAGAAGCAAAGAGGAACAGAGGAAAATCAGCAGGAAGCAAGGAGGAGCTGCAGAAAGAAACTGTGGGGGATACAGCCTTCCTGCTCTACTCATCACCTCACCAAAGGAGCATGGGCTGAGCATAATCTAGAGCAAAAACCAGGAAAGCTGAGATGGGGTGGGTAGGGGTGTTTGGCTGAAGCTGAAAGCAGGGAAAGCGGTGGACACCTTAGGGGTTTGATTGATTGTTCTCTTTCTCTCAGTTCCCAAATCCATATTTAAAAATTTATGTTAACTGGCAGTAAGCTAAGTTCCGTTCCCCACGTTGAGACTGTTTTGCTCATAACATTCTCTCAACACTTTTACTGGACTCCAAAAGTAGGTTCCAGACCATGCCAGACCATGGAAAAGAAACTTGACTAAAAGAGGCTTGCCCCTGGCAAGATGATCTTAAGTAATCAAGATTACTATTATTACTGCATTTCAGCAACAGAGCTGACACCTGATGAAATACAAGTTGGTTGCAATGAGAGGTTCAAGACAGCAAGAGTTAAAGCAGAGAGTGCTTTTGCGCAGGCGACCCCATCACATGCACCAGGACAACATCAGGAAAATATTGAAATTGGCCTTGGCTGGATGGCAGCAGGCTGAGTCACGCTTAACTCTTGCCAAGTTAAATCACTGTAACTATGGAAAGCCTAAGGATTGTTGCAGTGATGTCATTTTGATGCAGCGGTGCAGTGGCCATTTTATATAAATAACACAACATAAAAAAAATCATCTCAGCCATTTTGACTTAGAGGAAACAGAAAGAGGGAGAAATATGTGCTGTACTTTTCAAGTTTGTATTGCCATGTAGGCACGCTTGCACTGCTACTAAACTTGTTGAACTCAAAGTTGGGTGGTTGGTTGTTCTTTTCTCTGTCATATTTAAAATGCAAACAACTCCAGAGCCCACAAAGCAGAGATCAGTCGCCAGGAGTCCCTGAGCCACCTCTCTGCCCCAGCTGAAAGCCCCATCTCTAGATTTCATACAGGCTCACTTCACCATCTTCCATCCTCCATCCTACTAATCATTTTTTCCAACGCTGACTTGCCTCAACAAGAAGCCAGGGGCACTAGAGTTTCCTTCCCTTTGCTCATAGCTGGATAATTACCACAGTCTTGCAAAGATGGGATCTCCACCTGTAATTCACCTTAGGCTACTGATCTCACCATAGATGCCTTAGCCTCCAATGTGTATTTTGCTCACCTCCAGGTATTCACTGCTACAACTGTTTCTTGGGGCCACTATGTTTCAATAGACAAGCTCTACCCAGTTCTAGCAAAGGATGCTTCCTGACTCCAAACTGGAGATCCTCAGAAAGCAGGCAGCTTTTTATGCCATGATCTTTCTACCGTGTACTTAAGGGACACTTTTGGGCCCTGTGGCTGCATGCAGCAGTTTCCTGCCACTCATCATGGATGGATTTTTTTCTTCATTTCTCCTTCCGCTGTGTGCTTCACAAATTTGTACAGATAAGCTGCCTAACACTTTTTGTTAATGTTGCATTTTGAAAACCAGATGCCTAAAATTAGAGGCTGGGCTAACCTGGTGGTTTTGCAGATGTGAAACGGCTATGCAGGCCTCAGATCTCACAGCCAGGCAAAGCAGGAAGCCTCCTGCCCTCTCCTCCCCTGCCCCCCCCCTCGCAATGCCACACCCTTGCACTGGCTCACTCCGATTAGTCACCTGTGGATTTATCAGACTGAACCCTCTCAGTGCAGGCCCCCATGGGCACCAGCCCAGAGAAGAGAGAACAGGAAAGACACAACCCCTCAGCAGGGCCAAGCTGTTAGGCTGCCTGTAGACACTGATGATGCAGAAACTCACATTCGACATTCCCCTGGATGCAGCCCCGATGATATCTAAATTCCAGCTTTGCTTGACTTGCAGAGCTCAGACTTGGCCAACGAGACAGCACTTAAATGCCAGTTTGAGGCTCAAACAAGTTCTTTTTCTAAGCAAGCTCAAGTAACAAAGTTCACAATTGCTTAATAGTGCACCCAAAACCTGACGATATGTTGAATATTGTTTTAACATGAACAGCTTTGACATGCCTGAAATATACGATCCCCTAAGAAATTCTCAGTCCGGCGGCAGAGACTCGTTAATCGTGAAAGCAAGCATCTCAGTGAAACCAGCACCCTCCAAACCATCTCACAACAGCCCAACGGCTTAGAAGGCAAGATCCTCAACTTTCTGTAGCAGTTCTGCAGATTCAAACTACAGAGAGCCTAGCAATAGAAACCACTAATTTTTCTGAAGTACGCAATTCAGGTTTTGCCTTTGTTTTAATTTATGATCACACCACCACAAACACAAAATACCTCTGAAGGGCCCCACCCTCCCCAGACTGGCATTTTCAACAGTTCTTGAGGTCTTACACATTTTGGTTAAGGAAAATTTATTATAGCCTACTTACTCAGTTCGTATTATCGGCATTAACCAACACCCAGGTAAATAACCATCTTTTTAAAAGCTATCTGTTAAAACTGTAGCACCATTTTTACTCAGAATTTGAAACAATTCCCCCGAAGACAAAATTTCTGTGCACCTTCCCTCTGGTGAAGCAGAAACCGGACAGACTCTCTTCAGCCCCAAACTTCTTGGCATAAAATTTCCAAACTCTGTTTTTGAGTGATTACAAATATTTCCACATCTCAAGAGCATCACACCCAAGACCTCGCTGTACTTCACTGTGAGGACTGCTTGCAGAGGTAAAGGAGCAAGTTTTCCACATATGTGATCAGGTAATGTTTCGGTGTCAGCAGCCTGAATCATATGCCATTTTAAAAGTCGGTTACCTTAAAATGATACTGTTTTTTCAAGAGCTCAGCTTTGCTAATGTAGCAGTGAAGACGATTATTAGGCCACAGCAGAACTGAAATCAAACAGGCTGGAAGCCAATCTGCTCATCTGGCAATCTACGTACAGGATGTGTAGCTTCCAGACAAAGCTGGGAACAGATAATTTCCCTCTTTACAGTGAAGAGAGGGAGATTTACGTTTTTGAAGTGCTACTTCCATAAAGTGCCTGAAAGAAAGTACCTAGGCACAGTGCCATAGAACCATTGAAATAAATGAAATCCTTAGAAGTAAGTCATATAAATGTGAAATGACATTTTGCAGTGCATACTGCAGTTTAGGAGCCTTCCTCCTGAAAAGAAGGGGAAAAGAAGGGGAAAAGAAGGGGAAAAGAAGGGGAAAAGAAGGGGAAAAGAAGGGGAAAAGAAGGGGAAAAGAAGGGGAAAAGAAGGGGAAAAGAAGGGGAAAAGAAGGGGAAAAGAAGGGGAAAAGAAGGGAACAAACCCAAACAAAACTGGGTAGTGGGAGCCTCGCCTCTTTCCTCCCCTACCCAAACTGTTACCTTGAACCAAATACAAGGCAACACACTGAAGTTGGCAGCAGGCTCTCAGCAGCAAATACGCTGGCGCGTTCTGTACTGCAGCACTGCCATACCCACGTTCTGTTTTGTTTTGTTTTAAAAAGGTTATCGTCTCACAGCAGATTTTCTGGTGAGCGACCAACCCCGCCGATGCCCCGGGATTGCCGTAACTCCACTTTCTTTCCTAAAATGGAAGCCGAGCTCCAGCGGAGCTCCCCGCCGCCCCGAAACCCGCTCCGAGCCTCCTTCCAGACCTCCCTGCAGCCCAGGGCTCTGGGGCGAGTACCGCTGGGGCGGGTCCCGCGGTATTCGCCAAAAAGATTAAAAGCAAGACGGGATCCCCAGTGCGGGAGGCGGGCAGAAAGCTCAGGGGTACTTTCCCTATTAGATAAAAGGGGAAAAGAAAAGAAAAAGACAAGGGAAAAGATAAAAAAGAGGGAAAAAAAAACCCCCTAAAACCAAACCCCACAAAAACAACCCAAAAAAGGAGAGAGCGCCGTTTCCCTGCACCGGACGGAGCCGGGCAGCGGGGCTCCCGGGGACCCGCCCGGACCCGGCTCTCGCTCCCTCCCGGGCTCTTCTCATTCCCTGCACCGTTCCGCCGACGCCCCCCGCGCCCTATCTCCGTGTCGAGCAGCAGCTCTTGGCCCCCGGTCCCGGTCCCGGAGGGCAAGGGAGCGATCCCTCCTCAAGGCCGACCGGGCAGCGGGGGGTCCGCGGCACGACCGCCCCTCCTCACCTCTGACAGGGACCAGGACGGTGAGGAGTACCACCGAAGGAAGAAGCCACCAGTGCCGCATGGTTGTACGTCTGACACACACACCCGCCGCTCCGTGACAGCCGCTCTGGGCACCCGCGGTAAGCCCCTTCCGCCTGGTCGGAGGAGGGCGGCACCGGCGAGGGGGGCTGGGAGGGGTGAGTGCGCCATGTGGAACACGCCCAGGCCGCCCCGTCCCACTGCCGCCCGGAGGAAGAAAGCGAGGGCGACCCGTCCCGCCAAGGCTGCTCCTCGCGGGGTAAAGCCGGCCTCTTCCCTCCCGCCGTGGCGGCGGGCCTCTCCTCGGGCTGGCGGGGCGGCGAGGCCCCCGCGGAGCTCGTCAGGGAGCGGCGCTCAGGCGGCCGTTACCCGGCATTGCCGCTCCGCGCCCTCGGGGAGACAGGGCGGTGCCCGAGTCCCGTTCGCTGGCGGCGTCGCGCTGAGGCCGGGAGTCGGGTTTCCCATGTGGGCCGGGCGGAGTCCTCACGGCTCCGGCGAGCTGGAGGAGCAGGGCTTCGGGGCGTGCGGGGCTGATGCTGCTCAACCCCGAACCGCTCCGCTGCAGCCTGCCTGCCGAAAAAGGGGTGCCACCGGCCAGGCGAGCCCCGAAAGGCAGTCCCGTTTTCTAGACGGAAGGAGCTCCGGGGCTTGAACGCTGGCCACGGGGCTTAAGCAGCAGAGACGCCACGTTCTCCTTGCACCTCTGCCAGCTCCTCACCCTGGCACTCCCCTTCGTGGTTTTCCTCAGGGAAAGTTACCAGCACCTAATAAACTTGCCCTTATGAACTGGCTTTTTCCTCCGGTCAGGCAGAAAATGGTAAAATTGCCTTGACTCTTGTGTTTGCAAGCGATGTATCAGCGCTGGCCCCGCGGAGACAGATACAAACTCAGTGCAGTACAGGGCTGAGTTCTCGCAACTAATTTTGCAGGAGTGGGAAGACGGATGTTAAACATCCTGGGTTTGTACAAGTTCTTTTCTGACCGGTGTTTCACTTTTGGATGAGGGCCAGTCAGTACCCTGGGTGCTGTCGTAACAGCCTGAAGCGCTGCTGCTGTGGGTCAGGGTGGGAATCGTGCAGAGCTCTGCTCGGGCACATAGGAGAAGAACTTGTCATCCCCAACCCTGGCTTCCCACTCGCCAAGTATGTCCTGATTATTGACAGGATAATAAGCAGTTCAGTATGTGATTTAGAAGGTAACTGGAGATGTGCAGCTGATGTGGGTGCACTGTTTGTAGGGCTACACTTTCCTCAGAGAGGTCTGTGTCTCTTCTCTAGCGTTTGTAGGACCTTGCCAGCTGGAAAAGTGGAAAATCACAGAGTTAATGAATCACCAGTTCATAAACTGATGATAATCTTTTTTTCCTCCTTGACAGTGACTAGTCAAAGACATTTTTAGATTTAACCTAAAGCAACAAAGAGTTTAACTGTACTAAGAAACTTAAATACACTTAATCTTAAAATGATGCTGCATTTTAAATTAAAGGCAAGCCATTCCTTTAAAATATCTGAGTTTTGCAGGAGTAGTACTGGAGGGTCCATTGAGAACTTCCAGCAGGAGGGCCGAAAAAGCAAGAGGTGTTTTTTCCAGTCATTAACACTTGTGGAGTCAACATTACATCATTGTTAGCAGCTTCCTTCTCACTCCAAGCCTGGAAGGTAAGATTGAACACATGCATATACATTGTGTAATCCAGCAGTATGTATCCAGTCAGTGCTGCTATGTGGACATACACAGGCAGTTATTAATGTTCCTCAAAGGATGCTCTTTAACAGAGTGTTTACAACTGTTGCTAAGCATCATCTAAGAAGTTGCTCTCCTGACAAGAACAAGAAATTTGGCGTGCCTCAGAGTACTGCACACTTCTCTATTTAAGCACATTGTACCAAACCACTTGTTTTTTTCAGGATTGCCGAACTGACAGAGGAAGCCTAGTTATCTCACTGGAATTGCCATGTCAGGGCCCTGTAACTTCCTGTTTCCAAAATTAGGCTTCGTCAAAGTAACCATCTTCAGATGAGGTAATAGCAACCTCCTGTTAGAACAGATGTGAGATAACTGTGCTTTGAGCTAGAGCTGATCATTTTCATTTGATTTGATCCTAGAGGCACAGCTTGTACAGGTACAGTTTGTGGCATTAGCCACTTTATGGCTAGTAAGTTTTTCCATATTCATGAATATCAGGTAATTTCTTTCAAGCTTACTAATGTTTTGATCTGAAGTTTTCACTTACTTCTTGTGAAAATGAATGTCATTAGTTGTGGTTACCAGCTCTTCTGTGTGTGAAACTTAGATTAGAAAAAAAATCCCAGCTTTGTCATTTCACATCTGTAAAAATAAAAATAACTTAGTACTAGGGCTGGTTATCTGATTGTGTGACCCGCTTCTTCTGATAGCACTTATCTTTGGCCAACTCAGTCCTAACCAGTCTTCCACTCTGTGTCCTGCCCATACCATCTACCAGAAAGCCTCTGAGAAATGCTTGGGCGTTTGCCTGATCTGAAGATGCCTGTAAGGGACTGGAAATATGCCTTAGTAATTGCCAACAGAACCATTGTGTGTGTCCCTCCCTTTTTTCCTCTCACCTAACCAAACCTCATTACATCACCACCACTGGTTAAGGCTTCCAAAGACCTAAAGACAATTCAAGGAGCCACCCAAAAGATAGACATCAGGAGCCATTCACACACCAGGAGACCACTATCAGAAGAGACATCAGGAGAGCATTCCACTATCAGGAGAAACATCAGGAGCCACTGAGGCATCCGACATTCCGTCATCCACCCTGAGGCCCACAAGCCAGGTGGAAGCTTGTGACCAAAGATGGAGCATTCGGCCATGAAAAGAGGCACTCGGCCATGTAGCAACCATCATGAGAGGCAAGCAATGGAAGGAAGTGAGCAACATGTCTCGAGGGACATGGAGACAACAAGGGAATGCTCTTCCCTTCCATCAGACCCAGAGACACTGAAGAAGACTGCCAGCAGACGGAATGCCATAGCCTCATGGTGGTAGATATAGCAGCCCCTTCCCCAACCCCACCCTTCCCAGTTTCTCTCTTCCTCTTTCCCACTCTCTCTATCTCTCTCTTCCACCTTTTTCTCCTTTTCCCCCCTTTTTCCTGCACGTTTGTTCCAAATAAAGCAACCTTAACCTTGACTCCATTTTGAGTCTTAAATCTGTTGTCCAAGAATTTGAGAACTTATCACGATCAAACACCTGGCAATTGGATGTCACTCAGGGGTTCAGCCCAGCTGCCCCCAGCCACCCAGAGGGATCTGAGGTTCGGTTGGAACGCGAGGGAGTTTAATCCCTGCCAAACTGTCTCATCCAGGATGTGGATTGTGACATTAAAATGGCGTAGTCGGCAGGATGTGGATCGTGACAGATGCCTCAGAAGGAGAGAAGGTTACCTTGAGACTTATTTCTAAGGAACAGAATGTTAAAAAGACATACATGGTCTATGGTTTGTCCCAAAGAAAAATACACAGCAGCACAATAACAGCCAGTGCAGTAACAAAGGTCATTTCAGAATGGAGTTTCTGTGGAAGATGTGTTGATCCTGAACAACCTCTGCAGCAGCCAATTACCTGGTCTCAGTCACCCTCAGCTTTTCCTTCTGTAAATACCCTGCTCTGTTGGCACTTGCTCCCTTCCAGTAGTGGCAACTCTTGCAATATGCCTACGTGACTCAAAGCACCACCCTGGGTAACAAAGCAGCAAGGCAAGGTCTATGGCAACTGAGATCCCATCTCCTTTAAAGCTCATCCCGTTTCTATCACTGTCAGGATGCCTTCTATTGTCACTATCAGCCAGGCATTGTTTCCTTTTTCAGATAAGCCCCAAATAACTTTATACTTTGTTTTGCTGTTTTTATCTTCCAGTAACACCTGTACACACTTTGACTACACTTCCTTTAGACTATCCAAAGACCTTTCTATGTCCAAAATGTATTATGTCTTTCCCTAACAGTTCATAAAGAGAAATCTGATTTTATAGATAATTTTTTTCTTGCATACTAATCTACATTTGAATAGACATTAGGCAAAGTTATTTTAAAAAGTAGCTGTATGTTGTATGACATGGATGCTATTCAAAGTTTAGTTCCATAATAGAACACGCAGCTTATTGATTAATGAAATCACAAAATAGCTTGTTACTCTCATAAGATTTATTTTAAGCCTCATTCTGTTTTATCAGAAACAGATGGATATTTGCTTTCTTGTAAAACCCTTTCCAAGCAAATACAGTCTGCAGAAACATCCCTTAACATGTTCTTCTTTGCCTGTATGGAGCCTCAGCTATGCTTTTATACACACATCAGTGGAATACAGGAAGGCTGTCAAACAAATCTGTGCTAAGGACATGCAGGCTATTTAAGTGTATTAATCTCAGTCCCAGTAACTGTAGGTACTCACCGCTAGTTCTTTTCTGAGTATCTTTACTTAAGCAATACATAGATCTTGATGAACTAACTGTGTTACAGTTTTCTCAGCAACCTCTTCTTTACAATCTTTTGTCCCTTTCTCTCAGGAGTTTTCATACTTAACATGTGCAAGTGCAACCCTTTTCTCTTGAAATTAGTTTCATTTTCTTCCAGAATTACTCACAGAATTGGAACAAGTACTCTTTTCTTAGGATCAGGTGTTAAATAGCATCCCATCATCTAGGGTGTTAAATTACTTACACATAAGGAGTGCTTCTCTTAAGATGTTTTAACAGTTCCTCTGAAAGATCTAGTGATGTCAGAGTAATTGGTATATAAAGAGATCATCTTTCTTGGAACTAATTCTGTGATATTTTTAGTCTAAGCATGACAAATGTGGGGTATATTATTTGTTATTTTGTATTCTTATGGGTTCCTCTTATTTTGGAACAGTTTTTTACAGTTGCTGCAGTGTGTTAAAATTATTATTATTTAATATAAATTATTTATATTCAATTTCTTCTTTTTTTTTTTTGCCATTCTTTTTTTATTGCCATTTCAATAGAATATAGTATCTTCACTGAATTCTGGCAAGCTGAGATTTTTTCTGTCTAGAGAGCCATTTATAAAAGTTGGTCTTCATAATAGTATGAACTAGAAATAACTAATCTAGTTTAAATGCTGAAAGAAACCTGCTTATAGAAGTCTACATAGGCTTATCAATCACGGTAAAAAGCTTTATTCTAAAAGTAAGGTATGCTATGGTGTGGCTGTGTCAATGAAAATAAAGTAGTCTTCTGCTGATGGGAGCTCTTGATTCCTGTAGTAATATTCCAATTTTATACTAACTGTATAAATCTGTCTTTGTAAGTTAACTGCTGAGATTCAGATTTCGTGGTTCACTATATAACCTTTGAAAGCTGTTTCTCTTATATCTGCATTTCATCAAGAAACTTTTTTTTTTTTAAATGTATTTTAAGTCACTTCTATTTTAATGTAAATATTTGACTTGCTGAAAGTAAAACCTGAAATTCTTTTCCCCTCTTTCTGGGGAAATGACATTTTCAGTAATGAAATGATTGTTATATTAAAAACAAAAAAAACCCACAAAACCAAAACCAAAAGTTGTGTCAAATTTTTTTCTTTTTTTCTTCAAAGAACAAAATTATTCAATTTTAAGGTGATAACTTTGTGCTGGTTTTATACATTCTTTTTCTTTGTGTTAAATTCATTTTCCCTCTGCTCTTCAGAGAGGAAGAAAGAAGAAAACTGACTGAAGCAGTTCTTAAACTGGTAAGTGCCCCATTCAGTTTATGCTGTTTGATTGAGCTGCATCCTTCTGAGTCTAAATGAATGCAATTTATGCACTCCTGATATGTGTTAGAGGTGTTTTATTCTATAAAAGAGGAACATACAGCTATATGTTTTATTTGTTTGTGTACTGTAGACATTTGCCATATTATCTGAATATATCCTACTTAATATTTCTGTTGCTGTTTGCATTTTCTCCTTGAAGGAACAATATCTCACTTTTATGAACTGTTACATTCACAAGAAGTAATATAAAGTTGGAATGCCTTCCCTTTCAGGCACAGAGTGATACTGTGATACTCCTAGTGCTGAAATGGTCTAAACAGTAAAAAAAAGCAGAAGGTTCCTCTGTTCTTGAAAATCTTCCTTTCAAGCTCAAGTCTGCACATCTCATTGTTTCAGAATCAAGTTTCCCAAAAATATTGTTCCATTAAAAATTGAGGAAAGCAGTTGCTCATGTCAATGCATGTGTCCCCCTTCTTTTCCATGCCTCAGGAATGCAGCCCTGGGTAACTGGGGCTTGCCAGGGCTTGCTTTCCTGCGTGCCCTCTGCTCCATTCATCCAGAGACTCTTGCAGTGTTGGCTACAAGGGCACCTGCACCAAAGACAGGAGTTGGACTAGTTGCATTCTGCCTTGAGGAGCAGTTAGTTTGACACCAAACTGCATGAACTTTAAAGACGACCAGGATTTAGGAATTTCAGTGGTTATCCAATGAGATAGCACCAGGTTATGTGCTGGGCTGAGGACTCAGGTTTGAAACAGCTGCTTTAGAACAGGGAAGAAAGCTAAAGTTTAATCAGAGCAAATTACTCTTCCATGGATTGTCTTCTCTGTCTCCACCTTTGTTAATGTTGCATGGGTTATGTGACTGCTCAGTTTCATAAACAGGGGTGTAGCTGAATTCTTGAAAGAGGCCAGCAGATCTGACAAACTTGGCAAGAATTTAGCAGCCATTTGTAAAGGCAATTTGTTCATAATGATTTTTGTGTGCATGCTAGATGCATCACATCAGGGCAAAATCTTTTGCGCTGCACTGATAAAAGCAAAACATGTCTCTATTTCTGGCTTAGATCTCCACATAAGAATCCTTCATCAAGGTGCTGTGGCAAGTGTTGTTGGCAGCTTCATGGAATCACAGAATCACAGACTAGTTTGGGTTTGAAAGCACCTCAAAGATCATCTAGTTCCAAACCCCTTGCCATGGGCAGGGACACCCTCCACTAGAACAGGCTGCCCAAAGCCCCATCCAACCTGGCCTTGAACACTGCCAGGGAAGGGCAGCCACAGCTTCTTTGAGAGGGCAACCTGTGCCAGGGCCTCACCATCCTCACAGGGAAGAATTTCTTCCTAATATCTACTGTAAAAAGCCCAGCTTTGTCAGCCCATCATCATAGGAGAGGTGGTCCAGTCCTCTGAGCATCTTTGTGGTCCTCCTCTGGAGCTGTTCCAACAAGTCCATGTCTTTCTTGTACTGGGGACCTCAGAGCTGTACACAGTACTCCAGATGGGCTCTCA
The DNA here is from genome assembly GCA_027925045.1 of Hypotaenidia okinawae. Classification (NCBI taxonomy): domain Eukaryota; kingdom Metazoa; phylum Chordata; class Aves; order Gruiformes; family Rallidae; genus Hypotaenidia; species Hypotaenidia okinawae. The sequence goes on from BSDF01000001.1 coordinate 140,862,753, forward strand.
CCAGAACTGAGTAGTGGGGGAGTCATTTCCCTTGACCTTCCCTTCCCTGCTGTCCATGTCATCGACAAAGGTATTGTACAGTGCCAGTCCCAGTACCAACCCCTGCAGAATGCCAGTCTCCACTTGGACATTGAACTGTTTACTGCAACTCTCTGAGTGAAACAACCATCCAGCTGATTCATTATCCACCAAGTGGCCGGTATGTCACACCCATGTCTCTCCAATTTAGAGACAAAGATGTCGTAGTGTGGGACAGTGTCAAATGCTTTGCACAAGTCCAGATAGATGAGGTCAGGTACTCTTCCCTTATCCACCAATGTTGTAACACCATTGTAAATGGCCACCAAATTTGTTAGGCATGACTTGCCCCTAGTGAAGCTGCCTATAATCTAAGACAGGCACAAGCTATTTAGTGATGTGCTTCAGAATAAAAGAAGCAGCAGCTCTACTGTGTTATGGAGTGTCCTGTTGTTGCACTTGGGATTGAAGGGGGCCTACAGGAAAAATGGGGAGGGTGTCTTTATCAGGAAGTGTTGTGATAGAACGAGGGATAGTCTAGTGGAACCTCATGTAGTGGAAGGGGTCTTTGCCTATGGCAGTGGAACTATAAGACCTTTAAGGTCCTTTCCAAACCAAAACACTCTGTGATTCCATGATTAAAGCTGTTAAGTGAATGCTTCAGGCTCGGGTGTAGTTTGAAGGATTGTGGCCTCTGTCTGTGCATAGCCTGTCTAGGGACTCATGTGACCCAAAGAAGCTTTAGTCAGTAAGTCATGTGTGTGCAGAAAGACATTTGGTGCCTGTGCACCCGGACAGGTAGACACTTTCTGTTCTCAAAAAGACAGAGCTGTGGAAATTAAAGAAACTCGCAGTGCTTTAAAGATGGGAGTTCCCAGAATCAATCTCCTTTCACACACACAGAACTAAAAGCACTGTTTGTCATGCATGGTCTTAGGAACAAATGAACCCAAGTAGGCAAACGCCCCCTAATGGGGGGGTGCTTAAGAAGATGGGTAGGAAACCTTTGTTCTTATTTCCCTTTGCAAACTTGAAAATTCTTCTTTAAAGAATAAATTCCTATATCCGAGTGGATTTCCTGTTTTAGGATATTTCTTGCAGTTTATCTCATCATCTGTTTAGAAGCAGATGACAGTCTGTGTCTTTGTGCTCAATGATGTTGATTAGCCAGCTCACAAGGTTCCCTCCTCAGTCCCTGGGGCTTTTTTTTGGATCATGACACAGAAATTCATGACTGTCCTCATGTACTTTGTTGGAGAACAGTTGATTTCCTGAGTTTGGTTCCCAAAAGACGACTGTTAGAATCTTTTCCCTTGAAGCTGTCTGTTCAGGGGTAGCAGAGAGAAGGGCGAAACGGTGGGGAAGGGGAGATACTGGCCCGAGTAGAAAAAAGCAAAAAATCGAGGAGATGTTGATATTGATGTCATGGCCCAGCTGAGAAGAAACCAAAACCAGTTTTTAATATTCCATGGTACAATTTACAGCGACTGATAATATATTTCACAGATTAATCAATTGCTTCAAACTCGGACCTTTGTATTTTGAAACTGGCAATTAAAAGTCAGTTTAACAGTGGGAGTAACATTGTAAAGGTTTTTCCACAGCACTGAGAGAAATGTTTTTTTCCTCCAACTCTCTATTAAATATTTGCTTCTTTTCTGCTTTGGTCTTTGTGGGAAAAGCCACATATAACAGAAAGGCAGTTAGTAAGCCTAAATAATTCAAGTTCTGTTTTATTGCTAAAGTAACTTATGATGTTCTTGATTGTCCAATTTTTGAAAGACAAAATATATACAGGAAAAATGTTATGTATATGAAATACAAACCTCACAGCTGGAACTCCCCCTTTTTCCTGTCTGTGTAGTTTAGGAAAAGTCATTAAGTCAAACAAACAATACAGCATTTTCCATTTGAGCACATAAAATTTGAGTACATAAAACAAGCTAGCACAACTGTACCTGCCCTGGGAACACTAACTGTGAATAACTTCTCTGTAGAATTTAAGAAATGTGGAAAGGAAGCATCACTTGAGAAAAATAGCTCATGCATTTGTCATCCCCACATCCATTTTTCTGACTCATTTATTTTCCTAAGTGCCCAGAGTGCTATCAGGAAGCGTAAACAAATGAGAGCAAATCCTCCTGGCTTTTTTTTGTGCGGGTAGAATGGGGATTTGGAGGGAGATCTCACTGGTTCACATTTGGGGATTCTTATTACCAGGTTGAAAATCTCAAAGCTATTACTGCTTGTCTTTTCCTATCATTGCTTCACCTTCTTTTCCCCACACACTGTTCCATTTTGTTGCCTTGTCTCCTTCTTCTGTATCTAGATAATAGGAAAAGTCATTTGAACTTGGCCTTGTTGTCTGTTGAGAGCTCTAGACAGGAGCCAGCAAAGGAAATGGCCTTAGTTTCAAGCACCCTCCAGCCAGCTATCTTTAGTACTGTAGAATCAAAGAGATAAGACTTGTGTGGAGGTTGTTACCCCACAGCCTTGTAATATAAAGTCTGAAACTTTATGCTTGCCAGGATATAAAAGAAAATAAAACTTCACAGTGATATCTGATGTGGAGGAGGGATCAAAAACATGAATGTATGTATTGATGAGGTCTTGCATTGCTACTGACTATGCTGTATCTCATTTCTTGTGCAAAAGTAGGCCAAACCCTAAAGATTAAGATGGTTTGTTATCATAGAATCATAGAACTGCAGGGGTTGGAAGGGACCTCAAGAGATCATCGGGTCCAACCCCCAGCCAAAGCAGCTCCCTAGGACATTTCACTCAGATAGGCGTCCAGACGGGTCTTGAATATCTCCAGAGAAGGAGACTCCACCACCTCCCTGGGCAGCCTGTCCCAGGGCTCTGTCACCCTCACTGTGTACAAGTTCTTCCGCATGTTGGTGCGGAACTTCCTGTGCTCCAACTTGCAGCCATTGCCCCTTGTCCTGTCCCCACAGACCACTGAAAAGGGGTTGGCTGATTCCCCCTGCATCCCCTGCTTAAGATAATTATAAACATTAATTAGGTCCCTTCAGTGCTCAACAAAGTGCTTCAGCCTGCACTTTGTTGAGCACAGCGACAGACTTTGCTATCTGAAAACCATCTAAGAAAGTGGAATGTGCCATGTTCATCATATCTCAGATGAAAGGCAAAGTTTATGGATCTGCCCAGAACATTTTTACTGTCTCTACCATAATCTCTAGCAATATCAGCAGCTGACAATCTGCTGATATACATGCCAGGGGAATCTTACAGATTCTTCTTATGGAGAAATTGATAATTTCTTTCTTCCTGCTCATTAGTAAGAACTAATCATATGTACAGTTCCGTGCTATCAGTGACAAATATACATCTGTTTCCTCAGTTCCCTCCATCCAGATGTATCGTGCTAACATCGGTTCCTATAGGAGATTATGATGTAATAGGACAATAGGGACAGCTGTGGCCTATGGTTTGGATGAACTTCAGCAGAAAAGTAGAAGAGAAAGGTGCACTCGGACTCTCTGTGAGGGACTGTGACTACGGAAAGTGAGCTGTCCTTCTATAATAAAAGTAGCCAAGTCCTACAGAGGACCAACCACTGCCTTTACATTAGAGTACAGGATGAGTTTTGGTTTGTGTGAAGATTCAAAAGAGGACTTTCCGTATTGTGATAAAAAAATAGTGATTGCTCAGTGATGTAAACACGGAGCTGAGCAGTTGAGATTTGTTTCTGTTCTCGGTTTGTGATCTTGGAAACAGCAGAGTGTCTTCCTCTTGTTTCTTTCCATAGCTCTACAAGTGGACTGAGACCCTTGAAGCTTTCAAAATTGAATTATTTTAACAAGCTAAAATGTTCAGGGTGCAATCCTTGGATACCGCCAACGTGGGTGCAGTGAATGACTTGCACAGACTACAGCTGGCAAGACAGTAATCTCTGTCTTCCTGGCCACAGGACTAGGAAGCTACATTGCAGCCTCGGCAGCTGAAGTGCACGCAGCTGAAACACTGCCCCAGACGGCATTGCAAGGCCCTTGCAGAGGCTGTGCTGCTACCAGGAGCCTGCAGCACCCTAAGCCTCAGCGGTATCTTCTTACATTCTGGTGCTAGGGAGATCGGGCAGCACAGAACTGACACCACCAGAAAAAAACAGATGTTTACAAAGTATTGTTTCTCTGACATAGCAACACCACCCATACATTGATTTCCAGAGGTTTAGCTTTGTACAAAAGACACGTCAAGTTTCCACCAGCCACGCTGTACAATACCTCCCTTAGCCCACTTCCTCTTCGGTGCTGCTGAAGGCTAGGTAGAAGAAACTTCTTGTTTTACTAAGCACAGCTGAAAATGTTCTAACACACCTTCAGTGCTTTTTCTCTGCTGCATTAGCTCTACTCAGCAGCCTTAGTGTTCACATCCTAAAGCTGGTTAATGAGAAGGAAAATTGAGCTTTGCTTACCTATTTGTCTTATGGTAATGAATTTTCTGCTTCAGAAGTAGTGCTGGGTGGGAGAGGATGCATCAGGAGGATGAAGCACTGGACAAACAAGAATCAGACCTGACAAGTTCTGTTCTGGCCCAGTGCTTTCACATTAGACTTTTTGAACTCAACACAATGGGATTTAAAACAAACATGAGCTCAGCACACCAGTTCTACTGTTTTGTTGTCCTTGCTTGGCAACAGCTGAATGTCTTTCTGCTGTTCTCCAATATGCCTCTTCATCTTTATTTACAAACAATAGTTTATATAACTTCTTTCAACTTTTTATATAACTCTTGAAGATAGAATTAATTTAGAAAATTAATGGCATTGTAACCTTTTGCCATTCTGCATATTAATAGTTCCTGTGAGCTTCCAGGTATGTTTAATTAACAGAGTAATTCACAACATGTCATAAATTGTCTTCTCCCAGCATTTCTTCAGTAAGGTACTAGTATAATGATATAAAGGACTTCTCATGTGTAAGAAATGAAAACTTTTATTCATAATTTTATATACACACATATACACATGTATATATATCTTTATATATATATATAAAATAGCAAGTTCTTCAGCTAATATGACTTAAGACCAGAAGACTAGAAGTTTAAGTTTCCATTCTTGTTCAAGTGTTTTAGATAATCACATTGGAAGGTAAAAATCAGCACTTGCTCACTCGGTCAAAGTCTCAAGCATCTGGCTTACAGACCCTTGATTTTCTCAGCAGCATTAATTTTGGGTGGGGCTATTTAAGAGCTCAGAAACATTCCTTACTAGAGAATGGAAGAAAATCATTAACTATACATCTGCACAAGTATGTTCTTTCAGAAGCTGAAGCAGAATTTTCTTTTGCAAGGAGATGCAGATGGGTTTTAGTGTGGCTACATGTGCATTACTGATTGTGTCTGAGTGTGTTTTCAAAGAAAAAAAAATCATTTGTGTTGCCACCCTCATACTCTCTTTGGAGAATGTCTCAGGAGTGCCTGCTCAAGCTGGAGAGGTTGGGAGGAGTAGTGATGAACTGAGACCTGATCTCCTCCAAACTGTGGAGGAGAGGTTGCCATTGCTTTTCCACAGAAAAGTGCAGCGTCTACAAAGAAAACTCCAACATAACTTATTTCCCATCTGCACTCGCAGTACTGGTGATCCAACAAGCAACTATTAGAAGCTGGATTTAGTTACTTTCTTTATTAAAATACAACTGCCTAGCCTGTGTGTTAGAAGTCAAAGGCCTGCTGACTTATTTCCATCTCTTTGCAGAGGTCTGAGGGGTGAGGAACAGCATCTGCGGCTGGCACAGTAGGTGAGCAATAGGAAGCTGTAACTGAGACTGTCTTTATAGTGGCTACCCAAGCCCAGCTCTGCAGGTCACGTTAAGGGATTTCCTGCTCCTGGTTTTCAGCCGATTTCGTCTGCAGCAGTATGTGATAAACAGAAACAGCCTCTTGGGCAGGGCACGTGCCCTGTGCCAGACAAGTGGAAACTTTATACAAAGCACATTCTCCACCCTCAGATAAAGGAAACCGTCAGCAAAGCGCACAGAACAAAGATGCCTGTGACTCATGAAACAGATTAATGGGGTTTTACGAGCATGCCTAGTGTGAGTTGAGTATAAAGAATAAAAGATGTCTCAAACCATCCCTGGTGAATTAAGCAAATGCTGGACTGAGCTCTGGTTATGCCTGCCATTCATATTTGGAAGCTGATTCCTGTTGGAATTTATCATATCTGTTGTTTTTCTTAAAAAAAAAAAACTGTGGGCCAGAAAGAAGGCATGCACACATACAAAAGCCGTGGGTTGTATTTTAATAGGGATCCCTACTGCTTATCATTGCTGCTTTATGTAATTGTATGGAAAAGGTCAGCATAGTTTATGCTGGGAACAACTGAAGCTGAAAAATTAGATTTTTTTTATTATTATTATTTGTACCAGACTTGTAATCTTCAGACTAAATGCAGTATGAGAAATGAATTGCAGAAAAAAAAATTGAGGCAATTCCAGCCTCAGGCGTTGCACCTTTGTTCTTAAACTGCTGTAAATCTCACTGACAAAGCTGTCCCAAATAACAGTTGGTTACAAAATGTTTGATTTAAAGACAAACAAACGTTCAGATCTCTAGCTCTAAGGCCAGTCCCCTAGTGTTTGGTTGGTTCGTTTCTCTCTCTCTTTCTCTCTCTTATAAAGTCTGTGCTAGAATATTTATCATTTTGATTTTGCTTTCTCTAGCACATATGCAAACAGTAATTTTCAGTGCTACTTTTTATGTAGATTATACTTCTCTAATTACTTCTATAGGCTTAGCAGAGAATTTAAAATATTTGCTTTGCTTTTAATGCCGTGCAGTTGTTCAAAGCAGCTGGCTGGTTGCTTAAAAACATTTCAGAGGAAGACGGGGCTGAGGGAGAGTTCCTGTTTTTGGCTGAGTGAGGCTGGCCTTTGCTGTCATGAAGAAGATAGGGAAGAAAAATTCAATGCCAGCTTTAATTTGAATTGAAGTGAATGCTGGGAGAAAGCCCTGAAAGCCATTTGGGCATGGCACTTGGTCCTTGAAGGACTGAGGAAGGAAGCCAGCCCTCATGTTGAATTGCAAAGGCATGCCGACAGGTTGCCTGCAAAGCCAAGGCAAGCTTTTTTTTTCCTTTAGAAATGGGGACCCAGAAGTGACCACTGGCAGTGGAGCCATGTTATGGAGCTGCAGCCTGAGGACACTTGGAGCAATGGCAACAGGCGTGAAACTGAAGCAAGTCCAGAAGGAAGCAGTGGCACAGGGGACCACCTTTAAGGCTCTTCAGCACTATTTGACCTTGCTGTTTAATATGTAATAGAGAGAGTTCAAGGGCTTTTCTTCTAGTGTTCATGGAAAAAGCATGAAATACATAATGTCACAAGTTAAAATTACATTGTCACCACTCAAAATTACATCCTGTTAGTCTTGCTGCCTGTGTCTGGGAAAGCAGAGCTATACAGATTTATGCACAACAGAAACATGTCTGAATTGTTATGATAACATGCACTTCTTCATCAGCAATGGGAGCAACTCCTTACACCCACTTGTGGAAGCTTCTTCTCAAATGCATGAAAGAAATTCCATCAGCAGTCTCCCCAGCTGTGCTTCTACCAGGTGTGCCTGGGAGTGATTCCTACCTTTGGTTTCAGGTGTGCCACTCGGCACCTTCCTGGTGGTATTGAGTCAGGTGAAGACCCCGATACACATCTCTCCTGGAAAGTCAGGCAAGGGAGGGAATTGCAACATTTTTCAGAAGGTCCCATAATCGCAGTGACTGTGAATCAAGACATGGTATGGTCCTGCTCTGGAGTATGTCTGTACTTTGAGGTAAATATAGCCACAGATGCTCAAAAACTGAAGGCATGGTTATTTTACAAGGAGTCCATGTACACAAGTCAGTAGAAAATAGCATCTAGGGGAGTTGCTTTGTCATTGCAGAGGCAGCCATAAAGAGTGCCTTTTGATGCACTTGATGTCACTTACTTTCATGAAATATTCAAAGCAGCATGTGAATAGTGAGCTGTAACCAAAGGAAGAAGCAGCACTCAGTCAGTGAAGGGGGATGCATGCCAGATTTTGTCATAATAGCAGAAGCTGCAAGACAGCTGTCGTTATCAGAATTGGTCTAAAAGTGAAGTCTTTGTTTCTATAGGAGCAATATATGTGTTTGGGGTTGATTTCCTCTTTGTAGCCTTATTTTGCCCTAAATTAGATACAATACTATAGATTAATTATACATATTTGAATTGTGTTTCATAACGAGCATGGCTTCTTTTTGAGAATAACTAAGCCTATAAATAGGGCAGGCAATCGTACTTTCCTCTTCTGAGGTTTGTCTTGCAGTTATTAGGCATTTGCATGTAGCTGCAGTGCTGCAAAGTCCAGCTGAAAGTCTGTAACACCCCCTGCTGCACTTGTGAAGGGGAATATCCTTCAGCAGATGTTAGGCAGGACCATTGTAGAAAACACGGATTTGTTGAGATACTTACCATACCTAACAGAGGTGCTGCTTCTCTGACCTAAGCCAGAACGTGCAGAAAAACACAGAAAGCTAAAAATTCAGTGTTGGCATGAGATTGCAGTCCACAGTTTGCACTCACAGGTAACTGTCCTTGGGAAAGGGAGAAAAAAAGAGGGCTCTTGATTGAGGGTGCTGTTATGGGAAGAAGATGGGGTCCCGCCGTCCCTCAGTGCCAGGGACAGTTGTACAGGGAAATGCAAAGGGGACATGCTGGGTAGGTAGCAAGTGGCATTGATGACATCTTTGTGTTGCCTCCTCAGCTCACCTGCTTGTTCTGCAAAAGTTTGTGTCCCAGCAGAAGAGCCAGAAGGAAATACAGGCACAGAATTTAATTATCTGAGTATAAGGCACAAGGCTGGACTCTGCTTAAGAAGTGGGGAGGATCTGAAATTAGTCATGACAAAGTGGCTTTTGTGTGATATAACCAGCTCATCTGTGACTGCTAAAACAGCATTTCAGCTGTCCTAAAACTGCCTGCTGGGCACTAAATGCTTGGCTTTTGTCAAAAGATCAAATGCCAGCCTAAGACAAATCAGCATGTCAGGAAGATTGCCCTCTGGAAGTGAGTGAGGGTAGACAAAGACAAAATACCAGAAAAAGGCAATCTTGCCTAAGTCAAACCAAAAGTAATGCAAGGGTGTGAGTGGCAAGTGTTAGTCATCAGTATTTTCTGTTCTACACGCCCTGGCAGATCCCAGCTGCGTGCTTAAGCCAGATGCAGCTGTGTGGGGCAGGGTGCCGGGCATTGCACAGCCCCCAGCTGCATCTGTGCAGAGGTCTAAACTTTCTGACCAAAGAAAGATAGAATTGTCTTCCCTTCCTCCAGAGAGCTCACTCAGTGGTGGAGCAACTTCAGAGTACATGTTCTCCCAACGGCATGGAGGATCTTAACTTATCATAGGATTTCTGCAGGCTCTGGATTTGGTAGAAGACTTCAGAGCAAAACCTCAAAACCCCATTCAAGAGTGAATATTCCTGGAGTTCTGCCATGTCTGCTGAATGGCACAATGCCAAGTACTGCAGTTTATGTTATTATTCCTTTGGAAGGAGATTTGCTTGTTTATGCAGCTATGAGACTCTAACTTTGTGTTGGTATAAGTTTTTGAGAGGCTTTTAACTAGCAGAAACCTGGACTACTACACCGCTTGACTTACCAGCAGTGAGAACAGCCACTAATCTTCTCCTGGGTTATAATTTATTTATTCATGCAGGCTAAAAAATATCAGATAACTGGAATTCATGGACTGTCCATTTAAGACTGTACACTCAGCAAAGTCCAAATAAATAAACCTAGCCCACACAGTCTTGCCAGCGTGGAGGTACTCTTTCTTCCCCTGATGCAGTGTTTATGTATGGCAGAGCTCTAGATCCCACAGCATCTATGCTCAACAATTAGGTCCCTTGCCCTGCTGCAAGTATTCTCTCTGTGAGGATTGCTGAAGACCAGCATAGCTGCAGTGCAGAGGCTTTTTATTTCTGCCCTTCCCAGGAATCATCTAGCTAACAAAACCAGTTTATCACCACCTGTTAATGTGGACAAATAAGTTTCCTTTTTTTTTTTTTTTTTTTTTTTTCCTTTTTTCCCCCTTGGATAACAGGGTTAAAGAAAATCATAAACATCCGTCTCCAGATGTGGACTTGACAGTGAAGGAAGTTGCCCAGTGTTGCCCAATGGACTCTTGGTTGTGTGATACATCCTTTCTTCTCTCAAACTGGAGCAGAGCTAGTTTTGTGTTTCCGGGAGAAGCATACAGCACATTGGGCAGAATACAAAAATTCTGCTCTTAGATAACATGCTATGAAGTAACAGCCTAGCTTCTTAGTAGCATCAGCAAGCTGAAAACCTTGTGCTTGGGGCGGGATTAGGCAATAGCAGCCCACTTCCACTGCAGTTGGTCAGACCCTCTTTCAGCTCATGGAAAATTGTAATATTTAACCTTACTGCTGGGCCTCCAGCTCTTCCATGCATAGCTCTCTGGGTTGATACTGTTGAAGCTAGTGAAACATGGTACTAAAGTATGTATTTTGAAATGACAATGACAGATGATGTGCTTTTAGCAGTTTTTCAGTATGAACAGCACTGACTCCAACCTTTTCTAAACCCCTCTTCAAGATGATATTCTTAAAATGTGATTTAAGGAAATGGAATTCTAAACATGGGTTCATATAAGTCTCTGCCTTTACCTGGTCTGAATCTGTGAAATCCTGAAATATTAATCTGTTACAGTTGTGCAAATCAGGGCAAATCCGAGTCAGGCACCCTGGGACCTGTTGCTTTTTTCCCCTCATGTCAGTGTAATTAAGGAAAAGGCTAATGGAATAGTTACACCAAATGAGAGGTTAGAAAAGTCATGGCAAATAAGCACATCCATCTGTCTTGCATTAGCCTGCTGTGACTCACACAGATGTCTGGAGATCATCCCGCTTCCTTCCTGTCCTGAAAAAGAGGTTTCCACAAGTAGAATGTAGCCACCTTGGTTTAGGCATAATTTTGATTTCTGTGCAGGAAATCTATTCTAGAGAAAATACACAATGCCAATTGTGAACTAGTTAAGGAAGAAAGCAGGAAAATAAAGTATAATAATACATACTCTCTTACCTTTTACCTTTTTCTGGTCATTACTTCAGTGCTGCTTCCAAAACTGTTTGGGAGTACTAAGCTAGCATGATATCTCTGCTGTTCCTCATAGTCCACGTCTTTGCCACCTGGATGTAGGACGTTCCAAGGCCTTGTAATGAAACTTCCCACAAAACAGCCACAGATGTAAGAAGTAGGAGGAATAGAGAAGGGATTAGTAGGTTTGGAGCTTTTAGCCTGTAGGGAAGGTCTTTGGCCTGTGTCTGTATTTTGCATAAAGGAGTGACTAGGTAAAATGCAGGATGACTCATGGGAATAGCACTTACGCCTCCTCATGAAGCTGCCCTACAGTAGAAATCTGTATTTTCAGATGGTCAATAGACCAGAAATCTAAACAATTCTGTTGTAAAAATGGAGGGAACAGCTAACTTTCAGTGATTCTGCAGCTGCATTTGCACAGAAAAATAAATATTTGTAAAAAGAATATGCACTGATTCTTAATAATAAATGATTATTAATAACGTCTAATTATTCTTGGTTGACAGAAAGAAAATTTCACTTCATATATAGATATAAACATTGAAGAAGTATTCAGTAGTACAGCAGTGTGTCTGAGAGAAACATTTGGCTTTTAGCCGGATGTTAAGAATGACAGTGTGTTCCGGGGACCAAAGAGAAAAGGTTCCATAAATATTTATTACAAATACATTGTTAACAGTTGATTAATGTGAATGCAGAAGAGACAAACATAAGTTGTTCTGTTTAACCTTGTAGTCCCCGTTCATTCATGCTATGTTTTTTGTCCACAGAGAAAAGACTCCGAGTTCAAGGCGTTTCGAGCAGTGAAGCTATCCTTGCAGCTAGAACAACTGTTCTGGGTTTTTTTTCAGTAAAATGATAATTTGTGATTGCTCTCATCACTAGATGAGTGGCAAATTAGGTAGATGTCATTGTGGAAGACTTTCTGTATTGATATATTGAACGTGTCAAACAAAACATCCTACCATTTGGCAGATGGTGGTTTTCAAATAGGCTCCTACATTCGCATTGCTGGATTGCTATTGGAAGAGCCTGATGAAGTTGATGCAGTTCCAGCTGCTAAATATGAAAAGTTTATTGGAAATCTCAACCAATGCAGCATTTGCAGCTAAAGATTCGCTGATGAGGTACCAGCTAAGTGGGTTTTGTATACTTTTGATGTTGAAGCACTGCAAGGCACGGAGAAATGAGTCAGGGAAATGTTAGTCTTGATGTCTTGGATACACATTCATTTGCAAATTCTCAGTCCATAAACTATGGACTGTTTCCTTTAGCCGGAGGCATATTTTCTTTATGGCCATCTTCAGTGAGACTTTAAGTTTACATAGCAAGGAAATAAGTAATATTCATGCAAGCAGCTGTGTTAAACAGTTTGAGTAGCATAACAGATAAAGAGCTGCTGGTGAAAATGCTGAAAGATGCTGACATTTGGTCTCAGGTTGTGACCTTCCCTTCTGTGTGTTATTTAGTGGAACTTGAGAATTTGAAAGCATGTCCTTGATTTTGAATGGGAGAAGGGGTAAAATATATTCATTAAAGGTGATGTGCAAGTGCTCCTAACAGCTTCTCTACTGCTGGTCATCCCCCTCTGCAAGCCATTCAAGTTTTTGGTAACTGGATCTAGTGTTCTCTCTCCTGCAGGATTTCTTTGCTGGGCAGTCAGTATATTGCACATATTGTTATATCATTTAATGAAATAAAATTTTCTTTTTTACTTGCATCTGAGTAAGATCTCCTTGCTACTGCTTTCTGTAAGTACATAATCTCAAGTATGCTTCATGGAGGTATTTGCATTCTAAACAGTTCTCCATGGTATTATCTTTAAAAAAAAATCATCTGAGTCTTCCTGGTGAAATATGTGCAAACTGACAAACTTGCCATAAAACTAGTGGTATGTGGCAGACCACTGTTTGCATTTTCATTAGAGCTCTGGAGCCAGTGGCTTCAGAACTCAGGAGACACCATGAAGGGAGATATTTTGAAAAATGGCAAGGTATAGTTACTTACTTTAAATGCAGGTTGTGCTGTATGGTTTAGCTTTAACATATAGCACAGTGCAATTGTATCGACCAATTTCCTACTGTGTTTCAGGTTCATGATGCTCAGAACCTGATAGGTGATCTGCTCAAGACATGTTGACACATGACTGTTTGGCAAAGTGCTGAGTTAAAGTGTATGCCAGTGTCATAAGAGTCTCCTGAAATGCCCTGCTTCGCACAGATCCACAGAGAGGCATGATCACCGTGTAAGTGGGAGGTGCCTATGAAGGTTTATCTCTCGGATCTCACTACCTCCTTGATGAGATAGATCAGAAGTTCATAACAAGCTGCTTTTGAGACAATTCTGAGACTGGCACATTCCTACTTTTCATGTTTGTCACTGACTTAACACAGTTAATGAATCGCCCTCTCCACGCTGGCTTACGTTACCATTCTGCCACAGGCATTTGAAAGACATTCCAGCTGTGCTTTTTGTATACCCAAATCATTATTCATACAGACTAGATAAGAGCTGGGACACATGGCTCTGTGTGTGTGTGTGTGTGTTTGTGCATAAGGGGCAACGTGTGTGCGTGCACTTATACACAGGAAGAAGTGTTTGGGAAATGATCAGCACGTAGCAATGGAAAACAATAGGTCTCTTTACTGTTCACAAGATGAACTCCTTTATAATGAAGTGTCTGACATTGCAAACACAGAATCACAGTATCACTGAGGTTGCAAGGACTCTCCTGAAATCATCTAGTCCACCTCTCGCTACTGAAGCAAGGTCAGCCAGGACAGGTTGCTTGGGACAAGCTTCATTCTGATCATCAAATAAGTACGGGGTTACCAAAAAAACCACATGGCAGTGGCTTAAAATCGTAAGATCTCTCTAAGTGCAGAATTGCAATTAGGATGAAAGTTAGACAGTCTCCCTTAATCACGTGATTCTGAGAACTGAAGTTTAAGACAAGATAAGCAGAGATTTTGTAATGATGCAAAGAGTATGTCACATCCACTCTAGACTACACACTAAGTTTCATGGAGTAGAATTGAGCCAAGCTCTTGAGCAGAGCACTGGTTATAAATGGCCTGGCAAGACTGTGGAGCAAATGAATCTCATAACCAACAATTTCCTCAGACTTTGCTCAACTCAGGGATGAAAACTAGTGACTGTTTTAGGAAGAAGCCATAGCCAATCTAAGTTACCATCATGGTTTTTTAAGGAGAGGCTCACTGTACTTGTTCTTGATATGATTGGAAACAATATATGGCTTCGGAAACAATACAGGAGGGGAAAATATTGATGAATTACTTTGAAATCTTAAAATGTGGATAATTATTCTTTGCTTCCCTCTTCTGGAAGCTTCAAATTCTTACTGATGCTATCTGCATTCCCAGCACATGACCTTCAGTGATTCATACACATCTCTTGTTTGTCATGCTTGCAATTTTTTCCCCCCTTGTGTACATGTACCCCACCCTGACATTGTTTCTGTCCTTACTCATTTAAGTACTTCGTAAAGATCCTTGATACAGGAGACTTTCCTCCCCACATGAGTAATGTGTTAGGCATGATGCATCTAGGTTTTCCAAAGGCTTAGAATTAAAAGAACAGATAAAACCCCAAGATTATTTTTCCACCCCCAGAGATCCCCTGGTGGGCTTGGTTTTGACTCCAGGGGTCAGTAGGGATAATTAATTTAGAAGTTTGCTTCTCACTTTTATACAAGCATCTGAGAAGGATGACATGGTTTTAAAAGTTCCCATTGTCACTACAAATTCCTTCATTCCACATTGTATTGCCTACTACTGTCAGGCATCATTAAAGGAAGGCTCCTAGTAGGTCCTGTTCAGCCAGATGAAAATGACTTTGAAAAAGGCTTTTTATGCTGTAGTAAAGTAAACCTGATCTGACTTTGCAAGATTCGCCTGAAGTTTTTCACTAAGAACTCGTTTAATTCTGGTAGGTTTTGTTCCTACTCCTATTTATTTGCAGATACAGAACATCTTATATAGGGCTTTGTTTAGTGGAATATCTCTTCTTCTAAAAGTTTCCTCAAGACCTAAATTTCTGTGTTTTGTTCTGACTTCAGTGAAGCTTTTTACACCAGAACCCCTCCAGATCCATGCTGCTCTAATTCCTAACTCCACAGAACTGAGATGAGAGAGGTGTAAGTGAAAGGTCTGCCAATAATCTTGATTTCTCTGTAGCTCTGTTACAGGGTAAGCAGACCACTGAGTGTTCTGCTTGTGCTGATAACAGTTGCCCTCCATCTGTGACTATACTACAGAGCTACACAGTCTCCAGAGGCTTCCTAGCCTGAGTAAAAGCACCAGGACGTATGGGGCAGAGGGGAATAGTCCAGGAGAAAATGAGGCTAACGGCCATCAGGTAATTAATATTTCTTGGTGCCCAGGATGGCTGGAATGAATTTGGATTTGATTTTGGAGGATTTGGTTTTGGTGCATAAATATTTTTTAAAATACTTAAACTTCCCCACCCCCACCCCCCCGAAAATAACAATAATAAAACCAGCCTTAATAAAATCTGAACTTAAGAAGGAAAAATTGATTAGCTGCCAGAAAGTGTATGTTGACCAACAGACACAGCTGTGTTAGAGTTGAGTGAACCGGGGGAAATCTGTAGTTATAGTAAATAGACACTAACAAACAAACAAAAACCCTTCACGATTAATAGTAAAATTTTACAATAAAATTTATGACCTGCCTAAAGGAATTAAAAGATAACCTCCCAGGATTCCTGAAAGTGCCAAGATACTTAAATTCACATGAGTAGGACAGTAGAAAAGAATTAGACTTTTGACTTCCTGGCTTTAAGGAAGGAAACACACCCATGTGTTGACTGATATCTCCTCTCAGCTCCTTTTCCATTATTTATTGCTAGATGCTGGAGTGTGTGACCTAATTCTTGGAGTAGGGCCTTCATTTTTCCCATAAAGAGTACTAGTCCAATAGAGGTAAATCTTGAGGCAGGGTTCATAAAGCCTCACAGAAAGGAGAAAGGAAGCTGAGCAAAGGTCCTCCTCTTCATCTCCCCATTCCAGGACACTTCCCACAGTGTCTTCTCTGGGCAGCGTTCCTGCACTGCTTTGCTGTTCAACATCAATTGAGTCTTCCAAAGTTTAATCTTGTTTCCATCTGACTGGAAGAAGCAGTCAAACTGGAAGCCAGAGCCTGAGAGAAAGAAGATTAGTGAGCTGCATGTGTTTCTCTCATCAGATATCTTGTGGTTGGAAGTAGTGGGTGTTTTTTTAACCTGTCTTTCCATGTAGGGGCCTGAAACCTGTGACAGATATGAGTTGTAAACCAAAAATCTGGGCTGCAGACTGCAGCTATTCTGGAGATGCTCAGATCTCTGCTGTAGCAGAGAGAAGATAGTTAGCTATGGCACAACACCCTGCCTCAAGCTAAGCCACCCCACAAGAGCCATCTCTGTACAAGCCAGTTACTCTACAATGAGGCTGTTCTGGGTCTCTGGTGGAGAAAGGAAGAGGCCTATGCTTACATGACAGGGGCTGGCATTTGTAGATACATGTGAATATGGGTGAGCTAGAGGTGGAGCTGTGGATAGTGACCTATGATGTAGTCACTGGATGTGGCAAGTCCATGACAGAAGAGATGGCTTCAGTTTCCTCTCCAGTGCACCTCTTGTCAGAGAGCAGACCTGGGAGACTAACTCTCCCTCTCTTCCCCACATCTCTTCAAGGGAGATCTTGAAAGGCCACTACATTTGTGGTCACACTGTGTACTCATTGTTGCTTCTGGACTCTGTGACTTGAAGAGATTGCCACTAGCATTGCCCTAATTAAATGGGTATTAATAAAAGGAGCTGCAAAAAAACTCCACCATTATAGACACGAGTTTTGCTAGTAAGTTGTTGCTATGTAAAATGTGTATGTGAGCAGTGACCCTGGAGTATGCTGAGGTGATCAGGAAGCCACAGCTGGCAATGTTAGATTTCTAATCAGGACATGTTGTTAAGAATGTTGAATAGTTTTGGGTTTGCACGGCACGGTTTTGGTAGTGGGGAGGCTACAGGGGTGGCTTCTATGAGAAGCTGCTAGAAGCTTCCCCCAGGTCCAACAGAGCCAATACCAGCTGGCTGAAGGTTGAACCCACCTGCTGCTGGCCAAGGCTGAGCCAATCAGTGACAGTGGTAGCACCTCTGGGGTCACATAGTTAAAAAGGAAAGACAACCTAGTAGTAGCTTCTGCAGCCAGAGAGAGGATTGAGAAGATATGAGAGGAACAACGCTGCAGACACACAGGTCCTTGAAGAAGGAGGAGGCGCTTCAGGCCCCAGAGAGAGAGATTCCCCTGCAGCCCATGGAAAACCACAGTGAAGCAGGTTGTTCCCCTGCAGCCCATGGAAGATGATGGGGAGTAGAGATTCCAAGTGCAGCCCGTGGAGGGCACCATGCTGGAGTGGGTGGAGACACCTGAAGGAGGCTGTGACTTGGTGGGATGCCCACACTAGGCTCCTGGCAGCAAAACCTGCAGCCCATGGAGAGAGAAGCCCACACCAGAGCATGTTTGCTGGGGGAACCTGTGACCCCATGGGGGATCCTTGCTGGAGCAGTCTGGTCTAAGTTCTGCATCTGTGGAAGGGACCCATGCTGGAGCAGTTCATGAAGAACTGTAGCCTGTGGGATGGACTCATGTTGGAGAATTTTGCAGAGGACTGTCTCCCATGGGAGGGACTCCACACTGGAGAAGAGTGTGAGGAGCCCTCCCCCTGAGGAGGAAGGAGCAGCAGAGGCAATTAGTACTGTGATGAACTGACCACAACCCCCATTCCCCAGCCCCCTCTACTGCTGTGAGGGGAGGAGGTAGATAGAACAGGAGTAAAGTTGAGCCCAGGAAGAAGGGAGGGGTGGGGGGAGGTGACTAGTACCCAGTAGTTTGTAACAACCTGAGCAGGCAGAAACTGAGTAAGAGATTGTCATGAAAGCCACTAGTTGTGCACACACTCTTGCTTCTGCACTGGCTGTGCAGAGATGTTCACTCATTGCCTTGCATTGCTGCATGCCTAAGTGTAACAACATGGTTAGGGAGAACAAATGACCCATGCGTCTGTCTCACCTAAGAACCTCCCCGAGGCTTTGTTGTAATTCAGCTACAACTGCCTGTCCTATGCATAAAATGAAAACAAACTGTTGCCAGATAATTTTTCCTTGAACTGAAGGGGCAAACATGCCTCAGAATTAGGTGATGACTTCATTGTCTTTGCATTTGTCACCACTGGTGATTGCAGGGCCTACATGATAATTAATGATGGCTTGTATGAGGAGTGAGGATGCACTGAAAAATAATCATGATTAATCTGCTTTTCTTTAGCAGAAAGTTATTACACTCCACAGCCCTGAAGGGAAGGGAAAATCATAGCAAAGGAACAGCTGTTAGGAAGTCCTTATACGAGTCACTTCAGTGCCCTCTTAGGTAAGGCTTTGGAAGAGTGATGGAGGGAGGAAATAACAGTTTACATTTTGTACAGCAAAATCTTGTTATGAGAGAACTCCAGGACAAGATAATGATATTGTTCTTTGTTTCATAAATACAAAAGTTATGACTTTCCAAGCATGCATCACAAGGCTTAATAAGACATGCAGTCTTGTCTCAGCTGCAGTGTAGAACCTATAATAAGGGACTAGCAGCAGAGCTAGCTGAGATGTCATTTTAACACTTATCCTGACTCCCTGGAGAACAAGTAAAGAGCAAAAGGACACAAAGCCAGAGTTCTGTGCAAGCACTGTAATGGATGTATATTGTCCAGGAAAGCGCTGTCAGCTTTGTTTTTATAAGAGCTTTTTTAATATTATCCAGCTTAGCAGACATGCAGCTAGACTGAGCTTAACAGAGGTGTATATTTCTGTTCGTTGGGGAAACAAAGGATCTGCTTTACTAACATTTGTTATGGATGGGCCCAACTTACAGATACACAAATTCTTCTGTATTCAGCCTTTGAATCAGGCATTACAATTTCATCCACTTCATAAGTGATTCTTGCTGTCCAGGTAGCAGTTGGTATTCAACAACCTTGTAAGTTGGGTTTTTTTATCTCTAAGCTGTAAGAAAATCACTGAAGCAACTGGTCTTGTTGACAATGATCATGAGTGATCAACTGATCTCTCTGGAGAAGTGCAGCTCCAAACAAGAATGAAGAACAGCAAATGCTCTTTGCCAATTGCATTTCCCTTCCTCTTCTTTCCCCCACCCCAGTTTTTGAAACAACAGCAGCATTAGCTTCCCGTTATTTTGTTGCTGAATCTTCCTTTTCATTAATTCCTGGCTCATCTTCTTCTGAATCATGCCAAAATTTAACCCAGTGTGAAATTTTATGATGAAGCTGCACAGTAGATACATAGCAGAGGAAGATGACATCTCAGACAAAAAAGTGGATACAGCCCTGTTCGCCTTCTCAGGGACGTTGTTGAGTGGTAGGTGGCCTGATCCAGCTCGAGGCATTAGAGATTAAATGAAAAAAATAACAGCAGAAAAAAACCACTTCCTTCATAGTTCATGCTTCATGCTTTCCAAACCATAACTGGCTTCATGCCAAAGACTCACAGTTCGTTATTCCAAAATTAGCTTTCCCAGTCTTACAAACCCCACCTGCTTCCCACTGGTGTTATAGTGGTTTTATTTAAAAAAAAAAAAAAAAGTGTTCTAATTCCAACAGAAGAAAATGTATCTAGGTCCCTGCAAACAATGTAATTGACTGCCCCAAGTGTCCACCGCTTGCTACCTCTATCAGCAGTGGTTTCTTTCTCCCGCCCCTTTTCATCTTTAGTTGACATAGAATCATAGAATCATAGAATCATAGAATTGTAGGGGTTGGAAGGGACCTCGAGAGATCATCGGGTCCAACCCCCCTTCCAGAGCAGCTCCCTAGGACATATCACTCAGATAGGCATCCAGACGGGTCTTGAATATCTCCAGAGAAGGAGACTCCACCACCTCCCTGGGCAGCCTGTCCCAGGGCTCTGTCACCCTCACTGGGAAAAAGTTCTTCCGCATGTTGGTGCGGAACTTCCTGTGCTCCAACTTGCAGCCATTGCCCCTTGTCCTGTCCCCACAGACCACTGAAAAGGGGCTGGCTGATTCCCCCTGCATCCCATGCTTAAGATAATTATAAACATTAATTAGGTCCCCCCTTAGTCTTCTCTTCTCAAGACTGAACAGCCCCAGCTCACTCAGCCTTTCCTCATAGGGGAGATGCTCCAGGCCCCTAATCATCTTTGTAGCCCTTCTTTGGACTCTTTCCAGGAGATCCCTGTCCCTTTTGTACCAGGGAGCCCAGAACTGGACACAATGCTCCAGGTGGGGCCTGACCAGGGCAGAGTAGAGGGGGAGGATCACCTCCTTTGACCTGCTGGCCACACTCTTCCGGATGCACCCCAGGATCCCATTGGCTCTCTTAAACATCTCCTCCTAACTGGCCTCACAGTTTGTATTCAGTGTGTAAAACACCTCCCTTTTTCAGAGTACTCCTTTGGGCTACCAACGAGTTGGACAGACTGGCAAGTTTTCCAATAATGCCTTGAAATAAAATTTCCAGAAATACAGACCTCACAACTTCCTGTGTCCACATTCTTTTCTCCTTATTTTGCAGCTACTGATATCCTGAGACAGTGTGCTACGTGGAGAAACTGAGACATAGAAACATCGCAGAGAGTAGATGAAATCAGGGAGAGATCCAGGAACTGAAGTAGGAGGGCACTTCCTGGCTTTCCGAAGTATGCACGGAAGAGTGGGCCAGCAAAACCAGAACAAAAATGCTTTCTCACAGAAATTGGATATTTTTCATCCTGGCTTTTTAGATATGCTGGAAACCCGAGATGAAAAAGCACCGGCGATCGCCCCCTTCTCTGAGTTTCCCAGAATCACAGAGTTGTAGGAGTTGGAAGGGACCTGGAGAGAGGTCCTTCCTTATGAGGTGGTCTGAGGAACCCTGGTAAAGGAATCTGGAGCAACATTTCCAACCTGCACTGCAGAACTCTCGCCTCAGTGTGCAGGGGAATATCCTTTCATGGCAACACTCTCATTGCCATCTTTTCAAGGTTGGTGGGGTTTTTGCTTCATAAGGAAGGGTTAAAGTTCCTTGTCTTCAGAAATGAGAGCCAACATGCCTCCTGCAGGTGCAGCTTGGAGGGTTCTGCATGACTCTAGCTCTGATTCTTCATCTTATCCAGTGAAATTTTAAATGAGTTTTAGCAAAAGAGGTTGAGAGAAGCTCAAAGGAGCATGTCTCACCGGCCAGGATGCACTCCTGGGATATGAGTACTGGGAGGAAGACTTGAGCTTTCTGTAGATCAAGTAAGTAACTCCAAGAAGAAAGGGTGTTACCTTACACTCACCCTTCTCCTTTGAAAGGCAGCACCAAAAGCCTGTCTAGCTAAAGAGAAAAAAGAGAAGACCTGCAGATTCCGTGCAGAGTTAGGAACTTGCCTGCGTCTCCCTGTAGGCAGCGCTTATTTTATGTCTGCACTTTGAACGTTGGCACCTGGAGCACCACAAAGTGCCTTATTCCCTCTGAAGCCTGTTGACAGAGCACAGGCGGGGCTGAGCATGATGCGAAGTTCTCTGGGCGAATATTTCCTTCCCTGCAGTTCAAGGTGGACGTCTGTGAGGCTCTCCAGTAAAGGCGCTGCTTCGCACGCTCCTCATCAGCGACAGCAACAGCAGAAGTGGTGCCTCTCGTGTGCCCTTAGCACTGAGCCCTTTGTCACTGAAAGGGCTGGTGATGGGCGTGGCTGGGTCAGGAGCTCTGATGTCACAAATAACGGGACTGTAGGGAACAGACACCTCCTGTTGTCGCGCTGCTCACAGTGGCTGCTCTCCCCCTCTTCTCTGTAAGCCTAATTTCCGTTGGTCCTTGATGCAAGGGGGAGAAGGGACCCTTGGTCGCCCTCTGCGGGAAGGCACGTAGATGAGGGCTGGGAGCCAGCTAAATATATTTTCAGTGTGCTTTATTGCATTTTCCTTTAGAAGCATCCAACCCTTCTCACACTTACATTAATACTGACCGAGCAGCACACAGCTTTTCCAGTGCAAAGCTGAGAGCAGCTTTCTAACAGGGAAAAATGCTCATTTTTGGACTTGCAGGTTGGACACAGCTGGAAAGGTGAAGTTTGCTTTAATCTGACTAATCTCTGTAGATCAAGATTTCGTTTTTTTTTTCTTGTCTGTGTGAATAAGACAAAGGTTTTCAGTAATGTGAACCAACTTGTTAATGGTACTTTTGTAAAGCTACAAACTTATTGTCCCAAGAGTAAAGATACACCAGGGCTGCACAGTTTTGCAGCTCTTAAATGCTGGCTTGTGCCCTTTGTGCACGAAGGATAAATCTTTAGGATAAAATAAGTCTCAAAAAGGTTGTTTTTTCTCCCTTTCCTTCCCCACTGGCCCCCTCTGTGACCAAGGGGGATGGAGTTACTTCCTGAACAGCTATTTCCTTCCTTGGCATCATGCTCCTCTGTGGAGGACTCTTTCCTTGTTTACTGGGGCTTATCCCAGGCCAGCTCACATGATGGTGTTCTCCGTGACTCCTTCTGTGTTCCCTGATACAGGTGAATCAGGAGTCTGAATGAATTCACTACCACATTGTTCCTGTGGGAGAACAAGCTGGCGCCCTCCCCATTTGACCAAGAAGAAACGAAGATGCAGAGGAACTAAGGGAAAATCTTTCCAGTCGTGGAAAGTCCAGCCTGAAACCTCTGCACCTTGATTTTTTCGGCAGCACCTTACATTAGCAATTCAAAGAATAGGTGTTGGTGTTGCAGCTGCAGTTTGCAAGAAGCAGGGTATTAATAGTCACAAATCTTGATGATAAAATAATTACAGGCAGACACAATTTCAGATTCTCTGGAAATACCTTTTAAAAACAGCACAGTAACGGTGCTTGATACTTCAGAGACTCAATTGGCTCCACTAGAGCATAAAACAGGTATTACATGAAGAACAAATTACAACCTTTCTACCACGTATTTATAGAAATTTGTTCTTATGCTAGCACAGATAGAACAAGTCTCCAAACTAATAATCAGACTGCGATCATGAAGCTCCCCAGCTCTTCTGTGCCATGCTGTCTCAGCCTCCATCACACTGATGATCGCTATTTATCTTAGATCTCGGCTCTCCTAGACACAGTCTAAATTATTTGCCTCTCAAGAGACAGCAGTCATGCTTTCTGCAAGTGATAAAGAAGGAAAAGATGCTGATGAAGTACAATACACAAGCTGGAACATCCATTATTTAAGAACATTTAACTTCTTTTAAACATATCACTGCACTAGTCTTTGCTTTCAGTGTCTTGATATTGAGAGCCTGTTTATGGACTTGAAGAACTGAGGGCCAACCTTTACGTCTGGGAGGGATTACAGAATTACAGCATTGTTCCTGTGGGGTTTTCTTTCCACCTGATTGATTTCAAGGGCCTTGCTTCTGTAACTGTGTGCACCTTGAAGCCTATTGTCTTTTGTGGTCCTCCTTCTCCTTTTTGACAAAAGCCTTTGATGATTCCTAGCAGTTTCCAGTGCTGGGAGCTGCTAGCAGAAATGGGTGTAAAAGATGCTTAGCAATTCCTCGAGGAATTAGGAAAGACTTGTCCTTGCTCGATGCAAACAGCTATGAAAAATCCATCCCAGAATAGCCCAGAATAGCTTACAGTCCTCTGGGCAACATGGACTTCTGATCAGAGGGTCAGGACTGACTGAAGCACCTTATGAATCCAGTCATAGGCATGTAGGTTGGCTCTCTGGAGTCCTAGAGATCCTACCCAGTTCTTGGGGTAGCCTTTTTGTGTGCCTTTAGTGCAACTCCCCTGCTGGGCTGACAGTGAATTGAACTCCAAAAAAATCAATCTTATTTCCCCTTCTCATGCTCTCCTTCTAACAGCTTTTTCACAAGATTATTGCAAACGGTTGTCACAGTTGTCACCTTCTATTCTGTTGTGTTCCTTTCTAGCCCCCAAAATACCACTGGGCGAAGTTATCTGCTAATAATCACAGAATCACAGAATCACAGAATGCTTTGGGTTGGAAAGGACCTTAATGATCATCTAGTTCCAGCCCCCTGCCATGTGCAGGGCCACCCTCCACTATACCAGGATTTATTTAGATTTTTCCTAGAAACAGTAGGTTTGTTGCCTTCCTTTTCTTCGTAATTGCCATTTTCCACACTGCATAAAAGGTAGAGCATCCATTGGACATCACCATTCAGTTTTCTGTTTACAGAACCTGATAATGAAAATATACCTAGGTAGTCTAGGTTTCTGGAGATCTTGCTGTTTCCACTTCACATCTGGCTACATACCCTTAATCCTGAGTGAGATGCCTTTTATGAGCTATGAAGGGGGCAATGCAGGCTACACTTTTCTGAGCAAGGGTTTTGAGGGCAGCAGTAAATGGCCTATGCCAGTACTGCATCTCTGCAGCCTGCCTGTCCCCTGACACCAAGACAGCATACAGGAGGAGCAGCCAAGTGTGCGTGAGGATCCGCTTGCAGTCCCGCATGTAGTCCTCGAGGTTATCCTCAAAACTGAGGCTGAACAGAAAAACAGGCATCCTCTTTTAATCCTTCAGGCTGGAATGTTGGTCTGGCATGCTGCTCAAGAGCTAGGCGTTCAGAGGATGATAGAAAAATGAAGGAGAGGGGATTCGTAGAAATGTAACACCTCCACAGGGGAAAACAACGCCCTCCTGGGGCTGGTGAGGTGACAGAAACAAGAAATCAACTACCCCCCTCTGTTAGCATTATCTTTCAGAAGAAAAGAAGACATACAGTAGCAGCAGGAAACTTCTGCTAGTGAGTTACTTCCCCTCCAGCTTGTGGGACTGCCTCAACGAAAACATAGCTCAGCAATCTGCGATGCGGTTCTGCCCGTGGCAAGATAGTATTCATGAGGGATCATCTGTAAATAAACAAAGATTAAAAAGAGAAAGGAGTCATCAGTGATCATGTGACAATGAGCAAGGATTATTCCCTGCTGACCTTGGAAGCAGAACGTTCCAACCCGATTTGGGGTGCAAAGCACCAGGAACATTACTTCCCCACCTCCTTTGCCTTTATCTCTAACTGCTGCCGAAGAAGAAAAGTGTAAATTTGTCTTCATTTTACAAGAAGTTCGGAGTAACCGGTTATCAAAGTGCATAAAGCCGAGTTTGAGGAGGATTTACTGCGGTGTTTTCACTCGGATCTTTCCAGAGTGCCATCTAGGGGCAACGCATTAAAGCGTCGTCAGAGCCTGTAAGCATCGTCTCTCCTCAAAAATAAACCCGGGAAAAGGCTTCACCTGAACGATGCTGCAGATACTGAGCTCACTGCTTGAAGCAAAACTGTAGGAAATGAGGCTGGCAAGAGATTACTGCAGGATACAAAGGAACTGGGTTCAGAAAATCACTCACCTCCACAAACTACCTGGTGTTTACAGCCAGCCAGATCCTTCCGTGCCGTCCAAGTGTCTGGCATTCGTAACTCACCTTATTGTGCCGCTTGCATTCTTCATGTCTATTGGCCTGAGCATGACAAAAAATATGAGCTGTGATGCTTACAAACATATGAGGACATTAGCAATTATATTTACCTATTGTTTTATTTTGATGGCCTGTTCTAATCCCCTGTTCTAACTCTTCATATTTTAAATCAATGTATATTTAGAGTAATATGATCAAGTTCCTAATTACACCTCTGCCTAACATTTCCTTTGCTTGGCATTGCATGAGCTGGCTTAAGGAAGCTTGTTTTTTCTCCCATCTTTCTGGAAATTATGATACACAACAAAGGACATTCTGAAAGTCTTGAGGCAGCAAATAGTGCTGAAATACTCTGATGGTGCTTAGATTTCTAACGTTATTAAATTTCCGAAAATAAACTTGCTATGGAAAAAAATACTTTCTTTTCATTCTTTTAGACAGACTTCTAAAAGGCTTTTAAATGTGAAGAAACACTCATAAGAGACTGTGCCCTTAGGACCAACTCTCCCCAGTTTCCAGGCATGATGCCACATGCAGGCAAGGTCCATTTCCCCTGAAAGAAGCAACAGTTAATTCCTTCCACCCTCCCTCTCTTGCCTGATCCTTTATCATCTTTTGGCCTGACACAGTTAAAAACCTGCATCTTACAAACACTTGTCTCACAAGGCATTCCATTAAAAGGTCTCTTCGAGTCCAATAGCCTTGCTGTATCCCCTCTACCATATACATTTCCTACTTTTTCTGGATAAGGAACAGTCTTCAAATTCTAGACAGCACCTAATCTAGTCAGTTTTGTCTGTGTCTCGGTCTCCTAGATGCTGTTAAAGGTACATATCTAGGAAACTGTATTCTGATCATGTCTTTGACATTATTGTTACATCATTACATTCAGTCCTTTTCCTTGGGAGAACTGCAATAGACCAGTCCAATGTTAAATCAGCCTATGGTAGGAGAAGCTGTCTTCATCTTTCCTTAAGCTGCACAGCCTTTATCTTTATAATATTGATTTACTTTAATTTATAAATATTTATTTACAAGTACTGATGAAAATAAAAACTGCATTGGCAAATGTATCAATGTTGTTCTGTCATTCATTCATCCCTCTCATGTCCTTTACAAGCAATCTCCAGTCTCTTACTCAAGTAATTTAAACACGAATATACAGTTAGTTCTTATTTTTGTAAGCAATATTTGTAAAAGGGGGATGAGAATAAGTTGTAATTATGGGTAACATGCTAAAAACCCCACCAACACAGACCTGTGATACCTGAAAGAAAACAAATTAGTTGAAATTGTGTGTGGTAATTGGTGTTTTGGCCCTGGCTGGAGGCCAGATGCTCACCAAAGCCACTCTATTACTCCCCTTTTCAGCTGGACAGGAGAGAAAATATATGTTGAGAGGCTTAGGAGCCAAGATAAGGACAGGGAGAGATCATTCCACAATCAGTGTCATGGGCAAAACAGACTCAACACAGAATAAAGGAAAGAAACTCTCTAATTTATTACATTGCACTGCACACACAGTGACACCAGAGTTGGGTAATGAGAAGTGCAACCAGATCTTAAAGCACTTCCCCCCACCGCTCCCTTCTTAGCAGACTTCACTTCAGTCATGATTTCACTCCCTTCTTCTCCCCCCACATTGTGGCACAGGGAGGGGCAGGAACTGGGGGAATGGGGGTTTTGGTCAGTTCCTCAGGAGATGATCTCCTCATTATCTGGGGGGTGGTGAGGTGGTGGGGGGCACATTCCTCACACTCTTCCCCTGCTGCACTGTAGGTTCCCACGCAGGGGAGACAGTCCTCCATGAACTTCTCCAACGTTGAGTCCTTTCCCACAGGCTTCAGCTCTTCACCAGTTGCCCCAGTGTGGGTCACTTCTATGGGGTGCAGTCATAAATCATAGAATGTCTCTCAGACTGCTTCAACCTGGTCCTCTGCGGGGTCACAAGCCCTCTCCCGAGCAAACCTGCTCGGGCATGGGTCTCTCTCTGTCTCTCATCTCTGTGTCTCTGTCTCTCCCCACGGGCTGCAAGTGCTGGCAGGGGCTTGCTCCAATGCGAGTCACAGTGTCTTCTGTATGTCTCCACCTGCTCCAGCATGGGGCCTCTCCATGGGCTGCAGGTGGAGTCTCAACCTTTTCCATGGGCTGCGGGGGGACACCTGCTTCACCATGGGTTTCTCCACAGGCTGCAGAGGTTGTGGTCTCTGGCACCTGGGGCACCTCCTCCCCCCTTTCCCTGGCCTTGGTGCCTGCACAGTTTCTCACATCTTCTCACACCCTTCTCTGGTGGCAAAAAGCAGCTGCTTGCGTTTTTTTCTCCTCAATGTGATTCCCAGAGGCGCTGTGACCGTTGCTGATGGGCTCAGCTTTGGTCAGCAACAACTCCAGCCTTGAGTCAGCTGGTGTTTGCTCCGTCAGGCCTGCAGAGAGCTTCTGGCTGCTGCTTGCAGAAGCCACCCCTGCAGCCCTCCTCCTCCACCAGAACCCAGCCATGCATAACTACAACATTGTGTAAATCAGAGAATCACAGACTGGTTTGGGTTGTAAGGGACCTTCCAGTTCCAACCCTCTGCCATGGGCAGGGACACCCTGCAGTAGACCAGGTTGCCCAAAGCCCCATCCAACGCGGCCTTGAACACTGCCAGGGAGAGGGCAGCCACAGCTGCTCTGGGCAACCTGGACCAGGGCCTCACCACCTGAACAGTGAATTCCTTCCTTATATCTAATCTTATCTCTTCCTTATATCCTCCTTCAGTTTAAGGCCATTACTGCTTGTCCTGTAATTACCTGCCCTTGTAAACAGTCCCTCTCCAGTTTTCCTGTAGGCCCCCATCACATACTGGCAAGGCTGCACTGAGGTCTCCCAGGAGCCTTCTCTTCTCCAGGCTGAACAAGCCCAACTCTTTCAGCCTGTCTTCAGACGGGAGGTGGCGATGGATCCATTTCTTTCCTCCACTGGGGACCCCAGAGCTGGCCGCAGTCCCTCAACCTGCTGGTCACGGTTGTTAACAAGCATATAGGTTGTTCCTGTTCTAACACTTTCACATTGCTGAACTGGAAAACTCAGAGTTTATAATGCCAGGGGGTGAAATATCTCTCACTTTCACCTCCTTCTGAGTCTGTCAATAGGAGTTGATTCTTATAGATCTCATTCTCAGGCAGTGACACATCACACACGCTTCAGTTTTGTGCGCACCTAAGTATCATACTTAACATAAGTATACATATTACCCAAGCCCAGAAATGGTAAAGGATTTTAGTTTTATTTCAAACCAAATAATAGCAGCTAAAGTTGGGCTGTAATTTACGTTTTCCGCAGTAGCTAGCACGCCAATGCAAGCTTTCCTTCCTCCCGTTTCCTGCTTTTAGGAGAGAGGTGTTTTTATTTAGCAAGTGACTTTGCTCTACTCCATGCTGAACTGGCAAATGTAGCAGAATAGTAAAAATAGCCAAAAATTGCAATGATAACACAGCCGTTTCCTTCCTTTTAAAAGAACTGTGCAAATATGAATAAATCATCCATAATAGCATATGATTATCTTTTACAGCACCTACATTATAAGTGAAATAAAAGCGTAAAGAGCTTTAGAAAGGTAACAATGAGTTTTGCAGTGCTTTTTATTTTGTTGTTAGAGGTATATTATACCATATAGAACAGAATTAATATCCACTAAAAGCACATAAAAAAGAAGGGAGGCCTAATCCTCCATACAGTTGAAATAATTCCACTATACTGTTGTTAATACTCTTTAATTCTTGCCTGATGAACAATCTCTTGTAATTGTGTTTGCCTTGGAAGAATTCGAGCTCTGATGCTCCCATGCACAGTTGCAAAACCTTTATCATTCACCTGACACTAATGTGCAATAAAGCTGTGTTTTAATCTGAATGATCTTACATGGAAGAATACTACATGTTGGTAAGCCCTCCTCTCCCTGCAGTATTTTAAGTTATAATGCCAAGATGGGAAATGACATTAGCCAAACACCTCTCCACTTGCCAGTAGCTGCTTTGAGTGGAAATCAAGTGCTGCAAAGAACCTGAACTGGGGCATATCCCATCCTGAGTGAGAGACTGGTACACAGGCATCATGTCCCTTTCTAATTAGCTCTGGCAGTCACTGTGCCTCTGCTTCAATTAGCACTTTGTAATTGTAATTTCATTCTAACCCTACTTTTGATCTTATATAATGCCTCAAGCTGGCTAAGCTTTTATTTTTTTTACTCCTGTCAGAAGGGAGTTGCTAGCAGGGAGCTGGAACGGCCCCACCAGACCTCCCCTGGCAGCCGCTGTGCATGCTATGTGAAAATGTACATTTCACCCTTCGGCTAGATCTAATTTAGAAATCTTTGAGCTCCTAATGATTTCCTATAGTCTGGCCTAATTGAATCTAAGTGATTTTGCATGAAAACTAGAATGCCTAGCTAGGCTGAAGCTGAAAAACCTGTGTCCCTGAAACACAGCCCCAGAAACATAAGCCCTCCTCTGTGTTGACAGTCACCATCCATCTACTGCATCAAAGCCACAGCTATCTTCTGTTTTGATGTAGCACCGAGATTCAAAAAGAATTTGGTTAAGACCAGAGTTTTCTGCAGAACTGAATTCCCACCGACATGTGCAGCAGCTGCTCCATGAAGTGAGACTGCTGCAGCCTGAAGGACTTTCTGAGAATGGAGGCACTGCCGCGGGAGCTGATCCTGTCCTGCCCCTGCTTTGAGGGAAAGGAGCTCTGCTGCTGCTGGGGAATGTGCCACCGGGGTGAGGGTGGGAGCACAATGGGGACAACAGGACAACGAAGTGGAATCTGGGTTCTGGATCACTCCCTTCACTCTATGCTGCACACAACTGATCAGCAGGTCACAAGTTCTACCTCCAGCAGATGCATCAAGCCATGGAGGACGAAAGAAACCATTGCTGAGAGCTGCAGCAGGTGGGTTTGGGAATGCCACTCAGGAGTCAGGTGAGCGAGTGCCCTGCTGAGGGAGAGACATGATGGGGACTTCTCTAGGGAGATCTTAGTGCAGCCTGCGAGTATGTGAAGGGAGCCTACAGGAAAGCTGGAGAGGGACTGTTTACACAGGCAGGTAGTGACAGGACAGGCAGTAATGGCCTTAAACTGAAGGAGGAGAGATTTAGATTAGATACAAGGAAGGAATTCACTGTTCAGGTGGTGAGACCCTGGTCCAGGTTGCCCAGAGGAGCTGTGGCTGCCCCCTCCCTGACAGTGTTCAAGGCCAGGTTAGATGGAGCTTTGGGCAACCTGGGCTAGTGGAGTGTGTCCCTGCCCATGGCAGAGGGTTGGAACTAGATGGTCTTTGAGGTGCCTTCCAACCCAAACCAGTCTGTGATTCTTTGTCTCTATTTGGAAGCCTCTTCTAAGAACACCATACAACTACTGCACAGTGCAGCATCTGTTATTGATCCATTAATAAACATAACAGTAACATTAGTATTATTGACAAGCACAGCTACAGAATATGAACCCAACCTAAGAATGATACGAATGCCTAATAAACATCTAGCTTCTAAAATGATATCCTTACAAAACTAGACCGACTTCTTTTTTATTTTAAAGACTATATCTAATTAAGAGCATCCCTGATGCATCAAGGAGGTTGGAAGAGCTTAGGCAATTGCTGTTGTGCAGTCAAAGTAAATCAGACTCTTAGGTTCTAATATTTACACTTCACAATTTCTGGCATACTAAATTATACTCCCAAAGTAAATATCATCGCAGCATAGGAAATTATTTACAAAAGAAGAGCTATTCCATCATTTCTATTTTCATCAAGGTGAAAACCACACTCTTGCAATCATCTTATTTGGCTTAATCCTATGCTCCATTAGCAGGAAAATTTTCCATTGAAGTCAGTGCAGATCTGGCTTTCATAAGAGAGTTTTGTATTCTGTAGCAACACCTCATCTTGCGATCAGTGAAGTCAGTGGGAGACATGCTTCTGAAGGTAATGGTAGTAAAATGAGATCTTCTGTGGTGTTTCATAATGTGCTGCACAGGCAGGAAATGAACCACCAATTTTGGGAGTCATGGAGGTTTGCATCAAAAATCAGATTTGCTTTTTGTAAAGAAATAGATGGGGGTGGGCCTGAAATCTAAGAAGCTTCAAAGTAACCTGCCCTGTTCTAAACCTGTTCTAAAGGATGCTAGACCTTACGCATTTTAATAATTCTCACAAGGACAAATGACCTGATTCATTCGATGACTTCAGTGTTCCAGTTAATGTCAATATACATTCAATACAGCACCTCAAATGTTCCAGGAACTAATTAAGCATTTTTTTTTCTGAATAAAAGATGTCTCCTTTGACCAGGCAGCTGTATTGTAAACTTTTAATTTGCCAGGAAGCAAGAGAATCCTCAAGTTTATCCAGAATTTTGTTCCATATTTACTGTGATTTGTTTGTTTTTTCTTACTTTGAACTCTTTCATACATGCTAAGCAAAGCATATAGGTGACCTCCTGGAATATATTTTAAGTCCATTTGGGCAATTAGGAAGAGCAAACAGCTCCAAAACCAGCTCTTTAGTCCTCATGGGATAGTATGTGAAACTTTCTTTCCCCTTCTATCACGTAGGAAACCCCTTGGAGCTCTCCCCAGAGATGTTCACAATGTGCAATTAAAGAGGGGTGATGCATAGACCTCACCACCTCTTCTGCATACTTCAAACTTACAGTATTGTCTCTGGACTTAAGCCAGGGAAATAATTTAACTTGTCACAGCAGACAATTTTGGTCGTTGCCATAGCTGATACTCCCCAAATAATTAAAAAGCTCAGCCTACAAAGCTATTGGCTTAGAAGGAGGAGGAAATTAATTAACAGAAGTGTGTTACAGTGATCAGTTTAATCACAAAACTCTTCCAATTCTAAGATTGTGCAAAATATAATATTCATCTGAACAGATACACAATCCCAAACGTCTGTTTTTCCCATAAATAATTGGCAGAACAGTCTACCAGTTGTTCATAGCTTGTTGCAGACATTCCCAAATGCTTATAAATTTTATGATGATTGAGTGGGTTTACAAAACTGATCAATCTTAAAGAAATGTTCACAATTTATTCTTCAGTTTAAAGTGTCACTTGTTTATAAATGTTCAACCTTCATTAATTTTGAATTCAAGATAAATCATGAGTGGAATTCCAAGGTTAAGAGAATGGGACAATAACAATTGCTCTCAGGGTTCAGCATAGCTTCTGCCCAGCTTTGTTTTCCCACGATTGCTTACTGCCAAGCACCCCTTCCCTGCCTGACCCTGCAGTAGGCTGCTCAGGTGACAAGTTACCTGGGCTGGATGTGGAGGCCACGCCTGGGCTGTTCACATTAAACACACCTCAGGATAGTTGCAAGGCATCACACAGGTTTGTTAAATTTTTAACAACAGCTCAGGGCATGGTTTTAGCTTGACTATGTGCCCAAAGAATTTGCAGGCATGTTTCAGGGGTCAGCGCTTGGCCATGGATCGGTCCAAACACGCAGGGTGCAGGGAACCACCCTGTTCTCCATGTCTGCAAGCTCAGTGGGCGCAGCTGTGCAGTGCCAGCTGGCCTCTGCTGGGGAATAAACTTCTGCATATTTCCCTTACCAGCACAGATGAAGCTTTAGAGGCAGCAGCACAGCTACACTGACTTTCATGTCAATCAACAGTGGAGGAATGATTTATGGGAAGATGACAGAATGAGCCAAATTTTTACAACTAATTTGAAATCAGACTTGTATTAATTTCCTCTTTCTTAAGTAATGATTGTAGAGCTTTTTTAGGATTGTAGATCCTGAGTAAAACAAAAGCAGGTAAAATGATAAGCCTACCTTCAACCATCTTTTCTTTGAGATTCATGAAAAACTGCATGAAAAATTGCTGCTGATTCTCATTTTTTAAAGTCACTGTCTCTCTCTTGCAGCACAACCCCAGAAGACCCTGCTACCACATAAATGATGCATAGGGCAGGCAAAGATACAGTTCAGTGGAGAAAAACAAACCCTGAAGCAAGGAGGAGTTGGGGCAGGGAAGAGGAGTGAAGCAGGAAGATGCATGAAAAGGCAGGCGTACAAGAGAGGTGGAACAACTGAGAAGTATATCTCAGCAAATTTTACTCAGCATCCCTTCTCGCCAGACTTCTCAGGGATTTTTCCCTCCCAAGCAGAGACTTTTCTAGCCCTTGGCTTCTCAGTTACACCCAATTGGATGTCAGCCACCTGAACCCATCACTGTTCTTCCAAGCGTATATGGCAGTCTAATGTGGGCATCAGGAGCGTGATTCATCAGACTGAGGATGGACATGCACATCTGAACTAGCTGTCTAGACTCCATTTATCATTTACTGAAACAGACACATCTACCAAGTGACTCACCTCATGCTAACGTTACTCTCTGAAATGAATGGTACTCCAGAAGGTGCCTATGTCCCTTCATTAATTGCAAAGGAAGTTCAGATGTGCTTCAGACATGGTCACCATACTCAGAGACACCTAAAGGTAATGAAGTGAAGCCCAGTCATTGTTGTTCTCTATAAGGAATAAAGTAACCCAGAAATGAGAATATCACAGTCCAAGATGTGCTGTAGCTGAATTAATACAATCAAATTTTGCTTTAAAACCCTTTTTTATTTCCCATAGTGTGTTTCAGTTGTCATTTAATCTAGTAAATACTTTTGAATGAAATACTTGCAATTGTAGCATCTCCCAAGTGTCCACTTGACAAGTCAGGATGTACCACAAGCAGAGCATGAGATGTTACTGGACTTTATGCAATTACTTTGCAGTTTAAACCATCAATTTCCCCAGGAAACCCTGTCAATCTGTTTAGGCCAGTAACCATCCCTTTCAGATGCAATGTGCTACACTTAAGTTACAGGCTTAGAGATTTATCTTTACTCAAAAAATGTTTCCTTCTTTAAAATTTTAAGATATAGATGTCATTTAAACTCTAACATTTATAATCCACCTATTTGTGACTGTCATAGGTATAATTCAGGCCACTGTCTTACTCAGTAACACTTATAGGTTGAACAGCAAGGTACCTGGGTGATGGAAGATACAGACCTGAAACAAGGACAGTACCTGTGAGAATGGTCACCAAGACCCCAAACAGATAAGCTGTAGGCAATTCCCCGTCTATCTTCTTTGGTTCTGCTGCACAGGAGGCGCAAGATTGTTCCAAGTTTGTCTATTGCTAGAAGTAGGTGTCAGCTTAATAGTTTCCAGGGATCAGCTACTCCTTTTTGGCAAGCAGAAACCTCATGATCCTTGTAGTCCTTTGCTTCCTCACAGCTTTACGGTCAGGGAAGGCTGAGCCAAACTGCTGCTCCATCCTGAGGGAAGGAGCAATCCAAGCAGTGAAGTTCTGAGAGACTCCCACGCCCAGTTTTCTAGTTGACCCCATTAAAAGTGCAAGCATAGCTGTATCTGTCTTCTTCACCTTTCCCAGAACAGTACCAATGTACAGAGACAGAAGAAGAACACCTTCAGACCAAAGCCTTATTTATCTGCCTATTCCTGGGTACAAACCACTAGATTTACAAGGGATGTGTGCCAGAAACACCCCACTGGACCACCCCAGTGGTCTCTTCAGCAACTATTCTGCTCCAGCAGCGGCAGTAGAATGTCTTGTTTAGGACCGATATGTCAGCCTACCATTTTCCCCAGTCCATTCCCTCTGGTGCATCCCAAAATTGTGTCGTTACATTCAGAAGTTGGAATTATCCCTATTGTGGCCTCCTTACCCTTCCTACCTATCTGTGCAGGGATTTTATTGGAATGGCTGTTTTCTGGTTGAATTGAGGTGGTTTGCCAGGAATGGCTTTTAATACAATATTTGTACAGTATCAAGACAATAATATCACTGCTGTATGAGTTCTAGAGTAACTCTATGTTATTTAAAACAATAGAAGTGTCTAGATCCATTTCCCTTTACCTGACCTCCTGTCATTCATTGCAACCTTGAAATACAGAGCATCTGATTCAGCTGCTCACTCTCTACACTGGGAGAAACTGCCTGTCTGCTGATAGCCTTTTCTTTCTATTCCCTTAGATATCCATCGGCACCCACAGCCCACGTTCTAACCAAGCATCCTCCTGCAGCTTAGATTTAGACTTTGGAGAGTAAATTGTTCTTAGTCTGCCAGGTATCAAAGAGGGTATGTTCCCCAACAAACAGCATCCTCGCTGCATTTTCAAGGATTTATGTCACTGCTTTTCTCGTCTGGCCCTGTTACATCTTCTATTTGATTTAAGTCTCAGTGCTGAGGCAATAATGCGAGTATGATATTAAAAACACAACACACAATTGCCCTGTTCGTTATAGGCTGCAGGTCTAATGTTGCTCTGTAGCATGTTCCTCAGGTCTTGGATACTGAAGAATCTCAGTTACTGCCAGGATCTCAGCTTTCACTGCAGTAAAGGGGGATTTCTCACCCTCCTTCTTGCAAAGAAAAGCTTGACAACATTATTTTGGCAAAAATAAAAGAAATTGAAAACCTGGAATAATTTAATATAAAAGGTGGGGTTGTGATTTTTGTGTTTATGCATCATTTTGGTGGGGCTGGGGGGAGGGGGAAGCGACACTCATCCATTATTTCTGAACGTTTGCAGGTGGCAATACTGACCAGGTAAGTTTCATCTTTGGGAATGCTTTGTCACCGATGTCCTCAGAGCGTTAATAACACCGATCTTCCATTAGCTGGTGTGAATTGGAGAAGTCCTGCCATCTAATTTATTCTCTCTGCAGCTCTGGACCCCGCTCTCGCCAGCTGCATTTTGTGCCCCTCAGAAGCGCTGCAGCGATGCGCAGTAGCGGCGTGCACAGGTAAGGAGCCCTGCCTGTGCAAGGCAATAGATCATGCAGCTAAACAAGCTGAGTGCAAAGAGCTGGGAGGCATTTAGTTTATCCATGTTAAATTTTCCCTTAGCACATCCACCCTCCGTGTTATTAGAACAGGAGACAATGCAATACAGTATTCCTGGTCACCGATTTTCCTGTACTCCGAAAGGCAAAGGATGCACCTCTTCCCACACCCTCCCTCCTGAAGACACACAAACAGCAGCATAGAAGTAAAAAGAGGGATTTTAGTGGAAAATTTTTAGTGGAAGAACTGAAAGGCTGACATCTTCCTTTCGGTCCCATTAGGTGGAGCTCTCAGACAAGAAGAATTGAATGGGAAAAAAAACCAAACCCAACCCAGCAGGCACCCTTAGGAATTATTAGTACTGTGCGATGCAGGTATTTTTCCCTGCCGAGAGCTCTCTCCTTTTCATAGAATTCATTCGCATCCAACTAGAAAGCTTATTACATGCTTTCAAAACCACTATTACTCTGCAACCTGCCTGCACAAGTAGGTTTTCATTAGCTTAACACATTACCAAGATCAAGCAGCTAACTTTGGAGGTAGCTGAATGCTGCATCACTGGGGTCAAGATAAACAGCCAGACCGACCGAGGGAGCAGTTATGGAAATAGAGAAGCAGGGCACATAAAGAATTTAAGAGTAATACATAAAAATGAGAAAATACCAGCAAGTGCTTGACCTCACTTCCATTAATGACAAAAGCCCACTGACAGGAGTGGCGATGGATTCAGCAGAGACGTAATACAAATGGAAATGGCAAAATGCTTTAAATCTGACTTTCTGCTGCTTTTCTGATTTCTACTCTCGTTTTGATTTCTTACTGAACTCGTGTATTCTTACAAAGTTCTGGGGTAGCTCTCCCAGTTCCTACACCAGAGGAAGGTTGAAGGTAACCCCATGTAAGGGACTGTACAAGCGAAGGACTGAATGACGTGTGCTATTTCAAGGCTATTAGCCCTTAACACCAGTTGTTTATCATGTGCAGTAACTCAGTAATGTCAATATTTTTGCCAAAGAAGTGGCTTTTGTTGCAAAATGGGAAAGAGGAAAATAATTTTATATAGGCAATTACAAGAATTAACGGAAATTAACAGAGATTCTCCAGATATACATGAAGGAAAGAATCTGAATTGGTTCCTGTTAGACTCTACACCTTATTTAAGAGAAATTATTGACTTAATCACTTTAGCTATGATTAAACCCTGCTAGCTTTAACTCATATTAAAGCACTATAAAATTTTTGTAGTCAATCATTTCAGTAAAGTTTAGCCTCTCTCCTAGATTTATCCTTGATATAAAAATAGATTATTTCATGACCATTGAGGTACAAAGCTGGAAAGTGGTTTTTTATTTTGTGCCTGAATATAGCCTGTCTACTTCCAGGTTTTGCCACAAAACCTTTTGCAGACACTTGAGCAGTCTGAAGGTCTGTTCCATTTTCAGACTTTGAAAAAACCTGCACTCTTTTGTGCCCAAGGTAAAGACCATTTAGCTCCCTACACCAAAGTAAATTCTACAGAGTGGCTGTGAGACACGAGAGCTAGCAACTCGGTTTCTGTGTTGAAATCAGTTGGCCCCATTATTTGATGGGCTTTAATTTTATACACCACTCTAGATTTACTTCTCCAACATAAAGAGAAAACTTCTCCTCCTGGTATGGGTTGCCACAATGTAAGAGAAGTGTCTCTCTCCAGCACTGAAAGTCTGTTCCTCACTTTCATATTCTTCTGCTCTGCAGAGTTCCCCAGGGCAATGTTTTGTCATCAGGATGAGCTTTTAATTTTTCCTGAAAGAACTGTCCCAAACCTGCTGCTGACATAAGAAAGGTGTCACAGGGCAGAATGTGTCTTTTTCTTCTTGACACTAACACCATGGACTGGTCATACTGGGCAACACACGCCAGTTCTCCTGGCTGCAGCTGTCGCTTCCACCACCCATTTCAGATGCAGAGGTATAAAAAGCCAGAGCTTCATGAGCACATTTAATTTTTAACTTCCCCTCACCTGCCTTCAGGATGGCTTTAAATGACTACAGCATGTGTAGGGAGTTTTAAAGATCTCTTCTGTAAATCTGCCACTCTTTCAGACGATACAGGTATGCTCTATTCCCTGTCTTACATGGCTACTCATCTCCTCTGCTGTACACACCCTGAGACCCCCAGCTCTAATGGAGGGAGTTATTACTGCTTTATGCCTTCAGGGTACGTGACTTCTTCAGCGCTGTGCAGGGAGCCTGCTGAACTTGATTCTGGTGCACGCTAGCTCCGTTCACTGAACTGTACTTCAAGGTGATGTTACATAAGCAGATGAGCATAGGTCTGATTTAAGCTTTGAGAGAGAGAGAATGAAGGTTATCGCAGCTTTACCCTGTCTGCCTGGATCACCTGAGAGAAGCAAGCAGGAGAAAGATCAAGGCACTGGGGAGCTGAAGCACTCGGTACCACACAGCAAGCCTCTGATAGAGTCCTGTAGGCAGAGAACAGAGCTGGTAAGATCCATCTAGCTGGGCATCACTAAAGCATCATGCCAATTTCTCCATCCAGAACTTCTTTCAGGTTATGGTAGTTTTTTACTGGAAATTTTTTCAGCAGAAAATTCTCAACTATCCACTATGTGCCCAGTTAATTTCCCTTCTGCTTCCCACTGTCCATGCCCTGAATGGGAGAGAATGTTCTCTTAGCCACGATTCATTATTTTGCCAAACCACAGTGTGCTTTAAAGACAGAAAAATCAATCTTAACCACAGAGATTTCCATGAAGTTCAATTAAAAGTGTCAAGCTATTGTGACTAGCTTTGTCAAAAAGTGGGTGACAAGCTCTGCCATGCAGCAAAACGTGCTTCCTTTGCGAAACGCTGGTGAGGAACATAGGGATGCTGCTTCTCGGGCGGCTGCAGCCACAGGGACCTTCTGGCTGTAGGTCCTCAGCTTATGTCTGAGCCACCCACCCAGAGCTGAGTTGCTTCTTGCGAAGGAAGAGCCTGAGAAGACAGACAGTGCAGGTGACCAGAGCTCAGAAGGAACACTGTGGGATCTTGTTCAGAAAGATAATAGCATTCACACTGCCTCCATCCTGCTCTGTTACTGATCATGCTGCACCACTCTTTTCCCTTCATTCACCTGATTTGGACATCCGGTGCTTTGAAGGGAATACAGATCCACTCCTCCTGACTTCTTTGTCTATCCTTTTGGAAAAGTGCTCAGTGCTTGTACTGTGTATCCCAATATGGTTTCTTTTTTAATATCTACTTCAGAAAACACACCCCTACTGCAGCACAGTGCAGCCTATAGCAATGAAGAGGAATAATAACAGAATCCTTAAAGACAGATCAGGCATTCTAAGTGCTCTGCTTGGGTCAAACTTGAGCCTGAAGGGCTTCTAGGTATCATCAAACGTTTTCTCCCAGTCTCACAATAGGTTATAGGTTGTTATAAATTTTTGCTAGCAATTAATTAAATTAAATTAGAATAAATTAAATTAGCTGAATTAATTATACTTCTTAAACCCAAACTTTTATTTGCTCTGAATAAATACAGTCCCTATTTAGTCATAGTCTTCTATGAAGCATCATTAAGACCTCATCCTGACAGTGGCTGTGTATCCCCTAGTAAAAGCAAGTCCTTTGCAAGGACCGTGAGATGCTACAACAAATAAAGCTTCTCAGGTGAGCTGTGTGTTCACCCAGGACTGCTCTGTGCAAAACCTGGTCATCCTGCATGTTGGTTTAAACAAATGGTTCCGTCACCACCAGCCCTGACCTACTTTCACCAGTGCCTTATTTATTGCACAGGCATTTCAGCTTCCCTCCAACTTCAAACACAGGTTGCCTTCTGTGACCTGATAGCAAAATGCCCAAAACAACGGGGGCCCCGGTGAGGCAATGCCAACACCACTCTGCTATGTAGGGTGGAAAGGATGACGTCCAGCCAGCACCCAGCAAAACTAGAGGTACTCTCTGCTCCTTGAGCGAGCTGGGGATTCATTGCCCTAAACTGGCTGGTTTGACTTTTTCTTGCACAGAGAGGAGCAAGTCAAACGTAAGGAGGCGAATCTTGCAGAGCGAGGAATCCTGTAGGAGATAATCTGAGTGGAATTAAAGAGTAACAGCGTGTAACAGTGGCCATGTCTAACCTCTCATCACTAGAGAAAGATGCAAGGAAAAAA
The DNA here is from genome assembly GCA_027925045.1 of Hypotaenidia okinawae. Taxonomy (NCBI): domain Eukaryota; kingdom Metazoa; phylum Chordata; class Aves; order Gruiformes; family Rallidae; genus Hypotaenidia; species Hypotaenidia okinawae. Next base: position 140,903,383 of record BSDF01000001.1, read on the forward strand.
CCAGTTCACTCTCTGCAGAATACACCTCTCTTTATCTTTCAAATAGGCCCACAACAGAGCCTTCTGTTGGTCATATCGATCCCTTTCACATTGCACATGAGCTATCATTTTTTTTTTCAGGACATCTTTCTGCTCTTTAAGTGACAGCTTGATTGTTGGAACCAATCTCCATCACAGCACAACTGTTTATCTAGTGGTACTGGTGAGTGGGGCTATTAGTCCTGAAGTCCTGTTGTGTGGCTGATGGGTAAAGAAAGTAATTTTAAGTTGAATGGAGTCTGTTTTGATGTCCAGTATCCAGATCTTTACTTCAGAAATGGTAAATGGTGTAGGATGAGTTAAGTGGGAAGAAGGAAGGGAAGGGGAAAGGAAGGTCCCTTCCAACTCTTATCATTCTGTGCTTAATGGTGAGGTCTAATTAATTGAATCCTTTCTTCCTGAAATGGAGGACAAAAGACTGCTTAGCGTATCTGTAAAGAGTCTAACAGAAAAATCTTTATTTATAGACTTCTCCACCATTGTGTGAGGTAGGAAGGAGATGGCATGAAAATAATTCTCTTGAAACCTGATGGAAACATAGCTGACCTGTATTAGCTACCCCTTCAGATGGGCGTTTGCCTAACATAATCTCTGCCCTGTCCTCTGATCCGAAAGACAGCTATCAAAAGCTCTGATGGACAATTAGGTCAGTGATACCTCCTTTTCCTTAACTCACTTGCTGAGTTTATTCCATGTTTTCAAATTCCTGTAGATAAAATTGAAGAACAAAAGTGCAGCTGGGTTTTGCGCAAGGTAGCAATTTGGAGAGTACCTTCATTCTCCAAACAGCTTGACTTTTTCCATCAGGGAAGCATGTCTGTCAAACCACATGTTCCTCCTCCCTGAGCTCCAATAACAGGTGGCTGAAACCTGAAAAGGGCTGATGTTCAAGAACATGCAGTATTTAGCAAAGTTGCGTTCACAACAATACAGCAGTGCAACCCTATCCACTTGCTGCTCCTCCTGGGCAGCAGAATTCAGTAAGTCACCCACACTGGGATAGCGAATCAGAGCTACAGGCCGGAGTGGGACTGAATTTTCCTGAGTCTCAACCCCACTGCTCAACCACAGGAACAAATAACTCGCTCTCGTGGCCTGTTAGGCACACCACGGTCTGCTCTGGCAGACAATGACATCAGGAATAAATGCAGCTGGCATCAGCCACAGCCTTCGCTAGGTGCAGGATGAAATTCAGCCTGGGGAAAAGGGCAAACCCGGTCCCTGCAGCCAGGCTGCGCTAGGTCCTGTTACCACCGTGCAGGCCATCTTCCCTCTTTTTCTGGGCTTAGATCAGGAGCAGCACAAGGGCAGCCCCAGCCCAGTAAATGTGTGAGGGAATAGCACAAACATCACCTCAAAAAGTAACTGCCTGAGCCATAAGCCAGCCGGTCAGCAAGATGCCAAACACAAAGGCAAACAGAACCGGCCAGTGATTTTGTCACCTCCCGTGGAGAGGTAGGAGGGCTTGTGTCCACAGCTCCTAGAGAGGCTGGGAAAGTAGAGCGACCTGATTTTCTGTCCTGATTTGAGCTTTCGATTTGATAAAGATCCATTCTTACAGCCTTGGGTGGTTTTAGGTGCTTTTTCCTGCCTTTTTTTCCCCAAACACTCTAACCTGGAAAGTGGAACTCTAGTACCCCAGGAGGGTGTTACTGATGTGATGCAGCATGACAATATGAGACTCCTGTCTCCTTCCTGCATTTCTACTCTCGTGTATTCTATAAAGAACATCTTTTTTTTTTTTTTTTTCAAAGCTGTGGTGTGTTGAGGCCTTATTTAATCTATTCCTTACTGTGTCCAATAAGGTAGGGTATTTTTTTCCCCATAAGTGACTACCACTCAACACCTCTCCTTGCAGTGAATCTTTCCAAACTGTAAAGTTTTACACCCCCTTACGTTAAGCTGCACCTTCTGAATAATGCAGACAGGTTATGAAGTGATGGAGTTTTTTTGATTTTTCTCTCGACTTTAGAGTCATATAAATAGCTGACCAGAGGGAGGTTTGCTAATTAACATCCCTGATAACTCAGAGGTTGTTTTCTGGCTCCCTCTTTTGAGAGGGAGATTTGTTTTGTTTGTTTGATTGCTCTTCATCCCACATGTCCATGTCTGCCCAGGCTTTTATGCTGTGCCCATCATCATGAAACGTGAGATGACTGATAACTCTTCTAATTCACAGAGATACTGTCTCAGCAGCAGAGCGTTTTGGCCTAAAAAGCAGTATTTTTAGCCTGATGTGTAATCTATGGATTTGTCCAATCTAATTAGACCCACTTGCATCACTGTTTTTGTGATATATACATACATCCACTCAGAAAATCACTAGAGCTCCAAAGTCCATGGCCAGGCAGTCATTCCATCAACATGAGGACACTTCTGGCTTGAAAATTATTTGAAAGATGCTCTAGAGGTGGGAGGCTCTGAAACACATCATCAGTCCCTTAAATGATGTATTTTCCTATGACTCTGTTCATAGTCAAGTACTCTTTTCTTAGATTAGACTCAAATTTCCAATAATTTCATTGTATTTTCTCGCAATCAGGTGAAATTCTGGTTTTGTTGAAGCCGGTGATAAAACTTCTACTCTACTGCAAAAAATACAGAATGTATCTATTTTTAAGACAATAGACCGAGAATTGGGATAAATTAATCTGCATTGAGCACCATGCAGCAACGCCAGACAAATTGCCATACTCAAGCTAGCTTGTTGACAGTTGCCTTTAGTGTTTCCAACATGTGTGGCCCTCTTCAGTGCAGACACATTCCAGGAACAGTTGGCCATGTGCATTCACTGGGCATCTCAGACATGGTTCTGACACTTGTTCTCCAAGGAACTGTTCTGTGAGTCTCAAAAACATCCTAATAAACCAGAATGTATCTCTTTACTTTATCTTTTTTTTTTGGCGGTGGGGGGAGGGGATCTAAAATTCCTGTGAAGCCATGGAAAACAGGACATGCAATGAATGACTATGTTTAAAAACGACAAGTCTGTGTTTGATTTTCTGGACTGGAATTGCCTCCAGCTAACACCAGTGTACATCATTAGCCCTTCACTGACACCCCTGAAGTTATATGCTAAAGCAACTGCCCTAAAAAGGCAAGGGGTTAGGGTGGCTGGATGTTTTAATTGGTAAAGGAATTAAAGAACGTGATTTATTTCAGCCAGAACTCATCAGACTTCTGGCTGATCTGCCCTTGTCTCTGCTGCAAGAGGGAGAGACTTTGTGTTTGCATCAGGTTTACAGTGGGAGAGGATTAATGGTTCCGACTCCTCCAAGCAGCCAGTATCGGTCGGCAGGAGCCTTACCCACCACCACAGACGTTCCCTTCTCAAACACTGCAGCCCATCCCTGGGGACTCGATGGCTTCGGATCCCCCTCCCAGACCAGGGGTGTGCTGTGAATTGGCAGGATGTGTCCCCATTAGTGGAGTCCATGATGCCAGAACCCAGCCAAGCCGGGGAATATAAAACTGACCCTGTTCTCCCAACTCTAGGCGGTCTGAGCAAACATCCTGGCAGGAGGACTGGGCAGCCCAGAGGGAGTGGTGGTGGTTTCCTACTGGCTAAGGTTGCCTCTGGACTTAACAAGGAACAGACCAGTTTCTGTGCATGCCATCTATGTCACGTAAGCATTCGGTACATGAGCATAGGATTTAATTTGGGCATTTAAAGCTGCCCGCATTAGCCTGTGACTGGGGGTCTTTTCGCCTGTCTTTTGCGCCTGTTCTTGCTTGCAACCGTGGGTTTGCTGCAGCGCGTTTTCAAAGGGAATTGAGAAAGAGAAAACTGAAAGCTACATGTATTAGTATTCCTGTTTAATTTAATATCAGCTTACAAGGTGGAAATTAAAATGATTTTTCTGTCACTGTTATCTCTCTTCACTTGGCAAAGATCGATTCCCTTCTTCCCCGCTGCTTACTAATAAGACATCTGAAAACTAAGATGGTTTTTATGTTTACTTCCTTGTTTAAATCAGCTTTCTCAACTAAGGACAGCTTTGGCAATATATTTGCTTTTTAACTTGTGATTTCTGTGTTGGCTCAGATTCCGCCAGTGACAGAACATCAAACACGGAGAGGCTATATATTTTTAATTACTCAGGGATGCCCTTGTGCATAAGTACATGCAAATTAAACAGGCAGAATTCAAAACCTGTTCAGAACAGATTGCACACGTTACACAATCAGTCACATTGTGGGCTCAGAAAATGATGGTGCACTATTTTGCTCCCCGTGCTGACAAACACAGAGGTACCAGCCATCAGTCGGTACAGCGTCATGCCTCTGCTACTGCTGCGTCTGACACTGCTGGGTTTGGTACCACTTTCTCCAGAGCCGACAAGCCAAGGAAGGTGGAGGGCAGCGCATGAATGCTTGAGTGTGAGAAGCAGCTGAAACAACTAGTGTATGTGGAATTGCATCTTCCTTTGGAAGAAATACTAATGTCCAGGAAGAGGGTTAGGAAAAAAAAAACCCAAAACCCAAAGCAAAAAAAAAAGGATCTTTTTGACATTTCAAAGAATCTGATGTAAACACCTAACTGCCTGCCTCCGGAATCCAGCATTCCTTTGAAATTCAGAAGGCAAACTAATGAGCCAAGTTGCTGTTTGGAGTCCAAGCTGCATTTTATGAACTTGGTACTTGTACCCTGGTAGCATCACAGCTCCAGGCAAGATGCAATTATTTCAAAAGACAAAAAACCCATGCAGTGGAAGTCTCTCGGTGTCAGGTGGTCACACCACAAGGAAAAGAAAGGAAATGCAGTCAACTGCATATCGCACATGAGGGACTGAATCACTAGATAAAGGCAGCACGGTGGGTATCCCTAAAGAGGTGACCATACTTCCTGCATGAAAAAGCTGAGCTTTTTCACAAAGTTGAGTAGTGTACATTCACTTGGAATATTGCCTCATACCCTTTAGACATTTCACTCTGTCAGAAGTCCCCTTATTTAACAGCCTAGCATTTCTCGTTCATATTTTGTTTCCACTGCCCTTTCTTAGATCCTCATGCTCAGCATTAATAAGATTTTTCCCTCTAGTGTACTTATGCCTGGAATACCTATATAGCATTATCTTACCTTCTTCCTCTCAAACTCGATTATCCTTTGTTTATCTAGTTTATATGTACTGAAGTTTTAGTCTTCCCGTCTCTCTCTTGATAAAGTTGCTCTTGTCCTTCTTGGGGGAGGGGGTGGTGATGTCTCAAGGTTTCTTTCAGCCTATCTTTCATGCTTCCATGACTTTCCTTGGTGTTTCTGTATTTTTGATGCAGTTGCACCCAGAACTGAAATCCAGGAGGCCCCTTCCATGAAGACGCACCGACAGAGATCCGGGGTGACAACTCTCACTGCACCAGGAGCAGCTTATGCTGTGCGAGCGGCCTGTGTCCTGCTGAGTGTGCCCTCGCTGCCCATCTGCATGCGTCACCTGAGGCAAGGGCATCCCTGTTCTTGGGACACCTTGATCCTTGTGAGGCAGCCCGGTCCTATGCTGCTGTGCTGGGACGGGGGCGAGTGTCAGGGCACGCTTCGGTCAGAGAGTGCCCAGGCTGGCGTGTGCCTGATGTGACGCTGTATGGGCGTCTCTGGTGCTACAGAACTCCCCAGAGGGCAAGTTGAAGTCTGTGCCTGAGCTGCTGTTAGGGGGTAAGCACACAAGCAACGGTCTTTCATCCCATTTCCATCTCGCCATCCTATTTTTGCAGTATCTGTCCTGTGGTGCCGTTCGTACACACACCAAAGGCCACAGAGCCATGGGGGAAGGGCGGGGGCTGTGTGTCTTGGCCGGTTGTGACCCATGCTGACCTGTCAGAATGAAAAAAAAAAAGCCTTTTAATTTTATCGGGGGAGTTTGGGGGGGTGACCTTTCCTCTTAGGAAACAGGGACAAGCCTCAGCTGCCCTCCCCACCGCCAGCCCCGGGTCCCGGCCGGTCTCCAGTGGGCAGCGAGGATGGCGGAGATGCCGAGTGCGGGCGGAGATGGGGGCTGTACCGGGCAAGGAAACCCCGGTGCTTCGCACCATCCTGCAGCCACAACCACCGCACGCACCCGGGCGGCGGGGCTCCCCTGCGGCGCGGCGGCGGCGGGGGGCGGGCGGGAGCGCGGGAGGCGGTGGCGGAGGAGGACGGAGGTGGGGGCGAGCGGCGGCGAGGGGAGGGAAAACCTCGGCTGGGCGGAACACGCCGGCCGGCGCGGTCCCAGTCTGCCGCGGCCGGGCTGCCCGCGCTGCCGGCTGCTCCCCCTGCCCCCGCACGCTCTCCCCCCGGGGCCGGGGGTGGCGGTCCCGCCGCGTCCCACCCGCAACTTTTTTCCCTTCGCCGTGGATGGCTTTCGTCGGAGACCTGCAGGGCAGCCGGGCGCTCAGCACCTGTCCCCCATGGGCCGCCCCCGCGCCTAAGTTTGCCGGCGCCCGGCCCCCCACCGCCACCGCAGGGCGGGCTTGAAGCCGCGGCGGGGTCCGCGGCGGTGCCCATGGCCGGGCGCCCCGCGGCGCCGAGGTGTCCGTGCGCGTCGCCCCGTCCCGCCCGCCCGGGAGCCGCCGCGCCCGCCGGAGCGCCGCAGCGGGGGCGCTGAGGGAGGCAGCCCCCGGCACTCCGCCACCGGCTCGGCGCCAGCCGCCGTTGCCCGCCGGGTCGCTGGCGGCGGCGGCGGCGGCGGGGGCGGCGGCGGGGCCGCGGGATCCGTCCGCGCTCGCTGCCCCCGTGTAGTTCCCGAGTCGTCTGTCCTCGGCGGCGGCCCGCGGGTGACATGCAGTCCCTCATCTCTCCGGTGACCAAGGCTATCCTGGTGGCTTTGTTCATCTTCGCCATCCTGCTGATCCTCTACGTGATTCTGTGGTACATCTGCCGCGATGTGGATTGCGACCATGGGATCTGAGCGGCGCCGCGGGGCCAGGGCTTAGGAGCCGGGATTCACCCCGCGGGGCCGGGAGAAGCAGCGGCAGCGGGAGCCCCGCCGGGCGGCAGCCGCCGCCACCGCGGCCGGAGCAGGGGAAGTGGAAGGGGGAAAAAAAAAGAGGAAAAAAATAAAACCCACCCGAAAAAAAATCCACCCCAAACCCCAAACAACAACAACAGAGGGAAGAGCCGAGCCGAAAGAGCCCGGAGGAAAACTGCAATCAAGAAACCAACCTGAGCTTGACCTTCAGAGACCAGGGTGACCCGGTGAGTCTCCGCTCTCCGCGGCGCGGGGGGATGCGCGGGTGCGGCGGGGCTGCTTCCCTGCCTGCCTCCCTGCCTGCCTCCCGCTCCGCTCCCCTCGCACACACACACACACTCACACACACACACAAACACGCACACACGGATGTGGCACACGCGCACCACGCCGCACGCACACACACACACACACACGCACACCCCGGTAGATGTGCGTGCCGAAGTGCCCGCTGCGCGCATGCATGCGTGCCCCCCGGGGACAAGCGGGACCCGTCCTGCTGCCCGGGGTAAATTGTACCTGTCCCCGTGTGTGCCGTGTGTCGCGTCGTGTGGTGTCCCCGCGTCCCCCACTTTCCCCGTCTCCCCCTCCCCGCTTTAAACGTGTCGAGGTGACAACGCGCAAAAGGCGGCGGCGCCCGCGGGAGCCGCCGGGGCCGGGCGCGGGTGCGGGAGGGGCGGCGGGCGGCCGCCGCGCTGCCTTTGCGGCCCCACATTGGTATGCAGGCGGTGGCTGCGCCGCCGGGCAGACCGAAAAGGTGAGCCCGGGGGGCTTCGGGGGACGGCCAGCGCTTGATTAGCCCGGGGGGCAAACCGGGGAAGTAACGGCAAATAAAGGGGAAGATGTCGGGTGTCCGGCGGGCACCGGTGGGCAGGCTTCGGGAAGGGGATGCGAGGCGGCATGAGTTCCTCCTTCCCCAGGGGCAGGTTGGTGGAAGGAGGTGGGGGGGCAGATGACAGGAGGATGTGCGTGGGAAGTTCTGGATGGCAGCGGTCCTTGTCTGGTCTCACCGCCACTGCGTTTCCTACACGCTACTTTCTGCAGAAGGGTTAAAGCCCCAGGGTTAAACACGACATGCCCGAGCCCGGCAGTGTCCGAAAATGTTGATAAAAAAGTATGCTATTGATGAAGATGTACGTGCTGAGCGTGCTGGGACACCACGGGGGACGTATCCTGCCCAGCCGTTTGTGCCACCTGAAAGAATTTGTCCATTTCTGCTCTCCTCGTTGGGTTGCGTTGTGTACCGTGTGCTGAAGCGGAGAGGCAGCAACACACCGTGTTCAGAGTGGGAAAGATCTCCTGGAAGGAGAAATGGTCCCAAACACTCTTTCTGTGAGCCTTCCTGCCCTTGACAGGCAAGCTCGCAGCAAACTCCAGCCGTGAGCGTTGTCCCTGCTGGGGACGCCTTCGGACTCTGCAGGGTGCAGGGTGCGTGTACGCAGTGGGGAACCAGGGTTAGATTTGGGTTTAGAGAGGGGGAACGGGTAGCTAGCCGAGCGTGAAGTTGTTGTGGTTTAGCCCCCCGTGATTCAGGACGATGTGACATTGGATTTTGATGGCCGAGGGCTCACCTATGCAACAAGGGTCTGTATTGGGAAGGAAACTGTTCGGAAGTCGATTATCCACTTGCCATTTTGGGTTGCGTCTCTGCTCAGATTGTGTTTCGAAGGGCTCTTGACCAGGCTGGCTGATCAAACATGACATTACCGTTAAGGCACCCTACTAATGTGATTGTAGCAGCAGTGACATCAATGTTTCCTCGCCCTGCAACTACAGTAGCGATGCATTTGTTTACTTCCCCCTGCACACGCTGAAATGTCTGTTACTCAACAGCTCTGAACAGCCAGGGAAGAGGGGAGGAGGAGGAGGAGGAGGGGAAAGCTCTTAAAGGCGTTTAAAAATGTAAAAATGGCCATAGCTCTGTTTTCCTGATGCATTTAATTGTGTAGAAAGAAGATAACCCCGAGTCCCCCTAAGTTTTTGTAAAATTTTTGTTTTTGCAGTTTCACCAGTCAGTGCACTTGTTTTTACCTAAGTGGCAAAAACCTCTTCACGCTTTGACACGTCGGGTGGTGTCACATGCTCCCTTCCGAATTAACAGCAGTGCGCACCTTCCGCCCCTCTCCCAGCTGGCAGGAGCTAGCGGGCGATACGATTATAGAGGCTTTGTCATTTAGTGTTAATTATTTCGCAGTAAACCGGTATTTCAGACTGCTGGCTGTACGACTGCATGGAACGTGGACAAATTACACCAGTTTTCACGAAACTTCAGATATGGACAGATATATGGGCATGTGATTAAACGCCTGAAGCGTTGGTATGGCCAGACCTATTTCATAATACCCATCAGAACTAATGTTAATCAGCTTAGTATTTGCAGAAACTGTGAAATACTCCCTTCAGTTATTGTCTGACCATTAGTGTTTCCAGCTGGCTCATTATTATTTTAAGCATATAGTTTCTAGGAGACAAGATGAAGAAAATAGTCATTGGGTGTTTTTTTCCTAAAAGGTTTTATCCTAAATAAGGTAATTATGTATGTGTTTACATATAAATATGTATACGTGCATTTGTATAAACACTAATGGGCATTTTCCAGCCTAGCACAACTGAAAAATAAGTGTAGCAATGATTAGTGGTATCGTATTTGATTTATAGCCGAAGTCACGGATTCATTGGCTTTGGATTGATACTATTTGTGATTATTATTTTGCATTAACAAACACAACACCCCAAAGGTATGAAACCCACATTCCCTACTGCTGCTGCTCCTGATATAAGAGGATGAAATCCTGGCCTTGCTGAGGTCAGTGAGGAATTTTGCAGTTGGTTTCGACAGAGTCAGAAAAAAATTAACACATTTGCTTGTGAATTTGAAACAGCAGGATGTTTCCGAAGTTGAGAGAACTATTAAAACAGTGAACAAGGGCAAATTTGTTACAGTGGAGTGCCTACGAGCTCTATCTTTATTTACTTGCTTGCTCAGTAGTTTGGTGATGATTTTATTTCTGTTTAGTGTTATTGGGTGCTCCTGCTTCAACTCAACAATTTTCACTGGCTTGCTCTCTCTTAATGTACAGTAACAGTTCAAAGGTGATAGCTGAAATGTCACCTGCAACTGAGACGCAGAGTACAGTAGCATCAGGTAGATGTTACCTGTAAGTTTTCTGGTTTTTTTGTTATGGTTGGTTTTGTTTTTTTTTTCATAAGAGGGGTTGGAACATCATGAGTAGTAGCTTTGTTCAAGGCAAAGACAACTCGTTATCATGTTCCGACTCGAGCCAAGAGAAATCTTTACCATATTGCAAAAATTGCTAATGTCATAGGCTGAAAGTGTGCAATTACTCCAAAAGCATTTTAATAGGCTGTTCAAGCATTGTGTAAAAGGATATTTCAAAGCTTTGCCTTTTTGTGTGAAAAAAAGACTGTGAAGAAGTTACCACTGCCTCATCAGCAGAAGTGTAATGAATTTTATGGATTAATTCCTACTGCAAGGCAGATGCTATAGCACGGTCCCAAGAACCCTGTCACTTCTGACTTAACACATGCACTATATTTCTGCATAACTTATTCTTTACTCGATCCCTGTTCAGGCAAATTCCCTGGAGGTTTATTAATTATTTTCTGCCAGTGTCACGTAAGTGTAACTAGACAATGAACATCACAGGTTTGCTCGTTTTCTAGTTCCTTCCTCATGAAACAGATTAGAAAGAGTCAGTGTCTTCACGCTATGCTCTCTGCACATCATATACCATTATCCCTAAAACAAGCTTAAATCGAGCACTGAAGATCACTCCAGCATAGGAGGGTCTCTGCAGAGACGAAAGGTTAGCCGAGCTCCAAGGATGTCCGGTGCTGCATCCTCGAGATGTCCTTATGTCGTATGAGTGCTCAACTGTACATTTTACCCCCCAGGTGAGTGCAAAGTAAGAGCAGCCTTGAGGCTGCTGCCAGGCAGGATGCATAGGTCTGCCCTGAACAGCTCCAGCCCCGTTTAGTGGGAGGGCTCAATGTAGGAGTGATTTTTTCTAGTTGGTGTTATGCAAGAGGTCAGGCATGACGGTTATGTTGTCGTTCCCTGTGGCCTTAAGATCAGACACCCTTCAATCGGCGGTGGTGTGGGAAGCACTGGGGACCATCTGTATGCTTATGAGCAGCTTGGAGGTGGGGTTGTGGGGATTACTCCTATGGTTTATGCCACAGTTGTAACAGCCGAAACTGGCAGGGCCCTTTAAATGACAAATTTTGGGGCAGCCTTAGGGAACACAGTGTTACCATGACAAGCATGTTAAACCCACAGCACGGGCAGGCGGTGCCTTCTTTCTTTGCTAGAATAACAATCCTGTCTTGGTAACGTTAATGCAAGGTCTGGCCATGCTGTACTGGGGCTGTAAAGAACCAGAGTGTTTGCCCAGCCCCCAGAGAGCAGGCTCTGCCCACACTTCGGGTAGGTACGTACCCTTAGATACCGGCCTGGCGTGCTCCCTCCCTCCCGCACGGCACCCACCGCTTGCCGGGCTGGAAGAGGACGTTAACAGGTATAGAAGAGTTCCACCAGTGCCCTTTCTCAGGACGTGGCTTTCCCCCCTGTTTATCTTCAACACACGGGCTTTGTCCTCCTCCTCTGGAGCGGTGGTGCAGAGCTTCACTGTGACTCTCCAGTGCGTAAAGCGGTTTGTAGACAAACTGCACGAATTGATTTTTCTGAAGTGGGCTGACAAAGTGATGAGTGTGTTGGAAAGCAGTGCACACTTGCTTATTTGTTGTTCTATGTTAAGCTAGGTTTTTCAAGTAAATATCCTTTAAAATAGCCTCTTTTTTCTTTTCTCTTCCTTTTTTAGAATTTTATTTTATTTTAACATGCTGGTTCTAATATGTATTTCTAATGTGATTTACATAGTTGCACAAGAGCAGCATCTGCTCTTGTTAGAGGTACCCCAATAGCTTTTAAAACTTTGCCCAAATAAGAAAATTTGAGCTTCGGCTTGCAGGGGCTCAGTCACTGGCTGCTGTTGAGAATTACATCCTTATTTTGAATGCTCTGATGCACCACGTTGGAATACTAAAGCTACTAAAAGGGGTGTTTTGACGAGTCACCATTAAATTAAATCATGTAGAAAGGAGAACAGTAAGGTGACATTCAGAATTTCTTTGTAGAACAGGCTGTGAGTGTAGATTATGGAGGGGAGAAAAATGTGGGGAAAAAATTGATCGTGACTGATTACGAAAGAGAAAGGAATAGGAAAAGGGAGAAGGAAGAACATTACATCAAGATGGAAGAAGAGAGACGCCAGAGTACTCAACATTTTAAAAGTGCAGCTCATGTATAGTGAAATGCTAAGATCACAGGGCAAAAACTGTCACTTTGCTTTACAGAAATTGTATATACATTTATATACATGCATGTATGTGTATATATATATGCACATGCATATATATAAATAGGTGATCAAAATAGAAATCTGCATCTCCAGAATGAGCTGAGAATCCTCATGGATGATTTTTTTTTCCTTTATCCTTGAAAACTGTCTCTGTTATTGCTCAATATGCATTTACCTTAAAACCAGACAGTGCTGTAGATGCTTTCTTGGGGACTTGGTGATCAAACACGAGTGATATTGTACACTGAAATTATAAATGAATCATACTTATGGAAAAAACCCCTGCGTACACTCTATCCACTTTGGAGAAAAAAAAGATTTCAGGTGTTATGGGATAGAAGAAATACATTAATAACAAATAGATTTTATGTCTTTTTTTTTTATCATTGACCTCAAAGGGACAGAGTCCTCATGTACTAGGGAAAAAGCCTATCAGGTAATTAACCTGTTATAACCAAGAGGTATACATGACAAAAGAGCATCTCAGAGAGAAGATAACAAAATTTTAATATTTTGGATAAAAGCAGTAATTGGCAGCACCTTCTTACAAAAGTACAAGTCTGTCATGTAATGCATCTTTTGTACTTAAGTCTTTAAGTGGAAGGGGGAAAGAAAGCCCCTGAAGATACGAGTGCTGAAACTTATCAACAGTGAAACCTGCTGCTTGCTCACAATGCTTTTGGGGTATTACGGTGCTTTTTTATTAACAAAGTCTGCCTGAGAGAATGTTTTGGTGAGTGTGGAACAGGGGAATATATCTACCAATGGCCGGGGGAAAAAAGGTGCCTTTTTGTATGAACAGCGATGCAGTATTTATTGCATTTTGGGGTAAACCTGGGCATGTGAATAAAATGTTATTTGCTGTTCAGTATCCCTTTCAGTGGTGGGGTCGCCTGCGCTACAAGCCCTGTTAAATGAATACCCAACAAACCGGCCATGACACCCACCGCCGTTATTAAACAAGGCCTTAATGCAAAGTGTCTGTCACACAGGCAGCCAACTTGCAGGACGTGTTTCTTGGACAGCTCTTTTGATCGATGTGCTTCTGGACATGCTATCATCACCACCCTTCGAGATATCTATATATACCTGAGCTTAAATCGGAAGTTTACCGTCTATCCCCGTTCTGATGTCTTGCTTTTACTTCCTGTGGTAATATCATGCTGACACGCTTAATAGGGACTGTGAGTGGGTGTCTGACGAAGCCTTGGCATTGGTGAAGATAAAAGGAAGACATGTGAGCACACAGAAAGATGTTTCCAGTGACCGATGGAGCGTGATTAAAGAGTGATATGAACTAAGGAATATGCATTTATTCACGGATGCAGTGCAGCAGAGCCATGGCCCCTTACTGCACCTCCCAACCTCTGCCCTCAGGCCACGGCAGCCTGAATATCCCCCCAGGATTTAGGATGGTGATGTGAAAGAGTGCAGGGTTTGCAGGAGCCTGAGCACTGCCAGTCTGTGAAGAAGCAAATCCTGCCTAAGAGATCTTTACAAGGACGTACCAGAGTACTGCCTGTAAATTCCTACGAGTCCTGTTAACCCCAGGCAGGGAACAAACAGGTGGCCTTGGGAAACAAGTAGCACTAATGATGATAACAAATAAGTAGCAATAATGATGATAACAATTAATGATACCAAGACCTGAGTAGATTTTTTTCTTCCAGGGCTGTTGGGATGCTGCCTGGAGTGTTTTAGGTCTGCTACACACATTTTAGGTATGGAGAAAGAAGGCTGTGTTGGGAATCCAGTGACTTTTTAAAGCCATCTAGCAGTTCAGTGACAGCATATGCAATAGTCTCCAACACTTCCTTTTCTTTTGTCTCTTAACCTGGAGAAGGTAACAGGGTGCAGCCTTCCCACATTTGCAGGTGATGCCAAACTGGGGTCACCAGGCAATAGACCCAAGGACAGAGCTGCTGTTCAGGGAGACCTAGGCAGGCTGGAAGAACGGGCCAACAGGCACCTCACGAAACCTGGCAAAGTGGAGTCTCAGGGTCTGCACTGTGGTGGGAGTAGCCTCTGCAACACCACTGGCTGGGGGTGGATAGGCTGGGGATCAGCCCTGTGGAAGAAGCCCTGGGGTGGTAATGGTCAGCAGTGAGCTCAATGTCAGCCAGCGGCGTGCACTGGAAGCAAAGTTGACCAGCATCCTCCAGGACCATATGAACATGGACCATAGATTGACGGAAGGGCTTATCCCCCTCTTTGAAGCTTTTGTTAAACCCCGTTTAGACACTGTGTTCCATCTTTGTCCTCCCAGCACAGGACAGACATGGTCAAATTGGAGAAGGCTCAGCAGAGGGGGCAGTGGCGGCTGGAGCATTTGCCCTGTGAGGAGCATCTGGGGGAGCTGGGCTGGGTTGGCCAGAAGAGGGGATGGCTTTGGGGTACCTAGGGGTACACCTGCATGCAGTGCCTAGAAGGGGCCACCAAACAGATGGAGCTGGGCTCTTAACAGTGATGTTTTGGAAGAGGATAAGAAACAATGGTCATAAGCTGAAGCAAGGAGGGTTGGACTGAATGTAAGGAAAACCTTTTTCTCTCTAAGTACAGTCATGCAGGTTGCCCAGAGAAGTTGTGTAGTCTCCATCCTTGGGTGTTTCCACAACCCCCTGAGCTACATAGTGTGAGCTCAAAGCTGGCCCTGCTTTGAGCAGTAGAGTGGCCTACAGACTTCCTGAGGTCCTTTCCAACTTGAATTTTCCTAAGAATGTACGATCCTATGAACTATATACTCTTGAGGGTCTTCTACTGGAATGAGCAGTAGCTTGCTTGCTGTAGCCCACTCTCTACCTTAACTCTGAATGTGTCCTAGCCAGGTAAAACAAAAAGATGGAGGCACAGAGCTGGGAGTGGGTCTGAGTGGGGATCTGCTCTCCGTAGCCCTGACCATCCTTTGATTTGACAGCTACAGCTCCTACAGGACATTTCTGGGTCTGGCGTGGTCTGGAGCTGAAATGGTACATGGCAGTCAGTCACTAGAGCAAGGTGACCACACTGCTGATACGTGTGTGGAGAATGAAGCCATCACAGATAACAGTAGCCTGGAGGTTGAAAACAAAAACGGCCATGTACTTCTAGCCTGTTTAATTCTTACGCCTCTGCGGGGACTCCAGCACATTTCTAGGAACTGGAAATTAATTCAGTTACATCGCTCTGACTACAATATAATCACGCTGGGCATGCTCATGTGCAGTATAATATTTTCCATAATCTTGTCCAGTTCTTATCTTACTCCGTGTTTGGCATCAGCGGTAGGAAGCCTGGTACGTTCCCGGCAGCGCCCACACAGGCAGTCGGCGGGGTAGGAGTGTCAGGTACCGCCTGACTTGAATGGGAACCGCTTCGAAGAGAAAAGCAATCCCATGGGAACTGCCTGAAGACCTGTTGCCTCATGCCTAGGCTACTCACGGTTTATATTTAGCTGGATTACTAACTGGAGAAAAAGGTACTTAATGCAAAAGGCCGTTGCACTTCTTTTTTCCCCCAGGTAGAAGAAGCCTTCTCCTCAGCGCTCAGTCATGCCACAACACCTTCCTGCTCTCCAGGATGATGGGCAGGCACTGGTGAGAGCCAGGAAGCTCCACACAAGGCGACAGGGGACGTGCTTTATTCCGACATTTTGATGTACATCCAAGTTTACTTGAAAAATGTAAAGACAAGACTAAGTGATCAAGCACAATTATTTCCAGTGCAAATCCAAAATAAACAAGAGCTGCAGGGTATCTGTGGTCAGGGCTTCAGACTTTGGTTCTCTCATGTTAGTGCATGGACTCACTGCCACCTCCTTTATTATACTCATGGAAAGCCACGTTTCTATACCTCAGTTGATTTTTTTTTTACTTGAACATGTGTCAGATCATGATGGAAAACATCTTGAGCCTATAAAAAACCCAAAGTCCAGACTGTTACATATTTGAATGCCTAAACTTCTATTTTTGAGATTTCTGAAGTGACTTTCATTTTTCCCCTGGTGCGGGCTTACGAGCTTGGAGAGGTTTTTAAATTAAAGGTGGGAGAGAAGAAAAAACTTGCTTTTTAGGTAAGTTTCTGAAAGCTGCCTTAGTTCTAAAACTAAATCATGTATGAAGCAGCATGATCCTGCATTGTGTTTTAAATTCTCACAGCAATTCCCTTTTCAAAATGACACAGGAGCACTCAGGTGAACGGACTGGATACGGATAGTGTGCCTGAGGTGTTTATTCCAGAACTTCTACAGACCTACTGCCTTTAGGAATTAAACCTTTGACCGTTCCCATCCCAGGAACACGGCATTGATGACAAATTCGTTTAACTGGAGTCTGTGTATTGGAGGATTCCAAGGGTAAACATGTGACTATTGTGTATCACCTTTTTTCAAAAAAATGTTAATCATCAGCTGAAGGTTTCTTCTCTTAGTTTGGCTTTAGTCATAAGGTCAGCTGGAAGGTAGAGCACAGCAGAGGAGGCAGGAACAGGCTTGGAAGACACTGCAGACGCTGTAGTGAGTCATTCTCTTTTAATCACGTAGGCAAAATCCTATGGGCATGTGGGATGATACATAAAGGAAGGCAAAATTTTGCTTGCTGTGGAGGAGCTGTTCATTTGTTACAAATATTCAGCTGACTTCAATGGAGTGGTGCCAGCTTCTGTTAGCAAAGGCTTTGGTTCTGAGGATACTTGTATGCATTAATAAGTGGTTGAAGTCCTCCTTCAGTCTGCAGGCAGCAGCAGCCAAGTGATGTAGCTCGGATGACATCCAGCCACCATTGCCACTCTTCAGCCCTTGTAGCCAGGTTTTGGTTTGTTGGGTTATTTTTTTTAACTGATTTGGCAATGATTGATGTGACACACGGACCTTAAAACTAATAATGTTTATTAATAGCCAGTAGTGTGTGATCTACATAAAATGTTGCTAAATTAAAAGGCAGACAGTTACCCTGTGAGATAAGAATGTTCATGGTATATGGTTGAAAAAAATATGGCTATGCAATGTGTGCCTCTGGTTCAGCATGTTTCATGAAAGAAAGTGAAAGTACAGGCAGTCCAGAGAACCTCTGTGCATACGGATGAGGAGTTGTTCCTGGATAAGATTGTGGGTACACTGCTGCTCTTTTTATGAATGTCAGCAAACTAAACTTATTGTACCGAGTTTGGTCCTCTGGATGATGAGAGATATTAAGTGGTTCTTGTGATAACTGTAAAAATAGCTAAAGACCTCTTGAGATTCAGCGAGGAGAGGGCTAGCTGGAAGACAGCATCCTGGGTGGGGTGGTGGCTGCGCTTCAGGAGGCGAGAAAACCTTTGAAGGGCACCTGACTAAAGAGCTGGAACGAGAAATTAGTGTATAGTATAGCATGGATGGATGGATGGATGGATGGATGGATGGATGGATGGATGGATGGTTGGATGGACAGATGGCAGGCAAATCCCTGGGGGTGACAACACTTTAAAGACAGAGAAGAGAGTCTACCCTGACAAGGGCTATCCAGTGTCTGGTGAGGCGAGGAAGTGTAGAGCTAGATCATAACTTCAGGACACGCTGTACTGTGGCAGCCACCCTCCGGTGCAGGCTAGAATAAAACAAGCCTAAATGAACCAGACCAAATTGATGGTGATGTAGCTTAACAACCGTCTGTGACCCTCTGTGGGCTTGCATCAATGTATTTAAAGAATGTTTTATCAAAGAGCATTTTAATCTGTGCGGGAAGATGCATTTCTTAATTTGGCATTTTTTAAACAAGCCGATGGTTGAATTTAGCCTGTGAGTAACCTGTCTCTTACATTCCTGCGATGTCCTCACTGGTACTGTGCTTTCATTTCTCTTTGAGCTGCAGTTTTACGAGTAAAGCAGATGCTTGAACTGGAAATCCATTTATTTTTCTCTTAATATTTCAGTTACATAAATGTTGTGAGAGGGTAGATGTTGCTCTTGTAATCGGCTGGGTGGTCTACTGCTTGATTTTGGTTCTGACACAGTGTCTTCACGCTTCTTCATCCAAACATAGACAGCCCTGCAGCCATCTACCAGCCTTATCCTCCTCCCACCTGAGCTGTTCTGCTGGGAACCTGTGCTGCATTTTCCTTTCAACATGTAGGCAGTGTGGTTTTGTGCCCTGAAAGGGGACACGCTGAAAAATGCAAAAATTACCATCACCTTTGTGTGTCACACTATAGGGGAGCAAGCACTTTCAGTGCAGAATGTGACTGCATCTTCCTGTAGCAGATGGCATTTGTGGCCCAGAACATGTTGTCCTTTGAATAATGGTCCTTGCTGAGGAAAGCCTGATTTTGGTTTTTTCTCGTGTAAAAAGTTGATTCTGTTTTAAAATCTAAAAGCAGAAGCAAATCTTACTCTTTACCTGCATTTACCTTGTCCTTTACAATCATAATGGTTCTGCTTTTTAAAACATTCCCTGTGGTATCTCCTTGATTAATGTTCAAAAGGCTTTGTTATCGTGGGTTTAAAGAGATGCTACGCATACGTGTCTGTGTGACACACATTTATTACTGAGGATGCTTGAAATGAAAGTGGCCATTTCTCATTTGTCCCTTTTCACCCAGCAGACCTTCGCTCCTTTGTCTTGCTTACTTGTGGGTCACGGTTCATTGCATGGGCTGGGGTGGCGCCCAAAAAAGGAAGGGCGAGACCGCTCAGTTTGCAAAAGCAGCTTCTGGAAACCCTGACAGTCTGAAGTTTGTATGGCTTTCCACCACATTAATGCCAGCTTCTAGCTGGGACAGGAGTGAGAATGGAAGTAGACTCCGTCACAGGTTAAAGGCACTTCTGACTTAACTTTCTGGAAGAAAAGAAAGCCCGAGCCTGTCTCCTTCGCTGCTCAACCCCTCTGGGTAGGGGAATCTCTGTTTCAAGAGCAGGCGCAGCTTCAGTGTGGGCAGGGAAATGCCTTTCTGTCAGTGCTGAAGCGCCGGGGGGTCCCTGGGGTCTTATAAGTGACAGTGTTGAGATTTGGAAAGCCTCTTGATTTGCACCTGACCTGGACACAGCTCAGACCACGCATGGCTCTTCTCTCAGATGCCATATCAAGAGCTAACATGGCGACAAGGCGCGCCAATCCCTAAGGTTCAGTGTCTGGTAGTTAGACTCATTACAATTAGTCATCTAGAGATATTGTTTACAATTTACACCAAACAAGCTTGGGGTTAATTATGACTTAACTAGTTTGTGTCTTTGATGTCAAGAACTTCTGCAGCTCTTTTTCTGGGGGGTGGGTTGGGGTTTGTTTGGTTGGTTTTTTGGTTTGGTTTTTTTTTCTCTTAATGGTATGCATATATATCATTATATAAACTTCATAATTTGATACAAATTGTAAATGATCGAATCTTTATATTTAGTTTGATATAAAAAATTGAGCCTAAATACACTTCATACAGAAACATAAATCAGGAAATGAACTATTTAAGGAAAGGAGAAAGGAAGAGTTAATTAATTTTAGATTGCTTATCAGGTACATCACTGAAATACTACATCGATTTATTATTTAGCTAAGGACAAAATGAGTAAATCAAAGCAAATAACATTTCACCCATGAGGAAAGCTGCTGTTCTCTGTCTCAAGAGAGCTAACCAAAACACAGAGGTATTTCTATAACTACCTTGTGAAGAACGGTAGCATCCCTGGGTTTAGTGCTATTGCAGGGTTTTCCCATTATATTTGAGGACGGCTTGTGCCTTTTTACACGGAGCAAGACCTACAGGAAAAGGCCTAGTCAATTTGTAGAGAAAATCATTGATTTTCCTGTAAGTTTTAAGTGTGCTGGTGTGGAAAGGATGATCTTATGCTTCTAAAGCGTTTTTCAAACGTAAATGGCGGTGGGCTATGACCAGCCTGTTTGCTCAGGACCTGGCACCCTGCAGACACACTACTACAGTAGTAGAAGTAACATCATTATAAAAAGATGGAAAAAGAACTGTAATAACAGGAATAATATCTATCCTCTCTACTGCAAATACAAATACTATGTAGCACCGTGATGTTCAGGCACTACACAAAAAGATGGGCACTAGCTCCCCGTGCCTTAAAGGAGAGGAAGCCGAAGCTGAGGAGGATGGGGGAACTTCCCTGAATTCACTGGTACGACCGGAGAAGAACCAGGCTTGTAAACCAGCTCTGTGCATCCCAGTCCAGTGAGTTACCCTTGAAACTGCTCTGGAATAAGATAATGATGTTGGCGATTACTGTGTTTTGATCTGTGAATGTAGTGGTAACAGGTTACGTATCTCTACACTATCATTTTGTGTAATTTCCCAAACATTTATAAATAATTCAAACTTCGGGTTGGATGTGGCACATCAAAGGTATCTTGTCACATCCCCTTGTCTTTTTACATCAAAAGAGCATTGGAGACAGTGCTGACACGTTATAGCCAATAAATAATATGCAGCATTTTGAAGTGAATGACATTTAAGTTCCAGACTTTGGCTTATAATGGGAAAGTAAGAGCTTTGCTAATAAATCCAGCTAGAGCAGTGCCATCCCGAGGACAGTCAGAGGAGTATATTGACACTGGAAACCTTTGTCATTTTAAAGAAAGACTAAAGGCTGTTGTTGACAAGATGAAAGAAGCTTGTTGGGCAAAGAGGCCAGGGCTCTCCGCTGTGCCTGTTCCTCTTAAATAACATGTCATTATTTTTAATGGCACATTATCCATGTCAGCTTACGCAGAAGTGGGAACCACTGCTTTCGGCAAAAGGAAACAGCATCCCAGACTTCCACTGGAAACCAAAGCAAACTCAAACTTCAAATTCGATTATATGAAAATGTTTAACTAGAGGTGTTTGGAGATATCTTTGACCTTCAAGCTCTTTTCTTAACTGTGCGAACAATAGATGGCATTGCTGTATGTTTGAAGTTGCATGAACTGATGCGTTTAGAGATGGATGTGGTGCAGACCGAGTCTAAAAACACTTGGGAAGGGTTCAGAAGGCAAAACTGCTCTATGAAGCAAGCAAGAACCCAACATAAACAATGACTGGCCATGGGACGTTGGCAAAAAAAGCTCCAAACAACACAACTTGTTATTAATGACACAGGAAAGGAAACAAAACTCGTTCAGTGTGAGGACACCTAAACTAAACTACTGTTGGCCTTTAAACTTGGAGAGTTTTGTTATAGGCAAGAACACCAGCTTCCCTGGACTGTGTGTGAAGGAGGTGATGCAAATGAAACCAACATGGAGAACCCTAGTGAGTGAATGAAAAAGCAGTACCTCTCGTGACAGGAGATTCAGAAGCTAACATATGCAATCTAAGGAGGTTTCAATCAATCAACTGCAAAGCTCGCTAGCAGACAAATGCCATTTTCAATGAAAGTTTAAGAGCTGTTCTGTTTAAACTGTCTGGCTATTATTAATACCACATGATTTCTTTTTTAGGTATTGTAATATTTTTTGCAGCAAGGAACTGTAGATAAAAGATCTGTAGGGATCATTAGTTTAATCTATTGAAATGCACAGTGCTCCACTGCCCTCTTTTGCCTTGTACCTGGAAGAGCAGCAGTCACAGCAATGTGTCATCACAGGAATGGGCACCTTTCTCTTCCAAAGCTTGCACCTTTTGAAATGGCTTGCAAACCAGTGATAGACCATGAGTGATCTTCTGGGAATCTTCTCTTTCTTGCTAGAAAAGGAAAAACACTGCAAATATGACCTCTTCTTTTACATGCCTAAGGACCAAGTATTCATCCTTCACTCCCACAGATTTCCCACTGAATTCTCAAATGATAATTAGAATTTGATCCCAGGTGGGTTTGTTCAAATGGTATTGCTGTGCAAAATGTCTGATGGGGGTCCTGAGGAAATGGAATTAAAAACTACATCAGAGCTTGCCCTCCACATGTGTTCTGCTGGGAACCAGTGCAACCTTGTTAATATTCCCTCTGTAGGCTATTTTGCAAAGGAGAAAATCACCTTAATTGTTTATTATCTCTCTATCTTTCTTACCAGGAAAAAACATGGTTTAGGAAATGATGTTCTAGCCCTTCAAAATCTATTATTTAACAGCACACACCTGAGTAATTATAGTTATCTTTCTATTTTCCACAGTTGGCAATACCCTCTAGCAGCTTGTGCTGGTTTTGGCTGGGGTAGATCTAATTTTCTTCATAGTAGCTGGTATGGGGCTGTGTTTTAGATTTGTGCTGAAAACAGTGTTGGTAACACAGGGATGTTTTTGTCACTGCTGAGCAGTGCTCACACAGAGCCAAGGCCTCCTCTGCTTCTCGCCCCACCCCACCAGCAAGGAGGCTGGTGGTGCACAAGGTGTTCTTAGGAGGGGACACAGCCAGGACAGCTGACCCAAACCAACCAAAGGGATATTCCATACCATATGACATCATGTTCAGCATATAAAGCTGTGGGAAGAAGGAGGAAGACGGGGCAGGGCGGGGGGCAAGTTTGGAGTGACAGAGTGTGTCTTCCCAAGTACCCACTACATGTGATGGAGCTTTCCTGAGGATGGCTGAACACCTGCCTGCCCATGGGAAGTGGAGAATGAATTGCTTGTCTTGTTTTGCTTTGCTTGCTCGTGCAGCTTTTGCTTTACCTGTTAAACTGTCTTCCTCTCAAACCATGAGTTTTCTCGCTTTTCTGATTCTCTCCCCATCTCACCAGGGGACTGAGAGTGAGAGGCTGGGTGGTGCTTCATTGCTGACCAGGGTTAAACCACGACACAGCCTGAAAATTGTTTTTCCTAACATTTTGACACTGAAATTTAAGTAGAAAAAGAATAGCCTTGGGCTTATGTCGGTATCTTATTGTTTTGCCAAAGTATTTTTTTGCTTTTGCACAAGCATCACTGACAGTGAAAACACAGCTCTTGGAACAGGTTTTATCTGTTAAGGTTCCTATAAACTTGTTAAAGAATAATAATGGATCATGAACAAACTAATCTGTCCTAAAGCAGAGTTACCTCCTGGGCAAACGTGTCTGTCTGCATTTTTATGGCTAGCACTTCCAGGTTTCAGGTTTGTATTTTATGGGGAAATGAGCCTCTTGTGCATTCATTATTTGTACAAAACTATAGGTGGAAACACACGGAAATATATGACAGAAAAGGCTCAGGCTTATATGTTACATGTGCCCTATCACAGCAGTTTGTTGGAAACGGCTGCACTGCCAATCGTAAGATCTAGGTTTACAGCTAGCCAAGATTCACTTTTAATGTGAAGAGGTAATAACCCGAGGGTGTTTAACTTTTATTTCTCATCCTGTCAATGACAGCTCATTTGTCGCTATTGAAAATGCCCACTGAAATATTTTCAGTGGATAGCTTCACAAGGTAGCTAGTAATAGCCGCTGGGAAGCTGGTACAGTAGTGTAGCCATTAAAGTCTGGGAACCATTAAAGTCTGGGAGCCAGTAAAGTCTGGGAGCCGGGGAGTTGGGTAGAAGAAATTGAGGAGGCAGTTGGGGAAGCAAAAGAGCATTGCACACCTTGAGAGAGCTGTTCCAAGCAGGCGGCAAAGCCAGGAAGATGCAGGCTGGACCATACCAACATACTATATGTATGTGGGTGTGAAAGCCTGTGTGTATATATATATATATATATTTATATGTATATATATATATATGTGTGTGTGTGTGTGTCAGCATATCTACCTTCCTCCTGCAGACTGTAAGGAGGCAGAAGAAGGAGCTCTGGCTCCAGCCCAGCTGAAGCTGTGGCACTGGATATGAACAGGCAGCAGCCATAACAGAACTGCCTGACAGATGTGTGAAAACTATCTCACACTTGGCAGCTTTATGATGCCAGACGTGTTGAGGTAACAGACATGGAATTCACATCAAATAATCCTTGATATTTCCTTTCCCTTCCTTTCCCTTCCCTTCCCCAGCTCTACTTATTTACAGACAGCAAATTGTAACTGGTGCAGACATTCTCAAGGTCTGTGAAATGCTTGAGTTCAGTTGCAAAGGTTCTTCTTTATCCCCTTTTTCTTTTTTCTTATTTTTATTTTCCTTTCCTTTTCCTTTCCTTTCCTTTCCTTTCCTTTTTCCTTTCCTTTTCCTTCATTTATTTCTATTTATTTATTTATTTATTTATTTATTTATTTACAGAAAAGCTCTACCTTCTTTCAAGCCAAAAGCTAAATTACAGTTTCTGGGTGCTCAAAAATCTGTTTCCTACTCTCAAGAAATAATTTTTTTAAGTCTTGATTTCATTTCATTTGCTGAAGATAGAATGAGTGAAGAACTGGAGCACCATAACACAGCATGAGCATCGAAAACCTGCAGTAGCAGAACTTACCTATCACCCCATGGGGTTAATGGAAAGCATCTGCATTAGCGGTTTGGCTTGGATGATGAGTGTGTTTTTGAAGTGAGATTGCTGGTTGTTGCCATGTCCCAGACTTTGGTTTGAATCACAGAGCTCTGCCAGCAAGCGTGAGAGGGCTTCTCTTTGGGCAGCACGGGATGCCCTCCAGGAGCCCTCCTGAAGTGCTCCACCTTTTATTTACTGGGGACTGTGGTTACACTTAGCTGCCAGAAAAATACAGCTAACTTTTGGAAGTTACCTTAATATTGAAGAATAGAGAAGAAATATTGAAGAGGAGAAGAAATATTGAAGAATTATCCAAAAACTTCCAACTGTGAGCGCTTCAAGGTCTAACTAGCCCTGAACTGACTGCAAAATGTTGCTTAGGACTGAATCCACAGCAGTGATTTTTCCCAAGTTTTGAGAGATTTTTGGCTGTATAAAGCAGTCATTGATGGCTCCCAGAATCTTCACCTATAAACTCTTGTCTCTCATGACATTTGGGCAGCTTGTGTGCCAGAAAATGACGCGCCCCATCATGGGTATTTTGTGAGCTATCTGATGACTGTTCTTTATCTAGCAACATTCTGTACCAATAATATTTTTAGCTCTGAAAGTATGCACCAGTAGCTGTAAAAATTGAAATTAATTAAGGTTAGTATCAGGAAAATGTTAAAATGTTAATATGTTGTGTTCTTATAATTTGGGTATGGGTATCATTATACATATAGATAATTCTGCAATTCCTCTTCTTTATGAAGCTGTAGCTGTAATCTACAAAGCTGACAGATTCTTGTCATTAACTCAGATTAGCCCAAGATTTCACTTGGAATGAATTTTCCCATTATATTCTATTTCAGCGATAAAATGCTATATTTTGGGGATCAAAATTTTCACCCAGTGTAGCCAAGTATTAGAGAGAAGTATCTTCTGAGTTGCTGTTGTTCCACCAAATAAAAAATAATAATAAAAAAAAAAAATAATAATAATAATAATTACTACTACAAGTATATTGTATTATAATACAAATATTTTGTGGGTACAGCTGTGAGAAGATGCAAGGGGCATGCCCCATCAAAATTCAAAGGAGAGTGGTGTCAAAAAAGTCAGGATACTTTGGGTGTTCCAATACATTGGACAGTAAAAGAACAGTGATTAACACTGAATTATTGAGAACTCAACTGAGATGCTTATAGGGTGTAGAAGAAAAGAGTGAAGTAGCAAAGTGTCGTGGTTTTGCCCCAGCCGAGAGCTGAGCATCACGTAGCTGCTTGTTCTTTAAAAGGGAGTCTGGGGGAGTTGAGGGAGGGGAGAGGGAAGGAGAAGAAAACCCAAGGAACCAAAACCTCACTGGTTGGGATAAGGATAGTTTACTGGGATAGCAGAAAGATAGATATAATAATAATAATAATAACAGGACTTTACAGCAAAATATATGAAACTGGTGACACACAGCTCAGTTTCTCACTGAACCACACAGCTCAGACCATACAGCTCAGAGCCGTCCAGAAACTGGTCTGTCTCCAAAACCACGCATCCTGGAACTGCCTCCTCCTCCCCCCACCAGCCCCCCTTTATGCTGAGCATGACATAATTGGCATGGAATACCCTCTTTGGCCAGTTCAGGTCACCTGTTCTGGCTGTGTCCCCTCCCTTCTCGTTAGCGGGGAAATATGAACAACTGAAAAGTCCTTGATCACTTGGCAACAACTAGAAACATCCCTGTGTTATCAGCACAGCTCTCATACTGACTCCCAAACATGGCATTCCATCCACTGCTAGAAAAGAAATGAACTCCATCCTAGCTGAAAGCAGGACACGGAGTAATCTTCTAATAACAGAACTGCTTAACAATTATATTAGATTATATAATAATAATAATAACAAAACAACAACAAAAATAATAATATTAAGAAGAAGAAGAAGAAAAAAACCCCCAAAGAAGTAAAAAAGCCCTGCACATAATCAACTCAACTAGTCTACATGGCAGAATTGTGGCCTGATCTTCTAGAATGAATTTTGAAAAGCTGAAGTAAAACATCTGTATAGCTAGCTGCAGAGATGACAGAACTGTGAATAGACAAGAGTTATAGGGGAGAAAGGACGCAATTCCTAAAAAAAATGAAGCAAGGAACCACACCATTACCATTCAGCAAGTTTCATGCTTAACTATGGTTAATACCATTTGGATATGTGAAGTTTGAAAGGACGATGATCAGCACACATAGGAATTTCAAGAGAAAAAAGTCATATGTGATGTTACATTTTTCTGAGGAAACAAGAACTAGATGGTGACAAAAGAAGTTATTAGGGATGTGGCGTGTCTAGAGTGTAATATAATTCTTGATACCGTGTGTCACAAAATGCTGTATTAAAAAATGATTGGTTTGGGGACAGTGAATGCTTGCACCAACATTGACAGACAGCTTACTGGAGGAGTGGGCTGTATAAAAGGTGGCAGGTGTTAGGAATTAGGGGTATTTCCACTGAGATGTCTGAAGAGAAATGACAGGACAGACTTTATTTAACATCTCAGGGTCAAGAGCATCCTTGGTCTTGCATTTTCCTGGCCTGTAGTAGACTGCCCTTGGGTGCCAGGTGGTAATAATAACAGATTAAAAAATCAAGGATGAATTTTGCAAATTTCACTTTCCCCATCTGCAAGTCAAATTTTGCTGCACAGGATTTAATTTAGCTTCATGTTCAAGAGAAACTTTGTGGGATTCATAAAGCCTGATTTTTAGGAAGGGCACTCTTCCTTGGATCTTCTGTTTTGAGTGGAGACAGAAGAGATCTCTAGCATCTAATTTAGTTACTATGGGTCATCACCATCTAGAAAAGTCTGTAATTCTCCATCAGCTAAACAGGAAGCTTGGAGGTCTTACCCTTTAGGCAAATCAAAGGCGTGTTAATCAGGTCCTAGTCCTGATGGAATTGGTTCAAATGTTCTCAAACTATATCTGGGTGAAGTTTGGGCAGGCATGTCAGAGTACTGCATGGCTGAATTAACAGAGGCTGAGTTGTAAGAAATGGTCTGAATTTAAAATTGGAGGAGGGAGTTTGCCTTTGCTGCTTGGAGAAATCTGGAAGTGCACCAGCTAACTCCATTAGCGACACTGATAGGGAAATTTAAATTGCCTTAAAATGGAAAGTTTATCAACTCCTAAAGTTAAAGCACAGTGGAAATAAATGTTTCCAGGCTATCCATTAATTCAGGCTGGTATAGTAGATAGGACTGTGGCAGATGAGAAAACTCCTCTCCGAAAGCTGTCAGTACTGCAGTCAGAAAGCCAGGCTTTTCTCACTGTCTGCTTCAGTTTCTATCCTTTGGCACCAAGGGCGAAAGATGCAATGCCCGAGCTGTGACTGCTCTGCGTGGCAGCTGGGCATTGCTCAGCTCCTTGGTGACTAAATAAACTCCAAAGACTGACCTAACCAAGTGGTTGGTACCTTCCACCCTGGCTGGATGTGTCAGCAGCAGCATCTCCCAATGTATGAGCACAAAGCTGACTTGGGGCAGAAAATGGTAACGCGTGACATCACCGCGTGACTTGGCAAACCAAAAGGATCTCTAAAGAGCTCTTTAGTTCAGAAGAGTTTAATATCAACCCCACAAAAGTCACAACTGTAAATGCTACTTGCTGATAAGATAATCCTGTGGCACACTAAAAGAAAGACCAGTGCCTCCATGGCCTGGAGATCTTAACCCAGCATTTGGAGTCTGAACATGTCTGTTCCTTGAAGACACTGACAGTACCGTGACGATGTCTGCACACCTGAGGATCTGGCTGCTGTCAGAGTTTCTAGGCCAAGTGTATACCACCAGATCTGCGTGTGGAATAATATAAAAACTACACAAAACAACATAAATATGAATATTAATGGGCAGCCAATCTAATTGTCAGGAAAGTAAAAACACTCTAAAAAGTCATCTGCCTCGAAAGGTACAAAGAACAGCAAGGAAGCTGAGGTTTTTAGACTGTTTCCTCTTCAAAGGACAGAGTTTAGCAACTGAAAAACCACAGTGAGTGTCCGCGAAGGGCAGTGGAACAAGCATTGAGCTGGGTGATAGGTAGTCTGCGCAGAGCGAGCAGAAGGCTGTTGGGAGCTGGCTATGAGTCTGTGACACATCCTTTCTTTGTGACTCTTTATTTCTGAAATAACAATACAGAGGAAAGGGTTATTATGCTTTGGCACGGCATAGACTAAGCAAGTCAACAGCTGAGGAAGTTCTTCCTTTCCACAGTTCATACAGGGTGGCTGGCCTTTCTGGCCAGTTTTTCGATTGAAATAAAGATTTGCCCGTTACTGATTTTATGTGACTGATAGGACTTGTGGTTCCTGATAAGGAAGGGGGAGGCTTTTTGCTTCATCCTTGTTGCTAGTCTGGACACATAAACTGGAACAAAATAGATGTGCCCGCTGGTAAAAGACTGTGAGATGAATGTTTTCAAAGAATCTTAGGAATAAGTTTTTATAATTGTATGGCTTTATCTGTTTGTTCATTTCACAAATTGTAATATAATTTTTTTGCAACTTTAATGTAATACTTTTTTTCCCCCCTTACTCTGCCTTCTCCTTAGAGGAACAGCAACGAATGCCAAGGTTTCTTCCAAGTTGCATAGAGGTACCATTGACTTTAGTGAAAGCTTAGTATCTCCCCTTTGATGAAAGAATTTGGTCCTAAGATGTGTCAAATTAAATAAGTGCCCAAAGAAAGATTCACTTGATAAAGGAGCTTTCATGAGAGTTACCAGTGAACAGCAGTGGCTTTTTTTACCCAGCAAGTACTCGGTTATTTCTGAAGCTCAGTGGTTTCGCTGAATGCGTAGCATTCATTAGAAAGCAACATGCTAATCAGAGTACTCTTGTTTTACATTAGGTTTGCCTTTTTTATTACAGTGCTAGCTGACATTCTACCTGACATTTCAGAAGCCAGCCAGGAGCTTTTTTTACTTTCGGTCTTCCATCACACTGAATGCATGATAGGGCTCCATAGATTTCATCAAAAAAACCCACCCCAAGGCTGTCTGCTGCTGCCCCCGTGACACGGGACTCCACGGAGTGTTACTGAAGTCACCGGACCTCCATGGACACTTTCATTCCATCTTTTCAATTTTCTTTGGATTGTCTGCAGGCTCCCGCAATCCATAATAACTCAACTGTAGTGAGCAGCCACGGCGTGCCTGGAGCCTCTCAGCGAACGGGATCTAGTAAAAAGCACAAACATAAACAAATGAAAATGTGATGTGATGTGAAAATAGGCTTAAAATGGCTTAATCGAACAGCTCCCGTGTTGGTGAAAACGCTTTTTTTGTAAGTACTGTGACTGTGATGCCAGCCGTCATGACTGTGTGTGACTAGATTCTGTCACTTTTAAAACCCTCAACTTGGACTTTCCAATTACATCAGATTACACGAGCCTCCCCCTGCTTTTGGGAAAAGTGTATGTCTAATGATGAGGACTGTAGGAAAAAAGGGGCATCTTTCCGTACTGAGAGGTTCCAGGCGAGGTGACAGGTTAAAAAACTCCCCAAAGTACTAAGAATACCATTGTTTTTTAGGCTAAACACACTATTTTGAGCCAGGAGGCTGCTATAGTGTGCTAAAATAAATGGGGCTTGCCCAAGCCTGACATTCAGATGATGGTTTGGGAATGACTCTCTTGCCCAGCCAGGGCTGGTGGCGAGAGGTAGGAGCTGGCGGAAGCCTTCAGAGAGAGATGCTGCCCAGCGACCCCACCACTCAGTGGAGGGAAGCCCAGCTCCCTGGAGGCCCCTTTGCCCCCACTCTCTCCTGGGCTTCACCGGGCTCCTGGGGTTCAGGAGCAAGCCCAGATCTAGCTCATGGCCCTGAGTGATTGGTCCAGGCAGTCCCAGCTTACTGGCATATGTCCCTGGTGAATTATTATCCCTCACACTTAGGTTCTCACTGAACCAAACACCGTTTGCAAGGAAGTTGCCGATTTAATGAAGTACTCGTTATTAAAAGGGTTTCTGTGCTGCATTCACGGGCTCACTTTTATAACACCCCATCTCTAGCCAGCACTTCTTTGAAGTAGCTGGGTGCCTGGGGAGACTCCTGGGCTGCCCCCAGGAAGGGACCTTGGAGAGGAACAGGAGCAGGAGATGCCCCAGCACCAGTGGTGGCCCACTGAGGAGGACCTCGTGTTTTTCAGGTCTGTCTGGTTGGGAACTTTTGCAACAGGGCATGTATCTGGTACTTTTAAAGCACCTGCTCAGACACGGGCTTTGTGCAGAAATTGGGCTGGAAATCAGGAATATCGCTTCCTACTCGTCAGCTTGGCGGCAAGTTGAAGATCCCAGAGTTGGCAACTGGCTTTTCAGTGTGAGCATGTCCCTGCTAACTGCATTGGCTCAGATAAGCTTGTTAAGCGATGGAGGCTGACATTTGCTCCTGGAGAGAGCTGCCTTTATTTGGGAAAGTTATCAGATATTAGAATGATTCATCTGCTACTTCAGGCTAGCTGTTCAGTTTTCCTTCAAATCAAATCAAACAGTTGCTGTTGGCATGAAAAACAGGGAAGGCAGGCAGAGTAAGAGAAAGGACACCTTATAATTAAAATCAGGCTTTATCTTATGCTTTACTCCATCACAGTACCGAAGAAAATGGCAGGCTTTACTTCCAAATATTTAGATGCTCCAAGCAATATTCAGCTGTGGCAGTGCAACTCCGGGCGAAGCAGGAGTTAGAACTGCAGTGGAAAGATTAGCTAAGTATTTTCAAACGCTCTTAATCTTAAATGGCAACATAATCTTTGGAAAAAATTCAGTGTGTGCCTCAAAAAAATTGACACTGGCATAGTTATAAAGTGGCAGCTGACCTGCAAGTGTAGTGTTGCCTAGCAATCCCTCACCATCAGGCAAACTGGAAAAGTGGGTTAGAGTGGTTTACACCAGGGAAGAGATAAATGCTAATTTTCTCCAGAAGATTCCAGTTTCTGTGGTTATTAGGAAGGATATTAGCTCACAATCCCCTTTCTTCTTCTTTTTTTCTTTTTTTCTTTTTCCTTTTTACCTAGTTGAAAAGCATTCTGAAACAGATCATCATTTCAAAGAAAAGCCTGCGAGAAAGCATTTGCTTCCAGAACACTAATTTAACAAATGTTTGAGATAACTGATAAGTTTGGAGGGGAAAAAACCTAAATAAATAACACAAAGGGAATGTTATTTCAATACTTCCCTGAAAGTTTTCATGGCTGCTTTGATTTCTGGTTCAGTTGCCAGAGCCCTGGCCCTGCCGCAGGGTCCCTGCAAGAGGGATGCTGAACCTGCCAGGGGTCCAGCTGCTGTCTGAGGTTGTGTCAGCCCACCTGAGCTCACCGCAGGACCCAGGCCTGAATTAACTAGCTGCCCTGACCGAAGCAGATGAGAAAGAAAAAGCTCACACACTCACTGGCCCAGGTCATTGGGGAGCTCTTGCACCAAGCCATTGCAATGGAAAAGGAGTGTTTTGAATGTGGAAGCTTGGTGGCAGAGGTTGAGAGTTTGATGGAGATAAGATGCTTCTTTCTCCCTCCTCTCATTTTGATGTATGATCCACTTTTCATGCCTCCTTAGCAGCAGATAAGGAAGGGGAGGCATTTTGCTTCACCCTGGTTGCCTAGTGCGGACAGATGTTTTACTGAACACGAGCAGTAACATGGAAGTTTTGTCTGTCAGATCTTCTGGTTATGCTGTGGAAGACTGAGGATGCTGTGAGGCCTTCTGTTGTCCTGTGCAGCTGACAGGGCACCTCTCTGCAGTATGTGATAGAGCGGTGTTCACTTTCTTATCCCGGGGATCCTTTCTGTCTCTTACAAATCACAAGAAGAGTAGCTGTGGCTCTATCTCCTCCCCATCCCTTAAAAAGCACTGTTAGCCAGGCAGCTGTTCCGATTCCAGAATGCTGGGGCTATGGGTGTGCCAAACCTCTTTATGTAAAACGCAGAAATCCCCTGTACTCCCTCCCTCCCTCCCACTGGGACCTGCACGGGGACCGAGCTCTTGCTTCCACGGGTTTCTGCATGGAATTGATTCTGCACCCATTTAAATCCAGCCTGTAGCACCCCAGGAGTGCATCCACCCTACCATGTGGCGATGCACGAGCTGCTGTGCACAGAGATCCTGAGAGCCGAAGGGCCACATAGGTTGGAGTAGGTGGAATATTCGGGACACGTGTAGGTATACTGTGTGACGGATTTCCATGGAAGGCATTGCCGGGTGTAATAGATGCCCTGAGAAAGCAAGCACAATAGCTTTTCATTTGTTGCTTATTTTAGCACGTGGTCCAAGAGTGAAAAGGTTTTAATGCCTCTATCACTTCATCTGGAACTCTGACATTTCTATAAAGGATGACAAATGATTTTTGCAGGCACATTTCTGGGTTTATTTAAACTGAGAGGTAGCTGTTATCTTTCTGAAATGTCAGAATGCTTGTCTGAGGAATACAGATACTCCTCTCCTTTAAGTGGCATCAAGTATGTGAGAGCAGGATGCGCAGGGTCAAATAGAGACCCTTTTGTGCAACAAACAACTCCCAAGTCGTAAATCATCTCTTTATGTAAGTATCCAAAAAGTTTTCAGCACATTTTTTCCTTGACCTTTTAACACGGGCAACAGTACTTCTGCTTGCTAGGCAACTCATTTTAGCTCTTCCCTTGAGAGGTTAAAATGAAATAGCAGTGATTATTTTTTTACCACTGCAGAAAGAAGAGGCATTCAATCAGAATGCATGGCTTCAGGAAATTACCAACTGCTGTTACGAAACTAATGGTAAACATTTCAGAATCCCCCTCCGTTACAAATGGGACCGATTGCCAACATACCCTTTCAGTGATAATTTCGAGAGGAGACAAAACCTGGCAACACATAAGGTGACAGGGAAACCAGGGCTGCATCCAAAGATTGCCATTTCAGGCAGGAAGCAGTGGAGAGTTCCTTTTGGAGAAGGAAAGTAAGCGACATACAAGTGTGGGAAATAAATTAAAATGCAACGTAAAAACTTCTCTCATAAGGAGGCTAGTGAAGAAAATCCCCCCAAAATGTACCTAAAACTTGCTGTGGACATGTGTTTTCCCCATGTCATCTCTGCAGTTTCTTGTGACTTTGACAATAAAAAAAGCCCAGAACCAAACACTGGACTGAAGTGACTGTGCTCATTTTATAAATATTTACCTTTTGTCTTTGTTGAGACCAATTTCACTAAGCTGCCAAATTAATGGTTTCCATAGGGAGGGCAGACTTTCCTTTGGCCCCCAAGTAAGAGGGAGAAAATGAACCTCCTTACATATAAGTACTAAGAGAACAATTTAGTTCAAAGTTCATACAAAGTCCAATCGTAGCCCCGTCTTCACACAGACTTTGCTTTTGCAGGGTGCTGTGCAGGCTTCACTTTCTCAGACGAACTGCGCAAAGCTGTGCTGCTGCGTATCTGCCTAACAAACCCTGGCTGAAGAACCATGAAGGTCCTGATGGCGTCTGATGGACGGGCATCCTGTTAGCTTGCACGTGTCACCTGTGCCCTCAGTGCTCAATTCATGGCTACAACCCACTTCCTCGAGCTCTCAGCTCAAGCGCTGGGCAGGCTGCAGAAGAATGCATCTGGCTCTGGGCGTCTGTGCCACAGTCTTCCTTCATCGAGATGGCAGCCGTCATTCTCGGTCATTGGCTACTTGCCCTTCCCCAGCCTGGAGAAGGCACCTACAGAGCAACACTTGCCTTTGAACTGAAGTGAGAAGATGGATAACCAAGTGCAGGGTGTTCCTTAGTTTGACAAAAACACTCTACTTACCACACAACGTGGGCTTCGGGGGCAGAGAGACCTTTAGCAGAGAGGAACTGTGGAACAGGAAGTCTGGGCTCATTTCACTGTGCATGTCAGGCTGCGGCCAAAACCAGAGTAGCTGTGCTAACATGTGAAAAGTCATCTGATTAAGGGCTGCTGCCAAAGAGGTGCAACTCGCAGGAGGGACAGCTTCAGTGCGTTCTTTCTCTTGGTTTTGGTTCCAGAAGATGCCTCTGTCTCATGACTGTAATAATACTCAATCATCATGCTATAATTAAGGGCTTTTCATGTAATCATCTGTAGAACTGATTACTTTGGGCTATATGCTGCTCATGCTGAGTTTCCTGGCAAAATTCCCACTAACAACAGTAAGAGAAGGAGTGGACTTTTCCTCAGCCGCTTACTGATATTAGATAACACCACATTTTTCAGACAGTTCACAGTGGAGATTAATTATTTAGACTCTTAATTCTCGGACTACTAAAACGGCACCATAGAGATAACATGCTCCTTCCCAGAAACTTGAGTTTGTTCTGGACATTATTGCTTCCAAATGGTACAACGCCAAAGCAAGGCATGAACAGGTATGAGAAAGATTTCATCCAAGAGGCTGAAAACAATAAACTCCCAAGGCATGAAAAATAGGAAGGAAGATGAAGGATGTTGTATTGTGTGTGCTACAGCAACATTGGCTTGCTTTTTCTTACAGTAAAGAATAACAATCAATTAAGCAGCCAAACCCACTAAAACTTCAAAAGATAGTATACCAACAAATTTATTTGTTGGGTAAAAAAAAAAAAAAAGACTCCAACCTTTTTAGCCAAGTTTTACCATTGACTCTGATGGGACCGGGATGCCCAGGAGATTAGCAGGATCTGAAAAAGCATTGGACGTCTTTAGAGACAGCCAGAACACATGTGATGTCAGCTCTATAAACTCCTGTTTGCAAAGGTTAAGGGCTTGCTTTTTGAAGTATTGAATGTATGCAGTTTGTTTTGAATTGAGCTGCAGTTCAGGGTGTGCAGCAGCGTTGAAGAACAGACCTTAATTTCCTGTCACAAGGACCAAGTGTCTCTATATTCGGATATTCTTGCTTTTCATAATTTGCACTGCAGTAGCAATTAAGGGATACCATGATAGACAAAGATCCCATTGTACTAGAAATAACAGTTGTTCATTACTCCAGAGGCCTTCGACTCTAAAGCCAAGGCAATTACTGGAGATGGTTTATTGAAAAGAAAAGTGAAGAGCAGATTCCTGCAGTGCCTGTCTTTCAGCACCAAGCGCAGGTGCCCGGCTTACAGAGGCTGCTCCGCCGAAGTCCTCTGCTCCACCAACACACAGGCAGGCTACTCCAGGCGGTTGCAGAGGTGCCAAGGGGACACTGCAGCCTTCTCTCTAGGGACCGTGTGGGTCCATGCTGGGGAGCCCAGCCTGCGCATGTTGGAGACAGGGCAAGCACCGGCCTGTGGAACCGCGGCTCTCACTGTTGGGTAAGAGGCACGTCATGGCCAAACGTTATTTCCCCCTCCTTCTGGTGAAGCTGCGGATGTAGCTTCCTGTCAGGATGAGAACAGCAGGATGATCTGCACCGCAGCCTGTGCTTTCAATGAACTAAGTGCTCGTGTGTGTGTTCAGGGGAGCCTATCACCTCCTTGTCACGCTGAGGCATCTCCCACAAGGGAACCACAGAAGGCCCCCTGCCTGAAGACCCAGTTTCCGGCCGTGGAGAAACAGATGAAGGATTTGCCGAGGTGGGTCACGGAGGGCAGGAGCATGCCTCTACCTCCCTCTGCAAGCACTGCCTTCACAGGTAGATAATGCGGGTGCGCCTACGTCACCTGATGCTCTGCTCTGTCATTGGGCCTGTCCTATGTTCCTACAGCATCTTAACCCTATCTCTTTAAGGATTATACTCCACAAATACTTTCGAAAAAGGTCCAATCTTGAATTATGGTTGCAGGAATATTCAGAAAAACCCTGTGGATGGCCTGTGGCTTTTTATGGCTACGTCTGCACCAGCAACAGCACAGCTCAGCATAGGTGGACCTGTGGAAAAACAGCTGGTGCTGGGGGACCCCTACAGCTGCCAGGTTCTACTTTGGAGCAGGTCCAGTTTGATGGATGCTGAGTGCCCATGTGCACGGGTCGCGTTGCCAGGAATTCACTGAAAATCTGTTTTTACGTGTGGTAAAAAGCTGATCTCGTCTGTGAGCTGATGCACTGAACCTTCTTTCCTGAGGCAGCACAGCCTGAAGACCCAGGGCCGTGCCATTTCTAACCCTGGCTCTCCCCTCAAGCGCACACCTCTCTGCCCATGGTTTTATCTGCTTCCTTACCTTCCTTAGATTTTAGGAGGATTCGATTTTGTACATTAGTTGAGGGAAGTGAAGGTCTCTATAAAACCAGGCACTGCAAGAATATATCCAAATGCAGTATTAAACCTGCTTTGTCATCATACTAATGTCAAGGAAGGAAGGAAGTGAGAAGGAAAGACAAACCGCTTGGTCAGGATAGTGTTGAAAAAGAAGAAATGCTGAGAGGTGTCAACATTTAGCTACTAAAACAATAGTGGATGAAAAAAAAAAAATAGTGACAGCAAGTATCTTTTTTTTTCCCAAATGAAAACATTTCCACAGTGATGAAGATCTCACCCCAACATCCTTGTTCAACATCGAAATTTTCTGCTTTGGGAACCGAAGTGTTTAATTTTCCCATTCCTTTCATGTTGACTTTGTAATCATATTGGAATACCAAATCAAATATTACAATATGCTCCTTCTAGATGCTGCAGATATTGGTATATGTAGGACGGTGTTTTGACAGTATCTATATTTAATACCTAAGAATCATAATTTTTTCAGATTTTTTCTGAGAGACAAATTTGAGTTTTTAGTTCTCATTCAGCATGAAAACAAATGTTGAAATGTTAACGTTTCCCTGAGCATGGAAATTCTTACCAGCTGTAATTATAATTATCCTACATAATTTTGTTTCTGAAGCCAAATAGAGCAATGGCAGCTAGAATATGCAAGCCTACATATTGTAGTCTATTGATATTCACAGCTTATGCTTTTCATTTGAGCAATTTTCCTTAATTTTTATTTTCTTCTTGTGTATGCTACTTATGTGAGACACATTTATTCCTAAATGGCTTTCAGTTACTTACATTTTTTGTTCCATTGTTGCTTACATCAGACATCTCAGTGTTGGGATCTTAGCAAAATAGAAAACATCTCT
The DNA here is from genome assembly GCA_027925045.1 of Hypotaenidia okinawae. Classification (NCBI taxonomy): domain Eukaryota; kingdom Metazoa; phylum Chordata; class Aves; order Gruiformes; family Rallidae; genus Hypotaenidia; species Hypotaenidia okinawae. Next base: position 140,941,027 of record BSDF01000001.1, read on the forward strand.
AATTTTATAAGCTAACATTTGTTTGCTCTCTTCCCTTCTTGCTTAGGTTATGAGAGTAGCGAAAAATAGACCATTGGTATTCAAAGAAAAATATGTGCAGAAAGTTAAGATTTTTCCAATAAACTGTTCAAATATGAGCTCAAATCTTCTTTTCTATACAAGACTTTTCTTTCTTCAGTATTACCGGTCTTTGAATGAGTGTGTCTGGAGATAGTCACATCCCCAGGTGAGAGCTGAGAAGGTTTAAGGGGTAGAACATGCCACCTGGAACCTTTTTTTATCAGTTTATACATTTACAATGTGATCTGGCTGTACCTGCCAGCTCCACTGCTTGGCTCAGGCTATCAAAGTCAACGGGGATTTTTTTCTAGCTGCCGTCCTGGGAGATTTACAGTTCTGTGGGCCAAGTCCGGCTTCCAGACACACCTCTGCAACCTCACCGACTGCTAACGGCGCTGTACAAGGGTACCTGAGGACATCATTTGGCCTGCAGTTACGTGACATCGTGCTATGCTTTTATTTAAGGGTTGTTTTTTTTTCCTAGGGTCACTTTTCAGAGCAAACCCACTGCTTAATTACAAGGGAGGGTGGGCTGCAATCAGTGAATAGATCTGAGCCTCGAAGGCAGGGCTGCAGAATTTAGTGGTAAAGCAGAACAGTGCCAGTTTGAAGGAGAGGTCCTCTGCAGCATTTACAGTTTAGTTAGTGCTGCTTTGGTTTTTGTTGTTGTTCTTGGGAAACCTGCCTCAATCGCAGGCTGGCCACTCTGAGGACTGAAAAGGCCCCCAAGGATTTAGAAGATGGAGGATCAGCTCCCAAGTCACTCACTCAAAGAGGCTGTTGGAGTGAAACAAGACCTTTTTGTTATGATAAATCGAGAGAAACTTCTTGTGTGTGTGTTAGAAGGTGATTTCAGTTGCTCTTTTGTTTTCTGTTTGCCATCTATTTTAGGGCCCCCAAAGGGTATTTCCAACAAGCCCTCCATTTCTGTGCCAATATTCTCAAATATTCTGCCCAGCTGCTTCTTTTCATTTTGCAGTTGGTTGTCGTGTCCAAAGGGGTTCGAGTCTTGCCTTTAATGAGTTACCAGAGAAAATTCTGAGCCTGAACATTACGTGTGCTTCTTGTAAAGATATTGAGAGCTGCAAATTAGCTTTTATTAGAAGGTTTGCAGTATGGCCATAGCACCAGGACTTGGAAATAGGACTTGGAGCACGCAGAGGTAGTTGGCAGTATTGGCCGTGAGACTCTGCAGCTCCTCTCTCCTTCCTTAAGCTGCACCATACCCACTGCTGGGGTGTTGCCACTCCATGACACAGAAAATGACAGCTGAAGTTGAAACTTCATTTTAAACCTTTAAAGTCTTATGCCACTTGACTACACCCTGTAAGGAAAGTGACTTATGATTCTGGCTTTGCCCTCCTTGCTTGGTCGGGAATGAAGGGATTCTCGATGGGGGTTATCCATCTATACTGCTACTCTTTTGCTTGGAACTGGTGGGTGCTGAAGATGCAGGAGACAGCAACGGTGCCTTTTGGATTATGAGGAGCTGAAGAAATGCGCTGAAGAAACTGCCAGATTATAAGAAGGGAGGTGGTGATGGGTGGTGGAACCAGGGGAAAAAAATTCAGAAGAAAACTCCTCTCTTAGGAAACTAATTTTTGTTTATTGACTACTAATTAGTCCATAGCAATTTTGTCATGTCATTGTCACTGATCATCCTAGATATATTTCTTTCCAAATGCATACTAGGGTTTATTGCCTAGGTTTGAATGTTTTTTCAATGAGCTGCTTCTGTAAGTAGATAAAAAAGGACATGGACAAATAGACAAAGCCAAAAGTTTTGTGAATCAAGTCAGCATCACAATAACTACAGGAGGAATTCTTCTGCTTGCCAGATAGCCAGTGGTACTGCTGGTGCTGGGGGGCATTGGGAGCACTCAGTGTGCTGGGGGTGGCCCCGCTCCTTCCGCAGTCAGCTCCTGAGGAGACCCCTGGCACAGAGATGCCAGAGACCAAGGTCACACTTCTCTGTAGAGATGTCAGAAACAGCTGCCTCATGCTTGAGGTGCGGGTATGAGGGAAAGAAGAAAGATAAACAAGAGCTTTGCAGGGAGTGGATTGAAGCAAAGAAACAATGTAATAAATAAATGACTAGGTAGACAGTGCCACTTTTTTTTTTAAATTTTCTTTCTCCCCCCAGGCTCTGCCTAGAAAGGCTGGTAAATAAAACCAGTCAATCTACAGAAGGATTCCTAGACAAAACAGTGAGTTAATGCCCAGCAGAGACTGGAGATGATGGAGGGAGGCTGTGTATGCCATCACTACCTTCTTTCTCTTTTTCCCCTGAAACAAATACTTCATATCATCATTAATGATCATTTCTAGAGACACTAGACAGAGATGATCTGAGCAACCCGGTCTAGTGAGGGTGTCCCTGCTCATAATGGGGAGGGCTGGAACTAGCTGGTCTTTGAGGTCCCTTCCAACCCAGGCCATTTGATGTTTCTATGATTACATCATTCTACATTTCAGATGCATATGTTTTTTAGCCACTGGTCATCTGGATTTGTTTTGGATTAGTGGACCTATGTTATCAAGAAATGTATCTTCAAGGCAGTGAAATCTATTCACCTGTCTTCTGTAAATGAGGATAAACTCGAAGTCAGTAGTGTGCCCTGATGCATAGCAAGCTTAATTGAAGGTAAAACAATTTCTATTTGCAGGTGCAATGCTACTACTGAAAGAAAAGCAAAGATCCCCTTTGTGCAGGAGAATCTGAATGCAGCAAAAAATTACCTCCCAAGCACTGAAAACGATGTACTTCTTGGTCCTCTGTGAAGGTAGTGAAGGAATTTCATTCAAAGGACACAAAGCAAATACATATAAAGCATCCAGTTGGATGGCTCTTCTACTGGATCCACTGTAGCATGCATAAGTGGAAGCTGCTTCCTCTGGGAGGGAAAAACCCAACAAACTAATGGCTATGTACTAAGTAGGATCGTCATCCAGGGCAACAATCAGAAAAAAAAGCTTGAGGATATTAAGGGAAAATCATTGAAACTATCTGCTGAGTGCACAGCAAAAAAAAAAAAAAAAAAAAAGTTGAGAAAATCATAGACTGTGATAGCCCATGGAGAGAATGTAAATTAAAATTAGGTAGTTTTAAGTATGCAAAAAAAATAACAGAGAGCCCATCTGATTCCTGGTATATAGAAAAATGTGGGGTTCTTTTCAGGGGAAAAAAACCACCAAAACAATCTGTACACTCAACAGGTGTGTTCATTTTCACATATGGTATAATTTGCAGCTTGTGTATCAGTGTGCACATCAACTGTTTGCTTTTAGAAAATGATGTTGATTGGTGTTTTATCTTTTTAAAAAAACAGTGCAATGCATACTGCGAGCACAGAGAGTGACACAGCAAAAACAAGAGAGAAGTAATCAGTGTGGTTTCCCCCCAGCAGGAATAAATCATTATAACTATAAATCAAACAAGTTATTCCAGGGCTCAAACAGCCCTGAAAACTCCAAGTAGCAGCAGTAGATAATTAAAGAGGAAAAGTTGAGACCAAGCCTTCTATTTAAAATGTTTCAAGAACTCATTGCAGATACCTTTGTTTTCTTTCTTTTTCCCTTTCCCTCTCTCGCTCCCTCTCTCAAGTGGCAAACAATAACAATTGAGAAAGAAAGTGCAGAAAAAAACCCAACCCATTACTTACAAATGGTCCTTAGCATCATGCTGGTCTGAGGTGTGAAGGGGTGATGGTGTCCGGGAGCACGGATGGGGAACGGCACAGGTGGGGAAGTGCTGGGTGCTGCTGAGAGAGCAGGTGCTGTCGAAGACATTTTGTGGCACTAGATGAGGTCGTGGCTCGCCACCATCGGAGGTACCAATCTCCTTACCCTCGGAACGTGAAGAGAATTCACTCTCTAAAGCAAGGGCTGGATGTCTCTGACGAGGTGCACTGGTGCTGGAGACAGCCAAGGGAGCAGAACCTTAGGAAAACATCTATCATGGGTGTCATCTGTATTTTCATATGATCTCACAGTTAAAAACGGGGAAGAGAGCGGCTCGGTATGACTAGCCAATTTTGTGCAGGCCTTAACAAGACCGCCTCTTGTCCGTGGCTCACTTAATACTCATAGTTTAATCTCTGCCTAGTTTTCACTTGCAGTTTCATGCTGTAAATGTAGGAAATGCTCTTTATGCCAGCACCTGTATATCAGTCTTAGTTACATTAATAGACACTCCGTAGCCCACTTGGAATAGGAGATGTCTAAATAGAAGTTAACAGATTGTGTTGTATTGGGAACCCTCTCCAAAGAGACATAAAAGATCTTTTACAGTAAACAGGAAATGAGTAAGGCAAGAAAGAAGTATATAAAAAAATGCATAGTTTAAAGGTAGGCTGGGAATTTTGCTTTCCTGCCTCATAGTACAGAAATAAAGGGCTATGCAGTGAAATTAGAAAATGGTAAATTACGAAACATAAAAAATAATTGATCACACAACACGATTAGACTGTGAAAATCAGCACAAGTAAAAGAGACTTATCAAATTCAAAAGTAATTTGGAGAGTCATCTAGATACATATCTAAAGAGAGAGTTAATGCTGACAGGAGAGAAATAAAAGATTTGAAATCTTCAGAATTTTAGTCTAACAACCATTACTAAATGTCAGTATAATAGGTGGAGATGAGAAAGACAGTGGAGATTACAGTGTAGAAGTTTGTCAGCTGAGAAGCTTGTAAGCTTCCCTCTGAGATACCTGGTCCTGGTTATTTTAACAGACATACACAAAACTGTGCTGATCTGTCTCATCACCTGTGGCTGTTCAGCATTTGATCCTGTCCCTGAACTACAGACCATATTCTACAGACTATTCATCCATGTGCGCTTCTGAAGCAGAGTAAAATTTCCTTTCAAAACATCATAATTTAAATAAACCTTTTGAGTAGAGCAGGAACAGTTAATAACTAGACTGAAAACTAAACCTGTATTTGAAAAAACACATTTCTTTGGACCTGACTACAGGCAAACGTATGCCCTTATGGGTAAATAAAGTGTATTTTGATTAAGCAGTCAAGCTCGTACTCTCCCTATTTAATCAACAACAGCAAGAGAGATAGAATCAGATCCTTGATTGCTATTGATGGCTTATTGTAAACAGTTGGTTGCAAGGCAATGCAAAACAAGGGCATGATTGATCTTGCGACAAACAAGAAACAAGGAAAGCCAGATGCAAAGTCTAGTTCTTACCTTGATTCCTCCTTGAAAAAAAAAATTAAACATAGTGAATTTTCTATTAATAATCTTACTACTGGGAAGCAAAAACCCAATAAAAGATGAGTGAGATGGGTGCAAGCCCCAACATGCAAGTGGCAGGAAACCCCCTTGTTTTGCAGTTAGAAACCCAGCCAGTGAAACTGTGAGCATAAAGCCACTCATCTTGTGCATAATGTATAGTTTTGGTTGTTTTTCTTTAATCTGGGACAGTGAGTAGTAAAGGTTCCTGAGTTTATACTTCCAACAGATAATGCTCTGTTTGCTAAAGCTTGCAACTCAAATGCAGTTACCAGGAGAACTTGCTCTCCACTTACAAGTCTTGTGTAACAAGTACAGGTTACAGCAAAGATAACTCTTTTATTCAAAGTAGTAACAATGCTGTAAAGTGACCATATAGGAAGAAAGATCCCTACTCTTTTGAGGAAATAAGCAACAGTGTAAACCCACTCCTTTAAACACTTCCTGATTAAGCGCTGGCTGGAGGAAATTCTATTCCACTTCCACATCCTCAATGAAATTTCAAAATGTTATTTTTACCTGTATGCATAAATGTGTATATACATTTACAATTATCTATCTATATATTTATGTATATTCTGACTTTTATTACAAGAGCTGTCTAATCTCATTTTAGTAACCTAGACCTTAGGTAAATTGTCTTTGAAGATAAATCAGGGGGTGGAAAAACATCTTGTAGCTGGGGTTGTTCTGTCATGCTAATCCAGTTTATCCTAAATTTATCAATTAACAGTCAGCGTGACATGTAGTGGGTGACTGGGTGCTGGTCTTTTACAAGCCTGTAGGGAAAAAAATCAGTTTGATGAAGTAGCTTTAAAGACTGTCACTCTTCACTTGTGTTATTGGTTGGTTTGGATTAAGGCCTTTTACTACATGAAAAATACTTGTTATAAAACAGGCTTAAATCTTAGTTTTAAAAGCTGCTTATACCTGTGAACCACCTGCTGGCGCCTAAATGCATGGTCTTACACCCCTTCCTCCCCTCCCTGCCCCAAACCTAGAAACTCTAACATATATACCAGCAGGAAAAGCCGAGTCCTTGACGGCAGGCTTATTGTCATTAAATATTGACAGTGAGTGGCTTCTGTGACTGAAACAGCAGCAGCAGATCAGAGAGCAATACAAACCCAAGCCCAACACAGAACCTGAACGTCCCTGTTCCTGCCCACCGCACCTCCTGGGAATCCAAAGGCGATCTGCTGGGCTCCAGTGATCTCGGCTCCCAGGGCAGCTGGTGCACTGAGAAATACTCACTTTATGAGTTCCTAATGAAGGATGTTTAAAAATGGCCGATCTTTTAATTCTGCACTGTCTCGGCAGGCTGGGCTGTGATGATGGTGCTGAATTAAACTGCTCTCTTAATAGACGTGGAAATTAAACTATCATAAGTAACCTATTATGCATAATTGGAATAGCTTATTACCTTTGAAAAATATGAAGGCTAATGTCATATGTAAAATTGGAATCAGACATCTTTAGATAATTCTGAAAGCTTATTCTTAACAACTGTCAGGATTAGCCCTTGGCTTTCTCCAGCCTTTAAACTGTTTTTATCAGCTGAATGAACTGTGTTTGATAATTTCCAGTGAGTGTATTCAGGGGGTCAGGCCACAATTCGGGAACATTTTATGCTTCCTCACAGACAAGTGTTAGAGGAGAAAGTGTAAGGTCTGAGTCTGGCTGAATCTTCTCTGCAGCTGTTCATATGGCAGTTCGGCACTGATCAAGCTGTGGTTTGCTTTTATACTGGCAAAAATGAGACGAAGCATAAAAAATAAAGCTTGGTGTTTGCAGAGACTTGGATTGACCCAAGGACAAGGAATGAGAAACAGGTTTTACTTTGTCTCCTCTTTCCTTATCTATGTCATATGTGAATTTGTCCTCAAGAATATCGGGACCTCTTTATTCTTTTGCTTAACTTCTCCCTTCAAATTCAAAGTGTCGAGCCCATTCATTTCTTGGCCTTGCTAGCTTTTTACCGGGTTGCTTTGTGCTTAGAAAATTAACATCATGCTATAGAATAGCCAAAATCCAAACCACTGCTGCACAAGCCAAATATAAACAAGTTATATAACGCTGCAATCATTCATTTATTAAAGGAAGTGGAAAATTCAAGGCGTACGTAATCTTTTTGGACAACTGACAGGCAGGTGTGATCAAGGGAATGGGGAATCCAGTGATTGTAGGCAGATAGAGAGACAGGTTTGTCCGGATGATTAGAAAGTAAAGTGAAATAGAATTGGGAAAAACTGGAGACAGCATTGGCTGTCCCAGGACAAGGAGAAGCAACAGTGCAGAGACCACTGTCGGGCTTCAGAGGAACCAGCTGCACCAGTAATGAGTGTCTAGGGAGAACCCAGAGCCAGAACCTCTTGACAAAGTGGACAACAGCAAAGCAGCTGTGCCAGAGAAGCGATAAAAACAAAGCACAGAGTGGCTTTAAGAACTGCCGTGCCCTCTCTGATTCTCAACAATCCCCTAGTATATTCAGCATGAACAGAGTGCCTCAGGACCTCCCAGTTCAGGTCACTGTATGCATCCCCCCTGGCCCGTCTCCCCATGGGCACATCTCTGCTTGCGTTGGGGAGGAGAGGGTGCAACTGGCCCCAGCCATGTCAGAGGGCAGATGGTTTTACTGCACTGGGGCTGTTCAGCTCCACTTCCTTTCAAATGCCCTGACTCTACAGACCTGCTCAGGCATCATTGCTGCTGAAAATTGCCCTCCTTCATCCTTCCTGCTGCATGCTATCATCTTGGTTAGCAGCGAGCAGTAACGTTTTTCAGCAAAGCTAAACCAAAGCCAGCCCACCTCTAGCTGTTCTCACAGCTCCTATTTTCTGTCATCTGCACAGCTTCCTTTGCTCAGCATTTGCATTGTGTTTTGGCCTGATCTCCTTCCCTCCAGCTTGTTCTATGCATCTCTTTACCCATCACCACGTTTGCTCTCTTGCACACCGCAGCCTAGAGACAGGCAGTCAGAAACACCCCAGCCAGTCTTTAATAACGACAAGAAGAATAAGAGATGCTTTTCCCATGCTGAAGTCACAGAGCACTGTGGGCAGGACCTGCTCCCAAGGAGCCCAGGAAATCCATGCAGTTAAGTACAAAAGCAGTGTGGATTCTAAAGACACCACGTATTAGCTCCAATCCAAGAAGCCAGTTGGCCAAACAGGAATACTTGAGGAAAAAGTACCTTCACACAGGTACTGTGTGAAGCACACACAGACAGACCAGGGCACAAAGCCAGGCCACTGCAAGCCATATCAAAAGTTCACAACAGATAAGAACAGCCCTTTTTGGGCAGCGGCAGATGCCTCCCCTGACAGTCTCAAACATCAGCCACAGTCCTGCATGGACAGTCCTTGGCCATTTCTGTACTACGATGAAGGTCTTGAAATCCCAGCTCCATCTCACAGCTTCCTTGACTTACCACCAATCAATCATCAGCACAAAGGTGCCCTGTTTGTGGTGTGGCCTCCTGCTTATCCGTAACAGGTAGGACCTAATGCAGCCAGCACGCCCAAAAACAAGGCTCCCACCTATTCGTGGGGTTTGGTCCCACCATTTCCCAAGGTCATCTGGCCAGCTGTGACAGTGGCAAGCGCAGTTGTGAGGGAAATGTCTGCGCAGATGAGATGAGTGAACTCTGCTAATGAACCTTGAATACTAATTGTTGCCATAGCCCCATCTGGCTAAGCGGACAGGCAGGACTACGTGTGCCTGAGAGCTTGTCTGCTGTGTTGTCTCCACAAACCTTCCCTTGCGTAATGCTGGTGTACGTGGCACTCAAGTATTCTGGCAGGCAGATGCAACAAAAATACAGGTGCAGATCAACTGGTGATATATCCAGTTCATGAGGGGTGATTTTGGTTTTTTATTCCCTTCACATTAGCATGGTGCCAACCAAATTTCTGATGAAAGATGTGTTTATCTTCCAATATTGCCAAGGAAGAGATTATAGACATGTGGAGGACGTGGTGTCATGGAAAACTCTTGCTTTGGACTGTAATTATCTTCTTGGCTGTCTACTAAACCCTAAAAAAAAATCCTCTTAGCTCTGGGCTGGGCAGTGTTGCACAGGGTATGCCACAGGTGCTTGCAGACATCACTGTACAAACATTTAAATAACCACACAGCAATTATTGACAGTAGATATTTTTTAACACAAATGAAATAACTGTCAAAAATGCATTTCTATAGTGGGCATAATTAATTAATCTTTTATTTTCCAACAGCATTTGTTTTATTGATGTTGGAAAGCTGCCAGTCCAGCTTGCCTGTTTAAACCTGCCACTTCTCTCCCACCTTGACTAGCAGAAGTAACACCGTGCCACTGTGCTACAACAGCTTTTTGCTTACCCCATCCAGGACATTGAGGAGCCAGGGCTGGATGCTGCAGGGAAACTCAAGACCCTGATGTTACTTTGCTCTGATTTCCTGATGAAAGTCAGTCATTTCACTCTCGTTTCAGTGTAGGTTTTTGTTTCTCTTCTGTTGTGCAAACATGCTGTATCCTATCCCGTGATGGCTTCGCATGCTGTGTGCACAGGATCTCGTCTGAGGGCTTTTGAAACTTTGTGTATGTTAACCTATCAGTTTATCTGCTTATGGACATTTTCAAATAAAGTCCCAGAACTATGAGAGAACTGATTTCCCACTGCTGGAATAGTGCTGGAATAATGCTGGTTGGTGCTTGCTACACCTCGAAGTTCCCAATGTATGGTTATTCTTTCAGCCAGTTCATCAAGTCAAGTTGCAGTCTGCCGTCTGCTAACACCCCTACTCAATTTTGAATAGATTTACTATGTTTTAAGTGTAGCATTTAAAGACAGAAGCAGTTTTTAACAAAAGCTTGTGTCTTTTTGTTAGCAGCTCACCTGCTTCATACTTATGTTCTTGCAGAAGTTTCGTATCTAAATACATGTGTTTGGGGACAGATATTTTTTTTATTCTTATCTTTTAATGTTATTGCTTTTTTTCTGTGTGTCTGTTTCTGACTCTTTGGTCCCTGAGTCTTGTGTGGACTGCAGGGTAGATGCTCAGACCTTACCTGATATGGAGTATGGGTATTGGGGAAGATGCAAACCCAGCCCCAACTTCTCATGCTCCAGACTTTCCAAACCAGATGTCTCTTGAAAGTGTGACATGTGCTGAATACTCAGATGCACAAATACAACAGTCACAGCAGGGGTGGTCACTTAAAAAAACCTGAGCAGTAGTAATAAACACATTGTGCTTCTTGCATAATATCTGAATGGTTTGAGCATTTGGCTGTTGAGAAGTTGTCCCTATTCCAGGACTGTACTTGCACTTATTACTCCGTATTCTGTCCTTTTCTCCTCTAGTCTAAAAGGCTTAGACTCTTGTATTGGGTTTGCCTGTCAAGGTTTTTGTAGCTGCGGGGTTGGGGGGTGCAGAGATGGAAAAGGAGAGGGGTTACAGGGGTGGCTTCTGCAAGGAGCAGCTAGAAGCTTTCCCTTTTTTACAGACTAAACACCAGCTGACTCAAGGCTGGACCTGCCACTGACCAAGGCCGAGCCAATCGGAGTCACAGCGCCTCTGGGAATCACATAGTTGAGACAGGAAAAAACCCCTAGCAGTAGGTTTTGCATCCAGAGACAGAAGTTAGATGTGAGAGGAACAACTCTGCAGACACCAATGTCAGTGAAGAAGAGGGGGAAGGAGGTGCTCCAGAGGAGAGGTTCTCCTGCAGCCTGTGGAGAACCACGGTGAAGTAGGTTATAAACTTGTGACCCCATGGGGGATCCTTTCTGGAGCAGTCTGGTCCTGAAGGTCTGCACCCCATAGAAGTGACCCACACTGGAGCAGTTCATGAAGAACTGCAGCCCGTGGGAAGGACTCACATTGGGAGAAGTTCATGGAGGACTGTCTCCTGTGAGAAGGACCCCATGCTGGAGCAGGGGAAGAGCATGAGGAGTCCCCCCCAAAGAGGAAGGTGCAGTAAAGGCAATGTGTGATGACCTGGCCCCATTCCCCATCTGCCTGTGCTGCTGTGAGGGGAGGAGGTAGATAAATCAGGAGTAAAGTTGAGCTTGGCAAGATGGGAGGGATGGGGGGAGGTGTTTTAAGATTTGGGTTTATTTCTCATTGCTCTACTCTGATTTGATTTGCAATAAATTAAACTAATTTTCCCAAGTTGTGTCTGTTTTGCCCCTGAAAATAAGTGATCTCTCCCTGTCCTTATCTCGACCCAGGAGCCTTTTGTTATATTTTCTCTCCCCTGTCCATCTAAGGAGGTGCGTGACAGAGCAGCTTTGGTGGGAACCTGTCATCCAGCCAGGGTCAAGCCACCACAGCTCTTCAGGGAATATGGACTAGTACTTATTCCCATGAACTTAAATATGAGGCAAGAAAAAGTCACGTTTCTTTTCTTTACCGCACTCCTGGGCTTCACATCCTTATGATTGTAGCCACACCGGCAAGCATCAGTTTTTCCCAACAGTATTATTTTGTTGAAAAGTGAAGCACCCAAAAAAGACTGACAGGGATCCAAAGCCACCCCCCTTCATGAGTAAATGCTGTAGCACTGGTTCTGTTGAGCAGAAGGTCAGTCTTACACTCATCTACTTTTACTTTATCTTTACTAAAGAAAAATAAATGTGTCCCATTAGGTGGTTGCCCACAGCAAAGGAGCCTGCTCTTACTCCCCAGGACTTCGTACTGCCTAGCTTGAAGTCATCTCTCCCCCGGCAAACTTTTTTCACCTTCCAGGTAACAACCCATCCCAAGCTACTACGTAGGGTGCCTAAGAACTCACTGTTCCATATGCTCCTGCTATGCTCAAGTGCCCAATTTTAGGCCAGGTGATGTCTAGCTTGGGGGTGCTTAAAATGGCTCTTTTTTGCATAGAGAGTGGGGGAGGGAAAGCATATGTAGCCTGTCAAAATTGTCTGCAAGCGCTCAAAACTCCACATGAATTCCAGATGCAATCCCAACTCTTTTCCAACACTGCCTAATCTTGTGAGCACCTCCCTACCGAACCTGAAAGCTCCTCCGGCGTTTGACTTTATTCACCCACACATGTTAAAGAGATCCTGTTTTGGGAAGCTAGGCACTTATGCCTTGCCTCAAGTCCCACTGCAATCCAGCTTAGGAAGACAGGTATTTAAATCCCTTTCAGAAGACTGAAAGTTTAGCAGCAGTCAGAATTGTGTCTCGTTTCTTTACGGGTGGGCCACCAGCTTCGACATACGTGAGAAACGCAGAGAGCATGGCTTGAGCTAAGCACGGGAGTGGAAACGTAGCTTTTACCATTCGAGAGGGATTGATGTGACACCATCAGCATCTTAGGAGAGTGCCCCAACTATTATGACATGTTCAGGCAAAAAGCATCGGCTTCTACTGAACTTGAACCAGCACATGGAGGATATGAGAAGCTGTTGGCTTCCTTTCTCATCTTAAGAGGAAAACCAAGGGAAGCAAACTCACATATGTAGAAAAGGTGTTGTACTTGAGCTGGTCATGCAAAAAACCAAGAAAAATAGGCCATATCATCCTAACCCTCCACCCCATGCCAGAGAGCATCTGAGATGCTGGGCTTAACCTTGGGTTTGCGTTTGTCTGCTCTGATGTGGCGCTGTGCCTCACGTGTTCCTAGCTGCACGGCCTCTCAGCTGCAACACCTACCATCCACGCTGCCTGCTGGTTGCTGATTATGCCATTCTGCTGGGAAGTTTGAGATCAGGGCTTAATTAGAGTCTAGAAACATCACCCACTTCCTTTCTTACGGCTTTACGCATCTTTATGCAAAATGTGGGTGGGAAGCACTGTGATCACATACTGCCTCATCGGTGCCAATCCTGCAGGAGGGACAGAAAGGCTGGAGCATGTGTGGATGGAGTGTTACTAGTGTTTCCGACGACTTTCCAAGAGGATATCTGTGCTCTAACTGCAGGCTGGCTTTGCCCCCTGGTGCTCTAAGTTCACCTACTGCCGGTGGAAAGGAGGAAGGCACTCGAAGCACCTCAAAGGAAGCAGTCCTCTTCTGCAGGTCTTCAGAAGTGCCTCTCTCTGTTCACTGCCCGTGCAGCAAAGCTGAGGCGTTAGATTGCTCCTTTCATCCCATCCAGGGCTGAGAGACCAAAAATTTCATTAAGGTAATAACGTCTCAGTGAGGTATCTAAAGTAGGTGGACAAGATTCCAGCCTGAATACTCAAGGTTTCACAGTTAATGATTACAAGAAATAAAGTAAAATATCAGTAAGACGGTGACCGCTGAAAACCAAGGAAAAGTAAGTTTCAATTAAAATTAGTCTGCATTATCAGACACTATTTGAAAGAATCAAAGACCTACAGCCTTTTGCTGGTATTTTCATTCATCCTCCACGTCCCATCGGCCTCTAGAAAAAACGATTCAATATAGCACTGAAAGAAATCTTCCTCATCCGTTCCATGACCCCGGTACTCATGACTCATGGAGGGTTGAAAATAATTTTAACACCTTGAGAAATATTGAGACCAGTAAGACTGTGATGTTAACCCATCAGTTGTTCCCCACTTAGTCTAATTCTTTGGATAATGTTGTCTGAAAAAAAAGGAGAGAGGAGTGTTTATTTCTGTAGCCCGATTTTATCACACTGGAGAACCTGGTATGTTTATATACAGATCATGTAAATACACTTGTAGGCAAGTTTCAGAGTTTAATGTTGCAAAGGGCTTTCATTAGTGCTGTAGTTCTGAGAACGGGATGTAAAGCAACATAAAGCAGTGAAGATTTGATTTTTTACTGAGATAAGTTGGATGATTAATTTACCTTTACTAAACGCCAGTGTTTCAAGTCTTTTTATGTGATGCTCTTCCTACCACTCGGTGCACGGTTGGGAATGATATACATTAAGGAGTCCTTCACCAATGTGACTTCGTGATGTTCTGTTTATTATTTATGTTTGCATAATTCTATGTGTTAATAAGAAAAATAAAATAAATTCACTGGGATACACACAAATTGAACGGTTGGTTTTGTCCCTGAGAAATGACACACCGTGCTCTTACTTTATGCACGTTTCTGACAAAAGACAGAGAACCAGCTCAGAGCAACCTGGTATCACATTGAAAAAGTATATTCATTATTTTATTTTTTTCCCTTAGAAAGTATGTTTGGGTTTTGTGTTTTGTTTTTTTTTTAAAGGGGAGGAGATTACCTCTCCAATGCGCTACCGGAACTTTGTATGGCACCTCAAAGGCAAAAACGTTACCCAGGGATTTGCAACTAGAATATATGGGTCAGCGTCTCCTCCTGCCAAACGACCGCTTGTATGGGGGGTGGTTTTCTTTTGGTTTGTATCGATACTGGGGCTCGCCTGCACTTACGGAACGCCGCCGGTGCTGTGAGCGAGAGACACCACGTCGGGGCTCGGCGCTGCGTTTCCCCTGCAGCTGAACCCAGCCACCGACCAGACCCGCCGGGCTGGGGGACACGCTCTCCTGTCCCGCGTAACCCGGCGCCTTAAAGAATAAGGCTGAGGATATAAAACCGACAGCAAAAAAACCCCGCAGCCCAAACTTCCGAGCGAGAACAGGCGGTGATACACTGTGCACCGCTGCCGAGGGCAAGCTCGGGGGCCGGCGCCTGGTGCGGGACGGCTGCGCCCGGAGATACCGGTAGGCGCCCCAGCCGGAGCCTGGCCGCAGAGCAGCGAGCCCCATGGACGCCTGACGGGACGGGATCACGCCCAGCCCCGGCTATACCCACGGGTTCGACAGCGGCCCCTCGTCTGCGCCAGGGAGAAGGGAGATCGTGACACAACGCCACGATCCCAGCCGCGGGGTTCCGAGGCAGAACCGGGTGCCTGAGGCCCGCCTAGGCGCCTCTGACCGCCGGGAGATCCAAGGCCTGGCAGCGAGTCACTGCACCCAAACCCCGGCGGCCTGTCACACCGCCGCCTCCCCCCTCCCCCGCCGCTTCTCGCTGCTGAGTCACGCCGCCGCCGAGCGCCGCTCCCTTCGCCTTCTCGCCCCCACCTCCCTTTCCCCTCCCCGCCCCCTCCTCGGCTTCCCGGGCGCCCCGGCGGGGCCAAGCCGCCTCCCCGTGGCTGCCGGTCCGCCCGCCGCCGCCGCCGCCCCTTCCCTCCCCGCGCCGGCCGCGGCGCGGCCCTTCCCCCGCCGCACATGCCCAGAAGGGCGGGAGCCGCGGCGCGCCCGGGCGCTGCTGTGACAGCGGCGGCGCTTTCCCTTCCGCCGTGTGGGGGCTGCGCCGCCCCGCGCCCCCCCAGCCCGGCCCGGCCCGGCGGCGAGACACCGTGCCACACGCAGGCCGTCCGCCCGCCGAACTCCTTCCCCGTCTCGCCCCGAGCCAGCCGCCGCGGGGCGGGAGGCGGCCATGTCGCTATTGTCTGCGCTGGTGCCCTTGCTCCGGGTGTACTGCATCGGCCTCCTCGTCATGCTGCACCAGCTACGCCGCCACCTCCGCCCGCGCTGTCCCCCAGCCCCAGGTGAGCACCGCAGCCGGCGCCGCGGGGCGGGGCGGGGCGGCTGTGGGCCGGGGGAGGCTCCGGGCCGGGGGGCGGCTGCCCCCGCCGCCGAGAAGGGGAAAGTTTGCCGCGCCTCCCCCCTCGCCCGCCCCGGGGAGGGCGGCAGCGCCCGTGCCCTGGGGATCGAGGGACCGAGACCTCGCGGCCCAGCCGCGGGGAAGGCGGGCGGCCGGGTGGCCGGCTCGGACAGGACAGCACAGCACAGGACAGGACAGGGCAGCCCAGCTGCGACCTTGGCCTCAGCGGTGGGTCGTCCGGGCCGCGCCGCTCCCCCTGAGAGCAGGGCAGTGGCTGCGACCCCGACCAGGGCCCGGGCGCCACCACCGGGGCTCCTCCCCTGCACCCCTCAGCGGGCAGGGCTGGGCTCACCGTGCCGCCCGAAGGCAGCGGCCCGGAGGGGGAACTAGGGCTGGCGGGGCGCTCTCCGCGCCGAGCCCCGCCCTCGTTGCCGTCGGCGGGTCCCGGCCCCTACCGCCCCGTCCGGCCCCCGGGCCGCGGCCGCCCCGGACGCGGGGCGGGGCGGGGGCCGGGCCCGGGACGGGCGCCTGGCTACACGCCGGCCTGACTGCGGCCTCAAGAGGCGGCGTGGGGGCTCCGCGGGCCGGGGGTCCCCGGTTCTTCTCTTCCTCTTTTTGTTTTTTGTGTTTGTTTTTGTTTCCTGACGGTTTCGCCTCAGACCTCGGTTCAGAGCCGACGGGGCGCAGCCTCCCTCAGCCCAGGTAGGTGCTTTGGAAGCCGAGTAGCGGTGGGCAGCCCTCTCGCTGGCCCGGCCGCGGCGCTCCTAACGCCGCGCCCCCGCCCCGACACCGGCCGGGGACAGCCGCTGCTTCCGCTCCTCTGCCAGCCGAGGCGGCCGGGACTGCCGGCCGTAGCCTCCCTCCCAGCGCCGGCCGCTCCGGGAGAGGGACGTACCCCCGCTCTAAAAACTTCAGTCTTTGATATACCGGCTGTCATTCGCTGACAGCCTTTAAGCTGACAAGTGAGTGCCACTGGTAGTTTTCTCCAAGGGGCTTCATATTAGTTACGTGCTGGAGAAGTTACGCTGTCATGCTTCTGACTTGGGTCAGTAGCGTGTTTAACGCTGACTGGAGGAAACTTTTTTGAGTTTGCCAGTAAACTACGATCTGAATTTCCTCTTTCCTCACGTTACTTTTGAAGATTTTTAAGATGTTGCTGAATTTATAAACTCACAGCAAGCAAGCTACGGGTCCGGATGGACGCGTAAGGTATTGTCGTCAGGTCTGAAGCAGCTGCGTGCAAGTCAGTGCCTTTAACTTTCTGTGCTTAGCAGCAAGCGAGCCCCTGTGGCTCTGTCAGTAGCTTCAGCCAGAGGAACAGTAGGAAAAAAATATTGATAAGGGATAGTGTTTTGGTGAGGAAATGAGGCAGATGAGGACATTGTTTTAGAGACTATCTGAAGCAGTGGGGAGGAGAGGGGACAAGTACACCACACAGTAAGACCGTATTTGTGCATTTCATCACGTGTGGCTTCCTCGGGTAGCATTTTGTCAACTTTTTTGATTCATTCTCGATACTTCTGTCATGCTCTGTCATTTTCCTTTCTCATTCTCAAAAGACAGAGATACGCCTCCCTCCCCCCTCCACCCCACCCCAACAAACACACGAGAGAACCCTGGTGACAAAAAGGGCAGATGTGTGTACAGTTTGAAGTCATCTGAGCATTTTTCTAGCATTAGTTTTTCTTGGCAGGGTAGAGCTGGGTATTGTGCCTAGGGTGTGTAACACTTTCCAAATCTTTTTTCGAACCACAGGGAAACAGCATGACGAAAATGTGACCCGAGTGTTTTGTTGCAGTCCGTTCTTAGCTGCTAGGAGGAAAAAAAAAAAAAATTAAAAAAAAAATGTTGAATTTGGAAATGTCAGAGG
The DNA here is from genome assembly GCA_027925045.1 of Hypotaenidia okinawae. Lineage (NCBI taxonomy): Eukaryota > Metazoa > Chordata > Aves > Gruiformes > Rallidae > Hypotaenidia > Hypotaenidia okinawae. The sequence continues at coordinate 140,958,712 of BSDF01000001.1, forward strand.
AAGGCAGTGAAGATCTAACCTGGGAAATGTCAGCTGTATGAGTAGGACCAGGGCAGATCTGACAGATGTGGAAAGTTTTCTTTCAGCCCTAACTTGGGGCGCTTTCTTCCGAGGACGAGTAGTTTCCTCCTCTGACAGTTGTTGGTGCGGAGTTGCCTCTTGGCAGTTACCTGCTGCCTTGCTTCGACTCGCCGTGTCCAGCCATTGCTTAAAAAAGTGAATCAGCTAGTCAAGGGGAACTTTTTTACCCAGAATAAGTTTTGTTTCCATAATAACTAATAATAATAGTGACTGTGGTGCAGCAAAAAAAGCGAGTGTCGGTTAGAACATGCTTAATTAAAGCTTGGATTGGTGAAGTATGCTTACTGTAAGAAAACACCAAGTAGTTTTTCCAGGCAGTAATCTAGAAAGGTGCGGATGTTTAAAATTGTCTATAACTTTTCCGAGGGGGTGTCTGTAACTCTCACAAGTACAGGCGTTTTATTAAGTTAGGGTGCCTTCCCTGTGAGAGCCTGGAGGAGGGAAGTGGGGCAGGGCAGGGTGGCAGAGTCAGCCCTGTCTCCAATCCGGTCTCCTTGGCCCCACTTCCCTGTCAGAGATCCCACTCTTCATACGACACTGGTGCAGCTCTGCTGTGGAAGATTTAAAACCAAGGGATGTCCTTGAGCTCTCTGGGTGAGCAAAGCGGTCTGGTGTCAGAGTAGCCTTTCTGCCTTCTGTTTTTCCAAGAAAAGCTTCTTGCACTTGCTGGGAAGAAGCCTTCAGGATTTCAACCAAAAGTAAACCAAATTAGTTTCGTTTTTCTTTTCCTTTATCCTAGCTTAGCTGGAGTTGGGGCATGTGCTTTTGCATGGCTTTTAAAAGTGACCATTTGTTCTGTCACATTCTACTGGGGTTCACCTACTTTTTTTGGGGGGGGAAACAAGACCTTTTTTGGGGGAGGAAACAGGGTAATTTAAACTCGAAACCTAAGTTCAGTGCAAAAACTTGGTAATTGTTTTGAGCTGCAAACTGTAAAGATAGTAATATTCACTGTTTAAGTGAGCCCCCCACTACAGAGTAGTGAAGTTAGTCTGAAATTCTGATCTTGAAGCTCAGGGAAGGGCAATACAGAGCTGGGAGGATCAATGGGGCTCAGTCAGTGATTGCTTCACTAACTAAAATCACTGTGCAGAAGTGGAGTTTATATTTAATTTACATTAAAACATTTTTCCAGGTACTGATTGCATAAACGGTGTAACCACTGATGTGTGGCGTAAGCTGTGCTAGTGTTCAGTGGTCAAAACAATTAATAGTTTCATTAGAAATTACTGCTTGGATTTTTTTTTTTTTTTTTTTACAGTGCTTAATCTTAATTGGAGAAAAACTAAAGCCCTCTGTGACTAAAGATGTTGGTATAAACAGCACTTTAAACCAAAAATCTAATCAGCTGATGGATAAAAGACAAATAAGATTAATTGTGACACCAGGATATTAACACTGGGAATGTGGTCACTGAAAGTCATCCTGCTAATAACAAAAACGATGATGATGATAATAATACCAACCAACCAACTTTTCCTCTTCTAAAAGCTTCTGAAGGAATGTATTTGGCATCTTCATCCTGCCTTTTCTGCTGTGTATATTTCGTTTGAATTTGGCAAGGGAAGACTAAATGCCTGGTGTTCTGTAGTTTTGAAGCTTTTGTAGTTAAATTTGGTACCCGTGATGTGGGTAGAAAACCAGCTGTGAAGAAGGTGGTAACGCGGCTGAAGTTCAGCAGACCTTAAAGCTGCCTCCCATTCTTCTTAAAAGTCATGAAAGTTTCAAACATATTTTTCATTTGCACCAAATTCTAATTATGCAGTGTAATAACACGTACCAACTTTCTTTGCAATCAAACACGAAATATTAATTGAAGGAAGGTGCATTTCTTCATTTCAATTCATGAATTGAGGGCTTTTACTTTGCATGAGTAAAGCACGGTAGACTGCGTGCTTCCTGCTCAAAGCTCCACGAGCTCTGGGTTGTAAAACATCCAGAGGCAGGGAGGGAAAAGACCAGGTAGGGAGGATTGACAGCAGGCCAAAACAAAGTTGCATCTAACAGTTAATCCCTCTCCCCCACGCACCCCGCTGAGTTATTTAGGTAGTTTCAGAAGTGAGGAAACACTCATTTTATGGATGCCCCTGTGCTGAGTGAGGCAAGGGTTGTGCGACAGCGATACCTACTGTGTAATTAGAGGGGGTGCCATCGCTGTGTGCACAAGGGGGCAGAGCCGAAGTTGCAGGGTGACTGCATGGCCCAGGTTTCCTCATGTCCCTCTGCTTGGTTTCACAATCTGACTGACTCTTGTACAGGTTTTGAACCTATTTTCTTCGCCACTGGGGAACTTGAGCCCTGCCTGCTGCAAGGGTATCACAGCTGCCCTCAACAACTGCACTGCCACCTTGGTGGTGTTTCAGTATCTGACCCCAGCCCTGACCTGGAGAGGGGAGTTGTGGGTTTGTGTTAGGGTAGTGAGAGGGGTCCAGAGGTGTGCAGAGGCAGCACAGGCTGCCTGCCCCAAGGAGGGCAGGGATGGCTAGAGCCAGGACACATGAGCCTTTCCCCCTCCTCCTGTGGCAGCTGAGTACACTGCCAGCCAACAGAGGATCCTGTCTGCAGGCTCCTAAAAGCCTCGGCACGGGCTGGTGGTGTTGGCCAGCTGGGTGGAGGAGGGGAGGAAACCAGCAGCTTCTCTGATGTGCTGTGTTTCACTGTGGGTGGGAATTCAAGGGAGAATGGAAGAGGCACGTTTGTAGCCTGGAGGCTTCTGTGTGTGGAAGGTTTTTCAGCAAACCAAAGTGGCACTAGTTTTGGTTTGTGCTCTTTTTTTTTTTATTTACCATGGAACATTCAGTAAGCTAAAAGAGAGCATTTCCATCAGCTGCCCCTGTTGCAGGCTATAGCACTTCCCAAAAGTAATGAGGTGCTTCATTCTCAGTGGATTTCATTCTGCAAGGTGCTGGAGTCTCCCGTTTGGCTGAGTTCAAGCTGTTGTAGTTTTTGCCAAGCCTAGGCTATGAACACCGTTTCACCTGAAGAGGAAAAGTTCACCTCCTCTGACAGAAAAATGAGAGGTGTGGTGTTTTTTAATTTTTTTCCATAGTGCCAGTTACACTGTATAACACTTGAAGAGAGGCAGGGACGGTGAGCAGTTTATATTTGAGCTATTATGACATCTGAAGTGTGGTTTACAGCATTATAATAAAGGCTGTGTTATGCTGGCGTATCCTTAACTGTGGCGATACTATATGCCACTGTTGCCAGGTGCCACATCCATCCGAAAATGATGGCAAAGCTGTAGCATGCATAAGGATGAAGGGTGGGGTGAGTCTGTAACACTCCCGTGCTCTAAAACAACTTATGTTTTATCAGTCTGTGATGAACTTTTTATGATCCAAGGCGTGTCATACTAGTTTTAAATATTAAAGGTGCATCAACTCTTTTATTGCAGTGCCTTCCTTCTTGTTTTCAGGAACTGTCATGTAACTGCAAAGGAAACTGTAAGGCATACTGAAATACCAGGAGCCTCTGTACTTCCTTGAGACACTGTATCATGCACTGGAACAGAGGCATCTAAAACCAGTAATAATGCATGCTGATAGGACATACTTTGTCTGATGCGATGGCAGGGTTATGTCATTATATGTTACATCACTCTGTCTTTCAAATTCTTCAGTTTTTGGGGACTGCATACCTTAGTGCTCTTGATATGCACATCTTTGGAATTAATCAACAGTTTACCCTGACAATTTAAGTGGCCCCGAATCACGTGAATCACAGTGGAGGGTATGGGAGTAGTCAGAACACTGCCCTCCTCAGGGGGAAAAAAGTCTACACCCAGAAGTAAATCTTCAGAACAAATCCAGTAAAATGCTTGCCCTTCATCTCTCATTCTGCTTCTAAACCAACAGCTGTGTTAAAATAAGTATGTTTAGTCTCGGTAAACCTGTCTTTGCTTTTTTATTCAAGACATTCAGAATGAGCTGCAAAATGCCAGTTGTAGTTCAGGGGGAAATGATTTTTCTTGGGATTGTTCATCAGAAAGCACACTGGAGAAGCTCGCGCATGGATGTTTTTTGGGGGATATTCCCTCGTAGGGATATGAAAAGGTCAGGTTGTTTCTTCCTCCCCCAGCCAGCCTATCTTACCACCCGGGGATTTCTGGGCTTGGGCGTAGGTGCAGCTCCTGACAAGAAGAGGAGCAACACTGTTGCTTTCAAGCTGGCAGTAGGGATGCTCGGGATGTTTCTCTTCTGCTGTCTTGGATTTTTGTGGAGGACGTTGCATCTGTGTTTAACTGATGGCTTTTTTCTCCTTCTCAATCCTGGCCAGCCCCCTGGTAGAAGGGGTTGTTGCTGTCAGGGTGGCTCACCTGGGGGTGTGGCAGAAATGGAAGAAGCGCCAGCATGCAGTCATGCTGTGCTGTGGCTTGGCTACTTGGTGTAGCAAAATCAGCTACGGTGGGTGCTGTCTGCCGGCACTGTGCATAGAGACACTGTGGGCCTCAAGTAGTACTTGCATGTGACTGTTGGCCCAAGAAGTGCTTTCCTGTGCAGATACTGAAGTGTATTTTGCCAAGTCCTGCCTTATCGCCACGCTCATCTCTAGAGTGTCACCCGCTCCTGACTTCTGTAGGCTTTTGAAGAAAATACAGCAAAATTATTTTCCAGCTGCTGTGGATAATAACATTTATTAGTGCTTCCTTGTCTGCTTCTCCTGTAATTATAATGCCCTGTTATTCCAGGAACCACAATTGTGAACTAGTAGTTCAGGAGATGGCTTTGATTTCAGAAGGAGAAGGACAGGAAAGGTGTCAGACGTGTATTGTTGATCTGCATGTAGGTTCAAACTCCTTTTTTTTTTTAGTCAGAAAACACCTTTACATTTCAGAGGAGCAGATTAATACCATAATTTGCATCACAGATTTTTTTTTTTTTTTTTTAAACAAATGCTGGAACAGTTAGATTGAACTAACAAAACTTTCAAAATAAACAAGCAATAAAACCTTTGCACCTTCAGTATCAGGTTGCAATTGAAATACATGGTTACAGCAAGGCTCAGTAACTCTTAGGCAAGAGGATGTTCGTGTGGCCCTTGCTATAGTTCAAGAGGCAGGAAAATGCTATAGCAGCTGACCTGTTTGTGTGACAGTCGTGTTTCAGCACTGGTGGTGGTTTTGCTGCCTCTACCCAGAGTTTACGTGGCTCTGGTAACGAGGTTTGCGCAGCTCTTCTAGCTCAGTTTCACTGCAGAATGGGATATGTTAAAACCCTCTATAATTTTTGACATTCCATTGGGCTTCTTGTAGGCCCCACTTCCTGCAAATCTCATCTTTGAATTTGCAAATGTAACTAGTAAGGTAGGTTTCTTGATACGTTCGCAGAAATGCTGATTTCACATGGTTAAGTGTGGTCAAACTTGTGCTTTCTCATTGTATCTTTATCTTACTGCCTTTATCAGGTACTCATTAATGAGTGAAGGATCAAAAGGTGGGACGGTGGCCAAGAAGCAATGGAGAATAAAAGTTTAGAAGGTTCCCCATCAGACCTAAAGTTAGTGGCTCACCCGAGAGCAAAGAGTAAAGTGTGGAAGTACTTTGGGTTTGATACCAATGCAGAAGGATGTATATTACAGTGGAAGAAGATCTACTGCCGTATTTGCATGGCACAGATCGCCTACTCAGGAAACACGTCCAACCTTTCCTACCACCTTGAGAAGAATCACCCCGACGAGTTCTGTGAATTTGTGAAGAGTAACACGGAGCAGATGAGGGAAGCCTTTGCCACCGCGTTCTCAAAAATCAAGCCAGAGTCTTCGCAGCAGGTTGTTCAGGACAGCCTCATCATGAAGACCTACCAGAACTACGAAAACAAAAAGCACCAGGAGCTGACATCTGCGGTCATCAGCCTAATTTGTGAGGGAATGTATCCAGCCTCCATCGTGGATGAACCCACCTTCAAGGCCCTCTTGAGAACGGCGGACCCCAGGTATGAACTCCCGAGCCGGAAGTACTTCTGTACAAAAGCCATTCCTGAAAAGTACAACGCCATTAGAGAAATCGTGCTGAAGGAGCTCACCGAGGTGCTGTGGTGTGGCATATCCACCGACATGTGGCGCAGCGAAAACCAGAACAGGTCGTACGTAACGGTGGCGGTTCACTTCCTCAGCAGCAGCCCTGCCAACTGCCTGGCGGTGAACTCGCGGTGCCTAAAGACGTTTGAAGTACCGGAGGATAATACCGCAGAGACTATTACGCGAGTCCTTTATGAAACGTTCATTGAGTGGGGGATCAATACAAAAGTCTTTGGTGCTACGACAGATTACAGTAAAGACATTGTGAAGGCTTGCTCTCTCCTAGATATTCCCGTACAGATGCCTTGTTTGGGGCACACCTTTAACGCGGGGATACAACAAGCTTTTCAGCTCCCCAAACTCTGCAGCCTTCTCGCCAGGTGCCGAAAACTGGTGGAGTATTTTCAGCAGTCTACGGTCGCCATGTACATGCTGAGCGAGAAGCAGAAGCAGCAAAATATTCTCCACTGCATGCTGGTAAGCGACCGTGTTTCCTGGTGGGGAAGCACGCTGGCTATGCTGCAGCGCCTCAAGGAGCAGCAGTTCGTCATCGCCGCTGTTCTTGTGGAGGACAGCAACAACCACCACCTCATGCTGGAAGCCAGCGAGTGGAATACAATCGAAGGGCTGGTGGAGCTGCTACAGCCTTTCAAGCAAGTTGCAGAGATGATGTCTGCTTCAAAGTACCCGACAATAAGTATGGTGAAGCCACTTCTCCACATGCTCCTGAATACTACCCTGAACATCAAAGAGAATGATTTGAAAGAAATCAGCATGGCAAAGGAGGTGATTGCTAAAGAGTTGTCAACCACCTACCAGCACACGCCTGAGATAGACATGTTTCTCAATGTTGCAACTTTCCTGGATCCCCGCTACAAAAAACTGCCTTTTCTTTCAGCCTTTGAGCGGCAGCAGGTTGAAAACAGAGTGGTGGAAGAAGCAAAAAGCCTGCTGGAGAAAGTAAAAGAAAATACTTTTAGGACTGAAGAGAAATTCTTTGCTGTTTCAGAAGAGCCCCCCGTGAAAAAAATCATCATCTCCTCTACTCCTCCTCCTACTAGCGTCATCAACAACATGCTTGCAGAAATCTTCTGCCAGACAGGAGGCGTGGAAGACCAAGAGGAATGGCACGCTCAGATCGTCGAGGAGCTGAGCAACTTCAAGTCCCAAAAAGTCCTGGGTTTGAACGAAGACCCCCTGAAGTGGTGGTCTGACAGGCTAGCGCTGTTCCCGGTTTTACCAAAGGTTCTTCAAAAATACTGGTGTATTTTGGCCACGAGGGTCTTCCCTGAACGCCTTTTTGGCTCTTCTGCTAATGTTGTAAGTGCAAAGAGAAACCGGTTAGCCCCAGCTCACGTGGATGAGCAGATCTTTTTGTACGAAAACAGTCGGAATGGGTCCGAGGCGGAACCCGAGGACGAAGACGAAGGAGAGTGGGGTTTGGAACAGGAACAGATTTTTAATTTAAATGACTCGGTAAACGTAAACAACAATTTCTTTAATATCCGAGACAGTGGGTTTGTTTAACAGGACTGCTGCGGTACATTTAATAACAAAAAAACCCCCAACCAACCCAAACAAAAAAAGGTATTTGTCTTAAGTTACCAAAAATACTTCTGTTTTATGCTATGGATACTGTAAATATTGAACAGTTGTAACAAACTTGATTTAGCTTCCATTGTCTATGTTTTTTCCCGCTGTCTTAAAACATGAATGACTTGTGATTAAACAGCACTGAAATGAATGAGGAAATAAATTCTACAAAGACCGTGATTTCTGACTGTGGCCCAGATTTCAGAAAGCACTTACCCATGTGCTTCCTTCCCGCTTGCTTCAGTGGGAGACAAACGCATGCTTACGTGCTTTCTAGCATAAAAATATTTTCCTGAATTAGGACCCTGAGCAAGGGCGTTTTTAAGATTTATGCCTCCATTTGTAAATCCTGTGTGACTCAGGATGTTAGCTTTAAATTCTGGATTTTAAAACAGTGTTTTTAGAATCCATAAATCTGAGCAGTGAATATTTTTTAGAGTATATCGATGCTATGGAATGGAAAAAGATCTTGAGCCTGATTTTCTTTTTCACTACCTCATGTCTTAGGCTTGGTCTATGCTAGAAAAGTTCACCTGGTATAGCTCTGTCAATTAGGGGACTGATGTATTGTTGGTTTTTTTAAACTGATACTGTGCTGGTGTAGGCTGCAGTGCGGATGCACTTAGGTAACTTATTTTCCTTTCCACTGCGGTGTAGATGGTATAAACACTTCTAAACTGGTAATGCTGTGCCCACGTTACTCTAGTTTCACCATTTAACTGCAGCAGCTCAATGGTGAAACCTTCTTACCTTTTTTTATTTCTTTTTTTGTTTTGTTTTGTTTTTAATGTCTAGGCAAGCCCTGACTGTGGTCTCTTGTGCTTTCACAAAGTGGTACCGTAGTGCGCGGGGTCAGAGCGGTGCTGTGTCACCTTCGCTGTGTGCCGATGTCACAGCTGATGCCATGCGGCGCAGAGCAGGCGAGGCATCGGCCCCTCGGCGGTGGAGGGAGGGAGGGAGGGAGAGGAGGAGAGGGTGGGGAGACATGCGTGGGCCGCAGGTCTGACAGTCTGTCTGTCTTAACCTCTTAATTTAAATGGGGACTTTGCCCAGGGTAGATAGAAAATTTTGTTGGTGAGAAAAGCAAAATAAAAAGCTTTAATATTATGTAAATATATTTAAAAGAAGGGGACCCCTCTGTCTCCCCACATGCATTTTGTGAGTCTTTAAGATTGTTTCTTATTATGTTAGCACTTAAAAATTCTCTTCTTTATTTTTCTTCTGTCTCTTTCTGATTCTGTTTATAGAGTGGACTTTAGTCCTGTCCAGTCTAATGTTTGAGTATGGTTTCCGATTAGTTGTGTATAGTAACTGCTCCCTTGTATCTCTATGCCTGTTTCAAGCCCTTTTCAGAACTTGGCAAACAAGAAACAAAGACAGCCAACCCAAAACCCCCCATCTGTTACGAAATACTGCAGGTCGTAAACAAGATTAGAGTTCACGCTTGGCACAGAGTGGGATTGCAGCCAGCATTTTTCCCTGGTGTGCAGAGAAGGACTCTTGGCATTGTGTGGTGATAGTCAAGGGGTTTATTTTTGTTACTGGTGTCTTACCCTGCTCCCCCTGCTCCCAGCTTTAGTCTATGATAACGTCAAGCAGAACCTTTTTGGAAAGAGATCTGTAGAAGACTGGTCATTGCAGTTCTGGAGGAAGAAGGTTGGGTTTTTTCATCATGGTGTGGTACCCATGGACATTTGGTTGTGGAAAGGACCCAGCCAGGAGGAGCACACAAAAATGAGAATTGTGGTGGAATCTATTCTGTTGCCAGACAGCTTGCTTACATTTTGGTTTACTAGTTTTTGCAAATTTGAGATCTCTTGAGTTCATCGTATGTGGCAGGACAGGGGTTGGGGTGGGTGGATGGGTAGGAAGGACAGAGGTTAGAGTAAAGGAGCAGTGGAATAAATAGTAGCGAACTCACCTGGCACATTTAAGCCTGTGAAAAATGCCTGTAAGCAGGGGCAAGGCCTGTGTGTGGCTGTCAGCAAGCCTGGGTTTTCAGTCTCCAGCCCCCTGAAAATTAACTTGCCCTTGTACAAAGCACACACACACAGTGCGTCCTGGTGAATGCTGCTACTCTCCATGTCCGCTGAAGAGGTGTGTGTGCCATTGCCCAAGATGCCAAACACAGGCTTGGCCTAAACTCCCGCAGGTATGTTGGCTGTCTGTGAGGGTAGCAAAATCAAATTATGGAGGGGAACAAGGCACAGCAGGTCCCTCTTTTGATATTACCTGAGCCCCAGTGGCACCTCTGTCGAGACCTGTTGTTTAAGTCCGTTGGGTGTCAGCTAGTGTCGGTTGCATCCATCTGTACCACCTCCACCTCCTACCACCACCGCTAGCCCTCAAGGAGCTGTGCAATTGCTAGTGCAAGGTGTGCAGGTCCTCTCTTACATGAGCATGATTCAAAGCCATGCCCTCTGGCAACCAGAGCAGAGCCCAGAGCACCGCTCTCCCAGTGCATGTTTAGCCTACCCCTCTTGGCAGCATCCGTCTCCAGTTTCCATCTCTGTCCTTCCAGGGCTAAATGTATGCAGCGATGCTTATAAGCAGTTTTACTGAGATTGGTGCAGTGCACTGCTCTCTTCCTTCCAGCTTCTTTTTATTTTTTGGTATCCAAAATAAACCTGTAGTTGGTTCAATTAATGTGTCTCAGCATTCTTTTAAAAAAGGAAAAAAAAAAAAAAAAAAAGAACAAAGCCATTGTTTATCCTACCCATTGTCTGTGAGATTTTTATTTAATGTTCTAAGCCTGAAATATTGTTAAATAAACCAGAAAAATAAGTTAGTTGCTAGTTTTATTTGTCTGATGTGTGTTCATATCTGCAGCACTTTATGACTCTTCCGCAACAAGGGGAGGTTATATTCTAAGGTTTTGAAGCTATGCATTTATTTTCCTTTTGATCCTGTAAGTTATTTAAAAAAAAAAAAAAAAAAAAGCTGTACAAATCTTTTGATTAAAAAAAAATATGAAGATGAAAAATGTCAGAAGTTTAGACGGTTTCTCTCGCTTAAATACGTGTGGTGTTTTTCATTTAATGACGTAATTTTCTGTTGTTTAGTTGGGTGGAGAACCAAAGTTGCAGAGCTGTTTTAAATATTGCTACAACGTGAATGAAACGGTGGTGTTACTGCCAAGGGTGGGCCCGCAACGCATTTCCAAATTACGCTATTAAGTCAGATTTACGTTTATGTTTCCTGACAGCTCATTTGAATCCACAGCCTAATGTCTCCTTTTCTCTTTGGTACAGCTCAGACATCTTTGTGGAGGGCCACTAGAGGAACTTCACATTTTGAGTGCTTTCATGCAGGTGAAGTGAATATTTAAACGGGCTCTCAAAGAACATACTTTTATGTTACAAGAAGAAGAATTGCGTTTTGCCACCAGCTAAGTGTTTCCAATTCAGGATCAAAATCTAGTGGGCCAGGGAAGGTTGCTTTAGGGTTAACAATGCAACTGAAGGGAGTTTTGTGTGATTGACCAACCTTTGCCCACCTCTCACCTCTCTCTGCCGTCAGGGATTACCGTGAAGATGAAAACCCCGAACCAAACTCAAGTTGAAAAGGTGAATTTTTCCAGCAAGCCGTGTCTGAGATGCCTGGGTTTCAGTGAGGGGAACCAGACTCCGGATTGTTTGTGGGAAGGATGTATTATTTTAAGTTTCCACTGCAGCAGTGTCTTCGATTAACCTGGAGGGGTTTCTTTAATTAGTGTTATGGTGGTCTAACAAGCTTTGCAGAAGCACTTATTATGCAGGCAGGAACATTAAAAGCAAAGGAAACACTAATTGGTTATTTGCAGTATTTTATAGGATTTCTGCAAACTTAAAGATGACATGTAGTTCATGATCTCATCCTTTTCGTGTGATGGCTTGAAAAGGAAGGGCTGGCCGAGGGACATCGGTTCTGAAGGAGGGGGAGCGTATGGATTTGAACACAGAAGCATGCTGCATTTTACATATTCCATGGCAACTGAGTAAAAGGAACTTTTTGCTGGAAAAGCTGCATTTTAGTCTCTGCACACCATACTCCTTTTGGTGTCTCTGCTTCTGAGCGACCTTCTCGGGGGATGATGCCTTTATGAAGACCTCGTCATCCTGGTTCTGGTGGTGTAATGCTATCTAGTGTAGGCTGGGGATTTTTTGGCTATGCTGAGAAAGTTCTTCATTTGGCTTCTGGTCTCTTAAGGGTTTTTTTTGGCTTCTTTTTGTTTCTTTCCCTCCTCTGCCAGGCCAAGACTATATGGTCGGTGTTGTCACTGTATTTCTTCCAAATTACTAAGCTTCTGCTAAATTCAAGATGTACTTTATTTTTAGGGGATGTAGGGAGATTAGAGAAATTGGTTTTGCTTTTTTAGTAGCATTATTTAGTGATGTAGAGAGGACTTCAGGATACAATTTTACATCTGCCTTAATAGCACATAGTAAAGCAAGCCTAATGACTTCATATTATTTAAACTGGAATTTGAAAACATCCCCCACTGTTGCTGTATAATTCTGTCATTTTCACGTACAAAAACTTTTCCTTTAGCTTGAACAATAAAAATAAATAAAATGGATTTTTATTTCTGCTGCCAGGGTCATTTTCAGTGCCCCTGAAGTTGGGTTAAAATGCCACAGGGGAATTGAGTTTGCTATAAAAAAACCCCAAACACAACACTATCTGTCGGCTTACTTTGTGTTAAAGAAACTTTTTTAGTGATAACATTTGATCTGTAGCTTTTTTAAAATGCAAAGGCTGTTGCAGAAACTCTTTTCAAATGAGAGTCCCCGAGACACTGAAATGTTAATACTGTGATTTTTGAGCATTTCTATTGACATTTTCACGCAGGGATGCTATTGATTTCCCTTGCTGCCAGGAAAAAGAGAAGAAGGTCAGTGTTCATAGAAGTGATGCTGTCATCTGCAGCGCTTTGAAGTGGTGGTCAGATGGATCAGGGATGTTGAAAAGACCGTATTACCTTCTGCACACCTGTGCTGGTTTCCAGTGACTTCAATGTGCAAAGTCCCACTTTTATCAGCCTTAACACTCCTCTGTCCTCTCTCCTCTCTCCTGGGCAGAGCACCGTGTGGGAGCAGCAGGGAGAAGTCCTGCTCCCCATCATGTTTTTCTTCTCTCACAGAGAAACTCTTCGAGAGCAAGCAAACTCAGTTTACAGCGAGTTTAAACTAGGCCCTTATTCCAGCGCAGTGGGGCTCAGTGCCTGTGCCATGCTGCAGAAAGGCAGAACCAGCTATCCCTCCCCGCTCCCTGGAGCGATGTGCATGTCGCTCGGATGGACTAAAGCCCCCTACATAAGGGGAAAGGTGCTGGGGGATCGGGCTCAGCACAGTGAGGAAAACACACTGGCACTCAAAGGTGTCATAAGCCATGGTGTCTGTATCCATCTACCCCGTGGTGTTGGGGTAGAGATGGGATCTGCTGCTCTGGGTGTTCAGGACTTTAGGGTAAATACCTTGATGTGGTGCTGGTTTATGCTGTAGGCTGAAGCCCTGCCTGGGGAATTCTGTGATGATTCAAGCCGTTACGTGTTCAGTGCTGAGAGAGAGAAGGGTGTTTGGTGGCATTTGAATAAAGATTTTATATAGAGGGCAAAGCTGTAGTTCCTGTTTGATAGATACTTTGATAAAAAAACATATAGGGTGGTTTGACTGGTATGAATGCTGTGACCTGAGGTGCGGACGCGGTCGGCCGTCGGAAGCAGTATGGTAGTGCTGCTGGTTTTAGGTGTAGCGGAGACAGGAGGGGATACTTGCATTTAAAAGAGATTTAGTAAGGAAGGCTGTCTTTATTTAATGCTCTTAGCTAGAAGATGGGATCCTGGGGTGCATCAGGAGGAGTGTGGCCAGCAGGTCAAGGGAGATGATCCTCCCCCTCTACTCTGCCCTGGTCAGGCCCCACCTGGAGTATTGTGTCCAGTTCTGGGCTCCCTGGTATAAAAAGGACAGGGATCTCCTGGAGAGAGTCCAAGGAAGGGCTACGAAGATGATTGAGGGCCTGGAACATCTCCCCTATGAGGAAAGGCTGAGTAAGTTGGAACTGTTGAGCCTTAAGAAAAGAAGACTAAGGGGGGACCTAATTAACGTTTATAAATATCTTAAGCATGGGATGCAGGGGGAATCGGCCAGCCCCTTTTCAGTGGTCTGTGGAGACAGGACAAGGGGCAATGGCTGCAAGTTGGAGCACAGGAAGTTCCGCACCAACATGAGGAAGAACTTTTTCCCAGTGAGGGTGACAGAGCCCTGGGACAGGCTGCCCAGGGAGGTGGTGGAGTCTCCTTCTCTGGAGATATTCAAGACCCGTCTGGACGCCTATCTGTGCAATATGAGCTAGGGAGCTGCTTTGGCAGGGGGTTGGACCCAATGATCTCTCGAGGTCCCTTCCAACCCCTACGATTCCATGATTCTATGATTCTAGAAGACTAAGTGAAACACACCTGTAAATGTTTCTGACAGTGTAATAATTTATCTAGATACATATGTAGCAAATTAATCCCTTTGGTTTATTTAGTGCACTCAAAGTATGGTTCTGTTTGTCTGTAGCTGTATCTGCGTGGTGTTTTGTTTAACAGTGACTCCCCAAACCGCGTGGAATAAGGTTATTTTTAAAAAAGCACTTTCTTTGGTCACATGCAATTTTCTGAATACATTGTTGTACCCAAATGCTTGCAGTCAGGAATGAGAAATTCATCTTTTCTTTCGTGGATGGGTGCTGTTCTGCTTTTAAGTTTGAGACAGTTTGTGCCTCCATATCACTGTCTTTATAGACACCGTGACCGAAGCGGTTTCATTCTCCCTTTTTTCCTTTATTTTTGTGCTTATTTTCTCATGAGTCATCAGTGACGTTTACAGTGATAGCAGTTTAGAGTCTTAACAAGGAGGATGTCAAGTCAGCAGCAGGAAGGCTCATGCCAAAAACATCCCATCCCGTGTCGTGCACGCTGTGCTCCAAGGGGAACCTTCCTCTTCTCAAAGGAGCATGGTTTTCTGAGGCATGCGTGAGAAAAATGAAGTGCTTTTGGGAGCATCGCACTGTTCTGGTTTATGGGTGGTAGCCCACTTCGCTGGGGGTTTGTGCTTTGGGTTGCACTCAGCGCTTTGGCACCAAATGTAAGTTTCTCTAGCACAGAAGCAGAACTTGGATGATCAGAAGGAATTTAATAACAAACCTGGAAAACTCCATTGCTTTGTTGATGAGAAGTGGGGTAGATCATAGAATCATAGAATCATGGAATCGTAGGGGTTGGAAGGGACCTTGAGAGATCATCGGGTCCAACCCCCTGCCAAAGCAGCTCCCTAGCTCATATTGCACAGATAGGCGTCCAGACGGGTCTTGAATATCTCCAGAGGAGGAGACTCCACCACCTCCCTGGGCAGCCTGTCCCAGGGCTCTGTCACCCTCACTGTGTAGAAGTTCTTCCCCATGTTGGTGCGGAACTTCCTGTGCTCCAACTTGCAGCCATTGCCCCTTGTCCTGTCCCCACAGACCACTGAAAAGGGGCTGGCCGATTCCCCCTGCATCCCCTGCTTAAGATAATTATAGACTTTAATTAGGTCCCCCCTTAGTCTCCTCTTCTCAAGGCTGAACAGTCCCAACTTATTCAGCCTCTCCTCATAGGGGAGATGCTCCAGGCCCTTAATGTAGGAATGAATGCCGAAATCCTAATAGGAGTCTGCAATTTCTGCCTGAAATCCTGAAAGCACTGAAAAATACCAAAATGACTAAGCTTTCCATAGTCTGGCATTTCAGAACTGTGTAAAACAAGCACTTTGCACATTTCTTAGTGTTTCTGTGCAGCTGGTGGCGAGCTCTGTTAGCTTCAAAACTCCCTAATGGCCAGGGAGGAGTTTTCAGTAATGGGAGAGGGGAGGAGAAAGGAAGAACAAGCTCTTACTGTAACCTGCCCTCTGGCATGCGGGAGCCTGGGCTGAAGCGGCTGTGTCTGAGTGAAGTTTTGACGCAGAGTCTCTGATCTACCACAGCCACATGTTCACATGCAATCTAAGAACTTGCCACTGAGTGTACATCTGGCAGATCCCAAGGGAGCAAGTGGCGTGGTGAGAAAGGTCCTGTGGATGAGGGGAGCCTTCCACGTGTGGGATGGATCTCTTCCAGTCCCTAATTTTAAGCCCTGATTTATTTCCTGTGCAGGTATTATGCACGTTAGCACTGATCTTCACAGTGAGATCTGCTGTGCAGCGCTTCTATTCGAGGTGTAAGAACAGGGGAGTGTTACCTGCGTGCTTTTGACAAAGTAGGCAGAAGGTTCACCTGCCCTGAACGTGGTTTGCCCCAGCTGTAGGTCGAGGATGATGCTTAGTTTGCCCCAGTGTGAGACAGGCACTGCTGCTAGGAGATAGATTTCAGCGTGCCTGGCTGGAGAAATGAGGTGAGAAAAGAGCAACCTTCAGCATGTTGTGTCTGAAGGTGTGATGGGGTTCCCAGGTGAGCTTAAAGCATTCACCTGAATATAGTGCTTCTGTAGTCTTGCAAACAGACTAACCGCCTGTTTCATGCCCGTGGGGCTCCACCCCACCTCCCCTTCATCACTTCTGCTGATGTTTGCAAAGATCCCTCAGCTCTTTTCTGGAGAGATCAACTCACAGATAGTGTAAGAAACTATTTGTCAGTTGTTAAAAGCATTGCATAGGCTTTTTGTGCCTTTTTTGGCAACGGGTATTAGAGGGTGATGGTAGATAATTTTTATTTTCCTTTTAGCTCAGAGGTGGGATCCATACACACCTCTGAAGTTGGTGGTTTGTACACAGGGACTGGTAAACAACTCCTCCTGCAGCGAGGGGCTCAGCTCAGCCTGCAACGTCTGTCTATTGGCCACGCTTCTGCCCTTTTTCCAGGAAAACTGTGGTGCCCTGCAGAAGGAAAAGAGATTCCCAAGGAGTGTTTCCCCTGTGTTTTTCTGTTGCTGGGGTTGCTTTCTGGGCTGCACATACCTGAAGGAAGGTGGATGGGCCATGGCTTTTCCCCTGTTCCTGCGCCTTCCCTGGACTGGTTGACCGCCCTGAGAAGATGGTGCAGAAGGTAACCCTGCTGGGTGATTGGGAAGTTTGCACACACCAAGGCCACAAACTGATTCATTCATTTTATATTTATTTTTAGGCTAAGATTAAAATGCTAAGAAATGTGGCCTAAAAAGAATTCTTCAGGCTCTCTGTGCTAACATCTTGAGTTAGTCATCCAAATACAGGTTTCCAGGGATTTAATCTCTAAAAGCACTCCATTTTGCATGCTCTGCCTTCGGAATGGCTAGAAATGCTGGTATCACAAGTGTCTCCCTTTAAATAATGGCGTTTTGAGGTGGGCTGTGCATGCAATGCATTTTTAAATGCAAAATATGAGTTTTCTTTCTTTTTCTCTTCCATTGTGCTTCAGATGTGATTATACCTAGTATCCATTCTGGTTAGAGTGAGCTATTCAAACACTCTCGGACCCAAATGTGGGTGGTCTTCAGAAAAGGGAAGTATTTCCCCCAACAACTCCGAAGTTGGAAGCCTTCATTAGTAGGGGGGCAATTGTAAATGCGCTTCACCAAAATGGGGGAGAGTGTGAAATGTAAATAATGGCATTTTTTTAGGTAAAATTCTGAGAGTAAAACATTTAAGCATGGCATTTTCTGCCCGGTTGCCTGCATCACAGGGAGCAATATGGAGCTGGACCTGTAGTATTTCAGTGAGTGTACAAATGAAAGAACAGCCGCCTTTTATTTAGTTGTTATTCTGCTTGGGAGGATGTTTCAGTTTAGGCGATTTAGTCTTAACTAACAGAAAATCAACAGTTTCAACAGATGGGGATAAGCATTTCACATTTGTCAAGGAAGGAAGGACCACATTCAGCAGATGTGAATAAGCATTTCACATTTGTCAAGGAAGGAAGGATCTTTTGATGAACTGCTTTTCCTTGTTGATGTAGAAGAAAGGAAAGAAGACAAATGGGGATGCAGGGCTACAGGTGGAAGGTTGAGAGCTTGCTTCGTGCTCATGCAGCTGAAGAACTGCTGGGTGGGGTTTCAAAGCTGGGCAATGGACTGTGTTAGTGCCAGTAGGGCATTTGGATCTGAAGATGGGCAGATGGTGTCTTGCAAAGGGTACGTGCGTGGCCTCTGCTTTCAGGTCAGCACTGTACCAAGAAACAAGGTACTTCCCCCGCAACTCCCCAAGCATGGGCTGGTTGTGCAATTAGGAACTTCTGCAGTCACTTGTGCCTCTGCTTTTTTCGTTTTGGAGGGGGCTGTTTGGAGTAGGGTTTGTTCATGTAGGTGACAGAGCAAGCTGGGTTAGCATGAGAGATGCTGCAACTCAAGAAAATGAGCTATAAAATGTAATTGTTTCTTCACATCATAAAAAGAGAGTTGTTTAACTGAATTCCGCTCAGTCACACTCTGGTTGAAGGTACTGGAGGTGGTAGAAATTCAGCTGGGGAAGGTAGAGCTTTACTGCCAGGGCAGCTGGGTGGGTGAGGGTCTTTAGTCACACAGGCACTCGGCAGACTCCACCGTGAGGCCTCCTGCACAGGACAAGTTGCACAATCCAAAATCTTACTTGGCTTCGATTCGAGCACTGTGGCAGCCCTGTAAAGTTTTGCCCGGCCGGAAGGCAGGAGGAAGTAGCTCTGGACCCCATGATGCTATTTTTAGAGGTATTTTTTGTAGTAGAGTCATTACATGTCAGTTTGCTCAGACCAGCCAAATACTGTGTGCCACGGGCGCTTTAACCTGGGGCTCCCTCTCTCAGTGCTGGAGTAGGTGTTGGAGTTACACGTGGGTACTGACATGTAGTTCTTGATTCAGCTCAGTTATGGTAAAGCTTACGGTCTTATGAAATATTTTTTGGTATCTGTGTTGCTAAGATTATGTGGGTTTTGCCTTGCCTTGCAGACAAGGCAAGGTTGAAGATTTGGGCAGTGACAGAGCAGGGACGTGCTTTTGGACACGGTAGCCTGCCCGCTTCAAGCTTCCCATCCTCGCAGTTTCAAAATTAACAGATGTCACTACAGAAACAGTGGTTTTGGGTTTGTGGCTTTATTACATTCACTGCGTTAGCGCTGCAGATGTGGTGGGATCTAGTGAGGTTTCAATGGGGGTATTGACAGCAAATTAAAAAAAAAAAACCCTAAATTGACAGCTCCTATTCCTAAAGCAAATGACCAGAAAAGCAACGGTACTTGGCCTCCTGTCAGGGTTGCTTTTAAGAAAAAAATGAAAGTGCCGTGGTTTTGTAATAAAATTATGATGTTTGTTTTCCTTTCACTGTATCTATGCTCTGCTAGGAGAGATTTGGTGCTTCATGGGAAGTTAATTGGGCAAGAAAACTACATCCCCCTCCCCCCATCCTACCCACAACACCCTCTGAGTTGTGTAAGGCTGGGAGAGAGCACTTGGCTCCCATGCGCTTCCGCTTTCCATAGTGTGGCTGTTCTCTGCGGAGTGTGCTTTCTGAGACATGCACATTTTGCCGTCTGAGGGAATGTCTAACCACACTTGCTAACGTTGCTCAATACTTTAAATTAGCCTGGAGGGGACCAAAAACAATAAAAAAAAAAAGGAAAGTTGGACCTCAAAAATGTGCTGAAGTTGTTTCTGAAGGAGGTCCTCCAGGGAACAGTTCAAGCCTTTTTTTTTTCTTTAATTATTATTTTTTTCTTGTTGACACGTTGGCAACATGGTGATAGAACTCTATGAGGAAATACTCATCTCCTATATTGAGTTATCCCCTGTGAAGTTGGTTTCGCTGGCGTGAGAAAACAGAGTCACAGCAGATGAAAGCAAAGCTTGGTCACCTCCTGACCCCGGATCTCATGCCGGCGCTTCTCACATGCACAAACCAAGGGATTGAAGTTAATGAGCCTTATGGGTGTTCAATGAATTTGGGATTAAGTTTTTAATCTGCTACGGTGTGTCTAAATGGAACGCTGCGGGCAAGGGTTTGAATGCCACCTCCGGGTGCCCGGACACGGTGTGCCGCAGTAGGAGGCGGGTGATGCTCCATGCTAGCAATTTGTACCAAAACAACTGATACTCGGGCCCGTACGCCAAGTGTTTTACAAGTCCAACCCTGAAGATGCTCTCTGCCCTAGGCAGGTTCTTATTAAAACAGAAACAGATAGTTCACAGATAGTTCTGAGTGACGGAATTTGAACAAACCTCTCAACCTGTCCTGGCTAAGGAAATTACAGATGGGTTGGCATCAGACCTCGTTCTTTAAAAGAGGTTCAGTGGCACCACTGCAGATAGCTTATAAAGGATGCACCCACCTGCATATTGCACTGAATGAAAGCGACTTTCTAAATATACATAAAACATTCCTGGGCCTAGAGTTTTGCAAACCAGGACTGACAAAAGAGTTTGTAATTTTTTCTTACTGAGTGTATCCAAGCAAAGAGAGTCCCTGCAGAGCAGTGGGCACTGGCTTTTCAGCCACTGGGTACAACCTGGGTAGCTGGAAACGAAATGCTTGTGCTGCAAATTCCTTCTCATGGCAGATACACAAGGGCTTCTTAGACATGTTTTTGCAAATAATGTCTCGTTAATGAATAAAGCCGTCCGGTGTGAATACAGATATCCTATAATCTGCCTGCTGGAGTGCTTTCATGCTAATTAATGCCACCACCTATATGCCAGTCTCACTTGTGCATTCATAACCAGAATCGCTGCGTTGCACGCCGTGTGATTTTACCGTTAAATAGTCTGCTGAAAATTAGTGGGAAAAAGGTCAAGAAATGCAAAATCCATGTTCTCTGGATGATACTTCCTAATTATGTGGTACAGATATTTAAAGAGCAACTAATTCAAGTCAGAAGCAAGTCTCAGGAGCTGCAGATGCTGCCATCAGTAGTGCTGGGTAGGTGCTAGCAGATTTCTTGGTACTTAGTTGTAGGCACATACCTTATTTCCTCCTGTAGTTTCTCATGGGTTCATTTTTTTACAGTTGATCTTTTAAAGTCATTTGGTTGTAATCATCTGGAGCTACAGGGAGAAGAAGGGTATTTGAAGGTACGGGGAAATGAGTGTGAAATAACGAAATAGGTGGGCAGTCTTGTAGCCTGGATTTCAGCTTGAGCACGGCCATTAGGGTTATATCATTGGGACACATGGTCTTACTTGTGTATGTGCTAATTTGATGACTTTTATCAGGATTTTTTTCTGTTAAGCGTAGCATATCTTCTGTCTGTCTCTTCCACCTCCATTTTTAAAGTGATTTTAAAAAATCTTATTTTCTCAATATTTACTCAGTAAAACCAGCCATAAGATGTTCTAGGGAGATACAGGTGAAAACCATGGCTTTTTTCCAGTCTTCTAATCTGGTTTTCAGAGAATTATTCTTCTTCCTTTAAAGAAAAGCATATACCTACCCTTTATAAGGATACAGAAGACAATTGTAATTCAGTGATGAGGTCCAGTTTATTCAGTTCACATTTTTTCAAGCTGCTACCCTCTGCTGTAATGGACAAAGTCATCTTTACAAGAGCGGGATGGCTGACAGCTGGCATGGGCTTTCACTGAGGGCTGTGGTGACAGGGACTGAGGCTGGGAGCTGTGGGATCCACCATGGTGGCTCAAAGAGTGGCTCATGGCCAGTACAGCCCTTCTTCCAGCAGCATCTCTGCGGGTTCACCTGCTGCTTGCAGATGCGTTGGGGTTTGCATCAACAGGGCTTAGGGTTTGCATCAATAGGTTAGACCTCTTTTGTCTGCCTGCTGGTCCCCAGTGTGTGCAGCAGCGAAAGGGCTGGGGAGACGCAAGGCTGGCGAATGGCCTGCACTCCCTGGAGAAGTGCTGCTGCCATCACAGGAGCGTAGTTGGTGTGATCCTGGTGAGTTGTTCTGCGTGTTCCTTGTATTGACATCACTCCTGTCTGCCCCGCTTTCGACTACCTGCCCAAACAACTGTCTTCCCCAGGCTGAACCTGCTGGCTTTGCCAGCATGAGATGGATACTGGGGTCCTGCCGTGCTGGCCAGAGCACTCCCTGACGTAAAGGCACCATGTCCATTAGCAGAGACACACTTGCAGAAAACCAGCTTGTTCAGGGAAGTGGTGTGTTTCCGCTTCTCCAGCCAAAATAAGGAATACCAGTAGCTGTGTCTGGAGGAGAGCTTGGGCTTTTGCTGGTGCAGCAGCATGGGCTGCGAGCTGCACAAGGCACAGACATGTTAGCCAGATGCTGCAGCGTACCTTGGGAGGGAAGGGGTACTATGGCCAAAATGAATGTCGTATAAACACTCAGTGCTGCTGGATTTTCTATATGAAAAGCTGCAAAATTTCAAATGCAATAAAATAAATGGTGATATGAGGATTCTAGTAGCTTCTGGTACAGCTTGCAGAGATGGGAAGGTCTCGCTTTGCTGTGCCTGCAAAGAGCTGCATGCCTTTTGCCTTCTCTATCCCCACTAATTTCTTCTGAGAGGTGGCAAAGCGCCCCCTCTCCTCCTCCAGGGACCAAGAGTCAGCGGGCTGGCTGTTCAGACCATATGTTATCGGGGTCTGATGGAGACGTGAGGCTGGAGTCAGGAACAGCAACTACATTTTAGAATGACATTTTTCAAATCATCAAGAAGTCACCGCACTGCATAAGGTGTGTGTTTGCAATGCAGGTCTTGGGTGTTTGGAGAAGGTGCCATAGAGAGAAATACTGGAAACAGTGGAGAGCTGCTGAGCGAGCCAGTGCAAGCTCTCAGGCTGGTATTCCTCAGTCTTTTTCCCCCTCTTGATATGCTTACATTGCTAAATTCCTTTATGCCTCTCAATAAAAAAAAAACCAAACCAAACAAACAAAAAAAAACCACCCCAAGACAACAAAACCCAAAGAAGCGCTTTTTTTCCCAAATAATTTTAATTACTTAGCATCATACAGAAGTTAAATGTAAGTGCAACTTTTTGCTGTTTAATGTGAGGTGCAATATGAGGGCTGTAGATTAGTAACTACTGTCTGTCAGCTTGGTAAGGTCTGTCCTTTGAGAGGAAGCTCCAGGTATATCAGCTGCACTGGAAGTTGATTATCAGCTTGGCATGACAAAAATGGGACTGTAAGACCCGTGATAACTTGTGATAAGACCTGGGATTGTGTGGGCTTTCAGTAAGTTTGTAGATGACACCAAACTGTGTGAGAGTGTCCATCTACTCGAGGGTAGGAGGGCTTTGCAGCAGGATTTGGACAGGCTGGATTGATGGACTGAGGGCAACTGTATGAGGTTTAATAAAGCCAAGTGCTGGGTCCTGTGCTTTGGTCACAAGAACCCCAGCAGCACTACAGGCTTCGGGAGGAGTGACTGGGAAGCTGCCCAGCAGAGAGATACCTGGGTGTGTTGGTTGACAGCCAGCAGTGTGCCCAGGTGGCCAAGAAGGCCAACAGTGTCCTGGCTTGTATCAGAAATGGTGTGGCCAGCAGGAGCCGGTAGGTGATCATCCTGCCTCTACACAGCACTGGTGAGGCTGCACCTCCAGTGCTGTGTTCAGTTTTGGGCCCCAGGACATTGAGGTGCTTGAGCATGTCCAGAGAAGAACAGCGAAGCTGGTGAAGGGTCTGAAGCACAAGATTTCTGAGGAGCGACTGAGGGAACTGGGTTTGTTTAGCCTGGAGAAAAGGAAGCCGAGGGGAGACCTTATTACTCTCTACAACTACCTGAAAAGAGGGTTGGCCTCTTTTTTTGTCCCCAAGCAATGGGACAGTTCTCAAGTTGTGCCAGGTGAGATTTAGATTGGATATTAGGAAAAAAATTCTTCACCAAAAGAGTGGCTGGGCATTGGAATAGGCTGCCCAGGGAGGTGGAGGTGTTCAAAAAATGTGTAGATGTGACACTCCAGGACATGGTTTAGTTGACATAGTGGTGTTGGACTCACAGTTGGATTTGATGTTCTTAGTGGTCTTTTCCAAACATCAAGATTCTATTATTCTACTATAACAAAGTGTCATTTAAAAAAAAAAAACCAACAAAAAACAAGAAAAAGGGAACATGCCCTCAAAGTGTTTCACATCAAATGGGCTGTTGCAGGGCCATGCAATTTGAACTGGATCTTCTGGCCAGGTGGAGCAGAAGAGAGCAGGTGTGAAGCCTGTTTGTGTGTTTGTGCTCCTGTCGATGCCTGAGAAGTGCTGATATTCCTGTTAGATATCCTTAGAATCACAGAATCACAGAATCATAGGGGTTGGAAGGGACCTTGAGAGATCGGGTCCAACCCCCCTGCCAAAGCAGAAGGACTGGCAGTGAGCATTGTGATGTGTCGTCCTGTTTCAGTGGCTGGTGAGATCAGGCAGATGGAGAGTGAGATTGCAGCCTGGCCACACAGAATTGCCCTGCAGCCTTCACCTATCTTCTTAGGAGTGGGGTGGTTGGGAAGCATTGGTCAGCAAAGGGGCACGTTTCTGTGCTTTTTCCCACAAACATTTAGAAAGCTATTTATAGGAGGTAATGAAATGGGGGGTGGGGGTGGGGATAGGCTGTTTGTGTCATACTCCTGGAGCATTATCAATAATGGGACTCGTTTTGTGAAGAGTTGCGTTTCTTCAGAGGAGCGCGTGATACTCTCTAATTGAAATATTAATAGCAGATAATGACACTGTGGAACGATGGCCTCTTACATGGAGACATACTTTGAGAGCTTTTAATCTGTGCGGTAACTCTGCATATTAAAAATCTTTGACAATTTTGATGGAGAGCAATTATAGAGTGTGCACACTGGCTGCTCTTTTAAGTTAACTAATTCCCCGAGTCCTGTGAATCTGCATTAGATTAATGGCCTATAAAATTTCATTGAAAAAAAAAGAAAAAAAGAAAAAAAGTTTTTTCACTGAGGAATAAAAAAGGCTAATTTAAAAAAAAAAATACTTCTTTCAGAACAATTATCTGTCCCTATTGCAAAGCAGCTATCTTCCTTGTGAAAAATTTGGTGCATATTTTATGAGAAAGATGAAAATTGAAAGAAAATGTGTGAGTATGGAGATGACTTTGGCATGTGTTAACAAAGAGGAGTCTGAAGAGAAATGAGGCCTTTCCTAGAAAAAGGCTGTCATGAGAGAATTAGGAAATTACATATAATACAGTTGAGACCTTTCTGTACTCGGACTTTCACAGTCCATTTGAAAACCCTGACCCGCTCCCATTGTCGAAGAAGAGAAAATTGAATAAAATTCTGTCTTTGGAAAACAAATGTTGTAGCTGTCTTGAAGACAAAACATGTGTGTGCCCTTTCTACTTCCTCAATCCTGGTTAGAATTGATTTTTAGGCAGTTTCATGTACAGAAAAATAGCTCCATCCAGGGGCTCGTAGTGCTTCAGTAAGCTTCCCAGCTCTGGGAAGAGCTTGCTTTAAAAAAATATAATAATAATTTTAAAGTCGTCACTCCCCCCACCCCCAAAGTATCTCCCATAATGAATTTGTGCTTCATGAGGCCGGTGGTGGCCCTGGAAGGTGGCACATTGGCAGTGGAGGATTGAGCAGCTCAGAGTCCCAGGCAGCCAGGGCACCAAACTTGGGCATCGCCTCACGCCAGGCAGCTCTCTGCAGGGTTTTGCAGCCACACAAGCATCTGCCCACCTTGACATGCTCTTGTCCTGAGCAACCAAGGTGAGCCTTGCTTTCCTCAGAGCTGCTGCTCTGGGTGCGTACACCGAGCAGCAAATGGGCACCAGTATGAGTGATGGTCTGCAGAAGGCCTCTGTCACCGCCTGGGCTCCTCACTAGGCGCCAGCTAGCCGAAGAAATAAACATACTAGCCAGGGGCTGGTTCGAGGGATGTGGAAGTAGGGCAGAGAGGGAGAGGAAGGGATGTTGAGGCTATTTTCCATCTTTTTTACTAAGCTAGTAACACCTGAGGGTTATCTCACATTAATGTCGATTCTGTAATGGCTTCTGATCATTAGTCGCTTCTGAAGACTTTAATAATATGGAAATGTGCTTCTTAACATTTTGTATTTTAATTAATTGCAGGTATCTCAGGGTTGCTTTAAGCACCGATTGGTTTATGTGCTATGCTTCCTGTTAACTAGATTTTTCCCAATAATCTGTAAGCACCCTGTACCTCTCTTCCTGATTCTAATTACTGGAGCTCTGTACATGATGACAAGCACTTCAGCTCACAAGTGATTGCACAGTTTTCTGAAGTGAAGCACTCCAGAAACTTTCAATTACATTTTAAGTTTTGTATACCAACTCGTGACTTCTGCTTACTTATTTACGTGTGATGGAAATACTGAAGCCATGGGAGGCCAAGGGGACTGTTTTAAGTGGCAGCAGAGCGTTTTGTTGGCTGCAAGAGGCAGATCTGAATGTGACCTTCAGCTGGGTGCTCTTTAGCTTGATTGGGATATGGAAATTACTTTCCCTGTCTATGGGAAGAGGCAGTTGAAACAAGTCTTAATGATTGTGCCAACTTTTTCTTCCTCCCCTCCATCCCAGAATCTTATATAGTAGAGAAATACTCAAAGAACTGGCTTTTCCAATGTATTGGTTGCCCAGCTGTACCATTCCACTTTCTCTCGGAGCAAGAAGCAATGGAATGATTAATTCAGTCTTTTAATAGTGTGTGGCCAAAGAAAGAGGTGTTGGAATTTACAAGCAGTGAAAGTAGAAGCTGTAAAGATGATGTTGAGGTTGTGATGCAGTATCCTGTACCGTCAAGGGACATGATAAGGTTATCAATACTGTTTTGCAAATTGAAAACAAAGTATTTTGGCTTTTGAAAAGTTTAGATCATAGTGCCAAGTATAAGTTGGTTTCTGTTGGCTTTTTCATTCTTGTGGTGATATGCTAAGAAGCAGGTAGCAGTATTTTGGTTTTGGTTTGGATTTCCAGTTCAACCGTAAGTGGATTGGACTTTGCTTCAGTTTCTGCACATGAAAGTGCTGACCAGTATCTGAGTCTCAGCATTTCCTGAGCTTTGGGTTCTGTAATTATTCTCCAGACTTGAAGGTTTATGACAGAGCTTCTCTTCTGTGCAAGGTGTGAGGGCTTGCCTGGTGGGGCTGATTTCTACATTATTTAGGATTAAATCAAGAGTAGTGGGTCTTGGTGGGGTTTTTTTGTTTGTTTGTTTTGGTTTTGTTTGTTTGTTTTGGGTTTTTGTTTGTTTGTTTTTCCCTGATGTGTCCTTGTTGTGAAACAACCAGCCCAGCTGCAGTCTTCTGAAGTGAGGTTTCTGCACTGCAGCCAGTTGTGACATTTACTCAGTTGGTAATGGAGTAACAGACATGTCATTCTTTACCGATTCTTTTTTTTATTTAACATTCCAAGCCCACTGTCATCACCCTGGAGGGTTTTTTTTTAGCTCAAAACTATAACCTAAATGCTAATTTTTGGTAGTTAGACATGAAATTTTAACACCTTAGGAATTCTGTGTCACATTTCATGCAAAACTTGGTAACTACCAAGTTTTTTGAGACAGCTGGGACCTGGTCTCTCCGAGAGAAGCAATTTTCTGACAGTGCTTACATTTTGCTTCATTTTCTATTTATGCCCTCTTACACACTGATCACTGGATTTGTGGGCATGATGTTGAGAAATATGACGTTTACTGGGGACTTCTGCAGAAGGGAATAATGTCTTTAAATGGCAAATGTTGGTGAAACTGGAGCTTTCTGCCTATTAGATTGGGAGTTACACTGGAAAGACTTTTTCTATGCTCAGGATATGACAGAAAACAAGGGCTTGACATGGTTTCTTACACACCGAGGAACTGCCCTGCCCATGGTAGAGTGGTTGCAACTACGTGGTCTTTGAGGTCCCTTCCAACCCAAGCCAGCCTGTGATTCTATGATTCAATAAACCATTCTGAGATGGAGTTGCATCAGCCTGTTAGCTGTTGTAAAAGCTTTGAGCCAGGACAATCTCTGCTTTCTGATGCAGAATGAAAAAACCCAAATTTTTAATGCCTCTAACTTTTGCAGGATGGGAAAATTCATTCTACAGGTACTAGACTATGCAGAGCTATTTCCATTACCCCTATTTAAATCTCCTGAGATGAGCTCCTCTTTTTCATCTCTTATTTCACAACAGGAAAAAAAAAACCCAACATAATTACAAGATGACATGACTTGAAGAGCACTGGGAAGTTTTACATAAAATGACATTGCCTGAGGTATTGCACAGTTACATTCACCCAGAGGGAGGGAGTATGGGAGTAAGTATCAGTATATCTGTTCAAAAGATAACCAGATGCTTTTTCTTGATTTAAAGATACACCTGTATATAACTTCCCTATCTTTAGTGTGACTGGAGTGAAAGAGACGAAAGCCAGAGTAAGAATTAATAGGTAAATATATAAAAGGAATGAAAGATAAGCAGGGCAGAGAATACTTGACAAATGGAAATAGGTCCTTTTCCATTCTTGTGATAGCATTTTCCCATGTAAGAAATGATATGGGTAAATGGATCCTTTAAATACCTGCATATGTAGGGAACAGTTACTTTCTTCTTGGAGCTGCCGTTGAGCTGCTTCTACTGGCATTTTTAACAAATCCAGCAATCTTTCACATGCAGGCTGTGGCTGCCCAGTATCCTGAAAGGAATTACTGGGATTGCTTCACACTGTTGTGACCACTGTCTTGCCCCTACTTTGCAAAACCCCGCATTTTTGCGAAGGGCCTTTTTTGGGAGAGCTCACTCACCGATCGTGACTGAGCTGAATTAGCCCCGTGCCCTCCAGCTGCTGCCCCAGCTAGAGCGTGGTGGTGTCCCCCATGCCTCTTGTGTCACGCTGTAGGGCACCAGAGCCCGCCCTCCTCTCCCGAGCAAAGGCGACGTCTCATAGCCCCAGCTGAGTCCCCAGTTGGTGCCTGTCCCTGAGACAGAAATGGTTGCATTAGCGGGGCAAAATGTGCCCTGTGTGGTGTAACGCCGGTGGGTGGTCTCATGCCAGATGCTCTTGCACAAGTTTGTTGATATGTATTAACTGAAATAGCTTTGTTACTGGAGACCTTTTCGCTTCTCCAGAAAAAGAAAGTGGCTTGAGTCAGAAATAGCAAGGATTTTTAAGATAAGGGCAAGTGCCTGATGGCAGAAATTGCTCGATGACTACCTGGAACTTGCAGTCGTAATTTCACTAATATGATTTATACTTGCAGATCTAAGGCAACTTTTCCATCTCTTTCCTCACCCCCCTGCTCCTCTCCATCCCCTCCCAGGGATCAAGATCTCTCCTATTCCTACATGTTCAGTTGGGAACTTCACTCCCAGAGCGAACAGTGGGCGAACCTAGATTCCTGACGAATTTTTAGCAGATTTTCATAGTGCACTCTGGTATTTCCCAACTGTCTGATTTGTATAATGGTGTGTTCAATCTATCTACTTGGCACTCATAAAAAATTAGATTCAAATCTCTTATCTTTAGATGGGTTTTGGCTAAAGGAACAAAGTACCCGTGAATGGCAAATATAGCCAGAAGTGAGATTTAGGACTCGGGAACTGCGCCCTCCCTTCTGCTTTTGCTTTTTTTTACCTTAGGGCAGCTCCACATTTATTGGGATCAAATTTCCTAGTACCTCTCAGTCAAAATCAGCCTGAACTTGTATTGTAAAAAGATCAGATATATGCTTCATCAAACTGTTTTCCAATGCAGCCTTGTTTCCCATTGTCTTAGAGAAACCCAGTTCAGAAATGGCAAGTAAACATCCCAGATTAATCATCCTGTTTGGTTTTCTCCATTCCTTATGTCTTCCTCCTTGGGGAGGCAACATTCAGCTTTTTTTCATGTGAATCAGTTAGCCTGATGCAGAAGGTCTGCATAGGGTTTATTGGAGGAAAAAGTTTTTCAGTCAAAGACAGCTTAAATCAGTTCGGAAAATTACCATCTATATTGTTTTTGAAAACTGCAATTATCTTTTTACTCTGTGCAGCCCCTCTGACAAGTCTAGCAGCATCACAATGTCCAGGATCAATATTACTGGGGATCCTATTAGACAAATAAACCAGAAGTGCTCAGGCTCTGGTCAAAAGATGTGTGAAAATGCAGGTTCCCTTGGCACTTGTAACCAGGCAGAACTTCTTCACTTGCAAACGCTCCAGTCATACACTCTAGGAAGCAGGGCACTAAAGGTATGTGTGTGAGTGCAGAGGAAATATTTTTGGGTGACTTTGGCAGTGGCTGTGGTCACAGTGAGTTACACCATCTTCCTCTCACCAAGCTGCGGTTTTATTCATAAGTAGCAGGAAGCCAAGCTCTCTATGCAGGTCTCCTTGCTAGACCTTTTTTGCCCTTAAAGCAGTACCATCATGCAGAGTTTTATGATTCAGGTATATTAAATTTCTTAGAGATATGTCTCTTTCAGCTAAATACTTGGAATTAGGGGGAAGGTAAAGGGAAGTATAAGGGGGTTTGTTGAAGCATTCAAAAACTGCCTTGACCAAAAAACTTTCTCCTGAGTCTTTGAGAGTCTAACACTCCCTTATCCTTTCCCTTCCACACCCTGCCTTCCACACACACTTCTCCCTTTATCTGCATTTCTCCTGTCTTTCCAAGAATCACCAGAAGAAATGCAGATAGGTGTGTCATGCAAATTAAATTTTTAGTGCAGCTTTCCACCCCCTTCCCATTGTTGCTAGAGAGATCTCTTATCATGGGACTTGAATTTTTGAATGCCAAAAGCTGTTGCCCTGAAAAGCTGCCTTATTTAGGGTATCTTTATTTTTCTTTATTAAAACCAAATATTTCTTTGAGTCCCTTAATGCTGGCGTCATAGCACTCACTACAGCACCAATTGTTATTGCATATTTTCTAATAAGTGGGTTTTTTTTTTTAACTATAGTTAGGTCATGCTGGTGGGCCAATCTTGTGATATTAAACTGTGATAATACTTGTTCCTATCTAATTACTCCCAAAGCTTTCCAATGTGTCGATAAGGTGAAAAATAAGAGGGAGGAGGAGTTATTGTTGTTATTAGTCCTTTGTAGTATGGCTTTCACATGTGTTAAATGAGCTATTGGGGGAAAAGGCCTGGAATCAATTTTGGGAACTTCTTCCGGCTTTTATGATGTGCTTGTCAGCTTGCCTGCAAATGTTATCACTTCGTCCCTATAAGCAAGCTGGCATGCTTGTGAAAAAGCTAAAAAAAATACCCCACCAAAACTATAAATTTACGTCAGGCTTAAATTTGTGGGTTTTTTTGGTCGCTTTCACTGGCAGTTAAAAACAAATTCATTAGTCTGGCTTAGCAGATGTTCGCTGCTAATTCTGAAGAATATCGCTTGTTCCCCTGCTGATGAAGTTGGGAAGGGACAAGAATACACATTTACTCCTTGGCTGGGTGAGCACGCTGCTTTTCTGGCTGGTGTTGCGGCCTACTCTCCTCATTTGCTGCCTTGCTACACATTGGCCATTTGTCTGCACTTGCTGGACTTGTGGAGCCTTGGCTTGAGTTACGGTACTGGTTGAGCTCCCAGATCTCCAGGCAGTCCAGGCATCCCTCGCTGCCACTGGTCCAGTGACTGCCCATGCCATGTGTGTACAGGAGCTCTGCAGTTTTGGGAAAATGCTCTCTTCACAGGGCATGGTCTGCACACATGCCGGTGTTGGATACCTCAGCCTGAAATACAGGGGATGAAGATTCAATGAATTTTCAGCATTGACAGAGTTCGAGTTATTGGTTGTTGGTTCGTTGGCACAGTGCTTTTGGACCTGTGTGCACCCTGTGCAATGGTTCACAAGAAGCTTCATCTTTATGGATGCCAGGGGTTTTGCTGTGGTTTTATGAGCAGTTGTTAACAATCCATCTTCCCTATTGGTGGCTGTGTGGGAGGCTTCTTAAATTAGGACTTCCTCTGGCTGCTGAAATTCTTACAGCCATCTGGCTGCTGCTGTTCCATTAATAGCACCTTGAGATACTACACGTTTGTAGGGTAAGGGACACATTTCCATGGTTTGGTTTCTCCTGCTGTTCTGGTTCTTCAACACTTTCCCTTCCCATGAGTAACTTCAGGGCCAGCTTGTCTCCAGCACCTCCGTTTCCTCGTGATTCCCAATTTTCACATCTTCTGCAGAAGTAAAGACAAAAGCCAGGAGGCTTGTTGCCAGATGGTGCAAAATTCCAGTTATGCTGGGAAATGGATGCTCTCCCTTGGCAAATAAATCACCCTCATACAATGTGTTCATCGATTTGAGGTTTGTTGGACATGTGGATCATATGCTGATGGATCTGCATGTGTGCATGCCAGTTGTTCATCAGTGGAAGACCTGATGGTTTGCAGCTGCTGAAACCAGCAGGATACCTTTGCAGAGAAGGACTAGTCAGGCTGGTTGCCACCTACCCAGTTTCCAGCCTTAAAAGCCTTCAATCTTGATTGCATATTGATGTTCCTTAGGAAAGCGATAGGAAGCAGCAGAGGCAGAAAAGATTTTAGTGTGCAAATTTTGGAAGACCATTTGCATCTGAAAGATCATCTGCACAGGCTCAGGACTCGCAGGTTTTCTGCTGGTGAAAGCTGGTGTTGTACTAAGGAAAAAAAAAAAAGAAAGGAAAAAAAGAAAGATTGTCTGGATTGTTCCTCAGAACTTGAGTATCTGAGATTATCCTGTTTAGGGTGGTCCTGGACCCTGTTTACTTGGTTTCTGCCAAAATGTAAGTTCACAGAGACATAAGACTGAAACAAAAGGCTGTTGCTGCAAGCTGTGTGGATTCCCCCATGGTCTACTGATTTCCTCTTGGAGTAGTAAAGGAATTACTTTTCTACATCTACTTTGAAACGGACCTTAATTGCTATAATCTCAACACTGCTGCAGTGTAAATCAGGGAGTAAGAGCTGGAATACTTTGGGATAGGAAAAGCTACTCGATAATTCGGTGGTAGGCTGAACTGTATGGTTTCTGTAGCCAGCTAGAAAAACTTGATTCTGCCAGTCCGGTGCTAGATGAGGACTGACAATTACTGTTTGCCCTCTTTTTTTTCCACTTGGTGTTGCTATACAGGAACAGCTCCAAATTTGGCACTTGTTATTCTGTCATCAAACTAAATATTCATTGTGGCTTCTTTCTTTTTTCCATCTGTGGTTCTGCCAGTTACCTTCAGGCATAATATTTGCATGTAAATTATTTGGTTATAGGAGGAAGGAAGGAGAAAAAAACCCCAAAACTGTTAGGATTTGTCTGTAGGGGTCTTCTTAGCGCAAAGGCCACATGAAGTCCTGGTTCAGGAGGGGCAGGCAGGTCCTGGCGTGGTGCCCTGGTCCCTCTGACCAGCTCTTAAGATGCCTTCAACATCTCAGCAGTACTTGTCTTTCTTGCCTGATAAAGGCTGGAGACTGATTCAGACAATCTAATTTCTGCCTTTGGTCTTCACCATCTTAAAAAGAGGGTTTAAGGAAGAGATTTATATAAATATGTTTTAATGTCCACATGACTCATAATGTCCCACAGTGCAGATGCTGGATTAACAGGGTAGGAGAACTTTCTAAAAATGCAATTTGCTTTTAATAAACTTTTAATACTCTTCTTTTTTTTTTTTTTTTAGTCTCAAACAGGCGCTGTTCTAAAGATGAGAGAATACCAAAGCAAGCAGCTCTTAAGGGGAGTTCTTTTTCTGAGGTTTGCTTTGTCAGTGTTAACACAGTCCATTTTGGCAAAGAAGAAAGTTTAATACCTCTGTTTTGATATGACTACTTCAATTAACCTCATCCCTACCCCGGAGTTGAGATTTTGCTGCCAGGAACTGCTTGTTGATATGGAAGTGGTCATTGATATGGGTCAGTGGTCTGTTTTATTTCTCTGTGGTCTTGGCAGTTGCAGAGACATCTTGACAGATTTTCTGAGAGTCTCTTGAACATCAGTATTTAAAAAAAATTACAGAATTGCCTTAAATTCTTCATAATATCAACTGAGTGTGAGGATATCTCTGTACATGGAAGTTATTGCAGATTAAGGAGAAATATATTTACAAGGACAACAATTACGTTAAAATAGCTTCATATCTGGAAATATTTATTACAGGATAAATCTGCTTTGTTTTTCTGCTTTAGCTTAATCCACTTGCAAAATAGACAGGCTTATTTCTTCCGAATACGTTGGGATGCAGGCAGAACCTTCAGCCTGGGAGAAGCGTCTCTCAGACTTTGGCTCGATAAAGCAGCACTTAGGGACCAGAGGCTGGTTTCTTTGAACGCAAAGGGGAATTAACAGCTAGTGCTTGGTCAGGGGATTTCATTAGCACCGGGGCTGTGCAGTTCTCATGTCCCATGGTGAGATCACTGGCGTTACACCTCTGTAATGGAGATCGGTAT
Organism: Hypotaenidia okinawae; assembly: GCA_027925045.1. Classification (NCBI taxonomy): domain Eukaryota; kingdom Metazoa; phylum Chordata; class Aves; order Gruiformes; family Rallidae; genus Hypotaenidia; species Hypotaenidia okinawae. Next base: position 140,992,617 of record BSDF01000001.1, read on the forward strand.
CTACCTGCTTACCAGAAGCAGAGAGAGCTGGGATCTTTTAAATAAGGCTCGAGAAGCACCAGAAGGAACCTACCCTGCTTGGCAAAGCTGCTGGGTCTCCACTGCCCCCTGCCCTGGGGGGTCCCAGCCTGCAGCCATGCTCTGATCAACTTCTCACACAAAATAAACCAGTATCTGATGGAAAACCAGGTCTGCTTTGACTGTTTGATGGTGGGTTTCATCATGGAAGAAGTGTTTTTACATTGAAAAGTTGTGTGTTTGGCTGACTCTGCCTGACAATGCAGTTGTTGTTAGGAGCAGGGCACCAATAAACTCAGGCCACAGGAGTGGACACCAGCTTACACATGCTGTCTGGGTTTGGTCTTGACCACTTTTACTGATGTAAAAACTAGTAGTGTCTCATTTTCATGGAGATTCGTTTTACATTAAGGTATCTGTATTGATGGAAACAGTACCCATTTTCTGCAGATTAACAGGATGGCTAATAAAAATCAAAATTAAGAATTGAGGGGGGTTATTTTTCAGGGTTGTTTTGTTTTGGTGTCCCCCTGCTCACTTATACTGAATAGATGCAGTGTTGTGTCTATTCAACACCATGCCCTGTGGAAGCTGTATACTGTACCTGCTGTAAATAAACCAATTACTGACCATTTATCTACATGTGTGCAGTCCTCATTTCTCCTTCCCTGGGTGCTTTCTTAGGTCTCTGAAGCTAACCGCTGCGAGCAGGCCTGTTTTAAAGTGCTAATATAGGGTCTCACTGAATGCATCTTTGCAGTGGAGTCTGTCCATCTGTCATGCTCTTCATTGCTCATTGGTAATGTACCTGATGTGAGTGGCAGTTGTGACTAAAAATTGTCCTTTTCTTTGCAGCCCTCATAGACAGGGTAGGACTGGGCATTTTCTTTCATTGTCCTCTGATAAGCACCATTTCATTGCAGCGATGCCTGCTGTCACTTTGCTGTTCTGACTTCCCATTTTTCCTTCATGTTATTGTTCCTTCCCCATTCCTGGTGGTTTTTCTTTTTTTTTTTTTTTTCTTTCTTCCATTTCTTTTTCTTCTAAGTGAATTAATTTTGCACTAAAATGTAATTTCTTGCTCAATAGGTGGATATAGCAGTGCAGCAGTGGAAATGAAGGACAGCACTTGTATGCAATGTGTGAAATCCATATGTCAGGTTGGCAATACGGTGGGAGGAGAGGAAGCAAGAGTAGGCAGAAAAGGAGGAGCAGGTACTCAGGCCTAAAGGATAACAGTTTCTTTTGAGGAAATTCCATTTGTTGGTGTTGGGAGTATGTATTTTCAGCTATAGTGTGGTAGACAGAAATGCAAATGACTGAAATTTAACTTTTTTTTTCTGGCATCTATACTCAAACCCCCCAGGTGAGGTGGGATGAAAGGTGAGTGGGGAAGGAGAGCTCCAGGAAGGAAGCAAGCCTCACATTTGTGCAAGTGTCAAGTGTCAGCAGAACCTTCAGTGTAGTTTATGACTGGATTAACTACACTTTATAAGAAAATTACATAGTGGACATCAGCTCACGTTTCTGCCTTCTAGGTGACATTTTCTTTACAAGTACATGTGCAGTTGCCAGATGCAAAATTCACATATGTAACTATAGTGGCCAGAAACATCCCTTCCTGCTGTTCCACCAAGGCAATGCCAGTGGGGCCTGTAGGGATGTAAAGCTGTTTGAGCCCTCAGGACAGGCCTCAGAATGGCTCTTGCAGTGTGGACTCAACTGAACAAAGTGGGATTTGCTTTCCAAGAGTTCATCATTCAGAGTCCTGAACTTTTTGAGCTGACAGAAGCTCAAGCAGCCATTTATTTTTTATTTGTCTGCCATCTTGCAAAGAGTTTTGCCCTGTTCCTAGTTAAGAGACCTGTCTCCTCTCCGCACACCTTTAGTACAAAGGCAATGTGTTTGTGTTTTCATGTGCTCTAAAATATTGAACAGTGGGCACATCATGGTTCCCATTTTTATGGGCACAGATGATTCAGGCAGGGATTTTTGCACCACATGGCTAAAAGGAATTGAGATTTTATGTCCTTGCCAAATTTCCAGTGTATCCGGTCATGCTGAGGCACAAGGGCTGTTCACGTAGAAGTGACAATGACTCCTTTCACACTAAGAACATCTAATTTTCTTCCTTTTTAAAAATCTTTATTTCTTGTCTGCAGTTTCGAAAACTGCAAAAACTTTTTTTAAAAAAAACCTTTTTTTTTCCTATTTCATTGATGGGGAACAGACCAGGAAAGCATAATCTGAAAAGACCAAGTCTGGTAATAAGCAATTAAAAACTACTACCCTGAGTGGACAATTTACCCAAGTATTTAGTGTCCCAAGTGTCAGGTCTAGCTTTAATTTCTAGGCTTAACTTTTGAAAAACATATGGAAATTTTACTTAGAGTTTGTTACAAAAAATATTTTTTGTGGATTGCTTTTAACTAAACTGAACCCCTTTAAGAAAGCTCTCGGCAAAGCTTTATTTAGTACAAGTTTATTGTATTTTATGGCACCTACACGCATGGCTGTCACTGTAATGGGAATTAATTTTCAAATACTTGCAAACAATTCTCACTCTGCGTGGATGGGAAGAATCGCGTCATTGCATGAAGAGAATAGAAATTCATATTGAATTGTGCCGGAAAGAACTATGTATTTCAGAAAAGGTGAAATCTGGGTCCTTTCTGAAGTTGCTGTGAAGAAAGCAGCTTGTATCAGCACTAGTTCTGTGTTTCAGAACCATATAAAAGATGAGCTTGTGTTGTACAACAAAGTAATCCCCTAAAGACCTAGAAATCAAAATGGAATGTCCTTTGATAGATGAAAGTTGGCATCATTTTAACATTTATTAGCTGAAACATTGCCTATGGACAGTGCACCGTAGCAAAACGAAATACTCAGCGCCGTTTTCCCTGCACAAATACCCAGCAGCTGCTTCTAAAGAGCAAACAGAAATTCACCTCTGTCTCCTGAAAACCACACAGTGCTTTGCATGAAAGATTAGCCACCTCATCAAAAAATCAAAATATTTGATATTTGACCTAACTCATACTTCCCCCTAAGTAGTTAGCTTAAAATGCCTTTGCTCTGCTTTGGCTGGAGGGCTTTCAACATCTTGGGGGGATGCATTGGGTAGCCTATGGCGGGTGTGAGAGCTCATGGATGGGATAGTGGCCATGCCACAGTGGCCATCTCAGCCACTTTTTGGCTCGGTGTGCCTCAAGTTGAAGGGCTGCCTGGGGACTTGGGAGACATAGGCTGTCAGTCTAAGCAGCCCTGGCAGTGGGCTTTGGGGGTGTTCCTTACCTGCATTGCCCTGGGTTAATGAGTGCTTGTTGGGGCAGAGGCTTCTGTAGGAGAGCGTTGGGGTGAGTGGCAGAAGTGTGTGTGGGGTTATATGCAAAAAATTGCCCCCTCCTTCCTTTGGGGGCCAGGACCCTGTGATTTTCAGCAGGGAGAGCTCTCTGTTACGCAGGTAAGTCAGTTTGACTGGCTCCTGCCCTCGAGATGTGTAGTCTTTGTGCTCTTAGCCATCTCCCCCATCTTACTGTCGTTCACCATTCAAGAAGTTTGTGGGAAATCATGCTGACACTGGAATTTTTTCCCCCTGTGCACATGGAGCAAACCACTCCTGAGCTGGCCTGTAACAACTGTCACCTTGCTCTGTAATGGAGTTAAGGTGAAAAATTTAAAGGGCAGATTGCTACAGGATTGCAAAATGCATGCATAAGAAACTTTCTGAACTGGGTGTTTGGCTTTGTGTTGTCAGCTTCAGTCTAGTGAGGATTACTCTTCAGTAAATAATGGTGGATGTTCCAAGAGTTTTATTTCTATTCTGTTTGCTTCTGAGATTGTTTACTGATTGGGCTTGAGTGGTCTGTTAAGTGTACACCTCTTTCATATACATCTTAACTTTGTAATCGTGTTAGTATGGTGAACTAACCTTGCCTTATTTCTTTTTCTTCATATAGTTTTCCCTACACAAAATGGAAAGGTTGCTATAGTGACTGGAGGTGCTAAAGGAATTGGGTACCAAACTGTGAAGCATTTGGCAAGACTTGGCATGCATGTTATAATAGGTAAAGTCATTATTTTCTTAATATATTTTTTGTAACAGAAAGCTTTTGGTTTTTTTTAAGGAGTATTTTCATTCCAGTACCAGTAAGTATATGACAGGGGAGGAAAGAAGAGGGGAGGAGCCAGGATTTGGCTGGTAGTTAGCATGAGAAAACTGTAGTTTGTGTTTTGCTTTGCAAGATTTTGAAGAAAGGTAAATTTAGATTTTTTTAATGCAAAACTTGGAAGGCTTGGACACCTTATGTAAGAAGTAAAGAATAAGGTAATGGGAAAGACTTAAAAATATAAGTATTACAAAAATGTTTTATTATCCTTTTACTGAGGATGGGCTATGCTTCAACTTCAGGGTGTGCATGTTCATAAACAGGAAAGCAAATTCCTTGCAGAAATATTCCAGTGTGTGGTGGGGGTTAATTTGTGTTAGAGAGGCAAAAGAAGCCCTCATAATTTCAGCCATGTAAAAATTGCATATTTACTTCTTTCTTTGTTGCTGTAGGTGGCTTTTGTAGGCAAGACAAGAAGGTAAATACCCTGAGAGATTCATTCATGTCAGTCTAAGGTGGGCTGGAAAACTCACCTTCTGGAGGTGCCTGTTTCTCTCCACTGATAATATAGGGTTTATAAGGTGACTGTGTTAGATCAAGATGTATTTAGACATCTGAAGTTAGGATAGGTGAATTTCTGTAGGAACTCCAAAAATGTCCCTAGTGCAGAATTTCTTCTCCCTACTACAGGCAGTATTGGTGAGACTTTCCCCCCCCCATATTCTAAAGCTTTCTGTACTGTATATATATACTAATACATCTACTAAATCAGTATGTAACATCATGAATGCTTATGTTTAAAATGCTACATTTTGCTCCCTTCATATTTCTTTCACTAGATTTTTACCCAAAACACCACAACTTTCACACCACAAGTTCACTGAAGGTTGGTATCTCATAATACACTGATAAGGCTGTGATGCCATCTTGTTTAGCTTTTATACAGAATGTGGTCTCTCTCTAAGGTTTTTTTGTACACTTCTTTTGAGAAAAAAACCCTGAAAACCAAAACCCACAAGCACACCAAACAGGAGCACAGTAGCCATGTAGTGGAGTTGCCCTGAAATCGTAAGGGTGTAATGAGGATACCCCTTACTCATGCATGTTTTAATAGATGTGTCAAACCCAACAGTCTGAAAAAATGCAAACATGCTGCTGTCTGTAGCCAGATGCTAGATGCAGCTAATGAATCCAGCATTAATATTTCACTAAAGAGGTCTCTTTCCATGTTTAAGGTGAACTGCACAAACAGTCAGTGGGAAAACAAAAAGGCCGGTTTTCTTCTCTTTGCATAGGGTCATGGAAGCATAGAACATTGCTACTTTTCTTTTAGTTTGTAGCATTTAAAGTTTAGGGTATTTCATGTAACAATATTCAGTGTGAAAACTTTGGGAAAGGGAAGGTGATACATAATTAAAGAATCTCTAAGTAACCTGATTTTTTCAACTCAGTCTCACTCTCATGGATCCATTTACTCACACCCATGCTCTCATGAGCACCAAGGTGGGAGCGCTCAAGGAGTCTGGTGAGCATTGCTTGTGCAGTGTGGGACAAGGTATGCCAGCTACTGAGTCCTTTTCCTGTCTCTATCCCCTTTTATACCAAGCATGACGTCATAGTATGGAATACCCACTTTGGTTAGTTTAGGTCACCTGTCCTGGCTGTGTCCCCTCCCAGCTTCCTGGGTGCCCTCTGCCTTCTCCTTAGCAGGGCAGCATGAGAAACTGAAAAGTCCTTGACTACTTGGTAGCAACTAAAACATCAGTGTGCTATCAGCACTGCTGTCACCCTGACTCACAAATACGGTGCTGCTCCAGCTGCTAGGAATAAAATTAACTCTATCCCAGCTGAACCCAGGACATTGGTTCATGGACAGATCTTTTATTCCCTTTAGGAGTCATCAGCCTTTAATATATTTTGTTTTGTCTGTATATAGGCTGCGTCATGCATTGGAAAAGTAATGGCATGGGTGCTATGCCACAGCAGTGATACTATCCTCCCCGTGCCAAAGTGCCAGGTCAGCTGGCGGCAAGTCCCCTGTGCTGTGGCCTTGATGTAAACAACTGTAATGGGAACTGGTGTCCTGGAAACACGTCCTTTATTTTCAATAAATTTTCAGTTTCTTTTAACACTTTGCTCCGCTCTTTCTTCTGGTGCTTACAGGCACACACGTTTCCATTCACTCTTCATTCGAGCCAACCTTAATATTTGCATTACGAATCTCTACAAATGTAAATTAATGAAATTAATTATAGGAAGCATTTGATGAGTAAGATTTCCAGCTGATTCAATTCTTTCAGGCAGACTCTGACCTAAACACTGAGCCCGGTGTGTCACAGCCATCTTCCTTGCTGATGAAATTCTTCAGAGCAAAGCAGAACAATCAGTAGAATGGACAAGTCTCAGGCTTTGTTCTAGCTGCAGGATTAAACCAGTCTCAAAAGCACACTAAAAGCAATGACCTTCCATCCTCATTGCTAACTGTTGGCCCCAAGTGTCCAGACTATGCTTAAAATACCCGCTGGCACATGGGTGTGCGTTAGCCCATTCAGCTTCAGGACACACAAGCAGAGATCTGTGCCTTGGATCAGGCAGCAAGCGTGCTCAAGCTTTCCACTCTAGCAATGTTTTCACCCCGTGTTTGTCTACAGGCACGTGAAAAAAGTGTGGATGTTGGGTGGATTTGGGCTTGCAGGGGAGACTGTTGTGCAGCTCACAGTCAGTGCTGCCCACTGGCTGAACTCTTCTTTCCCATTACAGGGAGTAAGTGATGAGAGTATTTAGCAATAAAGAATGATACCCCTGCAGCGGGCAAATGAGACAAACCTGAATGTCTGATGTGGAGATGATTCATCATTTGTGGTGGCTGTGATTTTGACTCCATTTGACATTTTAGCGGAGTAAATGTTTGAAGTAACTTTACTTCTAGATCAAATCTACCGGCGAAATGAGCAAGACGAGTAAGTAGAGAGCACGTTACCGTGTGGAACATGAGTAGTTGCTGCATGAAAAGGCAGCATGCCCATGTAGAGGATTGTCAGCAAGCAGTTGCACAGTGTTTTTACAGCTTCTCCCTTTCCCGTCCTAGCACTGGTGCCCAAGACTCCTTTCTCCCACACATAGTTACCCTCTGCAGATGCTGCTTGCCTTCCCCTCGGCCTCTCACTGGGAAAAAAGACTCTGTGAATGCAGAAATGATGAAAGTAAATTTCTACAGGTTTTTTGATAGATTTAATCAAGGTGATTTTGTCAGGCTGCCGTAGCATTACTCACAGTAGCAGGACCTTTACTTCAGGAAAGTCTCAGAACAGACAGCTAGAACCCTTGGCAGAGGACCCATGGCAGAGCCAACCTGCACTGGGAGCGCCTGGTCCCTCCTATGCAATTTAGTACTTGATAAAGAAGCTTGCAGAGCTTCACTTCCAGAGAGAGAAGGTAAATGACACACTGTTCTTCATACCTACTGACTGGTGACCGATATTGAGGATGGAGTTTTGCGTGCACCCTCAAATAAGTATGATCTTAACAATAAGGACATTAAAAACCAAGACACCTTGGGTTTTTTTATGGGCTCCTAGCTTTATTCATTCCTGGTTGGCCACGGTTCTGTGGGTCTGCATTTTGACTGATTAGAAGCACAAACTCTTCATATTCCTTCCATCCTTCATCACTTAAATTTAAGAGGGTTTTGTGAATGCACTGACATTAAAAAAAGAGTGCTTTGATTTTTTTTCCCCATATGTTAATAAAAGAAGGTTGGGAAAAAATATATAATATGTAGAAGCTTTGATAATTCTCATCCATGGTGAATGAAAATCTAAATATTTCCATCTTGACAATGTTACACGTATGCTGCTTTGTATAAAATGACAGGTTCAGAACAGTGTAATCAATCTCGGGTGTCTGAGTATAGGAGTGTCATGATTTTCTAAGGCAGGCTCACATTCTAAAGGAAACAGTCTCTTTATATTTATTTATATGTGTATATATATATATATTCAAGTGACTTATTTAAGCCATGTAAATTTGGCATAAATAAATACACTTCCATCATCACTCTGGACACTTCCGTGTGACCTCTCTAAGCCCTGCAGGAGACAGACCAAGCAAGAGATATTTCTGTCATTCACATTAGTTTTCAGTTTTCAAGCTGAACTCTCTGCATTATAAATCAGACAATTCTTACATTATAAAATACTACAAAGCGACTTTTGAAGGATAATTAAATACTATTAAGATGGTACCATTGTTAATTTCCAAAGGCAGTTTGATTTAATTTCAATTACTGAAAATTTATATTGGGTACTGTAATAGTCCTTTTTCACTATATAGAGAGGTATGAAATGCTTAGGTTTCGTATTTTTCTAGAAAAGTATTTATCTTCCTAATTTTAGTCAGGTTTTGTTAGGCCTGAATGAGTTGTAGAGTTAGTCAGGAAGTGTCAAAGTGTTACCAGCCTTTTAAAAGTGGGTGATGGTTTCCTTCTTCTGGTATGAACACCGAGAAAATGCATGGCAATTGCCTTATAATTGTCATTCAGTTCAGTTTTTAACATATCAGTACACTGTAATCAGAGTTATGAGAAACTACTTACCTTCAGCACTGTTATTTATACACTACGCACATACACACAGCCTTTCACATTTTTGTTGAACACTTTAATTCTTAATTTCTCTTTGAAGACTGCCACTGTCCTTGCTTTAAAAATACTCCTTACTTTAAAAAAAAAATTGTTTATGTTTCTTCATTTTGAACATGCTTGCTGTGAAATTTGTGGGCCTCTTTTATAGTTGGCAGTGATTTAAGACTACTTATTTATGAACAAACACATTACAAAATTCCTTTGGACATTGGAAACTATTATTAGTATGAATACAAACCTCTGAAAGGACACTTAGAGCATAACAATTCTCTTTTGGGCAGTAATCTCAAGTAGAAATGTAACTCAATCAGCTGTGAAGGTGTTTTGCATAGTAAAATACTTTGATTAACAGAGCTCAGCCATCATGTGGATGAGAGAGATTTGGGTCAATATGGTTTGTTTGGATTTCTAGAAATCTTAAAGCAAAAGTCTAAAGGCTGTTAAGGACACTACACAGCCCAAAGGATAAGCACAAATGGCAAAGCATCCATGCAGTAATATTGCATGTTATAACAGAACATAAATGTTTATTTTCTTAGTTGAGAGGGTGTTACTGTTGGAGTTCAGCAGGGATATGAGTTAGATCCCATGCTTTCAACGTATAATTTTAGAGGAGGAGCTAATAGTGACGTGATGAGTCTTTCAAATTGCATTGAATTATTCAAGGTAATAAAGACCATGAAGGTGTGTGAATAATACCAGGAACACCATGAGAAACTGAATGTTAAACGGCCTGTGCAACTCAATGTCAGCCAATATGGGGAAAAATCTTAACTCTGGAAAAAGAAATGATGGGTTCTGTGTTGGCCATAATCACTTTGGACTAAACCAAAACACAGTTGGTGTCTCCATCCTTGGAAATACCAAAAGCCTGACCCTAGATGGCCATGGGCAACCAGCTGTAGCAGTGAGTAGACAGTCTCTAGAGGTACCTTTGGCCTCAGCTCTTCTGTGAGCTTGTGAAATTTTAACTATCACGAAGAACAGGGAAGAATCTCACAGCGCTGAATGACTGGGTTGTTGTTATGGTTTATACCCAATAGACAGCTAAAACCACTACCCAAGTGTTTGCTCACTCCCCACCTTCTGGTTGGATGAGGGAGAAAATTGGAAAAAAAATAGATAAAAGTCATGGGCTGAGATAGACAGTTTAATATGAAAAAAAAGAAAGATAGTAATAATAATAATAATAATAACAACAACAATGTAAAAAACAAGTGATACACATCACAACTGCTCACCACCCATAGACCACTGATACCCAGCTAGTTTCCATATTGTGGTCTAAACCCCCAGCCTGCTTTCCCCAAGTTATATACACAGCATGACATCGTGATATGGAATATCCCTTTGTCCAGTTAGGGTCAGCTGTCCCGACTGTATCCCCTCCCAGCTTCTTGGGCACATCCAGCCTCCCTGCTGGTGGTGCAAGAAGCTGAAATGTATTTGACTTAGAGTAAACACTGCTTAGCAACAACAAAAAAAATCAGCCTGTTATCAACATTATTTTCACCCTAAATCCAAAACACACCATTGTAACAGCTAGGGGGAAGAAAATTAACTCTATCCCAGCCAAAACCCAGACAGATATGAAGGGGCAGATGAATACTGAGTGTTAATAAATGGAAGTACTTCATATGAGAAAAAAACCCCACACCTGCATGTTTACAAGGCTGGATTCTAAATTAACTATTAGCACTCAAAAAATAACTAAGTTTGTGATTTACTGTAGAAAGCTCTCTGCAGAACAATATTCAATGCCCGTCAAAAAGGCAAAATCTTATTACTTATCAGGAAAGAAGATGAAAACATGACAGGAAGCATCCCTCTCCCATTGTAGAAATTATTGCTTCATCCTGTCGTGAACACTCAAAAGGACTCTGGTGAAACTGGAAAGAGGGATGGTGAGGAGGATGAGATGGCTCTTTGCTAATGAACAAAGGTTCTTATGCTTGCAAGCGGATGACTGAGCTACGATGTCATGCAATTATGAGTGGTACAGAGAAAGTGAATGAGAAGTGATTATTCTCTGTTTTATTGTACACAAAGTAGAGAACATCCAACAAAATAAAAAAAAACCCAACAACAAACCACCACTGAAGCACAACCTTTTTAATGTAATTAAGTGTGTCACTAAATCACAGAGCTGCTTGCCCCAGAACCCTTTGGCAGCCAAGCACTTGAACTGACAGTGCAATTAGAGGTAGGAAGTAGGTTCATGGAGAGGCTAGGTGCGAGATTCGGGAAATCTCTGAGACTGCTTGCTGCTGAGAGGGTGTATCGAGAAACATCATTCCTAGACTTAATGCTGTCACTTAAACATTTCCCTTAAGCACCTGCTACAAATTAATGTCGGTATCAGGGCACGTGTCTGGATCTGTCTTTGGTTTAATAGACAGGGCCATTCTTAACTTCTCATTGGAACAGCTGGGTTGCTGAAGCCTAGGGCAAGAATGATGATTTCTTTTCTATTTGCAAACCGACATCCTCCTCCTTACTCAGTTTTGCTTCTTTTCTCAAAGGAACACTTACGATGATATTTTTGCCTTTCATGTCAGGAAGGCATGTATTTAATTCTGACTGCTGTATGATGAACTGGATGACAAAGACGTGTGGTACCTCTAGACAAAAGGAAGCTGTGTATCATTTTCTCAATGTTTGTTTGTTTGGTTTATATACCAGGTCACATCCTTATGCCTGGCTTTATTGAATAACAAGTTCACAACTTGGGAGTTTTATGGGTGAGACCCAAGATCTATATTCCTGTTTCCTAAATAAGATTTATTTTCTTTTTATTGATGACATTATTGATTTCTTTTAAAAAAACATCATTTTGTACCGAGCTCAAATTTCACATCCTCTCAGCTTTGTAGGGGCAGTCATTCCCCTCTCTTAAGCACATGCTATTTTTTGTGCAGTGCTTTGCAGACTGACAAAATCACAATCACCATAAAACCAGTTGATAGAAACTTTGTTTTCCTCTTGAGGCTTTGGATGCCCTCACAAACCCTGTCTTCAGGCCAGCGTTCCAGTGAAATCAGTTCCCCTTCAACTGTAAGGAGGGTTACGATACTCTGAGAAGGCACCTTAATTCAAATTTCCAGTTGGAATCTTTTATATTCTGTGGCACAAAGACACCCAGCCATCACCCTCAGCAGCTCCTTAGTCAGACAGTATACGTCCATACAGAATTTATTACCATACCACAACGCTGCTCCCAACAACACACGTATGCATTAGAGTTTATGGGCACTGCTTCTAGACTTGGGTTACCTGGAGTGACCGGGCAGAGTGGCGAGGGCCATTGCGTAGGCTGTGAACCCTGGAAAGTTGTTCATCGTTCCAGGGATTACCTGATTCACAATTGCAACTAAATAAGTCAAGGGAAGAGTGTTTCTCTCAGGTGCATAGGTTCGCCAAGCACTGGTGAGTGAGGGGGTTGCACTTGCCACAGGCAGGGTTGTTTGGGGAGGGAGGGAGGTGATGTGCCAGCACACTGGACTGCTGCTGGGCAGCCCAGCCCTGCCACCCTCCCCAGGGTTTGCCACAGGCTGGGGGGTGCTTTGGTGCACAGGGCAGCTCTTGGGCTCCAGGCTGGAGGGGTTGGGTCTTTCTCTGGACCACCATGTTCTGGATTGTTTGCCTCTTCTTGGTGTTCATCTCAAGCGGTTTGTGTTTGGGGTTTTTTTGTGTTTTCTTGCCAAAAATCAGGAAATTCTCCCCCAGGTGACTTTGATAAGTGAGGGAGGCTTTTCAGATTTGTGGATTTATTCTCTCCAAGCAATCCTAAACTCTACAGGCTGGATCATTGTTCATAGACTATTTTAAATTTCTTTATAATGCCCTGCAGTGGATTCCCTTTAGATGCCAAGATTTCAAATCCCCATTTTTGCAAAACATGGAATTGGAAAAGATGTTGCTTTCTTATCAGGATCAGTTTTGTACATAAATTCTGAGTGTGTGTAGGAGTTACTCTTTTGAAGAGATTTTCAGATTCAGTGAAATAAAAAATATTGTATAAAGAATGCACATGGATGTAGGACCCCTTAACTCATGATAGTATGAATGTTTCCCAGCCAGGCTGCATTCCTATGGGCTGTGTTTTTGCCATCGTTATTCAGGCTGAGCAAGCCTCTTTCAGAATTTTATTGAAATCCCTGAAATAACTTTCAGAATTAGGATCTACTTAAAGTGATTAAGGTGACAGAACCTGATCTTTACAGTAAGATCCAAAGCCTGTTGTTGATGCTGATAAGAATTCTTCCATGGTGGCTTTAGATCCACATGGTTTGAGTTGTGGCATCTGTTAGATGAGTGTTGAAGAGGAGAGTAATGGGGTTTTTTTTTGACTAAAAGTTGTGTTTAAATCTGTTTCAAACCTTTTTCTTTTTTTTCAACATGAGCTTCAGTATTTTACTAAAAATCAGATCTTTTCATGCCAATAAAATGACATCTTATTTTACACAGGTGCACCCTTTCAGGTTTGAATTTATTTTTATGTTATAAGTTTTTTGTTAGATTTCATTGCTGTCAGCATTGTTATTGAGTCAGTCTCACCTGAATTTTTCACTCTTCTTTGGGGACTAAGTAGAAGAAAAACACCAGATAGAGCACGGAGCAGCTTGCATAAACAGTTCTTGAGACAACTATATCTACTTTGAGTTCCCAATAGGCACTTTAAATTTGCATGAAAAGCAAGATTATTACGGTTTTGGGTACTTTGATGATCTAAGCTCTCAAGACACCGAATCCCTTTTTCTCAAAGCTTTTGTTCAGATTCCCTCACAGCATAAAAAGCACAGTCTGCCTTTCCTTTCTCATCCTCCTCTCCCAGGCACTTGAATCCAGAGTAGGCAGATCTTACACTACTGTGCTTAAAATGGATAAATTCTGGCATGCCAAATGTATGAAAATGATAATGAATCATTGGCAAAAGGTCCAGCCAGAGGATTCTCCTGTCTAGCACTACAAATATGCTATTGAGGATCTAAGCCAGCTGAGTGTGGTAAGAATTTGACCCTCCTATAGTAGTAACCTGTCACCTCCTTTAGTTTAAAGTACACTTGAAGGGTCTGCCCTTTAGTGGCATGTCTTCATCAATACAAATTCCTTTTGTATTTTTCCTAACCTAAAGCAGATTGTGATGGCATGGTGACTTAAAAAAAAAAAGATATATTTTTAAATTTTGAATAATGAATATGGCACTTACATGAAAGCAGATTGTTCTTTTTCATGCCTACCACTCACTTTGCCCAGAGGGTCCCAGAAGTATGTACTAGCAGAGAAGCAGTGCAACACTGCAATGTCCCTTTCCTCTCCTACCCATCCTCAGCAAGGGGATGCTGATCTCCTTAAGCTGCCTCAGGAGGATAGATGACTGCCCTGGTCTTACGGTATCTTTCTGATATATGTGTCTTGGAACTTTTTGTAAAGCTCTTGGTCATTTGTTCAACCCCTTTATTCTTTCTTATGGGATTTTCTTTGCAAGAACTATCTCAAAAGCCTCTATTCTAGCGGCAGCTTTCGCTGAGGCTATTTCAATTTTGCAGTACTTCAGAATCAAACTCACTGTTCAATCAGGCTGGAAACAGATATTTGAAGTGACTGTTTAGCAAAATAATTATTTTTTCCCAGTGGTCTAGAGTGAAAAATATGCAAATATGAATAAAATGAGCTCATTTGGAAGGCACTGAGCTTTAATGAATAACCATTTATATAACAGCAAAATAAAGCAAATTAAAATTTGTTGTGAACACAAGCTCTTTTAAAAGAACAAATTAAGTGAACATACTGAGAGTTAAATCAAGGCACTGGAGGCTTTAATAAGCCTGTGCTCTGCGTGAGGAGCACTGAATGAGAGAGAAATCAAATACGACCTTCACAGAATTGGCACCGAAGTATTTTTGTTTCTAGTCTAATTCTATCTGACATAATAACACACTGAGTTTGGAATCTTGTGGTAGTACATCACTTGAGGTGAAGCGGTGAGGAAGACCGATCCCTTGCCCATAACCCCTGCACAGAGATTTCCCCAGAAATGGCAGTTTCACTGGAGGGTGTTTGTTGACTCTGCATCTACATCAGGCAATTAGCATCAAGCTGAATGTTTCTGTTCTGTGCAACCCGGGATGGTTTTAAGGCTGGGGGTGGGGAGGAAACGTGACACATGGGACCAGCATGAAGAAAATATTGCAAATGCCTGCTCTGTTTTTTTCTTTCCTTTTTTTCTTAGTCAGTTTGAGCAATATAATTCCAGAGTTAATGGAATTTATGGAGAACTGTTATAGACTGATATGACTCAAGGCTTTCTGTGAGAATTATTTTTTCTCCAGTTCCTGGAATGGTAGCTGTCTTTATGTTGGCTACATTTCTTCTTGCATATCATTAAAACAAAAGATGTGTTGCAAATCATTGGTTTTTTACTGCAGAAGCACAGCAAAAACTCCATCCTCAAAGGAATGCATTAGCCTACCTCCTCAAAGTCATCAGGTTGTCCCAAAAATCTCTGTGCAGCGCTCTGAGACTTCAGCTAGTGCAACCGATGGATGACACATTATCTGCCTCAAAAGGCTTACTCCCACTTTTTGAACGCATTTTCTGTGAGATCAAAGTAATCCAGTTTAGTAGCACTATAAAGCATGTTCTAACATCTTAAAGTGAATATGAGCATGTACCAACTAACGTGAGGAGGTTGAACCAGATGACCTCCTGAGGTCCCTTCCAACCTCAACTTATTCTGTGATGCTGTGATTCTTTCCTTATCTTTGATAAAGCAAATTCACTGTTACTAAAAAAAAAAAAAAAAAAAAAGAAGGAAAGAAAAAGATGAGAAAGGAAGTAGGGAAGCGGAAAATCTGAAATGTCTTCTGCACAGTTATCAAGTGAATGAGAGGACAGGACACTTCTAGAGGGCCACAAGATAAAGCCCATATAGAAAGCAAGGCAGAGATATCTATAAGCAGGAAACAGAGAAGGCAACTACTTTAAATTAATAAGAAATACCAGTATATATATATATATATATATATATAATTTAGATGACTAAAAATAGGTATTTTTATGTGTCATGCTATGGAAAATGTTTGTGGAATGATAAATGGAATGTTAAACTTCATTTTAAATACTGAACTTGTACTAACAAGCACAGTATTTGGCTTGTGCTTGTGTTTGTTCCTTTGATATAAGTTATTATAAAATAATTTTCAAACAAACATCAGACAGATTTTAGCTCTCCACCTAAGCTAAATGATACAAAAGGCATTTATTTGATGTTTAATCACATTATCTGTTAGGTCTGAGAAAGCTTTTCCTCAGTGTCAGGGCCTGGGTAGCTGGGCCTTTCCTCTAACTGAAATTCATTTTGGAAAGAAGAGTAAGGGATGGTGTGCTCTAACCTATAGTAAAGCTTTTGTAGAATCTGGACGTGGAAGAGTTCTTTTGGCTCGCAGATCTGCATCTCAGTTCAGCTGGTCCAGCCAGCACATGGTCACATCCTGTACAGATAAATGAGATAAACAGGCAGAACTTGTGTGAACAGCAGTGCATTAGTACAGCCCTCTTCAGAGCCCTCCGCTCTCTGACAGTAACAAATTGCTCCTTTGTGTCTAAAACTTCATACTGGTTTTAAACTGGGTTTAGCTCTTCTTAGTGGCATGCTTATATTCTCTGTCCTTAAGTTGATTGCATTGCTAATTTTCCATTTTCTGTATTGTAACAGCTGGAAACAGTGAGAGCGAGGGCCAAGAAGCAGTGAGGAAAACACAAGAAGAAACTTTGACTGGAAAAGGTACCATACTGCTTCCTTCTCTTTAAGGAACTCTCTATTCCTGTCTTTTATATAAGGTCCCCTTGTGTGTTGTCAGGCTTCTTTAGGTTGGGGAAACGGATTCTTAAAGTTAACCCGACACAAAGGTAAAATGAATAGGATGCTGTTCTAAAATGTAAGTTTCCCTTTTTTTCCTGGCTTCTTTACTGTGTATGCCATTGCATAAGGGCTGGCTACAAGTTACAGTGTGCCCGTGCGTGTATGCGAGCGCACTGATTTAATAGCTGGGCAGCAAGTCAGGATGCTAGTCATTTCTTCTGAGGGGAGGATGACAGCAGGTAGGAGTGGGTGTGCTCTTTTTCATCGCCTCTCGTGGTTGATATAATGGCTTAAAGAAGGTGATTTTTAAAGAAAAGATGTTTCTAAAACAACAGGGCTGCCCAATGGTGAGAGCTTCTACTGCTTCAGAAAATAAAGCCGTGTTCTTAAAAATAGATGGACCTTTCATATCAAGCCAAAATTCCTACGTTTTTGCGGTTCTTCCAGTTTTGTTGCTTTAATCTGATGAGTGATCGTGTTGGGGGAGGCATAAGGAGGGCATAGCTTGATAACTATGAGAAAAAGCATATGCTGTGTGATTATAATTTGCAGTTTATGATGGAGGTTAGCGCATCTAATATTTCCATCTCTTGGATTCACTGGGTGTAGTTCCTAGTAGTATGATGACTCACTCCTGCCACTTTGATGTATCATTTCTTGGCAAAATAATAGGGCAACACTGGTACTCCACCCTATTTAGGATCTTCATGGCTTCTACTGAGATCTGATTCTGGTTTTGTGCCTCTAATAATTACTGTTATGATGATCAAAATACGTTAATTATTGTGTTAAAAACCCCTTTCATTAAGATTTATCTTTTGACTTAAATAAATGTGCACCCATTATAGCCTCAGGATACGTGTATGCTAGGTAAAGCATCATAAATTAAGCTATAGTCAAAAAGATCATGAAGGGAGAAAGGTAATTATTACATTGTTTAAATATTTTGCTGGAATTTTCTGCACAGAGACCAAAACCATTTGGAACTGGTTACGTCACATGCCCTGTGTGAACCAGGGTCTGCCTTATCTTCTCCCATCTGTGTGATCACAGACTTTCCTAGTACCCTAGTCCTCCTTGGTTTTTCTGAAGGAGCTGACCTTTAACCTTCAGTTACAAACTTTGTCAGGGTACAGCTGGCAGTTTGAGGAAGGTGAAATGGTGTCGATAGGTTAGCTGAAGTTGTTCCTCATTGTAAGTATAATGACCGCAGCTTTAGTAATTTCAGGTCCTGATAGATTTGGCCTGAAAACAAACTGGAAGAGTGTCACCACTTCAGAATTTCTCACTGACTGAGGGATATTTGTATTTGCAAGGGCATTATCCCGTAAGGAAAACTAGTGTGAGTTTGAGGAGCAGTCTCATGTTAGTGCCTGTCGATAAATCTGCATGTCGCTTTGTGATGGGAGGGGTGTGCAGATACTATGAGCAGGGCTGGGCTGTGTGAATGCATCACCTTTCAAAAGCTGCAGTTCATCTGTTTAGCTACTGCATGAAAACCTTAACGGTTATGTTGACACCCCCTTCCTCCCCCCAACTCTTCCACCCCCTTTTTTTGAGCCTATTTTGTAGCTCATATTAAAAATCTGGTTACAGAAGCTGTTCCCATCTACAGTATTGAACTCCTGAGGAGGAATTGCTAAAAACAGTATTGCTGTACAGACAGCGTGGTCGAGGATTAGGCCAATATAGCTGTCCCCCTTTTACCAAACAGCTGTATGGGTGAGAGCCATTGGTTTGCCATGCAGATCTCAGATCTCTAACAGCAAGGAAAATCTCCTTGCTTGTTAGTAGGTTAGACAGCAAAAGGGGGAAGAGACCTTGTCCTCTCCTTATTGCCTGGCTGAGCCACACACAAACATCCCCAGAGACAGCACTGGGAAAAGGCCAGTCTTGTTGAATGCATGTAATTACAGTGTTTTTAAGGTGATATCATCCTTCTGTGTCTTGGCCCACCGTCTGTTCAGGGCTCCGTCTGCTCTTTAAGGGTAAGCAGATTTTACTTCACATAATTTACACTTACTTCAGGGACAAGTGAGATTTTAAAGCATGTACATAAATGGTTCCTGTGAAGCAGATGACGAGCAATAACCTGCTAATGCTTTCAGAGGAGGATAAAGGGTAATAATGAAAAGGTTGTTCACACAGGTGATGCTTTTTAGCAGCAGCAGAGCTGCAAGACGTGAAGAAAGGACTGGTAAAATTTCTGAAGACAGGGAAGCAGGAAACCTGGTTTCCCATGCTGGAGGCATTACACCAGAACCAGTGCCAAAAAATAGTGAAGTAGTGGAGAGGAAAGCAGTTGTGGACGTTCCTTTACAAGGCAACAATGCTAAAGGACACAAACTCTAAGCAATGTATCACATCACTTCTTCCTACTACCCATCCTCTCCCACAGTGCCACACCAGAAACCTCCTTGGTTCCTCTTCTTGCTGATTCCAGACTGGTTGGGTATCCTCCTTGGTTTTGGGTATCTGTGCTGAATTACCGACTGCTAAGTGTAAAGGGTGAGGAAGGAGGTGAGCAGCTGATTGGAGGAGAATAAGGTAGAGGTCCTTGGGGCATGATAAGACCCAATTCACTTGACCAAGAGAACCTCTGCCATGATAAAGCAATCCAGAACAGACCAGAAGTGCTGCATTGTCATTAAAATTATCACATGGGCGCTATTTCCAAAAATACCAAGGGCAAAAGATTGCTATGCTCTGAATCACAAAGCTGGGAGAAGCCAGAATGATATGGGCATTTATCTCGCTTCCATTTGTTAAATTGGGAACTTGTGTTGTTAATAGTAGCAATTATATGGCTGGGAAAATTGGTGATGGCTGGGGATTGCCACAGGGATATTCTAATTGTGTATGTCTCAAATTTGTGCGTAGGGTGTGTCTGTGTTGCTGCGCTTGGTAGTTAGATCAGGAGAGCGCTTTTCAGGCAATGCTCAACCGCTGCCTGCTTGCTGAGTGCCAGCTCGCATCAGGAAGGCCACCATGGATCCTGACCCGGATCCTCTTTGGACAGAACAAGCCTGGGAGGTGAGCTGTAGCAGCAACAGAGCACTCGTGCACAGGAGCACATTTAGAGCTTACCTGAACTGAGAGTCGCAGCAAGCTGTAGAAGTGACCGCACCAGGTCCCCAGCACAAAATGAGCTCCAGAGATTGACTTCTATTGATCCAAACTGCTTGTTAGTGTAGCCATAGCCGTAGTTACCAGTCCTGAACAAATTACATTGAGTTATGGAATTGGGAAGTTGCTGTAATAAACTCAAATCTCAGTGATGCTAAGAAAAATCTTTCCATGTTCATAATAGAATGTCTCTCCTGACTCAGTTACCCTCAGTTTATGTCTCTGCAAATGAAAGCTGGTTTTAACCTGATGATTACAAACATACAAATGTTGGAAACTAATATATAAACATGAATGAAAGCTTCATTCATTCATTCATTCCTGCATAGGTTCATGAATGCCAGTGGAATCAGCAATTAGCAAAAGTTTATGCATAAGTATCACTTAACACAGTATCAGGGAAGAGCTCTCACAACTGCAGTGTAGGAGCTGGGGTTGCTAGACTCAAAGGAGAAAAAAACATTAAAACTTAGTGAGAAAACGGGGTGTAAAAATCATACTAAGCACAGACCTCTTCAAAAGCAAAAGTCTGTCTTTAATCTCACCCAACATTTTTGTGGCAATTCAAATAAAACCACAATTACAAAACTGCGTGCTACATCCACAGCATTCATGAGACTTTGTTTGAAGCCAGGTGAGAAAGGAAGGGGAGACTTTCTCCCTTGGAGTCAGAGGAATGCAGAGGTTAGCACGGTGGCAGCCAAATTCTGTCATTTACAGTCTGACCCACATCAAGACAACGTGGGCCAAGCAGTAGGTGGAACAATATCACCTTTTAAACAGTGCAGTTCACATTCATTCAACATGCCTTGCTTTTCCCCCAAGCTTTCTCTTGGGATGTTTGTGTTACATGTGGCTCAGCCAAGCCATAAGGAGAGGACAAGGTCTCTTGCTCCCTTTTGTAGCATAACCTGCCTTCGAGATATGAGATAGAAGAATTTACCCAAAAGAAGAAGGGGTAATCTAGCTGATAGGTACTAAACATATTTGCAGAATAACTCATAGGTTGTTACTTCACTGACACTTTCTGTGTGTCATGCACCAGTTCTAACAAAACAGCCCACATTGCTCTGCTCTGTACAAGACCTCATGTTGTTGGCTTTCCCTGAAAGGTGGAGAAGGCCAACTGCTAAGTGTTCTTAAATTCCCAAACTTTTAGATTGTTTTTTGCCCAAGAGTCAGTGATGATATTCCCACATGTGAGCCAGGGGCAGTTCAGCTCAGCAGAGACCTTGTTAAAACATGCAAAAATGTCACCTGGGACTTTTTCTTTGACATAGTACATCAAGGTGGCTGTTACAGAAGCAGTGATCCAACCAGTCAAAAAGAGTAGAAAATATTTGTGGTTGAGATGCATTTTCTGTAAGTGTGTGTAACCATGTGTGGGTTATGCTTGCTTGTGCCAGATTTGCTTTTCATGATGCAGTTTTGAGGTGTGAAAGTGTAACGCCCCGAGCCTGTGGCAGGACCTGACATGGCTATTTTGTCCCTTCTACCACATCCTGCTATTGACATACATTTTGTCCACCACTGCTGATGCTGAAAGACCTGTAGGATTAGTTTCAAGAGTTTCCTAAAAATAAAAGTGCAGTTTCCATCTCTGTGGTTTCTTTTTTTATGCTTGTATATTATCCCCAGTACTTAGCTTTGGCAGGACAGGGAGTGCCCTCAGTTCGAGTTGTACAACTGACTCATGAAGACATCTTGAAAGACAGGCTGGTGATATGAGCCAAGAGTAAAGAAGTCTCAAACTGACAGTATGCCACTTTGGAGGGCCCTGTGTGGCACTGTGGAGCTCTTTTGCTTTGTCACTTGATGACAGGCATCAGAACCTTGCCTAAACATTGAGATTTCTCTTCTTTCTGTAGTCTGGTCTGTGGTTATACCAAGTATATCTGAGCCTCGTGAAAATACATGAATCTTGAAAAATCTTGGATGTGGTTGATCTGAGTCTGTAAGGACTGGATCCTCCACATACACAAGGGACAGAAGGCCCCTTTTTAGAGTCCAAGAAAGTAATGCAGGTGCTGATACGATTTCTCTGTGCTCACAGCCCTTATTTCCTTTGCCCAGTAAAGTTGGTGACTCTGTTCTGTATTGAGATGGGATTATTTTAACTCACAGAAAGGTATCTCCAGAATCGTCTGATGAAATCTCTCAGGTGAATAGTTAGCAGGTGAATTGTACTACTTTTCTGTTTATTTTACATAATACTTTGATGCAAAACCATGGTTAAATTCATTAAGCCTGCTTGTTCATGTCTTTTTTGTTTGTTGTCCTTTTGACTTTCAGTGTAAAGTTACAAGATTTTTCCCCTCAGTGCTTACAGGCATTCGAATCGATAGAGAATCCCCTATTTTTTTGTGTATTTCTTAAGACACCCTGGAATTTGAGTTGTCATGTTAACAGGGTGGCATTTGAGGCATTAAGAGCCGTACAAATATGGTTCACAGAGCTAAAGATGAGCTGCAGATCTGGATAGTGCCATGAAGATAATGTCTTTCAAATATGAAATGCATTCATAATGCAGGCACAAGCCCTGCCTGTTAGTTTCCTAAATTCCCATTTCCATTGGAAATGGGAAACATATTTCATTAACAGGCTCTGCCACTAGGAAACACGATTTTCTCTTATTTAAATTGTTTCTAATTGAAACCTAGAGACAAAGAAGTGCACAGGTGTAGCTGCAGGCAAAATAACAAAGTCCTTTCAGATGTCTTGAAACGATTTTCTGACTGTAAATCACCGAAGCTTTGTGTGACTAATGGGCCTGGAGCTCCGAGGTTAGGATTTTGCTGATTGTGCTGCCCTACTGAAGGCAAACGGGAGGAAGGGAATTTCAAAATGAAATTGCCTCTTCAAGGCCTGAAAATGCTCCCATTTCACCCTTCTACAGGATTTTTGATCCTCTTTTATGTACCTGTGGAGTCATGATGTCAAGCAGTGGCCGGATAGAGGTGCTCCTGGGTTCGACACCTCCCATTGCAGGCCATTATTTTTTCCAGCTTGAGCAGTAGCTGCATGCAGGTTACATGGGCTATTTCTAGACCTTGTTCTCAAGAAAATTGCCAGCAAATACCAAAAGACAAAGCCAAGAAAAAGGCAATTTGTTTTCTCTTTGGAATGCTTTCATATCTCACTTCCAATTTCTACTTTATGTGGTCCTAGCTTCCATGGGTTACATGTAGGGCTTTAGAAGTTAATTTACTTATAATGAGCAGAATATTTTCTGTGCAAATGCCATTGGCTTCCATGCTAGGCATCCAGCTGCCAGGAGCACGGAGAGCTTGCCACCTGAAGTAAACGTGGCAAAAGCAGAGGCTGTATTTGAAGCACGTAGGGGCTATATGTATAACCTTCCAGCTGTGAGCTGCACGTGAACCGACAGACTGCAGTCTACCTGAGCATGCCAGACGTGCCGGTCTTTCTTTGTCAGCTACATCCTTGCAGCAGTACGGTGGGGCATCCTTCACGTGTATTTTGAGGGCCATTTTTCACTGACAAAGAACTAAAGCTCTAAATAGATGTCCCATTTCTTAAGCGAACTTATGAGCCAGGCTCTTCCCAGTGGTGCCCAGTGACAGGACAAGAGGCAATAGGCACAAACTGAAATGTAAGAAATCCTATTAAAAGATAGGAAAATGCTTTTTCTTTTTTAACATAAGGGGTATTGGATATTAACACAGGTTGCCCTGAGAGCTTGTAGAGTTTCCATCCTGGGAGATAGTCATGAGCCATCTGGGCATGGTCCTGGGCGGTTGGCTCTGGGTGGCCATGCCTGAGCAGGGACTGGGACTGGACAATCTCCAGAGCTGCCTTCCAGCCTCCACCTTCTAGCCCGTAACTCTGTGATTCTATAAAATTTTAGCAGCCAAAACCATAAGAAGCCCCATCTGCTTTATTTGTCCAGCCCTGACTACAAATACTGTAACACGAATGGATTCCTGGACTGCAGGGCCTTAAAGGAATTATATCAGTGTTCACATAGTGCCCATATTAAGACTCTTGGGTACAGACAGTGGTAAGAACAGCAATAATTTTTCCATAATGCAGTCTTAGGAAATGAGAATGACTTTGGAGCGACATAAAAAAATCCCATCTGGACAGGTAAAATACCCATTCTGAGGAAGAAGAAGGAAGAAATATAGGAACACTGATGCTGAGTGAAAGGACCAGGAAATATTGCTCATGACTCTAGAGCAGCTTGCCTCTCTTGTTATCTTTTCCTATGCAGCGCATAGACTAACAGATTTAAAGTCTTAAAGTGTAGAATCTAAGTTTCAAATAAAATATGTTCAAGATTACAAGACGCATGACATCTCTGCCACATTTTCACAATCTGAATGGAAGCCAGCATGCTCATGTGCACTTTAAAACCTTTCTCAGCCTATTTAAAGACTTGCAGTAAAAGTGTAACTTTTTTTTTAATAGTCTTTTCTGATATTTGGTGCTAGAAAAGTCTTGCTTGTAAGAAGAAAAAGAAATAGCCCTAAGGAGATGGATGAACTCTTGAATTAAGCAAAATACCTAACATGAGAATAATTAGGTGACTAATAATCATGTCTGGATTTGGATTTTTCCTTGTATGTCGAGGCAGTGTTTCTGGACATGGTGATGTGAACTCTGACCAGCACCTGATTAATTTCTCCAAGGTATATATAAAAGGTTAGCTGTGGTATAATCCTTATTTGTTCTTAACATTGTATCTCCCACTGCCTTTTCTTACCAAGACTACTGTCGACTTTAGGCTGCCGGAGAGAAGTAGCTCTTCACAACTGATGTGACTCGAGGAGACAAAATAAATCAAATCATCTTTCCAGCATTTAGTATGACCTAGTTGAAAAATAATTCTTGCCAGTGTTGTACCTCCCAAGCATGGAAAATGTCATGGGGGAGAGAGATCTCCATGACTCTGGGCAAGATTTGCTATTGTTCTGTGTTTCCTCTCATTCTATTCCAGTGTCATGCTCACGTGCTTTCAGGTTTGGTTTTTATGGGGTCTTTTAAGTAATTTGCAGCTACTAAGCTCCCTGGAACATGGATCTCATTTAAATGGTACATTATCTGTATTTCTTTCTCTTTAGGAGTTTTGTGGCCTATCAAGGGAAAAAATTAAAGATGTATTAAGTAGAAGTTTGTATTGGAGGGGGAAAGGAAAAAAATACTGTATAAGGAAAAAAGCAGTTTCTCCTGTTCAAAAACTTGTCATGGTAGTTGGGGGCTTCTCAAATGGAGGTTTGTGAAAAGTTCATTTCCCAACCTAAAATCTTACAGGCTTTCTCCTAGGTTACATTTTACATTTGGAAGTGAGTCCATGTAAAAATCCCATTGCATTAATTAGAACAATTTTTCATTCAGACAGAATATTTCCTAGAGTTTTGTCTGTTTTGGTGGGAGTGTTTATTGGCAAAAGAGAGAGAAATACATTTTGCATACATATCTGCAAAATAAAGGAAGGAAAGTGCCCCTGCTGTAGAAGGGATTAATTTGAAATGTGGTAGTTTGTGTTCAGGTCAATTCAGATCAAAGACTTTCTTCATCCTGAATCATTCTGGGTTTCTTATATCCCAGACTACTGTACTATATAAGAGAATCTTTGCTTTAGAATCTAGACTTTAAAATCTTCTGGAATTGCTAAGCTACTGCTTAGCAATGCTTTGTGTTGAATTGCAAATGGACAATATAACTGTTTTTTAAAAAGAGAATTTTGCAAAGACTTTGTTTCAAACAAGACTTTGTTTTAAACTTGCCACAAAATGGAAATGTCCTATGGAAAACACTTCTTTCTTGTGAGTCTGAGCCTACTTGCCGTCAATCTTTTTTTAAGGGTTTTGTTTTTTCTGGCTTTGAGGTGATGCAAAATTGATCCCAAGCTAAGTGAAGTCTTCAAATAGGATTTCCTTCTGAATGCAGAAGGCAAAACACATCTCCAGTGCCATGAAGACTTTATGCTTTGAAAGTATAGGCCACAGATAATAGAGAGATGTCCAAAAATCTGCTTATTTTGTGTAATACCGGTGCCTGCCTTACAAAGCTGATGTTGTGAGCAGTCCTCCTGAGAATCTTACTCAGGCTCTTCCTCTATCCCAAACGGCTGGATAGGGACTGCTATCTTAGAAGGTACATGAAATGAATTTTTAGCCTGGAATCATAATCCCGTAGTTACCTTGACAGCTACTGGTGATATATAACTACATTGTGTTTACCTCTCCAGATGCCCTTTCAGCTGGTCCTACACAAATTCTGATTATTTTTTTTTTTTTTTTTTTTCTCTTTTATTTTTTTGTTTGCTTGAATCATATCTCTGGAAATACACTCTTCAGGAAGCAGCATCCATTTCTGTGTGTCTCGCTAACAGGATAAAATTGTGTATTTGCCTTTGCTTGCAGAAAGGAACAGTTTGTGGCAGTGGTCACGTATTATCCGTTCAACTGCCAAACAGTGACTCTTTGTAGAAATCTGAAATTCAAATCAATGTGTTCCTCTTAACAAACCTGGGTATATGCAGAGATTAAGTCTGAATAAATCTTGAGTCCCAAGTAATGAAAATGACATCACCAAGGGTATAATTCCGCCTGTTCTCTCCTCAAGAGGCAGGGGTGAGCGGAGCATATGGTGTACATGGTGCTGAGGGGAGGGTATCAGGCAGTAGCAATTTGCATTTGCTGCATGGGGCAGAAGAGAACACTGTTGACTTTTTCTCCATCTCAGTGCAGTCAAAAGTAGAGAATTTAGGACTGTGTTTGCATTTATTGGTGGGAATTTGGGCCCTGAGGTGCATTAGGCACCCAGTAGCTCTGCTGGCTCCCACTGGCTGTTCTGGCAGCATAGGTGGTGGGCAGGACAACGCTGCCGCAGCAGCTCTGGGCAGCTGGCAG
This sequence comes from Hypotaenidia okinawae, assembly GCA_027925045.1. NCBI lineage: Eukaryota > Metazoa > Chordata > Aves > Gruiformes > Rallidae > Hypotaenidia > Hypotaenidia okinawae. The sequence continues at coordinate 141,019,254 of BSDF01000001.1, forward strand.
GAGCTAAGCTGAGAGGTCCTTCATCACCTCTGAGTTCTGAGGCTTGCCTCTTGCCTCCTCATGGGTAGGTTGTCCAGGCAGACCCCAAGGTCTTAGCCTTGTGACATGGCTACGCAACCTTTAGTGTCTGTCTGAGGTAGAGATCCTATCTAGTCATTTTTATGTTCAGGTGAAGAAGAACTCACCAGAGTAGTCCTGAAATACCATTCTGAGGCTGTCTGAAAATCTAGCATCTGTATCCTTAGTTTCTTACCTTCTTTTCAGAAGACAATATTTTGAAAGACATGCTTTTGTGCTTCCAAAGTCTTTGCATGGGGGTTATTTTTAGGACCTGGATACAAAAGGGCTAATCCCTCCCTTCAGATAGAAGAGTGCTCCCCACCAGCCCCACATTTAGGGATTTGTAAGGCAGCAGAATGAGGCCAGAACAGGGAATTTCATTAATTACCTTCAGCCCATGGTAAGAACCATGTGTGGTGGGGAGTTTGCGTCCAGTGCAGTGTGGTGATGCTTGGGGACAGTTGTGTAAGGAGTTGAAGCTGGGAAGAAAGAGAGTGGTTGTGAGTCTGTCCCTGCCTACCGTCTGTCCTGTACAGCCTGGTGGGGGATGGATCCAAGTGGTGCTTGACCTGCTGCCTGTCTCCATGGACCTTTTCCCCCAGCTGCTGTCGCAACTGTGAGAGAGAACTTGTAAAACATCATCTTCTGGCTAGTCACAGAGGGGGAAAAAAAGTAGTGCTTTTTCTCCTTGAATTTCTTTTTAACACCAGGTGAGATTATATGTAGCTGATGATTTAAGGAGAATACAGTCTCAGAGGAATTGTATAAGTTTACACCACCAGTAGTAAATTATTCCTTGACTGGAAAAATAGATTTTTAATTGATTCTTTTTAGTTTTAAAACAATATGTCAATTTCTTCACTTTGCAGATTAATTTCAGGTTTTGCAGATTGGTTTCAGGTAATATTTTTTTCTGTATTGTTTAGTCTTTGAGTTAAATACAAATCAACCTGCTGCAGTTCTCAAGCACTGTTAAATGGAAGCTATAAAAAGGAATATGTAAGGATGCGTTCAAACAGCAGCTGAATTGGGCAGGTAAAGTGGGAGAAAATGGAGGGGGAAAAAGGAAAACAAAACCAGAACAAAATGATTGGAGAAAAAAATCACAACAAAACCACCATATTCTATATTCCATTTTCTTTTTGAATCGCCCCATGTTCTTAATTTAGTTTTAAATTTAATCCAGAATAGATGGTTAAGACACTAACATGCGAGTTAGTAAATCCAACAAAGCTGAGAGATAGTAAAGAGTGAAGAGAAGAAGAGAGACAAAGGAAAAAAACAAGTAGTAGAGAGAGAGTAGAAAAGGATGAGGAAGCGCATAGAATCATAGAATCATGGAATCGTAGGGGTTGGAAGGGACCTCGAGAGATCATCGGGTCCAACCCCCTGCCAAAGCAGCTCCCTAGGACATATTGCACAGACAGGCGTCCAGACGGGTCTTGAATATCTCCAGAGAAGGAGACTCCACCACCTCCCTGGGCAGCCTATTCCAGTGCTCTGTCACCCTCACTGGGAAAAAGTTCTTCCACATGTTGGTGCGGAACTTCCTCTGCTCCAATGTGCAGCCATTGCCCCTTGTCCTGTCTTCTATACATGCAGACAGAGAGAAAGAAGAACCTGTAAGGAGGTTATTACCATGTAATATATCCAGAAAATAGGATAAGCAGGGGCTGGCTGGACTTTACTGTATGTGCTAAACAGATTTCAAATAGAGGAGTCTTTGAGGAAAGAATGGGAGTCACTCCATGTTTCAGGATTTTGTTCTTAGGAGTTGCAATCATTGCACTAACATGATAGAGAAGATCTGAGAGTCATGTCCTGCTTAACAGGCACAGCTTTCACAGCCGTGCTGCTTAACAGAGCATGAACCGGGTTAGCACTGTGCTTGAGAGACTGGTCTTTGCTTTCAGGATGGTTTATACCCCCTGGGCAGTGTGTAAGGGGGGTATTATTGGCTTTGCTCTAGCCCTCAGCTAACGTGTTTCCTTTCAGTCAAGGAAAATTGAGTGTTTTCCTTTTCATTCCATGTACTTTACCAATTTCTCCAAAGGTCTTCCAAAGGATTTGGCACTCCTGGCATCGTATTTCTACCTCTCTCTCTCTCTCTCCCTTTCTCTTTTCCTCTCCCCCTTTCCCTCCCTTCCTTACTCTTTTCTTCTTCATCCCTGGATGTCTCTCTCTTTTATTATTTTTTAAGGAATGGGTAGCATTGCTTTGTATTTTTTAAGGAATGGGAAGCATTGCTTTGTAACACGTATGTTGCTGTTTCATGTTCTGTTTAAGCTGGTATTTATGGTCTCATAGGAATTGCTTTACATTCTCTGGTTTGTATACTGCAAGGAAGCAGTAAGTATTAATGGGAACAGCCTGTACTTTTATCATGCCTTTTCATTTTCAATTTTAAAAATGATCCCAGGTTAATGATGCTTGCACAGTCAGGAAAATGTGACTTTTAAAGGGAACAGTGTGATTTGCTATTCTGTACATTTTGTCCAATAAGCTATGTTTTATTTAGTTTCTCTTTAGCTGAATTCTGAGGTGGTAACATAAACCTACTGCCCAGCCAGGAAAAAAATGGTCCTTCATTGATTTTCTTTGGGATTAGAAGATCATCCATGGATGATTTGGATTGCATGATGTCTTTTCTCTGGCAGCTATTCCGTTAAATTAGTTTCAAAGCTGTCATATTAAAAAACACAAAGTAAGAGTGACATGTTATGTCCAGTGGATGTTTGTGTCCTAGGAAGAGGTATCATGCTAGCCTTGGGAAAAGCCCAAAAGATAACTTCCATTATTATTCAACTGAAAACCAGAAAAACAATGACAGAATCATTAAGGTAATTTTCTCTGAATGGAATGAAATAACTCCTGATAGGTTCTCTCATTCTCTGTCCCAGTGTCTCCTTGGCTTCTCCATTCCCACTGAACTGTCCCTTTGCCCTTCCCTCAAACTTTGCTTCTTAAGTCCCAGTTGCATGTGCTTCTAACTATTTCTGACTCAAAACTGCAAATTCTAAGTAGACACAGACAGTGGTGGGAACATCGGCTTGGCTGGAGGTCCTCATGTGTCCTCACATGTCCTCATGTGTCCTGAGCCCCACGTGTGCTGGCTGTGCTCGGAGGAGCAGCTCTGCAGGAACTGCTGTGTGAGAATGTGCACCTGCACTCTGCCAGCTGCCGGGAGATGCTGATGGCACAGCAGCACCTACTCCAATTGCAGATGGGTGGCTACACTAGCAGCTGATGATAAAGGCCATCAGTTTACATAGAGGGGTCTCCCAGTTCTCAGAAGGGCTGAAGCATCTTAAAAGAGCAGAGGACTGGCAGGAGAGGACACAAGCCTTGCTCAATAGAGAAGGACCCCTGAAAGCCATCGTGGTGTGGAGATACAGAGGTTCCCCCTGGTACCTAGGGACTGGAGGGTCACAGCACTCAATGTATTTTGTAAAATCAGACATTAAAAGGGCATTACAGATCCCCACTACTGAAGCTTTGAAGCCCTGATCATTCTTCCCCTTCTTCCACTGCAGGTGCTGGTGTATGCATTTGAGTTGCTTCTGTCAGCATATATTAATTCAGTTCTCAAGCACTGTTAAAATACTGGGAGTTCTTTAGGTGAACATGAAGATTAAGCAGGTAGAAACCTGTGAAACCACACTGGAGCTGTAGGAAGACAGAATGAAAAAAAGTACTAATGCTGAAGCTTTTTTCTTGGTAATTTTTTCCTTCTTTTTAGTTGACCTGTATCCCTTCCTGCTAAGAGTCAAGCAACAAAAAAGACCTCCTTAAAGAGTGAGCATTAAAGAAAGCCTTAATATGTTCCAGAGCAGAACTTGGTATTTGCACAGGACTAAGAAGAAATGTCAAGGATTCTGCACCTAATAGTTTGTATGATTAACTTCCATAAACATGAATCACAAAGATACTTGATTATTGCATCTGAATATTTCTAACCCTTTTTGGGTGAAGTATAATAGCCTCTTAAATAATGGGGTTTGGGGCTGTAATTCCATCTCCTCTTGAAAACAATGGTAAAAGTTCCACTGACTGGAATGCAATCAGGGATTCTACCTCATAATTTCAAAGAGTACAAAATATTTCTGTTTCTTTCAGTGTACTCCCTTGATTAGGGGCTTGGCCCAGATTTATCAGCCAACTGACAATTCCAACAATTCACCTGGACAACTACTTGGAGGTGATCCAGGAAGGCCAGAATTTTGATCCCAGCTGGCCACCAGTTTGTGCTAGGAGGCAAGGAGTCTCATGGCCTTCAAATCTGAATCAAAATAGCTGTGCATGCAGGTGCTGTTCCCATCCATGTACCCACTGATCTCTATAAAATAGAATTTTCCACTTTGCAGGCACAGAAATGTGTTTTAGTTAGTGCTCATACACTGTATAATTTCGGGTTAAGGGTACCACCTTGCTTTGCTAGCAACTCTACCCTTGAAGAAGGGCAGAAGGACTGATAAAGAGCAGGCGTTGCTGAAATGTGTCCTTGGAGAAGAGCTGAAAGGCTGATAAAGAGGAAATATCCTGCCCTGAGAGGTATGGAGAGGTCCAGGGTGACCACAGAGGCCTGAAGTCAACAAAAATGGGCAGTAACTGTGGGCAGGGGGAGTAAAAGTGGCAGAGGGAATTTACACCCACCCACCTACCTAGTTAAAGGACTATGCAAATAATCCCCCAACCTTTTAGGAGCATGTGTGCTAATTTGAATATGCTTGACCAATAGTAGATGATGTGGTAATTACTAACCAGTTAGTGTAGATTTAGGAAGGGTTTTTTATCTCTGTAGCAAGATAAATACTTAGTTGCTTCTGTGTGCAGTGTGGTGGCTATGTGGGGTGGCCACCCAGTACCCATCTCTGCTCTGGCGCGGAATAAATCAAATACCTCTGATCTGTATTTATACTGGAGTAACGAGCCCACTTTTAGGGCAACACACTTAGTACTAAACCTCCCAATAAAATAAATTTCCTTATTTTTTTTCAGTCAATAAGAACTGTAATTCAGATACACATTTTAAAATGCAAACCTTGTAATATTCTTGTTTTTTATGAGTTTACAGTTAATTGCTGGGATTTTTTGGAAGGCTCCTATGCCTTTCTTTAGCCTGTGTAGCACTGAATAGTGGTAGGGTTTCTGTATATGCTAGAGTTCATATGTACTAATCACTCTGCTTAGAAAACCCTGTGTAGCACTGGACTCAGGATTTTCAGCGAGAGTAGCCTGTGCAGCTTGGCCATAATGTTGGCCAAAAGGCCTTTGCTCTTTGCATTGCCTGAGACAGAGCTGGGATCTCTGTATCTTGCACAGACATGAGCCAATGAAATTCCCAGTGTGAGGAGTTTTGCTGTGTTAAGTATGGATTCAAGACAAATACAGTCTTTGTAACTGCAGTTACCTTTTATGTGTGGTAGTTACAGACACATCCAAGATCTTAATTGCTTTATGTTATTCCCTCTGCCCACCCCCATCAGTTGCAGGCATTTTGCAGTCCTTCCTTCAATGAGCCGCTTACTTTTTGAAGAGGTCACACTCACCCAGAAGGTTGTTTATTTTTCTCCGCTCTCATGCAACACCTTGCACTTATCTGCAATCATTCCCCCTGTTAAGTGTTGCCTAATTGCATACTTTTGCTTGGTCTTTCGGGAGATTCCTAATGATCCTCCCAAGCCTTGTTTAAGCTAAATGTTTCTGTGTTGTCAGCAACCTTCACCACCTGTCTATTCAGCGTCTTTTACAGAAAATTCCTAACACCTGGCACCTTCCGCTTGTTTGGGTACAACGCTAATGAACCGCTGCGTTTCTCTGGAGAGCGCTCAGAACCGGCAGCAGGCAGGGGCCAGGACTCTGCTCCTGATGAGCAGGGCCGTCAGTCAGGCCTCGGACTCAGGTGCATTAGGGAAGGATTCTCCTCGGGGCCCAAACAAACCTGATACTGGCAACCTGGGTTGGTTTCTTTTGTTTTGTTCTGGGTGGTTTTGTTTTTTTTTTTTCCTTTTTTTTTTTTTTTGCAGTGGCGTGTGTGTGTGTGTGTGTGTGTGTGTGTGTGTACAACAGCAAAGGCTCAAACAAAACAAACAAGCGTGATTTGGAAATGGCCGGTGCCTTTGCCTCAAATCAACCCCATCTTAGAATAACAGTTGCGCTGAGCTTGGTGGAAGCGGCGAGTGAAGCTTGTGGGTTGCAAAAGCGAGGTGCTGAAGGCACGGAGAAGGTGGAATGGTAGAATGCAAGCTGCTGTGCAGCATCTTTGGAGAGAGGGTGTTTTATTCAGGAGCTCTTCTGTGCATTGCCTACTTCAGTCTGTGGGTGTCAAGTCCACTGGGAAGATGGAAGAGCGAGTGGTTAGACACAGGGCAGTGGGAATACTGTTGACTGACCAGAAACCTTGTCTGGAAAGTGAAGCTAATTATCAGTGAGTATAGTAAGGAAATATGTAGTAAAAGATGGATAAATTAGAATTTTAATTTTTTTTTCCTTTTTGTTAGAGTAAGAGAATGAGTCAGGGAACACGGGTGGCCAGCAAAACATCTGAAAGTTTTTGTGAGTACTGCAACATGTAACTTTAACCTAGATACGTTGAACTGAAAGGGATGCAGTTACTGGCATGAGCATACAAAGACAGATAAATGCAAGATTTTTGAGTTACTCTTTCATGGGACACGTGATTTTTAACTCACAAGGGAGAGTTTTGAGAAACAGACCCAAGGCTTGAGACGCAATAGTGGTGGAGGAGCTAGCAACAGCTGAAGGACAACTGGGATACCAACTGCAGCTGGATCGCTGCTGGCTATATTGGACACATTCACTGTATAAACACAGATCCTTCACATTTTTTAGTATGATAAATAAACAGTAGATTGTATTGAATCTCCATATTCAGTCTCCAGAGTGATGATTTGAATTGTTGATTAAAAGGTCACTTCAGTGTCCTCGTGTACTTTGTGAAAGCCTCAGAAAGCAGAGGAAAAGGGAGGACGAAGGAACAGTTTCTAAACATAAGCAAGGTTGGACTTTTTAATTACTGTCAGTTCAGCCTCTGACTTCATGAGTATGCTTTGTATTTTTTATTAAAAAAAAAAGTAACATTTATTGCTATGGTGGGGATTTAAAAGCTTCCTTTCAGTAAGTGACTCAGGAAAAGCTATAAATCGAGATTTTTTTTTGGCTAGAAATTAATCTCTTCCTATGTAAGCTGAAAGTGAAGACTTATAAAGTGAATAATGTTTTGTTTCTTTGACAGCATGTCAATAACAGCTTGTCTTTGGGAATTCCGGCCTTTCCAAATTTAATTTCAGCTGTCTGACGTATTTACTTACCTGTTTTAATTAAGAATTTTCGGGAAGAAAAGAAAAAAATGGCTTGTTTCTGAGCTGATACAATCTTAATTGAGAATGCTGGGCTCTCACATTGTCATTGATCACTTATTTTTGTGAATTATATCAAGGCACGCATAAGGAATATGTAATATTCCCCTGTGGCAATATCTAGCAGAAGGAGCTGAGAGAGCCCAGGTGTTTTAACACAATGGTTTGAAAAAGCTCCAAAACCTGTGTGCGGTTTTGAAATCCTTGGAGGAGGCCGGGGACAGCTTTCCAAACACCTGGACTCCTTGATGCACCTGTGGGATAAGCTCTTCTGCCTAAGATGTTGTGGCATATTAATCCTCTTGCTGTGCTTGAACAACGCCCGCTTCTCCATGGTGCAGCTTCAGAACAAAGGCTCAGTGGTTCTGTGCAGACCCCGCACCCCAGAAAACTTATTATTCCCTGCTTGGCTTCCATCTGATCTGCAGAGAGGCTTTGAAAGCCAGAGGTCTGGAGGAAATCAGAAACAAGACACGTTAACGTGCTTTAGATCTTCTATGTCCTTATGTGTACAGCCTCCAGTGCCACATAGAGAGGGAAAGGTACAGATGCTTACCTGAGCAACAGTCTGATTCTCAAGTGTCACAGTTTCTACATAGAGCCTTCCAAGCTGTGCAGCAGTCATAGGTCAGGCATAAGCTGTGAAGATGTGAAAATATACTGAAAAAGTTAAACCCAATGAGATGTAAGATAAAGTGGCCAGCAGACCTCTCAACAGACCTTTATGAGAAGAGGAAAGAAGCCCCAAACCTATGTCTGATGCAACTTCAACTTAGGAAGACTCTATCACACGAACTATTGAGTGGTTAATTTTGTTACCACTATCAAAAATTTGCCTGCTGTTTCCAGGCCTAATATCAGCTTTTTGAAGAGCCTAACTTCCATTTCTTAATAATATTGTTCTTTATTTCCCATATCTAAGAGCTTCAGACCTATTTAGAAATATTTAGACTGTATGGTAAGGTGCCTGTTGTATAGTAACTGCCGATGTCATCAGTTTGGGTGATATAACCACATCGTCCTTCTGAGGAATACAATCTGTCCCAGTTTTTTTGGAGGGCTTTGTATAAAATAATTGACCTTGGAGGTGCTTCTGACTGGTGACATCCTCAGTCCGTACTGAGGTGAGACAGAGGCACAGATCACTGCTGGCCACTGCATTTGTTTTTGCAGGGAGGAAATGTGGATACGCTGGAAGGCTAAGTTTTGGATAATTAGGGAAATCTACAGCATGCTCTCACCAAACTACTTGAATTAGAAGGGGTCATCAAATCTAGTCTAGTCCAGATCCCCTGATAAAGCAGGATCACCTAGAAAAGTATCTAGGTCCTAGCACAGGACAACATTCATACGGGTCTTGAATCTCTCCAGAGAAGGAGACTCCACACCCTCCCTGGGCAGCCTGTCCCAGTGCCCTGCCACCCTCAGAGTGAAGTTTTCCCTCATGTTGAGATGGAACTTCCTGTGTTTCAGTTTGTGCCCATTGCCCCTTTTCCTGTCACTGGACACCACTGAAAAGGGTCTGGCCCCATTCTCTTGAAATCCACACTTTAGATATTTATAAGCATCCCAGCACTCTCCTCTTCTCCAGGTTAAACAGACCCAGCTCTCTCAGCCTTTCCTCATTGTCCTCATGGCTCTCTGCTCTGCTATCTCCAGTAGTTTCCTGTCTTTCTTGGGGAGCCCAGAACTGGACACCGTACTCCAGATGTGGCCTCACCAGGGCAGAGTAGAGGGAGAGGATGACCTCTCTCGATCTTCTGTCCCTGCTGTTCTTTTGGAGTTGTTTAGAGATAACAAGGTGGTTCTAGAGGGACATATATATTCTAGAGGTTGGTACAAGGCATCTCATCCACCCTTCTGCATCAGAACCTCAGTCTCATCTGGTGTAAGGACTATAAGGAAGAAGGTCTCCCAGATACGGCACTTAGGTCTTTTTGTTCCCACAACGTCAGGAGACAGATAGCATGGATCTCCTCCCCAGACTCTACCCCATTCACTGACAGATCTTTTTGCGAGGAAGGAACTCAAGCATACTTCATGCAATTTTTATTCCTTTAAAGAAGTGAGGCCTTTCATTACCCAGCAGGATATCTCCGTTATGAGAAACAGTCCTTTGGGATAGGTAGTGCTGGGCACACTGTGGTGCAGTCTGTCTAACCTCATCTACACTATTGCTTAAAGTTGGTGTCTGAGAAAGCTTTTGTGGGCTATATTAAGTGACTTGTGGTCTTCTCACTTGCTGAAACATCTCTGAGGCACAGCTTGGACAGTTAGCATCTCTAAACTGCTGGTGGCTGGGAGTTGATGGGAAATGGTGTGGGAAGCAGCAATAACCAATGGGCCAGACGAGCCCTCCTCCTGCTTGGTTTGGGTGGTGACCCATCAGAGTGAAAGCATCTCCTCTGTGTTGCTTGGTCTTGCATGCATTTACTGCAGCTGATTGTTAGATGAGACTCACCAGACCTGGCGCTGGGAAATTGGAACACCCTCTGGCAGACCACAAAGAAATAAGGAAACCAGCACTTGAAGCTGCTGGCGAGGATGAGGTTAGGGACTTGGACTTGGGCTCTTCTGCTCCTGTCTGGTGCTCCCTGGCACTGCATGACTCACCTGGCTAACCTCAGCCATTTGAGAGTTGGTTGGGTCCTCTAAGCTGTTCACCCAAATACCTTCTCTAGTGACAGGAGAGAGACTGGAACATCTAAAAGGGAATATTCTCCACCTCAGACACCTGGTTTAGGGCAGCATAAGTGACTAGCTGGAGCTGAGCATCTAATATCTAGGCACCTGAAGTTAACTGAGATGACCTCTCTTCTCTCTGTTCTTTTCTTGCCATGCATAATTCATTCCTTTAGAGGGAAGACAGGTGTTGGAATTAGTGATACAACAGTTTAAAGGTTCCCAGAAATATATACATATATTGAAGCATTTCAACCTCCTGCAAAGCAATTTATGTCTGTTTGTAGTAGAAGAATATTTGTGTGTGTATATATATATATATATATATAATGTTTTTCCCCACATGAGATAAGGGAGAGAGTAATTTAACAAGTAATACACCAACCACTTCTAGACAAACTCATAAGATATGTATGTTAGGGTAACTGGCCTCCATCCAGCAAAGCCATTAGCCATGGGTCACTCTAACAAAAAGAAAACTGTTTAGCTCCCCATCCTTATGCTTTTTCAGGCATTGATCCTGCGTGTTGATCTGTTTAGCCCATTGGGCTGGAATATTTGAAGACCTACAAGGGCAAGGCCACAATCTGGTTCAAGGTTATGTTTATCAGCCTCCCTCCCCCCAACCCATAACCAGCCATTTTTCCCACTCCCAAACTCAGAAGATCCAACATTCACAAGAAGCGTGAGAGTAGGATTCTCTGTTGGTAACTCTGTTGAGTCCTCCAGAGCACAATCATTATTCATCACGGGCACAGAAGGACAGGCTTAATGTTTGTAAAGTTAAGAATTTTTTTTCTTTTTTAGTTTCTGTTTTACTTTGGGGTCTAGGGAGAACCTAGATCCTTGAAAGAAACAGTAAAGGGCATGGAATCAGTTGTGCTGTTTATGGAGTAAATGGTTTAGATTAGAAGCCATCAGAATTTTTCTATAGCTTTGCCAGTTTTAACTCTCTGTAACAGGAAAACGTCAGTGGGTTCTGGGATTATTTTCCCTGAATGTGCTGGAATTATGCAGTGCATTTTATACTTCCCTGTGTTTCTGGTGAGACCCTTTTAGTTCCCCATGGAACTTTGAAATGAGAAAGTGGAGAACCTTTTCTTTTCTCTGTGGTGTTGGTTGGTGTAAATGTGCCAGGGTATGTGATCTGGGACCTGCATTGAAGCTCCAAAATTTTATGTTTTATGGTTGTGTCTCAAGGCCAAACTTGAAAAGCTGATAATATTCCCCTTTTCAGTTCCTCTGTGTGTGCATTGCTTTTTAAGCTAAAGACAGTAAAATCTTTGCACTCCCAAGCTACCTTTTAGTTGTGCCAAATAGCAGCTCTTCATCATCGAAGCACTTTTCTAGATAGGACTTTGGAGGTGTGCATGTCAATAAACTGAAGAGAAAAGGCAAAATTTCAAGATTACTTTTGTGGTTTATATGTTTGTGTACCTGTTATCTCTGGATATTCCTCGACAAGCCCTACGCATCGATATATTGTGTGTCTGCTTCATGGAGTGGGATTTTCCTTATTGCCTTAGAAAGAAGCCCTGACTTCTGTGAAACACTGCTGGGGTGATGGCCATGGCTCCAGCCTCAAAGCCTCATTCACATACACACTTGTAGTGCATACACTTGGTATCAACATCTATGTTAGATACAGCTCCTGGTTCTGTAACTTCCAGAAATGTAGTTTCTAGGCTGGTGCAACACTCTGAGTTGTCTGAGGCCAAGAGCAAAGGCCAAGATTTCATTGCTTGAAATGTAAGTTTTGCCTGTTCTAGAGAGATCTGTGCAGTGCTGTGCATGCCCCTTGCAAGTGAGGTGCCCGTGAGCAGCATCAGGGTAACACGGATGTGCCTCACCCTTCTCGCTCCCTGTTTCATGCAGATGCTCCAAGCTCACAGAACTGTCATCTGCCCCTTCCATGAGTGGAAGACCCTTCGCAGAAATGCTTCTTGCTACGTAATGTTTGCAGTCTGCCACCACCATGAACACTGCCTTCATCTATAAATAGTTCAGCTGAAGCCATCTTTAAGCCAGACAGAAATATAAATCACTCACAGTGGAAAGAGCTCTTCAGCATGATCCAGATTGCCTCAGTGCAGCCCCTTGGGACTTTTTGTGCAGTGAGACACTCTTCACTGTGAATAGGAGTGACAAAATCTGGCCCAGAGTTACTTCCCCAAAAATGTAAATATAGAAACTGCCCCAGAAACACGTGCAGGGGCACAAAAGTGTTTTTTTCCACCCATGAACTTTCCCAGCAAGGTGTCTCTCTCAAAGTGTGTCTGCAGCAGTTCGAAGCTCCACCAGCATTGTGTGTTGACAAGGGGAAACATTGCTGATCCAGCCCAGAGAAGCAGGCAATTTCCTTTTGTAAAATTACACTTAGTAAAGCTTTTGGGAGTTTGTGTCAGGCATATCTGAATCACTCATATCTGAAATGTTCTCAGTCATGAGAGGAAGAGGGGGTCATATGAGGATGAGAAGCTATCTAGACATACAGAGTAACCTTTGATGAAGAGCACAAGCCAGAGAAAGGGAACCTGTCAGCAGCTCTGTGCAGCAATCTGGAAGCACTGACTGACAGTTTTGTTGTATTTCATAGAGATATGCAAAAGACTGAAGCCCAGAAAACCCGAATTTGCTTTGCTACACGGATGCTGAACCCTCCCCCCGGCCCCGTGCCTGGCATGGTAGGAGGATCTGGGCTTTTGTGCAAGGGGCATTTCCTTGGCAGGCTGGTTTCACCTTCCCTAGCTCTGCTGATGCCACATCGTGTATTCCCTAGCAAGTCACTTCCCTGCCTGCACTTCTCTCCATGCCCAGGAACACAGGGGTGGGCAGTCAGGGCAGATCAGCCTGAGGCTTTCTGTGAGAGGAGAACGGGGCTTCCTTGGCACAACGCTTGAGTCCTCTGATTCAGCCTTAAAAAACGGGTACTGCCATCCCCATGGCGTGAGTTAGCTGTGCTCACCCCAGCAAGCGGGGCTGTAAGTCACAGTACTGCTGCTCAGGTAAGGGCATAAGGTGTTGCTGTTAGCACTGGTACGGTGTGTCTCTAATAGCTTCGCCCTGATCCACGCCTTTGACAGGGCTTATTGCAGCTTTCCTTCGTGCGCTGTGTCCGTGCAGTGCGCAGGGGCTCCGTCTTCCTTTCTGCCTGCAGTAAAATTTATTCCTTTAGAAATACCTCTAGTGTTTAGGGAGAGATACTGATTTTGTTGTGGTGCTAACCTCATGTAACTCTTAAATTCTTCTCCTCCTGTTTGGTTATTTTTTCCCCTTCTTTTCAATGGCAGTTACAGATCCCAGATGTCAAACAGCAGCAGCAGCTGGCTGCGTGGCAGATCCCTTAGGCTGCAGCTGACTGAGCACTCCTGGACTTATTTTAGCTGTGTCATGTAGATGATCTGCAGATTATTTCTCTGAGCTGTCATGCTCTTCAAATGCCTCTAGCTTCTTTCTTTGCTTCTCTCATTCTGGTAATATGTAGAGCCTGAAAATTCAGCCTTGGAGAAATACCTCACGCATTGTGTACAAGGTCTGTGGATCAAAAGGACGACTTATGTGTGCATTATTCCTTTTACATAACTAAAAGATTCCATTAATAAATAAGACCAAATATTCCCAATACAGTATTGGATGAGGGATGACTCTGTCCTTGAATACCCTGTATCTGTGACAATAGCACTCTTGTATGAAGATGAAAGGAGAAACATTAAATCAGGAAGTCTGACCTCTCTCTTTAAAATTATTTACTCAGTGTCCAAAATGCTTCTGTCTTCATAAAGTCAGTGTGAGCAGACTGATTGAATGTGAATGACAGAATAGAGCTTCGGATAGCAACAAAAGAGACAAGCTGAAATGAGTAAATTTTCAGTAGAAGAGTGAGTGCACCAGAGCCTGTATTATCTGAAAAAGAGAGATAAAAGCAAATTAAAATCTTGTATTTGCCGTGCTGGCTATATTTTTAGGAGAAACTGTGCTGATAAGCTTTCTTTACTAGTTGTGTTGTAGGTTATATTTAAGAAAATCCTTTTAGTAATGTGTTGTAGTGCTGCCAACATTACCACTAACGTTAATGAAATCATAACAAAGGTATGGTTTTGCTTTCAACTACAACTTATGTTTTGTAAAAGCAGTACAATTTGAAAGTCAAGTATAACTTAGACATTCTCATTAAATTTTAGTGTCCTTACTAAGGATCAATAACACCTCGATAGTCGAATGATTTGATCTCAGGTTATTGGGGTGTATGCTTAAAAGCTTCAAGGTAAATATTTCAAAATATCATTTACTAATAACTTACGTGTTCAGCACTGCCAAGGATATTAACCAGCTTGAAATAGTTTGTTCTAGAACAGAATTGCTCATTGACTCAGCCCCCTTCTTTCCCTTTTGGGCAATATCAAGAAAATAGCTTTTACCAAGTGAGGCGAATACGCTTCCTGTAGATGATCTAATCGCTTCTGTGCTCTACTTCATCTCCCTTTTGTTTTCTCAAAACACCACCTGCAGCTAAAATGGGGGTGATTGTTGAAGGTATTTGAGTCCCGTTCCTATTGCACCTTTCAAGAATTATTGATTGTATTTGCAGACACAGGGCAAAATCCAGCTCAGAGCTCTGGGAAATTTCCAAAACATCATGCAAAAGTAACTGTAAGCCCACAGAATTTTCAATTCCAGTAGAGGCAACTCCAAGGGAATTTATTTTAAATCCAAAGTGGTGTATGTGTTTTCTGCCTTATAGTCACTCAGTTATGTCTTGTGCATTAGCTCTGAGTGGGGCAGACATATAGATAACCTCCACTTATGCAGCTTCCTCTAGCTGCTCCTGCATAGCCCTCAGTTCATCTTCCTACTTCCTACTCCCAACTTTCAACTTCCTAGATATGCTCCATGGTTTCAACTCTCAAAAGGATGTTGCAAGGTGGATGCTGCCAATGCTTCTCTCCCTAGCACATAGATACTTTTATTCTCCCTTCCCAAAGGAATTGCTATGTTGATGCTGCTTCTTGAAACCATGCGCCCTTGTGGTACTTCATAACAGCAGACTA
Source organism: Hypotaenidia okinawae (assembly GCA_027925045.1). NCBI lineage: Eukaryota > Metazoa > Chordata > Aves > Gruiformes > Rallidae > Hypotaenidia > Hypotaenidia okinawae. The sequence continues at coordinate 141,034,423 of BSDF01000001.1, forward strand.
GCCTGAGTGCATTCTTGATTTCTCTGGCCTTGCTAGTCCAGAACAGAAACCTTCTGTTTTTCTCTTGTATCCCCAGCAGCTCTTCCTCCCTTTACAATTCTGAAGGAGGCACTCGATGCTGTTGTTCAGCTTCTTTAATCATTTCTTTTTGTTGTCATTGTCGTCAGTAAAGTTCCTGCTGGTCCTTTGTTGTGCTTCCAGTTGGTCGAATTCCTCATTCTCAGTCTCACGCGACTGACTGACAAGATAGAGTTGCAAAACATCTCGACTGCTCTGAAACAGGCTATTTGAAACCTGCAGAAACATTATCTGCTAAATGTTTCTCCACGCTCTGTTTCATGTCTTTCAGCAGGAGGCTTTGTTCCAAAACCTCTTCCAAATTATCTTTTTTCTATCTTACTTTTGGATTTTTTTTTTTATCAGTTTCTTTCTGATTTGGCTACATTCAGGAGGTGCAGCCATATCTAAAAAAATTGCAGATTTTCTAGAAGCTTCATTCAACAGTTTGTGATACGTAAAAGTATTCTGCTTAGAAACTGTGTGATACTGGAAATTTCTCTTGGGTTTGGGGTTTTTTAATTTCTTTTTTTTTTAATTTATTTTCACCTGCTTCAGATATCAATCATTTTGCCTCAAGTCTTAAGCTTTATCTTGCTTTCAGCTTGTCTAAGTCCTAACCATAACTGTCGTTTTTTTTCCCCCGAGTTTCTGATCATATTTGCCTCTATTTTAAGCTGCTATGAAATAAATTCCTCTGTTAATTCCCCTCAACGATGTCTTCTTCATCTCTCTGCTTGATCCTCTCCTCCTGTCCAAACCTCTCTCTCCCTAAGCCCTGATTTCTTACCTTAGGTTGTGTTACCTAACCTCAGTCTAGGTCAATATGCACAACTTCCCCTGTGATTTCAATGGTCTTGATCATTATCCTTCCTTTTAAAATTTTGTTTCTCTGAAGCCTGCCACTGAAGTAAATGTAATTTTAATTATTGACTTCATCACAAAGAATACTGAGCTCCACATGTGTCACTGCAGGACTTCAGTATATACGTGATACTGAACTAGTTTGTGCTTTGCTTTGTAAGTGCTTTTGATCATGCCTGCTATTCCTCTGCTGAACTTACTCATGGAAACACATACTAAGAGGGTAGGTTACTTGATGTTAGTGAAAATGTATGAAGGGATGAAACTTTATAATGTAGACCATTTAGGTTTTTGTTTTCTTTTGTCCTGCCATAAAGCAGCATCGTAACACCATGAGCTTGGATTTTGCAATATGAAAGAAATTCCAGTATGCTAGGGATGTAGGATTTGCTGTTCAGATATGATACATTAACTGTCCCATATTGAAATAACTCTTCTGAAAGAACCCCCCACCTCTACAGATAGAAATGTGGAGGAGATCTGATCTGGGGAACGTGTAAGACATGTGAGATTGCAGCTTTTGTGTTTTCATGGGAGGGGAGATTATATTCTGCATGGAATGTCTGGAAACAGATGAGTTGTTCTGCCTGTGAACCTTGTATTTCTTTAATGGCGCTAAGGTAGCACAAAATCATAAAGGAAATTCTTGTCTGTAGAGAAAATGTAAGTCACAATACGGGAAAAAAAAACCAGCTGAGAAGAAACATGTCAGTAAGAGATGGCATTGTCCTTACTAATGTACTTTTCTCTCAGTGAGGGGAAAGCTACTTTTCCCTTCAAATCTTCCTGAAGGTGAAGAACTAAAGAAAAACACATATATCAAATAAAAACATGGTACCTCTATTCAAGTGATAACAACTGTGTTTAAACACTCTATTAAAATGTTTGGACTGGAAGATACTGCAGTCCTGTGGTGTGACATGTCCCCATTCCAAAAAAGACATCAGACATGGGTTCGTGCCTTAGATAATACATAGTGCCTCTGCAGCTTGTTGCAGAATTCAATCAGTGTGTACCTGAAAAGTTCTCTTTTCGTGGCCTATGGATGTATTATATGTAGCAGATCATGATGAAATGCTGCTCTAACCACAAAAACCACAAGTATCTGCAGCTCAGGAGAGTATCTCTTGACTGATGAGGGGAAAAGAAAATAAAGAAAGTATTAAAATATTTCTGCGCGTGACAGAACCAGTCATTCATGTGGCAGACACCACATTATTTATTCAATGTATATTTTGATTGCCTGGTGGGGTTCAGGACTCCTGTGAGTGATATTACCTGGCAACAACTGACTGCTCCATCATAATTCTCCATGAGGATTCAAGCCGCAAAGCAAGGAAAAGCCCAGAGTTAATTTGAATAAAAGATAGAGAAAGGCATGTACTGTGAGCTGCATTCCATGACAGAGACTTAATGTTGTGGAAAAATGCTAATTTAATCTGTTCAGTGATGTTGGTGAGCTTTCTAATGTCATTCAATACCACTACATATTAGCATTTTCTCCATTTGAATTCTCTTCATACATAATTATATATTTTCAGGTTGTTTGGTCAGAGAGGTGACACAACCAGAGAAGGAATATGAATGACTGCAAGATGTACTGTGAACAGTAAATGATGATGTCAGATAGCCATTTTTTTTAGAAGATGATAAACAGGAAAAGCTCTAGGTGAACTGGATTTTCTATTTGAAATTCTGAGCTGATTCTGCATGAAGCCACAGTGCTGTATTGTAATTGTTTTTCTTCTCCTATATTTTCCTTTTTAATTTTTCAGTAAATGATGAATCTAGTTATCAATTCCCTATTTAATCATTTTCATAGAGATCAAAATCCCTTGGAATATGGAGTACCCCTTAGCATGTATTTTGTAATTAGGTGTAAAAATTTACATAATGAATGAAGTAGTTCATTTATGAATGTGATGTGTATCTGTGTGTATGAACCACAGACCCATGCCCCGTGCTCGTGATAAGAAAATCTTAGCAAATCAATTCCTGTTCTGGAACCTTGGAGCCTTCCAGTCATCTCCAGTCAATCATCTGGACAAATTTACCATGGTTAGGAGGTTGCTAAGTGTTACAAATTAAAATGATCGTGTCTTTACACTTCTATTGCATGTGCTCTCCATGCAACCACTCGGGAAAAAATACAAGGGAAAACAGACCAACCGTGTCTTGTCAAAGACATAATGCAGAATACCCTGACTACAATTATACCCAAGTGTGATATGATCTGAGGAGAGTAGTATTTCTCCGTTTGGGACTGTTGCCTCCACATCTGTACATCTGACGCCATTAAAAAAAACCCCTTTTATAGTGTTCAGCGGCATCACTACTCACAGGCTGTAGCATGGCAGTGGCTGCCTCACAGGCAGGTTAGAGCTGTAGCAGTTGTTTCCTACAAGGGACGAGTCAGTGGGAAAAGCCTCTAGCGTCTGAGATGGTGCCATCTGAGGATGACACAGTTGTTGACCAACTTACATTGACAACTTCTCCAAGTTGTGCTGGGGTGGAAAGAAAACAGATGAAGGGAAGAGTTTTATATTATAGCAAATGATCGTGGTAGTTTCCACTGACGAATGGCATAACTCTAAATCCTCCTTCAGAGCCAGTATTTGTTTACATCTGAGGAGATTCTGAAGTACTTGGTGTTATTCTAGAAGGGGAAGTGAAAGGAGCAATCCTGTCATTTGAAAAGCCCAGCTGAACATGAAGTCACTATAGTCATGACTCCTGCTGTCCTGCCCACTGGGGAGTCATCAGATAACCGCCACAACTCTACGGGGTAGCAAAGTATGACTAAAGGTAATGGGAAGAGGAGTGAAAAGTCCACAGTGAACTCATCATGTAATGGCTTTGCTTCTTGGAGGACTGAGACAGCCTGAAGCTGGAGCTGTGCCCTGCCTTGCCTAAATAGCACAACCAAGGCCTTATTTCTCTCATTTAGAAGATGGGTGTTCTTCATTAAGGCATGTTTGCTCATCTTAATAAGCCGTATGAATCTATTAAGTAGGGAGGCTTGACTTGAATTGATTTGCTTTGTTTAAACATGCTCTGGCTTTTGCTCATGTATATAGCTCATAAAAAAGAAACCTGTTTGAGTTTAGCTCGGTATCCCATGGTGATTACTTAGATGTGCTGTCGTAGCCAAGAGCTTTGAGTCTAGGGTTTTGTTGGCACCAGTGTAGTTGCAGTAATTACAATGATATGGAAAACTGAACCACAATTTGAAAAACAAAACGGCTATTGCAACTCTTACAGTTCAGAGATTGCTGAGTAATGTCCGTTCAATATATGTAGGGAAAATCCATGATGCTTTGTTATTTCAAGTCATTAATATGGATCAAATCTATTTCGGGAGCCATTCTCTAGTTTAAGTATGCAGGTATGAGGTTTATTTAGCTGTTTTGTTTAACCAACTACTTAAGAGTCGAGTAGAAGTTTTAGAGAAATTAATTTCAGCTAGTTAATACTTACAAAAGCCTTTGAAGATATTTATTGCCATATATTTGTTAGATTTTATTCATACAGGTTGGGGAATCTTTTGTCTCATAAACAGCTTCTCTTGTGAAAAGTATTTCTTTTGGACTTGTCAGCAGTTTGGGTTGTGGGGCTTTTTGGTTGGTTTTTTTTTTTTTTAATTATTATTATTAATTTATCAGAACCTGCAAAGGCAGATTTATGGCTTAGATTTTCCGAAGTTCCTGCCAGAGCAAGACGCTGAATCCCCCTGAATGCCATGTGCCATGAATTCTGATCCTTCACATCGACTAAAACTGTCACATGTAATAATAACAACAAAGAGAAATGTGAATTTAGCATGCACAAATGTTGCTTTGATTGTCTCAGAAACAGTTTTTGACCCGTTTCTGGCTGGAACACAGAGTGTTGTATTCAACACCTCTGAGACCGAATTCAGGTTTCTTCTACCTAGGGAGATGCACTTCATTTGCTTAATTCAAATATTTTAATTTTTAAGTTGTTATTTGCCCACTTTTTAGGTAGTTCTTCTTATCCCTCTGGTGACAGCTAGAGACTGAAAGTACCAGCCTTTCACTGAAAAGTCTGCTTGTGAGCGTACCAAACTTGATTCCATTTCTGCAGTTTATACTCTGCTTTTACTATAAATACTTGTTTCATACTTGTTTTGGACAATGTTGACTTTGAGAGAATGATGGCAGTGTGAAGAAATGGGTATCATTTGAAAGCTGGATCATGGTTGTTTCTAACTTATGAGTGAAAGAAAATGGATGTGCTGGGATGAAGTGATCTGTATTCTTATGAAGGAAGCAGCTGCAAAGCAAAACCAAGTCTGAGAATGCATGTTGTATGACTGATATGTTTTTCTTCAACACACAACTGTACATCTGATGTAATCAAAGAATCAAGAAAAATGACATTGCTGAATAATTTCTGGTAATTAGTTTAAACAGAGACAGATTTATGGAGGTGCATGCTATTTTGAGCAACCACTAATTGTATTAGCTACACCTCACAGACAAACTTGGTCTTCTGTTTAACAGCAGGTTCACCATCCTGTCCAACCAGGTTGTTTGGTAACCTCGACGAGATGATTTTCTGCTTTTGAGAGAATGTTTGAAAGCTGTGGATATGATTTTTATGTATTTGGGCAATCAATCAGTTTTATTGCTTGGCTGCCTTCCCAGCTCCTGGTTGCTTTTACTACTTAATTTTGCGTCGAACAAGCAAATAAATGTTCTAATCATATCTAAAGAGAACTGGTTTGATTGTCATGTTTTGAATTCTTACCAACAGCTTAAAGTATTACAGCTATATCCTATCAGCATATTGTGGCAAGTCTTGTGAATTAATTTCAATAACGAGGATGGGGAAAATGCCACTAAAACCATGTAGTACAGCTCTGACATATTTTTCATAGTTACTTTCTGGTAGTTTTAATCTAATGAGGAATCGTTTTCCTAGAAAACGAGTTTCTCACCACATTTCCTAACAGCTCAGTGTTTCTGAAAAGCATTGGTTTGAATCATGCTACAGTCTTCCATGGTTTGGGTGTCTGAAGGGTGAAGTAGGAGACTGTCAGAGTGCTTGACACCTGCTAGCACAAGGAGCAAAGGGTCCTTTGGAGCAGAAGCTTGGCCCCAGTGGCAGCACTGGCTGTGGATGTGCAGGGCAGCGCAGTGGGCACATGCGTCTGCGCAGGCAGTGGGCATCTTCAGTGCAGGCACAGAAACTGCCCTGGGGAGAGAGCCTAAAATAACTAGCACCTGTAACTTTGTTAGGCCAAGTGTGGAAGAAGGTACAGTCCAGGAGCTTCAGTCTGAAATTTACCACTCTGAGAATCATAGAATCATAGAATTGTAGGGGTTGGAAAGGACCTTGAGAGATCATCGGGTCCAACCCCCCTGCCAAAGCAGGCTCTCTAGGACATTTCACTGAGATAGGCATCCAGACGGGTCTTGAATATCTCCAGAGAAGGAGACTCCACCACCTCCCTGGGCAGCCTGTCCCAGGGCTCTGTCACCCTCACTGTGTAAAAGTTCTTCCGCATGTTGGTGCGGAACTTCCTGTGCTCCAACTTGCAGCCATTGCCCCTTGTCCTGTCCCCACAGACCACTGAAAAGGGGCTGGCTGATTCCCCCTGCATCCCCTGCTTAAGATAATTATAGACTTTAATTAGGTCCCCCCTTAGTCTTCTTTTCTCAAGACTCAACAGTCCCAGCTCACTCAGCCTTTCCTCATAGGGGAGATGCTCCAGGCCCTTAATCATCTTCGTAGATGTCTCTGGGGTGACACCTGTCTTTGTAGGTGTCTCTGGGGAGACACCTCCCTGGGAGACACCTCCCCAGAGCATCTCACATTGGTTGGTTTGTCACTTGAATCCCTGTTGCCTCCTCTCCTTCTCAGTTGCTTCATATCTTCTTTGTGCTTGATCCTGTGCCAAGGTACGTTACTTGGAACAGCTCAATAAAAATCTGGTCAACCGGTTCTGAGCTGCAGGAACGGTGGTGATGCAAAGCGTTGGCTAGAAAATGGTCTCTCCTGATGTTTCACTGTACATGGTTGGCTTCTGGTGTGGGGGGAGGGAGGTGGCTCCAGTTGGCAAAGTTACAGTTTGGCCTGGAAAAGAAAGGAAAAAAATAATAATCTCACCCCCCAAATTACATACCTGTTAAATTGCTTGCCTTGCATTAGAATAACTTCACAGTTAACCTTAATAAATTGGGATAGCCTATAGGCTGCACAAAAGTAAGTAGGCAAGTCAAGGACTTGTCTTAACTCTTTTTTTATGTGTTCCCATTAATTGTATGTTAATTGTATGCATCAATCCCATTTATCCTAAAAAAACCCCACCCAACCCAATAAAAACCCTGAAAGAACAACACTCAAATAAAATTGGATCAAAGAAATTGCGACTCTAAGATTATGGAAACTGAGAATGCAGACTTTTCACATTGCTGTGCAAAATCAGGAGAATAAGCAGCACATTAATGCCCTTAACTGTGAATATACATACCTTTTTAATGACAATCCAAAAATCAGGCTTCATGCAAAAAAATATACGTGTGCATCTATATGTATGTATACACATGCATAAGGTATTGGAAAAACTGGGGAAAGTGTAAGGGTGGATCAAGGAAATGACTGAAGAAGTGGAGAAAGTGCCTTAGAGGGAAACTTAGGTGTTACCCAAGTATTTGCCAAGTGTATTTGCTTATTCACAGCTCTACATCAAATTCCAGACCAGAGCCAGCTTGCATCCCTGCCAGTTTACACCCCAGGCGAAAAATCTGCGTTCAGTTTCTGTCTGACCCTGTAGATTTTTCCTGGAATGGCACAGTCCGTTGTCATAAATTTTAAGAGAAAAAATGCAGAAGGTACTGAAACTAAAGGGCTGTTAGCAGCGGGAGAAACGTATAACAAAAGCAATTAAGAACATGTTAGGGTAAGTTGAAAACTAAGAAGTCATAATACAACATTTCTAATGGTTATAAAGGTTGTTGTAGGAACTGTGGTCTCCTGTGAAGACTGGAACTGGGTTTGAAAACTCGGGGCTCTGAGGGTATTATCTAACCTGTGTCCCTCAGTTGAAGGCAGACAAGGCCAAATGAGAAATCAGGTTTAATAACAAGGGTGATAAAACGTAAACCAAAATAAATAGAATAGAGAGTTGAATTTTTCATCTTGTCTAAGCTTAGATCAGAATAAGCTACCTTTCTGGAAGGAAGGTTTCCAGTTCTGAAGTATAAATTAATGAGCTCACCGAGTCTCTTATGGTGTGCATAAGAAAAGATATAGACCAGCAGGTTTAGATGGGTCACTGGGTTCTTAGGAAAAGTACAAAAGCTGGGATAAGCAGGTAAATCAGTTTAATTTTTCAGCATCATAACAGAAGAAGAATGACCCGTGCAAAGAAAGCAGTCTCTCATGCATGAGCTGCTACTCCTCAAGATATCTCTGACAAATGTAAAACTGGGAAACTCATTTACTTTCTCACTACTCAGAAATTCCACAGAACTGCTAGAAATTCTGATCAAAAAATGTTATGTTTATACCAATTATCTAGGCAAATGCTCAGATTCCCATATTTCTGATACAGTCAGTGAATGAAGGCCAGCTTCCAGAGCTTCCTTTGAAAGAGCCCACTGCCGCCGTCTGACTGCCAGGAAACCCAAGTGCCTCTCCAAAGCAGGATGGATAGAGTTTGGGCTACAGAATTCCCTGTAGAAAACAGAATGTTTTGGTTTGGGTTTGTCTTTCCCGCCCCTGCCACTCCCCCTCCCTTCCACCTCCCCCACCTCAGATTTCCTTGTCGTTTTTCTTATCCTGTCCCTATCTGTTCATTCTGTTCTGTAAAATATCTCTTCATTTCTGCAGGAACAGAGTTATGCCAACACTGTGTGTATTGGGGAAGTATTCCTAATGAATTAGTGAGAGACAGAACGAATACCCAATGCTAATACTTTCTACTTATTGACAAACCAGTTAAATACACACTTTTATACAACTGCAATAAAGCATTTCGTTTTGTTTTTATCATTAAACTTCAGATGATAAATGTGTTGAGTAATATGTTCAGACCACTGCATACAAGACTGTTAGTTAATGTATAATTAACTCTAATTTTCAAGCAACTTCTGCTTGTTTCCTGTATGCATTTCATTAAAATGCTTTCCAACATAGCAGAATTTCATTACAGGAAAAATAGCAAACAAAAAACACACACAACATCCTTGCTGCTCATCTATTTAAACATGCCCTGCATTTTCAAATCCACAAGCATTTTGCTAAAGTAAAAGCCTGCTCATGAGTGACAGCACTGATGTCTAATGGATCCTGCCTAGACATCAGGATTGGACTCATGATCTTTGAGTGGGGAGGGTCAGAACAAATTAGTCTGTGCACACCTCACTGGTCAGGGGTCTGGTGAGATGGAAATGACCTCTTCAGTGTTGCACTGATTGCCATGAGATCCCCAAGGACTGGCAGATCCCAGAGAAGGAACGTATAGCAACATGTGTGTTTAAATAACAAGCCAGAGATTAGGGCCAAAAGAGGTTTGTCCGACTCCACAGTTAACTGGAGGGAGTAGCACACAAGCTAGCAAGTGGTTGGTGCAGCTGTAGCCATCAGTCATGGGCAGGTGGATTTCAATTACCCACTGTGGGCAAAGTCAAGTGAGCTTGCACAAAGGATCAGTGCAGTAACTATCGGAACATTGGAAAAGAAATCTTGCTTTCAGCGGTAGGTGCAAAATATGAAGGAGGAAGCAGAGAAGCTTTGAATTGCCTATTCACTCTCCTGTTCTAACCAAGAGCGTGGTAGAGCAGGTTGTGACAGGAGACTAGAAAAAGAAGTCACAAGTCGAAAGACTCATGATGGGTCAATGGAAATTGTAGTAGGGAGTACACTGTGGTAGGACAATGTACAAGAATGACAAAGGGCAAAACATACATAGAAATACAACATAGGCTTGTGTTAACATGGATTATCAATCAGAAAGGCTGGAATAGTGTCAAATATTAACGAAGTTTGCAGTCAGGAAAGTAAGGTTTGTTCTTATGGATACATAATTCCAGGAGTTTCCTTCCAGGAGTTTGGCCAGGCCAGAGCAGCTAGAGATCCATGATGTGCTGGCTGTGTCTGGGACGGTGCACCTGGAGCCCTTGAATTCTTCTGATCAGAATGCAAGTCAAAAATAGGGCTGCAGCCCAATGAGAGCTAGGTACTATTTACATAATATAGCATGACTAAACTTGAAAAAAGTTTTACAATCATGTATTACCATTTAAAAAAAAAACCAAAAAAAACCCAAGAAAAGAAAAAACCCTAACCAAGAAGCAAAGAAAGAAACCTCTACTGCACACAAATCTAGACCAAAATAACCCACCCCAAGCCCCAGACCTCTTCATGTTTATCGTTTCTCATAGTTCGTTATGGCCACCGAATCATTTCTGAGGTAAAGTTGTTCAAAACTTTCCTGTCCAATTCAAGTCTAATTAATTGTTGCTGTTGTATCCTTTGCATGACTCTAGCTTGTTGTATATTTTCTTTTTCATTCTTCACATTCTTTATCTGGGTTTTTTTTTTTCCTGTTTATTGAGATCAGCAACCTTTACCTCAAAATACCACCCTTTCTTCTACCCTCCCCTTTTGCTTCCTATATTCCCCCAAAGATCTAGCAAAGAAGAAGGGGTAGTATATTAAAAAGTCACTGTGGTACTTGGTGGTGACTTTTTCTATAGGCCCTGTATGGAGGACAGAGACCGTTACTTAAATGTGCACTTTTCCAAGCCTGTCATAGTTGATTTTTCCCCTGGATTTGTATGATGAGACTTAAAAGAATTTTAATGGCAGATTATCCAGCATGTCTTAGTTGAACCTCTCGATATTAAATTTTAATCATCTCAGATGAAGCTCTGTGTGGTGCAGTGAAATTCAGCAGAAGTATGCTGTGCTAATAAGCTGCAGACTGTTAATACTGAGATGCTTTTTGTCTGTCTGGTATCAAAAGGCTTTCCTGAGCCATAACATAAAGTAAGTTTTCAGCTATAAACTCAAAGCTCATCTGTTAAAAATGACTGAGGAAAAGGAGGACATCAGTGGATCCGGAGTTGTTTGGATGACTAAAGGCAACAAAGATAAGCCATGGCAGCTTAGGCTTTCATATATCTGTAAAAAAAGATAAATGACCCTAAGATGTATTTGGTGGTGTATATCTAAAAGAAATTAGGTGATATCAATGCCAACTTGCATTGAATTTTCTCTAAAGGACGGGGCACTGTCCTGTTCTGTGTGTTCAACAAAGGTGAATGCAAGTTGAAATAGAGGCAGCTTTCTGAGGTAAACAGAGAGTCTGCTTTAGCAAGAACAGACTGAATGAACTTGTCTGGTTTTTTTCAAAAAATAATTGGATGTGAGAGAGGATAGCCTTGCTGCCTGTGGATATTGCAATGGGACAAATAATAAAACCAGTGCAAATATATTTATAGTAAAAGACAACATACAAAACCAATTAAGTATAAACTAGCCATCATCAGGCTTAGGTTAGAAGTTAGGAAAAGTTTCCCACCGGCTGGAAAGGTGTGATTATGGATCAGGCTTCCCATTGGAGAAAAAACCCCACTATTTCTAAAGTAGAAAGTGCTAAGTTTATTCAGGGATCTGACCTGGTGCATGCACGATCTGCTCCCTCCATGATTCCTAACTGTAACTTCAGATAGGTTGGTTGTATGCAACCTTATACCGTAAAGTAATCAGAGTCTTCCAGCTCTTTTGCTTTCTCTTCCACAAACCCAGACATAATAGTTAACATCTTTTTGTTTGTTTGTTTATTATTGCAGTGATTTCTATAGCTCGACCAAGACTGGGGGTCCCTCATGTAAAAAGAAAGTGATTAAAGAACTTCCAATAAATAATTTACCACTGATTATACAAAGTCAACCATTAGATTAATTTAGAAAACTGCCTCTGTATTTTCACTCCTAAGAGTTCTTAATAATTATTTGTCGTGGATCGATTTTTGCATTTCAATAGAGAGAGAATTAATTACAAACTTATATATTTATTTTGCTGCATTTTATCCTTCTTGATAAACTCTGGGAATTTTGCTTACAAAACTGTTTGAAACCTTGGGTTTGAGCAGCTCTCAAACACTCAAATAGCACTAAATACTTTCCCCAACGAAGGCTACATTTTAGTAGATCAAGGACAGAGACTGCTGCAATGAATGTGATAAGCGGCCAGGAAATAGCTCATAGGTTACAGAGATGTCTTTCGCATGGTCTGATTATTTTTCTAATGCTTATTCAAAATTCATGACAGTTTGTCCCGCTGCATTCTTTTCAGGTAGATTGGGTAATGCGACATGAACTCTGGATTAGAAATTTTTCAGCTCCGCGCTTTGCTGCGACTCTGACAGCCTCACCAGTTGCTATCGTGGAGGACCGAGTATTTGTGTCTGTCGGGCCGCCCCTGTCCGCATTGGTATGCTGGCCGCGCTGCCTTGCAGAAAGGCAGAGCTGTGAACAGATAACTGAAAGCCATAGCTTTTGCCACACTAAGGTGTCATTATTTGCCTACTTTGATGTTCTCACACATGAGAGCTCATCCTTTTGCTTCAAAGGGATCCCACTAAACTGTAACTGCAGTAAGGGCCTACAGGAATCTAACTGTTGTAGGGAAAAAAAAGAGAAAAAAAAAATCACACCTTTTTCTATGGCTCTTCTAGTCTTGTGATGTTTTAAATGTACAAGCCATGTCACAGAATCACAGGATCACAAGGTTGGAAAAGACCTTTAAGATCTTTGAGTCCAACCATTCCTGTCCTATGCTAAACCATATGCCTAAGTACCTCATCTACCCTTTTTTAAATACACCCAGGGATGGTTACTCAACCCCCTCCCTGGGCAGCCTGTTCCAGGCCTTGACAACTCTTTCAGTGAAAAATTTTTTCCTAACATCTAATCTGACCCTGCCCTGGCACAGCTTTGTGCCATCTCCCCTTGTCCTATCTCCTGTCACTTGGCTGAAGAGACCATTGCCCACTTCTCTACAACCTCCCTTCAGGTAGCTGTAGGCAGCAATAAGGTCTCCCCTCAGCCTCTTCTCCAAGCTAAACAGCCCCAGCTTCCTCAGCTGCTCCTCATATGATTTGCCTTCCAGCCCCTTCACCAGCCTGGTTGTCCTTCTCTGGACTTGCTCGAGGACCTCAATGTCCTTCTTATGGTGAGGAGCCCAGAACTGGACACAGCACTCAAGGTGCGGCCTCAACAATACCTTATTATCAACGTCATATGATAATCTTTCCTGACTCACCTGCATACTTAGGTCAGGGGTTTTCACGACCAGTGGCTCTTCTAGAATCCTATCTTATAAGGCTCTGCAGTCTATGTTTTTCTCTCTGAGTATTTGAAAGGAGTGAGATGTGTTCAAAGTGTAAATGTGCAAAGTTTTGGTCACTTGGACTATATTGAGGCATTTTCCTGCTGTTTTTCATAAAAGGTTCAGTGATGTTGAGAAAAGTACATTTTAAAACCCTTTTTCTTACTGATTTGTGTCCTAAGGAAATTAAGTTGGAATATCTATGAATAATCCACTGTACTTCTAAGGTTCCACTAAATCAGGCATGGGGTTTGACCTGCTTTTGATTTTGGAGCTTCATTGGTAGAACTATGTATTAAACCATTGGATTTTCATTCCAATTTAAAGTTCTCTTCTTCCATCTTGCTTGTGCACTTGCAGAGCCCTTTGGCTTTCAAGATTTATTTTCCAAAGTGAATGACAGAATTAATACCACCTGTATTTCTTTACTTTTGGGGTTTTTTTTTAATACAAAGACTATCTCTAAACATTGTTGGATTCCAAGTCTGACTTGTTAATAGGTGGCTTTATCACAAGCTGCCCACAGTATAACAAAAAGGCCACTCAAATAGGCTCTGAGAGAGCATGGATATGTTAAGTTGTATAAGCACCAGCTGTAAATTTCTCTCTTGTGTCAGTCATCAGGTTTGTCATTTCCTCACTAATAACTTGGTCTTATTTTCCCTCTTGCAATTAAAACAAAGCCTTATGAAGTGACAGATTAGATGTTTTTTTCCTATGATTCCTGTGATTTCTCTAGGAATTAATGCACAACACACATTCTTCTTGTGATGTGTATTTCCAGCTACTAGAAAGATTGCTTCCAGTGTTTAGTAAGTACCAGATGCACCCTCTTCGCCCTCCTTATGTTGAAAAGCTCCAGAAGACAGAATTCAGTTGTAGGGATCAATATGTAATTTATGTCCTCACTCATAAGCAAACCCAGATTTTTAAAGAGAACACAGGACGTTCCATCTCCTTGTGAGAAAAAACTCTTTACTCTGAGGATGACAGAGCACTGGTACAGGCTGCCCAGGGAGGTTGTGGAGTCTCCTTCTCTGGAGACAGTCAAAACCTGTCCGGGTGCTGTCCCATGCATCATGCTCTAGGTGATCCTTCTCTGGCAGGGGGTTGGACTAGATGATCTCCAGAGGTCCCTTCCAACCCCTGTGAATCTGTGAATACAAGAATGCAACTGCAGTACAGGGGAATAGCGAAGTGGCACAGAGGAGAAAAGATGTTGCCCTGGGTTGCTGCTCCAGGTTCAGCTGCCCTGTAGCAGTCCTACTCCCAGGAAAAAAAGGAGCATCATGCACTAGCCTTTTCCAAGAATTGATTCACTTCATTGGCAAAATGTAGTAGTTAGAAAACCAGGGGCAAAGGGGAATAAGAAACTCCTCTGGCTGTGGGCAAACTAATCCTGTCCATCTAAAGGAGTGTGGAAGGACTCCCTGCTCTGAGCCTTTGTGCGTGAAACATAACGTGTAACTTCTGAAATGCCATCAGCAGTCACTCACATTCCTTGATCACACACTGTCTGGCTTTTAATGGCTGCTGCTCACTCCAGCTGAGGTAAAAAAAAATAAAAACGGCTGGCTATTGTAGCCACAGTCACCAGTGATGAAATAGGTGTCAGCACTGGTAATTCTAGAAGAAAAATAAAGACATTTTTTAAAATCTTTACGGATGTGCTAGTTGTATACACAGGTGAATGAAGAGAGTTTCAAAAACAGTCCTACATTAAAGCAGTATAGAATCATAGCTGTGAGTCACAGCTTATGCAGAGACAATGTAACTTCTGCTTGTATTAAGAATATATATCTTAAAAGAGCAATGATCAAAACCAGGTTTATTAGAGCTAAAGAATGTAGTTAGCTGGAACAATGCAAGTCAAGCATCTCAAAGGGTTTGGTTTCTGTTAGAAATTTAAATCTCCTAAAAAGCATTGCCAAGTTGTAACAAGTCCTTTATTCCACAAAAACAAAATTATGTGGAAAGTGAATATTACCCTCCAGCAAAATGACATGCCGGGTTACTCAAATATCTTAAATTGTTCTCTCTTCTCTGGCTCGGGCTTCCCTTTCTTCTTCATTGACTTAGCTGAGGCGAAGAGATGTCTTCAGAGAACAAGAATGTGGTTATTTCCAAAATAGTGACAGGAAGTATTCATGATTGATTTACCTTTTTCTCAGTGGCCTTCACAACAGTTTAATAGTGAATGGGTGTCAGTGACCTTCAAGCCTTTCTGCTTCACCTGATTCTCTTTGAGAAGGTAATTTTAAAACAGAAATGAAGACTGGATGCTGTGGGAAGTCATCCACACAGACTCTTTGGATGTTTATTATGGATAACTGTGCCTATAAAAAAAGGAGCTAATTTCCACTTTCTCACTGTGAAGTCCAGAAACTTTGAAGATATGTTATCAGACACACACTGAACTGTTTAGGTAGGGTCAGGTGAAACTCTGCCTGAATAACGTCAGGTGAAATACCAATAAACCTACAGTTAATAAATCTAAATACTTATCCGAGGGCACATAATAGGGAGCACTGAAATTATCTGGTGGTATTATGAACAACTCTCCGCCCCCTTGGCTATCATGCAAGATAACCACTCGTGTCTTGTCTCATCAGAGAACTGTCAGGAACAACCACGGCCACATAGGTTTTCCACATCTCAAGATAACTAGCCCCGTGGAGAAGTAGTAGCATCCTTGCTATCCTTGCTTCTTGCTAGCTTCTCTCAGCTAATAGCTCATCGAGCCATGCTGTAGCTCGTCAAGAAATTAAAGGTTCGATGTGGGAATGAGTAACTGTAGGGTCAGGGCCTGTGTCACGCTAGTGGTCAGAATGATGGGCTGTACTAGTACTGATCTGAGCAACACCCGGTGTGGGGTGAGGTTCCCTCTTCTTGCCCGGAGCCCTGTGCTACAGGTGTGGGCATACCTCAGCTGTGCTCGTGGCTTGTTTCCACCTTGCTGTCTGTCGCTACAACCTTACTGAGTGTTTTAGAAAGATTTTGTGGTAAATTCTGCCTTAAATATAATCACCTTGAATTCAAGACAAGTCTCGTATCATTTCCAGGCTCACTGCAGAGAGAGGGATATCTTTCAGGTCTTATATGCAGCAGCACCTTGTGCTGCTGTGCTGTGCCTGCAGCCTGTGGAGAGCTGCTGTTGGCAGCTGGGAAAGGGTCCCATTTTTCAGGAAGGCACAAGCTGATGGTTTGCTCAAAGTGCAAACCTCCTGAAAGAAGATTTCTTCTGGAGGGCATGGAGATTGGAAGGAGGGGATGAGGGAAGATGAGGGAAGTGAAGCGAGTGGGTGTGAAGGATGACTGGATGGGGATTGGTTCCTTCTTTGATGATTTTGGAGGCCAGGCAAAGAAAAATCCTTAGTTTTCTGCATCCATCAAAGCTGTTGGGACAAGAAATGTATAGAAGTCAAGTACAGGGTGGATGGGTCCCTTGGGAGTACCTGAAAAGCTAATACTTGCATTCAGAGGATATTTCTAATCGAAACATCATTTCTGTAGTAAAGCTGTCTCAGAGCCCAAGTGGCATCTGGACATTTGCCTCCTCACATCCACTAGCTACCACCACCGTTGCAGTGCAGATGGTGGTGTGGCTGCCTTGGGGTATAACTTATAATAGGGATTGAAGGTCTGCAGTTGCCAGAAATCGAATTATCAACAGCCAGGGGTCTGAAAAAGTGGAAAAAATAAATAGAGATAAATCAAAGAGCATTCATGGCTGCCATCCAAGTAGTCTGAAAGAACAAAACAACAAAGCAGCCAAGCTGCTAACCCAAATATATAATTTACCCTTAAATTAGCACTCTACCTGCCCATTAAAAATGTGTTGTTCCAGAGCTTTATACAAAGCTAACCAAATTTACTTGAGGAAATCTGTGTCACTTTTATGAAGTAACCACTCAGGACACCAAGGCTGGGTGGTCGCTCCGGTCTCGCCACAACCCAGCTTTCCCCTTCCTCCCAGGCAGAGAGGACATGTTTTCCCAGGCAGGAGCTGCCTCATCTGCGCTGCCCTTGCCTGGGTGACGGAGGGGAGGTGGGAAAGGGACCCACCACCCTGTCCAGAGCTGGAGTGGATCGTGCAATGCTCACTGTGGCATCAGAGGCCAGATTCAGCCCTCTGAAGGTGAGAGTGGAGCTGAGCCTTAAACACCGACTAAAGGAGGCACTACGGTGGGTGAGAATCTGCTAAAAACAAGCAGTGTGGTTTTTATATGTTGCGGCATGCTGCACCAAAATTTTGCATCACAGCCTTTTTGATCTTGCAGCATTGCTAATCTGGGGCTCTGCAGTAATTCAGAATGTATTCAAAAGGTAGCATTCTGATCCAGACCCGCAGTTAAAGTTAGTCTGCTAGGATAACATCCTTGATTGCCTAAAAGTTGTTATCTTGATTTATTTCCCAATATGTGAGGGGTTATCTTCCCCCCAAATGCTAGCAGAAATCAAAAAACCTTTGTAAGTCTTTAGATCCAGTATCCTAGCTGCAGTTCTCTACTCCCTTTCTTCCTAGTGTCAGGATCACAGCTATCACCATATTAGAAATAATAATCTGTGTTGTGGAGAATCCCTAGCTTCTTCATTAAGCAAACACCAAATACATCAGAAAGTGTAGGAAGAATAATTTCATAAATTATTAATTCCCTGCAGAGGATGCAAAATTTAAAAGAGATCTTGTCTTTCTGAGTTTATGTTTCTTAGGTAAGAGAATGGGAAAAAAATTCCTGTCAATGTTTTTTTGAGTTATATTTAGGTACATGCAGACTATTGAGAATCTATTTTCTCCTTCCCCTCTCTTGTCCCTGGAGGGTGTGCACCAAAGGAAAACCAGTGCTATGACTATTGCTTCAAAAAAGACAGACCTTTCTACTTGCTGCTGGTTTCCTCCCTGCTAACTAGAGAGCAAAAATGTACACAGAAACAGATTCATACACTTGCTATGCATTTAACAATGCTGTACAACTCTTACCACCAGTACAGCAAGCTGTGCCATCACTGTGGAATGACTAA
Organism: Hypotaenidia okinawae; assembly: GCA_027925045.1. NCBI lineage: Eukaryota > Metazoa > Chordata > Aves > Gruiformes > Rallidae > Hypotaenidia > Hypotaenidia okinawae. Next base: position 141,052,729 of record BSDF01000001.1, read on the forward strand.
TGCATTGGTCTGTACCTTGCGTCCCTTCTTCAGGTCAGAAATTCACAGAAGCACGGAATCACAGAACATTAGGAGTTGGAAGGGACCTCAAAAGACCCAGTCCAAGCCCTCAGCCAGAGCAGGATCACCTAGACTAAATCACACAGGAATGCATCCAGGCAGGTTTTGAATGTCTCCAGAGAAGGAGACTCCACAGCCTCTCTGGGCAGCCTGTCCCAGGGCTCCATCACCCTCACAGGGAAAAAGTTTTTCCTTATGTTCACATAGAACCTCCTATGCTCCAGCTTGCACCCATTGTCCCTTGTCCTGTCACTGGCCATCACTGAGAAGAGCCTGGCTCCATCCTCCTGACTCTCACCCTTTACATATTTATAAACATTAATGAGGTCACCCCTCAGTCTCCTCCAAGCTAAAGAGGCCCAGCTCCCTCAGCCTTTCCTCATAAGGAAGGTGTTCCACTCAATCATCTTGGTGGCCCTACACTGGACTCTTTCAAGGAGTCCTCTTTGAACTGAGGGACCCAGAACTGCAACAATATTCCAGGTGTGGTCTCACCAGAGCAGAGTAGAGAGGGAAAAAGAACCTCTCTTGACCTACTAACCACACTCCTTCTAATATACCCGAGGATACCATTGACCTTCTTAGCCATGAGGGCACATTGCTGGCTCATGGCCATCCTGCTGCCCACCAGGACCCCCAGGTCCCTCTCACCTACACTGCTCTCCAACAGGCCAGTCCTCAACCTATACTGGTACCTGGGGTTGTTCTTCCCCAGATGCAAGACCCTACGCTTGCCCATGTTAAATCTCATTAAACTTCTCCCTGCCCAACTCTCCAGCCTGTCTAAGTCTTGCTGAATGGCAGCACAGCCCTCTGGGGTGTCAGCCACCCCTCCCAGTTTTGTGTCATCAGCAAACTTGCTGGCTGTACACCCCATTCGCTCATCCAGGTCATCAATGAATGTATTGAATCATACAGGTCCCAGCACTGACCCCTGAGGGACTCCACTAGATACAGGCCTCCAGCTAGACTGTCCCATTGATCAAAACTCACTGGCTTCTTCCTGCTCTCAACCCACCTCACTACCCAAACTTCCAGACCAATTTCCTAAATTCAGACCTGGAGGAGCATCCCTCTGATGCTTTTTAAAAAAAATTTAGTTGAAGTATCTCCAGAAAGTCCATGGACTGAGTGCAAAGACTTACCAGTACAGGCAGTCTTTTCTCTAGAGGTCTCAAAGGGCAGCGGCAAAGACTTTCATGCACAAGACAGATTTTTGAACAAGAGAAAGACTTAAGTGTCTTTTGTCCCCCTGGCAACTTACCTAAGCTGTACTTGTACAATTTCTTTTTTCCTGAAGAAAAAGGGGGTTTATGCAGTTAAAAATATGTGTTTCTTTTCTAAATAGCCCCCCAGTGAGAGTATATACCCTTTCCAGCCAGACATAGCCTTCCCAGGGATGTTTTTTCCTAACAAAAGGAAGTATTTCCACAAAGCATCTAATGAAAACAGTTATCAGCATGAGTTGAGACTGGACAATACACAGGATTCACATTCCTAAGAGTAAGAATTACTCAGACGTCCAAAAGTCAGTCTGCCTTCAAGACCAAAAATACCAGAAGCACCGAATACTGAGATGGAGAAGAAGAGCCCTGTCTCCCCTTGCCCAGCAGCTCTGGCTTACACTGCCTGAGATTGCAGGTCATCATTAGTGAGGAACTGCTATGAAACATGATTTCTATAAAGCCCCTCGCTCAGTGGGGACACTGCAGTACAGTGATCACATTGACGGTCAGCGAGGGAGGTGCCATATGAAGAACAGCAAAGTAGAGTTGCAAAACATGATGGGGGGTGTGGGGGGGCTGCTGGAGATCTAACGTTTCCTAAAGTTTAATTGATCTCAAGAGAAAAAAAAAACCACAAAACCCTGCCTTTCTTTATATTGTATTATTTTCCCCACAAATACCTGTACGTATAGAAGTAAAAAGAGAAAGGAGGTGGAGTGCAGCGTACAGGGCAGTCTCTGAGGCAGCAATCAAGAGACTCTGGTTCTATTCTTGGCATTTTATTCTTCTGCACATCTTTCTCCTATGTCATTGGTAGCTAGTAAGATCTCTGCAGCAGATCAGTAGCTGTGAGCACTGTGTGATTTATGGAGCAGCAGCAAAACTGCCAGTTCTCACCTGGGATGCATAGAGATGCTGTCACTGTTTTAAAAGTGATAATATCTTGAAGTTTCTTTAAACTCGGTCTCCCTCATATGTGTGGACGTACACAGTGACACCAAACCCAACCACCACAATTATCTTTACCTTCTCTGACACTCAGGATGTGTTCATCAATTAGAGTGTGCAATGATATCTCAATTTAAGCATTGAGAGTTATTCCAGAGGCATTCATAGTACACAAAGAATTGAAACACTCCCTGCCAGGCTCCTTATCTTCTTCCAGCATGATTTTTCTTTGCATTACCCAGCTATCTGTGAGCCTTTGGCAAGATCCCCCTGGAAGTTCTCGCTCTCTTCTCCCCCTCCCCCGCCCCCAACCCTAATCTTGAGTGTGGTGATTAACATTGAGTCATCTGCACACATGCCCAGTTCGGTGATTTTTCTCTTCTCTGTTCATTATTAGTTAAAAATGAATGCTGGGATTCAAATCACCTAATTTTTGAGGTTTATAATGCAGAGGTTTATATCTGAGTCAGTGTCCCTGAGCTCCCTTTCCAGTCTGTGGAGAGGAATAAACAGTTGTGGGACATGATTCATCTCATCTTAAACGAGATTTGTGAAACAGGTCAGATGAATCATATCTTAGAAGCCCTTGACAGACCTAAGCTTGCTTAAGCATGAAAGAGAAACAGCCTAGTGTCAGATCTGGAGAAAAGGGAAAAGTAAGCCTATGCATCCTGATTCCTGGAGGAGTGGGAAAGGACTATGGCATTGCTGCCCAAGGTTATGTATGTTCCCTTACCATGAACCTGATAACATCCCAGGCATAGGTTGGCATGAGTCAGGACAAGCAGATACACCAGCAGACCTGTGTGGAGTGGCAGGAATGGGGAGGCAAAGAGCAGCCTCTGCACCAAGTGATCAGAAACCAGGTTGGGTGTGACCAACCTGGCCCTAAAGCTGGACCACTGGTGGAAGGGGCAGCCTCTTGCACCTCCTCCACCCCAGCTGCCTGCTCTTGCTGCCTCCTCCCCACAAGCCCTGCTGCTTCTGCTGCCTCAGGAGAGGAGTGACTTGCTGATCCTTGCGAAGACTATCTCCAAAAGGAAAAAGGTTGATTGAAGCTGGATCTGAGACCTGCTTGTCTCATGGGTGCTGGAACTGACATGAGGGGAAAAGCAGAAAACTTCCAGGGGAAAGGAACGGTAGTGTTTGCAGAAGTGTGTGTAAGGATAGTTCTCATGCCTGGAGAGATGTTGTATTCTGGACAACTCAAAGTTATTCTTGCTTGGAGCTTAGAAGTATTATTCTCTTCTTTGTTTTATTTCCTTTGACTCTACAAGGGTTTTGTCGTTGAAGTACTAAAAAGTATAGACACTATCAGCCTCTCTCTGCATTCCCTCAGAGGATGTGGAACAGGGTATCTGCTGAAATGTTTTTGTGGTAATACCAAAGCTTATCCCAAACATGCTGCTTCATACTGGAGGTTTTTATTTTGGTGGGTTTGAAATGGTAGAGCAGCTATACTCAGAAAATGCATTCTCTTTTCAGGAAATGTAGCTGATGGGAGAATTGTTTTGCCATCACATAATAGTTCCCTGGTATCAAATGTTTGGCCATGAACTGAAAGTTGATTTCATGTATGAAATATCTAGACAGCGTTCTGATAAACAACCCTACTAGATGGGATACTTTTCAGCTCTCCAAGTATATATTTGATACTGGCTTAGGGAAAGAAGCTCCTGCACAGCAGACTAAGACATGCTGGCTGCAGTCTGAGTGTTGAATACAACCTTTGATACTTGCCATCAAAAAAGATCAGAAGTTCATAATCTATTTTTACAAATCAGTAACAGGAGGCAAAAGTTTAAAGACTGAATGTTACAAGCCAATTCACCTCTCTTGACAATTACATCCATGAGAGGACAGGAGAGGTCAGACCCACAGCAATCACAACTAAGTGGCCCAGCTCAGTTCTGGGCCACTGTGGGAACTGGGATATTATCAATGCCAAGCTAATTCAGTCCAAAAGCAGGCTAATTGGATTTGGAAGTTCATTACTGCAGTGACTAGAACAAAACAGTCTGTTTCTACGGATATTATAGCTCTAGGAGAGCCTGTAATTGAGGTAGCCCTGTTTTAGCAAACCCCTGACTTTCTGAACAGCCTGTTCTTCACCGAAGCTCATGATGATACTGGGACTGTGAGTGGCTTCCTTTTCATTCTGTAAGGTGAAGAAAGTAGACTTTGACATTCAAAAAATAAATAAATTAGGGAGGCTGAGGGAGGCAAGGTTTAGGGTTGTAAAGATATGAGCGAGGAAGATAATTTGAAACTAAATTGAATTTGGTAGGGTTTCTCTAGCTTGGCAAAAATCTTTTAAATAAATAAATTACACTGGCTTATGAACAGTAAGCTGTTCACAAAGAAAAGAAATTGCCTAAGTCAAGAGCTGAAGAGAAGTGGTGGCGCATGCTTTAGTCAGGGTACATGTCTAATAAAATATTCTGAAGAAGGCTGCCAGCAAAAGATTGCTGGGCCTTTTTTTGGTGTCATTGGTGCTCTTTCATATGCAAGCATGTGTCCTTGATCATCAAATTATACAAACAATCCTATATCTTAACTTTAAACTATGCAACCCAGGATGCATTGAGAACGTGCTAGTCCAGAGCTGAGAAACTGGAAACAAGTGGTAACTCCATATACTTTGCAGAACCATACTAGTTTGGATCAGTTGAGGGCTCGGCATCTTTTCTAGGAAGACTCCTGCTCCTAGCTTACTCTGAAGTACACTTTCACTTTGTCATCTTAGAAAAGCCTTGCTGACTTCTTTAATAGCTTGACTCTGTATTACTTCCAAATAACTCCTCACTTGAGTTTAATTCTTGGTGGAAAGTGTCAGCATGAGGACACTGTAATGTGTGTGTCACATATGTGCCATATATTTTGAGATTTTAAATGAGATGTAAGTCACAGAGTAGAGATAAGCCACTGTAAGGAATAAATGTCACCCAAGAAGGAAAAGAAACATATCTGCAATTCACAAAATATAGCTATGAAATGTAATATAAAAATCTGCTCACCAGGGAGCAAGAGGAAAATACATCTGAAGTATATATACTGGGAATGAGGTTCTAAACCACCTTCTTTTCTGTTCATAAATGGTGAATCTTCAGATGCTTGCTGTGGGATTTTACCTGGGCCTGTTTTCTTGTTTCTGGTCCCTGTGGAGGGAAGGAAACATATTTAGCTATGGAAAGGATTGAAGCTGCCTTTCTCAGTCCTCAAAAAGAGATGGTGAGAAGCATCTCCACTACAACACAATTTTTTGCCAAATACCAGCCCCATAGTGAAACTGATGTGCCCATGTCATTTTCCCACCATTTCTCTAAATGGACTTATGAAGCTGCCAAAATCTAATTTCCTTTCTGCCTATGTGAAGGTACACCAGTAGATACTAGAAATGATGACAGAAGGGATTCCTAAAACAGTTGTCCAGTGGGGTAAAACCAAAGTCTTCTCATAGCAACAAGGGAGGATATCAGAGGACTTTGTCTCTCTGCAGTCAGAAACCTGGGTGATGAACACCTAACTTACAAGGAGCAGGAGGGAGGTGCCATTTAATTTCCAGCAAGAATATGAAAACATTTTGTATGCAACTATTACTGCATTCACTATTCTTAAAAGAATAAGCAATTATATCTTTCTCAGTCAATAATCTGGAGGAAATTTTACCCACGGGAAGCTGAGATAACCTTTCTCAACCTGAGAACTGGCTATGGATCCCACTGCTCTTGTCTTGCTGCTGCCATCTCCTAAGGTTACTCTTCAGACAAGTTGAAGGCAGCTTATTTCTTTTCAAGCCCTGTGCCTGCTGAACAGAAAATATAAAATATTAGACAGCAAAGCACTGCTTGCTTGCATGTTCAGAAACCCCAGAACATGCCTGTCAGCAGGAATCAAGCCAAAATGGTATCCCAGGTTGGTAACATCCTACCAGCTGGTGCAAATAGCAGAGTCACGGGCAGGCATTTCTGTTCCTTCACACAGACAAACTCCTTTTCATATCAGTGTTATGTGCCGGTGCTCTGGTGTGGTGATCTGTGGAGCCACTCAGGGGGCTGTCCTGTGATCTTGTGTCAGGAGATTGTATTTTGGCAGTAATGGAAGCTGCTGGTAATGATGCAACATTGTTTTTACCCTGGAATTTTGCTTAGTTTGATTAACCAGTACCCGAGAGCTACTGGGGTGCTTGTTGAATTTCGTGAGTTAAAGGATCACTGGACTGGGCCACACACTTCTGTTGTGGAAGCTGAAAGTCGCTAAGCCAGACTGCTCAATTTCCAAAAGCAAATTTCTTTTTTTTTATTTTATTCTTCCACCTCTGAGAGAGAAAGCACCTCTCAGAAAGCTGAAGTGTTTTTTTCCCCGTTTCTTTTAGTACAATAGGTTAAAGCGACGTGGTTAAGAAATGGCACCACGAAATAGCTTTTATTTTCTTACAACAGCTATTTGAGCAGACAGTGTTCAAACCGTCCTAAAGAAGGGGAAAGAAAAGCAGCATGAATTACTAACATTTGCCCAATGTGAGTTTCTGTTTATGTCCTGAACACCACTGAATAGGCTGGAGGACCACACGCAGAGGCTGTTCACAAAGGCTAACGCCAGGCACAGGAAGCTGATCTCTTTGTGCCGCCTTTTAAGAGAGCACTCAGAGAAGGAGGAGCTGAATTTAGGTGCTCTCACTTGCCTGCTGGAAGGCTGTAGACAAACTAGTCTCACTAAAGGTGTGAGTGTATCTTTTAATGACCGTGTTCAAACCGTATGCTTTTAAATATGCTCACTATTTTGATCCACGGCAGAGCACTCACACGCTTTGCCAGATGGATGTGTTCCATCTGTCTTTTTCTTCAATGGCATGCATTGAGAGCGTCAGCTTGAGCAGCACATCTCTGCTAGAGTTAGCCAGAGTTTATTATTTCTATTAAAAGTCTATGGAAGATCAGTGATCTGAAAAAGTGCCACGAAATTATTCAGACTAATACGGGACAGAGGAGAAGACTGGCTGTGGGAACTTATGAGATGCACAACAAATAACAGCCTGCATTTTGGTCCACAGTCACAGATGTAAAATAGTTTGAAGGATTAAGGAGCCAAAGTTCTGCCAATTGTCACCATAGTCACAGCTGGAATTAAGGGTCAACCGGTGCCGTGGGTAGGATAGCACATACTACTATTTTCTGTGTGTAATCAATTTAATATTTAATTCCTCTGAATCTTGGTTGCTAATGCAGAATGGGGGAGATTGTGGACTGCTTGTACTGTAGAAGCTGGAGAGGTCATCCAGTGCAAAAGGGCAGGAATAGGAGATGCTTTGCAATGACTGTCTCTCACTGTACAGCTCAATATAGAGTTGGCTGGTACAACACACCTAATTTGCCTGTGGGGTTTTGTTTGTTTTTGTTTTCCTAGAAGTCCTTTTAAAGTAAGCATCTCACGGTCCTGCATACCATGCAAGGTGCTGTCATCATGCGTGTCTGAGCAAAACTTACATCCCAACCCTTGTGTTAGTCCCAAGCAACGTAGGGAAATTCTGTTTGCAGAAGTCACATACTGTCACGTACTGGCATTTGTGTGCTTCCACGTATACCCAGTCTGTAGATTGATAAACCCCAGGCTTGTGTTAGCAGTCTTGAAGATCTTTTGCATTTTCCACTCACAATGCTTTCTTGTAATGGCCACAGTTTTGAGTTCAGCTGGTCAGAATTTCCAGAAGTTCATCCCCCTCCCTTGGAATCCCTGTTTTGATTGAGAACAGCTTTTTACTTTGCCTGGAAGATGTGTAAGCAGATGAGCAGAGATTGCTGAAAAAGATGAGTTGATTCTGGGGATTCTTTACTCTGGGGAGAAGACCATAGGAGAAGGTCTTAGGCTTGTCTGGAAAATGGACTGTCCAAAGCCACTGTTTATTAGTGTCAGCCAGGATAGTACACTGACAAAAGGGAAGGAAAGTCCAGTCATTACCACTTTATGTCTTCCCCTCCTCACACTTCATGCTTTTTCTCTCCTGGGGTTTGCTCTACTTCATTTTGACCTGTCACCTTGCTGACAGAACTCTAGCTCTGCAACACAGCATTTATCTGATGGTAGGTATTTGCCTATTAAGAGCCGTTACTGATTAACCTCTCTGTCACACTGTCTAGGCGCTCAGAAGCATATTCAGTTCTTTCATGAGCAGGACACCATTTCTCCTTGCTGCTATGGAGATGCCAAGGAGTAACCCAGTGAGGCCAAACAGCAGACAACAGACCAAATTCCTCAGTGCCCCCTGTGGAGATATGGCAGCCAGAGAATAATCCACCTGTGCAGAGCTTTGCAACTTGCTTTTGGGCACAGGTATATGAGTACTGAACACCATTTTATATTATCTTGTCTAGAAACCATTCTTTGTGTCTTCTTGGTGAAGTAATTCTTCAGCTGGCATCTTCGGATACTGGAGAGAAGGGTGGCAAATAGGAACAGGCAAAACAATCCCTCCTGTAGCCCTCTCTCCACTGTGAACTACAAGTTCTCAGATTCCTGCCTTCATGGGTATGGTTGCAGTGTTCCCTGGAACGGATCTCCTGCTTGTGTTTCTAATACAAACAAAAAATGAAAGTGAAAGCATGATGGAAAAGTGCTTTGGAGTAAGTAATAAAAAGAAAGTTGACTCAGACTTATGATTTCTGCTGAAGTGGAGCTGTAGCTGTCCATAAGTATTTCAAGATGAGTTAGAGCTTAGTGCAGAAAATGCAGTAGTTTATAGGTGGCCTCCAATTCCTCTTAATCTGATCTAAATCAAACCTAAATGTAATAGTCTTTGCAAGAGCCCAAACATTGCGTTTTCCTGTGTTCAGCTGACAGTATCTCAGAAATTACAGTCCCTGATCACACTGCAATATCTGTCCATTCTTTTTGCTTCTGCATTTTCCTTCCATAGTAGGCCAAAAACTCTTTTTCATGCTTTTTACAGAATCATAGAATAATGGATGCATTTAGGTTGGAAAAGACCTTTAAGGTCATCAAATCTGTTAATGTAGCACGGCCAAATCCAGCACCAAACCATGTTCCACATCTAAATGATGGCTCAACCACTTCCCTGGGCAGCCTGTTTCAGAGACTCACAACCCTGTCAGTGAAAAAATTTTTCCTAATATCCAATCTAACAGCCCTACCCCTCTCCCCCCACCACCACCTCCCCTGGCACAACTTGAGGCCATTTTCTCTTGTCCTATCACTTGTTACTCGGGAGAAGAGACCAACACCTACCTGGCTACAACCTCCTTTCAGGTAATTGTGGAAAGTCTCCCCTCAGCCTCCTCTTCTCCAGAGCAAACACCACCAGTTCCCTCAGGCCCTCCTTGTAAGACTCATGCTCTGGACCCTTCACCAGCTTTTTGCCCTTCTTTGGACATGCTCCAGCACCACAACGTCTTTTTTCTTGTGAGGGGCCCAAAACTGAACACAGTACTGGAGTACTCACCAGTGCAGGGGTACAATCACTTATGTACTCCTGCTGGCCACACAATTTCTGATACAAGCCAGGATGCTCTTGGCCTTCTTGGCCACCTGGGCACACTGCTGGCTCATGTTCAGCTGGTTGTAAACCAACATCCCTAGGTCCTTTTCCTCTGGGCCGCTTTCCAACCACTCTTCCCAAGCCTGCAGTACTGCACAGGGTTGTTGTAAGTCAGGTGGAGGACCCAGCACTGAGCCTTGTTGAACTTCATACAGTTGGCCTCAGCCCATCAATCCAGCCTGTCCAGATTCCTCTGGAGAGCCTTTCTACTCTCAAGCAAATCAACTCTTCCACACAACTTGGTGTTGTCTGTAAACTGAGGGTGCACTGGATCCCCTCATCCAGATTATTGATAAAGACATTACAGAGAACTGGCCCCAGTAGTGAGCCTTGGGAACATGACCTGTGACCAGCTGTCAACTGTATTTAACTCTGCTCACCAGAACTCTCTGGGCCCAGCCATTCAGCCAGTTTTTTACCCAGTGAAGACTACACCAATCCAAGCCATCAGCAGCCAGTTTCTTCAGGAGAATGCTGTGGGAAACAGTGTCAAAGGCTTTACTAAATTTTGCATAGTCAACATCCACAGCATTTCCCTCATCTACTGAGCAGGTCACCTTGTCATAGAAGGAGATCAGGTTAGTCAAGCAGGTCTTGCCTTTCATAAACTCATGCTGACAGGCCCTGATCACCTGGTTGTCCTGTATGTGCCTTGTGATGACATTGAAGATGATTTGCTCCATAATCTTGCCCAGCATTGAGGTCAAACTGACTGGTCTATAGTCCCTCAGATACCCCTTCCAGTTTTTGTAGGTAGGTGTCAAATATACCAACCTCCAGTCAACTGGGACCTTACTGGTTAGTCAGGACTGCTGATAAATGAAGGAAAGTGGCTTGGTGAGCACTCCTGCCAGTTCCCTCATGACCGTTCCGTGGATCCCATCTGTCTCCATTGTTTTGTGTGTGTCTAAGTGGTGCAGCAGGTCACTAACCATTTCCCCTTGTTTTATGGGGGCCTCATTCTGCTCCCCGTCCCTGCCCTCCAGCTTGAGGGGCTGAGTACCCAGAGGACAACTGTTCTTACTGCTGAAGACTGAGCCAAAGAAGTCATTAAGGACCTCAGCCTTTTCTTCACCCCTTGACACTGTGTTTCCCCCTGCATCCAATAAAGGATGGAGATTCTTCATTGCTAATGTATTTATAGAAATATTTTTATTGTCTTTTACACCAGTAGCCAGATTAAGTTTTAGGTAGGCTTTGGCCCTTTCAAATTTTCTCACTGTATAACTTCACAACATCCTTGTAGTCCTCCTGAGTTGCCTGTCCCTTCTTCCAAAGGTCATACACTTTCTTGTTTTTCACCTGAGGCCCAGCCAAAGCTCTCTGTTCAGCCAGGCTGGTCGTCTTCCCCACTCACTCATCTTTTGGCACATGGGGATGAACTGCTCATGCACTTTTCAGATTTCCTTCTTGAAGTGTGTCCAGCCTTGCTGGACACCTTTGTCTGTCACTACTGCCTCCCAAGGGACACTTCCAATCTGGCTCCTAAATAGGCCCAAGTCTTCCCTCTGGAAGACTGTTCCCAAGGTAACAGTTCTACTGACCTCCCTCCTTCTCCAAGAATCGAAAACTCTACTATTTCATGGTCACTATGCCCAAGATGGCCTCCAGCCATCACATCACCCACAAGTCTTTCTCTATTTGCAAACAACAGGTCCAACTGGGTGTCTTCCCTAGTTGGCTTACTCACCAACTGTGTCAGGAAGTTGTCTTCCCCACACTGAAGGAACCTCTGACAGGGACACCAAAAGAAATACACAATCAGAGTTGACTGGTCTTGAGTGAAAAGCAAAGGAGGATAACTTCATTAAAAAGAAAGGTCTTCCAATAGTGTAAAGAAGAAGAGGGACAGAAATGGTGAAATTAACCTGAGGGGAGAAACTTGGGGGAGCGTGAACACTCGAGGGCTGTGTCAGGCACTCCTATTACTGGGGCTCCTCTGGGAATCCATAGGGCTCATGGTGTCAGAAAACTCTCCAAAAGCTCTCCAAGGGTGCCTGTCCTTCAGGTCCTCTGACTGCAGTTACCATAATCAAGGGAGCAGAGGGTACACAGTGCAGGAACAGGCACTGAAGTTTTCAGGTGCTCAGTGATGTCATGTGTGGTCAGCCAGCATAACTTTGTAGGAACCGTACGGCCTTTTTGAGGACTAGCCCAAAAGTCAGCATCGTACTGACTTCTTTTTGTGGGAGACAAAGGGAAATGGCCAACCTCTTTTCAGTGGTCTGTGGAGACAGGACAAGGGTCAATGGCCTCAAGCTGGGGCACAGGAAGTTCCACACCAATATGCAGAAGAACTTTTCCACAGTGAGAGTGACAGAGCCCTGGGACAGGCTGCCCAGGGAGGTGGTGGAGTCTCCTTCTCTGGAGATAATCAAGACCCATCTGGATGCCTCCCTGTGTGACCTGTTCTAGGGAGCCTGCTTTGGCAGGGAGGTTGGACCTGATGATCTCTGCAGGTCCCTTCCAACCCCTAGTATTCTGTGACTGATTCTGTTACTGAAAAGATGCTGCACCAGGCTGATACATGTTTCAAAGAAAGCAAATAGGCAAAGCAGTAACTGTAGCACCATCATATACATATCTATTCATATGTGAAGAATGGCATAAATAACTCTAGCTGTCTTTTGGGAAATTATGCCCCTTTTATACTTTATTAGCTAGTAACTTTCTGACAACTGAGTCATCAAATTACAATAAAATAATAGTAAAATATCTTCAACAGTGAATATTTTAGTCAGTGTTTGACAATTATGTACTCACTTGCTTTCATTGGAAAGATTATTTAGATGAGAACAAGGAACATTTCTACTAGAAGAAAGAAATATGGGCATGTCTGTCATTCTAGAAGTACCTGAAAGCAAGGGGAAGTATAGGAAAAGGAGTGAAAAAATGGGATAGCTAGAAAATACAGTATTTCAGTGCATCAGCTACAGGTTATTCTATATGTAAATTCTATTCCCCAGTTTTGTTCTTAATGTCATACAGCAAATCAAAACAACCAATTAGTTTTCAAAGCATATTAGTAAACTCCAAAGCATAATGACCACTGTTGTCAGTTAATAGGTACCTGAATAATTTTAAATCTAGTCGCAGGCAAACAAGAAGGTAAGAAGTGACATGTTTAAATATTCATGTTGGCCTATGTTTCAGTTTTCTTCTTGTTACTGCATGTTTATACTTTTTGTTCATACCTATCCCATACAGAAAACCTTTTGCCATCGTTGTTTCTGAAAAGTGATAGGTTTGGTCATTTCCTCACATTATTAAACACTGGTCTCTATTACTTAAACCTTTTTTTTTTTTTTAAACAGCATGTTTATTATATTTGTGCATGCTTTGAAATACTCTGCAAACTAACCATTGCCCTTAGCTTCTAGATGTGTAATTCTTCAGTACACTGCTAAATATGTGAAATAGACCATGGGACAAAGAAGAAACTGGGTTTCTATTCATGGCCCTTTTGCTGAGTCTGCACAGGACTTGGATCTCTGTTTTGGCACTCATTCTCAGGTGGAATGACATCTCAGTCAGTACAGCACTTGTGCCAGTGAGACCTCCCTCCTGGCAAAGAGCTGCCATGCACGAATAAGCACGAACAAGGACTTTGGCCATTAATGTTTCTGCCCTGTGAGCAAGGAGAAAGTTGGGGCTTGGTTTGTTTGTTTTTCTTTCCAAAGCACGTTCTGATCTTTTCATGGCAAGTGCTTTAGAAATACTGAATATGCTTACATGCTGCCCAAGTAAGTGAGTAAATAAACTCAGTAATGATAGCCTTGGCCGAGTAGGCCATTACTCTGGGCACTGTACAGTCCTAATGAAGGACAGCAGTTGCTCTACAAAACTACAAAATTAAGGGAGGGGAGTTCAGATGGATGTAGCAAAAAGTTAGTTCCAGGGAGGGATGAGATTGTACCAGTCAGCCTGAAAAGCACTCGCCTTCGCATCTGTGTTATCCAGCCACCATTGTAGCTGGAAGTGAAGAAAAGGACAATTTTGACATCAGATGAGGGGAGAGTTTTAAATTTAGCTCTGTGAATGTTCTCAGGGGCCTTCTTTCCTTGCACATATAGTGTCATTAGGAAAACCCATGAGGGCCAATAATGTTTCCACAGTCCATATGTTTTATAAGTGGTTGGACCTTGCACTGTGCCACAAAATACTGCAGCTGCTGGAAGTCCAATGCTTTCTGTACCAAGATGAATATTTTGTATTAAGAGGGATTCTTCCACTGGCAGTGAGAGTGACTGCCTCCCAAGAAGGTGGTCGTACTTTCCCTAATCTCTTTCCTTGATGAGCTGCCTGGAGAAATAACAGCAGCAGAGCCAGCATAAAGCTTTGCCTAGGTCTTTACTCCATTCATTGTAGCACTAGTTACTAATAAGTACAACCAGGTTCTGCACGTCTGAGCAATTACAATGCTGTTCATGTGGTTTTATGTAGCTTCAAGGCTGCAAGAGGAATGACCTGAACAACTCTCTCCTTTACAGAAGTTAATAACTTTTGCATTTCCTTACCACCTCCAGATACACAATATCAGTGAAATCAAACAAAATTGAAGACCTCCTAAAGGTCTGTAGGGAGCTCAAGAACTTGTCCAGTGGTCCAGTGTTATTCATGGGTCAGTGTCATTGAAATGGCGTGACTTTACTCCCTTTTTGAAAAAATGTATTTATACTATCTTAAAACTGATATCTATGGGGTTTTTTTCCCCTCTCTTCTTTCTTAATGGAAAAGGCCACTGAGTAATTTATATAAATTCAGTAAGACAATTTCAGAGGACTAATACTGCCTAGGTTCAAAATATATAAGGATTATTAAAGCCCTGTGTTGCGTAAAGCTGAAGTGAACTGAAGGAACTGTTCTCCTGTAAAGGAATTTAATAAGACCTGTGATTGTCTTTTGTTATTTCGCTTGCTGTTGTGCCTGCAGGCTCTCCCAAACTCCTACTGTACAGTCACACTATAAAAAGGCATCATAGATAACAGCCTTGGTTGTGACAGGATGAAACAGTTTGGTGAACATCACCAATGGACCAGGGGAAAGAGTAACAGGAAAGGTCTCTTATTGCAGCCTGCGTTGGAGCCTGTTTACCCAATAGTTTAATGTTCTTGTCAGAAAGGCTTTCTTTTGTGTGTGTGAAGAACTGTGTATCTTTAATTTTCCTTTCTTTTGAAGGCTGTTTCTTTCAAGGAAAGAGGTGAGGGAAGCCATGTGCAAGGAAGGGGGTGGCTGTTCCTTCCCATGGAGCACAGGGAGGAAGGCCTTGGGTTGAAAGGTGGGAGGGTGGAGGGGAGCAGAGAAAAATCAGTGAGGACCTGGGGCCCCCTTCCTCAGATACACTGGTGAAAACCCTTCTGGGGACTGGGCATCTGGGTAAAGGGAGCCACATCTCAGGAAATATGGGAGCTGGACAGCAGGGACTCACCCTGCAAGGACACAGTGGTAGGGGGAGCATACTTTGTACAACCTTCACCTTTCTTTCTGCTGGACCTAATCACTGGACTTAGCTGAGTGCTGTCTGACTTCCTAAAGTTGAAACACCTTATTGTTGCTCTTGGAATATTCGCCTTATGGAAGAGGTTCAGCCAAATCCACTTCAGAGCCCTAGTGTACTGGGTCTGGCTGGTGTGGAGCTAACATATAGCTGACTTGGAGTCCCACCACAACACGTGGCAAACTGTAAGAGAGAATAACATCTGCACTAAAGACTAACATTTTCTTGCTTATAACATAGCTAATGCTGAAACAAACCAAACCTGGTATGCAATCTGTATGCATTCTAAAAGACTAAAGTAGGTGTATGAGGCCACAATTTTCTTTCTTTTTCCCCTCTGCAAAATTTCTAAAGAGTTTGGATTGTTTATGTATGGATAGCTACTGCTGTTGTGGTGGGAGCACAGCTTATTTCCTCTTCATAACCCTGGTCGTGGCTGTTGTGCGAGGCAAGGCAACCAATGAAGCAGTGCTGTGAGAGTCAGGGGGTGAAAGCTGAACAACAGCAACAGGAGGAGAATTTTCAGACCTGATGGGTTTAAAGTTACTGTCAGATGAAAGAAATCTTTTTTATGTTATTTAATTTTCATAGTATTCTAGTGAAGGTTAATGGCTGACCAGTGGTTTGGCCAGTAGATGTTTTTTTCTTGGAAATAAAAACATACCAGTGTTGTTAAAAATAATTTTAGACATCGATATCCAGCCTCTTGACCAACATCACTGGTGTAGGCAGACTGCTGACCCTCTGCTCCCTGCCACCTTGCCCCTTGCCTGACATTGGCAGCACAGGCAGGGTGTCCCTCACAGTATCCAGATCCTTTCAAATCAAATTGTTTCAAATTGCTAGAGCCAGGGGGAAGCAGGACTCTTAAACACATTCAGAAGACATTTATGTGACTTGTTGCTGCTGCTGGGTGACCTGGACACCCAAGTGTCTCTTGAATGTCCACCAGAGCCATGGCCTTATTTGATGCCTTATTTGCTGTCAGTGATTGGTGGGTTGCTGTATGGGCACAGTGTTGCTTATCTTTTCCACTGCCTCAATAAAGCTTTGCTTTATAACACATTATCAGACTCCACCACTGTTTGGACCACAGACACTCAGCAGATGATCTGGGAAAAAGCCATAAGGCAGTATATTTGGCATCAGTAACACAGGGGAAATATTGTGTTTCTCAATGTGGCTTCTCATCTCCCCGTTTGGTTTCCATCATCTCAGTGCTGGAGAGCTGTAGCCTCTCTTCCTAAACGGTAGCAGTAAAAAAGTGGTAGGACAGGGACATATTAGCACTGCTTTCTTGATACCCTTCTTCACCTCCTGGCAACAGCATTCCTCGTGTTTGCTCTGTGAAGAATCAATAGTTTAAAAATAGAAATGAAAGAAAGAGAAAGAAGAAACCTTCTGAGATCAGCTTCACCCATAATTTTCAGGAGCCTAGTTTATTTTTAGAATCTTTGCTTTCCTGGTGACATTATCACAGGAGTCCTTGTTGATGTCTATAAGTGTGTTTTTATACCACTGTAACCGACTTAACTCTGTTTTTGTTCATCTCTTCTTCTCTCCCAGTGGAGTTTTTATACTGTGATTTGGCTTCCATGAAGTCTATACGGCAATTTGTGCAGCGGTTTAGAGCAAAGAATTGTCCACTCCATGTTCTGGTGAATAATGGTGAGTTCTGTTTCTTTTTCTTCATGTCTGCATAGGAAGGTGTGACGAATGGGGCTGTCATGTATCGCTTCACATTTCAAATCTATTATCTGAACAGTATGGGAAGTTACAATATGGCTGCATTAACAGGGATGTCTTTCTAGGAGTTAAATTGCATCTTATGTAGGGATTGCTAGCCGAGGAGACTGAACACTCCAGTGCCACCCCTGCTGTAATGTTATTCTAAGTCTTGTTCATTTATGGTGTTTTTTAGCTCCCCAGCACTAAAAATCATATGACTGCTCAAGAATCTCAGCATCCATAATGGAAAACAATAAAAAGGAAAGCTGTACTATCTGTAGAAAACATTCCTTTTCACTACTGTATTTACTTTCTGTCCCCTTATATTTTCCCTGTATGAACACATGTGGTTGCCTGGTGAGCTGTGTTGGGGGGTTCATCCCTCTGAAATGTAATCTAGCGAATTTTCCAGTCACCTCAGAGAAGTCACTGCTTAGATCAAGATGCTTCTGGAAATTTGTCCATGAAGTTGTGTCCTCAGTGGTAAGAGAACAAATTAAAAGGACATTTGTCTTCCATTCACACAATTATGAAATGAATCTCATTGCTCTTAGGGATTTTAACTTTTGTTATTCAGATACCATCTAATTATGTTTTATAGCCACAGTATTTTTGGAAACCAGCCTGTACAATAATTTTCCTCCAAAACCCCTGCATGCTCTGCATGCACTTTCCTAAAGGGGAATTTTCTCCTATTTAACTAGGGGGAAAACCTGCCAGCAACAATTCAGACTTCTTTTAGAAGTTTTCTGCTGTTATATGCTGCTGCTCTTGTTTTTGCAATTATTTGCATGTATTTTCATTAAGACATCCCAAAGAACATTTTCTGTTTTCCTGTGCACCTAGTGCAGGCAGACGTGTTATGAATAAATGGTTCTGCTATATTCATTGGTGCCTTAAAGGGCACTCAGTAACACAAGCAAATATTGCAATAAAAATTCAAAACTTTTTTATTTCCTGATTGATATGAAACATTCATGAAATGTTCAATTAAATGTTCATTTTTATTTGATTAGCAAAAAAAAAAAAAGTCTACTGTTATTATTCTAATTGTGCAATAATCAGAAGTAGTGGATATTTAATCCTGGGTACAAAATCCAGGTTTACATGCCTGCTTTTAAAGATGCAGAGTACAGTGTTGCACAGATGGGAACAATACTATTTGAAAAATAATCCTATGATATTTTTTGGGAAAACATGGTTTTCAGATCTATACACCTGTCAGGCACCTCCTGACCTCCGTTGGTTGTCCTTGTGAGCAAAGCCAGGACTGTGCAGCAGGAACTTGGGGGCAGCTTGTGGAAGAAATGGTGGGTCTGAAACAAGCCAGAAAGCCTCTTGCATAAAGGATTTTGTTCTGCCCTAGCTGTTGTGGAAGCAGAATGGGTGAAAATGGCAGTTAAATATGTCTTCTTAATCAAGAAACAAAGTTATATGAAAACAAATCTCCTAATGTGCCTAGCATGATTTGAGACCACAGAGTGTAGACAAAAAGCTTCTTTTAAGAAAGAAGCTTGAGACTACTATTTGCCTGAGTCAGCCTGTATTTTCATGACCTGCAAGAAAAGCATTTGATTTCACTTAGGCTTGGTCACCAGATACAGCTGGTGAAAGAAATCTGTTATTTGAGAATATCCTGTTAGAAACTACAATGAAATGAATTGTCCAAATCCTCTTCTTGCTGAATCTTTAACAGAATCACAGAAGCTATCTTGTCCAAAGCTGCTGTAAAGATTCCTGTATAATCTGGTCAGTCTCCAACCCCATTACCTGGCAAGTCACCAGCCTCCACTTCAGAATGCTTTTCACAGTTGTTTTTTTTTTTTTTCTTTTTTTTTCTTTCTTTTTTTCCTTTTTTTTTGGGGGGAGGGGTGGGAGGGACACAAGACGGTGGATTCTATTTCTTCAGTCTTCTAAATAATCTGTAGCATTTAGTTTTGTTACTAGCTTTGCAGTGAAAAACCCAAGGGGTTTCTTGGTGCCAAGGGGAAAATTAACATATCTTATGGATGAGTAATGATGTAATGCAAAAACCTTTGACCAGCTTCTCTTGGTTTTCCATCGCTGTTGAGCAGATCCCAGACAAATGCTGGCTTTTGGGCTAACTGGTAGGTTTTTCCTTTTCCCTTTCCCTCACTCTTTCTTTTTTTTTTTTTTTTTTTTTTTTTTTTTTTACACTGTAATACAATGCACTGAGATGGGAGATTCAGTCCTTTGTGGGCTTGCAGGGCTGGAGGCACTAGTCACTCAAAAGCCAGATCACAGTTGCCAGCTTCACTGTCTTCACTGCATGGTCCCCTGGACAAAAGGTTGGGTCTCTGGAAGAGGACAATGCTTACAAAATTTAAATATCTGATGGGAACAAGTTGTTGGGCAACTTCTCCATGAGTATGTATATTTTCTGTCAGACAGTAGGAGACATCTTGCATGACCATTAGATTGCTTGTAGGACATCTCATAATGGCAACATTTTCCTATGCCTCAGTGTACACATGTAGAATAGAAGGTTTCTTAGTACCACCTAGCGCTTTCTTATTTCTTACAGATCTTAAAGCTTCATTATTGATATGAAGAGGTATTTATACTTTTTAGCATATGGTAAACAGCCTGTGGTCCAGGGATCTGTACAATGCATTTGTAGGCAGTCATACGCTTTGAAGAGTCTGACCCAAAGTCATCACCAGGTTTTGAAAATCAGATTTTGTGTGAGTGCCATGACTTCTGAATCAGACCATTGGCAACCTAATAAGAATTTTCCTATCTTCACATAACCAAATTTTTATTATCAAGAAGTGTAACACTGCATTTTTTTTGCACCTATATTTATATTATTTCATAGAATCATTTGGGTTGGAAAAGACCTTTAAGGTCATCAAGTCCAACCATTAACCTAGCACTGTCAAGTCCACCACTAAACCATGTCCCTAAGCACCACATCTACACAAATTTTAAATACCTCCAAGGATGGGAACTCTACCACTTCCTTGGCAACTTGTTCTAATGCTTCACAACCCTGTTGGTGAGGAAATTTTTCCTAATATCCAATCTAAACCTCCCCTGACACAACTTGAGGCCATTTCCTCTTGTCCTATCACTTGTTACTCGGGAGAAGAGACCCACGCCCACAACCTCTTTTCGGGCAATTGTGGAGAGCAATAAGGTCTCCCCTCAGCCTTCTCTTCTTCAGAGTAAACACCACCAGTTCCCTCAGCTGCTCTTAATAAGATTTTGCTCCAGCATCTAAATGTATTTCTTGTTGTGAGGGGCCCAAAACTGAACACAGTGCTGGCGATGTGGCTTCACCAGTGCTGAGACAATTACTTCCCTAGTCCTGCTGGCCACACTTTCTGATACAAGCCAGGATGCTGTTGGCCTTCTTGGCCACCTGGGCACACTGCTGGCTCATGTTCAGCTGGCTGTTGACCAACATCACTAGGTCCTTTTCCTCTGGGCAGCTTTCCAACCACTCTTGCATTAAATCAAAATCTTTCTAATTAATTGATATAATCACATCTGTGCACTTGTGATCTCTCTGTGTCTTATCTCCATGAATATGTATCCTGCTTGTATGTGAAGGTTTATGATATTTGTTGTCAGCTTCTGTAAACCTATCAAAAAGCCAAACATTTCAGGAAGAAACTTCTAACATCATACTGTAATGCAAAAATTAAATTTACATAGAAATATTATTAGAAAGACGTGATTTGGCATGAATGATTGTGCTGGATAAATAATCAATGCTACATGTCTGACCTAAGATTATTATGAAATTCAGCAGCTTTCCATCCTATCAGAGGTTGTTATTTTAAAACGTCTTCACCACTTGCTCTGCATCACTTGCCAAGCTCAAGCATCTAGTTAGAAAATAAATAAATACTAAAGTACTTTACTATTCTCCTAGGGCTAAACACTCAGGCCCCACAAAAATTTCAGTAATTTTTTGAAACCAACTAATTCAGGCACTTTAAGAAGTCATACATGAAAATTTAGGGTGTTCAGAACGGAGATTAGTGCAACTGGAGTCACCTCCTTGTGTTTTGTTATCGTTTATTTTAGCATATACATTTAACTTTCTAATTTCTAATTTAAAAGGAAAAAAATTGGTTGAATGCACATATTATTTCAGCTGACAAATAAAAGCCTGTTGTTTCATTACTGTGCTTTCTGCATTGGTAATGTGCATGCTCAGCGCTCGTTTTCTAAAACAGACAAAAAGATGAAAATAGAGTATTACATAAACACTTTTTTAAAAATAAAATGTGCTAGTGGTAAAAAGAGAAAAATGCTACAACACAGAAAGCAAATAAATTTTCAATGAAAAAAGTAAGCTAAATAGCTGAACTATGAGCTGCAGAATGATGAATGTAGTACAAGCAGTTTAGAAAACTTAATGTGACAGAAGGTCAGGAGAATATGTCTTCTAGTCTTCTAATTAGCAATTGGGTGCCAATTTTCGGGTTCTGTTTTGGTAAAGAACCGTTGAAAAGCATTTAGCAAATTACAGCATGTACGCCAGTGTAATTATTTAATACATTCATTAAAATAGTATTGCTGTTAATGTGCATCAGAAAGTCTGTTATCTTCCTGTGGTTGCAAAAGGGAGAAGTAGTAAAACACTTCGTAAAATTCCGTGAGCGGTAGTCCGTGTTTCATGCTTGTGAGGCTTATTCTCCTTTGAAGTCAGTCGTTTTCTCCATGTGCTAGAAAGGCTTCTCAGCACCTTGTAGATAATGTTTTAATGTATATATTGTTTACAGTACTTAATCTTAAAAGCAAGAAAGCTGACACCTAAACCTTTAATGATAAAAGAATACCTATGGAAACCAAATGTGCATGGGCTAATTCATTGACAGTGAAATACCAGCTAACTTCTCTGTTGCAGATCATTGAATTGTTTGTGATTTTGGCTACAGGTTAGGAAAGGAGAGGGAGAAAACTATGGGGACATTTACTATATTCCTTGACATGCACACAAACACACAAAAAAGAGAACTTGGAGATTTTTTTTATATCATTAACCTATTGTAGACAGATTACAGTTAATGTATTTCAGTTAGAAGCCTATCTAAGCCAATTTAAAATCAGTGTTTCTGAACTGGTGGCTAATTCAGAGGTTTATATTTCATACTTTGTGGGTCATCTGAGAAATCTCTCTCTTTAAATAAAATTAATAAGCCTTTATAAGCTTCCCTCTTTAGTTCCTAGGGCACAATAAAAGCTTTATCAGAAGGTAAGTATGTGGAATATATGTATTTTTTTGTGTAACTTATACACAGTTCAGCAATGTGCAGTCCAGGCATAATGCTTTGCAGGGATCCCCAGGAGTAGTCCCTCCTTTGTGTAGTCCTGTGGATGCTGTCATGGTTGATATTAAATTATTTTTGTGTTTGAGTATTTTCAGAGTCAGATTTTCTGAAGAAGTGTGAGATTTGAGGGATGTGAACAAGTGGATACACCAAATACTAACTTTTTTATAGGTATCTAACTATTCACAGGTATCATGGGTAGGTTAGGTTTAACAGTAGTTACTGACATTGTTGCAGTGGGGTCTAGAAAAAGATTTTGTCCCACTGGGTGAGGTAAGAGCCAGATCCTCTCTCTATAGCAGCTGCAGGCTGTGCAGTCCCTTAAGATGAAAAGGAGAGAAACCCCAGAGATGTGGAAATTCACTGGAGAAGGCCTTGAGGGGAAGTTAGTGAGGAGGGTTGCTGTGGACTCCAGTGGAACTTGGATTTCATCAAAAATAATGCTGCTTTTCTACCCACATGGGAAGGCTGTGGTGAACTCAGGACCTGTTATCTCATGAATCTCGTTCCAGTCTCTTGCTTACAGCATCATATTTCAGCTTTACCCTTCCTCGAAGACAAATTAGTGCAATACGTAAGCAGAGCTGAGGTGGAAGAGGTGTATTGGGTCAGGAAGAAAAAGAGAGGAAGATAAGCAGAGGGGCAGGTGACTCTTTACCTGTATGTAATGGGTGATAGATACTAGACATCATAGGAGAACTGGGACTTTGGGAGATATTTAGAGCTGGAAAAGGTAATTTGAGGTGTTGGTGGGGATTGGCTTCAAATGGATATTCCATGGATGATGGGCAAAACTAGAGGAGTCATAAGGACACTAACATGCAGCATTAATGTGTCCTAAAATGAGAAGATACTCTGAGAACCATATTCTTTGAAGAAGCTCAGTGCATGACAGATGCCATTTACTCAGCTTTTTCAGAAGAGGTGACTGGAAAATACGGTGAGGCTGTCTGATCACATGCTGCTCTTTACAGGTATTATGTGCCTTGGGTACAGGAAATAACTTGTCTGGGCACATGTGTCAGAGCACCATGATACTGCTGATGGTATCCAACCCACCTTGTTCAGAGCACCAAGGGTTGTGCAATGCCGACATTTACATAGTGCTCAGATTTTTAACAGCAGTCATCAGAGTTTTTATTATGCTTGAATAGCATTACTGTCTGCCAGAATTATATGTATCCTTATAAACTTATCAGGTATTTTGTTATTTGAAGAACTAATAAGTTAAAAGAGTAACTTTGGGATGCTTCTGACTTTCAAACTGTAAGAATTTCATTCATGAAAATTCTGACTTCTGTTTGATATTATCTTTGACTTTCTAATTATTTCAAAGGCTTTTTCTTTGTTTGTGATATGAAACACTTTGTGAAAAGGGGAATATCTCAGGCTCCACAGGCTGCAGGTTCTTGACCCATTTGCTTTTATGTCCTGCATGTGGAAGTTTTATCAGTGAAAGACACATACAAAATTCAGCCATTGATGGATTAGGCAACCAACCGGTTCTACTTAAGTGTGTGGAATATTTGCCACTGGCTTTTATGAGAGGCAGGAGTGAACCATGTTTTATTTTTACCTAATCCTTTCATAGCTTTTAGGTAAAAAAGTTTTTTATACAAATTGCAAAACAAGATATTTCACTTCCTATTGAAAGCTGTGACCGACAGCTCACCATTGTGCCAACTGAACACTACCTGAGGTGTTGTGGTTTTGCATGGCTGGGTTCTGGTGGAGGAGGGGGCTGCAGGGGTGGCTTCTTCAAGCAGCAGCCAGAAGCTCTCTGCAGGCCCCACAGAGCAAACACCAGCCAGCTCAAGGCTGGAGTCGTTGCTGACCAAGGCTGAGCCCATCAGGGACAGTCACAGCACCTCTGGGAATCACATTTAGGAGAAACAAGAGAAGGGAGTGAGAAGATGTAAGGAACTGTGCAGGCACCAAGGTCAGTGAAGGCCAGGGGAAAGAGGCACCCCAGATGCTGGAGAGAAAGATGCTCCTGTATCCCATGGAGAAACCCATGGTGGAGCGGGTGTTCCCCTGCAGCCCATGAAAGATGATGGGGAGCAGAAAACCCACCTGCAGCCCACAGAGAGACCCCACACTGAAGCAGGTGGAGATGTATGGAAGACACTGTGACCCATGTAGGAGAAAGCTCCTGGCAGGACCTGCAGTCAGTCCATGGAGATAGAGGTCCATGCCAGAGCAGGTTTGCTGGGGGGTGGAAATTGTGACTCCATGGGGGACCAGACTGGGACCAGACTTGAGAGACTGAGAGACATTCTATGATTTGTGACTGCACCCCATAGCAGTGACCCACACTGGGGCAGCTGGTGAAGAGCTGAAGCCCCATGGGAAAGGACTCATGTTGGAGAAGTTTGTGAAGGACTGTCTCCCGTGGGTGGGACCCCACAGTGCAGCAGAAGAGTGGAGGAATTCCCCCTCCCCTGCTAAAAAGGAAAACAGATAGTGATGGACTGACCAAAACCCCCATCCCTGTCTCCCCTTGTAACACCTTGGGGGGAAGAAGGGTTTAAAATAATGACTAAAGTGAAGTCTGACAAGAAGGGAGGGTTGAGGGAAGTACTTTAAGATCTGGTTGCACTTCTCATTACCCGACTCTGGTGTCACTGGGTGTGCAGTGCAGTGTAAGAAATTAGAGAGTTTCTTTCCTTTATTCTGTGTTGAGTCTGTTTTGTCCATGATGCTGATTGCGGAATGATCTCTCCCTGTCCTTATCTTGGCTCCTAAGCCTCTCAGTATATATTTTCTCCCCTGTCCAGCTGGAAAGGGGAGTGATAGAGTGGCTTTGGTGGGTGTCTGGACTCCAGCCAGGGTCAAACCACCACATGAGCATATTTTTAGGAAACTTTTTTTTTTCCCCTGCCAGACTCTGGCTTATTTTAGTATGAAAACAAAACCTCACTTGTGGATCATATTTTCTTTTTATTACTGACTCATTTTCTAGAGAACTAGCCTGTGCTTTTCATGCTTGCTATGTAGCAGTGTGACATTGAATCATAAAGTGAATCTGTTCTTTAGGAGGCATTGCAGCCCGTTCAGTTTTGTGCTCAACCTACCAAGGTTTGGTTGTTGTCCTCATAGTCCTTGAATGTGGATTGTCTGCATGCTTTTCTTTTTTCTTTTTTTCTTTAAACTACTGATGAAGTAAGAGCTTGTTTTGAGTGAAAAGATGCATTACTTTATGTTCTTTGGCACAGCTACTGCAGTCCCCTTCTCACTTGTAAGCATTATAGGTGGGTCTAGAAGCACTAGCAGCAGACATTACTCAATTTTCAGTTCTTTACTAGTTACCCAAACTTTTAATGTTTGGGCTGAGAGTTTCTATGCCAAGCATTTGCCTAAGGCTAATTTATTTGTATTTAACTTTTTTGTAATGCCAGCTAAAAGAGCTCATCTGTTTCCAAAAATGATAAGGAGGCTTTTTTGTTATTTTTATTTTTTTAAATGTCAAATATGATGGCAAGTTTCTTTAGAAAAGCTCTGGTATTATCACAGCTTGGAATGGGGACTTGAATGCAGGCAAGAATTCAGCCTTTGTGTCAGGTGCTGACGCACCTTTCATTACCCATGGAGTATTCCTAAGATGGGAAGAGTCAGAACCCTGTTAAGCACTGCAGTTTGAAAACCATCTTTTACATTTTAATCACTAAAGATGCTGCTTGTACCAAGCATGTCCTGAGTTGAGACTTAGCAGGTCTTTCTGTGGGAGTCACAACCCCAGGCAGTACTGAGTGCAGCAGAAGGCACTGGCACTGAGGCTAGGCACCAGTGTCCCCTCTGCTCTCTATGGCCACCTCTGAGGTGGTGTGGAGGTGGGCACTGTGGCTTGCTTCAGGTTCCTTCTGATCTCTCCACTGACCAGACAACAGGTCTGAGTTCTCCATGATCTTGATGGCAATTTCTGTCCCGTGAAAAGCAGGCTCCAGGGTGATGAATGGCAGGTGATGGGGGACTGGTTTTTCCCTTGATATACAATTGGAACTACACTGTGGAGCATCTTGCCAGACATGGCAGGTGACCTGTTGTAGCTGGATACCTCAATTGGCTAGTGGCCACATCTCTCTGGAAGATGGGGGAAGTATGATGTCAATAAATGTATGTTTGCTGATCAAAGAATTAAAGTATGAATGTAGCATATGTACTTCAATATCAGGAAATTCATAGGAGATAAGTATGGGAGGAGTGAGCTAGAGTGGCTAGTGAGGATGAAGAGAGACATTAGTCATGTTTGAGAGGTCTCAGGCAGGTTTTGGAAGTGCTTATGCACCATATAGTTCATGAGGACTGAGTCCTTATCTCAAGGACTAGAGTCTCTGTTGTGCACAAACTGATTGAGCCTTTTCTTCCAGTGAGGGAATTCTTGGCTGATGTATTTTTGTTAATTTACTGACATTTCACAAAGATAAGAATCATCCCCCACAGTGGGGACATGATTGAATCCTGTCTTTTTTGTCTGGCCACCGAGGCTGACCTTACTTCTAGAAATTAACTCTCATCTACCTCTGTGTCACAATTGGTTGACACTGAAGAGCTCATGGGGAAGCTGGTGGGAAGCTCAGAACCATGGATCATGGCCCTGTAAGAAACCAGCCTCAGGAGCTAGTGAAGGGCTTGCCAGATGTGGGACTGGCTGCAGGATGCGGAGTGAGATCTCAAGAGATTCAGACACAAAGGAGCTAGATTGCCTGGGTAAGAAAATGAGCGGGAGCAAACTTAGAGTTTGCAGGGAAGCAGAAAGACAGATGAAGCTGATATGCATGTCTGGGGCTAAGCCTCTCCCCTCCTTCCTGCACATGTGGTGTTCCTTGATAAGATCAGCATTTGGTCAACAGATTTTTGGGGTAGGGGAGGGAGGGGTGGGAGGGGAGTGCAGGCCAGAGCTTTGGCTGGGAAGCGTCCCAGCACCCTTGGCTTCAGCAGGGTTGTACATTTTGGCTGGCATGGAAAATTGGGGGAATTGCGAGGCACCAGTGTGCCAAAATGAGAAAGGGTGGTGCACAGCTCCTTGTGATGGACCAAACCAGAGCTAGTGGGAACTTGCTCAGTGCTGGAGTGAGGCTCAGGCAGACTTCTGTGGAGGAGCTTGTAGATAGAGACAGGAGAGACCAAAACTGTGGGAGACAGCTCTCATCCACAGTCGGAGAGACCAAAACTGTGGGAGACAGCTCTCATCCACAGTCTGGGACTCATCCCAGTACTGCCCCGCTCTCAGCAGTTGTTTATCAACCCTGTTTTCACAGTGTCCAGTCCCCTCCAGGAAAGGTCCACACACAGGACACTGTTCTTCCACTGATGCCAGACAGGCTGACAGCAGATGTCCTTTCGTTTCCCTGAGGGTCAAATGCATTGGTGTGGATTCTAGGTGTCATATAGATATCATCATTATATCATGGGATAAAATTCCTTGCTTTGCTTCATTTCCCTTGCAGTTTGCTTTAGAAAACTGTGTTTATATGTATACAGAGCTCCAGAAATTAGTCAGTGCAAGAATCTGAGCTACCTCCACCAGTCTCTCTGGGGAGATAGGAAATCTGGGAGCACTGGGGAGTTGTACCAAGCTTCATTTGTATTTTTCTGTTTGTCTTCTTAACTCTTTGGATTTCTGCCTTTCCAGCTTTCATATACTGTTAATCTGTTTTCTGCTTATGGTCCTGTCTAGACTTACAGTGCTTTTCTGGGAGCCCGGTGGCACCAGGCTCTGTGTTACAGACATAGCTTCGCAAGCCATGTTTCGCAGCAGTGTTATAAATTCACTTTTCTGCAGCCCAGATGAGCCATATCTGTAAGAAACAGCAATGTGGGTATGGTTGTGTCTGCAGTAGGTACTTCTAGGGGCAGTTCTAATAAGGCATCACACCTTCTTTTTACTTGCTAGCCAGGAGAGATCTACAGGGCAGGCATATTCTAGTATAGTGTGGCTCAACTCAAAGAGGTGGATTGAGCAATATAGTATAGACAGCCTAGCCAGGGGATGCTGCTATACAGTTGAGATGAGACCTGCCTGCCCAGGTCACAGAAGACAAAGGCAGGGACTGGGAGAATGAAGAACCACCCATTGTAGGAGATCAGGTTTGAAACCATCTAAGGAACCTGAAGGTGCACAGGTTGACAGGACCTGATGAGATGCATCTGTGGATCCTGAGGGAACTGGTGGATGAAGTGGCTAAGCCACTCTCCATCATATTTGAGAAGCTGTAGCAGTCTGGTGAAATTCTCACAGACTGGAAAAGGGGAAACATAACCCCCATTTTTAAAAAGGGAAACAGGAAGACCTGGTGAACTATAGACTAGTCAGTTTCACCTCTGTGCCTGTCAAGATCAGGGAACAGATCCTCCTGTAAACTATACTCAAGCGCATGGAAAGTAAGGAGGTGATTGGTGACAGCCAACATGACTTCACCAAGGGCAAATAATTCCTAACAAAATTTGTGGCCTTCTACAATGGGGATACAGCATTGGTAGATAAGAGTGACAGATATCATCTACCTGGACTTGTGAAAAGCATTTGACACTGTCCTGCTTTGTAGAGACATGGATTTGAACCAGGGGATAAGGAAGTCGCTGGACAGTTGGACGCAAAGATTTCTGGTGAACAGCTCAATGTCCAAAAGGAGACCAGTGATGGGTAGTGTTCCTCAGGGGTCTGTATTGGGTCTGGTGCTGTTTAACATCTTTGTCGGAGGCATGGGCAGTGGGATCAAGTGCACCCTCAGCAAGTTTGCCTATGACACCAAGCTGTCTGGTGTGGTTGACAACCTGTAGGGAAGGGATGCCATCCAGAGGGCCCTTGACAGGCTTGAGAGGTGGGCCTGTCCAAACTGCAAGTTCAGCAAGGCCAAGTGCAAGGTCCTGCATATGGGTCAGTGCAATCCCAAGCACAACCACAGGCTGTGCAGAGAATATATAGAGAGCAGCCCTGGGGAGAAGGACTAGGGAGTGTTGATTGATGTGAATGAAGCTCAACATGAGCCGCTAACAAGCGCTTGCAGCCCAGAAAGCAAACAATGTCCTGAGCCGCATCAAAAGAAGTGTGACCAGCAGGTCAAGAGAGGTGATTCTGTCCCTCTACTCTGCTCTCATGAGACCCTATGGAATACTGCATCCAGCTATGGGGTCCCCAGTACAAGAAGGACACAGAAAGATGCTCAGAGGGCTGGAGCACCTCTCCTATGAAGACAGGCTGCAAGAGTTGGGCTTCTTCAGCCTGGAGCAGAGAAGGCTTCAGGGACACCTTATCGTGACCTTCTAGTACTTGAAGGGGACCCCCAGGAAAGCTGGAGAGGGACTGTTTGTCAGGGAGTGTACGGATAGGACAAGGGATAATGGGTAGATTTGGAGGGTAGATCTATATTAGGTAGTGGAGTGAACATAGTCTTGCAGAATCACAGACAGGTTTGGGTTGGAAGGGACCTCAAAGACCATCTAGTCCAACCCCCCTGCCATGGGCACAGACACCCTCCACCAGACCAGGTTGCCCAAAGCTCCATCCAACCTGGCCTTGAACACTGTCAGGGAGGGGGCAGCCACAGCTGCTCTGGGTAACCTGTGCCAGGGCCTCACCACCCTCAGAGTGAAAAATTCCTTCCTTATATCTTATGTAAATCTACCTTCTTTCAGTTTAAACCCATTACATTCATTATAGCTAATTAAAATATGTATAATTTGAACATACTGCAATAAATGCATAAGTGCAACACACTCAAATGTATTGCACCTTCTATAAGCAAAACAGCTGTTCAGCATAGTTATGCTATAAAATATTTTTCTGATTTTAATTTATTTGTCCTTTTGCCAAATCACACACGGATGTGTCAAGTAGGCAGTTTTCTGCATGCATTCTGTCAGTCTTTTTCTTGAATATTTCCATAACAGCCAATCAATTGGCAAGCAAAAGCTCATGTTCAGCTTACTTATTAATTAATTCTCTAATGCCGTGCTGATACCAGTGACATTTTAAAAATAAATCTCCTGGAAACAATCCAGCTAAATGAAAGAGAAAAGCATGTAAGAAAGTTGTATCTGAAGTGAGGTGTTTGGCATTAATGTCCTGTTTTCTGCCACTTCAAATTTCGTATGCACTCCAGAAAACTGAACAGACTGATAGTTAAAATCAGCAAGATACTGGGTTGTATGGATTCCATACCAGAAGAATAAATAAAATAATTCTAAGTTTACAATGAACAGGTAATAGAAGCAGCTCTGGTTTGGTTCTTTTTTTGAGTTACCATTTGGGGCTCTTGAGTAAAGCTGATGACGTTTCTGGACAAAAGAAAATCAATAGCATGCCATTTTTAGTATCTACTGAATGTTAGGTAGTTAATAATTCAAAAAAAAAGACAGCATGCTGCTACACTTACAAGGTTTTCCCTTTTGTCAGAGAAGCAGCCAGGTTCAGATGCCTGTTGGGTATTCCTTTACAGTGAATTAAAATGTTTCCTCCTCAAACAGCAGGGCCAGATTTTTTATAGCCTTCCTATGAACCACCTTAAAGATGAGACCCTTTAAAAAAACCCACAACAATGAATGTTCAGAGGTGGTTTAGATTTGACCAGCTCCTGAAGACAAAAGGGAATTGTAGCAGCAGCAAATGCAGGCAGAGGTGATTGTGCCTGCTCAAGGACTTTATGACACTTTATGCTCAGAGGAGGATCCTGAAGAATGAGCAAAATCATTTCAGGCAATGTGTAGCTTAACAGTTGTGTGTTGCACAAGTGTAATTTTTTTCCGTCTCCTGACCTAACCTGAGATGTGTTTTATCCTTCTGGGACATGCAGCACAGATGCTGGAGACTAATTGGGGTGGAGGGCAGAATTACTGTCTCCTCTTTAAACCCTGTGCCTCTCTGGAGGTCGAGGGGGCAGTTGCTGTAGCACAGGCATCCTCGGGACTAATGTGAGCTGTGACAGCATTCCAGGCTTCTCCTGCTGGTCATGTTGCAAAGATGAATGGCTGTAGCAGCCATCTACTGCACTTCTCTCCAGACAAATTCCTCCATCCATCTGTCTGGATTGGCCAGCAGAAGTGTGAGTGTGCATGGACGTGCCTATAGTGAGCTTTGCAGCAGCCCTGGCAGACACAGAAGTGGCATTTTGGGTTCACATCAGCTCTTCTTGGGCTTGCATTTTACCAGTGTTGCTACAAACAGACCTCTGTCAAACTGCTTCCTCCTGCCTTTTCCAAGTGTCAGAGCTTTGGAGGGCAGGATGTGCCTCAGAGAGACACAAATAATTTCCTTGTACCAGGCCCCGTGCTCAGAGGTGCAGCAATGTTCCCATCTGCCCTCCAACAGTTCGTGCTGACCTGTCTCAGCTAAAACTTGCACTGTTTCAGGCTGAGACTTGGTCTGGGAGATTGGGGTTTGTTGCCCTTCCTAGCCTTTCATTCTTCCCAGAAAACAAGAAAAAGTCATAGCGAGGCTTGTCTCACACTTATATCTGTTCTTAACCTTCATGCCAGTGCTCAGTCCTGGCCACTGTTCTGGATGTCATTGTATGCCACAGATGCAGGTTGTAGAGGAAAGGGAGATCTGTTTCCAACGCTGAGCATTTGCACCATGTATCAGAATAAGTGCTGCTGAGGAAAGAGAATGCAACAGGACATCCAACCAGACACCCTCTAATTCGTGTCTTCGCAAAGTTAAAATTGAGATTTGTCATACAGAGAGACCCTCCCTGACAGCTGGGTTTTCCCGTTCACTCTGATGGTCTGGGAAGGTGGCTGAGGTGACAGAGAGAGCTACCAGCCAGAGCTTTTGTAGAGCCCCATCATGGAATTTGTATTGTGTTTCTTTCATTGTACCATCAGCCAGCATCACTCATGTTCAGTCTTAAGTTCTCTGCATGCAGGCACACTCTGTTGCACCCACACCTTTTGTTTGCTCTGTTATCTTCTCTTGTTTCTTTTTCTCATGCTGCTTCTTCAGTTGCTCCATTAAGCTGTAGGTTGGCCATAGGTGAATCACTATGGGTGCTGGCCATGCTGAAAAGATCCTGAATATATCTCCCCTTCAGTCCAAGCAGCAGAAATGAAGCAGGACTGTCAGGTGGCAGGATGCACCCCAAAGAAAGAGCAGTGTAAATGTATAGCATGTGCAGTTTAAAACGATCATTTAACAGGCCAGCATTGGGCTGACATCAAGAAATGGGATGTTAAAAGCTTTTTAATGGACACATGAAGTAGCACGAGTATTAAGCTGACACTCTCTCATGTCTGTGAGCAGAGGTGGCCTCTCTGCTCTATCATATTGATGTATTTTAAAGAGAAGACAAATGGCTTACAACATTACTCTCTTTGAGCCACGTCCATCTACATTTAAATTACAGAGGTCAGGTCCACTTGTAAGATAATTAAATTTTAATAAAACAAGAATAATTTATAACATTCAAGCCCACATGATCATTGAGCAGGATAGCTGTGTCCCACCCAGTCTCAGTACAGGACGTAATTTATGCATGAGCTCAAGATTCTCCACAAGATGCTGAAATCAATGTTGCCTGTTGTGGATGTGGATACTTACTTCAGGCACGGAGTTTGAAATTTGTGGTTTGTAGAAATGTGGGCAAAACTGTTGCCAAAATAAGCATTCAAAAACTCATTTCAATATGCAGCTGCTTGTAAGCACGGTAATTAAGATATATTGGGTAAATTTACTACATGTTTTCTCACCCACATCAGTAAGACAGAAGTTGCAGATTTCAGATGAAGACTCAACAGATCTTTAAACTCCAGCCAGGACTCAGCAGAAAGCTGTCTAGGAGAGGATGTCTGCTGCTTTGCCTGGTCTCTTCTCCACTGCTCCTAGCTCTTTGATGGAGGGAACATTATTGGGATCCCCCAACTCTCACCTATTGTAGATAGATTAATTATTGTTGTGAAGCTACAGCACTACATTCCGAGGTGCCAGCAATCGGTTAACTCAACTTCTAATGTCTTCAAAACACTTTTTACAAATCAGTTAATTTATCCTCACAGTCCTCCTGGGAGGGAGGGAGGGTGGTAGGGAGAGGGAGTCTACCTGTTTTCTGGTTAGAGGAATTGAAGTGAGGATTTTGACACTTTTCTCAGTCAGTGTTGGCTTTACACTTCACATGCCATTACCAGTCACTCATTGCTCTAAATGCTGTGTTTACACACTGCAGCAGGATATCTGTGCTTCTACCTTGTTGCTTCTCTGAGATAAATCAACAGGTTTTACCTCTACTTTCTCCTCCAGCTGGGGTGATGCTGGTCCCTGAAAGGAAGACAGAGGATGGGTTTGAGGAGCACTTCGGCTTGAACTACTTGGGACACTTCCTGTTGACTAACCTCCTCTTGGATACGCTGAAGCAATCAGGAACGCACAGTCACAATGCTAGGATCATCACTGTCTCATCAGCCACCCATTATGTAGGCGAATTGCACCTGAACGACTTACAAAGCAGGTACAGATCCGTTTTTGGTATTCACTGATAAGGGTGTGCAGATTGAGCTCTAAGAGAATTGCTACTGAATGCTGAATGTAGAAGGTGTTTTTTTTGTTGTCTTTTTAAAAAGTAAGCTAATTAATGGTGATTCTCAAGCAGTTCCTTCGTATCTTTCAGGCTTGGACAAAGCTTGCAGCCTGCAGTCAAAGATAGAAATAATTTATAAGCTTGTAAACCGAGTCTTTTATTTTGAACTTTGAAGCCTTGCTTCCCTTTCTGATGCTTACATTGTGGTGACAGCTGTGGTGCAGGGCCTGGACTCCTCACTGCCTTGTCAGGGAGGCTCTCAATAACTGGAATGTTTTTAAATAGCTTGGATGAATGCTAATCGACTTCATCCTCAAGTAAATGTGTACGTAGAGGCCATGATCCTGCCGTCAGATGGGTGCAGACAGATGCCTGTGGCTGCTAGCTCCCTGTCTGCTGAGTGCTGGGCTGCTGACTTGGCCCTGGGAGGACAGCTAGCACCCACCTGCCCATTTGCCTCAAAGCTTTGCCCGGCCTACAAGCTGCCTGCTGCTTCTTTCCTCCCTGGCAGCTCTGCTTGCTGGCCTGCAGCTCCTGGAACACTGTCCTCCCCTCCCTCCGCCTCTGGTCTCTGCCTTGTCCTGCACTGCTCCTGACCTTCCAGTCCCCATCCCTCACAGTCCTTCCCCAGCTTCCCTGCCTGCCTCCTGTCCCCTGGCTGTGTCACCCCTAAGGCTAAGGCCCACTTGGAATTAAAACTGGCAAGTGATGTCAAGGACAACAAGAAGGTCTTTTTCAAGTACATATGCATCAAAAGAAAGACTAGGGACAGTGTGGGCCTGCTGCTGAATGATGTGGGTGCCCTGGTGATGTAAGATACAGAAAAGGCACGGTTACTGAATTCCTTCTTTTCTTCAGTCTTTACTGCTAAGGCCTGCCCTCAGGAATCCCAGACCATGAAGGTAAGAGAGAAAGTCTGGAGAAAGAAAGGCCTTCCCTTGCTTAAGGAGGATGAGGTTGGAGAACACCTAAGCAAACCTGATGTCTACAAATCTATGGGCTCTGAGCACCCACAAGTACTCAGAGAGCTGTCAGATGTTATCTCTGTGCTACTCTCCATCATCTTTGAGAGGTCACAGAGAGCAGGAGAAGTGCCTGAGGACTGGAGGATGGCCAGTGTCACTCCAGTCTTCAAAAAGGGCAAGAAGGAGGACCCAGGAAACTACAGGCCAGTCAGCCTCACCTCCATCCCTGCAGACATAATGGAACAGCTCCTTCTGGAGGTAGTCAATAAGCATGAGGAGTACAAGAAGGTTATTGGGAATGGTCCACATTGATTCACTAAGAGGGAATCATGCCTGACCAATCTGAGAGCCTTCTGTGATGGAAGAACCGGCTGGATGTATGAGGGGAGATCAGTGGATGTAGTCTACCTTGACTTCAGCAGGGCTTTTGACACTGTCTCTCGTAGCATCCTTGGAAACAAACTGAGGAAGTGTGGGTTGGATGAGTGGACAGTGAGGTGGGTTGAGAACTGGCTGAATGGCAGAGGTCAGAGGACTGTGATAAGTGGCGCAGAGTCTAGTTGGAAGCCTGTAGCATGTGGTGTGCCCCAGGGGTCAGTGCTTGGTCTATTCTTCTAGTCATCATATTTATCAATGACCTGGATGAGTGGATAGAGTGCACCAACACCAAATTTGCTGATGTTACAAAACTGGGAGGACCATCTGACATACCAGAAGGCTGTGCTGCCCTTCAATGAGATCTGAGCAGACTAGAGAATTGAGTGAGGAGGAACTTCAACAAGGGCAAGTGTAGGGTCCTGCACTTAGGGAGGACCTTAGGGTCTGAGCCACTGGGAAGCAGCTCTGCAGAGAAAGACCTGGGAGTCCTGGTGGACAGCAAGCTCTCTGTGAGCCAGCAGTGTGCCCTTGTGGCCAGGAAGCCCAGTGGTGTCCTGGGGTACATTAAGGCCAGCAGCTTGAGGGAGGTTATCCTCCCCTTCTACTCTGTCCTGCTGAGGTCACATCTGGAGTACTACGTCCAGTTCTGGGCTCTCAAGAAAAACAGGGAACTACTGGAGAATACCTAGTGGAGAGCTACAAGAACGATTGGAGGACTAGAGCATCTCTTGTATGAGTAAAGACAGAGAGCTGGGGCTGTTTAGCTTGGAGAAGAGAAGGCTGAGAGGGGATCTCATCAACATTTATAAATATCTAAAGGGTGGATGTCTAGAGGATGGGGCCAGATTCTTTTTAGTGGTGCCTGGTGACAGGACAAGGAGCTCAAACTGGAACACAGGAAGTTCCATCTGAACATGAAGAAAAACTTCTTCACTCTGAGGGTGACAGAGCACTGGGACAGGCTGACCAGAGAGGTTGTGGAGTCTCTTTCTCTGGAGATATTCAAGACCTGCCTGGACACAGTCCTGTGCAACTTGCTCTGGGTGATCCTGCTTGAGCAGGTAGGTTCGACTAGAAGATTTTCAGAGGTACCTTCTAACTCCTACCCTTCTGTGAGTCCCTGCTGTCCCTGGGGTGCTTACCCTCTCACACATCAACCTGGTGATTCACTGCAAACTCTGGACCCCCAGCTTTTGTGTGTGTCACACCCTGTGCTTTCCTGAGACCTCACCAAGGTCCAAGTGTGCATCCATCCTGAGCTTTTAACTTGGTAAGATCGGTTAAAATGCATGGCCGTATCCTGTCTCGACTACTTTCACTTAGGAAAATGTCATGGTTTCCCCCAGGCTGTGGGCCGAGATCCACGCAGCTGCCTGCTCCTTAAAGTAAAAGAGCAGGGGAAGAGGGAAAAAGGGGGAAACAAGGGAAGGGAAAAGGAAGGGGCAAATAACTCCAAAACCAAGAAACTAAGAGGCCCGTGGGTTGGGATAAGGAGAGTTTACTAAGATAACAGAAAGATAAAATATAACAATGCTAACAGGACTTTAGAGCAAAAGAATATGAAACTGTTGATACCCAATGCAGTTTCTCCCCGACCCACACAACTCAGGCCGTACCACCCAGAGCTGTCCCGGAACCCGACCGTCCCCCCAAGAAGCACGCATCCCGCCACCGCCCCTCTTCTTCCTCCCCTCAGCCCCCCGTTATCCTGGGCAGGACGTAATTGGCATGGAATACTCTGTTTGGCCCATCTGGGTCACCTGTCCTGGCTTCGCCCCTCCTTTCTCATGAATAGAGAAATACGAAGAAGCTGAGAAAGTCCTTGACTGTCTGACTGCAACTAAGAACATCAGGGTGTTATCAGCACTGCTCTCATTTTAACTCCCAAACACAGCATTCCATCAGCTGCTACAAATGAAGTTAACTCTATCCTGACTGAAACCAGGACAGAAAACCATGGCTGAATGTCTACAGGATATTCCTATCTTTAGGAAGTCATTAAACAGTGCCCTAAATATCTCTGGTCTCATATGAGAACTATGTAGAGGTTTGTAATTAATTGAGGAATGGGCGGGAAAACCAAGATACCTGTCAAAGTTTCCCATGCAGTCACGTGTGGCAATTCAGGGCTCCAGAGCGTTACTGCCTGCACAGACCCAGCCTGAGTTTTGCATCACCTCCGTTGGAGAAATTCTGTCTGCATCCTTTGACAGGGACTTCAGCACGTTTGCAGAGGTACCTGGCCTGAGGTTTCGTTTTGGAACAAAGGCTGAAATTAGAGGGCTGGGCTGGTTCCGCTGCAGACATTTCCCATACGAATGCTGCATGAGGCACGGCAAACTTTGTTTGACTTCTGATTATATACTACAGCACCAGTTTTATTACAAGCACATTGTTTAAGCTCAACAGGGTAGTCGCAGTTTAATCTCTTGCTTGTAAAACAGCCACAGGAAATTACCCTTACTCTTCACTCCATGTATGTATTCATTGTTTCTGATTGGCATGTGCTGGATGGCACCATGCAAGGGGTCTAAGGGGAGTATAATTAGTATTTCTTTGGGCTAAAGTGCAGAATGCAGAATTAAACGTGTCTCTAGCCAACAGCTTGATTATAGCAAAGCCTTGTACTGTGTCTCTTCAGTTTAGGATCATTCTTACCCGTGATTCATCATTATTAGCTCATATTTTAAAGAAACCAGAAATGTTTCAGTTATAGCTGAGCATGAACGTGACCAATCTGATGTAAAAAAGAATAATATACCAGTGAGGTTTACCTGCAGCTTTTGTGCCAAACCCTGCCCTTTACATGCTCTGAATTGCACAGGGATGGCAACAGTGCCTGCTTCCCAAGCCCAAAGGCACACTCCTGGGACCCAGAGGGAGGGGGCTGTGGATTCAGCTCCAAACCTTTCCTTGGTTCAGGTGGAAGAACCCAGAATACTCCTGGGTTGTTGGGGTTTTTTTTTTTTAGCCCAGCCACAGATAATCTCTCACTAGGGTGAATCGTTAGTTATTGCATAAACAGTGATGCTGGAAACAGTAAGATTTCTTGTGTGTTAAAGTGTGTGCCTACAGCACGAGGGGTGGTTTAGCAACCCCAGAGGACTGTTGCAGGGTACCACACACAGGCATTGCCCACACCACAGGGACTTGGAGACGCCTTGTGATTCAGAGCAGTGTTTAAGAGCTTTAATGGATATGATAAACACACCCATGGTGAGCACTGTGATATGCTAGCTTTCCACGAATTGCCAGTTTCCCAGTGATACCATCCCTCATTTTTGCCACTTGTGTGAACAGGAAATCTTCCTAAAAAATCTATTATTTTGAGTTGCATTAGTTGTCCATAATTAATTTCACAACTTGTGTGAATGTTCCCGGATTAGCCAGTATTTCTAGCCTTGCAGGGAGGCAGCAAAACAATTTGGAATCATTTCTTCACAGTGGAGAAAGGGGCTGTACTCTGTGCTAGAAAAATTACCAGTGGGAGCAGACTGAATTGTCTACTCTTGTTCTTGTTCCATGTTCTTGTCCCATTATCCCTAGATTTTGGTTGGGGTGGTGTCCAAAATGGAGGTGACAATAGTGATGGGGGAGGGATTCATGCATCCAACACAGCCGAAAAGGAAAGGCAGTAGACTGTCTTGGCATAAAGACGATGGTAAACTGAGGTTCAGTTCTCTGCTTTACCACAGATTTTTCTTTTACCACAGATTTTGTGAGACTCTGGGTTGGCAGTTACAGTGGTGCCCGTAGCTCCCCATTGCTTGTACTTGCTGCTGCAAGGTCTGCTCTGAAGGCAGATATCATCCATATCACGGTGACTACAGGGCAACAGCATAACCAATAGTCCTTGGAAGGTCTGTCCCAGGAACAGTATTAAATGCAGCTTGTGTTACTGGCTTCTGCCATTCCTCTTTGGTTTGTTTGCTGCCATTTTACTAGTCTGATTTATCCCATGTTTCTCTTCTCAGCTCCTCTTTCATGGAAGAGTTAATTTAATTTTTTGCTTTATTTTCCCTGCATTTTACATACTTTTTCTTCCTTTCTTATCTCTCACTTCATGCCTGCCTACTTTATTTCTATGCTCACAGTTTCATCTTCACCCATGTCTTTTGAGCTCCTCATGTCTCCATTTCCTTTTCCCTCCCATCTCATAACTTCTTTTTTTTTTGGGGGGGTGGGTCAGGGAGGGAAGAAGTGTGTCTTACTGCTGCTCTCCAGTTCTTTTCCTCCTCTCCATTTATCTTTCTCTTATCTTCTCCCGCTAACCCCAGCCCTATTTCTCCCCTACAAACGTCATTTCTCTCCCCTTCTTGCTCATCTTCCTCGCACACACCAGGGAAAGAGACACAGCATGGGTACATCAAGGCAGGACAGAGCTTGTTCCTATCTGGCAGGGCACAGCTTGTTTCATGTGTGTTATTGAAAATGCAAACGCACAAGAGCAATGACTGTTCTCCCAGTTCTTTTGCTGAAGGATATACGAAGAACATCAAACACCTTTGTGGTCTTTTAGATCCAGACCATTTTCAACAGCAATCACATGAGTCGACAAGGGGATCCCTTAGGCAAATCATTCTCCTTCATCCCTACTTTGAATACGACTGTTTTCAAGGAGGTGAAAGTTTAACAGAAACGCTATCTATCTGCAAGCCTTTCAGCAATTACATGCTGAGGGTAGCACACTGTACTCTCTAACAGCAGAGTCCTCCTCTGACTGCTGAAACAAGCACATTGCCTTAAACAACATGTTGTAAAGTGAGAGCAAGAGAGAGGAGAAAAAAATATGATGATCATGAGAGAATATGGCTGTCTGGTTTCAGCAAAGGCTTGAAGAACTTTGTGCCATTCTCCTGGGTTGAGATAGGCTTGAACAGTGCACTGGAGTTTATGGTGTTCTCACAAGGCTGGGGATGGAGGATGCTCCTTCAAATATTCTCTCTAATGAAGTAAAAGGGAATTTTAGAAAGATAAAGGAAAAAAGACCTTATTCCATTCCCAGGCTGTGGGTCACGCCTGAATATGCTCCCTTTCCCAGGGGTGAGCATCTCTGTGTGTTCTGTCTAGCTTTTTCTCCATGACTAAACTATTCCTTTCATCATCCTCTTTTTTTGCATGCCAAATGGGCCCTGCAATGCTATGAATCACAGATCTATGAACTCCCCAGCCATAGTAACACAGCTCCTTTTCTCATTCACGTCTCCACTATGTTCAGGAACAGTTAGTCACACTTTTTGAGCTCTTTCCTCTGCTCTCCAACTGCAGAAGGAACTAATGTTTTCTGCAACCCTCCGAGCTGCTGCAGTCCCCGCATAATTTCTGCTATTATTTTCCTGTAGCCCTAGTGCACGGATCATGTCAGAGGCAACAGACATCGAGTGAAAGGTATTTCAGAAATCCCAGCTACCACATGTAGCTGGTAAAAAGAGAGTACCCTGGAGCTGGGGGGATCCTGGGAGGACCAGGCAGCTCCGGTTAATCTCTTCTGTTAGGCTGTAAAAGTAGGTGTCATGTACTGATTGGCAAATCTGTCTGGAGACCTCCTGTTCTTAGATGGGTGGCAACCTCGTCTTCACCTCTTGCATATATGTGATGGTTTTGGTAAATCACTTTGATTTAAGTTGGGGCAGAAAGTTGATGATTCTGTCCCATCAGCATTGCTGAGGTTTTGAAAATATTGTCCATGAATAGGAATGAAAAGTTAAAATGTCAAATTACTTTTGGAAGATACAATTCCATTTTTCAGACCAAAACCTTGTATTTCAGTGATTTCAGAGTATTTTCTTTCTAATTTGTTGTTATTATTTTTATGAGTACATTGTAATTCATATTTTGAAGCATAATGTTGATCAAACTGAGACTCCAAACCTGTAATTTCTAAGTCATCCTGTTGGAGCAAGGTATTTCCATCAGTTTCAAAAAACTTTTTTTTAAAGTTGGACATTTATTTAAAAATAAAGATTTTTATCATAGAATGGTTAAGGCTAGAAGGGACCTTAAAAATCATTCAAGTTCCAATCTCCATACTTCACTAAGAATAATTAGATGAGTTAACATTTTTTTCAATGAGAATTTTGTTTATTAAAAAAAAAATACTTCCTTCAGTGCTTTTTCACAACTAATTCTCTCTGACTGGAAGAATTTATGGGATGTACATCATCTTCAATTCAAGCAAAAGCAAACATGAAGCTGATGTAGCATAGTAGTAGCATAGTACTATTGTTTTATTTACAAAGTAAAATTTTAAATAATATAGGAATTTTTGCAGGAGGAAGTAGGAGAAATTATTTATATTACTTTTTTATTGCTGTTGTTCATCCATCTTAGTCAGTGCAGAATTCTTTCACAGTTACTTATCAAGAGCTGTGTCACTGGACCATTGCTTAATAAAATGATGTGTGTATTCAGGGAAATTAAATATCACAGAATCACAGAATTGTAGGGGTTGGAAGGCACCTCAAGAGATCATTGACTCCAACCCCCTGCCAAAGCAGGAATAGCTTCTTTGTGTGTCACTATTAAATTCCTCCTCATCTAAAAGAGATTAATGGTTCTAACAAAGGAGTATTAATAAAGGTTAATGATTTAATAGGGCACAGTGTTTCTGAACTCCTTCAAACTTGCAACATGTTGGGAGGTATGTGAGATATGGGTGTTCCTGCTGCTCAGCCTGTCCCTGCATGGCGGGCTGGGAGGGAGAAGTCAACTCTTTGTGGCAGGAAGGACAGTAGATGTGATGTTTCCCAAACATCCAGATGGTTTAATGGCAATTTGGAAGTTAATGTACTGCAATCTTGTGACAGTGAAGGCAAAGGGGACTTGCAGAGAATGCGGAGTGGAGATAGCTTGTCACCCACGGGAGGGGAAGGTTAGGTTAGCATCTCCCCATGAGCAAAAATGACTCATTAAGGCTGAGTGAACCTTTGAAAGCTTTGGAGTTCAGGTCCTGGGTGATGATTCAAATGGTTTTAGTATTCTTATCAATCGCTTTAACTACCACCCCCCTCACAGCACCTTTTCTGTAGAGTGGTTCTTCCAGCTGCCTGGTGTAGTTTGGGAAAACTGGGACTGGTGCCTCTAAATTCCTGGAATAATGGGTTAGAAGAAATGGTCAAAACAATCAACTCACCTTACACAAATGCCCTCCGGGCTCAGCCCTGATGTTGCTCTTAGCTCTTCACATCCCCAATCTTGCCAAGTGCCTTAAGGATTATGAGGTGTTAGTGGAGGGAGGCAATGGCAGATTTCTGCCTCTTGAGTTTACAAATGAGAGCTCTTAACCTTTTTTTTTCTGCTCCCTGTCCTAAACCTCTTCTTTCAGTGAAGGAGAATATTGTCTGTTCAAAACCAGACCAAGCAGTTATATGCTTAAACCTGTGAAGGAAAAATGTTTAGATTAAATCAAGTTCTTTACTAAAAATGTGAATTTTATGGAGAAAAACCTTTCTAAATAAAGTAAATCACTGTAAAAATATTTTTAGCCCTAGGGAGTTTTAATACTGTTGGAATGCTTTATGTAGTTGTAGCTTCGTTGCCCCATTTATTCTGTTCTCATTTTGTGTCAGGTGCTGTGATTGCCCTGCATTTCTTGTATGGGAGGTGGGACTGGCTGTACACAGCACTGCCTCAGCCTCTCAAGGACAGACAGGGAGGAACATTGTGGCTCACAGTAGCTTTCTGAGAAGCTCAGGAGCTTTTAAAAGTGGTCCTAGCTCTAATAGGGCAAGGCAGAGGTGTCCAAATTAAAATATTATGAGTTGTGCATCTGGTTCGCAGCTCAAAGTGGTGGTGTTCGGTATTTGAATTGCCACCAGAAATCCACCAGTCTGACAAAGCAGCAGTGTCTTTTAATTCTTTTTTCAACAAGGGCTGAGGCAGGGAAGCTCCGTGACTGTGTCTTGGTTTGAACATGAAACTTCTCATCATTTCCTGGAAAGCCAAACCTGCCTGACTTCATTCACTTGCTTCTGGTACCTTTGCAAGTGGAAGAGGTCTCATGCTCCCTGGCCCCAGGCCGTGTCATGCTATGGGCCTTCTTAGGAA
The DNA here is from genome assembly GCA_027925045.1 of Hypotaenidia okinawae. NCBI lineage: Eukaryota > Metazoa > Chordata > Aves > Gruiformes > Rallidae > Hypotaenidia > Hypotaenidia okinawae. Next base: position 141,095,942 of record BSDF01000001.1, read on the forward strand.
ATGCTTGGTTTTCCATTGCAGATCTCTGTTTACAGTGTTCCAGGGTAAAACGCTATTGGGAAATTTGTAAGACAAAACTAACACCCAACTCTTAAGGCTAAACAGTAGAGAAAGCGATTCCTGTCACTGTCCCATGTGGTACTTTGAAATAAGCACTTTGCAATGCTGGATATAGACCACACTGAGACACTGGTCGTCATTTGTTTCTTGAAGGCAAGGTTTTGTTTGCTTGCTTGCTGAAGTTGACTTATGTTCTTTAACCAAGACATCCTCCTGCCCCTATTTTCACTTCACAGGCCTCTTTCATAAATTTATTTAAATCCCACATCTTTTCTGACAGCGGCCAAGCTGGTGGTGTACAGTCTCACACAACCAAAAGCCTTTCCTGCTGTGTCTGGGCTATGAGTCATTTCATGGGTGCAGAAAAGTTCCACATTTTAATCCCTCATGTACCCGCTGGCATTTCAGCTGTATTTCTATCTTTAACCTGGAAAGAGCTTCCAACAGAGGGGAAGACTTCTCATGGCTCTTTTTAACAAAGAGTTGTCTTTTCTTTTTGAGCCTGTTCCTTGTCTTAATTCCCATATTGGGAGTTAGTCTCTTTCACCTCTCAGTTTGAAGCTGTTATATCCATATTCTCACTACATAAGAAAACCTTGAAAAAGCAGAAGTTGTTAGATTGTTTCAGCAAACAAACACTGATTTTTAAAATTATTTTGTTGTGCCAGACTTTATAATCTCGTGTTGCTTCTGTGAACAGCGCGTGATGGCATAGAATTTTCTGCACAGTATTTATAGACATTGCAGAGGGAAAAGGACTTTGCAGTCTGTGTGTACACTCAAGCTGTGTTTCCCCTGGTAAGACAGACCAGTCCTTCAGTGTGGTGAACCGTTGCACTTGCAGAACACAACTGATGCCTTTTCAACTCCGAGGCAGTGCAGTGGGTTCAGCCCACCACAAAACGAAACCCTACATTATTTTCACATATACACCAACACATATCACGTAGTTTACTGGAAATCTGCTAACCACATTTGGTGCACTGTGCTGGATTTGAAATGGCAACCCTTTATTATGCATAACCAGACGCTATAGTTCCCTTTCAGTCCCAGAATGAAAAGCCCAGAATCTGCAGCTGGTCTGCAAAAGTCTGCACCAGTTTTAAGATGGTTTTGTCAAACCAAAAGTAAGATCTGGGACTCTTCAAGTTATTACTTGGGGCATTTTATGGCCCTATGTGTGTTCTAGTGGGAGGGAAGAAACCTTAAGAAGACCCATTGCTTTCTTCCACTTAAAAACTCCATTGCAGGAGAGTTGTTAGGAAGCTTTCCACAAGTGGGTGGAGAGTGCCTCAGAGCTCTTCTTGTTATAGTCCAAGAGATAATCTTAAAAGACGTGTGACAATCTTCAATAACCTAAGATCCAGATTATCCAAGAGATAATATGAAAAGATAGGTGACCACGATGTTTCCCCATTGCTCAAAAGGATCACGAGGACAAAGAATGTAGGTCTTGGAGCCTTGATCTGTTTATTGGCTGCAGTAATGCAAAACTCTGCTTGCTTCCATTTATTTACTCATTAATTTGTTTGATGGAGAATTTTAATTGTATGAAGGGATACCATTACGCTCAAATAGCACTTCAAATATTATCAAGTAGTTAACACCGCAGCATATGAAGCAACTGCAGAAAAATGATGCTTCAGAAGAGGCAATTTATATCATTCTTTACAAAGAGATGCATTTCCTGGAAGAATAGAAATACAGTAATTACAACTTGAACTCACCATCAATATTTAAAATCATCCAAAAATTTGAAATTATCATCGATTGTACACAAAGAGAAAAATTAAACTTTTTTTTAGATACTGATTCTGGCGAGGCTTTGAGAAGACCAGCCTTTGAGGCTGTGTTTCATACTTTTGAGAACTGTGCTGAGCACACAGCCATGGAGCCGCACACAGCGAGGCAATCAATGAAGCAGGAGGGCTCCTGACACCTCGCCTCCTGCTATTGGAAGGGATCAGCCAATTGAAAAATGATGCACCGATTCCACCTGGTTGACAGTAATTCCCAGGATGACAAGCCCCTGCTTATTTCATAAAACCATTTATAAACATTTTTATGATTAAGACATTCCAGGTTTCTTCACTAAACATAGTCTTCCAAAGGCAGTAAGTTCATTTTTGGTCCTCCCAGATTTCCTGCAAGCTGTAACAAGGGTCTAGTCACCAAACGCTGTTATTTGTCTGTGAAGTCCTGAAAGCTGGGAAGCATGGCTTTCAAAAAACCCACAATGCACAATCCAGCTTCTGGCTTGTGGCTCCTACTGAACTGGGGATTAAGTGGAAGGCAGGAGTCACTGGCTTGCAGAGAAATTAGCTGCTGAGTGCATCACCAGTGTTTTGCCTCAGTCAGAAAGAGGAGAGAAAGCATCTCCCAGCTCTGAGCTTCTACCCTTATCCTCTAACTTTAAGAAGAAAAATGCTGTTTTACCACAGCTGAAAGCTGTCAGAGAAAGACGGGTTTCGTCTGCAGCTGCGTGTGAGCAGCACGTGGCACCGAGGGGCTGACTGCAGGGAGAGCGGAAAGCTCTGAGGTGCGGTCAGTCTTTGTCCCGGGGTCAGAACGGAAAGGCAAGGTGGGCTGCTGTGGAAGTGCCACTTGCCTCCGTCTGCTTAAGGAACCCCTGTGTGACCAATTAGGACACGATTTGCTTTGCAGCTTGTGTAGAACCGATATTTTCATTTAACAGTCTTGTAGCCTCTCTTTCCAGCATGTCTGTCACGGGGTCATGAGGAGTCCCTAATGCTCTAGTCCGTATTCACTTAAATTGCAGCTGCCTGTGTGTTGCAGTTCAACCATACAGGGGTATGCTAAGGACACTTTGACTATTGCATGTATGTTTTTAGAAACATAAAAGAAATGTTCATGAAGAAGCATAGTTCTTCAGTGAACACCCAAAATACCCAGGTGAACATGTGAAATGGGTAACGATGCAGTAGCCTATGGTCATATATATGTAGTTGGTAATAGGACAGCTACTGTACAAAACATAGCTGTAACGACATCTGAATAAGTAGATACGTTAACACTTTAGATTTTAGTTTCATTTTACTAATGCAGATGCTTGTTTCTTTGAGTTGGCAAAATCCTGGGGTTTAGTGGTAATTTCTGTATTCTCATTTCTCCAACTCTTTTTCCATCTACGTGTTTCCTTTTTTGTTGTTGTTTGGTTTTTGTTGGGGGTTTTGTTTGGGTTTTTTTGATTTAGTTTTGGTTTTGTTTTTTTGCATTGAGGGAAAATCACAATTGGTGAGACCCAGCAGTTGTGATCAAAGGTTAAATATATGTAGTACTGTCAGGAAGTCTGCTTAAATCTAATAAGCAATATTTAGGATTCAGGCTTTAGTTTATCACAGGAAAAGAGAGAGACACTGCTTATGAAAAATACATACCTGTACTCTGCAATGTATTTCTGCAGCTGCTTCAGAATAAATGGCAAAATCTATCAAAAATCTTGAAAAATCTTGTACTGCACTCTCTGGAGAAAGAAAATTTAAGACTATGAAAGCTTTGTAAGTGTTTAATGGTAGACTTTTACGTTCTTGACTAAGCAATAGTGATGATGTATTGCATAATACATACATCATTAGGAAACTTTATTCATTTTAATACAGCAAGTCTGTGTTTTGTTAATTCTCTGATTCATCCTACGGCGTATATTGAAATTTTGTGTGGCCTTTCATTAAAAACCCCAGCATGTCACCCACGTTTTGCATCACTTGTTTTTTAATGCAGCACATAGCAATCGGGTTGTTCTGCAGTTTGATCTCAGCGCACTCTGCCCTCCGGGCAAATTAACACTCTGGAAATTGGGGAGCGTGGTGATGGGTGTGGGGAGGATGACATGTGCCAGGCAACCGCGGTATAAAAATGGTCCACGTCGGGAAAAACTTCACTGCTAGCACCAGCCGGGTTAAACCTAGCTGTGTGTTGGTCAGTAGGGTCACAGGTCCTCACAGCCTTTTATTGAAGCGAGGTGTGGTGGGGACGGGGAAGGTGGCTGCCACTGACTTCTTCTTGTGGTCCATCCGCCTCAGCTTCCTCCACATGTGTGTGTAATGCAGAAGCAACTGTTAGTGAAAGAGCAGCATGAGAGCCCCTGCGCAGGAGGTGTCGGGGGAGTGGTCTGTGCTGAGCAGCGATTATGTTTCCCCTGTTACTCAGTGGGTACCCTGAGCGGACTGACTTAATGCTCTTCACTAAATGCGGTGTCACTGGGTGTAAATGGGAGACTTTTGCAGAACGCAGACCAGCTAAAGCCATCCGGAAAAGAAATCAGAGTAATATTGGCTGCAAAGGGAAGTGCTAAACATGGATCCAGTTTTCAAACTCGGATAGCAGCAGAGTCCATATTTAAACACCTAATCAGCCACTGCAGGCTCCGGTTTGAAATTTGGCTCCTCTTTACTTTCTACTAATACATGCTGGGGAGACTGCTGCTGGAGACAGCACCGTGGAGGTGAGTAGTAAAATCAGTTTCTGGTGGAAGAGGAGGAGGGGAAAAAAAAAAAAAAAAAAAAAAAAGAAAACATCAGCAAACCACAAGACACCTACTCACTCCAGAATTGAATACTTGCTTATTTTGTTTTGGCAAAAATACAAAACAATCCCTTTCTCTTCTCATCTCTAATTTTTATAATGACAATTCAAACTTGTTAGTGTATGTTGCAAAAAATCTTAAGCCATAATTAAGAATTTCTGCTAAAAATTAATTGAACAAAAAATGCATAGCTTCCTTATCATGATACTTTATCCATCAATATACAATCAATAAAATACTATTTTTAAAAGGAAAGAGAAGGTCTTGCATATTGCTGCTCTCTTGGCTGGGCTCCAAAGCAGCTAATTAAATTCTCTCTGCCTTAACTCCTCCTGTAGTTTCCATTTAGTGACTTGTGCATTGCCCTATTTTATCAACACCAACGCGGCAAAATGCTGTAGAGGGGCATCCCCCAAAGGAGACTGTTTTTTCATGCTAGGAAGAATAGTCCACAGAAAGCCCCGCTCAACTGAGTGGGTGATCATGAACTTCTCGAGGCTACCTATGGTAGGCACACCACTCCTTCCCACAGGACTTCTTCCCACCAAGCCCTTGCTCTGATTTTCCTAGCTGCTGCCCATGCCGTACCCCAGCACGTGCTGCCTGGCATTGCTCGAGCCTGATGGGCAGGCTATTTATTAGGAAGGATCCCTGGGCAGTCAAACACCAGCACCTCCTAGCTCTCTAGCCGTCTGGCCAGTGAATGTATATATTGCTGGGAGCTCCCAGCCTTTTACCTGGCTGGCTACCTGCTTAGGTAGAGTTTCTCTACTTGAGGGTCAGCCTGCCTTGTTTGGAAGCATTGATGCTGTGTGTCCTCAGGGGTTAAAGCATCACAGGTACCTTGTGCGCACTGGTGTGCCAGCACAGTTTGCTGGTACAGCGTGTTCTGCTTTCAGCTGGTTGGCCTTTTGTATGCACTTTCATTTCAGAAAGCTCTTCGAGCCTTCAGAAAATGAAAGCATAACGTCAATATTATTGTATTTAGTATACAATTATACTTTCATTCAGTGGATGAAATACAGAGAAGAGAGTGCCAAGAGAGGCTAGATTTAGATGCATAGGCTTTGATGCCAGACAATTGCATATGTAATAGGAATATTTTTTATGGTTTTAAACTGAAAGAGGGTAGACTTAGGTTGGAAATAAGGGAGAGATTTTTATGATGAGGGTGGTGATGCCCTGGCACAGGTTGCCCAGAGAAGCTGTGTCTGCCCCCTCCCTGGCAGTGTTCAAGGCCAGGTTGGATGGGGCTTTGAGCTACTTGATCTAATGAAAGATCTCCCTGCCCATGGCAGAAGGGTCAGACTAGATGACCTTTAAAATTCTCTTTCAACTCAAAGCATTCTTTGATTCTACATATATGTGCATGAAGGAGGTAATCACAGTACAGGTACAGGAGCCTACATGCTCCTATTTTTCTGATGCCCAAAGTCAAGACTGGGTGTAATGAAATCAAGTGACCACTGTTGATTTTTTTCCCCAACATGGCATTTAAGCAACATGCTTCTAATAAGATGGGGCCTCACAAACAAAACAGTTCAATGAAAATCCTTGTCAGTTCTGTGTCACAGGTGATTCCTCTGTCTTATGTAGTCCATTGATGTCAGATTCCTGGAAAGCAAAATCACACACAGAGAAAATGGCAAGAGCACGGGTAATCATTGCAGGGGTTCTGCCAAAAATGTCTGCTCTGTGTATCCAATTTTATATCCCTCATACCTATAGTATGTTATTGAAGTCTGATTCCCCGCTGCCTTGCAAATAATTTGCATTTCTGCGCTGTGATATAAAAGGCTTCCTCACTGATTGGATAGCTTTTTATATCCTCTCAGCACTCGTGTTTCTCTGACATAGATATCTATGCAAAGTACAAGGCTTTTGAGGATCCGGCCCTTGTAGTTCATGCTTCATTGCCACGAGGTAAGTCAAAACAGCACTCGCACAAAATGTGGGAATGGGAAGTCATGGGAAGTGCTCATTGTCCTCCTTCCTGGCATCTGAAGGTTACTGAAGGCAAGACTAGACCCAGGCAGAACAAGTCAGAGTAGTCCCCAGCCCTTTTTCCCTGTGAGCCACTTGCCAGACAAGATCCCTCTAATTCAACTCGGGAAGCTTGTCCCGTGCCCCAGCTTGAGTTCTCCACCGGTGGGGGAACAGTGGCACTGATGGAGAAGTGCCAGGCTCGGCTGCCAGCTGGCCGCCGGAGGCGACTTCAGCTGAGCGCTTCTTCCCATGGGTGGTGTGAGCTCTGCCCTGCGCGGCTGTGTAAGGGAAGCTCCTGGCAGCTGAGGATCTGGTCCTTCAAGTTAAAAGGGTTGAAATATGCATGAAGCATAAGGTGACATTTTGAGTGTCTCAGATCAGAGCACGGACGTTACTGAATTTAAAATGTAACTGCAATTTCCTGAGTAATGCCAAGTCACTTTTATATTCATGTAGTGATTGTTCTTTATTCTTAAAATAGCCCATCTTACCCTGAGGCGCAGGTGATATCTTTATGATGATGGAGCTACGTTATCCAGTATGTTACAGCTCAGGCCATTGGTTGGTACAAGGGCTGTTTATGATCAACTGTCCTTTTTTATTCTCTCTCAATTTATATTAGACTTCTGTAGCCTGTTTGTTTGTGATTTGCTCGAATAAGAATAGAGCAGGGGGTAAAAAAAGATACAAAAAAGAATGTCCACCTGAGCGTCAGTGCTGTTGTCTTCTAACTTCTTGTAGCTAATCTGTACAACTTACCGTTGTGTCTCTAAGTTTCTGAGTCCATTCAGATAACACAAACAGTTAAATCACTTATACCTCTGCAGAAAGTCTATTTGTTGCTGACATCCAGGGCTTGCTGTAGTGATGTGTATAGGATATAGTAAATAAGGAATTTAATGAGAACACGATAACAAGAAGAACTCTGAGACATGTTTGATATTCATTCAAAATAAGAACCTTGCACATAGTAAGGACCACAGAAAACTGAAGGCGGGCTTTTCAGCAGAGTAGGAGCATCTCCAGCCTGGGCATCTGCTGCATCTGTGAAGGTGTAGAGGGGATGTAGTTGCAGTTGTGTCTGTCACAGAGGCAGGACAACAACTAGGAAGAAAGAGAGAGCTGGGAAAGAGATCTGCTTCTGGGTGGATGCTCCTCTATCTCCCTCCACCAGCAGTAGCTGCTGCCCCACAGACCCAAACCTTTGGCTCCACATCGGCAGCAGCAGCACCAAGCAGCTTGGCTTCCCTGGGCTCTGGCATGGAGAAAGGGAATTGGGACCAAAGCTGTTTGTCTGCCCTCAGGAGCCCATTGCTTTAGGCTCCTTCCTGCTTTGCCTATGAGCTGTCTGTAGTGCCAGGAATTACCTTGGGTTCTGCCAAGCACAAAAAAGGTTAGATAAGAGTCTGTAGTAATTACAAGAGTGAATTGTCATAGCATAGGAATTTGTGGAGGTAATGCTGAGGCCACAGTCAGGAGAAGCAATTTAAGTGACATACCTGCTACTTTGCCTGGAACTAACCTGCTTATTTAAAAAAAAAATAAAAATACTGCTGCCTGCATGCAGTGAAACCAAACTAATCAGCAGTTCCTCGAAGGTTTGACTTGAAAGAAAGGCAGATTCAGCATCCAGGTGAGAGACGTGCACAGGAGTCTCACCAGGCAATGTTTTGCTGTAACTCCCAGTATTTGTGTGCTTTCGTCACACCTCTTATTTGGCCCTGTAAATGGCATAGCTGTGGTTACATTTGCAGCCGGTGTACTTGCCCCATCTTTTTATCCATCTCTTTAGCTATGCGTAATCTGGTGTGTCACTGGGACAGGTGCAACGATTGCCTTACTCATCTGTGCTGTGCCCAGTATGGGAGCCTTCATCAGAAACTAGTAGACCCTGCTGCAACACGAATAATAATAACCAGGAGTAGTATGATCAGGCACGGATTTACTGGGTGGGAATAGGGTATGTGCGTGTGGGAAGAGGGCAATGAGGAAGGGGAGAGTAGTTTAAGGGCCTCTAGGCAATGATATCCTGGAGATTGGTGTCTTCACATTTTCAGTTTAAATAGTTTGACACAGAGATTCTGTCAGGTATCATGTAATTTTATTTCGATTTTTTTTCCCCACTATAAATCAGACTTGGTGCCTGATGGAATAATCACCAGACCTCCAGCAAACAACACGCCTGCCAGTGATAAGCTGTTTATCCTGACAACTCAATGTAGAGCCGTTTGTTCGCTGGATATTGCAAAATGCAGTATATTTGATGTTTGTGCAATTATGTTTTCCTTATGATTATTTTTATGCCCATCTCCCTGTCTCTTTCTCTCCCCTATACAGATGTTCGTATTCACCCCATGGAGCCTATGCCCAAAGCAAACTTGCCCTTGTATTATTTACCTATCGACTACAGCATCTTCTGACTGCAAATGGAAGCCATGTGACTGCTAACGTAGTAGACCCCGGAGTAGTGAATACTGAGCTCTACAAGCATGTCTTTTGGGTTGTCAAAGTGGTCAAATGGATGACATCCTGGCTGTTTTTCAAGGTATGCAGCTTTTTTTATATCATTTTGTTGCCATGTCCCTGAAGTATGAGATCTACAGTCAGCACAGATCTGAAGGTGTTTTGGGGTTTGTCATAATATATGGTATTTATTGCATTTCTCCGTGCTGATGAGACGTACAAACTCAGTAAGGACAGGCCTTCTCCAGAACAAACACTTATTTTAAATGGAGAGAGTGAGCTCTCACAGTATGGGAAGGGAATGCCTTGCACTGTGCCCATGCACTGACGATCTCTGCCCAGATCTACCCGTGTGCCTTTGTGCGTGCGTGGGGGGGGGGGAACATAATCCTAACACAGAGATGGAATATGCAAAGTGTTCCTTGGAAATGTCTTTTACGTCCTCTTAATGAGAAGCAGACGTGATCTGGCACGCTCTACATGTACACAACACGTTATAGAGAGGAGGGCAAAGGCAAGAAGGAAGTTGTGCAAAAAACGGCAATGGGAAGTGGCCGTGGTCCAGGCTGTGCAGGTCCAGAGACTCATGCTCTGGGAGGTGGGGCAATTTTCAGTTAGCTTTTCATCCTAACTTACACCGGTAATGGTACCTAGTGTCATCTATTCCTGGTTGGTATTAGGAAACTTAAAGCTGTTAGATAAAACCGAGACAGAAGTAGGGTAGACCCAGTTACAGTTAACTTCAGTAACACTTTGTAGTGGTGTAAGTAGATCAATCTGCAATCAGTTTAGCTGCGTAGATGCAATCTCCTCATGTGGCCAAGCCTTAGGAGTACTTGTTCTGGGAAAATGCACTGCTTATAACTCTTTCAGAAAGTAGCTTTGGATTAAGTGAATGGAACCTGATTCCATTAGAGAAAATTAAATGTCCTAATTAAAATGAAGTATTTTAGATCAAGGGGCATGTCCCACAAAGCAAATTAATTTTAAACTTTGATATGGAAATATCACTAGTTTTAATTTTAGAAATGAAACTGGAGGCTGGAAGTGTCTGTAAAATAAGATGCAAACAAATAAACCCATATTTAAAAAAATTATTAATAGTATCTTCTGAGTACACCTTGAATATTGCAATAAAATTGTAATAGGAATGCTCATAATATGTGATGCATTCTTAAAGAAGCAGAATGCAGCTTTGCCAGACTGTATATATTAAACTTGTTTTGCCTCTTGTGATTGCCATTTTAAATATCAGTCTCAGGTGGTGGTGTTTCTTCATTGGACTTGCTTCACCTTGCTAACATAACAGTTCCGTGCAGATGGGTAGGTTGTGCTCAGCATTTCCTCTAGAGCCACAAAAATTCTGACAAAATTTCTGTGTCTGAGAGCGAGAATCGAGTCTCTTCTTGCTTGCAGCACTCAATCCCGTTCAGTTTTATTGGTGTGCCCAGGGAGACATTTTTGTTAGACTGACCACGTTTAGTCACTGAATGGGGTGTCACTGAAGACACACAAAATGAGTTTTGATTTATCAGAAGAGGGGGTCTCATGCAGCTCTAATGGCAGTGCTGCCGATAGTTTCTGATTGTTTCCTATTCTTTGGATGGGATGATACTGCTCTAAAGGAATTCTGCCTTGCAACAGGTGATGGACAGACACTGACTTGTGTGGAGGTGTGATGTGTGTGCACTGCCTGAAAAGCAAATGCATCAGTTGCTTTTTGAGACAGATTAACTTCAGGTTTGGATAATTGATTGCTTCATTTATTAGGCTTGAGATTTTCATATTTTTATATAGCACTCAATGTGGTTTTCCTCTAAGCCAAAGGAGAGGGTAGTGCTTAATATCACTCTTCCCATTCTCCCTTAAATGGCTGAGTTACAGCTCCAACTTCTACTCTTTATTTATTGCTTGTTGCCTAAGATATGTTTATGTATTTGGGATTGACTTTGCCTTCCTTTCTCACGTTCAGGAGCCCTTTGTCACAATAGGTACACCCCGTTCACCTCTGACACAACTACATCACAAGGTGATGTTTAGCTCCACAGCAAGCTCACGTTAAAAGCCAGCCTGGCAATTTCAGTAGCACTGCATCAAGTGCCATAGTATCCAGCATTCAAGCCTGGGTGGGTCTTGTGCTGATCTGCACTGAGGTAAATTTCCCCTGAGAAAAGTAAGGAACCAAGTACAGGAAAATTTAGTTGTCTGATAATATTAGCTGCTAGTTGGTGTTATGGATTTCTTCTCCCATGGAATTTCATTCCCGAGAGCATGTATATGAATCTTCCTTCTAGGATTGTGGCAGTAATGCAGTGAAAATGAGGTGATAACTCTCTAATCATATTGGCTCAACTAACTTTTATCACCCTGAAGTATTCCAGAGCGGTTTCTAAATGTCTGCAGGAAATTGCTTCACCCACTGCAACCTGGCACTTGTGGCAGCCAACACAGCCCAGATAGCTCCGGTGAGGAAATGCATCACGGATTTATCCCATCGCATTCCCTCAGGAGAGAGTCAACATGTTGTTTGATTTAATTCCTAAATATTGTGGCAGAGCCTCCATTACTTTTAAATGCATTTTCACCAGCACTGGTCCCAGTTGCATTCAAGTGAAATACCTCCTAGGGATCGCAGTCTGGCCTCCACTCTCGCTGGGCTGCTTGTATTTGAGGTGGCTCAGTGTGGCAAACAAGGTTTTCAGCTCAACATCCACCTCAGGGAAGCCTCAAGAAATTAGGTACTTAAATAAACCTGTAGTCTCATAGATAGGCCATGATACATACATATAATTTACTCAAAGTACTAAAAGCTTGAGCTTCTCAGAACTGTGAAACATTTTCTTCTGGTCTTCATCCATAGCTCAGAAAAATCTTTGCCAAATCAGTTTGGATTTGTTTCTTTTATCCCCAATAAGCTGGAGCGAGAGGCACCCTTGTACAAATAAGATAGGCCAAGGTAAAGGATCCTGTGACAGTCATAACATTTGTGAAACAAATGCCTGCCCTTTAAAAGTGTGGTTTCTTTCTTTCACACCTCAGTTCTTTCTCAGGAAAAGTTATTGTCTGCTGAGGTACTTGTTGTTTAAATTTCTGTTTTGAAAATGTTTTTTCTACATTTTTAATAAACAGGGATTGCACCTGTCACACGCAAGAGAGAAATTATGTTTATCCCTTAAAGAAACAAATTGATTTCTACCCCTATGACTTCTCAGTAAATAAAAGCTGACGAGCTGTCACAGCCCTCTGCAGAGTGCAGTGAAATATGCTATCCCTTAGGAATTTTTAAAGTAAAGTCATCATCTTTTTGTAGATACAAAGTCCAAACTAGCAAACAATAACTAATTAATAACATGACAATAGCCTAAAAAAGACATTCTCTGGGCATTGAAGTGCAATTTAGCCGACTGTGCAACACACCAGTTTTAGTGATGTGTGCTCTCCAGGCTGGAAGCCAGGAAGGTACCACTGCCTTCTCAAGTATCTTCTCAGTGTCTGCTTCTGCCACAGATACTGAATATTCAGTAAGTCAGACGGCCTCCGCTTGTGATACAATTAAAATGCCTTAGAGAAAAAAATTAAAATGTTGACTCCCATTAATGTCCAGTAGCAGGGACCGTCATGCTTCGCACAGCTTCGTTATAACATCAAAGTGCAGTCATTTCCCACATAACAGTGTTGTAAACCTCCCCAAAAACCTTCCTTATGATGAGGTTGGTGAATGTGTCATTCTCAGATATGGAGTATTGGAACGTTTCAGCCATCTCAGACTTGTATTTAGGAAGGCATCGCATCGTGGAAGGAAGACTGCGCAGCAGATCTTGTCTCAGCTGTCATTTCCAAAGACATAGTGCCACTTAAGTGATTATTGACTGACAAGTTGAAAATGAGTAGGATTAGTGACCCCACCAGCCTGTAAAAGTGAAGGGAAAGGCTTTAGGAACACAGGCTGGAAATCAACCGATATAAATCAGTTCATTTCTTTCATCTGTCAAAATAAGCTTACATTTAGTGTAATTTTCCTATAACATTTTTAACTAAATGCTTCCGGTCTGCAAGTGCTGCTAGAAAACAAGAACTATAGAACCTAGATTTGTCATTCATGCTAGAGGACATCGTCATGAAGGTTTTATTGCAGCATTTCTTATTCAAACTGTCCCTTTGGCACTGTGAATGTAGAAAATTCATTTTTACTCTCCCACACCCCCCTTCCCCTGAGATGTCAGAAGACAAACACATCACCACACAATAACGCCAGCTGTAGAGAACGAGAATAATTAAGTTCTACAGCTGAAAGGAGCAATTTTTCAGTATCAATGTCTTTCGTCCATGGAGTGTGTGGTCCTCATGTGTGAAGCTGGTTGGGAATTTTCTCACAAAATGACAACTTCTTGCACAAACATGTCATTTGCAGTTAATTTTTACAAAAGGCTCTTCAGATCAAAAGTAGGATTCTGGTAAAAATCAGAAGGAAATAGCCTACTTTATTTGGATAACTCTGGTCTTTAACAAGTCCCATTTTTGTAGACATTGGTACAGGGATTTATTCTTCAGAGCCATAGGGCTGCATTTTTCCATCTAATAAGTATTTGATTATTTGTACAGACATACAGCTATTTTAGGGGGAAGGATGGAGGGATGAGCATGAGAAGGCTAATGAACAATCCACCTTTGAGCTCCCAAATTGTGGCCATCCAGGTATCTTTCTTGCATGCAAATCCCTGGACTGAGGTAGACACCCAGATGCTGCCAGTTCTGGGGGACGTGGAAGCAACTTGTCTGCTTTATTTCTTCTAACTGCTGAGCACAGAGTCTTTTGTATCTGTTGTCATTAGGATCAGACCCCTCTAAAGAGGCTGACTCAGCTCACACCTGAATAGCCTTGGACCGTGGTCTCCACTGAACCTGGTGTTCCGCCCATGTCCCAAGATATCATTACTGTTGTGTGTGTTTTCTCAGGTCTAAGTAGTCAAAATGTTTATTTTAAGAGATGGGTTGAAAGTTGCTAGAGAATGTTCTGATGGCAGGAATGTGAAGGATTCGTGCAGTGTGCCTTGGTGTATGTCACACAGAGAGGTAAGGATGCTGTACGAGGCAGCACAAAACAGGTGGGCATGTGTTGCAGTGCCTCAGAGGGAGTCAAGGCTGATGAAGTTCTTGTTTATAGCTCTCATTCGGAGTGGCTGCTGGCATGATCTATCCCTAAACCACACCCAGGCTTCCTCTTGGAGGGTGCTAGTTGGAACAGGCCGAAACACAGCCATGGAGCGAGCGAAAATGCACAGCCAGAGATCCACCTCATGCCGTGTCCCACAGTTTTAGTTGTTTCCTTAGAAAGAGAAAAGCATCCCTTTTTTTTTCCTGACAGTGTGAAATAGGAAGACTGTCTTCCATCTTTCAAAAGAGTTCACAGGAGAGGGAAACTGTCTCCATGTCTAACGCTCCCTGCAGTATTAATCCTTTTTAGCCTGGAAAACAATCTAAAAAAACACAGGTTATACTTACACTGTGAACTATCTAAAAACCTATGTGAAATTGTTTTGGAGCAAAACTTTTGTGCTGATAAGCGACTGAACTGTCATGATACCATTTTGGGGGCAAGTCAGAAGCATACTAAAAACAGGTATTTGTACTGCCTAAGAAAGGGTTTAATCCCTAAATCCTGTGTGGTAAAGGTAACTACCTTGATTTAACCTGACAGATCCAATAGATTCTTTCGTTGTATCTGCAAGGAATTCAATTTGTATCCAAAAGAGTGAAAAGAAAAAAGTCTCAATATTGCTGTAATGAGGAAAGAGTAAGTAAAGAGTTAAGAAATTGTGAAAATGTATGAGCCTAATCAGTGTTAGCACATCAGCACCTATCATCTTGTAATCTGTAACATTTTCATATTCAGAACCCACAGAGTTAATTAGGAAAGACATTTTCCATCAATCAATTTTTTCCTTGCAAACATTTCTCGGCAGTTCTTTCCTATGTTAATACTTATGTATGGTAATCTAATCCCAGTTGGACGACTTGTAAATGGAGGTAAAACAAAAGAGGAAGGTAATTCACTGTGGACCAAACACATGCCAGGGACTCGGTAGTGATTCCTTTCAGCTTGAAGGAAGGTAACCACAGTGCCTCTAATGTAAAGGCCTCAAAAAGAGGTTGAATGACTGGGAAATGAGAGAAAATCTTGGCATTTCAGCTAGACCATTACCCTTTCACTTTCCATCTTTATATTTAGGGGCTATAGCATAACATGACAGTAGCTGTCCCTCATGCACCTAGAAATTTCTGCCGCCATTCACCATGTAATTAAAACTCCATTTTCTTTCCATCAGGTAAGACAATGTTGTTGGAAGCTTGAACCCACTGGCAGCCGCTAGTCTTTCTCATCAGTTTATCTCAGATACCTCTTTGAGAGAGAGAAAGAGAGAGAAAGAGCAAGAGAGAGGGATCCCACCCCGACCCCACTGAAATGCCCCATTTAGCAAGAGTGGGAAGGAGGGGTTGCAGGCAGTTTCTTTCTTCCATATGAAGGACCTGTAACATTCAGTTAAAGACAAAGTCCTTGGAAAATCATGCCACCAAGCTTGCAGGCAAGCAGCATTTTGGAATTAGATCACTAAAATAAGGAAATGCAGAGGAGTATGTAGTGGGAATGTATATTCATATAGATATTAATACATATATATATATATATATAAAAATACATGGACAATTTGCGACCAGCTGTGGTGTGCATTATAGATCAATTAATATTTCTTTTGGGATGCATCCATAACAAAACAATGCTGATAAAATTCATATTGCAGAGCCCCATCACCTGAAACCCCTATTCATTACAGAAAAACTATTTTAAGGAGGTTCTGGAGATTTATAGGCACTTCTTTCACCCTCTGTGAATGTGACAGTCCTTAATTTACCACTAATCCACAAAGACTGAAAAAACTTTCAATACAAAGGAAGGAAAATCTTCCATGAACGACAGAGACAGATTTTTAAATGTTTTTTCTGAGCTTTCAAAGGTGATGGAAAATGGCAAGTTTTGCCACGAAGCTGCAAACATCCCCTTTTCCAGCGGTCTAAGGCATCTATGCCTGGAAACCCCCTCTGACAGGTCTCCAACTTCCTAAGTGTCTGCAGTATGAATGTTTGTATCAGAGCTGTTCATCCAGAGATCTCCTCATGGTCACTGCTAGTACTGGGTTTGTCTCATCCTAAGATAAATACCTACAGTTGACAAGATGAATCAAATCCTTCAAGTGCCAGTTTATCCCTGTGAATGACGAAGGGGTTCTCTGGTGAGCAGCTCAGCCACAGGCATCTGTGCTGTATAAAGGTGTAAAGTTAGTTCATATGAATCATAGAATCACAGAATCATAGAATCATAGGGGTTGGAAGGGACCTCAAGAGATCACTGGGTCCAACCCCCTGCCAAAGCAGGCTCCCTATCTCATATTGCACAGGGTGGCATCCAGATGGGTCTTGAATATCTCCAGAGAAGGAGACTCCACCACCTCCCTGGGCAGCCTGTCCCAGGGCTCTGTCACCCATCCCAAGGTACAGGACATTAAATTATTTCAAAGCCCAGCAATGCTGGCATGTTTTTAGATGTGCACAGGAGAGACAGTAGGAACTGGAAAGGTGTGTTCATGTATCTGGGGCGCATGTAATCTGTGATCAAGCTGGTTTTTCAAATGGCAGCTCTAAGGTGTTTGGAGTGGCGGAGCATTTCCCATATAAGTGGGAAATGTGTTCGTGGGCAGCCACGGGTGAGGAAATCCCAGTTACTTATGAAATGTATTTCTCAGATATGTTTACAATCCATCATGTGGCTCCACTCTTTATCACATCGGTATTGCCATACACTTACACAGGCGATTATGTGCGTTGTCTGTATGTATTTATGACAGTATAATGTATGTAACAAGAGAGAACTGTGGAAAGCAAGTACCACCCACCCTTTGAGGAAGGACTGGAAACAGCAACAGGGTCATCCAGCACACAATTGGGGAGTTCTGAAAAGTTTCCATTTAGAATTCACTTGAATAACTCCAGCTTTAGTAGTGGCTGCAATGATGATTGCCAGCCCCAAACATTTGTGTCTGTGTTTTAGAAAGGGCACTGATATACTGCTAGACCTAGTTCACGTGGTTCATTTTGTTCTCATGAACTCAGCTTAATACATGGGATTTGGTGGATTGTAATAAGAAGAGAATTTGGGGCTCTGGCCCCCATTTTTCTAGAAGCAACTTGATCCTAGATGCAGCACAAGCACAAGTCATTAATGCAATCTGTCCAGAATTAGTGGTTTCTATACAGCATTACATATTTAAACATTCTCTTTAAATTGGGTTTGTGAATCTCTTCAGGGCAAATGACTACATTTGCTTGTTGCCATCTCAGGGCTGGAAAGGGGAAGTAACCGCAGGAGTTACGTTACCACAAACCAGGCGCTCTGTGGGGAATACAGAACATATGCAGAAGAGGATTTGGATGAAACCTAGGCAATGTGCAATAAAACAAGAATGAACTTGGACAGCTTATCAGGGACAGGATTTATAGTGGTATTTGCTTGGCCCTGTCATGCTGACCTACTTTTCTGTCACTGGGGTAGGAAGGAGGTGCTGCTGCTGCTGGTCCTTGGCTCAGGCATGGTCTGAAGTAAATGAGTTGCTCCCAATGTCTCTTAATTGCTCATCAAAGTCTTGGAGCCAGCCACCACCAACCTGTAACCTTAACTTACCATCTTATTAGTAGCTTATCTGATTTAGTATATATATGTGTGTTACTTTTTGAATGAGTAGCAGGGGCTAATATTGGTGCCTCGTGTCTGGCTGCCCTGTTCTCTCAGGGTTTTGCTGTGAGGGGTGTTGTGCTGTGGGTCTCCAGCTGCCTTGCATCCCTGCAGCGGGCAACAGGATGGTGAGACTGGATGTGTCTCAGTAAGTGTGGTATTGATTGACGTATTCAATATTTTTGCCTGCCAAGCTCTTGAGATGCAAAATGCAGTCTTCCACAGCGTCTGCCACTTGTCGCGTAGCATCCTAAGATGATTAAAAACGTAGAAAGAGAAAAGCTGTCCCATTGTTTTTGGAGCTCAGAGTGTTGAAAATAAAATTACACGCCATGAGTATATTTTGACAGGTGGCTCTGTTCCAGAAGTGAATGTAGAAAAGCCACAATGGAGCAGCATGCCTGCTTCTTCTGTCAGGGCTGTACATTCTCCAGGTACAAAGGTTATTTTTATGACCACCCAAGCTATGAATGCAGCTCAGTCATTTCTCAGAGAGGAGTTCAGTTATCACCACTCTCATACATCATGACAACTTAGGTCCCTATTTACTTTTGCATATAAAATGATGACTTCCATCTTCATGAAGTTTTGGTACTTCATCCATGGCTTTGCACAAGTGAAGCTGA
Organism: Hypotaenidia okinawae; assembly: GCA_027925045.1. Classification (NCBI taxonomy): domain Eukaryota; kingdom Metazoa; phylum Chordata; class Aves; order Gruiformes; family Rallidae; genus Hypotaenidia; species Hypotaenidia okinawae. The sequence goes on from BSDF01000001.1 coordinate 141,114,408, forward strand.
TTAGAACCTGCTAAACAAGTAAATGATGCCCAAACCTAAAGCCATACGGGTCCCAACCTTATTCTGTATTCTTGTAGCAAGGATTATCTGATCTGACTTTGCATCCTCTACATGGAATACTGTCCTTATGTAAAGCATTTTACATGTCTGATCCTCCTCCTTAGAGGTTCTCCTTGATCTGGGGCTGGCCTTTTATATTTCTTGCTTCATTTAGGCTTGTGGCACATGTGTCCTATTTTATATGCCTATTATCTAGGAAAGTGGATTGAGGCTGGCACAGACACACCGAACCCTAATCACTTTATAGGGCCTGCAGGTCTCCAGAGGCAGTAAGTATTTCAAATGTTTATAATACTAGATTTAGCTGATGTTGTTTGAATTACTTTCAACAGGCAGATCTAGAAGGCAGGAAACAGAGAGTTTTACATAGTTGTTTTGGTTTTTTTTTTCTAAATATACTTGCTTCATTAGTACTATTTTATATACACTCAGCGCCCAGTTTTGGTTTTGGTGGTGTGGTGAGTTTTTTCCCCTCGTATTGGGACAAGCCTGTTTCATGTGAAACACCATTCTTACTGCAAAATATATCCATTACCCAGTACCTTGGCTGTATAACTTCTTCCATGAGAATTTCAACCCACTCCGCACAGTACTGGGTCAAAGGCAAATTGCTGGTGACTCATCTGTTTCCAGCCTTTTGAAAAAGTGCTAAAATATGAAATGTGTTTGTGCTGAGATACCTGGATTTGTCATCCCCAGGTCACTACACAACAGTTTACTCAGAGGAGCCAAGGGGATTATAAAGCTCCTCCAGTTCTCAGAAGCAGTGCTCGTACGTGTGATGCTCAATCTGTCCCACACTCCCCCGGTTGGAAAGAAAGCGTTTGCAGCATTGGCATCATTAGGTTTTACAGATGTGAGGAGGTATCATCCCGCTCAAGGATGGTACCAGTGCAGTCACTGTTGCCATAAAGACAGCACAACTTCTCTGTGTTGATTTCAGTTTGACTCTCTGGAACCTCTAGACAACAACTTTTTTCCTCTTTATTCCCCAGCTATAACATGATATCTACAAATGGACTTTAATCAAAAATAAACAGGAGTGAAGTTGCTTTTAAGGAAACAATTTTGCCAAGACAATGAATTGAAGCAAACTGCCTGCAAATGTATTTACTTTGAGAATCACAGAATCACAGAATTGTAGGGGTTGGAAGGGACCTCGAGAGATCATTGGGTCCAACCCCCCTGCCAAAACAGCTCCCTAGCTCATATTGCACAGATAGACGTCCAGACGGGTCTTGAATATCTCCAGAGAAGGAGACTCCACCACCCCCTGGGCAGCCTGTCCCAGGGCTCTGTCACCCTCACTGGGAAAAAGTTCTTCCCCATGTTGGTGCGGAACTTCTTCTGCTCCAACTTGCAGCCATTGCCCCTTGTCCTGTCCCCACAGACCACTGAAAAGGGGCTGGCCAATTCCTCCTGCATCCCATGCTTAAGATATTTATAAACATTGATTAGGTCCTCCCTCAGTCTTCTCTTCTCCAGGCTGAACAGCCCCAGCTCACTCAGCCTTTCCTCATAGGGGAGATGTTCCAGGCCCTTTGTCATCTTCTTAAATGAGAAAGAAATGAGAAAGAAGTAAGAAACTTTTTTGTAATAATTGGAATCAGACTCTGGAAAAGGCTTCAGCAGAGTGGTAGCTATAAGAAAACTGTTGCTTTTAAGAATGAGCTTAAATAGGTTTATGGAGAAGATCAACAAGTTCATATCTGCAATATGAGATCAAAGGTGAAAGCTGAAAAGCTCCCTGAAGTCCCTTGTCCCTTCTGTATTTAGAAAGAATGTATTCCTTTTATAATTAGAATCAATTTTCTTTTTCCCCCTCCGGTTTACCTGATTTGCCCTCATGCTGAGAAGATAAAAAGGACTCCAGTATAAAGGTCCAAAAGCTTTCCCAACAAACATTAATTTGCACACGTTGAGTACCCAGCAAATACTTCTTTAGGAAAACCATTGGTGAAGAGGTGCCAGTTCTTGCACTCACATACACCTTTGCCTGTCTAGACAATAATTCTTCCAGGTTTTTTGCTGATGAGCTGTGTTGAACTGTGCTTTGGGTAGTGCTGGCTCTTGTTTACAGGAGCAAAATGAACATGGGGTTACAGGTCAGACTAAAGAGCCTTCGATGAAAATGAGATCTTTTGTCGTCCTGGTCAAGAAATCTGTGCATGCTATTAAAGAAATAAATTAGCCAAGGTAAATTGAAAATGGAGAGATAGAGGTAATTGACATAGCTACTCTGCTAATCTCTAATCTGGGTTATCTCAGTATACGTCTATAAATTGGCCAGTGCATATCAGAGAGGCCAGGCAGATGAGGGCAGCTTCAGACAGCGCCTGACACTCCTACCAGAGACCCCAGCATTTCCAAAAGCAGCTCAAGGCCATCGGCTTGGGCCTTCCTGACTGCCTGTTTTGCATCTGAAGTACCTTTGAGATGAATAGCTTTAGGGGGGCTTGAAGCCCTGCTGGAAGCCAGCCGAGGACCACCAGCTCAGTGTTTCAGAGTCAGCTAGTGGGCTGAGGGGAAGAAAGGAATTCTTACATTCCTTTTTTTGTGATGGCAGGTCTGCCTCACCTGAATTGGTGTTTTCACAGCTACTTGCCATATTTTTCTTATGAAGAAATTATACTGCACAGTTATTTTTTCTTTTTTTTTTTTTTTTTTGTGTGTGTGGACTTTTCTATTTTAAAAATGATGTGGTATTTTGGAGGGGGCAAAACTGGGTTCTTGGAAGTCTTCCAAATCAGAACACGAGAGACCTGTTGCAAACTACTGATCGTGGATCCATTATGATAGCTAAGGTGTGTCAATACTCCAAATTACTGAGTTAAAGCTTTGCAGTCTGATATGAATGGGTGCCTGATTTAAAAACAAATCCTTTGGATTATACTGGAAATTTGAACTGTCAAGAAATAAATGGTGTGGTGAATTGAAATACAGGTCTCTTAAGCTGCCCTCAGCTTAGCTATATTTCAGTAATCTCTCATTTACTCTTCATTGCTGTCAGCAGTCTGTAGGGTTTCTTTTATATATATATGATGAAAATGTCTGTCTATGAATCATGACACTGATACATATGTGGTTTTGCCACTCCAAGGAATTAGTAAACAGTGCATAGTTTCTCTGGTAAAGAACACCACATTGCTGGATCATATCTACCAATATCTTTTTCTTCATATAAACAGTTTGCTCGCATAAGAAATTCCTTATTTTCCTGTGTGCTAAGTGGAAGGTATTTAAGTTAAGTAAGTGCATGTACCTTCATTTCTTGTTTTTCCATATTTTTGCTTTCAGTAGCATTTCTATAAAACTTTTGCTGACAGTAGGTATTTAACAGACTTTTGCTAGTAGTTTCTTACTGCAGTTAAATAGTGCCTTTATCAGAGAAAAATAGATGTGTCTAAAATGCAGGAGGCTGGCGTACCTTTCATGTTTTGGAGTCCTTTTGCTAAAATCTGTGGAGATTTGGTAAGTTTCATGTTAAAATATCGCTTATCTTCAAGTATAAAACTTTTTAATCTACAAAATTGTAATAATTAAAACCAATTTATCTTTTAATCATATACCAAACAAAAATGTAGCCTGCTGTAGCTTTGCAAGTTAAATCTATACTATTAAGTAGTTTTCAATAATACTCCTTCACTCTTAGTTTCAGTCACCTGCAATGCCTAAGAATTTTTAGGAAAGCTAGACAAACAGCTCTAAGGAAACAAGAAGTACTGAGTATTTTGGAAGACTGCAAGATCCTTTTCATTTGATCCACTCTTTGTTATTGTCACTGAAGGTTATGGATGAGAGTACCTGCAATTATGCTCCAGTTAATATACTTCTGAATCAGAAGAAAGGGCAGAGCTACGGTGCATCTTGCAAACAGTCAGCTAACCTCCACTGCAAGCATTTAAAACACCTCTTCAGTGGGCCTTCTTAATGATAAAATACGTAGGGCTGGCTTTTCTGACAACCTATGGAACATGATAAATGATAGCAACCTTTTCTCTAAATTAAACCAGAAAAGCAGGAGCAGGCAGGGCAGTGCGTTCAGGGGTATGAGCTTTGGGATAGCGGCTTCCTTTCCTGCTCCTCGCCCCATAAATACATATTTTTATGTTTATTTTTAAATTATGTCAATATATTCCGAGCTATATTCACATCCCTTTGGTTGAGCCTCCTTCACGCGTTACAGGTTTGAAACAGTTATATTTGTACTTAGGTAAGGCAGCAGCGGTTAGCACTACATAGGCCAGAGGAGTGTATCAGTTTGAATTCCTTTGTTACACAAAAACAAACTCTGTGAGGGGGAGCAACTCTCTACTACTTACAGATGAGCTGCGTGCTTGGAAAATCTGTCTCATTTCATAATTTCTTGTACCTGACTAAATAAAAGGAAAAAAAAACCCGAGTGAGCATTTTTGAAATGAGCTTACATTCTCAGAGAAAGAATTAAAGAGCATACTTGGCTTGGGTGCCTGTGTTTGTTGAGGGAAACATTTTCTATAAGAACATGTAACTCAGTGCTATTTTGGCTTCAAATTTCTATTTGTGGTTATGGGGGGATGTTTCTCCTGTGGTCATCTTTGTAAATTCTTCATAAAATTAATTTAGACTAAAGGGGAAACCTGGCTCATTTTTCAAGAACATGCATGTCTCCATTTTATTATACGAGTGATTCAAAAATGCTGGTGTTTTCTTCTGCAGAACTGTGGTAAGACACCCAAATCTGGTGATTTCTAGTTGCAGCTGGGAATATATTCCTTTGAAAATCTCTCCTTCCTGTATCAGATGCTGCTGGTAACTGTTGTCAGATGTTTGCGTAGCTGTGTGCTGATGGCAGGCATGGAGCTGTCGGTTCATTTTCTAAGCAAAGGTCTGATGTTTGTTCTTGAGTAAGGGAACTGGTCTGAAGTTAAAACCTAATGTAAAGTTACACCATGCAGCCATGTCTCAAGCTACATGTGACTCAAAAAGTAGGAAAAAAGTGAGAGGCAGAGGTGATCAGCTTCTTCACTGCCCTGTGCATGTGAGGTATTCGTTTACCCAAGTAGAAAACAGATGGGTTATTCTCTTCCCCGTGCTAACGGAACTCAGATTTGTGCCTTGGACTAGCTCATGTTTTTCCCTTGCTCTACACAGAGATGGTTATAAAAACAAGCCAAAGGGCTGCATTTAGGGAATTAGTCCATTGGGAACTCACTGGTTCATTGTAGGAGGCAGTGATGTCTGTCTCCGTGGGAGACCTCATCAAGCGTTGAGGCACGTCACCTCCAGCTCGGACTGCCTCTCATACTTCCAGTTACTCTGAGCAGTAAACCATTGCACACCAAAAGAGAAAACAGAAAGACTTAAAAAATTTGAAGTCCTGCAGGGTTATACTGGTCCCCTGAGAGGCGAGGTCTTGATCATTTTGTGACTGACAATGCCTTATGCAAGAAAGAGCTTTGCACAGAGGCCCATTGCCACAGCACTCTGGCAATGGTCACACCACTGCTGGCTGTTAGACTGATCCATCACATGACTGGCTTTTGCATTTTGTTCTAGTGTCTTTAATATATTCGCACTAAGCTTTAATATATTTATAGTATTGCAGGAAAGATTGCACTGGGACGAAGGAATGGAGGCAAATATTGCTGAAGAAATTTTAAATAACATGCAGATCCCTTGTGGGCATTGATTCATGTGCTTCACGGTGTCAATAAGTGTTTGTGAATTGCAGCCATTTTTTTCCCCTCTGAACAGAGTGCTACGGCTGAAAGACAGTCATTACCTATTGATTAGCTCTGTAGTCATGTCCATGCATCAGTCATTCCGATAAAAAAAATATTTAGTACTTATTTTACACCACTGTGTAAGATCTGTACATTGTTCAATAAGAAATGAAAGGAGCTTAAGGAGTCTTTAGAATAGTTTTGTTGTTGGTTTTTTTGGTTTTTTTGTTTTTTTTTTTTGTGCAGAGACTACATTGACATTTTCCATAGCCATAAATCTCAGGATAAATGGAAATAATCTGAAGGGCGTTTGGGGTGGGGTTTTTTTTTTGTGGGGGAGGGTTGTTTGGGTTTTTAATCTTTCTTTATGGGGACTTGTAAATGTTCTGCTGTCTCAGGACAGGGTTGCAATAAGAAGGACTTTGTCACTGTTTGGTGCTAATACAATTTCCCGGCTTTCCTACGGTATAGCTCTCCTTTTAATCTCAATTGTTGGTAATGTGCTATTTTTTGATTAAATGATGAGACCTGAGATTCAGCAAGGAGAAAATAATTAAAACTATTTGTTTCACAGACTGTCAGCAGCTATTAGGGATTAGACAAATATAAATTAAGGGTTTTTTTCCCCAAGCCATGTTACAGACTTTGCAAAGTTCACAAACAATTGTAATCCTCTTTTATTGAGCCCAGACTTAGAAGTAAAGGTCAGTTATGTTTTGGTCACTGAGGAATTTATATAATTGGCAAAAAAAAAGGTTTAGGTTATTTTTATATAAAAACATGCTGCTTAGGAAACTCTTACTTCTCAACTGTGGCTCCTTTACAGAGCTCGGGGACTAAAAACTAGTCACATCACCCCAGCAGATGTTTGCAGAGCAAGAGGGGTTTGTAGCTTGTCCTTCCAGCTACAGGAGCAGCTCGTGCCACAGGAAGACCAGAGCAGCAGCAGGGACCATGGCTGATGCTGGTGGCCTCCATGCCCTGAGATCAGCCCCACTCGCACTCTCCTTCCTTGTAGCCCTGGGCTTCCAGCAGCACAACGTGCTGCTACGCCACCATTTTGCTTCAAGAAGAGCTTTGTTTTCTGCCTTAATGGGCCTCTAAGGGCTTGGCATTGCTTGTGGACCCACCATCTCTCCTCTCTTCTCATATTTGGCTGGGTCAATGTGCTGATGAGGTTTCACCTAATATTCTCCTCTTCTTTATCTGCCATCAGAAGGCTTGGGCTTGCTCCTTTGCTTACTCCAGAGATGATAAGAGCCGTCTGCCCCATGAGTTCATGCTTTGAAGGCTGCTTTCCACCCCTTTTTGGTTTCTGAAGGCTCTTAGTGACATGGATGGGTGATCCAAGGAGGGTGAATGTTAGTGACCCTCCTCTACATATGGCATATGGGCTGCAATAATGAATCAGACTTAACAGGGAAAGTGCCTGGCATGCTGATGTAGTGAGCCACTCTGTGAAGTCGCGGTGAGGGCCTGGCAAGAGGGGTTTAGCAATTTAGGAGGAAAAGGGAATGAGAAAGAGCTGAGACTACCTGCAAGACTGTCATGAGGCAGGCTGAAAGGGCAGACGGAGAAGTGGATGAAAGTTTAGACTGCAGACGTGCTTTGCATAACACCTAGAGAAGCGGAGCCCTAATCTTGATTGGAACAATTCAATTCTGCTGTGAAGTACATATTAAATAACAATAGGCGGCTGCAGAGCTGTGCAGACTTGCAGGTGAAGAGCAGAATTTTAAGCAAGCTGTCAGGCAGGCGGGAGAGGCTGCAGGGAGGGCTGGGACAGGCGGTCTGCGCTGGCACTCGAGCCTCTGCTCAGACCTCAGCCCATATTTTTACAAGTTAAAAGTGGTTACTAAACCACAGCACACAGTTCTGCATTAATTCAATGGGAATTTTTCCTGGGAAGCAGAAGTTTAATCATCCGGAGCATCGCTGTTTGCAGTGTATCACCGTGAGCGAGCGAGCGAGCAGGGAGGGCTCATTGGTCGGACTCTCAGAGCAGAGGGACGTGCGTAGCAAAATGGCATTACCAAAGAGCGATACAGGCTCCCTAAACAAAGGGAATCATTTCAGCACCAGATGAGTCCGTAGCATGTATTTATCCAACTGCAAAACCTCACTGTATTTCTTCCCCATTCTAAACAACTGCTTTAACCTTTTAGTCAAAAAGCCCTGTGAATACGAGCGCCACAGAAACTCTCCCGGGGCGCATAATGAAAAGAAAAGGTTAATTCTCACTGCGTTATTTTTGCCATTGTTAATTCTCCAAGTGTAAATCTCTGGGTCATAGCTACCTGTGCCCTTAATCACTCCAGCCTCAGAAGGTCTCTGCAGAGGCACGAGTTACCAGAGAACAAAAGAACACGAATATGAAGATTTTGAAGATTCTTGCCCCACAGATTGCTTTATTTTTTTGGGTGGGTTGTTTTTCAATAGCTTTAGAGAAAGGCTTTAGATTTGGAAGGGGTCAATTTTTTTTTCTCCTTTCCAGTTTTTAATTGTCCTTCTTCAGGTAATGAGATTTGCCACTATCAATCTCATTTTTGGATCTTGAAACAATTCCTCCTGCAACATAAATCTGTGGAGTCGGTGTAGTCATTCACAAAGGGCTGGGGTATACCTGTGTCATTGGTACTGCAACATGACATTTCTGCTGTGACTTCTGTCATCGAGCAAAGGAAAGAGGAACATGTGAGGGACCACATCTGTCACCAGATACAGTCCTGGACCTTGTAGAGATGGTTTTTGACAAATTGAAGACACTATCAACTATATTAACGAAGATTTACACTCTTTAGAAATAGGCCTGGGCCTGGATATTAAAATTAAGATAATCAGTGGATAGTAAACCTGGCTCTTGCTACTTACTAGTACTTAACAATTTTCAGTACATCCACTGGCAAAAATTGCCACCTTTGTTTTTCTCACTTTGACCCTTCCCAAGACTAACAGTCCCCCTCTGCACTACGAGCACCAACCCGCTCTTCTTTCAGACTGTTCAGCTGATTAAATGTGTTGATGAAGTTTAAACTCACAAGGAATTGTTTTCAAGATGGAAAGTTTTTGCTTCCTTCTGGGACCTGGGGAACCATTTGCGTGGCTGAGAGTTTGCGTGTTTGCCCTCTCCCTAATGAGCCCTGTGGTAGAAGATAGGATGCCTCAGATCTTGTCTGATGTAATTTTAGAAACATGACTAATCTCATTGAAATCGATGGCACCCTTTGCCTGTCTGAAGTATCTACATGTTCGTTGGGCTCTTCTGAATTGAAGCCATCAACAGGTTCCTTGGCGGACAGGAAAGAGCCCTGGGGTTGACTAATTTAAACAAATGGATTGAAGTTACAGAGCTTAAACTCACTTTCAGTTTACACAGTAAGAAGCTTGATTTGAATAATAAGATCCAGCCTTCCTTTGCATTTTCATTTTTAGCTATTTTGGTAAAAACAGGTTGATTCCGGTGGGGGAGTAAGTGCTCAGATACGTAGATTTGCAACCAAATATAGACTTTGCCTTTAAATTAAGTACTTCTCTCGGGTAACTGAGAGGATAAGCTATGCAGACAACTCCATAATTGTATGGTTTCAGAATCTATCTGTGGTTTTATGACTTTAGCATTCTGTTGTGATAGAAAATGGGAAATGGTAGTTTTGTTTACAAGATGACTAATTTTTTTCTTTACTCTTTTTTTGCAAACAGATTTCGGGTGAAATATGGTTTTAATTAAAATGGAGGGAACTGTCATTTTTAAAGGGGTTTATTATTTAACCAGCAATACCTTGAACTTATTGGACACATTTTTCTCATCAGAACCGAGGATGTGTAATTACTGAATTGAACTAACTAATTCTGCTTACTGTATCTGTCAGAAAGATAGGAACTAGCAAGTCTGAGCCAGTCTCATCTTTTCCTGTTCATTCACTAAAATAACTATAGAAAATTAGTCTACTCTTCTTATTTTCCATCTTTAGAACATGTCATTAGGGACAGATCTAAATTAACGCCCTTGTTTATATCTTTTTAGTTTACTGCTCAAGATTAAATGCTGAAATTGCCAGCAACTGGAACTCTAGGAAACATAAATTTGCAGAATAATATTACTTCCTTCCTGACCACTTTTATCTGTCTTGCAGTGTGGTCTTTTTCCTCTCAGCTTGGGGAACATTGCAAAACTATGATTATAACACAATAACTATATTGAGAAAAGAAACGTAGATGATTGACAGAGCTAAGTGGTATTTGGTGATCTGCTTGAAACTTCCTCCAGCCAGCACAACCTCCACGGGACTGTCATGTTACAGTCCTACAGAAAGGTTCAGGGTCAGTGAAAAGGAAAAAGACACACAGGCTGAGAACCAGGGTGCGGATAAGGGCTGCAAGGTGATGTCTCTTTTTTCCATGCAGGAGCTCTGAATGGAGCAGACCCATCAGTGGGCTGTGTTCTAGCCCAGCTAGCATGCCACTGCAACGTAGATGTGAGAAATTTGGGGGAAAGCGTATTCTTCCTTTCATCTCTCTGATCTTCCCAGGCACATTTTCATCGTGCATGTTCTTAATGCAGAAATGTAGCACCTTGTAGTCATTTTTAGGTTGATTTGTGTGCTTTGCTATTTATGGTCCTCATCTTTGCTATCACAGGCATACGGCCTGCCTGAGTCCTGGAGGAGAAGTGTCCTCTGCTGACCTTCCCTGGTGATCCACTAAGGGATTCACAACTTCTCACCTGAGCCTTCTGGTTTGAGCAAATGCCTCCAGCGGGCAGGTGAGAAAGCTGGGCTGGCAGCCAGCATCTCCCAGCCCCTCCACCCGCCTGAACCCAAGGGTGAAAATAGCCCCGCTGCTGTTTGGGATGCAAAATGGGGGTTGTAGCAATTTAAACCAGGCTGTGAAATAGCTGCTGGCTTATGTAATTTCGGTTATTTCATTTTGTCTATGTTCTGCACAGTCTTTATGCTTTTTGATCTCATAGTTTGTAAAAGGTTTTCTATATTGTGGTTATCTTTTAAATATTTAGGAGTTCCATGCCTGTCCTGAGTGCTTACAGGCATTTAAAAAAAAACAGTCCTCCCAAAAATGTTGTGAAGATGGAGATTGAAGTGTCAGTTTCCATTTTCTGAGAAGGGAAGAGAAGATGTATGGGCAAACTGACTTGTCAAGCGTTAAACAGTAAGTAAAAGAGTAGAGATGATGGTAAGGTGCTACAAGTCAGAAGTGGTCATGTATCTTATGCCTGAAGTCTTGTGTTTTCAGCAGAAGTCAGCAAAGACATTTTACTTTGCGTGAACAGTCAGGTAGTAAATTCTTCAGAGGTATATGTGCTCAGGAGCATGCTCTTCAGCGCTCACTTAGCTTGCCACATTTCCTACTCTGGAGCTGGTAAAAATGCAGCTACCATTTCAAATGTAAACACTTCTGCCTTGTTTTGTTTTGATTGCCGGGGTCTGGCATCATTTGAAAGAATTCAGCAAACTGAAGATGACCCACATGCTGGTATAAGATATGCATTAGAGGATGACATTTCTAAAGCTTTCATGCTTGTTTGTTGTTTTAAGTCCTCTTTAATTTTGCTCCATTCACATTTTGAATCATATTTAAATTTTGTTTTCAACTAAAAACTCGGGCATATATTATTAAATGATGCAGATGTTCCAGACACTACTGATCAAAGAGCTTGCTTCTCTAAGAGCTTTGTTGGAGGGAAGAGTAATCTTATGCTCTTATTCGTGTTTCTCAGATAGTAATAGTTCAAAACTTGGTAGAATTAAAGCCTTGCATAGTTAATAAAAATAACAGGATGATTCCTTAGCATATATCTAGCATGAGTACTAAGCTGTAATTAAGTATTCTTACTTAATGATAGATCAGTCTACATCTCGGAATGAAGAAGATTATATTGAATTGCTCACATGATACTGCAATTATGGCCATAGAGCTGGTAGTAAACAAATAAATTGTGTACAAACACAGAGAAAGAGTAACAGCCTTGTGCGCAAGGCATTGGGATTAGGATTTAGGAGGCTCATTCTTTCCTCATCTCTTCTCCTGACTTGCACATTTGCTTCAGTAAATCACTTTGCCTGTGAATAGAGATGTTGCCCAAAACCCCAGATTTTGTGAACACATCCAGGACAATTCTGAGTGCTTTAAGTCAGGCGTCTGCAGCAATGGGTAGCTGTGGGACATCACCTGTTTTCCAGAGGGCTGGTTAACCAGCACGCTGTGCTGCCAGAAGAGACTCCAGCATGTTGTGAAGTAGATGTACTCTCTCGGCTCCCTCCTCCTGTTATTGCCTGCCTTATTTCCTAGAGACTGGATGTTCTTCCAGCAAGTGACTGTGTCTGGCTGGATGTTTATGCAATGTCTGGGGCAGTGGGCTCCTCTCCCTCGAATTTTGCATACAGTTACTGAGCTGAGTGTGGTAACAAGTGTAATGTAATTTGAGTGGCTGTGGCGATATCTCAGTTCTGACTTTGGAGACATTTCTGTCTGCTGCAAAGCGAGCTTAGGGATCAACCTTCAGGCAAAATAGCCTTCCTCAATGCACTTGACAAAATGAACAAAGGACTCGGTTATGATTAATGACTTTGACCCACAGTTTCAAGTCCCTGTTAAAATTCAGTCATGCAAATTGGGTTCTTGTTTCCGTTTTGAAAACTGCTTAAAACTAAACATCATTCTTCCTGTCCTCCATTTCAACAGCTTAGGAAATGTGAAGTATGGATCCGCAAACACTCAAACCCCGGAGCTTTTATTGCACTTCTAAGTGAGAGAGATTCAGTCTGAAATTAAGACCTGTAAATTTATTTTTGTAGTATCTGCAAGTGAGTTCACTGTTGAACCTACTATTTGAAGCCAAAGGAGATCTCTACAGTGTGTCCCACAAGGCTGGCCAGCCAATGTGGGCTTCGTTCAGGTGCCTGATAATATAGGTATCTGATGCTGTCTGAGATGATCCATGATGTCTGCTTAGTCTGAAGTGACTGCTTTGGTAGAGGAGGGTTCAGAGCTGCGGCCACTGTCTTCCACAGTAAACCCTTTGTCATGTTTTGAGTCTTATGGAACAGCCATCTCAGGGCTTCAGAGAGGAGCTCCTTGGCTTTTTTTCCAGCAAAACAGATTTCTCAGAAGGCATTGCTCTGACACAAACCAAAGCAAAACTTTCCACCATGGACTCCTATCAAAAGATTTATGGGAAATCAGGCATCCAACACGGAGTGCCTGCCAGCCCCTTGGGCTGCTGAGCAACAGGTTGACCCTGGCAGTCTTCTGGGGACAGTTCTTTTCTTTTCTTCCATAGTCTATTCAGTCTATAGGCTTCCAGCCATTGGGGGCTGATGTGAATCCAGCCACTGGGGGCTGATGTGAAGGTAAGGAAGATCTTCCCAGGCTCTCTATGTACCTGGATTTTCTTGAAAGATCTTTCCAGAAATTTTTAGGTTCAATAGAAAGGGAAGGAGAGATTCAAGATTTGATACGCTTCGTGTCTGTTTGCCAGCTATCTCTGCTTCTGTTCTTTACAGCATCTGGTGTGAGGATGCTCAGGGAAAAACTTTTTTTCCCCCAGAATAGGCATGAATTATTCATATTATAAAAGCTCCTTTCCTTCAACATTTTGGTAGTTTTTTTTAGTTTGAAAATTGCCTTGTGTCCCTAATTCATCAATGTTTCGTCTTTTATTATACATTCATGACTTTGATTCAGAAATGATTTTCCTGTAGCCACAACATTGTCATGAGAAAGGCTCCACATTTTAACTCAGCCATTTCTGTTTCTAGCTGCTGTCTTTTTTAAAGATGAAATCTGAAGCATTTTATTACGGAGTGAATTTATTAAAGAATTCCCTTTGCCGTGAGTTGGGGATTGAAGAGAAATTAATTTGATGGTGCTGACTGGGTCTCTAGGGAGAACTGTATATTCAATAAAACATCTCTATCTCTTTCTGGTCTATAATCAAGGCAGAAATTGGGTAGAAAGAGAATAACAGTGAGTTACACAGGAAAGAATAGGAGGAGAAGGAAAACACAGATGGAAACCAGGGCTTCTGAGTGAAAGGCATATCTGAAAAGCTGTGCTGCCAGACCTCTCCGGAAGCTTTGGCTTCCGGGGGATCTAACAGTTTGTCCTGGCCACCGGTCTCACCAGGACTTAGAGTCAGTTGTTACAGCCTTATTGATCAAAGGTTGCTGAAAATGGTCTTACACCTGCTTCCTTTCTAGCCTTAGTTTTCATAGTCACTGTTTCAATTGATTCCTTTTTGGCCAAAATTTTCAAAGCAACAATGACATTAGGAGATCTGAACACTGCAGAAGTCATGCAATGAGCATTGAGCACACGTAGCCCATGTCTTCACCAGGAGGCTGTGCCACTAGAGCAGCTGCTGCTATTTCATCATGGAGTCTTGCACCCCCACATAACCTGGTTTTGAAATGATTCAGTACTTCACAGATCATAGTAATCAGCCCTCCCTGGAACAGGGGCAATTCATTTCTCATAAGTTTGTTTGGTTAAAATTCGTGGGAACGCAAACCCAGCTACTCCATTCCTGACAGTTTTCAGACTATTCTGCTGGCTTTGTATTTGCCTTTGTGTTTGAGAGTCAAGCAGTGCATTGAGGGTGACTGGGTGTCACCCCTCCATTAGCTGCCAGCACAAGTAGATGAAAGACTTTGCTGTACCAAGTAACAGTAATTTCATGTTCTCATTGCTAAACCCCAGTGTGCATGTGGGTAGTACTCGTTGGGTATCCCACATGTTCATTGTCTTTCCCAAGGAAAGACACAAAACATAGCAGCAGGCTTATTTCCAGTCCAGAAGTAAGTTGGGAAAATACTAACATTTGCAAAACATTAATAGGATAATTAATGTTGAGAAAAGTAAAGGAATAAGGAATGCTGGGAAAAGTGCCCAACTACTCTGTCGCAGAAGATAACCTGTTCAGTTCTTAGCTGGAACTTGGGAAACCTGTCACTAGCCAAAGACATATCTTCTTGTTTCCCAAACCAGGAATGGCCAAATGGAAACTCAACCCTTTAAAAAAGTGAGGTCACAGAGCAAACACCCTGAACTCACATGCCTAAAAATACAATCCCTGAAAACTTCTTTAACTCATCAGCCCATGCGTAGATTTCCCATGTGAACTGAAATGTACATGACATAATGGATGTGAATACAGGAGGTAGGAACACCACTATAAAAACTGTGTCCGTGAGTGTTTACAGCAGCATACTTAATGTTGATGATGAGGGGTATTCCTCCAATAGCTAGTGTATTCTGGATCACAGGATGTACAGATAAAGGCATTTGAACATGTTCTTCATGGACAGGGGGTAGTGACTTCAAGCTGAAAGAGGGCAGGTTTAGATTAGACATTGGGAAAGAATTCTTTACTATGACGGTGATCACGCCCTGGAACAGGTTGCCCAAAGAGGTTGTGGAAACCCCATCCCTGGAGGCATTTAAGGCCAGGTTAGATGGGGCTGTGGGCAACCTGGTCTAGTGAGGGTGTTCCTGCCCATGGCAGGGGGGTTGGAACTAAATGATCTTTGAGGTCCCTTCCAACCCAAAGCATTCAATGATTCTATGATTCCTCAGCACTAAGCCACTTGCCAGCATGCCAGGCAGTCCTGAGTACATCTGCCTGTCTGTCCCCTTGTTTGTATCTTTCAAAATGTAATTGCAATATCAGTCATTGAGCTTGCCAGCTGCTTCCTGCTCAGTCCTCTTTGCCCAACCTTCTCTCCTACTACCTCTCAGATGGTAGCATCCTGAAGTCATAAAATACGGACCAAGTATCATCAGCTGATTGACTGGGGCGAGGGGGAGCTATTGCAGAGTAACTACTGCTCTGGTATCATGGGTTGTATCCCTACTGCTTTTTCAACCCTATGGCAAACTGTCAACCAATACAATTTTAAATATATGCATGCCACCGAGTCAAACTTTTCATCATAGTGTTTAAGACACATAGCAAGGTTCTCACTGGTTGCTGGTTGTTACTGTAAATGCTACTGGGGAAACAAATAGATTGCAGAGAAGGAACTACAGGAGCTTATTAGTTTTGCTTTCTGACCAATTTTCTATGGTTTCTGACGGATGTACCATCCTGTCTGCCCAGGACTCTGAGCTATGAATTCAGGTGGAGGTGAAACTGGGATTAACATGGATTAACAAGGGAAACAACGTGAAACCATCATGCGTAACTGATGCAGACACATGATTTCCAAAGCTGTTGTGCTTGTTGTAGACAAATGAAAATGATGTGACATTTAATGGCGACATGGCTGTAGGGGCTAACTGTTGTCAGCTAACACATTTTGTGAGCATTAGTGCCTAGTATTGACAAGATTATGTGGCAGTTAATGCATTAATCAAAAGGTGTTAAGCCTTAAAAGTTTAAAACTCAACCACTAGCCCTTTTAGTATATGTCCCAGTTTTCATGGAATAGCATATTCCATTCGATGCTGAGGGAAAATTGCTCAATGCTGATGACTTGCTGTTGATGAATATTTAAAAAAAAAAAGAAATAACAAAGCTTCTGTAAAACCCCATCTTTTTTCTTTGGGAATAACTAGTGCCACAATAACATCCTTCTGTGTATATAGACTGCATTTTGCTTAAATAAGCCAGTCACATGCAATCTTTAACTTGTTCTACAGTTTACCCATGCAGTGTGCCATACAAAGATGTGATTTCAGTCAGACCTTTATTTATTGATGAAGGGATATTGCAAACAGATAGTTAATCGGAAAAAAAAGTCAAGTAAAAGATGTGATCAATACTTTAACAAGAGAAATTGCAGATGCAGAATTTTATTAGAAAATAGCTAAGCAGAAATCAGTTTTCCTTAGACATGACAAAATTATGAGTTATATTTGCTTGGATAATAATTATATCATAATTTTAAAGCAAAAATAATAAAAAATTTACAAAAGTTCAGCACAAATAAGTTGGAAACTGAAGAGTGAAGAAGCATCATGCAATTTACAGAAACCCCTCTTGTCTTGGACAAGTCCAACTAATTAATGAACAAAATGTTACTAAACCTGTATGTATGTATATTATTCTGTTAGTGGTTGTTTTGGGCATTTTTTTTTTAATTCTGGCAATGCATAATATATCTCCCACCACCATTTAACGATACATGTTATTCCTGCCTGTCTACCTGAAGCTTTTGATATCATACTTCAGAGTCCCAAAGACAGGAACTTGTTCTGTCTTTGCAAACATCCTTGCTTTTATAGGTACTCAGCCACTGACTGGTCGTGTCTCTGGCCTGTGATCAGGTGCTCTCCTCCCTCGAAGGTTGCTGGAATCAAAGGCTGGGTTGGATGTGTTGCTTTGACCATAGTCTTATGCTTATGGCAATTTTCTTTTCCAAGATCTTTATGGTTCCTCCTCATATTTGATGTGCAGACATGTGGTAAAAGAAGAGCTATGGGTCTCGCAGGACAGTTGGCCACCAGAGGTGGGTCTGTGTCTACTGGAACAATTAATCCTGCTCCCTGTCCAGATACTAATTAATTGCTCCAGTGGTTGCAACCTGCTGCCAGCTTTTTCCTTCCCAAGACCTCCTCAGACCTGTGTGTGAATGTCTGTGTGTGCTGCAGTTCCTCTATGGGTGTGTAGTAGATCCAGCAGTTTGGGAAGGAGTCTTGACTGTGTGTGGACAGGTGGATGTACAAGTGCTTTCACAGTAGGTTTGGGCATGATCCAGAGGTGGAATCACAGCATATGCTTTTCTTTCAGCCTCTCAAAGTCATTCACCCAGCCGGACAGCCAAGGGAGTCCTGGTTCAGGGTTTCCTTTTTACTTTCATTAAAACAGAAAGCATGCCAAGACAATGAAGATATCCTCAAGTTAGGGAACATTAAAGCTTTCAGCATTAATTAAGCACTCAAAAGACGGGATAAGACAATTAATTAATCATACATGTGTAACTCTGCTCCCCATTGCACTGGAAAAATTGTTTTCCTTTAACTTAAATTATTATACACTAATTGCTTAATGTATTATAGTGTTTTTTTCCTTATGTATTTAGATAATTGCTTTTAGCAGTAGATGATAGAAGCTAAATGGGAATTTTGCATAGAACCTTTTACTCAGCATATTAGATATGGTGGGCAGGATGAAAAACAAATTAAATACTCTAGAAAATTTACCCAAGCTGGCCTTAATGGATGGCAATGATGTCACTGTGCTTGTAGACTGATCATGGTGTGGCCATGTAAGCACATGCATTATTTTCCAAACCTACTTGACATTTTCTTTGCATTGAAGAACAGGAAAAAAAATGTATTGAAGAATAGGAAAAAAAGAAAGCTTTGGTAAAGGCCCGATAGAGCTGCATGAATAAAGCCAACTTTCAACTCGCACATAGCCTTTATTTAACGTGCTTGATATTATTTTGAATAGATCCCCTCTGGTGGGGAACTTACTTGACCTATCATGAAAAAAATAAAAATCCTGCTAAATCATGCATATCCCAGAAGACCTTTCCCATCACATCAGCAACGGCAGGCGGTGTTCTGATGCCGCAGGGAGATCCATACAGACCAGTCCCTGAGGCTGTTGAGAGCCCTGCTCATAACAAGATAAACCACACGACTTCCACCCACAGACAATTTTTTTGGTTTAGAGCATTTCAGTTTTGAGCTGTTGTCATTAAGATTTGGGAGTCATTGACATTGACATTTATACTTGTTTATGCTGGAGAGCGGCTGAACACAGGAACATAACGTCCAGTGAGCCACTGCACGAAGCAGCCGCTCGTTTGTGCTGTTAGGTTTTTAAGGAGAGCACAGCCGTACCTGTAAAACTTTTTGGTTTCTCTCAGTCATCCCGAGTAAGTTGCATGAAATATGAATTGCTGTTCTGCTGCTTTGCAGCATTAGGATATTTTGTATTGTATCACAGCTCTTCATGAGAGTATCTGCTATGTGAGTGCGGACTCCAACCTTTTGGAGGCATCCTCATCCTGCAGAGAATTGCACATACACATAGCTTTATGTTCTTTAAATAACGTACTGGTTGTGAACAACACTATTTTCCATGTAATGAGGAAGGGTGAAGAAGTAGTAGCAGAATACTAAACTAAGGTGAATAAGTGCTTTCTGGGTGTTCCTAGATAGTGTCTCAGTGTGCAGTCATCTTCTTAAAAAATAAAAGAAAATGTTCCAGCATTCACCTGGACCGTATTTATTTATCTGTTTATTTATTTATTAACATATTGACTGATATTTTGGTTAGTGAATAGCCTGTTGGATAGATGAATAATCATCTTATTTCATTAGGACATGTTTGGAACAGGACATGCAGTAACTGATAGGCTAAGTTGTGGCCATCAAAGGCAAGTATGGTGTTATTACTGCTCTCAGCAGCCTGTTGGCATCAGCAGTTTTCCTTCAGCTCTGAAGACCTCTGATCAAGGGCTTGGCGTGGGACCAGCGCAGCTCTGTGCAGGGACACACCTCAGCAGGGCACGTCTCTCCTTTGGTGGTTCACTTTCTGGGGGCCGTGCCTCTCTGTGATCACGCAGGGATCCCTCATAGGTGCTGAGATCACTCCGCCCCGGCCACAGCCAGGAAGGTCACAGTTTGGGTAACCTTGTCTTATCATTTGATTGGGTGACATGGCTCTGACTTACTTGTAAATGAGTCCACGTGCATCAGATAAATTAATTATTTCTAATAAGCTGTGTTCTCTTTGTGGTACATGGAGAAAACAAGGGTTGTTGTTCTTTATAAACTACCTGCACCTTGTCACAGAAAGCTTCAAATGAATTCAATTTTTTTGGTTTTTTAACTTAGGGACTGAGCAACCTACTCAATAGTGTCTCGTCTGTCAGGAGAGTTCTTCAGGGAAAGACATCCTGTCAGGTGCAGCAGACAAGGCTGTGAGCAGCACTGATGCTGTTAATGACTCAGAGGATGACTGCTAGGATTGTAAAATGAGACATTATTATCCAGCAAGCATTGATCATAATTATATAACTGATAAAGACAAAACATATCAAATGCCATGCTTTGAATATGCCTTTCAACAAAGGAAATCACTTCAGTGGTAGCTGCCTGATGCAGCACAATGCAAAATGGAAATATTTTGCATATCCTTGGAATGAAAGGAGTTATCATTCTAAACTATTCACCTACTATTTTTCATTTAATACTCATGAAATATCAGGCATTACAAATCTGTCACCATTTTGCTTTATGACACTGCAGAACTCTTGTAACAATGCCCTCTGTGAAATGTAATTCCCTGGTTTTCCCACTTGCTTGGACTGAAATGTGGAGTCTTAATTTGTTGTCGTGGTTTCTTGCTAATGTCATGTTGTTGTTGCAATGAACACACAGAGCACACATCATAGCCTTCATCTTAAAGCAGACTGCAGACCCTTTCATCCTTGAAAAATGAATAATTAAACTAGGATTTTAATAGTTTGGGTTTGGGTTTTGATTTGGGGTGTATTAGCTCTAGCTGTGAAAACTAAATAAATTATTTCGTATGCTTCATCTGACTAGCTCTTGAAAAAATGTACCAGAGTTTTCCATGAATCTGTCCTGTGGATTTCAGCTCTCTCAAAGTAGCACTGTTGCAGAAATGGGCTGTACTCTGCTAGTTGGATGGGTGGCATTTTTACCGTTGCCAGCTTGAGGTTCTCATAAGAACTACCAATGCGATGCAAAACTAAGGAAGTTCATTGTCACTGGTAAGGTCCTATGGCATAACATAATTCTTCTATTGTACCTGCCTTGCCTGAATTTGGAGGGTTTTTTTGTGTTTTGTTTTGTTTCTGTAGACTCCAGAGGAAGGGGCCTCTACAAGCATCTATGCAGCAGTATCACCCGAGATGGAAGGAGCTGGCGGCTGCTACCTTTACAATGAGAAAAGGACAAAATCGGCTGACGTAGCATATGATGAGGAGCTGCAGAGAAGGCTCTGGACAGAAAGCTGCAAGATGGTTGGGATTTCTGATGAATCCAGCAGGGTTCCCTAGAAGAAGCCACTTTCAGCTGGGTAAATGAAATGTATTGACAAGCATCTTAGATGAATTCTTGCAGCATCAGTCATCATCCAGGAAATCACTGTTCAGTCCCAAAGGCAAACATGAACAGCTCTGTTCTTCACTTGAACTCCTAGTCTGCTAGGGTGTGGGGGGAGTATTCCCACAGAAAGATGTAGTGGTTGGTTTTAAATCTAACCATCAGTTTTGTAAACCATGATGTTTCAGTCTGTGATTAAAATACAATCTTTAACCTTGTGCAGAGTTGAGTTTGCAGTTTTTGTTCAACAACAACAACAAAAAAAGACTTCACCTGGTGAGTGTGTTCTGTCTGTGGCACGTTGAACTTGTTCAGCTTGTTCTAATTAAGACATTTGGCGTTCATGATCATTATGCTGTTTTGATCATAACGTTAGTTTTATACATCAACAGTTATCCAGAGGTTTTAAGGGAAGGTCACAACCAGAAAAAAAGAAAGCAACTAAATAAGTAATTCCTTCAGGTCGGATATTGAATTCAGTTGTTTTCCATTTGAGCCCAACTCTCCTTTAAAGTCAAACAATAAAAACAAGGAAGGGATGAAACAAAATAATGGAGACCCTGAATCTGGCAGAGGGTGGAGTCAGCCTGTTATATCAGCAGTGCTAAGCTTACCCGTCCCCTTTTCTCCTGTACCCATTTAAACTGGCATCCCCAACTACCTGGATTTTCTTTGGCAAGAAGATTCACTCAGCTACCACCTGCTGCATGAAGAATCACCTCCTTTGGCTGCCTTTGAACCTAATTCATATGACTTTCAAAGCTAGAGCTCACATTTTAGAAGAGACGGCAATTAATGCTTACCCACTTTTTTTTACATTGCTAAGGGTTTGGGAGATTTCCAACACTTCTCCCTTAAACAGTCTCTTTGCCACGCTGAAGGGTGATCCCCGCCTACTCATCCCTGACAGTGTTGAAGTTCAGGTTGGATGGGGCTTTGGGCAGCCTAGTCTAGTGGAGGGTGTCCCTGATCATGGCAGGGGGGTTGGAACTAGATGGTCTTTGAGGTCCCTTCTAACCCAAACCAGTCTGTGATTCTGTGATCTCTCCTTAGTGAAATAAACGTTTCCAAGTGTGGACTCTCTGACTAGGGAGTCTGAACTCTTGATGCTAATGGAGGAAACTCAGCCTTGCTCCCACGTCTTTCCTTTTAGGTTTTCATCAGAAAAAGTACCATAATCCTGTAAATGCCCTTGTATTTCCTTTTCTAAGTTATGCATGGCAGAAGAAACCGATGGGAAGATGCAAATAAAATACTCACTTGGGGGCACTGGAAATCACTGCATGACAGATCGAAGTGCAGACAAAGTCGGGTGCTCTCATTTGCAGCAGACTAGAAACAATAGGAACATGTTCCTATGCACTGAACCCTGGACTAATATCCCTTTTGGCCTTTTTAGCTCAAACTTGGTACTTCACTGACTGTATCTCCAGCCTCTGGTTCAGGGAGAAATCACATCTAACTGAAAGAAAAAATGGCCAGGGACTAGCAAGGAGAGCAAAGACACACACAGACACACACAGACACATAAAATTTAAAAAAATTGTATGAAGAAAGAAAAGCAGACGAGTAAAAAAATAATAAAATTCTGAAGGAAAGCATATTTTGCCTCTGAATTAAGGAGTGAGTGATTTATTCCTGGCTTCTCAGAGTTAGTAAACACAAGGGTTAGCAGCAGGGAATTCATCAAGTGCTATAGCACTTTCTCTGTATGACTGGCTGAGTGTTTTGTTGCTAGTTGGGTTGGGTTTTTTGTTGTTGTTGTTTGATTGGGGTTTTTTTTGGTAAGTGAATATAGTGCTTGTGAAATGTGCCAGACTGACACTCTGGGAAATAAATTCCTCTCCTGATTCACGGATCATGCACAGGATGCAGTAAGCCTGTTAGACAGCCAACATTTTGATGTTGCCATAGCATTCCCACGGAACATCGCTGCTGCAAGAAGTATGCCCAGGATTACTCAAAGGAGATGGGACCAATCTACCTTCCCGCTTACCCTCCCCTGAAGCTCCACAGTATTTGCACGGCCAGTTTCAAGCAGAGTAGGTATCTGTAAAAGAGCAGTCACTGGTTACCCTTTCAGTGTCATCAGAACCTCTTTTTTAGCAGTCAGTCCAGTAAAATCTGTTTTAACAACACTGAAAACTTGGTTTGTGAGAACCAAGAACAGAGATGATGAGGGCAACAAACAGGCAGTGTCCTAAGGCCAGGGGCTTCTAGAACGACACCATGCTGTGAAAATATAGCTGATCTGATTGCAAAAGAGTTATCTCAGGCATTAATAGCAGAAAACTGTGGCAACCCTGCAATGTCATATAAGCACATGAGCTTGTTTTCAGCAAAATCCAGTGATATATGAAGTGCTGCACATCTCTGTGAGCACTCACTTGTGACGGTGTTGCGAAAATCCCAAATAATCCTTACCATGAATGTTTAGGGCAAAAAGAATGCAGCATGTAGAAACAGGACAATGGTTTAACTTCTGCTCACAGCTATGGTAAGAGCTGATTTACTTTCACATTTCAAGGACATGGAATTTTGGGAGATGTGAGAAGCCCTTTCCTTCATGTCAGCAAAGTCATAGCTGGGTGATGGCTCGAGTCCCTGCAGTAGGTGCACACATGTAGAAAAAATGCCAGAGAGGTTTTTTTAACCTTGCCAGAAAAGGCAAACCAAGCTCCAGCACCTGTAAATTGAAGTTAGACAAATGACCTTCCAACAAGAAAACAGATCCTCTCTCTGTGAAAGTAATTACATATTGGAAGATGCAGATCTCATATCTCTGATAATGATTACTGTGATAATGAAAAGGTGCCTCTAGGAAGATCCCTGGCAAGGAGATTAGGTAGTCTCCAAAAGCAAGGTCAGTCACAGAGAAGTTCTACTTAGATTCGTGTCTCACATCCAAAGTGACAGCACTTATTTTGTTTACTGTGAGAGTGACCCATTGCTCACAACTTCTAAAATAGATGTTTCCATACCAGTATTCCACCCAGGCTAATGTTTAATTAAAAAAATCTAGGTGCCTCTACTTGGACTGTCTCCAGAAGACAAACAAAATTTACTGTCCAGTTAAAGTCTGAGTTCAACAAAAGCACCTGCTCCAGGGTGGTGGTGGAGTCACCATCCCTGGAGGTATTTAAAAAGCATGTAGATGTTGTGCTTGAGGACATGGTCTAGAGGTGAACTAGGCAGGGTTAGGCTGTGGTTGGACTCGGTGATCTTAAAGGTCTCTTCCCACCTAAGTGATTCTATGATTCTTTGATCCTGTTGCCCTTGTTGAGGGAATGAAGCCATTTCAAACCAGTATCTTATTCTCTTTGAAAAAAGGACTAGGTTTATTTTTCAGCTCCCATAAAAAAGAAGAATTTAATCTTAAAAAGAACGAAAACATTGAACACTGTTACGCAGGATAATTCAATGGAATGCTTAGATCTTACTGCAAGGAATGTAGTGATTTGATAAGACAATGTTATTTAAACAATGACTTGCACAGAAAAGAAATAATGTGCTGACAAAGGCCCCTAGGTTTCTTAGAAGTGTTAACTTTTTAATTAATTAACCAGTTAATTTGTAAACTGAGGGAAAAGTAATCAGGTACTGGAAGAGTGAGTGCTATAATTTGTGTGTGGACATGATGTTATTCACATGTAACTGCGTAGTCACATCCTTCCTTCCAGTTCAAAATTGGTTGAAGCCCTAAATGCAGAACCTCCAGCCACACTTCCACGACAATGCTTTATAAACATTTAAACTTTACAGCTCAATTTTTGCACCACTACCAATTACTTAAGTACACAGAGAGAAGTGGTATAGCCTAGGAGCAAAGGACTTTCAGGCTTGCTACTGACTCTTCCAAACGCACAGTAGCATTAGCCCTAAATATGAGTGTGTGACAGATATTTAAATTGTCATCCGAAATAAGCTATCTTCATGCCAGCTTTGGCTCCTGTACAGTCCTGGCCTTAGACTGCCCTTGCTCATTATATGACATGGTTTGTGCTGCAGCTGCCTCTGTGGAAAGACAGAATCAGATTCCAGTGAAGTTAACATGAAAGCTGTCACAGATAAGATAAAAACATCTATCTTCGATGCCTGACACATGATTTTAAGAGGACGCAGGCTGAGGACTCTGACCAATGTGCAATACTTGAAGAAGTCACTGCAAAATGTGAAGTGTTTTGCATAACATCAGGCCAGGCAAGATAGATAAGCCATTATTATGAACAAATTTTGAAAGTAATTTTATTCCTTTTTAAAACAGACACCCTCCCCCATTGTTTCAGCAACACACTGTGACAATGCTGTGAGCATTATCAGGAAGAAAACAGAGCAGTGGTTAAGAGTGCTGTTTCCAGATGCATGTATTGTTGGCTTCCACACTGTACCCATCAGCTCTTGTTAGCATCTCTCCCTTTGGAAATGGACCCAGGCCAAGAATTCCTTTCACACAAGCAATCAAGAAGAGTGAAAAAGTAATAGAGACCATAATTTATTTACCCAAAGACTGTCTAGATTGAAGCCAATCACCTTAATGGGAAAGAATTCTGTATTCCAGAAAAGTAGGAGAAAAAGAAGAGGGAAATGGGGAAAAAAAAAAAGAAAAAGGAAGGGAAGGGAAGGGAAGGGAAGGGAAGGGAAGGGAAGGGAAGGAAGGGAAGGGAAGGGACAAAGCTAACACCAGGCTAACACATATTTTAAATTATATTAACCCTTGGCACCTTGTCACAGACAGAATGCAGACAAACTAAGATGGCAAGCAGGCTTATGTCCTATCCAGGGAACACAGACCAACAAACATAGCCTTCCCTTGCATCTTTGTGTTGCTTGAAGTCTCAGAATGAGCTCAAGTAAAATCACTGCTAAAGTTCACACGAAAGCAGATCCATTTTATCTATTATTTGTCTTCCCTTTTCTGAAACTAGTAACAAGATTTGTTCCAGCGTGCCCACATTTATGGAATTCATTATTTGGTCCATACTGATCTGCACGTGTTCAAAGTCTGTGATACACCTAAGGCTTTTTCAACAATACTGAAGAAATAAAGCAAATTCCTTGTAAGAATTACATTATAGCTAAGGGCCAAATCCTGCATTATTTTCTCAGGGAAAACTTCCACTGAAGACAATATCAGTTCTTTACAAGAAAAGTAAGACTGTGCTGCAGAAAGTTAACGTAAAATATTTGCACAGAACTTCTCCCTTAACTACATTGTACAGTTCTGCTGAAGTTAATGAGACATCCCAGAATCACTGTAGAAAGACATATAACTTAATGGCAGAAGAAGCTATAAAAACCTTGTATCATTTAAATTTGATAATGCCTCAGAACATTATCTCTGGAGTTGAAAGCGCCTTCATGCTTCTACTGATATATTAAAGCCCTCTCTTTGTCTCATAGAGATTAATCTAAAAAAATGTGCAATCTAAAAATTCCACTGATATGGTATATTGAGAAAGGAGAGTAGCATTCATCTCACTTAAAATAAATCATTTAAAAGCAGACTAGATAGTTTAAGCTAGTCAGTTAGGCTGCATCTGTGGTCAGTGAGCATAATACTTCTCTGGGACAATTCCTCTGACCTATTTGAGTGTGAAATGAGTCATGATTCCATCTCTCTGACTGGCCAGAGAGGGAAAATAGACATGTTGTCTGAGGTATGTATCCAGTGCCTGTACAAGGCTTAGCTCAGCCAGCTCTACATGCAACCATGCTGCCCAAGAACCAGGTTTGGGTTTTTTTTCTGGGATGTTTTTTTCATAGTTTCTTAGCTCAAAGAGCACCATAGCAATCTGATGGCTTGATCTTCTGCAACAACAAAGATCAGCTAATTATGATACGAACTGGATCATATCTTCCAGGCAGCCATCAGTCCATGTTTAAAACTTGCCAGTGAAACACAGAATACCTTAGATATGTTCTTTCCAGTCATAATTGCCCTCAGGTTACAAATCTGAGCTTTATTTCACATCTGAATCAGAGTCGCTTTTCAACTCCCAGCTATTTGATCTAGTTACACTTTTATCTGCAGGGCTGGAGAACCCATGTTCTGATCCCAGTGGAGATAGCCAGGCAGGGAAAAAGTCATCTCTTGGCATATTTTTGATAACCTACTTTGGTTAAGCACTTTGAATCCTTCATGAGAAGTCGTGTTTTACATCTTGTAAAAATTTTCTTGTCTCTTTGTGAATCTCATACAATTTTTCAACTTCCTTCTTGCTTTTTGGGATCCCAACAACTGATTTTGATAGACCCAGCTAATGCAGTCTCATTAGTCAGCTAACTTTTTTTCTCTGTTCCTATGCCCCAAGGCTATGTGGACCTTTTTTCCTGAAGCATCATAGAGGACCTCAGCCATTTTCAGACCCATGAAGTCTTATGCCATACACAGTCCACTTTATTTGTTTCAAGATGTATGATCTAATAGAACTGAACGCTTCTTTTACTGTGATTTACTTTCACTGTTAAAGCCCTAAATCTGCACTAAAGAGTGCTTGAGAGGATTTTGGAGCTGTTGAGTCAGGAGGTGCAACTGGGACTGAGAGTGTGAGCACTGACGTCATGAAAAGATGCCACAGTTCAGCAATTAAAGCCTTAGATAAAATAATAAGCAAGGATCTGCCTTATCTGGAACATAACTGATTTCACAAAGTCGGTCATACCGTTCATTTAAAAAATTATTTCTGTTATTTATCACTCTGACAGAATCTCCCAGAAGTAGTTTGTCTCTCATCCCAGCCCGGATCTGCTGTACAAATGCATATTGTTCTGCACCTGTGAGGTGAAGAGATCCCCGGCAATTACACAGTACTTCAGCAGAGTGCTGAAGCTTCAGCAACTTGGCTCCAAACCTTGGCTCTAGCAGTGATTTAGAAAAGCAGATTAGGCTCTCAGAGATTTTTTTTTTTTTAAATTTTTGAAATTTTTAAATCTAGTACTAATTCTTCAATTTTAATTTCTCTTTCCCTCTCATATGCAACCCTGTGTGCAGGTGGGAGACTTCTCTCAAAGCTGATGGAAATGAGTTTTGCTCTGTGCACCCACTTGGCGTGACAGTTGTGATCATGAGATGTCATAACTCCCTCTTGCCCTGCTGGGCCTTATTCCTGGACACAGAATTCAAGCTGAAAATTCACAGCTTCTCTGCTTGTTAGGAGGAGAATCATCGCCATCTGCTTTATGGGACTCTAAACCACATTTCATAGTGCATTTACTTAATACACAATAGCTGTTACTGCATTTATCACCAGTGTTCGTGTAGAGCAGAAAGTATTTTACCACCAGCTCATTCTCCAGGAAATACTGAAAAGCACAGCTGCCATCCTGTCTCTGGACAAAACCGCAAGATGTGAGTGTTTCCTGCAGAACACAGGTTCTGAAGTATTTCTTTTGGAACCCCAAAACAGGCTAATCAAAAGGTTTAATTTAGGTACTTTTAAAGAGACAATGGAAATAGTAATTAATAAAAAAACCCACCAAACCTCAATTTTCCAGAACAAGCAAAATAGCAGCAGACTAGTTTTTTTAATGCCTTGTAAAGAAAATTCGTATTTAATTTGGAAGTGATCTAGACTGATATGGCTGTGTTCCTCATACAGTTTCACAGAATCACAGAACAGTAAGAGTTAGAAGGGACCCTGAAAGATCATCCAGTCTAACACACTTGCCAGGGCAGGATCACCTAGATCAGGTCACACAGGAATGTGTGGGTTTTGAATATCTCAAAATAAGGAGACTCCATAACCTCTCTGGGCAGCCTGTTCCAGTACTCTGTCACCCTCACCGTGAAAAAGTTTTTACTTATGTTCACATGGAACTTCCTATGATCCAGCTTGCACCCATTGCCCCTTGTCCTATCATTGGACATCACTAAGAAAACCCTGGCTCCATCCTCCTGACATTTATCCTTTACATAGACATTAATAAGGTCACCCCTCAGTCTTCTCCAAGCTAAAGAGACCCAGCTCCTTCAGCCTTTCCTCATAAGGAAGATGTTCCACTCCCTTAATCATCACTTAAGATGGTGCAGTGAAGCAGTTTTCTGAGACAAGCTTGAGAACAAAGCCTAGCAAAAGATACATCTTTCATTGTGTTTTGAAAATAAAATTCCATATATTTAGCAATTGTTCTTTGAAAAGATTTTTCTTTTGACAAAGATGATTGGATGACTTGAACTGCCAGAGAGTATTCATTGTACAGAAACATCCCTTCCACGTCACACTGAAGACCCAGAAAGGATGACACTGCACATCTTCTTGATTTTTTTAGCTCCTCTCCATCCACTAGTTTCGGCTATGAAGACTGCATGACAAAAAAAAAACAGAAGGAAGTTAGCAGCAGTGTGCTTCCATCAGAAAAGTGCAAAAATGAAAGAGCAGTTCACAGAATCACAGAATCACAAGGTTCGAAAAGACCTTTGAAGATCATCAAGTCCAACCAATCCCATGCTAAGCTAAACCATATCCCTAAGTACCTCATCTACCCTTTTTTTAAACACATCCAGGGAAGGTGACTCAACCACCTCCCTGGGCAGCCTGCTCCAGGCCCTGACAACTCTTCCAGTAAAGAATCCTTTCCTAATGTCCAATCTAAACCTGCCCTGGTGCAGCTTTGTGCCATTTCCTTTGTCCTATCTCCTGTCACCTGGCTGAAGAGACCATTGCCCATCTCTCTACAACCTTCCTTCAGGTAGTTGTAGGTGGTGATATGGTCTCCCCTCAGCCTCCTCTTCTCCAGACTAAACAGTCCCAGCTCCCTCAGCTGTTCCTCACATGATTTGCCCTCCAGCTCCTTCACCATCCTGGTTGTCCTTCTCTGGACTTGCTCGAGGACCTCAGTGTCCTTCTTATGGTGAGGAACCCCGAACTGGACACAGCACTTGAGGTGCAGCCTCACCAGTGCTGAATACAGGGGCACAATCACCTCCCTAGACCTACTGGCCACACTGTTTTTGATACAAGCCAGGATGCCATTGGCCTTCTTGGCCACCTGGGCACCCTGCTGACTCATATTCAGCCTGTAGTCAACCAACACCCCCAGGTCCTTCTCTGCCTGACAGCTCTCCAGCCAGTCTCCCCTAAGCCTGTAGCGCTGCATGGGGTTGTTATGTCCCATGTGCAGCACTTTACACTTGGCCTTGCTAAACTTCATCCCACTGGACACAGCCCATCAGTCACAGCCCATCAGTCTAGTCTGTTCAGATCCCTCTGAAGAGCCTCTCTACCCTCAAGCAGATCAACACTTCCTCCTAGTTTAGTGTCCTCTGCAAATTTAATGAGGGAGCATTCAATCCCTTCATACAGTTACTTGTACCTCGATCAGACCAAGCACTTCATATCCCTGATGTCTTCCTATCTTGGTGTTTAATAGGACCTTGAAGAATAGCTCTCAGCATTGCTGGACTTGGGAAATTTGGTCCAAGCTCTTAGGAGGTGTGACCTACCTCCTCTTGAAATGAAAGACACTTAGCTCAATCTTAATTTCACAATAGCTGGTAACACAGAGAGGCTGCTGTTTTCAGTACAGCTGAAAAGGTCAAATTCTGGGTGTTGCTCTTCTTGAAATACCATCCTCCCAATTCATTGATGAATTCATGCAAAATCATTTTTATTTTATTTCAAAGGCTCCAAGGTCAAGAGGAAACACTGTGGTCATCTGAGCAACAACCTTCAAACGCAAGTATCTGCAAAGTAGTTTTATGAATGTTTTGATCCTGCAAATACCTTCCTATGCTGTGTTCTTTTAAAGCAAATAAACCAGTCTGGGTAATAAGTCAGACCAAATCGTAACTTTTTCCTTTCCCTGAAGTTCTCTAAGTCTACATGACCTAATTCTCCCGAGAGCAGATGTTTTGGGACATTGCAGTCAGACTATTCATCACTTTAGTATAAAAGCATGTGCTTGAGCATATTGTAATAAGTAAATGGCTTTTAAGCGTGTGCTCAAATTTCAGCATGTGCTTTACTGACTTGGGGCTACAGTGGGTTGTGCTGCAGATGTGTGACAGGTGATGAAAAGGTTTTGAACGAGCACCCTGCTACGTAAAATACATAGCACAAGTCAGGGGATAATTTGTATCTATAATAAAGACCCCGTCAAATGGTCTCCATGTTTGAAAGCTTGTCATAAACACTAACACTAACCCAAAGATACGTTTTAAGTTTATGCCATTCGGTTTACACATGCATGACTGCATAATCACCTGAGGAAAGTAACAGAGACATTAAAACACATTTTCACAATAGAAAACCAAAACTAACCTTATATGGCTGAACAAACCTATGTATACCCCAAGTTCAGATCACACATCAAAGCTCACTAAGGAGGAGAGGCATAGAGTGTTGCGAGACGCTACGGGAGAACGGTCCCCTTGTCAGAATGGTAGCTATTATTTGCATGTACTGGATTACATACAGTGCTGCAAGACAACCCAGAGCTCTGCATTTCTTTACAGGAACATAAACTGGAGTGGGAACTGTATGCCAGTGCAAAATTGTTTATTTTCATGAATGGAAAATAAATAAATTCAGAACCACTTGGATCGCCTATGTTAAAAAAATGGTTGATTTGCTGAATACCGATGAACGCTTGTACTTCTCTCTATTTTTCTTCTGTCCTCTTTCATTTTTAATAAGTCTTTTGTTAGTCAGATGCGATAAAAAAATCTTTAGATCAAATCTCTTGAGGTAAAATCCAAAACTCCGGGGAAAAATACGAAAGACGAATTTGTTTAGCTTTTAAAAACATAACCACTTTGCCAAGAGCCTCCAGCTGGCAGGATAGGAAAGAAAGAAATAAATGTCTCTCCCGATTGCAAATTGGCAATTCTAAAATGGCACAGCAGCAGCTTTCCACCCTGCCTTTCACCCCACCTCTGCTAGGCAAAACAATAGCTTCCTCTTGCCATCTTTTCCATCCACCTTCTCCAAAATGCATCCCAAGTTACAAAACACAGTTGAAAATCACTGGTGGGAATTTCAGACAGAGCCTATGCTGTAGCTGCCACAGGCTCATGAATGGGGAGTGAAGAAAGTCCCTGGCATTCTCCAGACCAGCTGGTAGGGCCGTGGGAAGAAAGAGGCAGGCCTCTGGCTCCTAAGCCCTTCAGTGGGTCTGAAAAATACAAGTACTGATCTGGAGACTAATTGCTCTTGGTTTAACTTCATTATGCTGATCAATTAAGTTACTCAAGAGAAAAGCTGAGTGGCAGCTGTGGGCCTGAGGGAGTCTTCTGGGCCGAAGAAGACAACAACTTTAAATCCCATGGGATTGAGATAGTTGCAAGGGGGAAAGGGTGGGTTGGGATGTTTTCATGGGATTTAGGTGTCCTCAGTGTTGTTTGGAATGAAACAAAAATTTTAAAAGCTGTTTTGTAGACCTTCTAAAAACACAGTGAGGCTGATGAGGCAAGATGCAGGTAATGTAGCGTGCAAGTGCTCTTCGTAGCAGTGAAAGCAAGCACGTGGCTAAATTAAACATGCATGAGGATGATGCACCAGGCTGGGGGAGGCAGCAGGGCTGACACCTCCCTGCTGCAGGTGAGTTCAGGAGACTGTGGATCTTCAGGCTGAATGCTTTGCTCTTCTCTGGGGCTCATGTGCGTCTGCAACCTGGCAGAGCTTCAGCACTGGTTGAAGAGGACACAGCTAATCCCCTGCTTGTGCTAGGCTCCTGGAACAAGGGAGATTAACTGGGGCTGGGGGGAGGGGAATGGGGGGAGGGGTCTGACTTTCTCCCTGAGCCCTTGAGGCAGTGAGCTTGGTATTTCACAGACCAAACAGACCCAGTTCGTGTCCCAGGTGTCCCACCCATTTAAGCGGGCTTTACAAGAACTCGGAGTACAGAATATCATCCAGACCATGGGAAGATGCAAGCATGTCACTGCCTAGTTCCTGGGTAAAAGACATGATATAGTAGCAAAGCATCAAGATACAGAAGGTCCCAGTCGTGCACAGCAGCAGAATTCTGGTGGGATATTTGGATACTGCTGAGTTTATTCCTGCTGTATTTTAGAGTTTGTGTTTGTTTTGCTTTCAAATCTGAACCTTGCTAATTCATAGATCACTAAAACAGGTTGCCCAGAGAGGCAGTGGAAGCCCCATCACTGGTAAGGCTTGATGGGGCTCTGAGCGACCTGATCTAGTGAAGATGTCCATGCTTACTGCAGGGGGTTGGAATAGATGACCTCTAAAGAACCCTTCCAAACTAATGCATTCTGTGATTCAATGGTACTAATCAGGGAGAAAACTGTGGAATGGCCTGCTGGAGCACAGTGCTGGAGCAGCCTGTTCACACGCCCAACAGGAAAGCAGAGCAGGGCAGTGATTGGCAGTGCTGAAATCCACCTGCCTACCCATGGTATCTGAAATTCTTCTTCCTCAGAGCACAGAAAGGACCACTGGGAGCAAACTGAGCTCCTCAAAAGTGAGAGAAACTTTTCTGATGGAAATATGAAAGTAGTAAGAAAGACAAAGTGTTGCATCGGCAAAAACTTCTTGCACTGACTAGAATTGCAACAGAAAGGAAAAATTAATCAAGGCTCCTAGCCTAAGTCTAATTTAGGAAACAATTAGGACACTCTAGTGTTAAACTACAGCAGAAGCTTGTGTTGTGGCTAAACATCCAAATATAATGAAGGAATAGAGTAATCACAGAATCAAGGAATCACAGAATCATGGAATCACAGAATGGTAGGGGTTGGAATGGACCTCTGGAGATCATCTAGTCCAACCCCCCTGGTAAAGCAGGATCACCTAGAGCAGGTTGCACAGGATTATGTCCAGGTAGGTTTTGAATCTCCCTAGAGAGCAAGACTCCCACAACCTCTCTGGGCAGCCTGTGCCAGTGCTCTGTCACCCTCAGAGTGAATGAGTTTTTCCTTGTGTTCAGATGGAAGTTCCTGTGTTCCTGTTTGTGCCCTTTGAACCTTGTCCTGTCCTGTCATCATTGAGAAGAGTCTAGCCCGATCCTCTATACACCTGCCTTTAGATATTTACAAATGATAATATCCCCTCTGTCTCCTCTTCTCCAGGCTAAAGAGCCCCAACTCTCTCTTTCCTTGTATGAAAGATGTTCTGGTCCTCTGTAGCTCTCCACTGGGCTCTCTCCAGTAGTTCCCTATCTTTCTTGAACTGGAGAGCCCAGAACTGGACACAGTACTCCAGATGTGGCCTCACCAAGGCAGAGTAGAAGGGGAGGATAACCTCCCTCAAGCTGCTGGCCTTAATGCACCCTAGGACACTATTGGCCTTCT
Organism: Hypotaenidia okinawae; assembly: GCA_027925045.1. Classification (NCBI taxonomy): domain Eukaryota; kingdom Metazoa; phylum Chordata; class Aves; order Gruiformes; family Rallidae; genus Hypotaenidia; species Hypotaenidia okinawae. The sequence goes on from BSDF01000001.1 coordinate 141,148,467, forward strand.
TAGCCATGAGGGCACACTGCTGGTTCATGGAGAGCTTGGTGTCCACCAGGACTCCCAGGTCCTTCTCTGCAGAGCTGCTTCCCAGAAGGTCAACCCCTGACCTCTACCGGTGCCTGGGGTTATTCCTCCCTAGGTACAGGACCCTACACTTGCCCTTGTTGAATTTCATTTAATTACCTACTCTGTCTGGATCTTGCTGAAGGGCATTATAGCCTTCTGGTATGCCAACCACTCCTCCCAATCTAGTACCATCAGCAAATTTGCTCCTACTAAATCACTTATGGCTGCTTTGTGTGTCCCTCACTTTCGAAGAGAACTTGATCTCTGGCGAGCTAAAAGGCTGCTCTCTCTGAAAGATGGCTGAGCCCTTCTCTGTCTGCTGTGATTTCTCATTTCTCATACCTGCACACAAACTGTGCAAATTAAGTGGCATGTATCTGGATTAGCCTGTGCATGTCCTCAGCAGCATGGGCAGCTCTTATTGATGGGAGAAGAGTTGGATACAAATGGAATCTGTTAAGAACAATTGAGTTTAGCAGCTCATAAGTTCACATCCTGGTTCTGAGTGCTATAAATATATATCCACACAGCATGGGTTTTGACACATTTGTCTTGATCGCTTTGCAGGTGTTTCAGGGCCAGCAGCTCCTCAGCAGCCATATCTGATGCTGTGCAGGCTTGGTGGTCCTTCTACCAAGAACTGGGGAAACATCCCACTGTTAAACTCCTTCAGCTTTTGTACAGATTTCAGTCAAGCAGTTCAGGATTTTTTTTTTTTGGATAATTTTATGTAAAAATACTTCATTCCCTCCCACCCTTCCTGATATGTGGCAGATGATGTTCTTGATATTGCATTCTCAGAAATGACTGATGAGCTGCTGATAGCAGTGAGCAAGTTGTGCTGCCAGCTGGGACTCTGGGGCGCTCAGGCTGGCAGGGAGTCCCCTGTGTCCCTGCTCACCTTCAGCAGGTTTGTGGGCAAGGATGAGTGATGTGCTCCTGTTTGTCAGCACAGGCCACATGAGTTGTGACAAGAGGACATTTTTTTGGAGATAACCTTTCCCTTTTTAACTTGCTGTGAGTGGATGCAGGACAAGAAAAGATGTCTGTAGTCATGAAGGTAGAGACTAGCGACCCAAAAATTGTCCTTGGGAGCGGACATAAGAGTTTGGGTCATTCCTAACACTGGGCAAATTAGATGGCATTTAGGAGATGGAAAAAATGATGGAGCAGGTTTTTTCACATAAAGGCTCCACTTCTGTATCTGACTTCTACATGAACCCAGGAAGACTAGGAGATGATCTCACTGTATCCAGGTTACCTTTCCAGCGTGGGAAGTGTAGCACAGAGTACAGACACTCTGTTCTCCTACAGTGTCCCATTATTGCTGCAAGGCCAGAGATGAAGCTCTGAAACAGAAATGCTTCAAAGAAAGAAGATGCTATGTTCAGATGCGAGGTGTTCAAACCAATCCAAATTTGAGAGGGGCTTTGGTGTCAGCGCAGGCACAGCCTTAAAAGAGATGGAAGCCAGAGGATACAACTGAAAAAAAGAGTAGAATGAAGGGATTAAACTTTAAAACATCCAGAAAAGAAGAAATATTAGTCCCACTCACCCAACTTGCTTCTAAATTTTAGGGTCTCAGTGCAGCCATCCTCTGAATTTCAGTTACTCCATCACAGTGCAGTCCTTGGAGTTCCCTAGTGAGCTCTGCTTAGGTGTAATAGGTAGACAAAAGCTCACCAAGGACAAGATTGCAATAGGAAAGCGGGAAGGTAGAACAGAAAAGATACAACCAGAAATAAAATATACTGGCTGAGGAACATAACAAGAGATAAGACAGAGCAATTTCTAACAGAGTGGGATAATGAAATATGAATGATGAAAGATTTGATTATGATACAAAGATGGGAGGAGTGGCTGACACGCAGGAACACTGCGCTGCCATCCAGCGAGACCTGGACAGGCTGGAGAGCTGGGCAGGGAGAAACCAGATGAGGTTCAACAAAAGCAAGTGTAAAGTCTTGCACCTGGGAAGGAACAACCGTTTCTATCAGTACAGGCTGGGGGATGACCTGCTGGAGAAGAGCTCAGTGGAGAAGGACCTGGGGGTCCTGGTTGATGACAGGTTGGCCATGAGCCAGCAGTGTGCCCTGGGGGCTAAGAGAGCCAATGGGATCCTGGGGTGCATCCGGAGGAGTGTGGCCAGCAGGTCAAAGGAGGTGATCCTCCCCCTCTACTCTGCCCTGGTCAGGCCCCACCTGGAGTATTGTGTCTGGTTCTGGGCTCCCTGGTATAAAAGGGACAGGGATCTCCTGGAGAGAGTCCAGAGAAGGGCTACAAAGATGATTAAGGGCCTGGAGCATCTCCCCTATGAGGAAAGGCTGAATAAGCTGGGACTGTTCAGTCTAGAGAAGAGAAGACTAAAGGGGGACCTAATTAATGCTTATAATTATCTTAAGCATGGGATGCAGGAGGAATCAGCCAGCCCCTTTTCAGTGGTTTGTGGAGACAGGACAAGGGGCAATGGCTGCAAGTTGGAGCACAGGAAGTTCCACACCAACATGTGGAAGAACTTTTTCCCAGTGAGGGTGACAGAGCCCTGGGACAGGCTGCCCAGGGAGGTGGTGGAGTCTCCTTCTCTGGAGATATTCAAGACCCGCCTGGACACCTATCTGTGCAATATGAGCTAGGGAGCTGCTTTGGCAGGAGGGTTGGACCCGATGATCTCTCGAGGTCCCTTCCAACCCCTACAATTCTGTGATTCTATGAAGGAGAAGGGGAACCTTCAGGGAGAAGAATGACCATGGAGAAAGCAGCTGCAGAAGAAAACAAAATATAATCCTAGCTAAGCATCTTGAAGGAAATGTAGTAAACAAGCAGAAACCTTTGTTTTGAAAGGCTACTTTAGATGTCACTGCCTAGAGAGCAACACCTTTTGCTTATTACTCTTTTAAGGCAAGAGAGTGAAAGGCTCTGATTATTCCTGACCTCCTGTTTGTCTTGGAAGTAAATTCCTCACATCATCTGTTTGCTTGCTGCATTTGTAAAGGACTTCCCTGATCTTCTTAGTATAATCTTTGAAATAGAGAACTGAAGCAAACATATTTTCTCTGGATCTGTGCCTCTGAGACTGAGAGGAAAAAAAAAGAAGTTTTGATCACTAACAGTCATTTAATTAAACATGGTGAAAACTACAATCTGCAGCTCAGTGCTGTGTCATTTGGCATTTTTTCTCATTTCAGTTTTAGTTCAAAACTGTAATCCTCAGGTGTCCTCTTCCAACTTGCCTGCCACATTACTCTTCCAAAATAGCCCATCGGTTCTTCAGCCACTTTGAGTTATGTCTTTGCCCATACTCTGCTATGAAGCAAGCTGAAGTGCTTTTTGTCTTCTCATTTGACCTAGGTTGAAATCCCTGAACCTGGGTAAGATTCCCTCTAGGAGTTAAATAGCAACTCTTTTGGTTGCTACCTCTATAACCAGGGCATAGAAGTGGCACACAATTCACTTTAAAGAGCATCTATTTCTTTGTCACAGACTGAAAGCCTCGTAGGTCAGAAGCAGTTGTACAGCTTTTAGGTTGGATGAATCTCACTCTGGGTGTTCCTGCCAAGGAAGCATGCAGGCACTCTCAGAGCAGACCTAGCATATCTGGATTGGACCAAGAATCATGTGACCATCTGAGAGGGACTAGGATGCCTGGAGAGGCTTGGAGCTTCTTTACCTGGACTGGTCAAAGCCTGAACCACCTTACCTTGATTACTGCGCTTTGAGCAGAGGGTTGGGTCAGATGACCTGCAGAGATCTCTTCCAGTCTGCAGTGCCCTCTGAACTGCATCCACCACATTAAATAAATCTAGCAGTATGCCTGTCTTAGCCTTTTGAAGTGAAAGGTAACAGCATTTAACCTTCTGGACAGTCTTCTGGTCAGCATACCTGGAATAGAGACAACTCAATGAAGAGCTGGATAAGGTACCTGGGAGTTGAGAGCCTGAATTACTGTTCTCCATCCAAAACCAGAGATCTACCTCATTGCTTTCTGTTAATTGTCTCCTTGTGGAAGATGCTCCAGCACCAGTGGCACCAGTCCTGCTCTTTTTTTCCATGTGTGACCTTTCTGTGTCATTGCTGTATGGTGCATAGTGTGTCTGACCATAAGCATGTTCACATTTGAATCTTCCACTGCAGCACAGAAGAATTTTAAGAAAAAGGAAAATAAATTAATAATACACCATCTTATAAATTTTATGAGCAGAATCAGATCCTTCCTCTTCAGCAACAAGGGCAAACCACAGATTTCTTCAGAAAGAATCTCGGATGATTACAGGGTTGTTGGAAATAGAACCACAGAGACTAATTATGAATTCTCTCTTGATCTTCTCTCTGCTTTCTCAGATAGTTGGCCAGCATCATGGAAAGATTGAAGATCAGTAAGCAAGGAAGGGAAAGATTTAAGGCTAGAGTCTGACCTGTCTTATCAATTTATAAAATGGTGCGTCCTGCCATGGGAGCAGGTGGAGCTATGCCAGTGCAGAAGCTTTTACTGGGATATTATTTTCTCTTTATGCAGTATGTACAACCCACAGAACATGCATCCCAAAAAACCCACCAAAAAAATTACTATTTCTTTAATAGTGAATGTCTAAGAGCGCCATACATGGGCTTCTGCACTTCTTTTTGTCCTCCTCACTGACATGGGAAGTGTTTGTATAAATAACCGTTATAAAGGTACGCAACTATCTTCCTTATAGACATGTTGATTTTGCAGGAAGATATCTATGGCATGTTCCAGGCCATATGCTAACCATTCTGTACCTAAAGAACAACAGATTCTTCTCACTGTCCAGCAGGTCTGATGCTCAAAAAAGAGGTTTTTATTCTATTGCAGCCATGTGTGACAGGTAGGACTTGCTATTCTGAAGCTCTTTAAAAAGGCATATTGCTATATTGCTTCTCATTTATAAATTCATAGCACAGACATAAGGGATGAGACTGGATAAAATATGTGCCTACAATGGGACCATTCTTGCATAGCAACAATAGGCTTGTGAAAGAGCTGAGCTGCCTTTAAGGTCCAATCTCATGCAAAAAGCAGCCTTCAGTCTTTGAGAAACTGTGGTCTGTTCGGGGTTTCTTTTCTAAACCTGTTTCTCCTTTTATGCATGTTCACAAACATGCTGTTTTTCCCTCAGAAATAAAAAGCATGGAGAGCACGGAGCGTTCTTTCATTGTTGGAACAAAGGCTGAACACCTATCTCTGTGTGGATGCCGAACAACAAGGACAGCCGTGTCTGTATTCCAGTCATGTTTCCTTATTGTCTGTGCCTTCCTGCCCATCGCCAGAGCACGGGAAACTGCTTAGGGGGATGTAATTCTGTTTAAAAGTCTGTCACTGTGAATTACTGAGGGGAAAAGGCAAATCACAGGGTAGCATAGCAGTACTTTGGTGCCAAAAAAATCCCAGACCTTTGTAGTGTCAGGAAATAATTTGCAGTGAATATCCAAGTTCGTCTATATCATTTTCTTGAGGCTAGAAACATGCTAATGTCTTCTATATAGAGAAACACAGGCTGCATGGTAAAGGCACATTTGGAAAGAGAAGCCCGCACTTCCGATTTCTACCACTGCCAAACTTTCATCCTTAGAGCTCCCGTGTAAACAACTGCCTCTCGCTTGGCATGATCAAGTCTACCTATTTTTGCACTATTCCCTCCGGTGATACAGTGGCTGCATTTGCAGTTTGCTCATATCAACTTCTTCCCTTCACACCACCATTCTCCCCACCCCACCCCTGCCCCAATCCTGGTTTAAAAATTGCATAACTATGTTGTCTTCAAGAAACAGGACATTTATAATATAAAAGCAGATGAGCCTGGGGTACTTTGGGATATGGTAGGTCACATGTAAAATAACTCACACGTAAAATTATTCAGCAAAAAAAGTGGTAACCCAAAGTGAGTCCCTGGTGCAGCCACTCTCTAGTGCAGTTAAGCAGCTGTGAAGAATTTCTTACCAGTCCTTTTAGAATTGCCATCGATCCTCAAAATGAGACTATTCCTGCTTGTGTTTTCAGAAGTTTTATTCAGGAATGCTGTCCCCTAGGAAAAGATCAGCAGAAAGCTGGCGCATCCACAAATTGTGTGCTGTTCCTCCGAGCAGGGCAGTGGCTGGAAGGAGGTCAGGAATACAAAGTAAGAAATATACCTTAGGCTGGCTCTCTGCACAGCAGCAGATGTCATGTCTATACAAGCCTTAGAAAGGGAAAAAACGCCCAAACAATAAACCCCCTCTTTTGTTAACTGAATGATGGTTAGAACTGAAAGTTAATTCAAACCAGTGGAGAGGTTGCCCAGAAAATGCCGATGCTGATGGTCTACTCAGACAGGCAGACTTGGCTAAGACCCACAGATTCCTCGTGGACATTAGCTTCCCTAAAACTTTTTTTTTTAAATAAGCTGCCAACTCACTAAAGAGAAATTTCTTTTTCTTAGATAAGATTAGTAATGGTGGCTGAACTATCACCTGTTTACAAGAGTCACAGTATCACGAGCGGAATCTTGCAGTTCAAGTAAATTGTTGCTACAACATGTAAATTAATTTTTAGAAATGGAAAGGATGGGCACAATAATTGACTTTTTTTTTTTTTTTTTTGAAGAGCAACTGTTTCATTTGAAGGAAGTTCTTGGTCTCCATCTAATAAAAGTGACTGCTGCCTTTGAATATTCTACATAACCTAAACTGGGTTAATGTTAAATGATCAAATTTGCCAGTGAAAGGGGTGCCCTTGAATTGTCTGCTGGGACTCTCTCTAAAGACTTGTGTTTTGCCCTTCTTACGTCCTTTCTGTCCATTCTGAAAAAAAAATGCTATCATTTTACTGTCAAAATTACAAATTAAACAGCTTTGCTACGGTGCACACAGGGCTTGGCTGAATAGGAGTCTGATTAGTTGGCTGAGTCTGGGCTCACCACCACAGCACAAAGAAAAGAAAATAGTTTTTAAAATCTGCTTCTTACACCATTTGAAAAGAAAAAAAACCCAATAATGATGGTATTCCCAAAAATTGTAAAAAATTCTATTAAGTTTTTCACTCCTTTTTTATTTCCCCTATACTTATTATTGACATACTTATTATTGACTTATATTTTTGGTCTGCACAATCTTAGTTCAAGTATAAATAAAGCAAGCAGGGTTTTGGTGTGGTAGGGTCTTTTTTATTTTTAAGTACCCTTCCTAAGCTTTTTCATGTTTCTGTCTTTGAATTATGCTCTCTTGAAGGGAGTAAAGTAGAAAGAGAGAAAAACTGAAAGGAAAATATATCTTAAATTTGAGTTTTTACAAGAAACGGCATTAAAATACCCCCAAACCTGTTTAAAATAACCCACTTTTGCAAATGCACTGATAGTTGTGAACAGTTCTTTCATGAGCCTTCTACAGTAACAAGACCTGAAACAACCTGGAAATTGTGGGTTTTTTACTCTCCTTCAGGTCTTTACAGAAATCATTTGTCTTAACTCCATAGTTGACTTTCCTTTGTCATTTCAGTTTTCTATTTTATTTCAGCTTTTATATGGTTTTCAGTGAAATCAATATTATTCACAACAGCTAAACATCTACTGCAATTCTTTGAGGGGCATTTTTAATAGTGTTTTATGTTTTAACATGTTTTTAGCAATATCCAAAATGCTTTTGCAGGGCTGGTTGAAGCTAAGCTTTATAAATAACTTTACGGTCATGTTGCATAGAATTGAAAAACATTAGGCACAAGAAAGGCTGAAAGAGAAAATTATTTTGATTTGTGTCTTGAAAAATAATTTCAGGCCTCTGGAAGCAGAAATTATTCTGTGTCTCAGGAAAAGGCTGCAGCATTTGGAGAAAAGCACAAGCTTGCAGTGTAACTATAAAGGACTGAGCTTGTGCTGTTTTCCCCATTTCTTACCATCAAAACCTTTAAACCAAATGAATTTAGCATTGTGCCATTTCATCTTGGTAAAAATCTATGTCAAGAGGAAGAGAACAAAGTCACTTGGTCCCATACTGTATAAAGGTGTTGCTATGGACTTTCACATGATGGAGAATTCTTGGACTTACTGACAAGGTGCTGCTGCACTCTCAGTGGCTGCAAACTGCAGCAGCACTGGCTAAGAGGGTCAATTAAATTCTGGGACCTAGTCTGTGCAACACAGATGTGTTTGTGCCCTACAGGGTGCTCAGCGGTTGTATCGTGCAGTAAGGAGAGTGGCTGTGCCACCCACCCGTCTGTGCAAGGCAAAGCAGCGATTGTGGTTTTGCTACTGGACATTCCTTTTCAGGCTGGCATGGTGGTCTCAGCAAAGTATTCAGTAAAATCTGAGTGCTCAGTATATTCTGAATTACTGAGCAAACTCCCAGAGAGTGGTGGTGAAAAGAGTTTCATTTGACAGCTGGTCACAAGAGGTGTCCCTCAAGGCCCAGTCTTGGGCCCAACCTTTTTTAACATATTTATCGATGACCTGGATGAGGGGATTGAGAGTGCACTCAATAAATTTGCAGATTACACCAAACTGGGTGGGACTGTCCATCTACTCAAGGGTAGGAAGGCTCTGCAGAGGGATCTGGACAGGCTGGATTGATGAGTTGTGGCCAAACAGTATGAGGTTTAATAAAGCCAAGTGCTGGGTCCTATGCTTTTGTCACAACTCCGTGCAGTGCTACAGGTTTGAGGAAGAGTAGCTGGGAAGCTGCCATGAGGAAAAGGACCTGGGGCAGTTGGTGGACAGCCAGCTGAACATGAGCCAGCAGTGTGGCCAAGGCGGCCAACAGCATCCTGGCTTGTATGAGAAACAGCATGGCCAGCAGGAGTAGGGAAGTGTACCCAGCACTGATGGATGAGGCTGCACCTTGAGTGCTGTGTTCAGTTTTGGGCCCCTCACAACAAAAAGGACATTAAGGTGCTGGAAATGGTTTAGAGAAGGGCAACAAAGCTGGTGAAGGGTCCAGAGCACAAGTCTTATGAGGCACGGCTGATGGGACTGGGGTCGTTTAGCCTGGAGAAAAGGAAGCCGAGGGGAGACCTTGCCATTTTCCACAATGGAAGGAGGTTGTACTGAGGTGGGTGTTGGTCTCTTCTCGAAGGAAATTAGCGGTAGGATGAGAGGAAATGGTCTCAAGTTGTGTTAAAGGAGGTTTAGATTAGATATTAGAAAAAAAAATTTCCATGAAAGAGGGGACAGGCATTGGAATAGGCTGTCTGGGGAGGTGGTGGAGCCATCATCCCTGGTGGTATTTAAAATATATGTAGACATGGCACTCCAGGACATGGTTTAGTTGACGTGGTGGTATTGGACAGACAGTTGGACTTGATGACCTTAGCGGTATTTTCTGACCTTTAAGATTCTATGGTCCTATGATTCTATAAGTAAGGGTGGAACTGTGCAGCATTCTTCTGCTGGGGAAGGTGATGTGGTGCACTCTTTGTGAACCACAAAAGCAAGATGAAATGCCTAACAGGAATGCTGTGGGGGAAGTGGTCAGTGAAGGGGGTAATGAAAACTCAAGGCAAGGAATATGCTACTGCTGCACCTTTCTCCTGTCTCTTTAGGCTGTACAAAGATGCTGTGTACAAAAGGACCTCCCCTGGGCCTCTGGGGCATCATCTGCCCCAGGGGCTGGGAACCCAGGGAACAGCACATCCTGGTCAAACACTGATACTGCGGTTACTGGTCACATAGAGCTTTTCACAGAATCAGCTGGATGTCAACGGTTCCCATTTCTGATCCCTGACCTCTCTCCCCAAACCCCTGTATTCAATGAAACTACTTGATGGGAGAGGTCAGCTGGTTGGCAGGGGAGCACCAACGTCCAAAAGAGAGGCCTGTCTCTTCCCTCTGCCCCAGGTTGCTTCAGTTACAATTTCCATTCTTAAGACCCTGTTGGAGGCTGTGACTTTATCATAGGAGGGCAGGGACATCTAGGTCAACTTCTTGGCCTGGCATGAATGGCATTTTTGCTTATTTCCACACAAGACACTGAAAGGCTGAAGCACCTTTTGTATTTGCACCATCCCTGTGGTCACATCGGGCTGATACTCAGCTGCCTGCAGGATCCTTGCTTGCTGTACAGTCAGCCTCCTCTTCTCTCCTTTACAGCTACGAAGCATGCCAGGACTCTGGAATTTTTACAAGGTTAAATACGTGAGCTGAGACAGTCTCTTAAACTATAGGCATTTTATATTTAGTCATCACGCTTCAATATGTTTAGCCACCCATACGCAGAGATTTTTTCATTACATTTTTAATGGGCTAATAACCCTTCTGAGTCTCTGCCCCACTTGTGCACATTTAGCCAACAAAAATGCCAACTGGAACTGTTTGGTCATTTTCAAATGCAAAGGCAGATGTCTGCTCTTGTAAGCAACATGGCCAGGAAGGTTGGGTTGTTTTTTTTTTTTTTTCAGAGAAAACAGTGAGTATCTATAACCATATTTTTTCACTGATGCAGGAGTATTTTTCTAAAATTAAGTTTGGCTGCCCACCTCTCATGAGCTCCCTTTCATAAGAGAGCAAAGAGATTCCTTATGAAAGGCATGAAGCCTGTGGAACTACAGAAGAAAGGTGCTGTGATTTCAGTTTTGCCTTTTCATTTGGTCTGCAGTGTGAATGTTTTTGTCCATTCTCCTGTCACCAAAGAAGCTTGTACAGCACGCTCTGCATGTGACTCGACTATTACTGTACTATTTAATTGGTGACTGATCAATAGCTGTAGCACATATTTATTCTTTCTCTCTAAAAGGACATTTAAGAATTGGAGCTCTTCAAGTCCAAGCTCAGCATCCCCAGTTTGTTTCCTCAGCACGGTGGCAGCACTCAAAGGCTCTGGGCTCTTGTGGGAGGTCATGTGGAATATGAGCCCCTTCCCCACAACAGTGAGAACAGGGACCATCATCCACAGAGTCTCAGGTCTGTCAGAACAGCCTGTAGGTCTTCCTCCAGACACAAGGGATTGGGCTTCCCTGTCCTGTGAGACCAGGTGCTGGGATGTGGAACTATATATCAACTTTTTTAATGGGTAGAAAATGGCAGGACAAGGGGGAATGGACTAAAGCTAAAGGAAGGAAGGTTCAGATTAGATATTAGGGGGAAGTTTTTTACAGAGAGAGTAGTGAGGTGCTGGAACAGGCTGCCCAGAGAGGTGGTGGATGCCCCGTCCCTGGAGGTGTTCAAGGCCAGGTTGGATGGGGCCCTGGGCAACCTTGTGTAGATCCAGCCTGGAGGTTGGTGTCCCTGCCTGTGGCAGGGGTTTGGAGCTCTATGATCCTTGGGGTCCCTTCCAACCCATGACATTCTGTGATTCTGTGATTCGGTGGTGTGGGCCTGTTCCCACCCACCCAATCTTCCTTCTCCTCTCCATCAGCCTTTTCTTGTTTTCCATCAGCTTTTGATTGTCCCAGTGAAGGGGTGGAGGGCAAATCTTATGAGGGTTGTTTAGTCTGGAGGAGTCAGAGGGGAGACCTTATCACTGCCTATTATTATCTGAAAGGAGGTTGTAGAGAGGTGGGCAATGGTTTCTTCTGCCAAGTGACAGGAGATAGGACAAGGGGAAATGACACAAAGCTGTGCCAGGGCAGGGTCAGATTAGATGTTAGGAAAAAGTTCTTTACTAAAAGAGCTGTTGGGGCCTGGAACAGGCTGCCCAGGGAGGTGTTGAGTCACCATCCCTGGATGTGTTTAAAAGAGGAGTAGATGATGTACTTAAAGATATGGTTTACATAGCACAGGAACGATTGGACTTGATGATCTTAAAGGTCTTTTCTTTCATTGTGATTCTGTGAATTTCCCAGCTTCTCCCCTATTTCTGCAAGTCCCTGGCCCACAAACAAGGTTGACAGTGAGCATCTATGCACAGCATTAGTCAGACGACAACTAAGGTTTCATATTACATATATGTAATAGAACGTACACACAGATGTATATTTATTTGTCATGCTACTTTGACAGAGGCAAAATAACTTGAAGGGCCTGCAGGAACCTTTTTCTCTAGACAATATTCTTCCATCTTCCTTATTCCTCTCCCATCCATCGTATGCAAACATGAATATAAAATCTTTGGGATAAAGAGCACTTTGTTTTATTTGCCTATTGGCAACAGCAGTTTTCTGCATGAAGGATGAATAAGTAAATATTATTTTTTTTTAATTTGAGAGTGAGCAGTGGAGGGTTTTTTTCTTCCTTTTCTTCAGAATACAATCATATGAAAAAACCCTTCCTTTGCTTCCTGTAATGCTTCTGGATTAATTTCAATTTGTGGGAACCTCTAATAGAGGGTGTTTTTCTTTACCACTTGAAGAAAAAAGATTATTGTCATAAAGGGATGTCTCCTCTGCAATTAGAAAAACATATTTTAAAGAGTAAACATATATTTTTTAAAATCCTGTTGTGAGTGGAATTGAAGATAAGTTAATCATCTTGTATTCTGTCTTTCCTGCCTTGTTCTAAGAACTTCATCTCCCTCTAGATTAATAACAAGACAAGAGTTAGACATGAGATAATTTACCACATCATTTATTTACACATTTTAATGAAGGAAAGATCATAGAGGCATAACAGAGCTGAAGTTTGTTGTCAGTTGGGTTGGGAAACATATATAAATTCCAGGAACAACTTAGTCAGTGCCGACACTATTATAATTTTAAATGGAAATTATGCAGCTAACAAGTCGTATCATGTCTTCTCACTGCTGTTGAGCTGCAAAGCAAGAATCTTAGAGGGTATAACGGGAGATCTCACAAAAAAAATAGTTCTGAGAAATAAAATCTGATGTGTGATCCTTCTGCTTTAGTCTTAACTGCCCCACTACCCTAATGGAAAAAGAAAAAATAAATTTCAAAGCCATTTTAATATACCTCAAAGATTTCATTTTCTTATTTCACAATCAAATAGCATGGACCATAATCTTGAATGATATCAAGTCAGCACCAATTCATTGGAAACATCATCATTCAAATACTTGATTACACACTTGGCAGCACCAGGATCAATTTGGAATAGAGTCACGCAGCCCCAGAGCTGCCTTTGCGATGTTTATCTATAAGGATGGGATCTTTTTTTAAAATGCTTAGATATACTTATTCTACAGAACCAAACATGGGAAAAGATGCAAGACCAAGATGAGTAGATGAGATGAGATGCAGATCTGGGAAATGTTTTGCACAGTCCAGTCTTGAAGGGGTAGAACAAGGAAATGCGGATATCCTGCTGCCCCCTGCTTTCAACATTACTTTTCTGCTTCACAATAAACAGCCACAAAATAAAAGAATCTGTTGGTGGAGAGTAAGAGAGTGCTCAAACTAGTAAACTGGAAGCCATCACTTACTTGTGTGACTGGAGAAGCCTTGGATCCTTCTCTGCAGGTTGAAGCAGCCCAGAAAAGCATACAGCCTTCTGATACAGATTGTCTCCTTGGAGGAGGTCAGTATGGGCTGGAAACTGCTCAGGATGGGGTGGGAACTGCTCCAAGGTATTTTGTAAGACCAAGACCGCTGTGTTACAACACATAACAGGTGAGGCATGACTCATCCTCTCTCCCTTTGCATCAGGAAGCATATCTGTAGCTGCACTGGATGAAGACCCATGGTGGGGACAAGTTTTGAGAACAGGTATGGGACCAATCCTTCCAGGATTATGGGGTGGAGTAACCCACATTTTCTGTATTGCAATTAAGTTACGACATAAATGTGGTGTTGAGATGCCTGGTTCCATCAAAACCAGGTCATTTCTGGATGTATAACAAGGCATACCATAAAACACACAATGTGCCTCCAGGGTTACCTGGTGTCTCCCAAGACTAGAAGTCTGGATGACAATATACATCTCCCTGTATTCAGGGGAGCATGGTGGAACCAAACAAGATGTCTCCACCTAAGTGTAGGCATACCCTTGTGTACCTGGGGAATGAAAAATCTACAGATAGGCAACATCTGAGAAAGCTTCAGAGTTCGTAGCAGGGTGGTTTGCTGCCTATGTTCTCCTGTGAATAGCATTTAAAACCCTGTGTTTGCAGAGGGCCATTTTTTTTTTCCCAGTCCCTGGTGCAAAGCAGCTCCCTCTTAAGCTTTTGCCTTCCCCTTTTGATTCTCCCAAGGACCTTCTTCTGTGTCAAGTTACTGCTTGTGGTAAGATAAGCTATAAATGAAACCTACATCCATTTTAGACTTGTAAGTCACATAGCAGATATTTCTAATGACTCTCTGTTTCTCCTACAAGAATGCAGAGATTAATTAATCTTCTTGGCCATTTCCTTAGTTAGAATTTCTATTTTCTTATTAGTAAAAACATCAAAATTTCAGATTTTTTGTTATTCAGGTGGGAAAGGGAGATAGGATGTGAAGACACATATTATGGTTTAATTATTTCAGTCCATATCATCAACCTAGAATAAATTAGCAGAAATTCTGAGATTTGCTCTTTCATTTTCTCAGTGGAAAAGTTCAAGTGTGAAAGGGACAAGTGTAGGTCTTCCTTGATCCTTGCGATTTATCAATTCATATTTTCCCTGAAGTCATCTCTCTGAATCTTCACAGCCTTGCCAAAAAATCCTTTCCATGACCTGAGTTTAGTTTCCCACATTCATCATCTTCATTTCATACCATCTTCTCCTTGTTAAACCTCCTGAAAAGTCTCATTATTCCCTTGTCCCATTTATCACATCACAATTAGACTTAGGAGCCCAAATCATAAGTGGTTTTAAATCTTTGTTATCCATCGTATCAAACATTTTTTTTTTTAAATTGAGATCACTCTACTCAAGACTACATGTTGGGAAATGCGCCACATGCTTTTACTTCCATGTTTCTCCCTATGCGTGGCAGAAGACAGCAAAGTGACATCACTGTCCATATGCAAGTTTCCCCTCGAAACTTGTCTCAACTGCAGTGCCAAAAGTCTGACAGTCAGACAGCTGTCATGTTGTAACTGCTGCTTTTCATTACCTACCAGACTGCCTCTTATGTGTTTTCTCCATCTGTTGCTCGTAACTATCTTTGGTCCTCTTGTTATTGATCATGGGACAAACACAGTCTATTTACACATAAAATTCACAGCAGAACTCTGGTTCCTACATGAGTGCCTAGCAGCATCTTATCCTGGTAGAAATATCTGAAGTGACTTCAAAGCAATCTGCAATGGGATAACACGCAGCCCTGAAAACAGGTACGTTGCTCTTTACAAAGGAATATGTAAAGTGATGTACTTATGATCCTCTTTTATGAATATCTGATAAGCTGATTGCCATGTTGCCTAGAAGCTCTCCATTGAAGTACATGACATTCAACCCTCTACTAAGGCATTGCTCTTCCTCTAAAGTACTGGTATTAATAAGTCAAATATCATCTGAAAGAAAGAAAATGCTATATACTACTCAACCCTGCATATTCCAATGTTTTTCTTATTTCAGTTTCTTTTTGGACTCATTTTTGTGCTCTACATGTAAGCAACCCACATTTCATTGGAGGAGTACTATTTGACAAAGTCGCACCTTACTGGTGCTTAAGCCAAAGCAGTAGATCATGATTAATACCGAATGAAAAGCTGCAGTTCTATGGCTACATTCATAGGCAGTGTACAGGCTTTATTATGGGGTTTAGCAGATTATTAAGATGGGACAGTTTTAAGGTCTGACAGATGAGTGAAGCAGATGGAATTACACCCTGAAAGCACAGCGATAGCCAGGGGCCCTCGCAAAGGTAGCTATTACAAATGTACACAGATATGAAAAGCAGCTACTGTTAATGGTCAGGAGTGAGGCCAAAGAATCAATAAGTATTTATTAGTTCAGTTATTGTAAGTAAAGTGTTAGATCATGCAGGACAAATCTAATGAACAAGAGAAAATACGTTCATCTGCTTTTCATAGAAATTAATCAAATTTGGGTAAAGAAATAATGGTAGTAGGAGCTGATGAGCAGAATAATCCCACCATTCGGAGGCAGCATTCTGAGCAGGAGCAGAAGCAAAAGTTCCTTAACAGCAAAGAAAAGTTACCATGCATCTTAAGCTTCCTAAAATTCAGGTGCTGTTCCCCATAGCCTTCTCTAAGGCTGGCACCTCCCCCACATGGCCTCCAGTTCTGTCATCACAACAGCTCGTATCAGGGAGTCAGCTACAGTTCTGCCATTGTAGTCATCTGGAAGACAACACTTCACTACCTTTCTGGTTTAGTTCAACTTTTCTAACAGAACAACAAATGTGGGTGAGAAACCTCTGGGCAAAGAGGCTTTTCAGCCCCTTGACACTGCACTTCACTGCCTTTATACACTGGCCCTGCATTTCACTGCCTTTATACATGCCTTCCCCTGCTTCCTCCCATGCCCTGACCCCATCCCAGCCTGCGGTCAAGGTTTCTTTGAGTAGGAAGGACTCGCAGCTCCGTTGGATGGATTATCAGTGCCTGGAACTGGTGTCGAGGCAGAGGTTTAATTGGTGATGAGCAGTGCACTCCTTTAGCTGTCTCTAGAAGCACTTCTGATAGGTTTGGCAATTAGAGCTGGGCGATAAAATTTTGATGATGAGCAAAGGAAACGCTGACTTGTTCAAGCTTCTAATGGGAACATATGGTTGCAATTAAGCACTTTCCAAAAGATTCCTTAGAGCAGGATGGACTTGTGGTAACAGGCTGAAAAATGGTTAGGGTAGTTACTTGAGGTAAGGAAACTGGGGTCCAAGGCCCCCCACAGCTTTATGTATGGGGCGCAACCTGAAGCTTCTGCCTGTCAGGCAAGTACCAGGTCTGATCTGGTGGCTGAAGATTTCTGCTGTTGCACAACCTGGAGGAAAGTGAGGCTCTCTCCACCTTCAAAACCTGAAAAAGTCTCAAACTGAATCTGTGTCAGCTGACGGCACTTTATGTAGGACAGCAGAATCTCTCTCTGTCCAAATCTCCCCACACTTCAAAGGCTGCTGTAATTTGTGATTTCTCCTGATGTCTTTCCAGGGCACAAACTGTTCTTTAGAGCTATGTCTTTCTGTGGCTTTTTGTCAATGTTCTTGATGCTGTTAGGAGCTGTTTTGTCTTTGCCCTTCCCTAATTTCTCACAAGACTGTTTTAATCATGGCTTCCACCTCTCTACCTAATACAATGTGCAGAGTAGCTTGTATTTCAGCAGCTCGAAAATATTCTTCACTGAGTAGTCAGTGCATAATCACTCCTAGGATTCCCTTCCTCATTACTTATGCCCAATAATCCCCACCAAACCAAAAGGCAGAGGATTATATGGAATAGTTAACTCCTAAGCAGATTCTTCTCCACTGGAGGGTCAGTCACAGTATTCATATTTGCTGCAAACATTCACAGTAAAGGGTGAAGAAGCAATAGCAAGCAGTGGGCAGAGAGGATTAGGAAATGCTGACAGCAAACAGGCAAAATATCCAACTCCAAAATGAGCATTGCTTCACCATCAATGAATAGAAATTAATGTGTGACACACCTGTGGCCCCTTGCCCACTTCACTTGTTACTTTGATCCCTAATTTATGTGAAAAATCAATTGTGCTGATCTTAGCCATCATCACCAAGGGGAAACAGAGCCCAACACGTAGCAGAATTGCAACTTCAGGAAGTTGTGTGCAGCTGCATTTTCTGCAGGGTAGTATCAGTACCTGTCTCTGAAAGGTGTTACCTTTATTCCAAGGTGTCCACCACTGGTGTAGCCAGAACAGATGACATTACCATAAAAAGAAACACGAGCTAATTCTGCAAACTCTAGAAAACATTTAAAGAGGGTACAAAAAGCATGAATGCTGACAGATGTCTCAGCGTGTCGCTTACACACATCACATCACTGCACACTCCTGCTGCCTGTTGAACAAGGGCTTTTGAGGTCACAGAGAAACACAGTCCTACTCTGTAACTGTATTTTACTTGGCCCAGTATCAGTGTTTTCAAAGTCCCATGCTATCACAGTTCTTTGATCTGCAATACCACGTTGAAGTATATATTCTATAGCTATGCCTTGAGCTATTGTGTCTAATAGGCTTTCTGGTGGCTTTTCAAAAACATTCAACATTTGTAAGGTTTAAGAACATTCACAGGCAAGAAAGCCAGTATGTACATCCATCCCCTGCTAGGCTCAGCATGGGAGCATGAGACAACTTCAAAGCTTCCAAAAGCAAAATTCAAAAGGCTCAAGAAAGCTTTTGCCTGAAAACAGATTTCTGATCAAGCACTTTCCTTGCATCTTCTGAAGCAGGACGATATCCACAAGAGAGCAAAATCAGCACAATAACCCTCGACCACG
Source organism: Hypotaenidia okinawae (assembly GCA_027925045.1). Classification (NCBI taxonomy): domain Eukaryota; kingdom Metazoa; phylum Chordata; class Aves; order Gruiformes; family Rallidae; genus Hypotaenidia; species Hypotaenidia okinawae. The sequence continues at coordinate 141,166,736 of BSDF01000001.1, forward strand.
TTTCTCTGGATTATTTTTTTCCCCTCTGACTTCATGTACATTAGTGCTTCTTTGTACTTAAAAGCTAAATCACATCCAAATATATTATGAATGCAAAACCCAGTTCCCACTTCTGAGTCATGCCATAGTTGGATGCTGTTGTTCCGGAGTGACTGAATTGCTCCTGCTCAGTTGGGACCTGGACCAAGCCCAGATAGAATAAGGGCTCTGGGAGATATCAATGTTTTTATGGGAGCCACAGCTCCCATTTCTTGTATGGGAATAGGCTTGAATGCATACCATCAAGCAAGGGAAAATTAATTGTATTCTCTTTGTTTCAGAAACAAAAACAACCCTCAAACAATGGTGACAGCTTTGTCTTTCTCTTTTAGCTGAGCTACGAAAACCCAGTAACTGAGGTCCCTTACTGGCCACAGTGAAGTGAAGGAACTCGTAGATCTAAATGTAGGTAACACAACTTTTGACGTGAAATTGATGGACACAACACAAGAGGGGGCATCAAAGTTTGGTGATGAAAGTCAATATCAAAGAAGTTTCTAGCATAAAAAGGGACACATTCTAGCATTAAAAGTGTAACTTAATTAAGCTTCTTAACCATTAGGCAATCCTGGAAAGATTGTATGGCTTTTTTGAAGCTCACTCAAGGACACAGGTGGTATGGAGCTTGCCTGGATCCTACTGGAGTTACAACAATGTATTTCCAGAAATCAGCTGTTGAAAATCAAGTAGTACAAGGAAGATTAACATGCACCAATTACATTTCTGTAAAAAATACAATTTCTTGATTCCTTTCTAATTTCTTCTTGTATGGCAGGTGATACTTGGTCAAACAGATATTTTTGTGATTCTGAAGTTTTAGCCTTCATAACTGGACTTTGTACTACATTACAGAGTGTACAAACTGGGATAAAATACTCTGTAAATAGCAGGAACCGGGTTTTCAATGGAGCTCACACAAAACTCAGTTCTGAATGAGTTCATAATTTTAGTATTTTTGTGCTAGTCAATTCTGTATTCTTTGTGTTTTGCTAATTAAAGCAAAAAAATCAGGGAGATGCAAAGTCCTGATAAACAGTGTTTGGAAATTCATAGGTATGAAAATAATCTGCAGTCAAGAGGAACTCATCTGTAACTCGTGGTCAAGAATTTAAATTTACACTTGTGTATTTTCCTCAAACCATTTCCACTGAGTAATCAAGATCATTACAGCGATATTGATCTCTAACTTTAAAAATAAGCCCAAATCAACCCTGATTTCTCATTTCTTTCTTCCTAACTCATTTCTAATCTACTATTTTGCATTTTTCTAATGCTACTGAGGTTAAACATTTTACCTCAGCCTCATGACAAGGTATTTTCTTACAGAAGTGTTTATGAAAGGGGCTGATGTGTAGACACAAATGTACTTCTAGAAGTGTTTGTTGTGATGAGTTTTGAGTAGAGCAGAGGTATAAGTTTGATAGACTGGCTTTCTTTCTCTGTTTCTCTGCATTTTCCCCATGACACTGGGGAAGCCTTGCCTACAGGATACAGCAAGTTGGCTGCAGCCGGAACTGGTAGGTTTTCCAAATATTCCTTCTGCTGAAAGGCCCAAAACAATAACTTTTCTTTCTAAAGCAGAAAAGTCCTTTTTTCCAGGGTTGGGTTTTGTTTCCCCAAAGAAGAATTCAATACTTTAATCACTTCCATTTCAGAAACTGCAGCCTCCTTTTCCTCAACCATTCATGTCTGTATGTTCAAATGTCTGTATGTTCCCATGGTAGAGCTGATGCCCATTTCACTAATAAAGGTGGAAGGAAAGGTGTTGAGGAAATGCTGATTGATGCTATGTTTTTCTGTGATTAGAAATGATACAGTAAGACAATAACTTTCAAATACTTCTGTGAAGACGTATAAGGAAAAAAGAAAAAATAAAACTTTATTCATATACCCTCTAAAACTATGAAATTAAATCACAACAGATTTTACTCAGCTTTTAAAAATCCTTTGGGCATTTACTTCAGAATTAAAATGGAAAACAGTTATCTTAAACAGAAAACCTACTCCTGTTCTACCATGCACTGGAGCACAATAAAACAGACAAACAAACAAAACAGTGGAATGTTTCAAACCAGATTTTTTTTCTTTCTTCTTTTCTGTAAGGTAATACTAAACCACACTTTTTCCTTTCATCTTTATTCCAAGGTATCACTTAATCCTGGGACTAAGTGTTAATATGATGGGGTTGTGTTAATATGATACTCCTGGTTTGGGGTAGGGGGTGTCCCAAATATTTTTTGAATGAGTTGAGACTTCCAAAGTAATGAAATAAATGGGTAAATAATATCCAAAATAAAGGACTTATCAAATGTTTATTAATTGACTGGCTACTAATAAATAATATGTTGGTCCTGGTTTTATTCCCAGAATTTGTGTTGCTGTGCCTTGAAAGGAAAGCTAATATTTATTTTGCAGATTGTTTGGTTTAGAAAAAAAAAAACACCAAACAAGTATTGTTTATCCTCCAGAGCCCTGACAAATACTGCTTCCACTATGAAGAAAACACTGGCATTATATAGAGATTTTTCCTACTAGTCTGCTCTGAAAAACAAAACAACCAAGTGCACCCCCTGGTTTCGAGTGTTTTCCAAGTGTCCGCAGGATGTGTGATTGCACATCCTGTCCCACCAGGCTGGGTTTCACTGGTAGACCTTCCATGTCTTTTATACCTAGACTCCACAGACACAGCTAAGTCACAACTCTGATGCAAACCTTCCACAGTTTAGGGAGTACCACACAGATCCTTCCAGTGCCTACAAGTGCTTTCTCAATCCTTTCTGACCTGCTGCGACTCTCCCCGCTTCACTAATAAAAGTATTTTGCAAAGCCATGTGGTGAGGAAGACAGAGAGTTGCATGGGCCCTATCTAGGCTTTGACCCAGGCAGGGCAAAGCATTCTCTCCAGTCTCTCTTCCTGCAGTCAAACGCAACCTGTTGATGGATAGAGCAGAGATGCCCTGCTGCACTGCTCTCCCCTCTGCGGGCAGAGCCCAGGAGAGAAGTGCCATCAGCCAGTAGAAAATAAAAGCTGCCCAGGGAAACAACTGAGCGTCAGGTTCACTCAGCATCATCTGATAACCCTGTGGAACGGGTGATCAATATTCATCAGCATCACAGTTCTCTTGCTAGTGATAGTTAATGGGCTGATAATGCCATCCTCCTTGTAGCCAAATCCCATCAGGGACCAGACAGCTGGAGCTAAAGGAGAAAAGTTATCAGATCTGGCAGGAGACAGTTTAGGAGGCTAAAATTAACCTTGGACGGTTCACAGAAAGAACTAATTGTTTGTGACTGCTAGATTCCTGCCAGTGGCAAAGGTTTATTGCTGCACAGATCCTAACCTGATACTAGTTTTTCTGCAGCAGGAAAAAAAAACAGGCAATGAAACAGTGGTGAAAAAAAAAAAATAATTCAGGGTTCTTTTTAACCCCCACAAAACAAAATATGAATTGGTGTGCATATAATGAAAATTAAAGCTCTATGTATTTATGCCATAATGATTCAAGTTGCTTCAGGACTCCAGAACATATCGCGAACTCAGGAGCTTGACAGAGCTTTCATCAAGAAAAAAACTAAAAGCCTGTCAGAAAAGCCGAAGCCTGTTGAGTTACTCTTACTTTAGTAACCAGTGATATCTTTTCATCCCCTTACCCTGCCAGAGTACACAATCTGGAAGCTGGTTTTGGCTCAAAAGTCATCATCTGGAACACATGAAAATGGAGGCAAGTAAACAAGTAGCATCATCAAAGATGGTGGTAGACTTTACTTCAGGATCTGAGGATAAGCAAGATAGGGAAGATAAAATACTTGGCAATATGCTTGTGTTACAGATCTCCTGACTTCCAGTCATAGTGATGTTCAACAAATGTACTGCATAACAGAACTACAGACCAAACTCCAGTACGTGAAATTGAACCTGGAAACATGCACATACAGTCTGGGGGAAAAGAGGGAATGTGGAGCTGGAGAACAGGTTTGGTTCAGAGAAGAAGAAAAAAAAGATGGGACCACAAGTTAAGTTGGCAAGTGAGAAGAGGGCAGATTTAATCCAATAAAGAGAGAGGAATGGACAGCCAAGGTGTCCTTGGTAGTTGGTACAGCGAAAACTAGAAGTGGTACCTGGAAGAGGCTCTTATTGGGAAAAGGAAAATTAAAATCCCACAACAGAAGCTGAAGTAGAGAAAACAGGAACCAAGAAACAGGGTTGGAACTCAGAGGATCTTGAAAATGACAAGGAGGACCCTACTGATAGTTCTTGCACAGGAAAAGAACTTGCACTGGAGTGAGTCAAGGTTTTCTACACTAGGCTAGAATGATCAAACAACAGTTTAAGTTATCTTTCTGTAATTCATCCCATTCCCACGAGAGGGATGTAAGAAAGGAAACATAGCAAGAAAAATGAAAAAGCAAACCACAGGGATTGGTTATAATACGAAAGACTGGACTTTCAGTCACAGATATACCATCAGGTAAAAATAGTTTTACTTGAAGGATCAACACCATGCAGATGCCTGAGATGCTGAGGTGCGATGCAAATGACTTATAAGTGAGAAATGGAAGGGTGGAGAGGTGACATGATCTGGAGAAACGTCTAAATCACTGTCATGTTAAAACTTAGCTGAAGAGGCCTCAGCTAAATGAGGATTCAGTAGAAGTTTAGTTGTTGGAGGGTCTGTAGGAAAGAAGGTTAAAAAACATTATCCTGAGATAATTTGACAAAACAATGATAAACCCAGAGGTTTACATGTATATATGGATCACAGATCTCTGCAATGTGACTGTAGAGATTAATAAATACTGAAAGTTATGCCCTTAGTAAGACATTTTCATTTCTACATGTATATCACCTGAGACTGAGAAATGTGAGAACTGCCAAAATCCTTGCAAGCAGAAAAAATTCTTCACCCATAAGAAGCAAGGAGGATGAAAGAAATTAGTGTAATTTGTTTCCACCCAGACAAGCGGATAAGAATATTTTAAAGAAAGCAAGTAAACTGTTAAGTGCATTTTCTTGTCTTGTCCAAGGAGCTTGTCTGATACCTGTTTTCTTTCATGTTTCTCCCAGAAGATCTTTGTTTAGCTGGAAAAAGAATAACACGATGACAAAGTCACTTAGCAATGTAACTTTCAGTGTTAAGCTAAACCACTTCTCCTCAGACATGCAACAAGCCAAGTTTGCAAACAAGTGTCTAAGTTTGGATATGAATGGCAGAGGCTGGGTAGGGCAGGTTGACTTCTATTTCTTCTGTGTATCTCACATGTGAAGCACACCAAAAATAAGCAGATGTGCAAAACTTCAGGATACTAGTTCTTGAGATACATATGCATTTGGGACTGTTCCTCTGCCAGCACAAACATCTCATCTGAAAGGAACTTGATTGGAATAATTTCTTCCATGTTCCAGGCAGAACCAGCAAGATTACCCAGCAGAGAAAGGTAACCATGCATTTATATTCCATGGCATACCTCCAAGAACCAAGCATTTTGGCCTTTTCAAGCACTATTATTCCTTCTTTCCACAACAAACCACAGCCAAAGATCATACTAGAAGATGCTGAAGTAATAACAATAATTCCACGCCCAGAAAGAAATATTATATAATTATGATAGTACATGTATTAGATAATAATTAAGGAAACTTAAATAGCTATGTTATGGAACCACTTCAAGCTAAGTCTTAAACATTAGTGTGCAAAAAAAAAAAGATAACAAAAGTAAGATGTAGAGTTAATTAATGTATTGTTAAGTTGGAAGCAGAGAGTATAAATACTACACCACATTCAGGATATGGATAAGAAAAATCTCATTTATGGATAATAATAAGCACTAGGAGCTTTTTATCTTAACAGAAGACAGAGACCAAGCCATACAGAAATGCCTTCTCCAATGTTGGCATAGGAGTGAGACGCAGAGAATGAAAATGGTCCAAAATACGACAGCCAAACATTGAGAAGGCAGACAGAAAACGCGGCAGGAAGGCACAGAAATCAATCAAACTTGGATGAGAAACATGAATAGGTGCAAAAATAGAATTGATGCCCCCTACTAACCCCCCAAACAGATAGAACCAGTATTTCCTCCTGAAGGATTTACAATAAAATAACCACTACACCCAAAAAATAAACTGCTCAATAACAGCAAACTTCATTGGAAATATTTTTGTCTAAAATTGTCTAAATGAAATTACTTCAAATTCATAGGATTTGATAGATAAAAGTCTTTTAATCAGGTTGAAATGCTATGAGGAAAAAACAAACCAGCATGACAAATCTCAAAATTAAAAAACCTGAAACAATCAATCCCCACTACCTGTAAACTAAAAAGCAGTGTAATGAAGGAGGGAAAACATTGTAGTTCTGTCCATGAAAAACAACTGCCTCTTTGTTACAGTTTCTATTCTTGTGAACTCATAGAGAAACAAAGATATTAATTTTTCATGAGTTCTGGTAAGCAGCAAAGCAAGATATTTAGATGGCCAGCACTTGGATGTAAAAAACCTGCTTCTTCAACAGTTAGCTCTGCTTCTTTCTTGATGAGAATATAAAAAATTATTGTTAAGAATAGTTTAGACTTACATCTGTGGATATGACCATGGTTGGTACTCAAGGGCTTTTGGTTGGTATGCAAATAAAACAAATACTTTTTTTTTTTTCCCAAAATTGACTGCAAACAATTTTGACAATATAGTTGTTGAATGAAAACAATGTGGATAAGCAACATATTTAAAGAACACTTCCTTTTAAAGAAGCCTTAACATATGGTCTTATAGAGTCCAACAATGACAATGTTCAATGAAAACAAGGAACTGGTTTTGCAGTAGGTGCTTCATTGAACATTGTCATTGTTGGACTGTATAACACCATATGTTAAGTCTTCCTTATTCTCTGCTGCTTGAGCTTTTTCATTTTTTATTTAATAGCAAAGAGAGTAAGAACTTAAACACAAACCTCTCACTTCCCATGCAAGCATCCTAACATTTTAGAAGTAATTTCAGTTCTTTGTACAATAAACATTTACCATTTCTTCCTCCATTTTACTCCAAATTTATCTAACCAGCCTTGAAATTCTTTTGAAAATATGTTCTTGGGAAAAAAAATAATCAAGATGGTTTCTTGCAAAATTTCTAATATGTCATTGCATTTGTTCAACACTATTTGGAAAATCTGACTTGAATTTAAAAATAGCTTTGAAGCAACCGACACATTACTTTTATGACAATTTTTTAAATCACACAGTTCTGCTCAAGAAAACTCATTTTTGTTAGTTATGTTATTTTCAATACCACATCCAAAACATTCACAGAATTTTCACAGGAGAACAGAAGAAAAATAATCCTGACAAGTTCATTTTGAAGTGCTCCTTCCACAACTCTATACACTTAAATAGTCAAAACAGACTGTTGAACAGTGTCAGGAAAAAACCCACCGCAACTGCAAAGCAAATGGAGAACAGAGAGTTATCAAAGTATGTATGCAATACATTGTGTATTGAAACAACTTTCATAGTTTTTACTGTCTGCTGAATTTTTCTGGCTGCACATTACCTTTGCTAAATGACAAAACTACTGGCAAGTAACTTAAGACACTCAAAGGCCAAAGTGCTAAGTACAGATTGCCTTCATTTTCTTTATCATTCATTATTCAAGTGGATGCTTGTTATATTTAAATGGGTCTGCTAAGTCATAACATTCGCTGCAGACACTCATTAGTGCTGATTATCTTGTGACTGCTACCTTACCGGGCAAGTGGCATGTGCAATGTTCCAAGGAGGATGGGTTAAGTGACAGAGGCAGCAAAAAAGAGGAAGAAAATCTTTACCACTGAAAGAAAATTCGTCCTTTCATCCTACCAATAGCTTCATAATTGCCTGTAGGTCTTCTGCTACTAGAATCATCTAAGGCAGCTTCTAGGGAATAAGTAATGTGGGGACTTCCCCTGTTTTAGAATCTTTTACTAGTAGGGTTTGTTCAGCAGCAGCAGTGCCTGCACGCAGGCTTGTATTGATACCACAGAATTAGCAAGCTCTTTTTGGACAGATCACATTTCCAGACCTATTCTTCCTAAGGGCCAGAAGACAAATAGAAAGCATTCCAGAAACACACAGAGAGAATGCCTCGATGCAATTTGTTTTCCTTTTACTGTTAGGACATTTCTCCTGTGAGTAAATATAACATTCCTGAGCATCGCTGGCAATTCAGACCTACGCTGCACCAGCCAAATATGTAGTAAGATTTTAAGCACTCAGCAGCCTTTTTGTTCTCTGCCCCAACCTCCCCCAACCCTTTGAGGAAGCCGGGCTGGGCAAGGGGAGGGCTGCTGCAGGCGCGGGGCTGAGAGATATTTCACAGAACTGATCACAGAACTGATCACAGTGACCGCGTGGCGCCGGGCTCCGGCCCTTTAGCTTCTAATTACAGCTTTGCCGTTAAACTTGCAAATATTGATCGGTGAAACATTTTATGATAATCGTGTGGAGACGTTTAGCTGCTCACTTCTTAATGCTATTACTGGAAACGTTTTGTAGCTCATTTGGCCATCCTTTCATCTTGGCACTTAGAGGCTTCACAAAAAGAAGCCCGCGCTCCACAGAGTACTTCGCAACTGGGCTGAGAGCCGCCAGCCATGCGCACAGATATTCTGCATGAAGCTCGCTTTGTTTTAACTAAAAGAATGATTTAAGAATGTAGAAAGAGAACTCTATGCTTAAACACAGAGATAGGCGTAACTATGATCATGCACGGGGAGGGTAAAATATGCAACGAGGGTTTTGGGTACAAAGAGAAGGGAGTGATAGCAGGAAATAAAAATGAAATACAAACACATTACAATTTTATAGTACTTCATTTTGACTTAGGATCACACATGCTTTTCTATTACTCTTTTTTATATCACCTAGGATAATTGTATACAAAAGCTTTCACTGTGGTGGAGAGATTAATGTACTTCCATACAAAGCCCCTGCTACCTCTAGAGCAGTCTCGTTCATGTTGGTTTGAAATCCTCTTGGGATATTTTGAATCCCACAACAACATACTGCAGAATTAACAGTATTTCTCTGATATTTGTACTCTGATAACAGCAAGGGAGCACAACAATGAGAAAAGATCTATTCTATTGCGAGCCCTAGCAACAGCGTCCCTATCTCAAAAAGGTTAATCCCCCTTTCATGACATCCTGATGCCTTGCTGATAGTCCCTGCTTAAAGTGTTCATGTGCAGCCTTCTGCAGTTTCCAGTCCAGTTTTGTGGGTTGGGAATTTTTCCTTAATTCAAATGACAATAAATGAAATAAAAAGTGGTTCCATAAAAATCGAAAGAATTCTACAGGGCAAAGCTCCTTTGTTGTGTGTATGTAAAATGGATTTCACAAGAACAATGCAAAGAGCAATATTGCATGCTGCTAAAGTTGGCTGGGATTAAAGAAAGGTTTGAAGCTCTTTACATGCAATGATCTAAGCAAAGGCTAGCAAATAATGGATTTTAATAATATATTAAAATAGTAGATGAACTCTGAAACAGATGCTTTATTCTAGAAGTTTTAGAGTATGTCTTTATTTTCTCTGGTCTGTTTTATATCAATAAAAATAGTGGGATATTTTTAATTGCACATTAAACTTAATAGTGTCAAGAAAACTTGTGTTGTATGTTATTCAAATGGGAAAATGAGTTTTCTTTGCAGTTTTGCTTTAGTGCTAAGCACTTACAGAAAATATCTTGAATGTTGAGATCCAGGTCACAGCTGGGAAGTGTTTGCAACTAGAATGGGTTCTTAGATCCCCATTTTAGGCACCTAAGCTACCTTTCCTTCTTAGCTACAGAGGACAGTTGTATGGAAATTCAGACCATTAAGATACAATGGCTGAGAGAAGGTTTTGAGGAAGACTTTTTCTTATTGGCTAGGGGCTGAAACATATCCTAACACAAGATATTTATGGTAAGATATGTAAGTTGTTAATAGAGTATACATCATTAAATCAGCCCACATTTTACTGATTCTATGTGCAAAGTTTCGAGGGCAGTATCTAAGGGGTATGTTTTCATATTGTTGACATTGCATCCTACCAAAACTGAAGAGAAATTCAGGAGAGGAGTCAGCAGTCCACATCCACTTTCCCAGCATGTGAGCTGAAAAATCTCATCCTCAGAGACCTTCTCCTGCTGCTGCTCCAAACGGGAGCTTTTCCAAGGCAGCCTGGCAGCCTAAGCTTTTTGTATCCTCGCCCTCCGTCGGTTCACTGCCGAATGACCAAACAGGCAGCTCAAAGAAGACACCCTGCCAACCAAAGGCACACACGCACGCACAGACATTTTCTTGCTATGGTGGAAGGCAGAGGATATTATTCCATCGGCTCTGGCGGCACAATCAGTAAACAAGAGGCTCTGGCAGCTGGTATCCCTGTGCTGACTTGGATGGCCCTGGAGACCGGCAGAGGAAAAGCAGAGTGCCAGGATAGACTGCAGGTTCATACCTGCTCTAATTCACTCCCCTGAGTTTCACAACAATTTCAGCAACAGTGGCTAGGAAAGCTGCATAAATGCATTACAGAGGTATGTTTTGGTTGGCTTTTAAGCTTTACAAATCTTAAACAGCCCTCATTAAGTGATGCATATACAACAAACATTTAGCATTGTGTATATACAGTTTACTTCTTGCGTCTCCAAAGAAACTGTGTGTCAAGATTTAGATGAATGTTCAGATTCTTTTCTGTAGAGCATGAAGCAAAACTAAAGAGCCTGATCATAATAGAGGTTGTTTAGCTTTTTTTTTTTCTTTTCAAGATGTGTGCAAACTGTATCCTTTGAATAGTCAGTAAGAGTTGATCTTTCATTCAAGCAAACCTGTCTACTTAAGAAAAACAAAGTTCTGTGAAACTTGCAGTGTATAACACTATTCCTTTCATTTGCTACAACTTGCTGTATTATCTATATAACTCAGATAGGAATTTAAGGTTTTTTTCCAGTTTCATGGAATTTATTTCTTGTTAACATCTGGCCCTCTGTACGTTCTCCCAGACGAACAGTATCAACTGGGCATCAACTATGTGAGCTTTTTTCCTCTAAAGAAAATACTACACTGAAACATTTTGAGTTGTAGAGATACCTGAGCTAGTTTGATACAGCCTGCATAAATATTTGCTTGGTCACCTTCATGGGTCCTGTAGCCTGTCCTTAGCTTCTAGTCCTCTTGGCTTCACTGCTGTCAAGAAGCAAGCTGGCAAGTTTAAAAGTCTCCATGAGCTGCAATTTATCTTCTAAGTTCTGGCATAGACTTAACCTTAAAAATAAGAGGGTTGTCTGTACCTACTCAATCCTTAGCCTCTTTACAGAGGAGGTTCGGTTTCAAGCTGCTGCATTTGTGAGTTATGCGTTGTGCCTGACAACTGGAATGGAAGAGAGAACATGAAATGTAATTTTCCTTTATTAGACAAATAAATAAAATGCCACTAGACCATACAGTGGACAAGAAATTAAAGTCTTGGTAAACAGCAAGTAGCGTAAGAGCTTAACTAATGAATACAAGAGGAGGTGATCAAACACACTAAAACCATTTTTACTCTATGCTGCAGGCTGACTTTATACTCGGTTGCATATTTTAATATATGAAAGGGCAGTAGTGGCAGAAAACCTACAGAAGACAGGATGTGACTCAGGTAGTAACTTTTACAGGTGCACTAGGTCTGGCTGGTACAGAGTTAACTTTCTTCTTCGCAGCCCATATGTTTTGGATTTGTGACCAAAACAGAGTTGATGATTGCCACCATGCTTTAGCTATTGCTGAGCAGTGCTTGCACCGCCTCAAGGTTTTCTCTGTTTCTCTGCTCCCACAGCCAGTAGGTTGAGGGTGGTCAAGACGCTGGGAAGGGACACCGATGGGACAACTGATCCTCCACTGACCAAAGGGATATCCAATACCACATGGCATTGTGCTCAGCAGCAAAAGCTGGGGAGGAGGGGTAGCTTTCTAAGGTAGCAGCTGCTTAGACACTGGCTGGGCATCGGTCTGCCAGTGGGAGGTGTTGAATCATGGCCTTTGCATCACTTGCTTCTGGGGTTTTTACCCCTTTTCTTCACTTATTAAACTTTATCTCAAACCTTGAGGATTTTTTGCTTTTGCTCTTCTGATTCCTTACCCAATTTCCCCGAGAGAGACAGAGAGTGAGTGGCTGGTTGGTATTTAGTTGCTGGACAATGTTTACATCAACCCTCTATAGCATGTCAGTTCCTTGTTTTAGAGAAGTAAAAAAACAAGACACAACAGCCTAATTATAAATGTAATATTTTTAATTGTTAGAGGCGTCATGAGTGTTGTGGAATCATGTGTCGCCTTAATTGCTAAGTGCAAATGTCAAATTAATTTAAAAATAAAGGGTTTAGTGTCTTCCCTTAAAGCAAAATGGTACAACTATATAACTATAGCAGCAACCAGTATTACCTCATATTAAAAATAGTGTTTTATGAGTGTGGTATGTGAAGACCATGTGTATGCATCAACTTTACCCACAGCTTCATATTCCATATCCCATATTACTGAAATAATGAACCCCATGCACTCAATTTAACACCTTTGACACCTTTTACTCCCTTGACATTTTTTAAGTTGGAAATCTTTCATAGAGATCCCTTCCCTGAAATTGCACAAAGTTGACAATCACATGTCAACGAACCCAAGACTTCCTGCCAGAGGCAGAGAGCAAGGGCAGCAGCAAACTGTTTGAGAGTACATCTCTTCCTGCTATTCCAAGGGTTGGCAAAATTATCATGGAAGTGAAAAACAGCCATCAGATATATGAACTTGTTTCCAAAATCCATGCTTTTTTTTTAGATTTCCCTCTCTTAATTTGAACTTCTTCTCCCACAGCTTTCGCAATAAAAAGGGCAAACCTCAGAATAATCTGATAAGCATTTATGTATCTGTGAATTCAGTCTCATCTGAGTGAGGACTTCCACTGCATAAATGTCTAAAAATATTCCTCCCACGGAGTTACACAAGATGAAGAAAATTCCCAGAACTAAAAAAAAAAAAAACCAAAACTAAATCATGACTCTTTATACTTTCAAAAGTTCTGAATTAGTTGATCTGAAATAGAATGAAAAAAATGTTGCATGTTTATTTTTATTTTATCCAAACCAGTTAAGCATCCCTAATCTATACCACAGAGGATGAAGCTGATGGGGAAAGGACAGCTGGGTTGATTACTTTGTTTTATTCATAATGCAGCTTTCTTCCCCTCCCGACATGTGAAACATCTCAGTGATTTTATGTTCTCCCTCCCTTGCTCTGAAAGTACCCATGAAAATATCTTCCTCCTGAGTGAGCAGATACTTAATTTTAAATTAAACAGCTGTGTCCAGGCACAATGTGCATATATCTTTGTCGCATAGCAAATGACTTCCAACTGGAACTACCAACGTTTGTTTTTTTGACCTCCAAATAGTTAATTAACATTTGTCTTAAGTGAGTGGTATGAGGCTGATACTGCTAGCAATAATGCAAAAAGGTTTGGCAGCTTGAGTCCCATCTCAGTTTGAAGGATGGCAATACTGACCACAGTGTAAAGGAGCTGGGAAGTTAAAAAGCTATTTAGCAGTTCAGGCAGGACAGGACTTTGAATATGGGATCCACTCCATTGTGATAAAACAACACTAAAAATGGCGGGATCCATGGTTCAGCCAAGTAACAGGCACATATATCATAGGCTCAGAGGGAAGTAGCCTTCTATAGTGCTTCAGTTCCCTTGTTGCAAGGGAGAAAGAAGCATCTCTGAAGGCCTCACATCCTCAGTTGAGACATGTAATTCAACCCAGCTATCCTTCTGGAGGCCTTCAGTCACCCCTTCACGTGCAGGTAAGAAAGCGACTGCATCACCAGACTGCAAAATGCTTGATGTAAGTTAGATACCTGAGGTGGACAGGCTGGCTCCTAGACCATTTTTCCTTTCTCCTAGCTTGTTATATTCATTCCTGCAATTATTTTCTATAGATTGCTCAAGAAGCCAGTGGATCAAGTATGTCATCTACCTTTCTTCTTGCCACGCGCAAGTTAAGTTTACCTTTAATTCGCCTGTGTGTAATGTAAAATTAGTTTGCTAAAAGGTACTTAATTCAGCAATGCAGGACTGCAAATCACAGGAACAATGAATCACCATTTATGTAAACCAGAAAATCTAGCTCTGTACTGAGTATAATTCAATCTGTCTATAAAAGGATTGTCCACAAATAACTTCTCACCTCTCAAATGCGTCTACTTGATTGGAGTTCTTCAAGGACTGGTTCTTTACTTTCATCTTTTGAAAGTTCAATCATGAGAGAGAGGTCAAAGGTGTTAGCAGTGGTCCAAATTATGAGAAAAGCTTTGTTGTGTCTCCTCCCACCTTCGTTTCTATGCATTCTCTTTTTCAAACAATTCTCCAAAACGATGGGTTTCTCTGGAAGGAATTATAGAAACATTTTTATGCATTTTGGTTATTCTCTGATCTCATTTGTGTATTTTCAAATCTCACTTTAGGGTTAATTTATACCAATTTCAAACAGCAGTGCATTCTTCTGTGAAAGAACGAGTGGCACATGCCTTTATATTCAAAACCTGATTTCTCATTTATTAGCAGATTATTAAGCAAAGGGATGGCCTGAAGATGTGTACAGTTTTTCAAATAAAGTTTTAAAGCCACTGCTGGATTTTGTGAATGCCTTAAATCAAGTGATTTGTTTTTGACTGGTGCTGTATTTTACTTCAAAGACAAATCTCCCCTTCCCTCCCTCTCTCCCTCTCTTCTTCCCTCCCTCCTTCCCTTCTTCCCTCCTTCCCTCCTCTCCTGTAATCCCTAAAATATGCCAAAATTCAAATCCACTATGTCCATGGGTCTCCTATCCTGGAGAGCCCAGAACTGTATCCAGAACTTGAAAGGAGTTCAACCAGTGCTGAGCAGAGACAAAGGATCACCTTCCTCAACCTCCTGGAAATACTGGTGGCCTTCTTTAGCATGAGGGTGCATTCCTGCTTCAGGTTGACTTGTTTCCCACCAGGACTCTCAGGGCCTTTTCCGCAAAGCTTCTTTCAAGCTGATGGGTCTGGCGTGTGCAGTACATGAGGTTATTCCTCTCCAGTGAAGAACTTTGCTTTATCCATAATTGCACATCATGACATTCTAGTTCACCCATTTCTCCAGCCTCTGAAGGTCACTGTCAACATGAACCTAGGTCTATAATTTGCTTCTCATGCAAATTTAATATATAATAAAGAACCTTTATGAACTTAGATTTAAAAATAAATAAATCCATATTCATTTGAGGATGAAAATATTATTTTTTTTTAACTAGAGATGCTCTTTTAGAGAAGTATACAAATGTAATTGCCATTTTACAGTAATAAGTGAAGTCAAACAAGACTCTTTTGTTTCTCCTAGTTTATAACACTTGAAATCTGTGTGAAAATTCCCATCTCATTTTTCACTAAGAATGTATCTAACTTTGACTTTCAGTTAGGAAGACATATTCTCAGACTTTAATTTCCCATGTGGAAACTCAAGTCCATGGTGAATTGTATGTTTCTTTAAGTGTCCTGAATAGTTGGTGAGTTTCCTGTAGCTATCATTACAAGATGTACTTCCTAACACACTGCATCATTCCCAGATGTCTGAATTGCCTTTATGCACTCTGGAGCTGTTGAAAGCAGAACATAATACCATGGAATGGTAGTAGCTGCACTGATATTAACATACAGTAGTACTAGAGGTAGGGTTTGTTTGCCTAAGTGTAGGTGTCTAGTGAAAATTTAGATGCACAAATGTATCTTGCCTAGTTTCCAGCTGCAGCCTCAAACAGGTCTCAACTCTGGTCGGTCCTTTTCATACCTGTGTGACATACTTGGGTGTTTTGGATACCGAAAACTTCATATGGCTCTAGACACCTGTTCAGGCATTTGAGTTTTACCCACGTTGTCCCTACATACAGTTCATCAGTTAATGCATCCATCTACTCTATCATGTTAATCTCTTGATCATTTATATTCATCTAAATATGTATGGGTTTTTTCCAGTCATTTCTTCCCAGGCTAGCAGCTGTTATCCTGCTTGTCCTATAGTCTTATTCTTTTTCTTGGCTTTGGTTGCACACTTCAGTTGGTGCTGAAATTTCCACTTTACTGAGCAAATTAGAATACCCCCAAACCATGTTCTCATTATGGTTCCAATTTCCTCAGTCTTTGAATATCAGAAAGCTGTATAATAATATAAGAAAACTGTTTTTATGTTGTCTTCCAAAGGCTAGCAGTATCTCATTTAAAGAAAAAAATGTCCCCGTAAAGCGATTTACTGCTTATGATTATAGGCAGAGACATACCAATCAACCTTCTCATGAAAGGCATGTTTCTTTCATATCATTCGGTCTCCTAAACGATTTAGTTCCCTATAACATTTCAGATGCCTTACGGAAATCTAAATATGTCAACACCTTGTGTAATCTCAGTCTGCTTCATTTTCTGTTCTGCAGTTGGAAGAATTATAGAGTTGCCTGTTCACTGTATGCCTTGTCCTTTGATTTTGTGTGTACTTAAAGAAACGTACATCAGCATTAAGACTGTCAGACAGAAGCAGTCATACAGATGCAAGAGATTTATTTAAATGAAAGGAAAAGTGGATTTTATCCTTGCTGATGTTAATGGGCCAGTACATCTTCATGAATCATAAAAGAACAAAGTGCCCTGGTCTGTACAAACATTTAGCTTAAGCCTAGCAGGATGGTACCCTGGGGATAACTTGAGGACAAGGAGAAAATGGTGACTGAATGAGACAGAGCAGCCAAAGAGATCAAGCTTCACAATCCCAATGTTTACTGTCCCGGGACGGAAACTTGAAGATGATTCAGAAATCCACAGACCTCCTGAAAAAGTTACCTGTGTTTCAGATCAATCCCAAGATTCCTACAAGGAGGAGGCAGGGGAGGAATATCTCCTCTTGCTTAGGCAGAGTTGTCTTCTGGTTCCTATGGGCTCAGCAGAAGGTGTGTAACAGTTCTGAGCTGAGGGAATATTTGTCCTTCTCTAACTGTCATGCTTTCTGCAGGATGGTGTGGACACATCAATGGAACAGAATTTGGGAATATTGTCAAGTGACACTTTGTGCTCTATTCTGGGGGGAAATGGCTCATCACTGTTTGATTCACGCCTCTCCTATATTTATCTTCTATCAAAGATTTAACATTCTTATATTCATTTTAGTACTTTCACATCATCATCTACACACCTCAGAAGTGCCATTTCCCTGTGCAGAAAACTCCTGAACTCTAAAAAAAAGCAAACACCAAAGCACTCCCCACCTCCAAAACTCCAAACCCATTAGAAGCAGAAGCAATTTGTGCTCTACATAAAGTATTCACTGCAGGCCTTATTTTCATAAGTGCTGCAAATATTTGGCCATCTTTGCATAACTAAAAGACACAATATAGATAGCCCAAAACAGGCACTTAGAACTGAAGAGAAATAGAAATTGTTCCATTAGAACTATAAGCACATTTATATTAATTTTGTATCTGAAATTTTATGGTGAAGATTTTATGGTGAAATTAAATGCAAAGATAATTTCACATACAAATATATGTCTATTTTCTTTAATCTATATGCAGTCAAATGTATCTATTTCTTCATACTTAAAATGGCACATTTTTACTGCCTTTCTCCCATTCAAGCTATTTTGTTATGAAACAATATTGCTATTTTACCCTTTTATCTCTGTACAAATATCTGGTGGAGGTGGGAAAAAGATCCAGATATCTTTAAGCTACAATACAGTTGGATGAGGAAAGGATGAAGAGGACAGATGCTCAATGCTTCCAACAGCATCCAGCTGTTCTTTTCCTCTCAGTGTTAAAATTGCAGGCTCTTATAGCCAGGTTATTACTTTAAAAATGTTTCCAGAATATCTTATTCAGCTAAATAGGTGTTTTTCTTTAGTTCCACTGTACAATCAACCTACATGAGTAACTGTCTAAGAATGTTTATAGGACATTTAATCAGCAGGAGATACTTACATTTATGGAGGTAATAGGAAATCCCCTGTGGCTTTGTACCTAATTTAGTCATCTTTAAAGCTTAGTATATTTACTGTTGCAGCTGGGGACTTGTACTGTCAAAAAATTCTCAGTTTAGAAAGAAAATTCAGCACGTCACCTGTCTAAGGTGAAATTCCCCAGGTTTCAGGAAGGTCTAACTCTTCTGTTGGATCAGGGAATTGTGGATCAGGTCCTTGTGCCCTGACAATTTTAAGTAGAAATTCATCCATGAAAAAAAAAAAAAAGAGGACCCCATCAAGTTTGAAGATGATTTTTGTTTATGGATGGACAGTAATGAAAATGGTGGGATTGAATACTTAAGTATTAAAAATGGAAGCTCTGTTTTCAACACAAAGAGAAAGAAATTTTTCCAAAACTGAAAGAAGCTGAAAAAGACACCCTTGCTATATTCTTGTAATCATACCAGCTTGGAGCTGGCATGACCTGCTCCTACCCATCACTACCACATACAGTGTACAGTCCCTGGGTCTTCTATTTCTTATGCTGAAACATCCTGACACAGATGAGAAATGTGCACCTGAATGCCTTAATCAAATTGGGAAAAAAAATCTGGGATTAGACAGAATATTTTGCCTGCTCATTTCCTTCCAGCCCACGTTGGAATGAATTCTTTTTGGAGAAAATGTAAGCTAAAATGTTGTTTTCAACTTTTGATTAAAATACAAGATATAGTATTAGGATTTGTGCAGAATTAAGAAAGGTGCTGTAGCGTTACATAATGCCATGGGAACTGATGCAACACGACAAAGCACAGTCTGAACCCTACTATTCCTGACATTTAAGCAGATTTGGCCATACTGTTCTTTTAAATTTTGCACTACTAAGCCCAGCTGCTTTGGACTGAATATCTCCCTTAATGCTCTGGGGTAGCACGGTGGCTTTCATTGCTATTTCTGCTTGCAGGCAGATTCCATCTCCAGTGATACAACACAGTTTGCTTGACAGAATGAAGAAGAGACCAGATTGCTTGGTAAAACTAAGAAATGGAGAAAATTTGGTTTGTAGTACCTATTTTACCAACTTTCAAAGAAAAAAACCCAAATCAGCAGAGTACTTACTTAAGTACATGCTTAAGGACTGATGATGTCACTGGTGCCCCTGAGAAACTCAAAGGTAAACCTTTGCCTTTGTTAGATAAAACCTACTGCACTATCAATAGTGGCAAAAGGGGAAAAGAGGGAGCAAGTGAAGAAACAACCCAGTGAAGCTGTTCACAACCTAAAGCACAAATTGCAGCATCATCTAGAGGGGGAAAAGGCCATGTACTATTTTCCATATCAAAAGCCAAATATATCTGTACAGATGTCCCGTTTTGCTGTTATATATGAGAAAAGTACTCACAACCAAGAATCACAAAATGGAGGACCAAAACCAGTAAAAGCCAGTCCCCACTAGATGAAGATATAAGGCTCAGTTCCTCAATGTG
This sequence comes from Hypotaenidia okinawae, assembly GCA_027925045.1. NCBI lineage: Eukaryota > Metazoa > Chordata > Aves > Gruiformes > Rallidae > Hypotaenidia > Hypotaenidia okinawae. The sequence continues at coordinate 141,186,265 of BSDF01000001.1, forward strand.
CCTTAACTAAATTTCGGCTCATCACACAGAAAGCAAATGGGAAGCAGAAGTTTTGAAAAAAATCAGCCAAAGTAACATCTTACCAGAAAACCATCTCTGACATATGGCATCTCCATTTCAAAAAGGACTAGAAAATTATCCATTACAAATTAACTCCCTCACAGATTCCCCAAAGGGAACAGCTATAATGATCATGCTGCTTACAAGTAATAAATTATTTTTGCAAGCTCCAAGCTTCTGGATCTAAGCCTTCTTTTACATGTCCTGGCCCAAAAGTTGGCTTCTAACCCAGTTCTGGATGAAACTCAATGCATTTTAGTGGCTGCTTTGAATGATGTCAGTGCAGAGGGCAGGACTTTTTGATATAACTTCATATCCACAGTGTAGGTAGCGTTTTTGTTGACTAGTTGAGACCTATGTTCCCTGAGACCCAAGTGGCTTACCTACCCCACACTGGTTGCTGTGTTGTACATACCTGGGTTTTTCTTCTCATGAAAACTTACATTTTCTGGTCATAGTCCTAGACTATAGACATGTATATCACAAAAGCTGCTACAGGGAGCTCAGGCTGTGCATTCTCCTTGTTGTGACTGGTTCCTGCACAGCATTGGCAGGACCGTGCCACCCTGGTTCCCATCCCTGGCTGCTGGGCTTCCCAACATTGTGTTGGCTTGGGTGGGAGATCACAGAATGACTAAGTTGAAAAAGACCTTTGAGATCATAGAGTCCAGACGTACCTGTCCTCTACTAAGCCATATCCCTGAGCACCTCATCTACTCATCTTTTAAACACATCCAGGGTCAGTGACTCAACCACCTCCCTGGGCAGCCTATTGCAGTGCTCAAGTCTGCCTGCAAAACACCTTGTAGGTGCTCTACCTGACCCTAGAAAGGCTGACCCAAGCTCAGCCGTGGTACTAACTGCAGCAGAGGGTCACAGATGTTCCTTACTTACACAAGAAAAGCCATTAGAGGTGAATAACATTCTTTACAAAGCACATACAACTCTGTTTCCTGTGATGCACAGAATAGAGGGGAGCAGAGCACAGACAGGGAACACTTTAGTGACTGACACCAGCCACCCTACAGCCAGCTTTTCATTACATAACACTCCAGTTCTCCTAAGGTGAGGGTGACTGAGCAATCTTCTAGATGAAAATCAGCTCTGGAGAAGAAAATGCCAGCACAATCATCTAGTGGTTGGGTTTCAACGTTCCTTCTGTTGGTATTTCTGCTCTTATAAATATTCCATTCTTACCTGGTGCGTTACTGGGATGATTGTTAGAGGTGAACGTGAGGCCAGAGAGGCAGGGAAGGAGTTAAGTGCTGTGCTGCTACTGTTCTTGGTTGCAGCTTTCTTAGCCAAGGGTTTTCTTGCATGGATTTAACTGATGTGATAAGACACACCTGTCAAACCTTTGAAAGGTGACTGGTGCCTTTGTGTACTGCCCTGGAAAGACAGCAATTTAGAGTGATGAGGTATAAGAAACAAAATTCTTTCAAGGTCTCCAGCTGTGCATAAAAAAAGACTAAGTTGCATATCTGATTCACTTTGAAAATAAATATACATAATATTAGAGCTATGATTTAATCATAGTAATGCTGATTTCTAGGCACTACACAGATTTGCTTACCTCCAAACTGTTGTTTTCCAGGATGCACCTTGTAAAATGAGAGTGTTTGACTTCCTTACCTCAGTTTGTTCTATATTATACCACCTGAATGCACTGAGAACCATACTGTGCCAACTCTCAAGGTATTAAATAGCATCAGAGACAGTATCCCAGAGCAAATATTTTGCAAGGAATTGCTGTAACTATGCTAAAGCTGAGTGGATTTCTCTTACCTGGAACTATAAAGGTCAGGATAGACAGCCAGCTTTTTCTAGGGTAAAGATTAGGATGAAAAAGACCAAGACCAAAGTGTGATTCTATAGCCATGATCCTGTGAACAGGCTGACAATATTGCTCCAGGTAGTGGATGAATACAACAGTTTCCTCAATCAGATGTTTTGCAGGTAGTTTTCTGGAAAAGGCCAAGTCTGGGCATTCGGGGCCAGTAATGCCTTTTGTTGCCTCCCTCATAGTATCAACAACAGAGTTATGTTTCTAGTTCAGCATCCCTGCTTTTGTTGGAACCGTCAGTGGGCAAGTGGCTAGTAGCATGCAGGGAAGCTGTGATACAGTGGTCTCTTCCCAATAATGTGGAACCATGTCGTCCTTCCCCACCCCCTCACCCACTATAGATCCAGATGTGCCATGGACGCATGCATACTTGTGTCTGCAAAGATGTCAGGAACAGAATGTGGCCCTTCACATCTGTCTGCACAAGGGAACAAGGGAGGGATCTCGTCTGAAATTCTCAGAGGCTGTTGGTTTGTTTGGGGTGGGTGTTTGTGGTGGGATTTTCTGAGAGACCAAATAATAAAAACATGATGTGCTTTGCATGCAGCATGTTTGTGTAATGTATCTGCTCAGCATTAGATGTGATTCATGTCTTCTCCCAGAAAATAAAAGTTGCCTTGCTGACTGGAGTGCCTTCGTACATGTCTAGACAGGCTTACCAGGAGACTGCCAACAAATGGTACTCTCTTGGAGATAACAATGACAGCCAGCAACTGGAACATAACTTTTTAGCAACTGGCAGCCAAGGGGCACAGAACATGAGCAAATGTTGGGGCTAGAACTGCAAACCAAGGACTGAGGCCTCTGCATCCTTTACTAAGAAGGTGATTGCCTGGTGCAAGGAGTGCAGGAATCCTGTGGGTATTGAGCCAGACAAGCGAGTAATGCTGCCACCATGGACAAGTGTGCATGCTTTGATTTCTTTATTTAAAGCTGGGAACTTTTCATAGCTAATACCTTGTTTTTAAAAGTTATTGCCGACCTGACTTGTAACCTGGCTGCAGAAGACATCAGGCTGCACTGCAGCTGCTGAAAGAGTCTATGTGAAACCTAAAAAAGACAGTAGGAACCTTATCGAGGAGAGGAGTCAGGTTTGAGCAATAAATGGGCAGGTTCTGGGTAAAAGCTAGAGGTAGCTTTGCTTGGATCTGGTGACAAACTGAAATATTTTGTTTTCACTTCTCAAAAGGAAGCATCTCTTATCAGCCCCCCCAATAATTGTAAAAGTTACAGGGAGATTCTGAAAGCTTTATTTCCACTCTGGTGTGGAAGAAACTTTGAATTAATGGGAATAAATCAATTCCACCCCGTCCTTCATCACCAAAAGTATCATTCTGCATGGGCGCCTTGGGTGATCATCTTTCACTTTCTGAAATAGTGGCTGGTAATAATGGCCTTGAGGAGGCTTGTGGACTAGAAAAGATACGATCTGTTAATCACCGTTGCCTAGTTCCATTCTTGTGCCATGTTAGATCCAAGCAGTGAGTTGTCAGAAGGGTAAGAAACAATTATAAGCAGTAAAATACATCAAACAGTGCAGTCCTCTAAATTGTTCCAATATAGATTAATGCCCTTTTTCTTTTTTTTAAAACAGCTGTCAAGTGCACAGCAAACAAGATAAATCTTCCCCTTCTCTGTTTGTTTTGATCAGCACATCTGCAAGACTAACGCCTGCTATTACCTCTTTTAACCTGCATGATATTTTCCAGTCAGATCACAGATATATTTTTTAACTAGAAAATGATGATTTAAAATACATGATAATCAAGAAAAACGTAGAACACACTAAAAAGAAAAATGACAGGCTTTCTTCTCATTTTATTTTCTTAATTTTTTAAGAGTGAGAGGAAATCTTATGTTTGTATTACAAACTCCTTTGCCTACTTGTAATAGCAGGCATGCTTCATGTACCTTTGCATTTTTTCTAGTTAAGAAAATCTTTAGTAAGCAGGAACATTCAGGATCTGGCTGGAACAGACTAGCCATGCATGTAAGGAACTAGAGATGTGCCTTAACAATTGCCAACAGAAGTGTACCCCCCTCTTTCCTCTCTCTCAATCACCATAAAACCTCATCCCTACAACAACACCTATGACAACAAAGTGAATTCCACTCCTCCGCCCATCTTGCTTATCTCAAAGTGGCTTATCTCAAAGCATGTAGCCCAGATCCTCTGCATATATGCCCAGGCCCAGGGTCAACTGAAGGACAAAGTATGAGGGGGCTTGGACCCACTCCAACTTTTAAGAACCTTTTGGAAATGTCAATGGGCATGTGTCCCACTGCCAGGTGGAAGGTGTGGTTATGCCAAGGACTTAGTGACACCACTGTAAAAAGGCAAGACCAACAAAGACAGGGAGGAACGTTTCCCCCTCTGGACCTCAAGACATCGGATCGACGGGATGCCACAGATCCATGGTGGTAGCTATTGCTCTCTCTCTCTCTTTCCTCTTTTCCACACTGTTACCTCTTTCTTTCCCCCTTCTCTTTTATGGGCCAAATAAAGTGACTTGACACTTGACTCTGTTTTGAGTCTTAATTCTGTTCCTGAGAATTGTGAAGACTTTGTCATGATAAAACACCTAATTGATTCTCACACAGGAGTTAAGCCCAACCACGCCCAACCACCCAGAGCAATCTGAGGTCAGACGGGATGCAAGGGGGTTTAAACTCTGCCAAACTGGTCTATTTAACTGTGGATTGTGACAATGCAGTGGCAGTAAAAAGAAATAATTGAAGATGGATGTTTGCTGAGTAAAACTACTCAAAGCACAGGAAAGAAGAAAAGACACACCAAGCTGCAGCTATTCTTGACTATTTTAGACTGTGACCAGCTTTGTCTGTTTGCAGTGTGCATGGCTGAACACACAAGCAGGAGGGGATTGCACCTCCATCTTTCTAAGTGTGTTAGGCATGATGTCAAAGGTAGTTTCTAGGCTCCCTCTACAGTCAATGGAGACAAATAGTTACCTGGAGGGTAGGTTCCCCTAGTTTGCTTGGATCTGTATTTTACAGACTTCAAGGTGACTTCATACAGGTTTGTGAACAATTAAGTGAATTTTCTGCATACTTGAGCACCTTAACAGTAAAGCTAAGAGCATGGCAATGACCATCTCTGCTTATACGTTCCCATTCATCACTTAACAATCATTCATGTTTATTGAACAGAAAAAAAAACAACAACACAACCCTAGGCATTTTTAGGTATCTGTGAAGAAGTCTTCAATCCCCTATGACTAAATGAGACCTTCGGATAGTTTCAGCAATATATGATGTTTATGTAGGTAGTATTTTTTCTTCCACGTTAATTCCAAGGTTTAATAAAGATTCATATAGAGATTTTGAATAATTTCATTTAAATCCATTAAGTGAAATGAAGTTCCTCCTCATCCACATCCTCAACAGGAGATTTTTCATTTAGGAATTTGTTATCATCAACTGCCATTGGCATGAAGCACCTTATGTCCCTCATGGTGCTATCTTCGCCACTGCACTAACCATCATGTATGGAGAATATACCAGGCTTCCATAAGTTTTATTCATCATAAACCTTTGCATATTTAGTAAGCCTGGTTCAGTCACTTTCTTAAACTGTCCCTGGCTGTGACCTCATCTCTGTTGAATGAGGAGGGTTTGTTCTGCTTTTATTTTTATTTTTTATTTTTTTTTAAAAGGGACACCGCTGAAATCATTCTTCTTGTTAAGGAGTATGTTGTAGAAGGAGACCTTCAAGGAGATTTGAGTGCTATATTCATACAATAGAAAAGAACAAGTTGTTCCAGTGACAAACACACAAGATGAACGTTAGGATAACCTTTGTGATAAAGACTCTGTGTGAATTTAAATAAGAAGTAAAAAAAGAGAAGGGTCAGACAAAAGGCAATGAGATAAATATTCTCATGTCAAAACATACAAAATTGATTCTCCTTTGGAGATCTAAATTAACATGGATATTGCAAATGCAGTAACTGACTGCAAAGGAAGGGAAGGAGAAAGAGGCTGTTTCTACCCACTAATATGGATACTGTAAAAGTCAAGGTATGAAGAGCTGTAAGCACCTCCTGAGTTAGTATTCACTACTCCTAATGCCAGGTGCTAAGCTCTGCCAGCAGACACTGATAAGCACTAACAGAAAATGGACCTTATTAACAGTTCTGGACAATCTCCAGCTCCAAGTTAGTAATAGCTGTAACACTCCAGATTCTGCCTCTGATAACTAGCAGAGAGCTAGTACTCTTGCAGCACACCTTTCTTAGCACTGCCTATTGAATGAAAGCTAATGAGTAACAGTGAAACAGACCTTAGTTTTCACAGTTTGAGTAATTAATGCTCCATTGCATTGTCCTACCACAGCCACTGTGTTTTAATTAAACATGTCACGCTACAGTGGTATGTGAAAACATTCAGGTTTACAACTAGGTTTTTTTCATACTCTTATCCTTAAATTAAAAGAACAATAGCCCCCTCCCTCTTGATTACCATTCTAGAAGGACTGACATTTCTGTACTCCGCTTCAAAAAGGCAATTTTTCTTGACATTGTGAACACTAAATCCCAGCTTCATTGTTGGTGCCAAATCTTCTGACAGAGCAAAGGTAGGACTTGAGCTCATACATCAAGGAAACTACAGTTTCTTGGTAAGGTCCCCAGACTGTAAAATCCCCAAGAAAGTGGTAGATGCTTTTCTTCTCCTTCATAAGTTTTGTTCTTACATTGGAGAAGATATAAATGACAAAAGACTAAGTTCTTCAAATATAGTAGAGATTAAAAATGAAAGACAGAATTTTGTTTGAAATACCACATAAGCTAGGAATAACTATCTCAGGAACGATTTGGGCATCACAATGAAGTTATTACAGACAATGCATCGTATTAATAAATAAAGACAATGAATTAAATGTTACATTACCATAAACAATTTCATAGGAGCATTTGAGAATATGGGATATTTTAAGTACTTGTGAGAAAGCTCTGTCATGTGTATTAGAAAGGAGTTTGAATTTTATTTCATACCACCAGCAGCCATGCTCATCTTTTGCATTACTATGCACACATGTTTTAAAAGTGTAATAAAATGGGTGGTGATCTCTAAACCTGCCCTACACATCCAGGAAGGCAGGCTTGTTCTTCTCCTCCTCTTCCACATGTGTCCCCATGGGACTGTCTTACCCTGGAGTCAGAACAAAAACCTGTTGGGGGAAACTCGAAGCAAGATCGCAAGGGTCCTCAAATCAAGACACAGCCATTCCTCTAACACTTGGGAACCCCAAGCTTCTCTAATAATTAAGCATGTAATTTTCTGGGAAGGTGACTGGTGCCAATGCTGTTTACAATTTAGGTTTTTCAGAGACATGTACAAGTGTAACATAACATGGATTTTTTTGTATGTGGTTATAAACCAGTAAGATCTTGACTTCTACAACAGAAATGCCACCATGTCATCAGCAGATAAATAGATAATCTATAACTTTACCCTTTCTTGAAGCTAATTAGAGTTCTTTGGATGGTTTGTTCTGCTGTTCCACAGTCTTTTCCCCTGTCTTGTCATACCTCCAAGGTGATGAAGTTTCCTTTTCCCAAAGTGGCCCCACTCCCCACCAAGAAGATATCTCTACTTGGGCAGTCGAGTAAAACTATCCTGTCTGGCTGAAGCATTCTTCCTGCAGTATTATACAACTTTCATATCTACTGAAGACTCCCATAATAGTGCAGTGTTTTAATAAATTTGGTGTGCATAAGCTTTGCTTATGCAGATTGTCCCATATCCTTTTACCTACTCTCTGTATCCCTGATCACCTGGAGAAAAGTCTAGCAAAAGCTATTTTGAAACAGCTCCTCTGAAGGAGCTCTATTTGATTCTTCACTGAATCCCCAGCCCTCTCTTCCCACAGATCCCCTGGCATGGCTTGGGAGGGTTATGGACCTATTACTTTGTCTGCACCCCACTGTGAGCAGGATGCCTTCTTTCTGGGCCAGCTCTGTCACACACCCAGCATATGCCCTCCAGCTAGAGTTTCCCAGCCTGGAGACTTCAGCAGTGTCCCTGTCTGATGGGAATGCCTGTGGCCTCTCTGGTTGTACCAAAACCACTGCTTGTGGACCTAGGGTATGAAACCTTACTGGTCAACTGGTCTGCATGTATGTGTTTCTAATTGACCTACCTGTTCGTTGAATGGTCCTCAATATGTCAAAACAAAAAGTGACATGATTACTGCTCAGGGTGCTACCCAGACAAGGACTGAACAGTGAGGGGTGACAGGGGCCAGGGGCAGAGCTACATGAAATAGCTGTGCTGCTGAGGTGTATCACGAAACTACAGTCACAATAGTGAAGAGGCTGCCAACTGTCCCGGGTACCGCAGCTTTGGCTCTTCTAACCCAGAAGTGGCTACGTAGCCATTCACAAATACCAGTTGTCTTTCTGCCCATGGACTTATGGAAACTCACAATTTGTGTGCATGCCAATGGCCGCTGAGTGCAAATATGCCGTAGAATCATAGACTCACAGAATGTGTTAGGTTGGAAGGGACCTTTAAAGGTCACCTAGTCCAACCCCCTGCAGTGAGTATGTGCATTAACTTTCCAAATCCTGTTCATACAATCACTGACATGGGAATAATTTTAACTTTATAAATGTGTTTCATTTAGATAGTCTATCTGCTTTTAACATTAGTATTTTCAATATAAATCTTTGGAAAGGTCACCAGGTGCCCCAGTTTCATGTGTGTCCTGTTTTCATAATGACAATCACAGAGATGGTAAGGTGCCCTAGTTTTTGAAACTGTTGGAAATCCTTCTGCTGCCTTGAGTGCATAATTATTACAAAAGAGAAAAAAAGGATTCTCACAGGAAGGAGAGGCATTTTAAAGTGACAGCAAAGTGAAATAATAGTTTTTCTTTCCTGTTGAAAGTGCATCAAACTCTCCCTGATCATTTACTGGTATGTTTTTCTGCCATACCAGGTTGCTCATATTCATAAATACTTCAACCGAAATTCAGATTTCAATGAACTGTAATTTTATTCACTGTAAATATGTGTAGTTACAGCTGTTAAAAAAGCCATCAGATTTTATTCCACCTGTTTTTTTCCCTAATGCTACTGTAGGAATTGAAACCAGCTCACTGATCCAAAGCCTCTTTTGTTTTGCAACCAAAATCCTTTGCTAATACTTTTTTGTAGCACACTTACATGATAAGCCAAAGTATTGCTTGGTCTTTGCTAGATTAATTGAAAAGGTCTATGAAGAAGTAAGTGAATGGTGCAAAGGCAAGTGATTGATGGTGTCAGCCCTGCTTTCCCACTGCAGAAAGTCCCCCTTCCAGATGTGGGCATCAGTACTTTCCTGCCCATGGTCAAGCTCATAAAAATTAAAGCTAAAGGGATGTCAAGAAGAAAACAAGAGTTAAGAATACAAAAGGTCGAAAAAGACTATCTGTTTTGGAAACAGCAACAAGCTCTACTTAGTCATGTTTGGATTTCAATACCTTTTTAGGTGAGTAACATGTTTCTGTTCAAATGTCTTCAGCAGAGCTATAAAACAAAGCATTTGAGCCAAGTAAAGAAGGTAACATCTGGCATTCAAAAATTCAAGTACCCTTGACATTATGTAGAACATCATGCCTCATTCCTTTCTTTGCCCTTTTCTTTGTATTTTTTTAACACTTTCCTTGCAGGTCAAGGACAATAGTCATTAGTTTTGTGGATTCTTCAGTGAATACCTTAAATTAGTTCTTCTAAATTGATGTGCTTTTATAGTATCCACCTATATTGAAGTAATAAAGCAAATTTCAGTCGCCTTCTGCCAAAGCTATGTTTTTATATCATTCTTGATCAATTAAGGGCCCAATAGAGAAAGCAAAATGGAACAAAGTCTGCCAAACTTTATTTTTTATTAGAGAATACACTGATGATGACACGATCTCTTTGAATGCATCATATTCCATAATGCCATGCTTAAATAAAATTACATGGCAATAGGATGTTTCCTTTGTGCACCTTATATCTTAATTTCAGCACTCAACCAGACTTGCATATCTGTTCTTCAGAGCCAAGCACACTGAATGCTTTCTAAAGGGAAATTGATTAGGTCCTCATATTGCAAAACAGATACTTCTTCATGTCCAAGAGTCCTGCAAGCAGAGCAGGACTGTTTCTTTATGTTTTTCTTTAGATGAGAAAGAAAAAAGCAGATAGCTCCATGACTCTTGTGCTGAAAGGGAGCAGCGGCGTGCTGCTAGTACCCATTATAGTGCTCTCTGCACTGGCTGTTTCATTAAAACCTTTCATCCTACTAAAGCGGAGGGGGAAAACGAATCTAAGAGATAAAAAACCCACAATAACTGCACACAATTTAGCTCCCAAATGGGGCCTAACGTGATTAAAATAATAAGAATCACACTGTGCTCAACAGCACTTCAACAAATGTAACTAGGGTATAAAACATAAAAAACGTCTTCGGTGCAAAACATTGTGAATAAAAACTGCAATAGCAAGTCTGGGAGAGCATTTTGGTGTGGGCCAGACTGCTGTCAGCCCACATGTGCTGGTACAGGTGGGAAAGGTTTACTGACATGGCCACGGATTGGCCAAAAATTCAGTCCATGCTTTCCACCAGAGAAAACCATATGATGGAAAGGTTGATCCTGTCTTTGAAAAAGTACCAGTGATTTCCATGACTCTTCAGTCGGGTCCTAAATCCTGAGTTATTTATGATGCTACTCATTAGTTCCTTGCCTAAATACCGTGTTGGCCGTGGTCTCAGGTTCCTCTAAAGTGACTGCCACCCCCAGGGCCAGAGTGCTGGGGCTGCAAGTATAATTGCTTCACAGCTTCAGGTCTGCAGTGGGGAGCCACCAAAAGGTACACCAAATGTTGTGAAGCATTAAGAAAAACACAGAGTAAAACAGCAGCAGCAGCATCATGGCACTGTGTAAATCTACAGGGTTTTTGTATCTTGAACACTTAATAGAGACCTTAGGTCTCAGAGGAGATAAAGAAGAAGCAGAAAAGATGCCAGTGAAGGCAACAAGAAGAGTCAATGGAAGGGGCTGGTTTTAAATGAGGAATGACCACATAGAGTAAAGGCTCAAAAGATGGGAAAAAGAAATAATTGAGGGGGACAAAGCACAGTTAATACACTGACTGATCTGAACATCAACAGGGAATGGATTTTTTCCTATCTTTTTCAGTGCAAGAAACAAGGGAGTTCTAACAAAATTAGCAAATGGCCAATTTAAAACAAGAAAAAGGAGAACATTTTTACACTTGCTTATGTAAACCATGAGTCTTACAACTTCATACAGTGGAATTAAAAGTTTGCATGAGGTCAAGGAGGAGCTGGACAAACCAAGGGGGTAAAAATGCACTCATAACTACCAAAGGCAAAGTCTGTGTCCCTGCTCAGGAAGTCTCTGAGCCACAAGTTGCAGAAGACTGGAAGAGTATTCTGAGGAAGTATTTCTGACTATGCTAATATTGCTAAAGGTAAAATTTTACCCTGTTTTTAAGTTGCCAGCCCTCTTGGACTGGATGACACAGGAGGCCTGGCTAGACTTTTCTTGGTATAATCCTTTTTGGGATTGTATGTTGAATACATTAAAAATGGAAGCAGGAAGATGGAAAAATGAAGTCTGTAATTTAAAATATGGGGAAGATACAGTAGAAGATGTTTTTTTATTGTTGTTGTTTAAATGGTATCCCACTGTGGCTCTTTGCAGAACTGATCTTTCACAGTTTCAATCATCCTGGGGACAGCAAAAATATACAACTCTCTTGCAGTCAGTAAATGCTGTAAATAATTTTCCCTGGATAAATGGCTCTCTGGAGCATCCACTATTGCCTTTGACAATTCACTGGTCTCTTTAGGAAGAGCAATGATTTCTGACGTACTAAGATTTGCTTGATAAAAAGTGGTCCCGTGATTTTCTATCATATGTCAATTTTAACTTCTCTGGCAAACTGAAAATCTGTTGATTAACACCAAAATAATCCATAATACATCGGATGCACTGTGATACATACCAAGAAAAAATTGGTCTATAAAGAGGTTACAAATAGTACTATTTCGTCAGCTGAATTTGGTCTCTCTGGCTACAAAAATAATAGCATGAGTCACGTGGAAATGCAAATGTGGCCACTGTCGTCAGGTTATATTAGTGTGACATAATGATGATAGGCTTTGCAGCCCACACATGAGACCAGTAATGACAAGCAATCTTCAGCTATCTTCTGTTGTCGTCTCGAGAACAGAGGTATAAATTTTAAAGGTCTGAGCGTTACTTGAACTTAAACAGAAAACTGTTTTCTGTAGCAGAATTTATGCTTCTGATTTATGGCATAGATTCAGGCCTCTGGGCCTTTCAAAACTCCTGCATGTACTTCTTTACATTGCACTTCAAAGTATGCAGCTACACTGCCTGTAGCTACACAAGCTTTGGGTTGATTTTCTTGCTTTCTGTAATAGGAATGGACAGGTTAATAACAACTGAAACCGTTCAAGTTATCACATTTCTGAATTGAAATAACCTATACCTAGCCCGATCATAGGCTTTTTGCAGTCCATAACTTCTATGGCAGCATTTGGCTGTAGAATCCAAAAGAAAGAAACAGACTATAGTTGGCTGTAATTAGCATCGAGCAGTACATTATATAGACTAGGAAGAATTTTCTGATTCCTATTGTTCCACTGTCATTCAGGAACATCTGACTATCCATTCTGGTTTGAAAAAAATTGCTGGAAAAGGAGGATAAAAACCCCAAAAAGCAAAAAATCCAGCTGCCTCATTTGTTTATCTTTGCTTTGTATCACTGAGGAATAAAATGCACCAAACAGTTTTTACACTGTGCCTTTTATGTAATGTGAACTATGTTTCTTTCATTTAAGAAAACCAAACTCTACTGTATGAAAGGGAACGAAACCAATTTCACCCACTGATGAACTTAGATTATTTTTTTTTCATGCCCATTTCTACAGAAGGCAAAAATTGCGCAGGAAGCAACTGATACTTAGAAAAAAAAATATTGTGTGGATTTTGCTTTTTTTCCCCCAGAGATTAGTTCTGTATATTCCCTGGTGATTTCATTTTTTAATTTTATTTTTATTACTGTTGTGAATAAAATTCTCTGGAAGCAAGAAATAGCTATCTCATTTGTGCCCAGGTTAAAGAAAAAAATCAATGTGAAAAAATGAATAAAACTTACAGGTCCTCCTTGAATTTCAAAGTGCATTTTGCTTTTACAGATCATACTTCAGAAAGATGTATTATCACCATCTATAGTAAACCCACTCATTTTTGAAGATGTGATTCAGTACTTTTTTTTATTTTAATTACTTAATATACTGATATCAGGAACCAAGTAGAGAAGATGAGAAAGGGATATTATTATATCATCTCCCTAGTAATTTTTCAGTTTAGATGTATTTGAGGAGATCCAGAAAGCTGCTGACTCCTGCAATCAATGTAAGCAGCTAAAGAGAATAATTTTCACTCTATAAAAAATAATGTTGAGAACAACTATCCAGAAAAAAAAAATTGCCTGAACTTCTGCTGAAGCATAAACAACAGAGCCGTCTTCAAATATTAAATCAATTTTTGCTTCAGTGAATTGGAATTCATTGTTAATCTCAGTGGGATCTGGACGGCAAACATAACCTTCGTGAATCTAATATCAGACTTCTTGAAGACAAGGATGTTTAGCATACTTGGTAATTTTTATGACATGTACCTATTTGTCTGGTTTTGCTTGTCTTGCATTTGATGTCTGTTTCTATTCTTCTTGCTTGTGATTCTTCCATACGTGGCGTGTTCTGTATTTGACAAATGCTGGCAAATTGTAGTGCCCCACATTTATAATTATAATTATAATTCATTATAACAAAGTATAACATTTAGAGAAAGAGATGGACAAAACCACAAGGAAGAAGAGCCTGTTAAGAGCAGAGTGGCTAGCATGACTCTGCAACTGTCATGGGTAAATCCAGGTGCCCTGAAGCAGACAAGCAAGCCTTTTGAGATTGGAGGATAAGTGGTGCTCTGCTGGCTGAGGAACCTGGGCACTGAGTGGACAATGAGTGGCACTCAGCAAGTCATTGGACATCAGAGAATAAGGCAGAGGTTGTATGGGAGGTCATGGAATCACAAAATCATAGAATTTTGACTGGAAAAGACCTTTGAGATCATCTAGTCCAACCATTAACCTAGCAATGCAAAGCACTACCACTAAACCATGTCCCTTATCACCACATCTATGTGTTTTTTTAAATACTCCCAGGGATGCTGATTCAACTACTTCCCTGGACAGCCCATTCCAGTGCTTGACAACCCTTTTGGTGAAGAATTTTTTCTTAATATCCAATCTAAACCTCTCCTGGAACAACTTGAGGCCATTTACTATCACTTCTCAAGGTGATCAGCTTCACTGTAGGTGTGTTCCAAAGTGGAATGGGGAATTGCAGTATATAGAGGGGGTTTCCTGAGCTACGGGAAGCAGATAGTCACCAGGAGCCAGCAGCTCTCAAGAGAGCAGCTGAGGTGTGGACAGTGCCAAGAGTAATGGTGACAATGCCCACTCTCACAAAAGGTGCTTCTGGGGACCACAAGCCACCAGGAACACTGTGACCAGAGCAAATAATTTATTTAAGAAGGAAAAAAAGAAAAAAGGGAAAGAGTGGCAGCTTAGAGCATCAGCTTTTGCAGCCAGAGAAGGGAGTGAGAAGATGTGAGAAACTTTGCAGACACCAAGGTCAGTGAAGAAGGACGGGGAGGAGGTGCCCCAGACATGGGTGATTGAGCAGAGATTCCCCTGCAGCCCGTGGAGAAGACCATGGTGAAGCAAGTTGTCCCCCTGCAGCCCATGGAGGATGATAGGGGAACAGAGACTTCTACATGCAGCCTGTGGAGGACTCCATGCTGGAGCAGGTGGAGGCACTCGAAGAAGGCTGTTAACCAGTGGAAAGCCCATGCTGGAGCAAGCTCTTGGCAGGACCTCTGAACCCATGGAAAGAGGACACCAGGCTGGAGCAGAAGAGTGTGAGGAGTCACACCCCCCAACCCCTCCCCCCACTCCCCTCCCCCCTCCCCCTCCCCTCCCCCGCAGAGGAAGGAGTGGCGGACACAAAGAGTCAGGAACTGACCGCAACCCTCACTCCCCGTCCCCTTGTGCTGAGGCAGGGAGGAGGTAGAGAAAATTGGAGCAAAGCTGAGCCTGTGAAGAAGGAGGGACATTCCATAGGCACAGTGGAAGACCTGGAGTACATGGCCAAGGTTCTGTGACTAAGATGCTACCTAACCCTCAACACAATTGTCTGAGAGCAAAGGCTGCAGCTCCAGATGGGGAGTCTGTGCCATCTACCCCAGCAGCAGCTGCCACCCAGAGAGAGCTGCTGAAGGAGAGGCTGCAGTGCAGACCTCAGGCTGAGGATAGTGCCCATGCCTTTCTCCCAGAGCAGGGACAGGCAGCAGACCTGCCTGCACAAGGTGTGCCCAGATGAGGGACCTCCAGCAGCATTGGCTGAGCTGTAGGATGCAGCAAGAAGGCTGTGTAACATTGTGGAAAACTCTCAGAAAGAGTTAGGTATCTGCTTCCAAGAAGAGTCTTCAGTGGGCCTACAGACGGACCCATGGTGAATATTTTTCAACATTAGGACTGAAAAATGAGAGAAGTGAAAAAAAATGGGTGGCAAGGCTGTCTGCCTGATAGTGCTCCCCCAAGAGCAGGAAAGCAGTGTCTTATGGGAAGCGCTATTAGGATGTCATAGTCAATGAAAGTACCTGGACAACAACAACAACAACATAATCAGTGCCCATTCATGTTATTCTTCATCACAGGCTAATTATTGCTTTCAACAGCAAAGCCACAGACATTTTGTAACAGGACATGTTTTTAACACTCCATGTGGGAGATAGACCTACAAAGCCTACAATCTGCTAATGGAGCTTATATCCTGGGCCTCCTTTGTGCCTATATGCTGTGGCTCTGTGGGGGCACAAAGAACTAGCTGCTATCCCTCTATCTTTCACCCCCCGCCCCACTTTTGTTACTATAGTAGCAACAGTTGGGAGAGTAAACACATTTTAAATAAAAAATGCATTTAGTAAAGATGAAGATATTAAAGAGGTTTCTGGAGAAGGGATGTTTATATTGGGGTAATAACAGGAACTGAAGCGTTTTCCATCTTGGACAATTTTAGGTCTGAATCAGGAGATTGATTAAATTGTGAACTGTAAACCACTGTCCGTGTTAAATGCAGTAAAACATCATGCTTAGGATCCAACCAGACTGGTGTTTATGGAGCTTGGGGAATCCTTTGCCCAAAGAAGCCCTTAGCAACAACACGTAATAAATCTGGGGGTGCCAGTTCCCTAAAGGAAGCCTGATCTGATCCAGTCAGAATCTTGCAGCTGGCGGAGTGGCACAACAGAATCCGTTTTGCTGTCCAAGGAGGATAACGGGAATTCTTTTCTTTAGGAGAATTTTCTTCCTGTATGGCACTTCACTTGTCTAGAGGAGAGCGTGTGCTTGGAGCTTGCTGCATTCAGGTGGTCTAGCCAGTGCAATGACCCTCTACAAATCAGATAGGATCTCCTATGCCAAGGGATGTTGTCGTATCTGAAGTTAGCACCAAGTGAAGACAGAAATAAAAAATAAAAAAAATAAAGATTCACTGCTCTGGATCTGACACACGAGGTAAAATCAAGCCTTGGGTAGGTCCATTGCAGTAGTAATAACTTCAAATGCATTTACTTGTGTCAGTATTAAAATTATTTTGCAAGGGTAATGTGCTACTCATTCATGCCTTTTGCCTAAACTTATAGCTGAAAAATAATCTGCACAAAATAATTGATTTATGCTCATGTTTCTGCATTCATTGTGTTGCTTTGAAGTTATCTATGATTAAGATCAAACTCACTGAATGTTTCATGGGCACCTTGGAAAAAAACCAGATCTGTTAAAAGAGTACCACTCATAGGTATTTCATCATGAAAGAATGGGACATAGGAAATGCGTTTTTACTTTCCTACAGCCCAATAGTACCCCTCCCAATGTTAATAATTAATTTTTACACCACGAATTACCACATGTGAAATCACTTAATTTTAGAGCCAGAATTTCAATTAGTGTTTAGAGAGAGCGCTCTGCTGGACATAGTCCTGTTTCCCCCTTGTGTTTGAGTGAGTTGCTTTCCCACAATTTACTGTGGGCTTATTCTTCTTTCTTGCCCCTCCCCCTGCCCCCTCAGAAGTCACAATTCTTGAAGAGACTTGCTAACAGAACTTATTTTATTGATAGCATGTGGACTCTGTTTCACTAGAGCCCACATGCCCTCTTTTGCATGCTACTTGGGCTTGAGGTGAGATCTAACGACAGCTTTCTAACCCTTGAGAGGAGTTTTTTGAGATGGCAGAAACAGGTTCCGCACAGTGCTGTATGTCAGGAGAGCAAATCACAGTGGGCAGAGAACAAGAATGAAACGAGAGGTTCAGACTGAGTATAAACCCTCCCTGGGCAGGAGGTTGGACTAGAGACATCCTGAGATCACTCCCACCCTGAACTATCCCACAGGGAGAGAAGGCCACATCACTGCCTTGCTGGGACACAAACACAGGTGATGCCCGCATGCAGGAAGGACAGGGATGGCCTCATGGGAACTCTCATTCCCATGTGGGATTGTTCCTGCAGAGCTCTGTACTGCTTGGGAGCTTTGGGGTCTGAGCTAGACTGGAGGTCATTGTGCTGAGCTGTGATGTTTACATACAATTCCATCTGAATACCAGCAGACAGATGATGTTAGCTGGCAATGTTTCTAAAAATGAACTGAGGGAGATAATCAAACACACAGAGGGGGAAAAAATAGAAAAAAGGTCCTTTACTGAAAAAGTGTTTTACTAATGTCTTGCCTCCACAGCTTAACTTTTTCAAAAGAAAACTCACATCTTGTACATAGGTTTTTTTGTTCCTTGGGTTTCAAAACATGAATATCTAAAAATCCTCACTGTTGTTGACTTTGCTACTTCTAGAAATGTTCATTAATATATTTCAGTTGAAATCATGCTTCCACTGAAGTTGGTGGAAGCATTTCCCCTGACTTCAGGAGTCTGAATAGCACCTTGTGACAGAAGTGGAGGATAAGGCACATTCATAGTTGGGCCACTGAGTATTTCATAGCTCAGAACAGCATCTTCATTGTTCAAACTGGAAGCTATTAATGGCAAAATAGGAAACACGTCTAGAAGAAAGTTTTATTTGTGGTCTGTTTTCCTTCACCAAATTGGACACATGACTAGAGTAGCTGTGAAATTTTGCCAAAACCAGGGTTTTATAGAAACAATGTTACCAATTCCAAATAATATTTAAATTGTGTCTTTTTTTGGAAAAGCTAAAAATTCAATTTTTCAATTTTGTAAATTCACTTAAAATTCTATAAAATTATTTTTTATTTTACTATATTGTGTCATGGAAGTATCACTGTCAATGAAATAGTACATCTAAATGTGAGAGGAAATGACTTTAACTTAAGAAGAAAAAGGAAATATTCAAATATTTACTAAGTAGCTTCTAAATTTGTTTTAAGATCATATTACAATGTCATTTATCATTGTAATCATGATTACTTTGATGTTGCCTGGCACCAAATTTCAGCATTTTGAAATTAAAATAATTACCCAAAAATGTATATTGGGGCTGTGTGGCAAGGTTTTAGTAGGGGAGAGTCCTACAGCTTCTGTGAGAAGCTGCTAGAAGCTTCCCCCATATCTGACAGAGCCAATACCACCCTGCTTCAAGACAGACTTGTTGCTGATCAAGGCCCCCATCAGCGATAGTGCTAGCACCTCTGGAATAACATTGTTAAGAAAGGGAAAAAAACCACCAGAAAGAGAAGAGAGAAGATGAAAGAGGAACAACTCTGCAGACACCAAGGTCAGTGAAGAAGGGCGGGGAGAGCACGTGCTCCAGGCACCAGAGCAGAGATTCCTCTGCAGCCCCTGGAGAAGATCATGGTGGAGCAGGTCGTCTCCCTGCAGCCCAGGGAGCAGATACTCACCTGCAGCCTGTGGAGAACTCCATGCTGGAGCAGGGAGAAGCACCCAAAGAAGGCTGTGACCCAGTGGGAAGGTCATGGTGGAGCAAGTTCCTAGCAGAACTGGTGCACCTGTCAAGAGAGGAGAGCACACTAGAGCATGTTTGCTGGCAGGACTTGTGACCCCATGGAAGAGACCTACACTGGACCATTTAATGAAAAACTGCAGCCCATGGGAAGGACTCATGTTTGAGAAGTTCTCAGAGGGCTGTCTGCTGTGAGAGGGACCCCACTCTAGAGCCGGGAAGAGTGTGAGGAGTCCTCCCCTTGAGGAGGAAGGAGTGGCAGAGACGTGTGGTGAACTAACTGAAACCCCCATTTGCCTGTCCCCCTGTGTTGCTGGGGGTGCAGGAGGAGGGAGGGAAATCAGGAGTGAAGTTCAGCCCAGGACAAAGGGAGGAGTAGGGGGAGGTGTTTTAAGGGGAGTGTGTGTGCGTGTGTGCTCATTATCCTACTCTGATTTGATTGACAATAATTGGTAAGTGATCTTCTTACCTCAAGCATTTTGTTATATTTTTTGTCCACTGTCCAATTGAGGAGTGATAGGGAGGATTGGGGGGCACCTGGCCTCCAGCCAGGGTCAAACCAAGCCACAATGCTTGCAAATATCATTCTTACAGGAGTTTCTGAAGTGCCTGTTGTTTGGTCTCTGAAGGAAAAAAAAATCCCCAGAAATTCAGAGGGTCTTGAGAATGTTGCTTAAAATACCTCTATGCCCTCAATGTAAATGGAAATGACACTGTTGGCATTAATGCTGCTTCTTTATCTCAGAGTGGTGTAGTGGAAGAGAGACCAATAAGCTTTGAAAAGATTCTTGCAATTGTTTGTAATAAATGCAGGGAATGTGAGGGGAATGGAAGTTGTTCTGCTATGTGCCTTAATAGCAAAAGTCCTCTTTATCCATAACCCTTTTTTGTGCAGTTGGTAATTAGCAGTTTATTATGCTGAGGACGAATTGCTTCTTTCTGACTTCTAACCAGTCTAATTAAACCCAGTCATTAATGTAAAGACTCTGTATGAAAGCGACGCTTCATACCTGATCAAACAATTATTTTGGAAGGTGCTGATCCTCTTATTACTATTCAGGGTATTTTTCGGTTGATTGGAGATGTGGCAATGGCACAGCATATTAAGAAAGTAATGGAGATGAATGGCTATGAAGTTTAAAATTATATTTCTGCTCTGTTGCTTCACTGAAAACTATGCACAAACTGTCTTGCAACGATGACAGGAAATATTTGTAAAATTAGCAGGTAGTTCTTGCTTTCAATTGAGCTATCAAGTTTTTAATAGAAAAAAAAAAAGTAATTTGAAATTTCACAGTACATCAGTAAACATTGCAACATGTGTTATCGTTGTATATACTTGTCCTGGTTTCAGCAGGAATAGAGTTAATTTTGTTCCTAGCAGCCCGTGCAGTGCCGTGTTTGGGAGTCAGGATGAGAGCAGTGCTGATAGCACACTGATGTTTTAGTTGCTGCCAAGCAGTCAAGGACTTTTCAGATTCTCATGCTGCCCTGCCAAGGACACGGGTGGAACAGCTGACCTCAACTAGACCATATGACGTCATGAAGCATATAAAGCTGGGGGACAAAGAAAGAAGGGGGAGGGGAAGCGAAGCTTGGAGCGGTGGTGTTTGTCTGCCCAAGGATCCATTGCACATGATGGAGCTCTCCTGGAGATGGCTGAACACCTGCCTGCCCATGGGAAGTGGGGAATGAATTCCTTGTTTTGCTTTGCTTGTATACAGCTTATACTTCATCTATTAAACTTATCTCAGCCCACGACTTTTCTCACCTTTGCCTTTCCAGTTCTCTCCCTCAGCCCCTCGTGGGGGAGTGAGCAGCTGCGTGGGGCTGAGTGAGCTGCCAGGTGGGGTTAAACCACAGCAGTACTGTAACACTCACGACTGCACAACTTCAGCTTTCATGGCTTGCTCATTTCCCTGAAAAGAGAAAAACTGAGATAGCCTTTTATTTTCTGCACGTACAGATTTAACTGGATTGTTCGTGGGTGTATTTCCTGTGTATCAAAATTGCTTTGCTGTCAGGCAGGAAGACTACTTGAACCATAAGGTTGTTTTCCATGTCAGTAAGGCTGTGAGAGTCGGGATCCCAGGACTGCTGTGGAAGGAATCATCACCAAGATTTTATTCTGGAGTGTGTGTAGTAGTTGAACTTGGTGAGGTGCTATAATGGAGGGACTGACTGACATAGAAACACTTAACATTTGGTCAAATTAGGTGAAGATATAATTGTTGGAAGAGGATGACACTGGCCATGGTCTGTGTATGGGAAAGTATTACCACTCCTTTCGGGGCTTCTGCACAGCACTGTGCCCAAGACCCCACACAGCACAGGGGTTTCTCCAGGCAGCCCCTTCAGTGCACATTAGCCAGAAAAGGAGAAAAATGGGAGAAAAGAGGAAGGATCTGCATCTGCAGAGGGAACTGGCCTGTGCACAACTGGTCTGACATATCTGTTAGGTACTTGATACATCCTTGCAGCAGGTGTTCACATCCTGTGGCTCCCAGCTTCCCCTCATGCAAGGCTGTGCCAGCTGTGTATGTCTAGCCTTTATGATAAGTTTTTAGTAGCTAAGTTATCACTACATTCTTTTGCAGGTTTTTTTTACTCCTCTTTAAAGTTAATTAAAAACCTCACATAAGCAAAGAGAATGACACATAAATTTAGACTCTCTACTTATCTTTGACAGAGTAAAACAGCTGAATGCCCAAGTATATCACAACCATGCAAAACAAAAACCTAAAAAAGGATGTAATTTCTATGCTTCAGGCATTAATCGAATACCAGTCAGTAGGAACTGGGAAAAGACTTCCCCTGTGAGCATATAAAATGTCCATTCTCTGGACTTTAATATTGGACCTTAGTGTAAGATCTCTGTTACTGGTCACTGTATTAGACAGAAAAGCCATGGGGCTGGGTCCTGAATGGTTTTTATACTTTCTGATAAAAGAAAAACAAATGCATTGCAAGAAATAATATGAGAAAACAATCCCTTGACTTTATTTTTGAGAACCGATCTGTGATTTTAATTCAGTAAAGTAACAGCATGGATCAAAGTTTTGAGGATATTTTTTTTTCTTAGGCTGTCTGATCCCATTGTCTGCCTGTATCAAGGTCAATACACTTCCCAACCAGCAATATCTTGTCAGCTGTGCATCCACGTTATTTCCACGTTCTGAATCCAGTCCAGAATAATCCTTTGAAATGCAGGAAAGGATCAGAATAAGTATTGCTTAGAGAGGGCAAATGAAATATTCAAAAGCTAAGCACTTATAAAAAATAAAGATGACAAATCTGTGACCTGTTTGAAGCAGCCTCAGTTATTGCTGAAAGTGAGGGGAGGGTGAGCTGGAAAAGAACAGAAGAGCAGGCTGTAACCTGTTTGGTATTCCCAAAACCACAAAAAAAGTGAAATATGCTGCTCAAAACAGAGACTGACTGCTGACTTAGGACACCCGATTGTTTTATGAGAGGTCCAGATACACATCTGTCCCATCCCACTTCATGGTTTCATGTAAATGCCATTGAAGAATTAGAAAAATTCTTCACATAATCTTTTAATTTTGATACACTGCTATTTTCTGGCAGAATAATTATCTGTCATAAAATTCTGGGTATAAGAACAGGTATTTATGCTACAAATTATGAAAATTAAAGTGGTTTCAGTAGATGAAATTCTGTTGAAAATTCATGCTAAAGTTATGTATGGGTTGCCAAAGATACCAGTGGGAATGGCTGTAGCAGTGTTACCATGTACATATGTCGCTGGAGAAGAGTTAAGGCTAATCCTGGGTTCATACAAGTAAATGATGTTTATGCTCATTTAAAGAGTAAATGTTTCCAAAGAAACAGCTTAAAAAGATTTTTGCCTTCTCATTGCTCCAGTCTCTTCTAATTATCATCCAATATCAGCTGATAGCTCCACCAACAATATTATCTGAAACAAGAAATGAAAAATGAGATTTTAAATGGTAATGATCAGTCTAGCAGTCTCATCCCTATGAATTGTATCCTAGCTGGTTTTCTAGACCGTAAGATATGAATGCAGCTTCTTTGCAGAAAAAAATACCTTCACCTTCACCCTCCCTGAAAGGCAGGTTCACATGAAAAAAAGAGGTTTATTTGAATAATTTGTAGTGCTATTTCCATTGTTCTGGCTTTCAAGCACCTTATTTTGTCATTTCCTCATCATCTTCTCTGCCTCTTGTTCTGTGCTTTCCATTATCCGTGGATGAGATCGGATCCCCTGTTTGAGCTGCAGCTTGCTGGCTTTCATCATTAGCAGATTAGAGTTTTCAGGGCTCGTAAGCGTGCGCTGCTGGAAGCTATTCACCGGTGACCCCCTTCACTCCAGTGTCTAAAACTTCTGATTGTGAACCAGCCATTGCAGCCTCTCCCTAGAAAGCTCATCGTCTTCATATACAGATATTTACAGCAGTGCTGGGGCGGTGAGTGGGAAGATGCCCTCTAGAGCTGTTAGTTTTCCCCATGGACTAGGGCAAGTAAAGACAATCCTTTTGATCCGACGTACGTATCTGCATTTTTGATGATTTCAGACAACTGAGGTGAATCTCACCCCAGCAATTTTTGGAAGAGATTCCTGAAATAAAGAATCACTTGGTGTATCGTCTATTCAGTTTGTTGTCTGCTCTTTGACTGCATTGGTCATATGGCATATTTATGTTTCATAAATAAGTACACCTCATAGACTTGCATTTCCAGCATGGGTACCGTTAATTAAAATATGATAATAATTTTCTTCCATATTTCGCTATTTATTTCCAATCTGCTTTTTTTGGCCAACATTTCTACCATCCTGGGTTTTGGAATATGCATACACAAAACACAAAAGAAGAGTCAGACTGCCAAAGCGAATTATTTTGAAAATTAAAGCAGACGTTTCTGGAATTTTCTCTTAAAATATTATTCTCTTGGCTCTAGCCACAGTTTCACTTAGATAATACTGCCTAGAGACAGCTGAGTGCATAGATACTATCAGGAAACCAAACTGCATGAGATACTGCAGATTCTATTGGAAGTCAAGTATTTATGTCACAGGGCTGCAGCAGAAACTAAGAATGTGTCCCAGAAGACATCCTCTGCAAAACGAAACCAGAGAAAAATAATTAGAAAGTGAAGCATCTTATGAGCTCAATGAAAAGACTACTTTAATTTGCAAACCTCATCTCCCTGGCCAGCCCAGTTGATGGAGAGAAGCAGCTTCCTCCAGAGGGCAATTCAGAGCACGTAAATCTAGGTTCTCACTCAGCAGACGTTTCTCAGACTAAAAGTCAACGGATCATTTTTAGTAAGAAACATCATGTGGAGCAACATTCCTCTCAAGATAAAAATTGATTTGGCCCTTGATTCTGCAGTCCCTACTAAACTGAGCAGGACTTACTCCAAAGAGTAAAGTCTTAGGAGCACGCAGTGTCATGGTGTTTAATTACTAACATTCAGGTCCCTCATCACTCTTGATCATTCACCATTTCCAAGTCTGCTGAGTAACACAGTTCACATTTCCCGCTTTCTGCTTCTGCTGGAGCTTTCCAGTCTCCAACAGATCGGTTAATGTAGTTTGGATTCCAACATTCATAAAACTAATTGGAGGTAGATATCTGTATTTTTTTAATGTCATAGTCAGTGCTGTTTTAGATTCCAGAACATTAGACTGCAGTTGAAGACAGTATTTTATATCTGCGTGTCATGAGAGAAACGTCACCTACAACTTAGTCTTCAAACATGTTAAAATCTAATAGGCATTTTCATCTGTTTATATAATAATACCTTTACAGACAACAGTAACATATTGTTTTAGATGAGATAATTACAGCAACACTTATGTGTCCCTTCTGGCAGGCTTCTTATCCTCCTTTATTAAAGGAATGATCACCTTCAAAGCCTGTGCTTTCTAATTTACTGAAGGGTTGTTAGATAAAGATTTTACTATGGGGAGATTAAGAAACAATTGTTTTGAGGGGTAAGCCAAGTGAAAGGACCATGACGCATCTTTGCATCTGCATGCCTGATTGAATGTTCTAAATGCTGTTTCTTCTCTTACTCATGATCTATGTGGGCTCAATCCATGCATGAAAACCATTTTGGTATTGTTCTAATAATTCAATCCCTACTAAATTGGTTTCTTATAAGCAATCTGTACAAAGAGGGAAAGAACCAGTATTGGTAGGTGCATATAATCCCGGTAGAAATGGACTATGCAGCCATCCATTACTCCAGAAAAAAAAAAGAACAAAAAATTTACATGCAAATCACTTATTTTTATTGCCAATTTTAAAATAAACTGTGAATTTATGTAAGCTGAGGTGTAAGTAACCCTGTGGTAATGCAGCAATCTTCCAGCACTCTTAAATCAATTTGATCAATATTGCAAAATATTAGAATGAAGTAAGTCAATGGTGTAAGAACAGTGCATTAAAATTCATTGTACATGGGATTTAAAACACATTAAGGAACACAACAGCTTTATGATGTATATTTCTGTAAGTAAATTTTACTGAGACAAAGTACACCACTAGCAGACATTTCTCAAGGGCAGGTTCCAACAGCTTGAACTTGGCTGCACGTAATGGATTTGAAAATGTGCACTGAATTTGGAGGGGAAAGGATGCAAAATGTGCACTCTAGTTAAAATTCAACATCATTATTACTTCATTGCCACAACATCCTTGGGTTTTAATGTCACTTTCCAGACAAATGCAGGGAGACATTTCCCTGCCCAAAGCACTTACAGAAAGCCTATGGCCATGATCCTGCCACTGATAGCACACAGGAGGAATGTTGTCGCTAAATGGAGTGTCCTTGAGGACAAAGGGTAGTTTGAGGATGAATCAGTCAGTTCATAAGATGTTTTTTCATATACTGTGAGCCTTAGACCCTAGCTTTGCTCCTGCTGATCTCTTACTGTTACTTCCCAAGGCTGCAGAATGAGCCCAAAGTCATAAGGAGTACAGATAAAGGAATAGAGGTGAGAGGCAGATAAAACACAAAGAGGCAGGATTCAGCAGCAGCTACTGTAAGCTCTCACTATAACTAGCCATAGTAATGTGTTATTGGTAAGAAATTGAAGAACAGAGAATTATGGGCTGGAGATGGACTGATAAGAATTATGGTTCTTTCTCATGGGAAATCTGTTTTAAACTGTGTTTCCCTGCTAAATTAAAGCAAAAGTTGAAATTCTTATTTTTTTATGGATCCATAGGAAATTCCATACTTTCACATTTCAGACAACCAAGATTTCTGAGTCTCAATAACATAAAGATCAGAATATAGAACACAAAATTATATGTAAATGTTTTTAATGTACATTAGATGCAACAATCTCAGTAACTACACTAAATTAAAGAAATCCTTATTTTCAGTTTTATCAGGGAACCATCATGAAATGGGATTCTGATCCTGACAGATTTGTGTTTCGATGGACAGCTGTGTCATCAGTAGAGTTTCAATAGTCCTAGGTCTTGTATCAGTCACTGGGGATCTTCTGGCAACATAAGGAAAAAAATCACAAGACATTCTCATCTCTTCTGTCAGTACTGTATTTGAGTGTAATTGATCTCTGATTCCTTAAATTTGGCCAAAGGGAGCTGGAAGCCATCCCCACCTGGATCTGCATGGGACATAGCGCAATGGATAACACATCTACTACCTCTTATGAACCCAAGAGGGACTGGGATGTGCTGTGCTCTCCTTCCTGCAGCTTGGGGTTTTGCAACATCCTTTCTTAAGGACTATGATAAAGCAACCAAGATCAGTCCAGCAAAACAGCTAAATAATTTAACTACCCTGTTACTCCTGTATGCCTTAATGGTCCTGTTCTGTGCTTACTGTGCAGTAAGTGCCCACTGCTCCCTACAGAGGACACCCGGTGACTGGTACAGCCATAAATAAAGCTCAAGATCTCCTTTAATTTCTGTCTCACCCAATTTACTCAATTTATTGTAGAAGGAGTTTAGTGAGATGTCGTGGTTTTGCCCCAGCCAAGAGCCAAGCACCATGCAGCCTCTCACTCAAAGAGGTTATGGTGGGGGAGTAATTGGCAAGGGGGAGGGAGGGAGGAGAGGAAGAAAAAGAAACTCAAAAACCCAAGCCAAACATCATGGGTTGAGATAAGGGCAGTTTAGTGGGACAGCGGAGAGAGAGAGAGAGAACCATAACAGGACTTTATAGCAAAATATACAAAGCGTGGTACAGGGTGCAGTTTCTCACTGAACCGCACAGCTCAGAGCCATCCCAAAACTGGACTGTCCCCAAAACTATGCATCCTGGAGCTGTCTGCTCATCCTCCCACTAGCCCCCCTTTATGCTGAGCATGACGTAATTGGCATGGAATACCCTCTTTGGCCAGTTCGGGTCACCTGTCCTGGCTGTGTATCCTCCAGGCTTCCTGGGTGCCCCCATCTTCTTGTTAGCAGGGAAATATGAACAACTGAAAAGTCCCTGACTGCTTGGCAGCAACTAAAACATCAGTGTGTTATCAGCACTGCTCTCATCCTGACTCCCAAGCATGGAATTGCACCAGCCTTTAGAAAGAAAACCAACTCTATCCTAGCCCAACCCAGGACAGGAGATCAGCTAAATTGTCCTTCCTGCATGCTGCTTACTGGGTGCGCCTGCATTAATGTTTCTGTTCAAGTGGGAATTGAGATTTTAAAGCTAGCTTTTACATTTTTCCATCTACTGCATCTTGGTTCTTGTCAAGAAACTGTTCACAGCCCCTAGACTGATTCTCAGGTGAAACTAAAACAGAAGAGGATCTTGAAGCACACTCCAGTGGATGTTCAGACATTATGACCAAACTAGAGTTAATAAAAAAAAAAGACCTGTTGAACTGTATTTAGTTTGGAGCTGCACTACTCGCTACTGGATGCAAGGTTTTCCTAGCACATTACAGACCTACTCCCATTACAGATCTATCACAAGGTTTGTGATGGATCGAAATAATTTGTGTAATAGAAATTACTATGCCAGATTCCTAAGAAACTGGTTCTCCTTAGCAGTGTTTTCTACATTAGTTCTAAAACAAGGACACTTGGGGCACAGGGCACGAGAGCCAAGTCCATGACAGCAAAGTTGCTCTTTGGAATAAAAATTACAAATTTGCTATTGTGAATGGTTGAAACAAGCATTAAACTGTTTCTTTATCCTCAATATCTGGCACTTTTTTCCTGGTGGATGAAAGCTTTCCAAATTTTATTTTGGTGTCTGTTCTAATTGCAAGACTTTTGCCATCCCCTGGTACCAAAAAAGTATTCAACACATGCCTGGGAGGTAATAGGTAAGTGCTTGCCAAATGTCAAGTCCATATGTCTTTGGTAATACATCTGAAAAAAAAAAATAATCTATTTTCCTGGGTGTTTTTTTAACAGAAAAAGCCCTCTTTTGAATTTTAACTATACGTGCAAAAATTTCTAGATATTTGTGTTTAAAAATACAATTGTAGAAAAACTGTGTCTTGTACATCATACGTACTGTCTCCTTGTAAACTTTGCCCCGCTTTGCTTAATTGATAAGCCTTGTCCTGGGTAATGTGCTCATCATCTCATGCATCTTCTGTAAATGAAAAAAGATCTTAATTTTATGCGTTTAACTCTTATCCTACCATTGTTTGTAAGGATTCCCTTTGTAAGCCCATTTACCATCTAAGAACTTGCAGAGGTAGTGGTGCATGAACTGGAAAAAACACTGAAGAGCTGTTGAAATACCAGATGAGATTGGGGGTATAGATAATAAAATCCTTTTTTATTTGTGCACACAGAAAAGAGGGTATGGAAATTGGTAACACCTTGAAGGTGGAAAACCACCATCTAATTTAACAGAGTCCAATTTTATGGCAGAAATGTAATTCCATTGCTGCAATTGTGGAAGCAAATTTGTCCTTGATAATGATTCCAGTGTAATCACCAGGATATATCTTCCAAGATCATTTTAACTCTGCAACCTTGAAATTACAAGGCACAGTCATAAAAATCCAAGGCAAGGTTCCTGAGACACTCACCCAGAGGCATTGTAAGCAGGTAGAGATGAAGGCACTTACAGATGATGTGCAAGTATATACTTGCAACAGATCAGGTGAATTGCTCTCTAAAAATACCTATGGGTGACCAAATAACTTATATGTAGATCTGTACACTGTAAATGACTGCAGATAGTGGGGTGAATCCGGTCTCTAAAACTGATTTCCAAACTTGGGTTGCATTGCCTAAGAAATCCCACTTGTGTGAGAAGAGGCTGTAAAATGGACTGTTTAACTTTTGAACTCAACACAGTTAGGGAGCAGTTTTGGAGGCCTTTGTATGTTAATTTTATTTGAAGAGGAAGGTCTTTTGCTGCAGAGGTGGGGTGGTGGTGTGTGCTTTTGTTGTTTCAGTTTATTTAAAGGGCCTATTCTCAAGTTATGGTTATAAGTTTCACATGTTACTCAAATCTTCAATTTCAAATAAATCACTACTGGGTCTTGGAAAAACATATATCTCATGTTATCTCTGGAAGAAGCTCCAGAATAAGCAAAACACATTGTTTGCACTTATTGCAGAATCATAGAATGGTTTCAGTTGGCAAAGACCTTCAAGATCATCAAGTCCAACCATCTATCCAGCTCTACTAGGTCCAACACTAGACCATGTCACCAAATACAACATTTACTCTTTTAAACATCTCCATGTCCATCAAGCATCTTGATGTCCTTCTTGTAGTGAGAAAATGATATTTAATCATATTTGTTCTGGTTCTAAGACGTGTGTGCCCTGGCAGAATTCACCTTTATGAGGTCATCTAGTACAAATGTGAAATGAGAAACCAAAGAAACAGATACTCCTCCCTCCCAAGCAATAAGGTCTATTTGTGTTGAAAGAAAAACAGCCTTTTTCTAGGTGCAGTGGAACTGTTGAGTGAATTGTTTTGTCAGACAAAACATGTGGCTGTAGGTGGGACAAAAGGCAAAAAAATACTAAGCCATAGATAAATATTTGAGAAACTTCAGAGAAAGAGGATCAGGAATCATGGAAGACAAGTAATCAAACCACAACTAATACTTTGGCTGTGAATTAAAAGGAACTGGGATCAATTTACATATTATTATTATTATTTACTATTATTTTCCCA
The DNA here is from genome assembly GCA_027925045.1 of Hypotaenidia okinawae. Classification (NCBI taxonomy): domain Eukaryota; kingdom Metazoa; phylum Chordata; class Aves; order Gruiformes; family Rallidae; genus Hypotaenidia; species Hypotaenidia okinawae. The sequence goes on from BSDF01000001.1 coordinate 141,216,391, forward strand.
GCTCCTTATTTGCACAACACATTTTGTATTGAAATTCTCTCTCCAGTGCTTATGCCACTGTTGTGTCCCCCAGAAGTAACCTCCAATTCAGCACAGACTGAGGAAAAAGTGGCAGAAAAATGTATTTATAAGTCAGCAGCATATTTGAGAGGTGACTTTGGAGGAAGCCCAAGACAATCACAGTCTTGCCAGGCCATGTGAGCACAAGTCAAGGTAAAAGTTTAAGTCTATGCATCGTCTGTAGGTAGCTTAAAGGCCTACATAGAGCTTAAAAGACCCACAGAGCTACAAGGAGAGTTTAGAGTCAGCTTTGTGAAACTTCTTGAAACAAATAGTGACTAGAAAAAAAAAAAAGCATATTATAAGGAATCTCTGAGAATTGGTTCCCCTAAGCTCACATGTTGTAGACCTCAGGCTTTCCAGCCTGAAAATCACCAAGAGCCATCTACCAATACACAGTAGGCTGCAAACCAGACCTGCTGATTGGAACTTTCTAATGGTTAAAGCATCCCTGCCTCCCAGCTGTCATCAAGCTGAACACTCAACTCTCAGCCAGTCACTGCCCAAGTCTAATCAGTCCCACCTATGCATTAAAAAAGTTGTGTACTTCCCCCAGAGCAGAAGTCCTAGTGACGCCCAGAAAGATCATAGCAAGGAAGCGTGGGTGTGCAAGAGAGAGAAGACACACTTGACAAGCGCAACCTTACATAATGACTACCTGTGGGAAGCAGGGGCATGACATAAAACCTATATTGACATTTGGTGGTTTGCTCTAACAGAGGCCTGCATAGGGTCATCGTAAATAAACCTTTCCAATGACAAACCATACTCTGAAGTATACAAATGTTCCTCCAGGAACTCCCTGCCACCTCCTGCAAGACTCTACTTCAGCAGTGCTCTGTGCTGGTCTTTCCTCTAAGCACACACGGAGAGTGAGGGCATCATGGGAGGGGTGGCTGTGGTGGAGCCCATTGCTGCTGCAGAAGAATAGCTGCCTATTAGCCACCCTTCCAGTTTCAGGCTGAAAAGTGCATAGAGAAGGAAGAAAGGAAGAAACAGTAAACAAAGAAACAAACCCCCAACAACCTGCCTTTTTCCAGACAGCCCCCTGCTATGTACTTTCTCAAAACACACATACACTGCTTTAATTGGTACTATACAACTCATGGAAGAGCTCTTTTTCTTTGGCGGGTCAATACCCAACTGCTTCGCGCCTGGCAAGGCAAGCAATTTATTAATTAAAGCTGCCCTGCAGTCTGTCACTCCTGTTCCAGTACACTTTGTTTGTGCCATTCTCCAGCTGGTATAGCCATGATGTCACTTACTTTTAAAGATGACTTTAAAATGAGGAGATAAAATGTAGCAAGCAATCACATTGATATGATGCTGAAAAGCGTGTTTTAAGCAAACTTCTGAAGTGTTGTCTAGTGCTCCTTCTTCCACAAGCAATGGGCAGCTGTGTATTTGTCTCCTGGGAGGCTTGATTCTTTTTAAAAGTTGCAATTGCTCTAAATTTCCTTGTTCAAAATGTTGTAATCCATTAGTTTGCCAAATAGTAGTGCTAATAATACTACGCTTAGCTTTATGTGCTGCTTTCTTCTGGCCTGGAAAGCAACAGATGCTGCTCTGAAGGCACTTTGCAAAAAAATTCTGCATCTTTATCTTCATTTATACATTTCCGTTCCCTCCTGATCACTTCTTTTCCAAAAGATCCTCTGCAGACCTTTTGCAGATAGGAGCTGTCAGTGTTGTATGATTATCTGCCTCGGTCATTGCTTCAGCCGCTGTATTTGATCACACAAGAGAAGCAAGCTAGTGCCTAGAGCACACCACATAGCCCCATCTGCCTTCACTGGTGGGGAATCAGATGCTTGAGGTTGTCCTGTGGCACTGGCAGCCTTCAACAGAACTGCTCTGTGCAGTCTGTTTTCTGCAGGGATTTCATTTCACTATCTCCCAAGCTACTGATCCCAGCCTGTCACCACAATCTGTCATTTTTATGTGGATGTTATATCTCACTGAAGCCTCATCTTACCAGCCTCCTGATACGGTTTGTAATACCTGTTAAAGGAGCATCTTCAAGAGATCCCAAAAGTGAGGTCGCAAGGAGAAGGCTGATAGCCATTACAAGTTAAAGGGACTTATTTTTACTCTTTCTCCATTTCTGCTATAGTTGCTATCTATGTGGTACTCTCCAGTAGAAGAAAACCTTAAAGGCATGAAGGTGCTGAAGAAGTTACAGGCCCTTTCCTATGTTCCTTTCAGCTTTTATCAAACCCTGTGTTAGACCTACAGAAGAAAATTCCCATGGATAGAGGCGTGTATCTTCCAATTAAACTTGGCTGCACCTTTCATAGCTTTCCTCTTGTACCCTAAAGTGCATATGCATGTGTAAGGGTGGAGGTCTAAGACTACTACTGTGGCTTAGAGTAGAAGGCTCAAAATCTCCAGCAGATTTATCCAAGGTAGGCTTTCAGACATTTGGACCTCTGCTGAAGGATGCAGGTTGGCTTATGTTTGGAGCTGCTGTCTTAAGAGGTGCTTATGCTCTCAACTGAGCTGAGTGCTCAGTACTGCTAGTGCTGGTTCACGCAGACCGCGTGACTGACAGCTCACGCTTGCTCGACATGACTTTTCTCCTTCCAGGACTTGGTTCAGCTTGACCTGGCCTCAGCTTGGGCTTGCATCTGAGCAGAATGTGTGCCATGAACGTTTGGACACCAACGCATGTTTCAGCTACCAGAAGGGAGACAGAGAGTTTCTAGAACATGGTTTGGGCCTGTGTTGGCCAGCCGGCAGTATTGATGCTCGTAGTGAGAAACCTGAAAGACTGTGTCTCTGCTCGTCAGAGCAGGACTTGGAGGAAATCCTTAGGATCCTTAGCAAGTCAATAGGCAAACATAGTCCCAGACAGCATACAGACTTCTGGATTTTACCGATAGCAATGGATTAATTGCACAGCACTGAAGACAACCAGGACGAGTGGCCCACGTTGATATTATTGAACTATCTCACTCTCTGAAAAAGGGTGGCAACGTCCTATTGCCTACTGAGAATCCTCTCTGGTGTATGTTAACTCCCCAGCCACTCCTGGGGATTGACCGAGAGAATAATTTTCAAGTTTCAGGATCCGGAATGTCCCTTGTCAATATTTAATCTACTAATTCATTCTTTCTCTACACACCCTCTCTGTTTTTCACCTGCTTATTATGGTGCATAAGAATTCGTAATATTTGCGTTGAGAACCTTGTTTCTCTGAGGAGGAACACTCCTTCCTACCTATGTGTAAGGACTGGCATTACTCTGAGCTTGCAAAGTTGTTCTTCTCTAAAAACTACCCCAAATTTGATTAAAGTCATAGCACCCAGTTGGCAGACTATATCGCAACAGAATTAAAAGAGATGAAGTACAAACACAAGCCAAGGGGGCAATTTGAGGTGATCAGTTGTCACAACTATAGACTAGCAGCACGTAGCCCCAGTCTGTTTTTTGTAAATGGTTCTGGAAATAGATAGTGGATGACAAAGATCAGGACAAGCAGTGTCCTCCTGCTATGTCAAGGTTTTGAGACACTAATGGGAACTGCGGTGGCAGGAAGCAGGTCTATTCTTACCCACTGCTCCTGTCAAGATGATTGCTGTGCCTAATAAATGGGGACTTTTGGGGACAAAGTAAGGTGGGATAAGAATTATTTGCAAGGATTTTCTTCCCAGGGAACTGGACATGGGAAGAAAATGTGACATGATTCCTGAAGAAACGAAGAGGAAAAAATGTAACCAGCTTTCCTCAATATGTTGTCTGAAGATACAGGATCAAAAAACCCAACCGAACAAAACCCAAACCAAAACCCAACAAAACCCACAAAAAAAACACAAAACAAAAAGGAGGACAAAACGGAGGAGAGGAAACATTTCTCTCTGGACATTTCTAAGCATACACTGTCGCAGATGCAGGTATTTTTGTACAGTGCAAACCAGAAGCTTTCTTTAAAAGTATTAAAAGTGCTTTCTCTTTAAGTATGCTGAACAAAGATGTAATTGCAGAGAGCTGTGCCATCACTTATTACAGTGTAAAATCAGATGTGAGAGGTCATTCCCTGGCACTAACAGCTCTGGGCACACTTGCTCAATGAACTCTGTTTTCCTGCTGGGTAAATTAATTATGTGATTGTCTCTGCTTGAAATTAACAGAGTCCTACCCTTCTTCACATGAAGAGATCAAACACTCCCACGTGACTTGCAAATTGGTCCTCTAAATGAGGGTCCCCGTAGAAATAATTAGGTTGCTTTAATGTGAGATATTAATATTACCTATTTTCAGTAAAAATTACTGGAAAGTTCTCTTCTGTTCCTCTTATTTTAAACTGAGGTTTCATTAAAAGAAATGTTGTGAGGTATTTCTGACAAGGGAGACCGCTTAACGCAGAAGGGGAAGACATGTTTTCAGTGTAAGCAATAAACCTTGAAAACATTACAGGTTACTTGTGAATCTCACGTGAGTGCAAAGGCCACACACACACACAGTGTGTGCATGCAGTGGGGGAGGTGTGTGTGTGCCATGCCCAGCCTGCTGCTACCATCTGGGTGAGACCCTCTGCCTCGATGAGCCCATGGCACAGCCTGTGCTGTACCAATGCTGGTCCTGGTAGAGCTGTTCCTGTTGAGGGAACAACTTGTATTAATAGGAGAAAACTCAAGGGGAACCAACTGAGAATGGCTGCCTTGGAAAGGGACAGTGGAGTTGACTAAAGGACAATACCAGTGGGAAACACAAAGTTCAACCAGAAAGGACAGTGAGAGGCGGTGGCAGAGTTGAAAGCCTTGTAACATAAAATCCAATCATTTGGGTAGGAAACAGTAAAAACTTAAAAACTCAATTGCAACCAGAGCTGCTGTTACCTCTTTTTCAGGCTGTTTGCTCCTCTGTTTACCTAGCCCGAATCCTATGATTTGAATTAGTAGCATGCAGCATCATCCAGTGGGAAGAACTGTGTTTTATACTAAGTTTATACATTCATTGGTCTCATCTGCAAAGAACCTGACCTTGGCTATGTGACATTCCTGACACAACTTTCATGCGTTGCGTTTTGGTGAAAAAAACTTGTTTAAACACTTATTGAGTCAATTATAGTAAAAAATAAAACTTCTTTCAGTGGACCAGATTGTTCCTTCCTACAAGAGCACATGAGAAAGGGAAAAAACTGGCTAGATTGCCCACAGGCACATCCTTTCTTCTGGTTATTTTTCTGAGGGTGTTCTTTTAACCCACAGAGTCACATGAATCCCTGGATGCCTTGGAAGGCCATGGCACTCTCTGCAGCTTCATTTGTCTCTGTCTACCTGACACCATCTCTCTTGGACCTTTTCCTTCTTTTTTCTTCTCTAAAAGGGAGTTACTAAAAAAGAAAAAAGAAAGTAAGAAGTAGGCCAAACAGGCAAATGAGGCTTGCTCCTTCAGATTTTAACCATAGAAGGTATAAGTTATTAAGAGAAGTCTCAGACAAGCACTTTGCTCTTAGAATAATGAAGCAGAATCTTTTCAGGTCAAAATTATCATAAACTCATTGAAACCTTTGGAATTATGACAGCAAACAAAACTGATTTTCTCTCCATTAATGTAAATGGTTTAGTCACTGTTCTCTCATGTGTGCTCAAAATCCAGTGTATTCACATTCCTTCTATTTCTCCAGGTGAGTGACAGGTACCACACGATCTTACAGTACCTTTCTTGTTCTAAATGGGACAGTCCAGCACATGTCATAAAGAAAGTCTGGTGAAAAATAAACCTCCTAATGATACTCTGTAAATTAATACATTTTTCTGTTTAATAGCTACACTACAGGGAATCATAATTTTTTGGTCTGCTCTTGTAGCCCGTAATTATCTTTTGATTTTGCCTTCCAGATCTTGAAATGTCTAAAATGCCTGTGTAGCTCTGGAGAAGAAATATAGGAGAGAACACTGAAATCTCCTTCACACACACAAAAATCCAATAGTATTAGACAGACAATACGGATGCCAGGCCTTGACAATAATACATTCATTGAAAAGGTGCAAACACCCTGTTAGCAATAAATAGGAGTGAGATCACATTTTAGTATTTCTGGGAATTGGTCAGTGTTGGAACCTGTTAAGCAGTGTAAAAGCAATATAAAGGATTTCCCATCTATTCCTTTACATGCAGTAATGAGGAGATGGAAGTGTCTGCTTAGACAGTAAGTGCAGGCGTACATTACTTAACCCCCAAGTACAGCAAGCAGGTTTCTATTTAATAACTATGTAGGTGCATGGAGTGAAGCTTTCTTGAAAAATACTTCCATGCACAGAAACGGAAAAATTCTCACACCTAAGAAAACACTGCACAAAAACCAAAGTCCAAACTTAGCTGGTCTCTAAGCTGATGACACATCTGAACCCCATGAGCATCCCATTGACCACCCTGGTGCCAGCTGCATGACTGCCTGTGTGATCACCAGCAGACCCCAATGGCAGCACTGGGAGAGGGGCTGCGAGGGGACAGGTATTCAGACAAAGGTCAGCTGTGGCCTGGTCTTTGTCACAGGAGTGCTACTGGCCCTGCTGCCAAGAGAAGAAAGATGAGAAGACAGGGAAAGGTGTTCTGTGATTGTTTCCCAGGTCCTGCTTGAGATTTTGACATATACACAAAGTCCTGGCTGAAACCACTGACAACCAATTTACATCAGGGCAGGAGGAAAGTCTCAGAGTTGCACTGCAGTCCTTTTGCAGACTGTCTTAACAGAACAATGCAGATAACTGAGCTAGACTGGCATGCTACCAGGCAGAAATCTCTCCCTCTGTTTGTAAATACGCTTTTGAGTAAGTTTTCCAACCACATCTTGCTGACTGAACCACTTTTGGAAGTGTCCATCAGGAACAAGTATGCCATTGCATGATAGACCTTTTTTTTTTCTCTTAGTTGTTTTAACATAGGGAGTTGCAACAATAGGGTTGTTTAAATATTGACATTTTCTGCAAGCAAAGACCCAACATTTAAATTATGGAAATTCCAGAACTCAGCTTAGTGTCCCTGAGAGTACACTGTGCCACAGCACACTGCAATCATCAAGGCAAGGGGCTGCAGGGGGGCAAGATGTCTACGCACATACAGTGAACATCACTGAGAAGACCTGCAGTGAGGTTGCAGAGACAGCTTTAGTCTAAATGTGTTCCACCTTACACATGTTCTCTTGTCCTGATCTGCTGCTCTTTGGACACTCCTTTCTTCAGTCAAATTAAGCTGTGACACAGTTTTATAAAGTATTGAAGGACACTGAGGTCAACACACCTGCTGTGGACACACAGCAGGAGAACAAGTTTTGACTTGAGCCTATGAAGCTGGACTGAGTTGCAAGAACATGGTATTCTGTTCATCGACCGCATTAACCAGGCTCATTTTTAAACAAGGGGATTGCTTTTGTACACCTTTCCCTGAGAAATTATTTCTGTCTACACTGTGGTGGACACAGGTATGTTTGCTTTGCTGCCTCCAACGAGAGAAAGTACCTGGAATAAACCATCAGTACAAAGGAAGATGGAGAGTCCCACACTCACAGTGACTGCCAAAATAAAGTTGTAAATATGTAAATATTTTGGTACATTAACTGCTTGAAAGACTCCCTCCCCATTACTAACTGCTGTTTACCTTCCAATCTCAATACTGAATCTGGTTTGGAGCCTTTACCAGGACCCCGGGTTTCAGCTGAGCTGCGGGCTGTGCCAAGGGGCATTTGGAGGCAGCCACTGCTGAGTGGGGAGAGGTGCGTGCAGAGGCCAGGCACAGCTTTGCCTGGCAGAGCACTGGCGAGAGCTTGAACACAGCACAGGCCTCATGTTTCATCAGCTCGTACCGCTGTGTGGGGCAGGTCAGTCCATTCATCCACATGTATACACCAACTGCTCAGGCTAAATTTTGTCAGCCTTCAACAGCGAGAGCTTTTTACACAGCATTGTAACTGTGACCTCTGTGCACTCTGCACGTGGCAGGACAGTGTCCGCAAGGCACTCCCCACCTGCCCTGTCCTTACTCCCAGTGGATCTGGCACTGTACTAAGGTAGGAACTGATCTTTACTTTGCTGCCAGCTCAGACAGAGGACGAGGTAATGGCAGTTCTTCTTCTCATGTGTTGGTCCTTCACAACATCTGAGGGTACACAAGCAGCTTGAAATCCTTTTGCAGCCTTTGAATCCTGGCACCTGCACACAGGCCTGTGGGAATAGCTGCAGTTTATAGAATGAGCCTGCTGTAAAGAGGTCTTGATTCTAATGACAAGTGAGTCATTACATGTTGCACCATTGAGCTGACTGAGGAAGGCAAAGTAAACAGAGATGTCTTTCTCTCCTTTTTGCACTGAAATTTTCTCTACTCCTGTAGATAATTTATTCTTGAAGGTGTCAGGAAGAATAAGCTTGTCAGGGTGCCTCATAGCAGCAAGAAAACCTGCAGGAACAGTACAAGTAGTAGTTCCCCACAGTGCTTTGGCTGGCCAATGTGTAGCCATAATGATGCATGCAGAGAAGGCACTTTTAGTAAGGTGTGTACATCTTATCTCCTGTCTCCGTGGCAACTTCCTAACATCTTTCTGAAATTGCTAGAGCAACTAGTATATTCTAATACTGTGACAAGTCTTATCAAGCCAGTACAATGCAATGTCATTTTCTATTTTGAGTCATACTGACCTCCAACAAATCAAATCCAATAACTAAATACAGATAGCTAAATGGAATCATTCCAGTGTCACCATATAAATAAAATAATACTTTTCTCACATTTGGCATAAACATCAAGTTGAATTTATATATTGAACATCTACACAAGCCATTTATACAGTTCTATTATATACAATAAAAAATTCCTTGGGACTAATTGTCTTGAAGATACACTTTAGAAATACTGTTTATGTTAAACACCAAACCTTTTGAGTACCAAAATTCTACCTTTCTATTTTGCAAAATTCAAAATAAAAAATATTATATAGCCTATAATCAGTAGCATCGAAAATACAGAAATACTCTTTTCTTCATCTGGAAGTACTTGAGAAATAAATATATAAATACACATAGTGAGTCTTGACATAGTTGCTCATGGATATCATAAGACATTAAGGTTGTGTTGGGATATAGACTGTCAGCTCACATGGCATATCTTGACACAATAGACTGCGACACAATAGACTGCACTTTTCAAATATTATTAGAGATTGAAAATGATCTTATTCTTTTCCTACACTTGGGACAGAGACAGTGTCGTGGTTTCACCCCGGTTGTGGGCCGAGATCCACGCAGCTGCCTGCTTCTTAAAGTAAAAGAGCAGGGGAAGAGGGAAAAAGGGGGGGAAACAAGGGAAGGGAAAAGGAAGGGGCAAATAACTCCAAACCCAAGAAACTAAGAGGCCCGTGGGTTGGGATAAGGAGAGTTTACTAAGATAACAGAAAGATAAAATATAACAATGCTAACAGGACTTTAGAGCAAAAGAATATGAAACTATTGATACCCAATGCAGTTTCTCCCCGAACCACACAACTCAGGCCGTACCACCCAGAGCTGTCCCGGAACCCGACCGTCCCCCCAAGAAGCACGCGTCCCGCGACCGCCCCTCCTCTTCCTCCCCTCAGCCCCCCGTTATCCTGGGCAGGACATAATTGGCATGGAATACACTCTGTTTGGCCCATCTGGGTCACCTGTCCTGGCTTCGCCCCTCCTTTCTCATGAGTAGAGAAATACGAAGAAGCTGAGAAAGTCCTTGACTGTCTGACTGCAACTAAGAACATCAGGGTGTTATCAGCACTGCTTTCATTTTAACTCCCAAACACAGCATTCCATCAGCTGCTACAAGTGAAGTTAACTCTATCCTGACTGAAACCAGGACAGACAGTTATGTGCAGAATAGGCAATCTTATAATTTTTATTTTAAGTCTGGAAAATATTCCTCTAACATGTACTGTTATACAGTTTATAAACAAAAACATTCTACATCTAGCAAGATATACATAGAGCACGATATAGTTAGAAACTCCTCAGTTTCAAAAAGGCAGGAAGAAATCTATCACTGTTTTGAGCAACTATATTGCCTTCAAATAAGAAGCTAAAGAAAAAAAAAAGAAGAAAATTAATGCCCCTTTGAAAAGAACAGTGGATGGGTGGCCTAGGAACCAGCTGAGCATCATTTTCAGGTGGTGAGAAATTTTGGCGTTCACCACTTGTTTTGTATATTTATTGCTATTTTTATCATCATCATCTTCCTTTTCTGTCCCATTAAACTGTCTTTATCCCAACTCACAAGTTTTACTTTTCTTTTTTTTTTCTTTTTTCTTTTCAACTCTCTCCCCCATCCCACTATGGCAGGGGTGGAAGGAGATGAGTTAATGACTGTGGTTGTTTTAGCTGCCGTCTGGGTTAAACCATGAGAGAAGGTCTTGCCATTCATTTTTTTAATAGCTTCAATATCTATTTGCTAGCGGAATAGCAATAACCATCCATCACTGCAGAGGAAGACAGGCCAGGACAAACACAGAGCATAGATGAGGATGGAGGACTGGCCCAGGTTCGTTCTCAAAGACTGAGGATTTCTTCTCGTTTGAAGGGGAAAGAACGAAGTTTCAGGCATGTGCTGCTTGCTCACTAGAAATAATTATATAGAAACTCTGTAGTTCCTAATATTTCCACCAATGGGCCAAAACCAATATGACAAATTAGAGTACAGAGTACTTCTAAGGACCTAAAAGAAAACATGAAGCAGCTGTCAAAATCATGGGAAAACTCTACTTGGGAATTCATTAACAGTGGTCCAGGTCCATCCTGAGGAGAGCTCAGTAGTGTTCTGCAGGGTTCTTTCCTAAGGGAGTGGCACTATCAGATATTTTCTTTAATCATCTAGATGATCGAATAAAAAATAGGTTGATTACATTTGAAGACAGCAATAAGCTGATAGTGTGCATTGAGAAATAGGATTAGAGTTCAGTGGGATCCTGATACACAGGGAAGTGCTATAAAAAAGAAAAGGTACTGTTTAATGAGGGCGAATGTCAGACTCTGAACTCGGGTAATAACAATTAGTGGCACAACTACAGGAAAGTGAACAAAGGGGTAAGTTAGAGCTCTGCAGGAGTATATTTAGAACAGTGAATCATAGTTTCAATAGGAATTAGAAGGATTGTGTAAAGGCAAACCCCATATGATTAATCACCCACAATGATTAATAAACTGTCATAGCTAACAAGACATTTGAAGTAATCCTGCTTCTTTCAGCACTGACCTCTGCTGAAGTGCAGCAACACTGAGCGTTGAGCAATGAAATTGAAAGAAGATAGGAGTTACTTGGATAGCTTCCAGAGGAAAAAAGTTCTGGCAAGATCAGTGACAACAAAGGGAGGGATATAAAACAGGGAAAGAGGAAAATTTGGGTGAGCTCGAGTATTATTTCTTATTGCCTCACTACTTGCAGGATGGGAATTAAGCTTTCAGTTTTAAACTTTGAATACTGAAACTGCCTATATGCTAAAGTCCTGTCACGGAGATTTGAAGGCTGTATTCACTTTTCAGAACCACTGCAAGTGACACAGCTTACAATGTGGCCAGGTTGCCAGTCCCCATTTCTCACAATTCCCCTTCATATCATCTGCCAAAAAGTAAACAATGTTCTTTTACTTCACTTTCTAGCTTTAGAGTCCTTAGGGGAGTTTTATTTCACATCTTTGAGCCCTTCCCAACTATTACAACACCTAGAAACGTCTTTTTTAATGTGCTTTCTTGAATCCAGGGCTTAGTGTCTTACATCTTTTGGACTTGGGTCTGTGGGTCTTAGAAAATAGGTCAGATACTGATAATATTGCCAGAAGTGATGGTCCCTGGCTTCTGACCCAGCAGCCATTGAATGGGTATTCACTGCTCAGTGTAATTATTTCCAGCTATCCCAGAGCTCAAGCATTGTGTCTGGATCACACAACAGCCGGAGCTGACTTCTTTGTCTTGAAGGAAAGAAACATTAAAGGCAGAGAACAATTAAAAACTTCAGCTCCTTCTTCATGATAGCTGTCTTCCTTTTGTAAACTGTATTCGGTGTCCTGCAGAGCCTCCAGAAATGTGAGACATTCATTTAATCTGCAGAGCATATATAGCACAATCCCACTTGCCTGGTTGGAATGAGAGAGGACATAGCCCGATCAACTTACTTCCTGCACTACGGTTTCCAGCTAAATAGCTACCCATCAGAATTGCCCACCGTAGCAGGGGTGGTTCCTATGGCATGGACACACATCTGGGAAGCACCATATTCCTTTGCTTCATATGGAAGAGGCATTAGCAGGCTGTGCAGTTTTCAGTGCTTAGCGTTACAGAAAACTGGTTGCTCTGTTGTTCTGGTGCCTGATTGTCCAGAGCAGGTGTCTGATGGGAGGCATTCACAGCCTAGGTTTTCTCTTCAAGGTAAACGAGGTGTGGGCTGAGAAGGGATGGGGCTAGCTTGATCTTGTCCTGGTGTAGCCTTGGCATCTGGCCAGTGCTTGCACCCAGGCCCAGGGGCTGGGAATGCTCCCAGCTTCCACAGTATAGACACAGACACCAAGACCTGGGCTTACCTAGAAATAAATATTAGGTTGACAGGATAGTCTGGGTGTGTAGACATCACTCTGGGCATCTGATATTCACACACCACCCAAATTGCCCTTCAGTTGCAATGTACTTGTAATGTTTATGAAGGTGTTTAGTGATAGGACATGGGGTAATGGCCCTAGCTGAAAGAGGGTAGATTTAGATTAGACGTTAGGAAGAAATTCTTCCCTGTTCAGGTGGTGAGGCCCTGGCACAGGCTGCCCAGAGCAGCTGTGGCTGCCCCCTCCCCGGCAGTGTTCAAGACCAGGTTGGATGGGGCTTTGGGCAGCCTGGTCTGGACATGTGGCCCATCCAGACTCACTAAGCTTACCCTAATATAATCAGGCCTGAGTAGAGACATGTCCAGGCAGAACTGGTATGCAGTAGCAGAATGTGCTGAAGCCTGAAAGAACAAGAAACAAGAAATAAAACTGGAAACAAAACTGTGAAGGAACAAAGAAATGAAACTAGAAACAAGAACTATGCAGGGACAGAAAATGAAACTATCCGGGGGAAACAATCTGGGAACAAGAAACAAGACTGCAAGGATGCCAACAACTGCCTGATGAAGACTAACGTGACTGTGTAGCTTTAACCAATCATTAACAAGAATAAGGTGCGTGAACAGAGCATGTAGCCAATAGCAATGTAATGTAGCTTGTATACTGATATAGAAAATATATAACAGCTGTGTGTGTGCTTGAATAATTAACCTTAATGTTGATCACACTGATCTGAGTTGAGTCCATCCTTCAGATCCCGCAGGGGATGATGTCCCTGCCCATGGCAGAGGGGTTGGGACTAGATGAGTTTCCATCCCAAACCAGTTTGTGGTTCTGTGGTTCATGTAAAGGCTATCTCTGCCCCAGAGGAATGATAAGCACCCATTAGCTTCCAATTGTTTGCTCCCATCTCACTTTCAACTGGTCAAAAGTGGTAAAATATGTATGGTCCCTTCCTTTCTTATTACATAGCTTCTTCCTCAGTGCTTCAGTTATCCTTCCTTCCCTCTATTTTTCCACTCTTAAGAGACACATCTTTCAACAAGTTACCAGCATAACCATCAAAAGCCTATACAGAATTAAGAAGTCTCAGCAAACTCCCTCACCAATGACCAACCACCATGTCCTAATTCATGTTTTCCTATGACAGCAATCTTTCTACAGTGGTTGTCTTTCCATTGTCTCCAGAGTGATTCAAGCTGCTATCCATACACTTGGGTTTTGGCATTTTCCTAATAATTTCCTGTCCAGAGTTTATTTAAAACTCATCTAACACAGGTTTGCATTCAGTCTTTTCCACTTGCAGCATATTATTCTACACTGTGAAAAAAGTGGAATAGATCCAGTACTTGGCATCTATTAAACATCTGTATTCCAACTAACAATTAATTAGGATTAAGGGTACTTGAAAGTGTATCTTATAGTTGAAGAAAATAATTGCCAACTATTAATCACATACTTCTTTCAGATACTTAAAACCTAATTGTATGCATTTTCTAAATGATCTGAGCAGACTTGTGAAATATTTAAATTGCTTTATAGCCTAGGTTCATTTGAGAAATGTCCAAGTTTCTCATAGGAAGGCTAACACTTTATTGCAACAAACACTTTGGTTGCTCTGCTCATGCTAGTACTTAAAACACAACCTTTAGTTTGCAGTGCCCCAAAATAAAGCTTACCGCTACATAGCAAGGCAAGCAATTGGTATCAACATGTCTTTTTTATAGGCTGTGGAACTGTACCCCCATGTCAGGGAAAAGGAAAGACTGGGATGTCATTGTTGGAGGAATCATAGAATCACAGAATCGTAGGGGTTGAAAGGGACCTCGAGAGATCATCGGGTCCAACTCCTCTGCCAAAGCAGGTTCCCTAGCTCGTATTGCACAGAGGAGGAGAGAGCTGACTAAGTTCTCTTGCAACCATTGTCACTGAAGACACTTTTCAGTGGAGAGGGTTGTCGCATGGGGCTAAAAATCTTTTAGTTTCTACTTAATGCCTCAGAGATATGTACCTAATGCTGCCATGTTGGTGAGAAAGGATGTATCAAAAGTGAGCTCCTTCTCCATCCCCATCATATACATTGAGAGGAACTCTTCTGCACATTGGCTACTTATATCTTATCCAAGTGACCTAGATAAGAAGTTCCCTCTGGTTTCACATCAAAAGATCAATCCTAATGTTTCTGGGAAGTCAGCAATGAAGCTGAGTCTCTCTGGTTAGGCCTCCGGCTCTAGGAACATACTGTATTTCAAAATTCAGTGTAATGAACTTCGGCATTAACATTTTATAGCTCACAATAATCCATTCTAAATCTGAAGGCTAATTAAACTAAACATACCAAACTTGCCTGTAACTAGAACTGGTTGTATGTCATTTAAATAGAAAAATTGCAAAAGATTATTTGCATATCCAGAAAAATTAACACCCACAAAAATGTTCAATAATAAATAAAGTCTTAGGTTTTGAGTATTGGAACTCACAAGCCAGGAAAAAAATGCAAATAACAATTATGCAAAACCTGTTTTAATTCCAGAAGGAGACTTATCAAATACTGAATCAGAAATACCAGAAAAAGAACAAAATACTTCTGGGTATAGTGTGTGCATTTTGTTGGTTGCTGATATCAGAAGCACCATGGTAGCACCATTTTTGATTATTTAGGTAATATGTGCTAAAATAGAATAGAATAGAATATTATTTCAGTTGGAAGAGACCTATAATCATCATCTAGTCCAGTTGCCTGACCAACTCGGGGAGGGCTAACCAAAAGTTACAGCATTAATTAAGGTGATTGCCCAAATGCCTCTTAAACACTGACAGGCTTGGGGCATCAACCACCTCTCTAGAAAGTCTGTTCCATTGTTTGACCACCCTCTCGGTGAAGAAATGTTTCCTAATGCACAGTGTGAGCCTCCCCTGGTGCAGCTTTGAGCCATTCCCACACATCCTGTCACAGGATCCCAGAGAGAAAAGCTCAGCACTTCCCTGTCCACTTCTCCTCCTCAAAAAGCTGTAGAGAGCAGTGAGGTTGCCCTCAGCCTCCTTCTGTCCAAACTAGACAAACCCAAATTCCTCAGCTGCTCCCCACTGGATGTTCCTTTCAGCCCTTTCACCAGCTTTGCTGTCCTCCTCTGGAAACATTCAAGGACATTCACATCCTTCTGAAATTGTGGGCCCCAGAACCTCACACAGTACTTAAGGTGAGGCTGCACCAGCACTAAGTACAGCAGGATAATCACGTCTTTTGACCAGCTGGTTATGTTGTCTTTGATGTATCCCAGGATGGGGTTTGCCCTCTTGGCTTCCAGGGCACACTGCTGACTCCTACTGAGCCTGCTGTTGGACAGCACACTCCAGATCCCTTTCTGCAAGGCTGCTCCCCAACCACTCCTCTCCCAATTTACATTTTTGCCTGGTGTTATTCCAGGGATTTGGGTTTGTTAATTTTGATCCCATTAATCACTGCACAATGATACAATCTATCTAGAACCTTCTGCAAGGCATCTTGTACATCAAGGAACCCGAGAGATCCTCCCAGTTTGGTATCATCAAGCATATCATCAGCTCTGTTGTAGTGAGAGCACTGATTCAGCATCTTTTTTTTATTTTCTATTTTTCATCGTGTAGAACACTGGTTTTCCTTACCCCAAAGTAAGTGGGTTTTGTATGTACAGAATTATTTTACTAGCCACATAGCTTGCCAGTTCACTTATAAATGAAAATTGTCCTCTAAGGGAATGACCATCTGTTTCAGCCTTTTCTTCTCTGTAATGGAATTAGAGTGAAGTGAGTTTAACAATTCAATTTTAGCAGCCAAGAGATTTCAACTTCTTCTGTTAAAAAAAACAACCCTGAAGTCTTGAATCAAAGCTATGCTTGAAGAAAAGTTATAATTAAGTGATTTTACTGATGTTTTCAGTATTAAATTTTTAGGAATAAGCACACTTCAGACAGTTAGCAGGATAGCATGATAGGTAAATACCGAATGGGACCACTGTGACTGCTGTTTAGTTGAATGTAGGCGTGTCCTTGCAGATAATTTACACAAAGAAATGTTACAAGGAGATGGGGCACCACTCAGGAATATTCTCTGGTGCATCAGTTGCTAAGGTTGCAACTATTTTTTAAAGGTTTTATAGTTACTTACTGAGACATATATTTCTGCTTAAGAAGTGTTTGCACGCTTGTTGACTGCTCACAGTGTGCTGCTGTTGAGGGACTCTGATGAGGAGTCATTAAGAAAATTTGGATGTCGTGAGTCTGGGGTGAGGGTCCTCTCTTTATTTTCTAAACGTAGACCTCTAAAGCAATAAGGTTCCAAGGAAATGATGAGCTCTGGCAAATTTCATCCTTCTGTTTTACAAGCCTTGTATCCCACTGGACTGCCACACCAGAAAAAAAAAACCAGTGTCTTGTGTCTTGCAAGCCCCATAATGCGTGTAAGGGCACATGGTTGCAAGGAACAAGAATGTTTAAAGTTATTCCCATCCCAAATCAACACATCAAATACACTTTAATAAAGGTTTCTAATGCCATAGTGTGTCATGGTTTAACCCTGGTCAACAGCTCAACCCCACCCAGCTGTTGGCTAGCTGTACCACAGCAGGATGGGGGACAGAATCAGAGGGGTAAAAGTGAGAAAACTCACAGGTTGAGATAAAGACGGCTTAATAGACAAAAGCTATGTGCACAAGAAAAGCAAAACAGGGAATTAATTCATTCCCTGCTCCCCATGGGCAGGCAGGTGTTCAGCCATCCGTAGGAGAGCAGGATTCCATCACACGTAATGGATACTTGAGAAGATAACTCCAAACATCCTCCCTTCCTCCTGCTTTCCCCAAAATTTAGTGATGATCACAATGTCATATGGCACAAAATATCCCTTGTGTCAGTTGGGGTCAGCTTTCCCAACTATCTCCTTCCAACTCCTTGTGCACCCTCAGCCTCCTCGCTGGTGGGGTGGGATGAGAAGCAGAAAAGGCCTTGGCTCTGTACAAGGGCTGCTCAGCAGTAACACAAACATCTCTGTGTCACCTTTTTTAGTCACAAATACAAAATACAACCCCATACTAGGCTGCTGTGAAGAAAGCTAACTCCATGACTATCAGAACAAGTAGATAGTGATATGGAAACACAAATATGGAGATTTAAATGAAACAGATTATGGGTATGACAGGTATGGATGGCAAACATAATTAAAACAGATATCTAGGTCATTAACTAATAAACCCCCCATAATTGATAAAAAGGAGTAATCAAAGTCAAATTATTCATTATGAATTATAAACAGTTTAAGTCTGATTTAACTTTTCTGCATTTACTTTGATCAGAATGAGATGAAACTTCTGTCAGATGTTCTAAAAAATTCGTGTTTCTCAGAAGTAAAGGGTTGATCTAAATACTGAAGAGAAATCTCCTGGAGTATAAATGACAAATTGAGTTAAATCTAATCTGTATGAAAATGCCTTTAATCTGACACTTAGGTAGCTAAATTTTCTTTATAATCACCATTTTAGGAAGGAATGTTCCAGGCTGTTTCATTTAAGGCTGCCATGCCCTGTATATTTTGGGCAGAACAGATACAGCAGTGGCCAGTGAGTGCTGCTCATGTTTGACACATCCCAAACAATCCTGAATTTAGGCAAACCAAGGCACTCTGGACTCTGTGGTGTTGATTGAGAGCCAATTCACCAAATGGAGAGGTGACAAGAGATGGTATGCAGCCCTTTGGTAGGTGGCAGAAAGGCAAAGCAGATAGAAAATGGGCTTGCCCTTGTCAACTCAAGTTCAGCACTCGTTAACATCTGACATGGAAAAGGGCTGTGAACTCCTGAGCTGGATTTTAGGCCGTGGCCCAGGATGGGCACTGCTGGCACTGAGTATAGACAGGATGTCTGCAGGGGCTGGAGACCCAGGCAAGGGCACCTCAATGCCTGCAGCTTTCTGTGGGGCTGACTGTAAAGTGGGAAGAGTAACCAGGGCTGAGGGCCATTCCAGCTGAACAGGATTTGGTGAGGGCAGCTCTTTTGGTATAATAGGTACCCAGCACAGTGATGTAAAAATAATTTCTTCTGAACCGGTGAGGTAACTCACTGAGGCTGATAAATTTGGTGCCTCTGTCAGTGGCAGGAACCCTGGCAAAAACAAAAGTCAGAGTGAATGGTGGATAGGTTAAAAACTCAAATGTTTTGTTCTCCTTTCAAATTACGAGCAAGGATGTATTACATGCCCCTGTGGACTGTGAGGGAATAGCTGATGTCAAAGCACCGTCTTACGCTGTCTGCCCTTTTCTGTCTATTAGAGATGATAAAGCTGCCAGACTAATACCCTCTCTAATGAGACAGACAAGAAGAAGTCTGGTTATTAGGGAAGGGGAAAAAAAGAAAAAATAATTGCTTTGGTAATTAATCCATTGGTGCTTAGAGATTCCGGTGGCATTGCTTACAGTAATTCCTGCAGGGATACAGTATTTTGTTGGTAAAACTGATAGTGATTTCATTAAGCTAACAGCTCCTAATGCCAATAATAATAATAGTTCTGTTAAATCTTTATGGATATATTTGTCCTTACCTTACTTTTTCATTTTCCATTTATTGCGGATATACTTCATGGTCTCTTGTGTCTCAGATTAGTGTTCTGTATTGCCACAAGATCATCGCTGAGCCTCACTGTGTCTTTCTAGACTGAAATAGCTGCCTCACACCATCCTCAGGGACTTCAGTAAGAGCAGTATTCTTTATCTCAGTTTCAAATCTATGAAATGTGTTTATACATTTCTTTTTTGTTTGTTTGTTTAAGGCAGAATTTATCTTAAAGGTTATTTAAAGAATTTTAAAATAAGTAAAAAATAGGAGTGAAAATTTGACAAAAACTTCACATTTTAACAGAAATGTGACAGAAATGACTTGCCAAGACCTATCCAAATGAAAACTCTGCATTCCACTTCAGCCTTCTCCAAGACAGACTGAAAACAGAAAGCTTTTGTCCAAAATTCCCTTTCCAACTTTGATCGTCTGCTCCACTGTGCAAAACACTGTGAGCTGCAATGCAGCTAGTAGCGCTGTGCTGATTGCTCTAGCAGCCTTTTATGTGCATGGTACGTGAGGTCTGGAAATTCAGATCCTAGAGGAACACTTACCGGGAACGACTTGGACAGTCCTCTCCTCAAAAGGGAGGGGGAGGCAGCCAAAGGTAACAGAGGGCCAGCTGATGCCGATGCTTTGTGATGCTAACAGTGCAGCGATTGGAAGGGTGGGGAGGCAAGCAGAGGGAAATGAAGGGAACAGTCAGACAATAAATATTAGTTTTCATCTTAAGAGGTAAGTTAGTACCACTAATTTAACTTTGGCCAGTTTTCAGGACCATGTGCATAGAAACATTTCTTTTCCATCTTAAGCAGTCTTAAACATATCCCTCCCTCCTTCCCACGCCCCTGCCAAAAAAAAAAAAAAAAAAAAAAGGAAGAAAAGCAAATCTTTACTCTATTAATACTTTGCTTTTTCAGAACTGTCAGACCATGAGAAAAGAGGCAGGTCCCCAGTGAACCGTGCCTGACAACACTGCAGTAATACTCAAGGAATGGTTCCCTTAGATTTGTGCTGCTGCTTCTTTCATTGCATGCATGCATATGTACCTGTTTGACACAGTGGACCTGGGCTGAGTAGTTTTGCTGTTAAGTATTCAGTAGCTTGTGCAGAAATGGTTGGTGGGCTCTGTTCAAATGCTAGTGAAGAGGCAGACAGTAACCACGTTACTGAAACACTGCAACACTAGCCATCTTCAGGGTTGGTGCACCAAAGAAACTTACATGCCAGGGTACCCCTTCATCCATTGATGTGATTTTCCTACTGCAGGGACAGCTGACTGATACCAGGGAAGGCTGAGCTGCTACAGGAACACTTTGACTAACCTCTGATTATGGAGTCTTTATCTCCAGGGATGAATATTTCACAAACATTAAATTTACTCTTATGCTCCTAAAGAGTTATTATATATCTTTTGAGACATCTGTATATATATTTTTTTCCTTAATATCACAGTACCACTTGTGCACTTGATTTATTTCTTAATTTAGTTTGCTGGAGAATGATGAAATAGCCTGGGGCAATTATTTGCTCTCTCAGGAACTGTTATTGAATCACACTTGTACACGCTTCCTTTCCCTTTGAAAACAAAACTTTCTGAGTTTTGATGGAGGCATGTGAGCAAGGCATGTGCTAGGTGTGAGGGGCATTTGTGAAGACTGAGTTTCTTCAAAGAGCTAGATTTGATAACAAAAATGTCAAACTGAACATGAATGTTGATAATGCAAAAAGTATCATCTTCCTTGACAGGTAGACTTGCTTAGATACTGATCAGAGATGCTGCAGTGGTTCAGCACTGCACAGATTCTAACTAAAAACATTGGAGAAAAAAGGTGTTTTGTGTTATTTAAGAATGTACTTTTCAGGGTGTTTAAAATAATAAATTGCCATTGCATTGGAATGCTTCTTTGTCTGAAAAATTTTGCTGCAGATTAGATTTCACAGATATATTCAGCATTTCTACTTGCTGGTTTCATATTAGATTTGGCAAGAACTACTGCTCTGAAAAAAAATCTGCAGGCAAAATTGTGATTAAAAGATACAACAGATCCATATCTAAAAAGGATGATGATAGGACTGCCGATGAGAGCTGCGGTGGCTCAGTGGAGCCATCCTGTGTAAGTATGTTTAAATCATACATATATGACTATACATAAATTTAATATAAATATTTTTATTTTTTTGTGCAAACTAAACCTAACAAAGGCAGGCCAAGCATTTTTTAAATCTATTTCTGGAAACAAATGGAGATCTGTAGCCAAAACATACTCACAGATTTATGTAACAGTTCTACCAAATGACATGATTTTTTTCACAAGAAAGCTTTTAAATTTATAGTTTTAACTCTCAAGCAAAGCAATGGTCCTGTGTGATGTTCAGAACAGAAAATCAAGGCAGAAGTGGTGCAGACACTCCCAAATTTCAGAAAAGAGGCAAAGCGTAGACATAACACAGGGCACGATACGGACATAAACGTAGGGAAGAAGTCAGTGACTGGGAGGAAGGTTGGATCATGAGGCAGATCTGGTACCACGGGCTGTAGATGGGATCTCTGCTCCCCATCATCATCCACGGGCTGCAGGGGAATCTCTCTCTCCGGCACCTGGGGTGCCTCCTCCCCTGCTTCCCTGGCCTTGGTGCCTGCACAGTTTCTCACACCTTCTCACTCCCTTCTCTGGTGGCAAAAAGTGGCTGCTGGTGTTTTTTTATCTCCTAAATGTGATTCCCAGAGGTGCTGTGACCATGGCTGATGGGCTCAGCCTTGGTCAGCAACAACTCCAGCCCTGAGCAGGGTGGTGTTTGCTCTGTGGGGCCTGCAGAGAGCTTCTGGCTGCTGCTTGCAGAAGCCATCCCTGCAGCACCCCCTCCACCAGAACCCAGCCATGCAAAACTAACATTTAGTAAAGATGTTAAATCTGGACCTATTTTGCTTCACACGATAGGATCTGGAGGCCTTTATTTTCTGCATGTGAATGTGGAGAAATTTAAGGAAGGAAAATATAATGTGAAATTCAAGAATATCTAAAGGTTAAGTTGTCTTTGAAAAAAACAGGAAGCATGATTAAGAATCAAAAAAAAAATTGTTCCCAAATGAGAAACAAAGAGCTCATTTTATTAACCATAATCTTCCATGCAAGGGGTAGGCTAGAAATTTAAAATGTAGCAAAATATTGTTACCACATTTCTCTACAAAATATTAAATTTAAATAAACATACACCAGAACAGAGTGGAATAAAAACCAAAACCAAAAACAAAGCCAGATACATGATCAATGATATTAGCATCTTTGTGGGAAAAGGATCATTTCAGATAAAGCCAAAACCAGCTGACAACATACTGTATTTAATAGAGTTTTCACTGTCTAACTAAGAAAGTTACCATTTAAATACTAAAACATAGAATCATAGAATCATAGAATGGCATGGGTTGGAAGGGACCCCAAGGATCATAGAGCTCCAACCCCCTGCCACAGGCAGGGCCACCAACCTCCAGGCCTGGATCTACACAAGGTTGCCCAGGGCCCCATCCAATCTGGCCTTGAATACCTCCGGGGATGGGGCATCCACCACCTCTCTGGGCAGCCAGTTCCAGTTTTTTCTGTAAAAACTTCCTCCTAATATCTAATCTAACCCACCTCCTCCTTTAGCTTGAATCCATTCCCTTTTATCCTGCCATTGTCTACCCTTTTAAAAAGATGATTCCCCTCCTGTT
Organism: Hypotaenidia okinawae; assembly: GCA_027925045.1. Lineage (NCBI taxonomy): Eukaryota > Metazoa > Chordata > Aves > Gruiformes > Rallidae > Hypotaenidia > Hypotaenidia okinawae. The sequence continues at coordinate 141,239,294 of BSDF01000001.1, forward strand.
TGTATGCTCCCTTTGGGTACTGGCAGGCTGTAATGAGGTCCTTCCGCAGCCTTCTCTTCTCTTGATTGAACAAGTCCAGCTCCCTCAGCTTCTCTTTGTAGGGGAGGTGCTCCAGCCCTCTAATCATCCTCATGGCCCTCCTCTGAACCCTCTCCAACAGTTTTACATCTTTCTTGTATTGGGGCCGCCAGATCTGGACACAGTACTCCAGATGGGCCTCAATACCTTTTTTCTCCATATACAAGAAAACTAATTTCATCAGTGTTTCACACTATGCTTTTCACAAAGAACTTTAATTAGAAAGAAATTAAAATGAATGGTGAACATTTAATTTGCTTGAAAGTATAGACTCTAGAAAGGTGAGAGTCTAGAAAGTGCCCTTTTCCTTTTATTCAGTTCTGATTAATCATTTACTTTTGGATTGTGTAGCTCATATTTTATAGAGGATCTTCGTGATACAACAGATATATTAATTTGTTGAGCAAGAATAAAAAGGTTTTTTTCAATTGGATTTTATTTTAGGTCCATTGAATGAACCAAATACTAGTTTCATGTAAAGGTGCCATAAAAATAAAATAGTATTCCAAGTACTTAAAAAGAACTAACCCAGATAGCTGTGTTTTGCATGGTGTCAAGTCTTTTCTGTGAGCAACAGGAGTATTTTGTCTTTGCCTTGGCCTGTTGTTATCATTGCTCTTTGTGTACTATTGTTCTAATACTGTATTATTCCTAAAAGGGTGAATTCCCAGCACAGTGGTTAATAAACTGTGTGCCATGACTAATATTTATTTGCAAATAAAATTAATTACATTCACAGTACCTCCAGATCTACTACCCCTAGTTCCCTATTAGAAATACTATTGCAAGAACTTCATGTCTCATACATCTCTGACTGGCAAACTTGGTCTATGAATGACATAACAGTATTACAGAAAGAAATAAAAAAAAGCCACTTTTTTGATCTGACAAAATAATTCATCTGCTGTACCTTGATTCCAGCTCTTAGGATATGACTAATGTGGTCATATCATGATAATGTGTCTGTCAAACACCACTACCACAAAAAATATTGTCTTGTAGCAAAAATGGCCAGAAGTTTTAACCTGCTCCTGAGGTGAAAATTATCAAGAAGATCCCTCAAACAAGCCATTCTGGTAAAAGAACATCAGTCAAAAAATAAAAATCTGCTGTTTGGGCTGTCTTTCATCAGAAGACATGTTTCCATCTTCTTTATTAGGTAAAAAGCTTGAACTGAAATATCCTGCCCTAGAAACTCAGAAGAGCTGATTGACAAAAGATGAATGTTTTTACAAAGTATGAATAGAGGAAAGCTATGAATTTTAGATTTTGAAAACTCTTTGAAAGGTTTTATAAAGGTATGGGAGGCAACACAGACTGAACGGATTATGCTGCGAGCATAAAATGAATGCATGACATACATGAAAATGCATGTAAACTTAGTCTTCACAATTGTGGACTGGATACTACTTTGCCTAGGGCCTAAATCCCCTAATGTTCAGACTTGACTTCTAACGTGCTGTAGAAACATGGAATTCATGTGAGTTTGTCAATTAAGATCTTTCAAGAAAGATTTGCTACTATCACTTTAAGAGTCTCAAATTTTATCATTACCAATTGAAACAAATTCAACTGAAAAACAGATGAAACCGTTGGTTAAAAGAGAAGCTCACAGAAACAGAAGGTCATTTCTCTTTGGAGGCTGCTTCAATAGACTGCTTCAGTAGAGCTTGGCTGCCCTACTTTATCTCCATGCCAAAATGGTGTTTCAGGTGTGTTGTACATTTAGTGGGCCCGCTTGCTTACAGAGTAACCCTACAGTAGATATCAACATTTGATTTCAAACTAACCAGGGTCAGTTCAGATCACTATGATATGTCTTCCTATTAAGATTCAGTCCCGCAACACAGCCTGCGATCTATTTTGTCAGCAACAGGCAGTTACTACTAATGATACCTGGAAAGACCAGCTATCATTACTTTGGATTATACTAATAGGTTTGTAGAAAGAGATTAGAGCGTCCAGCCAGTTACACTGGAGAAACCTGACATGAAGAAGAGTAGATATAGACACCAGTTTTTGGAATTCATACTTTCCAGTGACACAAAGATTATTGACTTCTTCCATTACCTCAAGTTTGATTGAGTTATTACTAATCTGAAGAGTTGCATTTGGATTGTTATTGGTCATGAGAAGCCATTGGTGATTAACAGACTTTAGTTTATGAAAAGACAGAAAAATTGATACTGGCAACAGTTTTTTTGCTGGTAAAAATATTCTGGTAGATAAACTAAGAGATTTTAATGGAGAGATCATATTAGAGTCAAGCTGTCAGGCAGCTCCCTGCTTTCTTACATTCCCAAAGCATGAATTTTCAGTTTCTTTTAATTTTTTAACAATATTATGTCAAACAACCTGTGCTGACAACTGTCTGCTAGAGCAATCAAATACCATACTTGAGATATTTTTTGCAAATAAGAATCTGCCATACAGTAAGTGTTACCAGAGATACTTAATAAAAAATAGAAAGGTCATCTGGTTTCAATTTTAGAACACTGTCAACTCATTGCTCAGAAAATATCATGTTCAACTTGCAAAGACTTCTAAAAGCCAGACATAATTTCTGTAGCGTCTATTAAACCGGATGACATCTGTGGTAGGCAGAGTGGCAGGCTGCAAAATCTACTAGGTCAATGTTAAAAATCACTTTGCAGCAGTTAACTCATTCCCCCTCTGTGGGCAGGAAGTTTCCCTCACTCAGCCAGAAAGAGGATCACAGACTGCTCCCAGAAATCTGGTAATGTAGCTAAGAGTTTAAGATCCCTGCTGGTGGCAGGTGAGTTTCATGATTTGTCTGCATAGACTTTTAAGTTCAGTAGGCACTTTGTCTTCCCCAGAACTCGAGTATGCTTCTGCTCAAGAATGAGGTGTGAGGTTTACACAGCACCCACAGAAACCCTATTCTTTGGTCAAGTAGAGTGAGAGTCTTTGCTTCTGTATTCATGCCGATGTCAGTAGTGCACTTTGAGGCAAAGTTGGAGTATTTATTTTGCTTTTGAGTAGGTTCCTACACTGCAGATGTTTTCTGAGATAATAACTCAGTTTAGTGAGTTTTGTCTGTTTTGTGAGTTTTTTAGTTTTGCCTGTCACTCAGTTCAACACATTAAGCAAGCAAGAAGACCTGAGGAAGTGACTCAGAATTGCGAGGAAGAAGTAATACCAATGAAAGGACACCCTAAATGCAGGGAAAGGTCTATTTGGATAGATGAGAGCTAAATCGTGGTTGTCCTCAGTTTCCATGTGTTCATGGCACAGCTGAAGTCCTGCCCATTCTGACTTGTTAACACTGATAGACACATTGAGAGAAACATCTGTTTCTGCTATTGTATTGTACATGGTTCTGCTTAATGAAAATCTCAGATACACTGATGGCATTTGCCTTGTTCTCTAACCATAGTGAATGTCTGAAGCTGACAGTCAACCTAATCAAGCAAAAAGCAAGTGTAGTGAAGGAGAAATTATGAATCAGAGTGTGGACATATTCTATTTATAACTTTCCTGTTAGAGATATATGCTCCAGGAAGAGAGATGGGCAAATGCTACTTATAAACCTTTTTTCAGTATATCTGGTGCTCCTATCTCCATGCCGAAGTTACTGGATGAAGAGTTAAGTGTTATCAGAGAGTATACTGCTGCTTGTACAGCTTCTTTTTAACATCTTCTGTCCCATGCTTTCCATAACATAATTCTTTAAAGCAAAAATAGACAGTAACTTCCAGACTGTCTTCCCAAGACTCTAGATTTGTTCTCAAGAACTTGGACACCATGTAACAGTGCCATCTGGTGTTATCAACAAGGGCAATAACATTGCATTTTGGCTGTTTAACTATTCAAGTGTGTTTAGCTAATTTCTCACAAATCCTCAGAAATATTCCTGAAGTGCTCTGATATTTTAGATATTATTAGTTATATGTTGATACTACACTTGGTTTGGTAAAAAAAAAAGAAGTTCTTTTGTCAGAAAGAAAATTTCTTGTTAATTTCCACTTCAGTGTGGCCTGATCTAATGTTTTATAAGAGCTTTTATAAGCTTTTATGTATGTCTTACTAGCAGAAGATATACATTGATAAAACTTTTCCTTAACTATTCTGAATATTCCAAAATGACATCTTTTAAAACACTGATATTGCCTTGACATGTAGAAAACAACTTACCAACTAACAACTTAGTGCAAACTTATCAGCTAATTAAATAGAAATAAAAAGTTTGCATGTATATGACAGAGACAGAGAAGGCAAAATAGACAACAAGATATCAAACCTGATTCATTTTCAAATTAACAATAAATTCACTGCCTGTGCTACATTTCCAATCAGTCTATGGGAGGGAGAATAGAGTGGGAAAATTTTTGTTCTGCTTTTACCCAAACAATGGCTGTATGAAACAAGAAATTGTCACTGTCTGTGGAAGTAATTTTTTTTTAAATAGGTGAATACTATCTCCCACTTACTGTATTTGAAACAAAAAGTTCAAAAGCTGTTTGCTCATGAATTTGCAGCTGTGTGATCATTAATTATTTGAATTATTATAATAAAATGTTATATAATTAGTATTGTTCTTTATATATCTTTCCTGAATGAAACATCACAAATGGACAGAAAGCCGTCAAGGTGGATGGACATAGAAAGAATGACTTTTCAATACTTGGTATAAAATTGCAATAAGCTTACCTGCATGTATTACTTCTTGAGCTGTGATCCAATGCAAAGATTGTATAAATCTACAATTACATTGGAAAACCTCACAGACATTTCCATAGACAAAGCTGTTTGTTGAGCTGGTGTATTATTCTCTTTACTTTGATTTAGCACTGTGTCTACAACCTTTCCTTAAACTGATAACAGAATTAACTGATGGATATTGGTAGCGATAGCAAGAACCTGTTTCCTAAGAGATATCAAGGAGCTCCCATAAAGTTGAAGAGTTTGAACTAAACCTTCTTTAAATTAAGCTGTAAACAACTGTTTATCTTTTCAAAGAATTTTCATGGAAAAATGAATTAGCCAAACCAAACTTCAGGCTGTTAACTGGTCATAAAACCCCCACACCCCTCTCTCCCAGGTTTGTGGGAAGCTACATCAGGATTTTGTGCTGTCTTCCAAAGCCTCTCAGCTACCAGGCTTGCAGCAGGTGAAGCCTGCTCTAAAACACACCAGGGCCTGTGGCCATGCAGAGACTTCATGTCCATAGAGCAAATCCTTGTTGCTGCTTTCCCTTAGGCTAATGCAACAGCAGCATACTATTCACAGCTCAGACTCTTCCTTGTTAGTCAGCTCTTGCTGTGGGGCCTGCCAGTGAATTTTGGATTCCAGTACTTGCTGACAATGGCAGCCTAGTCAGTACAAAGCTATGCTAGGGCTTTCCCACCTAGGAAGACAAAGAGGGCTTCCATCTACTCAAACACTTTTGTGCTTCCTGCCCTGAGCATGGAAGCAACAGACTCTCAGTTAACGCTTCTTTCCTTGCAAGAGACATTCCCTGTGTTTGGAGCCCATCTGCAACCACACAGCACTGAGGCCAGCACCTGTATCACTGCAGCTGAACACATCCTGATGCAGTGAGGGACATCAGGTTCAAGCGCAGGAACACCTGGTACTTTCTGTGCATTGCTCCTTGATGTGTCCATCTGCGTAAACTTTGATTGAATCCCTAATGAAACTGCCAAGTGGAACAGTTCTTCTCTGCTATATTCATAAAACCAATTGAACAGAAGTAGCCAGAGCAATTTAAAATAGGGAAATAGTCTAGACCAGTATTTCTGGGTTCACTTCTTCTCCTTCTGTATTAATTGTCCTCTGTTCAAAACAATAAATATAACTTTCTGCTGCAGACAGAAGAATTCCAGCAGAACTGCAGTGCATTCTGAAAAATCAATATTAATCATTTTCAAATTGTTTGCTTGTTGACTTTCCAAAGACAGCAAGAAATCCTTAGGGCAACTTATGCACAGCACAAACAAAATGTTCAACAGCAAGAAAATACATTTGGTGGATTTTGCCTCTTACATTTCGCGTTTGACCTTTAGAATACTGTTGTCATTTATTCACATAGAGCAGCATAGAGTGTGATGAATAACCAATATCTAATCTGCAATTGTACTTGTGTTGTAGAGTTCCGAATATTCACAAATTTCTTTAAATGATCAATATGCCAATTTAAACATTTTATTACATTATTTTTGATTTCTTGACTACTGTGAATGAACTGTGAACCTTATAAATGTGAAGAAAAATACCACAACTTTTGTTCCTAAGCACAAGTCTGTAAGAGGAAATAAAGCCCAGACCTATAATTTGGGTTGAATTGCTATATTCTTTCCAACACATAAGCTGTTTTTATTTTACTGAGCTCCTCAAAGTCTTCTTATATTATCAAGGCCCCTCTCATGCTGCTTTGACAATGATGGGATATTCATAGCAGTGATTGGATCCTAGGGAGAGGATTACTTTGCTCCTGTTCTGTGAAGACTCTCCTTCAGATGACAGTTTCAAAATGAAAGTGCTACTGGAGTAGTCAAAGAAAGCATAAGCAATCTGAGATTTAATCAAATTACATGAACATTAATCCAATAGCTTTTAAGAAATATAAACATATTAAATATGGCTACTAACTCTACCCTTCTCTCTGGTCCTGGGGTAAAATCTTGGGTTGTTGGCTACCCTAGTTTTTTTGGCAATATGCTACTTTAGTAGTAGCAGCTATTGCATCGCTTGGCCGTCAGAAACTAGAACTTCACTTGCCTTCTGTGCATTCCTCTGAAGGCTGAATTCCTCCTCAAGGGCAGTTTGTCTGAACAGCAATTTCACTGAGATAAGAAGGTTTACTGGGAATAAGGAAATAAATAGAGCAAGCCCAGGAATGCTTTGTTTAATATGCCCACATTTATATTTTGCACAAATGAAATGAGACAGGAAGATTTTGAATAATGTTACAGAAAGAGAACACTAATACATATATTTTCCTCAGAGGACCCTGTGGCTCTGATCCAAGAATCACATTTCTAACCTCTATGTTGTACTCAAATATAAAGACGAAACTGCCTCTGCTGTCCTTATTGTCCCCCATTTGTTTTCCCAGCTTATTAGACATTATGCTTTCTTTTCAGGTATGCTCTCTTCATCTCTGCTGTGATGTGAATACACATATGACCATGCACACAGAATTCCCACACACAGAGCTTTGAAATAATGGGGGGTTTTTTGCAAGACTATTTATTAGAGGACATTAGAATTTTTAATTACCTTTTGATGATTTATCAAATAATAAGACCAAAGAGACTCTATCTTCAGAACATCCTTGTATCAGGTATGATAAGCCGTATCTATTATACACTGACAAAGTATTTTTCTTCCAGCGGGCAGTGTCTTCCTAGAGCTGCTTCTCACTGATTCAGTTTTCTTAGATACGATGTGCCTATGTTGTCTGGCACATCTGTGCAGAGGTGTTATCATGGGTAGAGATGAAAAGGTTTCAGCAAAGCAACTGGGTAGCTACTGGGCTCTTCTTTTTAACATTTTGGCCATACCCTGTCTTTCTGCTCTTTAATTATTTCAAAGAGTGCCTTTAACATATACTGAGACAGGGAGATATATTCTTTTCAAAGCATGGAATTACAGGCTGAAGTTTTATTGCTCATGGCAAGCTACCTAGAGGACTTATTAATACTTGATGAATCCCTCTCAATATCTCAGCAGTGAGGAGAAGACAAACAACTCGCTGGATGATTGATGTTGTGCCTGCCAAGGAGGAACTTGAAAGCATAATTCTCTGCTACAGAGTCTGTAAAATAAAAAAAATCGGGGCTGGGCATGATCCTGTGGTAGCAATAGCGTGGGCTGAGTGGAGACACGATCTCTGCCCTATTGTACAGTGGAAAGTGCATTAACACGTGGTGTTAGACCAGTGGCAAGGCTTTCAGCTTTTTGCCTCCGCCTCCTCCCTACCCGCAGCTCTCTCCAGGCCCCCATGGCGCACCGCGCTCTGAGGGTGTGTGTTTGCATACCTGTGCCAGGCTGCAAGCTGCAGTGTGAGGAGGATGGAGGTGGCTTACCTTCAGCTCCAGCACTGTGGGTCAGGCATGGTGGGGCTGGAGAGGGAGACAGCAACTACCAGGTCTCGAACATCACTGGCTCAGGAACTGTGTGGGCTGCCCTGAAACTTGAGAATACCTGTTCTGAGATCTTGAGGGTGCTCTGGGAGGTCTGCGTTCAAAACAGCCCTCTTCAGACAAACGTCACAACTGAAGCAAACAAATATCAAAGATGTCCATAGGTGCTGAAACCAAATCACTAGTGAGCGAATGAAAACTTATCACCACTCTTGTGTATTGTTTGCTCTCTGAACCTTGTAATTCCAGAGTCTGTTATCCCCATCTTTCATTGTTTTTCTCCTCCAAATCATGGACTGTCTCTGTCTCCTGTGCAGCTGGTTTCCTTCTGCTCTGTTTCTTCTTGTTCTCCTCAGATGCCCGGACAAATATATCCTTTGTCAGATGAGACACATGGTCTGAATTACTAAGCAATCTACTGTGTGCCTTCCTGACCCCTAGAAATCAGGTTTGAGAGACCCTTTCCTGGAACATGAATGTTTGCACCAAATTGCTGTGAATTTTACTGGAATAATGCCATCAAATGGTGAAGCAAACCAACTTGTATTTTCTTCCAAATGAAATCTTTGGTGACATGGATATCACGCAGAGTTCCCCATATCAAACAGAATCACTAAACTGCAGATGGGCTCCTCAGACTACAGGACCCTAATTGCAACTGTGCTTTGCAGCCTATGTGTGAAGCCTACCTCAAAGGGAAGCTAGTAATATACATTTAAAGGGTATGGACATTTCAACTGCCATGGGAATATGCAACTTCAAATAGGAACGGTTTCAATAAAATACAATTTAATTTAAATTAACGCATCTGGGCCCTTAAATTTCCTTTTTTCTTCTTTCATTTGGTTTTGTAATCATAACATATTGGAGAAAAAACAAAACAAATGAAAAATTCCACTCTAGGACTTAATGAATTATTGATTAAGGTGGCTAGATCAGTATGAATCCATATAGGAAGCCAAAAGTAAATCAGTAAATGAAAGGGTTTTAAATATATACTTAGAAAAAGGGATTTTGGCAATTGAGAACTGAATGATGGACAGAAAATATCTAATGGCTTGAATCATGATCCCTAACCATCAGGTCAGTCCCTGATCTAAATAAATTGCAATTTAGAGTCTGAATTATGTGGGCAAATGAATCCAATAAAGAAAACAGCTTGTAGAACACTGAAAATGCGACAGTATTTAAATCCTGGTTCTATAAAACCATTTGTTATACAGGCCAGACAAAGGGCTTGCGAAGAATGGAGAGACTGAAATGTCTTTCCTCAATAATTGCATAAAATGAATTTCCACCAAAATCAATGCTTGTACACGGTAAGTCATAACTAGAAAAACATGAGGTTCTCCAGATAACAACTTTTATCAGGTCGGAAAGGCAATATACTGCTACAAGGAGAATTTTATTTGCTTGCACTGCACTGGCCTGTATGTTGTAGGGATTGGACCAAATTCATTCTTAACTTAAACACAATTCCTGTGACACACTGTGCTGCTACTCATTCACATATTACCTAATTTAAGCCTTTGTTTAAAAGAAAAGTCTAAAAAAAATTGACATTGTTTCATATCAGAGAATGCTTAATATATTAAATGTTGTCCCATAGTCCGCTGATTATAGTGACCTCTGCTGCTCTCCTGTACCTCCTGAGGGTTTTGAAGTGAGAACAGACATGTGTAGGCTCATAATGCTTACAGTGATGATAATTCAGAAAAATAAACAAAGAAAAACCAAAAAAAACCCCAACAGGAAACCACTTAAGCCAAAATCCAAAGGTAATTTTTTTTCCTCAAGTAACTGTGAAGAGCCTTCCTAAAATATTTTTTCCCCTCACAATAGAATGCACAGCAAGTCTCTTCTGCTTAGAATATATCAAACCTGTAATGCCGTGCATGGAGAAATCAGGAAATACTGATATTCCAGCCAGTCATCATATTCAGCAAACGCCAATCTGAATTTATGAAAAGAAAATATGGAACAAAAGACAAATATAAAACCTCACAGATTTGCTGCCTTTCCTACAAATGGTCTTACTCCATTAGAAAGTTATGCTTAAAATAGCTGAAAACCTCTGAAGCACATGACAAATGATCTGCAAGGGTATTTCTATAAGCCCAGGCAGGGCAGTTGGCTCAAGAGGTGGCTCACTCACTTTGCCGCCCATCATCTGGGGCAGGCAACATGCAGGAGCATACCAGACCTCCCTCCTTGACCTGGGTACCCAGTTTGCTGCCACTGTCAAAAAAAGGCAGGAATTTTCTCATGATTGATATGCAGGAAAGAGAGATGTTTAGTTGTTTGGCTGTGGCGCTCTTGAGGGCATCAGGTATGAGCTCTTTTTTCTTATTATTTTAATGACATAATTTGAGTGTGGAGCACTTTGGAATAAATGTTTTTTTAAACAATACCCACAGATTAAATTGTTTCTCAATGGCAAGCATTAAGAGGCTGTCCAAATCTTACAGAGACTAATGAAAATTAATGTCTGCTTGAGAGTTTACATGAAGACTAGTAAGGTTATCAGGATGAATTTCTAAATAAATCATAAGTGTGTCAGGATATCTTGAGAGATTGAATGTGTTACTACTCTAAAAATTGATTCTGACAGATAACACTGTAGGATTATGTGCATTCTGTAACTCAACACTTTTCTAGTTCTTGGACTTACATACATGTTAAAAAGAATATCTATTTTTTTCTAACAGCAGGTGAACATTCTTCAGTGGGATATGAAAATCAATTTGATTTCTTTCACCTTTTGAAAACTACAGGAGATCAGGAGAGCAGAAGAGGACACTGTAATCAAGGGAAAATGAGATGACAAGTAATCAAAATAAGAAGCAGTGAAATGCCAAACAAAAGAAAATCACTTTGGGAAGTTATGTTGAAAGAAAATAGGTGGAAGCTTTTCAGGACAGAGTTTGTATCTTCAAGCCAGGGAGAAAATCCTTCTAGTTTAGAAGATGTTGGACCTGAATCTTAGTCCAAAACATAGAGAGCTGTTGTCTTCAGAATTGTTGGTCACAAAAGCTCTGCTTCTCATAGGCTTACAAATTTCCACGTGTGAGCTTTGTTGTAGGCTCCAATCAGTCTTTCCCTAATATCACAAAATTAACATGACATGTCCTCTTGATTCTGCTTGAAGTTTCTGTTGATGAGAAAAGACGTCTTTGAACATGATATTTTTCCAGCAATGAGAAACAGACTTATGCATAGAGTTTTGGTTTTATCTTCTAAGCTTTAATTAAATTATTATGGCCTTTAGGAAAACACAACATAGTTAGAATTCACTTTGCATAGATGAGAGAGAAACAAGTATCCCTAGGGGTCATGAACCAATTAATAAAAGCAAAACAACAACTAAACATTGGTCTGTTTGGGAATGAAGTGAATTTCATTTAGGATAGATGAGCAACGAGCAAAAGGAAATTTAATGATGTAAAGGAAATCTTATCTCCAAGAAGTTATGCAATTACGCAAACAAGGAATCAACCATTTAAAAAGTAACTCAAAACATGCAAAGAAGCTTCTCCCTTACACCTTTAGATATCAGGAGATAACAATAGTTCACAGTGGTAAACCCAATACTAAGGATGATGGGTAAGATACAGTGTATGTAAGAGAGTCATACTATAAACCCTCTCAGGCAAATTAACTTCTGAGAATTAAATCAATAAAAGGCAAGGACATATTAACATAAGCCAGCAAAATTAAAGGAAATAAAACTACTCGCCACATATGTGTAAGAGAAATAATATAAAGCATATCCCTTTTAATCTGCTTTATGGACAGACACATAACTGAAACACTCCCCAGTTATTTTTGAAAGTTTCCAGAAGGGGCGATCTAAAATCCTTTGCCATCAAAACAGTGCTAATTAATAGGTATCCTTAATTTGACTATCGTTTTCTATTTTCCTCCAGGATGTTACCTTTTTCTCTTTAATGGTATCTTCCACCCCTTGACATGTGGTAGTGATCTTTAGCTATCTTCCCAATTCTGAATTACCTGCTTAGGCCATAAAATCGAAGGTTGGTCCCTGTTCAGCACTCCTACATGTAAAACTGTTGTTGAACTTATACAATGTTTTCCATACCGATGGACAACGTTTTCAAAGCTTCTTTCCCTTTTATATTCACCAGCTTTAAAGATGTATATAACTCAGCAGCAATCACAGCCTGTGCTCACCCAACCCAGAGGAGAGGCTGGTGGAGCTTCATCCCAGGCAGCTGCTGGACAGGCAACTGCATGCACTGAGAAGATGCAGTGGGGAAACCCACCCTGGGGGTCCCCCAACCTCAAGGCAGCCCATAAGCCACAGGTTCTGTGTCTGTGTCCCACAGTAGGAAGGCAAGAAGGCACCTAGTTGAGCAAACAACTTCCTCTGTTTTCACAGCTTGCGTACTCCAGGGTCTTTTGGTTTCCATTCCTCCCTTCACAGAGCTAAGGGGCAGTTGGTTTCTCTAGCATCACAAAGTGATGGTGACAGAGCAAGGATGTAAGAAGCAGAGGAATTCACAAAGGGGAAACTGCAGAAGTCACAGGGGAAGTCCCCAGTCTCAGAAACTTTCCTCTACCTTGCATTGTTCAGATGGCAAATGATGACGCTCATGAGAACTACCAGCTTTTACTGCTGAGGTAATGCTTGACATTTGAGGAGACGTCCAGTGAAAGGTCTTCACACTTACTGGTAGGGAAGGGTTTTTTGGAAATTATGGTATTTACTCTATCAATGCTTTGCATTCTAGGATGTAATAATATTTGCTATTTCTGACAAGCTTAGCTAGCTAAGTCTTTTTGTCATGTTAGACATAAACCATGATGTCCTTAACCAATCATCTGTATAGCATGAGCTCAAGTGGACTTCTCAGGAAGCTGGGTCTCCTTGAGAATGCACAGAGCACTCAGTCATTGGAAGCACCGTCATTCTTTCGGACTGAGGCAGAATCTCCTACTCGCACCTGCCTGGTCAGACCTGACTGACCAGGCCACTAAAGCAGGGTAACAGTAGGATTTTACCACCACCTGGCTTCTACTCAATACTGCTGGAGCACCTCTGGCAAGCTCTGTGCCCAGCAGGTGCACAGCCATGACTCAGGCAAAGAGTTCAAAAGGCAACTTTGTCAATGGCTTTTCTTCCAAATAGTAACTTCAGTGTCCATGTGCAGGATCAAGCTACCCACCATAAGGAAGGCGTTCATACTTGTTTAGGAACTGTCAGTAAAACCAGTGTTGGGCTTTCAATCAGCTCTATCTTTTCTGAATCTTGTGTCTTCATCTCAAAGCCAGCAAGTTTTCTCCCTGGCTTGAAGATAAAAACCTCTGTCCTGAAAATGTTCCACTGATTTTCTTTCAACAAAAGCCAACCCGGAACACGTTTCTGTCTTGGAGTCTGAGCACAATAGATGGCCACACATGCTTTTGTAGCTCTGCCTCCCTGTTACCTCACCACAGGCTCATGGGGAAAGGTCTACACAGTCTACTTTTTGCCAATTCTCTTTCTTAAAGACAATATTTATACCACCAAGATTCCCTGTCCTCATGATCAAGTCGTAATCCTAAAGTTTTCATATTTCTAGAACTAGAAAGTGTTACTCTCTTCTCTGATATCAATGGAATAAACTCCTTGAAAAGTTTTCAGGCTACCATTGCCCGTGGTTACAGAAGTTCCTCTCTGGCAGCTGTAGCCAACTGCTGCGGGTCAGACAGGCAAGAAGAAAGTGATGGTTTCCCTCTTGTCGAGAATTTCTGAACCACAAACCACAAATATGAGCAGAACAAGCAGCTTCTAGCTTATGATATCACATTTCCTGGGAAAATAAATATATAATGTGGCCTATGTACATATTTTTGTTGTTGCTGCCTGTCTCTAAGACCGCTGCCTTGAGTGTTCTGTACTGTCACTTCCATCTCTTCTCCTGACCCTTGATTCCTCCCATTCCAGTCTTCAGCCTGTCACTGGTAATTATCCATCATTTGAGCACTGACATGTAGCTACAAGCAGAGGACACCTGCCTTGTCATTGCACTTGCTGATGAAATGTAGTGGTGTTGTACACATTGCAAAAATGCTACATAAACCTAGACAGCTTTTTCTGTGGTAGGTATGTTAGCAAGATAAACACTAACAGAAGAAGCAGGAAATGCATTTTAAAAGGGCACAGTTAATTATTCAAGCAATCTAATTTTTTTTAATGGCAAAAGTATTGCAAAATAGGGTTTTTTTCATGTTTTGGAAGAAATCATAGAAAACACATTTTCTGTTGCCAAATTCAAATGTGTTCTCCAGAAGTTTTGTGAAACTGTACACCCAGATAATGAGTAGGAATCATAACATATATCTTCTCTGACCCGTTACATCTAAGCAACACATAAATCAAGCTCAGAACAAATGAGACAAGCACTATAAATTGAATAATTAATATTTCTGAGGCCGTGTCTGGATTTTGTGGTTATTCTACACAAGAAGCTTAAGTTGCTGAATATATTGATCCATTAATCATTTATTATGTTTAAATTATAATTACAGCCTCCAAAATGCCAAGTGAAAATATACATATATTCATACTAGTCTTCTCCTATTTGTATTTAAGTTCTCAACTGTTGCTTGTATTTCTACCTTTTTGTTGATAACTTTATGGAATGCCTTATTGATTCTGACTTGCCATCGTTTGCATAAAAGCATAATGCTATTGATGTCATAACTCATTTCTGAGGTTGTTAGACATCATGTCATGGATTGGAATGGTCTTTAATTTAAGTAGCAAGAACACAGAAAGCCATAAAAATCTCAAACCAGAAAATCTAACTTAATTTGTTGTGACAGAAAGCAAAGATGAAGGAATTAAAATTGCAATGACTCTAATTTGAACTGTTGTAAATGTTCAGGCTTATGTGGGTTGAATTTGAATTACATAAAATCAAATTAATTTTGTTCATAGTCTTTTTTGAGAATTGTAATGTCACTCAGTATATTTAAGGAGTATGGTGAAAAGTCTGGAGTAATATCAGTCACCTAGCAGCATATCTGAAAAATAAAATCAGAAAGCTGATATAGCTTAAGACAAATACAAAGTTTTTGTATATGAAATTTGTAAATCAAGATTACTAGATGATTCAACCACCCATCCCTGTGCTCATCCCCAGAACAGTAAAGGTCTCCTTCTGGGGTTTTGCAGAGTGTAGGTCTCCTGGTTTAGCACCACTGCATTGTACCTGTTTAGGACCAGCCAACACCTGGATTGGTGGCAGGTATTTCACATTGCGTGTCTACCTCAAACACAGTCTCAGTGCTCAGCAAAGTTTCTCCATGAATCCATTTTTAATTCAGTCTTGGAACACATCAGACAGCTTTATTGCTAGGTGTGGATTGTGGAAATCTTCTTAACATCTGATGCAGCGTGGCACTCTGGGGAATAGAAACAAGGAAAAAGAGTGTCTTTCTCTTAAATGAAAACTTTATAGCTCATTTCTGCATTCTGGGAAAAGGCACAGTCTGAGCTGTTAAATCCTCTGGAGTGTTTATGAATATGTGTATCATTTGCTGCAGGGGGAGAAGGGATCGGCAAGAGTGCTACGGGTGTGATCCCATTTGTTTCTGCACAGTGCAGACACAGGGAGGTCTTTGTCTGACTCCAGTTGTCTGCTCATATGACTCAGGTGAATATAGGGTTCTGATGATCTCTGTTAGGTTGATATGGTGTTCACTGATTCGCATGAGTGGATTAACTCAGACAAAAAAGAGCAAGATATCTTTAAAGAGATGAGAGGTAGTGCTGTTCAATAAAGACAAGATTCCTGTATTTCTTTGCATCCCCTTGCCTTTGCTTTCTGCAGCAGTGAAGGCATAAAGATGAAAGGCTAGCTTGCAGAATACAACAAATACAGTGTAGGTATAAATATCTTAATAGTAGAAAAGTTGCTGCACAATGTGAAATAGGAGAATTGGGATGAACAGGCAAACCAGAGAGGATTCAGCTGATGAATGCTGCAAATCTGTCAAATTCAGTTCTGAAACATATCTATCTCCTTCCAGCCTAGTCACCACAACCCCTCTTACAGTCAAAGATTACTCAAAGCCTATTTCTCTCCATTGATTAGAATGGGAATGTAATCTTAATTATGAAAACTCTGAATTATTGCAAAAGACAATTACTAACATCTAACTCTTTAATAATGTCTACATTTCATTAAAGAAATCCAGCTCCACATTGATGGCTGGCAAGGTGACTATATCTTTACTTAAATACACACAGCAGGCATATTTATAAAACATCATTCTCTGATATCAGACAGTTACATCACACTTAACAACCTGGCCACTATGGATTCCCTTGGCTTTCAGTGTAATAGTAATGGTCATAACAAACTCTTTTGGTGCACATGTAGTATTAACCCTCGCTCCCAATGTTACTCTCACTCAGCAAAAGTGAAACTTTGCTTAACAGGCATATAAAAAAAGTGACCCTGTGTAAACCTGGACTGAATTATAAACTGTAATATACAAAATCAAGAGGCAATTTTCATGCTTTTCAGGAAAAGACAACAGCCTCCTCTCTTAATGCCTGCAATGCTGCTGGGTTCCAACCGATGTACTTGCTTTTAAAACTACTACATATTTATCTTTATTGGCCAAACCATTCATAAGAGTGAGATCCTTATGGAAACCAGCTAGCTGTGCAGCTGCCTCACTGTGCTAGTCTGTCTTTGCCTAGGTTTTCATTTTTCCCTTTTGCTGCCTTGTCATCTTCAAAGGTTTTCCCACTTTTTCATGTGAAAAGAGAGTTAATGTGAAGGGGAAGGATAAGTAAACAGAGCACCTGGTAAACAAGGTAGCTGTTTCAGCTTGGGTTTCTCTGATAAAATTGCCTTGTGTAAGAGATAGAAATACCCCTTCCCAAACTGCTAATCTACCAGTTGTTCCTTAGCACCGTAGAAGCAAGCAGTGGGTCCTGTGCCAAATGTGGTTTTGTAGCAATTTTATCTTCTTGTAGATTTGCATGGCTGGGTTCTGGTGGAGGAGGGAGGTGCTTCAGGGGTGGCTTCTGCAAGCAGCAGCCAGAAACTCTCTGCAGGCCCCACAGAGCAAACACCAGCCGGCTCAAGGCTGGAGTCGTTGCTGACCAAGGCCGAGCCCATCAGCAACGGTCACAGTGCCTCTGGAAATCACATTTAGGAGAAAAAAAAATGCAAGCAGCCACTTTTTGCCACTAGAGAAGGGAGTGAGAATGTGTGAGAAACAGGGAAGGGCGTCAAGAGGTGCCCCAGGTGCTGGAGAGAAAGATGCCCCAGCAGCCCATGGTGAAACCCATGGTGGAGCGGGTGTCCCCCCCACAGCCCATGGAAAAGGCTGAGAACTCACCTGCAGCCGTTGGAGAGGCCCCATGCTGGAGCATGTGGAGACGTACAGAAGATGCCATGCTCTGTGTTCAAGAAAGCCTCTGCCAGCACTTGCAGCCCGAGGAGAAAGACAGAAACACAGAGATGAATGAGAGAGATTCACATTGGAGCAGGTTTGATGAGGTGGGGAGGATTGTAGCACCATGGGGAACCATGCTGAAGTAGTTTGGGCCTGAGAGAATGAGACACATCCTATGATTTAGGACTGCACCCACAGAAGTGAGGCAGCTGGTGAAGACCTGAAGCCCTGTGGGAAAGGACTCACATTGGAGAAGTTTGTGGAGGACTGTCTTCCGTGGGTGGGACCCCACACTGCAGCAGGGGAAGGGTGTGAGGAATGCCCCCACACCCCCAGGCTAAGAAGGAAAATTACTCGGGAGGAACTGACTGAAAAAAACCATTTCCCCATTCCCTGCCCCTCCCTGTGCCACAGTGGGGAGGGAGGAAGGGAGTGAAATCATGACTAAAGTGACGTCTGACGAGAAGAGAGGGGTAGGGGAAGGTGGTCTAAGATCTGGTCGCACTTCTCATTACCTGACTCTGGTGTCACCGTGTGTGCAGTGCAGGGTAAGAAATTAGAGTTTTCTTTCCTTTATTGTGTGTTGAGTCTGTTTTGCCCGTGACACTGATTGTGGAATGATCTCTCCCTGTCCTTATCTTGGCTCCTAAGTCTCACAACATAGATTTTCTCCCCTATCCAGCTGAAAAGGGGAGTGATAGAGCGGCTTTGGTGGGTGCCTTCCCTCCAGCCAGGGTCAAACCACCACATATTTGAATCACTCAGCAACCATGCAAGACAGAAGAAGGCTGCACCATGCCACAAGATGAGAGATATGCCCTGGCATCATCCTAGTAAAAGTCTTAACTAAAGTCTCAGGATCCAGTTCAAAGCAGTGCTGGCAAATAAAATCATCTCAACCCCTCAGCAAGTTTATTCTGAACTGTTTTGAGGTTAGGAAAGCCTGCAAGCATTTATCTTCATTATTTTAGATGCAAGTCTGTCTCCAGCAGCAGCATTACTTTAATTGAGAGCACCTGCCTTTTGTTCGTGCTGCCATGGTGACACAGCAGTTACAGAAATTAGTAAAAAGTGATCATTTCCCTCCTTCCTAGAGTCTCCTGGATGTGCCACAGTTTCTCCTGTAGTTGTTTGTTTTGCTGCACTTGATACCTAGAGGGAGTGTGCTCAGCAGCTTCATTGAACACACACCACTGCCTGCCCCCCGTCTGGGTAAGCGTTTCATGCACTCTGATGCCTGAATTACAGGAAAAATATTTCTGGCTCCTTATTCCGTCTTCCAGTTACTTGGCTAGACAGTGGTCTAGCCAAATCACCTGTCTATAGTGGTTGTCACTCATTTCTGTTGGAGTTTCACTGGAATATAGTATGCACAAGCAAAGCTCTCTTCAGAGGAATGTCTTCAGACAGGAGGAAACATTGACCACTTCCACATCTCAATTCATTTTGCCTTTTAAAATGCATTTAAGATGTTTATTAACATAGGGGACCTCATTGCAGCCTTCCAGTACCCAAAGGGAGCATATAAACAGGAGGGGAATCAACTTTTTAAAGGGTAGATAATGGCAGGACAAGGGGGAATGGATTGAAGCTAAAGAAGGGAAGGTTTAGATTAGATATTAGGGGGCAGCTCTTTACAGAGAGAGTGGTGAGGTGCTTGAACAGGCTGCCCAGAGAGGTGATGGATGCTCCATCCCCAGAGGTATTCAAGGCCAGGTTGGATGGGGCCCTGGGCAATCTTGTGTAGATTCAGGCCTGGAGCTTGGTGGCCCTGCCTGTGGCAGGGGGCTTGGAACTCTATGATCCTTGGGATCCCTTCCAACACAGACTGTTCTATGATTCTATCTTTTAGAGAGGGTGTGGCATGAAACTTAGAACAGCTGCTCAACTGCTTTTCACCCTGTGTCATTCCATTTACTAGCATCAGCTAACAATCTGTAATTCAGATGTAGTCCCATTAAAATAGTATTGAGAACAAGTTTTTAAGTCCTTTTTATATTTGGTAAAGACGGCGTTCTGATGTTTCCACAGCTTCCACTTCAACAAATGTTGATTTACTTTTTTCATTAAAAAGCTATAGTAAACAAAGCGGAAAAAAAATAGTAGTGGGAGAAGGTAATCTCTATATGTGATACTGAGAAGGTTAAAAGTGGCAACTCAGACTTTCTTTTCCATAGTTTGCACTTGTTGATCAAACTTCAGTAGTCTGTTTTTAGGATAGATTATAAATTATCCTCAGAATAGACTTAAGGCTTCTGTTTTATATTTATTCATTGCAAACCTGGTTCTTCATGACCACATCAAGAGAAAGCTCTAGATCACTACCTTTCCCTGTAACTTAAAATAAAACAGTATTACTTTACACAGGTTCTCAGCTGCATAGGAAAGGAATGTATGAGGTACTTTAGGAAGAGGCTTTGACTGAAGATGGGCTAGACGCTGAAAAATCAAATGACAATACTGATATAACAGAGATGAAAAACTGTGAATGACAACTTTACTTTGACCAATCTGAACCACGTGCAGGACATGAGATGGAAACTGGAAAGATTATTTTAACAAGAAGTTAGCTCTAGAAATAAAAAGCTTAACTGATGAAAAGTAGATCTGGATTGAGTTCTCAGTTCTGTCACCATTTCTAGCTAGCTGTTCAGAGTCAAAAGGGACACAGGCAACAAATCCAGGATTTAGTCTGATTTGAGAGGCTTAATTCCAAGCAACAGAAAAAAGCCTAGTGCTCTGGGGCTATCCACATCTCTGGTTACTTTAATCTGTTTCATGTCTCAACTCTCTTGACTCCTGCGTCCACAAAAATAGACCTGCATTACTTTTTTCCATGCAGGTAAGAGCACAAGATTTATGATACCAAAAAGACAGAGTGCAAGAGCGTGTGTGTGGCTCAGGATTAGTAGGTGAGACTCTTCATGGTCAGAGTCTGAAATTCCACCTTTGGCATCATGTTTGTCTCCATACTGCCTGGTGAACACCTAAACACTGAAAAACTGGTATCGGCAACAAGAGGTAGAGTCCCAAATGTTTTGCTTCACCAGCTGAAAGCCCTAGATATCAGGTTTTAGAACATTTTCTCCCTTTAAACGACTCCGTTACTGTTAGATTCTCTTCTGTTCAGAAGAAGAGTTTCTGCAGCAAGTGGTGGCAATTCTTTTTCAACTTCTCACCAGACTGCAAAGATTAACCAGCTCTAAACCAATGACATACTGCCTGATAGCCATGTGTATTTTTATGTTTCTACTCTGGTTGTGTCTTTTTGGTTGTTGTTGTCTCAGTATTAGCAGTCTGTAACATGATTGCCTAATAATTACAGGACTGTAGTCATCTGAAATTTTTCTATCTTGATTGATCTGTAGGATGTAACATGATGGACTACCTCTAAGGTAGCAGTCAGAGTTTCACGACTTGGCAGTGTCAGGTACTGTAGCTCTGAAAATGACATGAGCGCGCTCAGCATTGTCTCTCCAGCTCAGCATTGTCTCTCTCACTGCAACGATGTGACAGGGAATGACACTGAGAAAATTACTGGGTGTAAAGCTGCAGGGCTTTTTAAAAAATACAGAAAAAGGAAAGTGGAGATCATGATGTGGGACAAAGAGGGTACTAGGAAATGGACACAACAGCTCAGAGTTCCTACAAGTAATGTTGCTGTTCCACCATTTTTTAAGACTTGGAGCCAAGTGGGGAATAAGGGATGCCTCTCTCCAGCACAGTAAACTGTTCCTTTTGTCTGTCTAGGCCACGTGCACTACACCAGTGGAAGCAAACACTTGGAAGACAGGTATTTTCAGAGAATATAGATGCCAAATAGAAATGCTCAGAAAATACATGGCCACAGTAATGCCTCTATTAAAACTTTCTAATGTAGACACAGCCTTAAGCTGTGTACTAACTTCACCTCTCACTTCTGCTCCACATTTTTTCCCAGACAGACCCACTTCAGCAACGAATTGTTTAGAGAGAGGAGGACTGTAAAATGGATAACTGACTCAACTATGGAAATAAGCCAGAATCCCTTAAATTGTGTGGGGCTATAAATGCTAACTCTCATAGGATTTATAGGATTTATATCACTTTGTAAGACCTGTGGTTCTTTCTCCATAAAATGAAAAAGACTCAGGTAATTACAGATCTGCTTACGACAGCAAATCCACAACTGGATCTGAAATACTCTGTCCGTGATGCACCAGTGCCCAACAGCTCTTCAGAAAACTCACTGGAAGAGGCTGGGAAGTGTCAGTGGGAACCTTTGGGATAATTCATAAACTGAGGAAGCAGTTCACGGCTTACGGTTCTCATTCTTTCACTGTTTCTGCCTTTTGCTTAGTATCTCTATTGCTATTAATTTTATTTCCATGACTGTGGTGTGGAATGCTGATGAAACTGTAAATACATACACCTGACCACTTCTCAGAAGTTTGTTTTGCTTATCCTTTCTTGAAGAACGTTACTGCATTTAACTAGAATTACTGGCTAATCAAGGGTGGGTACGTCTACCTTTACCTGCAAGTTTTCTGTGTGACAGAATCTCCCTTTTAATCAGCAAACCACTAAATGAACTAATCTATAAACACTTACATACTTGAAAAATTATGTTATTCCTGTCATTGTCTGCACAACATTAAATGACAAACTTAAAGAAAGTTTTGTGAACGACATCTTTAAATGTTTTACATTCTTCCCCATAGTGCTCAAAAGCTTATGCCATATTATTGACTGCTTTATTTATAGAGAGGTAGATAAACTGAGTGGATGGATTATGGAGATTAGCTACTTGGATATAACGGAAGCCCTTGTTCTCTATTTAATGTGATAGTCTCCTTCCTAAAGAAATATGAAAATGACAGCACCTGCCCTTGCTATTTATTGTTAAGCTCATCTGCATTTTTTCAATTATGAAATAACTCATCCTAGAAACCCAAGGGAATGTGAATTATTAACTGAGCTAAGACACACTTGTACTAAAATCTAATGGGAAATCACAAGATTAATATCAACTCTGCGGTGAATATACCTTTTGAGTTTTATTCAGAAAAGACAAAGATTGCTGTTCATGTACAAATACAGCATTTACTTATAGTATACTCTGTTTTAATTAATTGAGTCTTATATACATAGCAAACAGAAGATTCTGCAAACAATTTCAACAACTTTTTTTTAAACTGATAGATAGAATGCATAAACCCAAAATTACTTTACTATATATAGAAGGCACTGGGGCTAGAGTGGTAAAAATAAGAGGCAATACACAGTGACTTTAGACTGTCTATTGTTTTTCAGAAAGATGAAATTATATCTATAAATTTAAAACAAGCCAGACTTTAGCAATGCTAAGTTTGAGATTGTTCAATGTAATGCACTATAGAGTTTCTTAAAAGGAAGAAACTAAACACACCAACTTTTGATGGATAAACCCACCGCTGCATAAAATCAGAGAAGCAGAGCAAACCCTGGCCTCAGGATTACCCTGTTTAAATCAGTATCACTGCTTTACCTTGGGAAGTTGGTAGAGGAGCTGATTGCCTGCATTTCTTTTGTAATTCAGTAACCGAACAGGACTGCAGGAGTCTGGCCATCAGTGCCTAGGATGTTTGTACATCCAAACAATACAATTTGCAAAGATGTGGCTTTGGGGTTTGGTTGGTTGGTTGATTGGTTTTTCCTAGTGCAAAATTAAATTCAGTGGAATTAATGTTTGTTTAGCTGACTTTTTCATTTTGTAATTTTTAAACTATTAATTCAATCACTTCACCAAATCCAAAATACATGCAAAACAATTTGAATATTTCTAGGTTCTTTTTCAATGATATGTTCAAGAATAGTTTATCATGGTACTTTCTCAATCAATTGGAATCTTTATATTGCAATAAAAGCATGTTGTAAATAAATAGGGAAACAACTAGTAAGAGCCTGATCTTTTGCAGTTTTATATTTGGACAAATGTTAATTATACACAATCTCATCTTTTCCCTCTCATTCTAAAATTATTTCTGAGGAAATGTAATTAGCAGGAAGTTTGACGTCATTCATTTACTAAGGCTCCCTAATTACCAGTATTGGAAAATAATCACTCCCTAAACTAAAATGTCTCATTATCACTTCGTCAATATTGCTCACTATTACATGAATCTGTGCCTTGTTACCTTGAGAAAGGTTTTTACTTTCTGTATTTTAATGATGAAGCACTCCAGAAGGTTTCTTCAGAAAGATGGTAGCATTAGCACGACTCCCAGGGCTGCTTTATAATAAAGCCTGCCATATACTTAATACTAGAAAACCCTGCTTATAGTGACTTGATCCAGGTCTGGGAGACCATGGAAAAAAGAGAAAAAGAGCTCTCCATGGCTGTATCACCTAAACTGGAGCGGATGTAACATACCGAGCAATAAAAATGATGTGTTAGAGAGAAAGGGCCGTT
Organism: Hypotaenidia okinawae; assembly: GCA_027925045.1. NCBI lineage: Eukaryota > Metazoa > Chordata > Aves > Gruiformes > Rallidae > Hypotaenidia > Hypotaenidia okinawae. Next base: position 141,263,330 of record BSDF01000001.1, read on the forward strand.
AGCTTTTCCCTTTGCCTCTCAATTAATGTTTGTGTGACTGGAGGCAGAGCCAATGGCAGGTGGAAAGAAACTAGGTGAGAAAAGATTCATCCCTTGGACTTTCATCTTGCAAATACTCATGCAAAGAAGACACTGACCTTCTCTGCCATTAGTCTCCTAAATTACCATTTCTATTCCCTTTAATTCAATATGTCCCTTACTGGTTATTTTGTGGCACCTAGTTGTTTACTCTTCATGCTCCCTTTAAATCCTACTAATTTTCACCTGTCTTCCTGCCATAATGCATCTCTCCTTATGTGAATTTCATTGGAAATGGACCGTGACATTCAAATCTCTTTGGTTTTCACTTTAACCCTTCACAACACTGCAGAACTATTTCCTTGCAATCGTTGGTCCCGCTCCCAGCTGCAGATGCACAAGTAGTAACAAGGGGGTTGCACTTCTGAAGAGATTCAAACATGGAATAACCTTTTGAATGGATATGATGACAGGGAGATTAACCACTGTGGGGGTTACAGCACCTTGTGTTTCAAGCTAAGGTAGGTAACTGACCAACTTACTCACTGGAGGATTGTGCAATTGTGTATGTTGTGGGTATTGTGTATTGTGTGGAAGGGTTATTGCCTAGACTCTGTTCACAAACGGTACATCATCAGCTCTCATTATGACCTGGCTGTAAAAGCAAAATGTGGCCCTTGAGGAATTTTCAGCTGCCCTACAAAATGGAAAGTGTGTGTATATATACATATGTGCATACATATAGCATTGGTTTATTTTTTTTTAACTGGAGGAAATGGAATTAATCTAAATAAAGTAGCAAAACAAAACCAAAACCAAGCAAAGGGTGTTACAATGAGATAGATACATTTGAGATAGTTCTGAGTCTTCCCATTGGCACACTGTGTGTCTTGCTATAGAAAATGTGTTCTATCTGAACCATAGCTCTTGAACCCAGAAGTTATTAATTGCTTTAGAAGGAGCAAAACCTTCCACTTCAGGGACTGTGGGAAATGACCTTTTGGTTTATGTAATGCAGTAGCCTTCCTAACTTTCAAAAGCACTGCTATAAGCTCTTAGCCCTGTTTCAGGCAATGGAAAATCATCCATTGAAGTTGTTGGACTCAGAATTTCAAGGCAAAGTAAGAAATTACAAATTTGCTGAGCTAACATCAGGTGTTTCTCAAATACGGAACCAGCAAGTGTCAGTGAGAACTAATGACTGCAAGAGTTAGTGACTGACAGGTTAATGGCTGAATCGCATTAAAAAAGCATGGTATATACAAAGAGTACCTAAGCACTGATTTATCCTTGTTTCTGCCTCATAGAGGAACTGTCCATGAGGAACTGTCTTTATGTTAGGTGGATGCCTGCCACTATACATTTTCCCTACATAGAATGCATATTGCATTGATCTCTTACCACTATCTCTGAGGTCTTACCCTATTTCATCTCAAATCAACCTTGTTCTTCCAACAACTAGCTATTTTTCTGTTTGTGAAAAAAAGAGATCTCAACAGGGTCCAAAGCAAAGCTGATCAAAATAACAACACACAGCTCTTTTGGTGACTATCTGGTAGGATTATTATTGCAAGCAGTCAGGTTTCTGATGCAGCCCACAGCTGAAGAAGCGAGTAGGACCTTGTCATCTGAGTATCAGTGTTGCACACGCCATATGCCGCAGCATGCTGCCTTCCCTGTTTTTGCTTTCTGTGACACTCACCCATTCCACTGTGATCCCTTACATATGCTGTACTAAAACACTTCAGCAGTCCAATGAATGCGTGCAACTCTCCTTCTATTCCCATTATCCTACAATTTTCAAAGATATAAATGTATAAATGATGTACAAGAGAAGACCAAGTGGGATGATTCGGTCATCCACTCTATCCGATATTTCTGCGAGGTATATAAATGCTAAACCATTACAAAATAACAACTTCCCTAATGAGTAAAAATTCATCATCACCCCTATTGTTTCACTTAAAGAAGCTATTTTTCATTTCCCCTCTGAAACCATCTTGCATAAGATGACTGGAGTAGAATGCCAGCTACATTGCCCTCCTGAGAAAATCCACAGAGATCTTTCCAGCCTGAGACACGATCATTCTTCTTCACGTGCTATGCCCATCATTAGTATTTCTGAAACGTTCCAATTATATACAGTGTCACTTCCAATTATTAAAACTTCTCCTAGATTCAACTTTTCATGAAGGGTTTTGGGTTTTTTTGCGTGTTTCCAGGCAGGGATTGAGTTGCAGAGAGCAAAGGGAATTAGCTGATTTGTTAAATGGGTGGTGATGGCTGTTGTTTTTTATGAGACTGAAGTAAAACTTAGGTAAGTTGTTTATACTCCTGTTTGAGTACCTTTATCTGTGATTTACACCCTTTCTCATTCCTCACCTCTTCTCCTTCCAGCCTTAGGACTCTTTTTGCAATATGACCAGACTCCAGTATGAGAGCTCGATGCTTTTGTGCTCTATACCTTGAGGTAAGAAGCATTCCTACTCTTTGGGATGGTGGTTGCAGCTAAGAAGACAAGACCCAGCCCTAGATCCTACAACAGGGAGCTACATAATAAACTATGATGAGAGAAGCATGCATCCTTTTCTCAAGAGATGACCTGAGACAGCAGAGTGTGTTTTGAGTGATGAATATTCCTAAAAAAAAACCCCAGAGATGTAGTCACATAACTAGATACCCAGTGGAGTGTGCCACTGTGTACTTCCTTAGCTCATGCAAGAAAACCGTTCTTCAGAGGAGAGTGCAAACGCAATGTTTAGTCACATAAACGATATTCTGGTATCTCAGGTGGGTGTCTGCCATACCCTGGTGAGGTAAGTGGAATCACTTCGGTGCCTGCATTTCACTGACGTGCCTCTGGAAGCTGCTACATGCCCTTTGGACCTGGCCCAAGTGATTTCATATAGCATAGAAGTGAAATTAAGTGAAATTGCTCACTGTAAATTATTTACCAACATTAACTTTGGGAAATGCCACTAAACATAAACCACTGCAGGAGGGGAAAAGGGAGATTTTCAACAAAATAACAGATTTACAAATTACATTCTGAAGAAGCTGCAGGCTTTTGTATGCACAACCATGTTGGATGCTTAGTTTGGTCCATGCCTTTCAATTTCTCTGTGCAGTCATTGCTGCACTTTTCTCATCTGCTTAGCCATCTGGGTCCTGTGGTGGCATATAGATGGTATATCATAAAAGAGAAGTGCCTGGCCCTTCTCGGGGCTGCCGCATGCAGGGCTGGGGAGGCAGCAGGGAAAGGAGCAGTGTGCTGGAAAGGTCTGTAAAACTACCGGGCAGCATTGCTTTGTGCTGCTGCAGCGGGAGGAGAAAATCAGCTTCCTTTGGAAGAGAACAAAGAAAGGAGCTGACATTTAATCAACAGGGAAGACAGAGGGAAATAATGTAACTGTGGAAGGGCATGGTTGATATTTCCACTAACAATTCTGGCAGCAGGCAATCCCATCCAAACTGTATTCTCTTCATTAAAAGGTTACTCCAAAAATCCAAAGTAGAAAAGCTACTGTGAAAAATGTTATCAGGGAGCCAATTGTGACTGACTCCAGAGTGGATGGATCCAAAATGTTGATCCTTGCATGCCAGGGAGGTGACAGCTGGACCCACAGCCCTGGTGCTCACAGGGTTCTCCCTGTACACATCTCTGAAGGGCACATCTATCTTTGGCCACAACCCAAGGGTGCTGGCAGCTCTTATGTGCAGAAATCTCCCCATGGGGACACTGAAAAGGCTCCATGACAAAATTAAGCTTCTAAATTCCCTGGTGGCCTGTTAGACATATTTGTGCAGCATACGTGCCTGATTCCCAGCCAGGGCACCAGATGACATCGTGCCTCCATAGAGAGACTCTTGGGAGCCTTACAGAGGCAATGAGTGGGCCTGTCTGACTCCAGACAGCTTTGGCTCCCGGTTAGTGACTAATTTTTCCTTCTCATAGAAAACAGTATGTGGGAGATAACTAGCGTGTCAGGCAGTAACCTGCTCCTGAGCTGTGACTGCCACATTCCCTGCTGGGAGCAGGATCCCTATAACAACACTGCCTGCAAATACAGATGGGTGTGCATCATGCTTTATATAGAGGTGGTCTTCATCACATTTCCCTTCGCAGACCCTAGATATGACAAGCTGGTGTAGCTGAACTTCTGTTTGGTGAATTTAAACCTACTGACACTAGGATAGCTTTTTTTTAAATCTGATTTTTGATGAATAATTTAAGTCAGCATGTCCATTTTTATAGCTGCTTAGTGAACTGGACCAGAGATCTGGCTGAAAAGCAACCTACCTAAAGCAAATCAGACCAGGCAGTTCCTCATTCTAGCTTACCAAGTAACCACATAAACATCTGTGCTAGAACACTGCAAGAGGTAATTTGGGGACAGAAATGAGTGGCTGGGTTGCTTGTTTTGCCAGAAGTGCTGGCTTATGATGATCTAAAGCATGTGCTGAACTGTAGCCTTCGTTGTCTATTGTACAGTGCCTTCAGCATAGATTCCAGACTGTTGGGATTTTTTTAACCACAGCATGAAAACTACTGCCCTAAGCATAAAACAAAGCAATGGCATGCCCTTGTGCTGACTCTGACTCCCTGTGAGTAGAACATGTTGGGATAAAGTGCTCCTCTGGGGGTGTTTTGGGTGGATAAGGCATTGTGTGAGTACTACCTGAGTTGTACTTAGTGAGCACAGCTTATATGAAAACTGGTAAAGACAGCGACCCACGCAGCTAGAGAATTCTTCCAAGAGCATGATTTTATGTGGTCTATTCCTCAGAGTTTTGTTCTGAGCTTTTCTGTGAAGGACCTCCTGGGGACATATGATGTTCATACATTGCTCTTTTGGTATCCATTGTGTTCCAGGAAAGATGAAGGGCTCTGGGCTGAAGAGCCACCATGGTGATAAGGCTGTCCTGGAACAAACCCAAGCTTTCAGAGTTATTTATGCTGACCACCCCCAGACATTTGTCCTTTCTCTATTTCTAAAAAGCAAAAATTATGAAAAATACTTAGCAAGAAGTAAAAGACTGTAGAAGTAGCCCTATAGGGTGCTTAGCCTTGCAAGATTCTGTCCAGAAAAAGCATCATTCAAGACCCGTCTGGACACCTACCTGTGCGATATGTCCTAAGGAACCTGCTTTGGCAGGGGTTCAATGATGAACTCAATGATCTCTTGAGGTCCCTTCCAATCCCTATGATTCTGTCATTCTGTGATCATTTACTACCAGCTCCAAACCACCAGCACTAGTATGTTACTAAATGACCACATGCTTCCAAAAAAAGTACTTGTACAAGTTCACAGATTCACAGAATTGTAGTGGTTGGGAGAGATCTCCAGAGATCATTGAGTCCAACCCCCTGCCAAAGCAGGTTCCCTAGGACAGGTCACACAGGGAGGTGTCCAGATGGGTCTTGAATATCTCCAGAGAAGGAGACTCCACAACCCCCCTGGGCAGCCTGTGCCAGTGCTCTGTCACCCTCACTGTGTAAAAGTTCTTCCACATACTGGTGGGGAACTTCCTGTGCTCCAACTTGCAGCCATTGCCCCTTGTCCTGTCTCCACAGACCACTGAAAAGAGGCTGGCCATTTCCTCCTGTGTCACTCCAGATATTTATAAGCATTAATCAGATCCCCTCTCAGTCTTTTCTCAAGGCTGAAAGTTGTTTATAACCTAATTCTGCCACCTCTGCTCCACTAGTAAACCCATCCCTACTGACTCAGGGGGCTGCTTACAGAATTAGAAGCTCCGGATTTCCTGATGGGTCAAATTAGCAGAGTCAGGTTTCTAACAGAGATCACAGAGGAAGAATGTTTCCTCATTTCTGATGCATTCCTCAGTTTCAGTGTGTCAACAGATGGAATGGGGATTAGTTATAAAGTATTGTGGCCTCTTAGTGTATGTAAAAAGCAGTCTTGACGTGCTGGGGATTTTCTGATGGCTCATTAAATGTACTCATGATAACTAAAGGATGCTTAACAGTATAAGTAAAATACTCATCTTCAGTGAGTGTTTGTCTTTGATAGATAATGTCAGGGTGATGTATACATGTTTAGAGAAACATGCAGAGAAGTGTTGGCAAAGAAATAAGATCTGTTATTTGCTCTTTACAATCTAGGCTGAAATCCTGGCTGTTGATGTGCGGCAGGAGTTACTGCCGCTCGCTTCGCGTTTCACATCCCGCTGAGGCTGTCTGCGCGGCCTTTTGCAGACTGACATATGTTCCCTCTGCCTTTGCTCTGAAGCAGCAGCAGCCCCGCGGCTCCGGCTGGCATGCCACTCAGTGCAGCGTCCTTCTCCAGCCGCGCAGCGGGGCCCGAGGTGCAGGGTGCGTGTTGCTGCGACTCGGGGTTGATCCAGCTCTGTGGCTTGCTGTCTCAGTCAGGTCCTTGCCAGGCTCTGTTTGAACAGGGACCAAGCCCGTGTAGCCGGACGGGCTGGTAGCCTCAGCCTTGGAGGATACAGGTAAAATGCCAGATCAAAATTGCTACTTTTCCCAGTAAAATATATATGGCAAGGGCCCAGATTAATGGGAAATACACTAGGCATTCCTACCACGATGACTATGTTACTCCCTCCCTTCTTCTTCATCCCCCAAGTGAGGGGGCTGCCTTCAGGTTTGCCCACGTGGCTCTTATGAACCTAAACCAAGGACTGATACATGTGAAAATAATTGGAGAAAGGCAGGAATTTTCTCTATTTCAGCAAGGTAATTTCTTTGATTCAGTTCATAGAGGCTAGTACATTTTAGGTCTTTCTGCAAGGGAATGAGTCCTTATTCTCAAGCTGCAGAAAAACCAAGGTCTTATTGCTCTTAACCAAGATAACAGAACTCCATAAGAACTCTACCTGTTCTCAATGCCATCATTTCCTGGCTCATCTTCCACTAGCAAGCTAACTGCTGCACAGAAGCACATTGCTGGCCTGCTAATCAGAGGCTCAACTGATGGTACCAGGCTGCTTTCCCTTGCTTTGAGGTGTTCTTCCATGCTTCAGGAGAAACTGTAAAGATGAGAGTCCTACTCACATCCAAAACAGAGGATTTCATCCATGAGGCACACATTGCAGGGCTAGAAGCCAAATGAAGAGTCCTGTTAGCTAGAAGCAAGACACAATGCTGTCACCACACAAGCACACGGATCAGTCTATTTCTGGCAGTGCCTAGGAAAATTTTTCCCCATTAGGTATCTTCTGAGGTTCAATTTACCACCGATACTGTGACTTGGTGTCTATCTTACATGTCCTGGCCGTCTGTCACTATTCTTAGGAGTGATAGAAAGGCTTTAGTATTTTGGAATAATGGAGGAATATCAAGAGAGCCTTCAAATTCATAAAGCCCATTGTTAATTCTTCTTCTCCCTCACACATACACACTGACTGAACTCAATAAGATCATCCCTAATTGTTCTTTTAAATAACAGCACTTGACATTTTCCCTGAGGGCTATGTAAGAAGTGTGGCTTTACAATAAGAATGGTGTCATTAATAGATTAATAGCTGCAATAATGCATATAGCAGCATTAACAGGATGGGTGAACTAATTTAGATAAAATGGATGGGGTTTTGCTTTTGTCCACCCACTTTTTATAACTTAGATTTTTAAATGGTTAGACAGAACATGGAAAAACAATTTTTTTGGCCCTACTTTCCCTGTATTTTCTCTTTTCCCCTGATACTTTAACTTCGGGTTCTAATCTGGTTTCTTTTCCTTCCTCTTCCTCTCAAGATCCATTTCTTCACTGAAAAGAGGACCAACAGACTTTTACATATCCTGCCAGCAAGTGTGCAAAAGGAATAGCCCCACTAATGCTAGTATTTACTCAGCGCTTCCCACACTGTATACACTGGTTGTTTATGCTTTTATTATCCCCACTTTGTAGATATAATAGAGGCAGGAGAAGAAGGTGGTCTGTTTCAAAGCACTGCATTGAACAGGTCACTACTACATTAAATTCTCAAGGACTGCAGGCATAAGTGTGAAGCAAACCCCCTTCCTGCAAGCAAAATTATGGTTCTTATATGTCAGACATAAGTGGTGGGGACTAAAAGTTGAAGTGACAGAGTTCAGCCTCCCATGGTTTACAGACAAGGAAAAGGAAGCCTGATTGGCATCTGTGATGGTAAGTCCCAAATCTGGTGTTTACTCACTGAATTTTAATATCATGTCCCAGAGAACATTTACAGCTGACTAGTTTACTAGATGACTGCAATGTTTTGTCCTCTGTGGGTCAGTCAATGCACTTAAGACATCAGTCAAATATGTGCACAGAGTTTGACAATTTTACTACCTTGCCTCCTCTCTAATTTTTCTGAGACTGTCTGCAGCAAAGCTTCTAAACCTCAGATTTGTTTTGCAAATCCAAATTCGTTGCATCAGATCTCATGGATTCCTTATCCTAAATCTAATCTACAGGGGAGTATTTTGCAAGTTTGCCAAAGACCCATAAGAACAGACAACAAATTTTCTGGAATTTGCTATGCCTGGATAAATGATAACACTTGCTAAATGAGTTTATAATCCCCAAATTTTCCTACCAGACTTTTTTTTTTCTTTTTAAATTTTTTATTCTACTCATTTTTATGAAGCATTACTTATATTGAAGGAGAGAAGATTCCAGCTTGTATGAGCAAGAAAATCTAGGAGAAAATTAGGGCAGACAGACTATCTTTCATTGGAACTTTATTAAATGACTACAAAGCTGACCATCATTACAGAACCACAGTTGAAGAGAGACCAGATTGGAGTAACCCTGTGAGAAATTTGAGTATAATTGCAATAAAAGGCGGAAGAACTACAATTTGATGTGGGAGAAATTATGTTTTGGATAGAAACTGACAGTAGAAAATTGAACAAAAAATTTATAAAGGAAAAGTAAGTTTTTGCAGAAGAATGCTGAAAAATTGTTTTTATTTTCTTTTTACCGGATGCTTCAAAGTAAATTAAAAAAAAATTAGGGAGAAAAAAAAACAACAAGCAAGATTCTTCTGAGCTGGACCACCAAACTTTTTGGAGACTTACCTGTTTATGATTTAGCTCACAGCAGCTTGCTATACTTGACTGTAAAGTTGATTCTCATTTCCTGATTAGTATTCGAGACAGGACTTTTCCTTGCATGATAAATTAATTTAAAAGAAAATACTATTTCTTGTATCAGGTGGGTTTTTAAGTACATAAGTCATGACCATAAAAAATTATGTATGATATTGCATTTAAGGCTGACTAAGGAGATGTCACTTTTTTACTCTTGTTCTCTGTGAATTCTCTGTGAATACCATATATTACTCTGCCCTCATATGTTGCTCTTACTTGATCCTGCTTTTAATTAAGTGTATTTTACAGAGTCTACAACTAGCAAGCAAAAAAATTAGACAGGTTTCTCATAAACTCTAAGCATTTTTCCCACATCCTATTATAACCAAAGTACAAAAAACATTAGAATCATTTTGGTTGGAGAAGATCTTTCAAATCATCAAGTCCAACCATCAATCTAGCATTCCCATCCACCACTAAACCATGTCCCTAAACACCACATCTACACATCTTTTAAATACCTCCAGGGGTGGTGACTCAGCCACCTCCCTGGGCAGCCTGTTCCAGTGCTTCACAACCCTTTTGGTGAGGATTTTTTTCCTATTATCCAGTCTAAACAAGTACAACTTGAGGCCATTCCCTCTTGTCCTATTGCTTATTACATCGGAGAAGAGACCAACATCCATCTGACTGCAACCTCCTTTCAAGTAGTTGTAGAGAGTGATAAGGTTTCCCCTCAGCCTCCTTTTTTCCAGGCTAAACAACCTCAGCTCCCTCAGCTGCTCCTCGTAAGACTCATGCTCTGGACCCTTCACCAGCTTTGTTCTTAGAATCATAGAATTGTAGGGGTTGGAAGGGACCTCGAGAGATCATCGGGTCCAACCCCCTGCCAAAGCAGCTCCCTAGGACGTTTCACTCAGATAGGCGTCCAGACGGGTCTTGAATATCTCCAGAGAAGGAGACTCCACCACCTCCCTGGGCAGCCTGTCCCAGGGCTCTGTCACCCTCACTGGGAAAAAGTTTTTCCGCATGTTGGTGCGGAACTTGTTGCCCTTCTCTGGACACACTCCAGCACTTCAATGTCTTTCTTGTAGTGAGTGGCCCAAACCTGAACACAGTACTTGAGATGCAGCCCTAACAGTGCTGAGTACAGGGGAATGATCCCTTCCTTATTCCTGCTGGCCACAGTATTCCTCATAAAGGCCAGGACATTGGCCTTCTTGGCCACCTGGGTACACTGCTGGGTCACATTCAGCAGGCTGTCGATCAACATCCCCAGGTCCTTTCCTCCCAGGCATTTTTCCAGCTGCTTTTCCTCAAGCCTGTGCAGAACCCAGCACTGAGTCTTGTTGAACCCCATACAGTTGCCCTCAGCCCATCATTCCAGCCTTTCCAGATCCCTCTGTAGGGATCTTCTTAACCTAAAGCAGAACACCATTTCTGCACAGCTTGCTGTTGTCTGTAAACTGACTGAGGGTACACTCGGTCCCCTCATCCAAATAAGAGAACTGTCCCCAGCACTGAGACCTGGGGAACACCACCTATGTTTGGCTACCAACTGGATTTAACTCCATTCACCACAGCTCTTTGGGCCTGGCCATGCATCCAGTTTTAGTGTATTAGGCAATCATTGCACCTTTATCAAGATTTAGTGGTGAGTCATGCATGAATCTTGCAATAAATAGGATACAGCCCTGTCCAAACAGAAAACTGGAATTATTGGTCATTGAAGAGAGAGAATTAGGTGCTGAGATCTCTGTTAGTTCTGGATAACACACAGGGCTGCCAGATGCTTCTCTGTGCAGCCAGCAGAGCATAGTTCTATATGTGCACACTACCACACTAAGCATGTTACCAGGGTGCTTCGAAAGTATAACGTAACAGACACAGATTAAAGGTTCTCCTGAATGCCTTGACAAGCTTCTGCCTGCCTGCATGATTATTTTTGCATACTTCTATTGGCCATATCTTGTACTCCAGGCAAACTGCATTACAGTACATGGAAGGACATGGGTAACCATGCACAGGACTGAATGTCATAGGAGAAGGTTCAGAGGAGAATGTGTTCATAAACATATTATGCCAAAATGTGTTCTTTAGGTAACAAGAAATATGGTGGGTTTTTTTCCCCAGATGCTTCATTTGTTGTACTGCTGAAAGGTATTTTTTAATATACAATTTCTTCACGAGGAGTTGAAGCGCGGTTCAGTTATCAAGACTGAAACGGTGTATAAACACATTTCAGAGATGCACACAATTTCACAACAAAGCTGCCATTAATCTGTGCTTACTGTACATTCCTCAGAAAAGTAGGTATTTTAGGACACCACTGGATCCCTGAGGGTACAATCAGGCCTTCCCAGCTCCATCTGATTGACCAGCCTCTGCCCACATCCCATCAGACACTTCTGCCCCACTTATCCCACACAGTGCACTGACTAGCAGGCTATCAGCCACCTGTGGGTGCCCAGGAACAGCCTCTGATGTGGTCCCAGGTGAGTTTGGCCTGCTCCCAGGGCCTTCAGTGGCTCCAGTGGCACTGGGAAGGGTGAGGGGCTCTGCTACCCCACCACCCCTGGGCCTTCCACCCCATGATGGCACACAGCTGCATGGGTCCCCACACACAGTTACTCACCAACACATTGGTTTTATGGCATTGCTTGTATTCTGACTAGCGTCTCTGTAGAAAGTCATAGTTAATGTTAATTAAAAATTAATTATCATGTTAATTAATGTACTAGTTGTTTCCAAATGTTTCCAGAAGAAAAGGCCACTAAACATTAGAAATAAGGATGTTTTCTGTGGCCAACAGTAGAGCGTGATCTCCTCTGCAGCTCTTGCTGTGGTTATGTATGTGTGCTTGTGTGTATATATATATATATATATACATGCATATATGTATGTATATACCTTATATATAGGTGAGGCATGTATGCCACAAAGATTCTGATACTTGTAAAAGTCTTTGTACAAGGACACCAGCCTGCTCTCCAGTCAAGGCCTTTGTAGACCCTCTCCTCTTTTCTGCAGCCAGTTTTCATGAAACCTAGACAAGCCTTTTTTTTTCTTTTTTTTTTTCCTTTCCTTTCCTTCTTTTCCAAATTGGGCTGCAGTTCTCCAAACAGCTGATAATCAAGAGCACACATGCATTTTTCCACAAGTGTCTGTGTTGGCCTGGTTCCCTCCTTACCTGACCAGCATTCCAAAACCGTTTCAGCAATACCTGCCAGATAAAAACAAACAGTTCCCTCCATATGTGAATAAAACTGAGCTTTATGGGGGTTTTTTTTATTGTTGCAGTTGTTGGGTTTTGGTGGGTTTTGTTTTTCCTCCCAGACAACTTTCTAGTTATACAAAACAGTTTTGATGAATGGTGCTTTTTCAAAAGACAAGGCAGATCGAATATTCAGCCATGAGAAAGCCTGTGAAATGCTGCCAGGAAAGGAAGAAGGACAGCCCTTACCTCCCAGTCCTGCTGCAGATTTTAAAGACATAAATAATCTTAGTGCCTGTAACAGGACCGCTGCCATTGCTGCACCTGCACACCAACGTGCTGTTTGCAAGGTCTGACTGTGCCACAGTTTGTCAGATACTGACACATCCATCCTTTCTCTCTTAAAACTATATTTGGATCTTTTATTTTCAAGCGATTATTGATTTTCCAGGCCTAAAGACCAGAAGATGTTTTCTTATATTTTTTATAACCGCTATGTCTACATAACATATGAAAGAGGCATCAGATGTTAAATATGGGAGTAAGTATGAAGAGCTGTACTTAAAATCTTACTGTGACTTTTCCCTAGACAAAGAGGATAAAATTGTAATATATTGGAATCCTTTGTTCTTATAAAGAGAGCTGAATTCCCAAGCTGACCAGTGGGTAGACGTGCAGCATGAGATTTCTATATTAGGATAAGATTGACAGAGTCAGGTTAAATGCAAAGCTGAATCCTTCAGGGCAAAACTGCAATCTTCTTGAGAATTTCTTCAGTCCAATGAGGAAAATTTTCTGCATCATTAAGCAGAAGGGAAAGCTTCATGGCTCTTCTCTGGAATATCTGAAGTCACGATCTTTTGTTATATTGCAAATATATGCACAATAATGCTCTGGCAGTAAAATCCATTCTCTTTGCTGATACAAAGAAACATATGGTCTTGAAAAACTCACAAAGAAAATGAGCAGCAAATGGCAGAAAAACACTCTTTACAGCAAAAAAAGAGAAAATGACATACAGTAATTTGACACACTGACCCTGCCACCCATGCAAGCTTTTAATATGGTTGAAGAAACATTTGCTATGTATTTATTTCTGTTTTGTTCTTACGTGCAAATCCTGACTTCCTCTGGGAGATAGAAAATATTGTCATAACAAGAGAGATAGAGACACATGGAGACTAGAAAAGCAAATCTGAAAGGATTAAATTGATATGAATTGTAGTTCTCCAGTTGAGCATCATGTAGCACTTAGACTTATTGAAGTCTTTCATAGTCAAGCTAAAGCCCTGACATAAATTCTGATTATGTTTTACAGCAGGAATTAGGATAGACATTATGGATTGGCTGTCTCAACAACAATATTGAAGAGAAGAAAGATTTTTTGGTAAAGAACATTTTATCTTTTAAAAGTTTTAATATACGCTATAGAAATACACGTGCTAAAGACAAAAGACTGAGTCCTGGAGGAGCCTAGAAAGAAAGGAAATTACAGATAAGAAAGCAAAAAGGAATTATTGATGTACTGGAGTTTCAAGGGGTGACAGACATGAAAAATTAATGTCTGGTATCAACATCTGACTTACTGCATAGGGAGGCAAGGTGAAGATATACACGATCTGAAAACATCCAAGCCAGCTCAGGAATTAGAAATGTCATAGGCATATCAGCATAGTCCTGTACTGTAATAGCTTGACCTTATCTGGTAGATTAATAGGAGTATTATATATCTTTTGCACAGTCCTGCATCAACTTTCAGCTTCTCCACAGCAGTACATTGACTTAAGTATATTACTGCACACCTATCCTCACTCATAAGAACAAAAGTGCCCAAAAATCAAGGAGCCTTGACATGCAGTGAGAGCTAAAGTATCAGGATACAATCCTCTAACAATGAATGGGAGCTAAGAAACCTTGAGACCATTAAATCCTGAAACTGGTGGGAGAGGATGGGGACAGTGGATGACAAAATGCTACAGAATAAATGGAGGTGGAGAAGCAAGGGTGCATTTCCAAGAAAGAAGGCAGTGTGATAACAGTCATCTCATCTTTAACAGCAACAGATATGCCTCTCTGACAGGGGTTTTCCCACCCAGGAGAAGGCAGCAAAAAGACAGGAGAACCTATTAGATGCTAGATCTCGATCAGAAACTGTGACCTTCTCAAACCTCAGGAAATTATGCACCTGAGAGACTTTCTCAGAGCAGTGGACATGTCTACAGTGGATTAATAATTAGAGAACATTGTGTAATGCCTACCATTAGGTAGTCATTAAAATAATGTATTACTTTTTAAATACATCAGCCTTTGAGAGAAATTACTCCTCTTTCCTCCAAATGTGAAATATCTGCCCTGTTCTTAAAGATTCATCCATGATAATGCAAGATTTATATGTATCAGATATTGCAGCTTTAAATACCAAACCTTCCCTCTTGAAAGTTAGAGACAGGTCAGTTATACTTGTTTTTAAAGGAGGTTCATCTCACTAAAACAGTGGTAGGGAAGTTATTGAAATTATAGGAAATATAGTATGTGCACATTAAGTATAGAAAAAAAAGATGCAATTAACACTCTTTATTACCAACATTATACAACCATTTTAATGAAGTGAAACTGTAGCAACTTTTATGCAGACCACATCTCTCGTTTGGTAAGAGTTAGATAAATGAAGATGTCAGCATTCTTTTCTAACCATTCTCTATAAACCCACTTCATTTACATATTCTTTGTAGTGTGCTTGCGCCGTATTATTCTGCAGATTAATGCTACATACTGTCATTCCATCACCAACATTATTAGAGTCACTGAGTTCTGAAATGCTTATTTTAAAAAAAAAAACAGTAAAAAGTGGAGCTGGATCTCAGTGATGTCTTATAAGGTATTGCTGCCCAGGGAGGTGGTTGGGTCACCATCCCTGGAGGTGTTTAAAAGAAGAGTAGATGTTGTGTTTGGTGGCATGGTCTAACATTGGACCTCATATGGCTAGATAGGTGGTTGGCCTCGATGTTGAAAGTTTTTTTCAACCAAAACCATTCTATGATACTACGATTCACATGAATACATTTGTGTGTTTTTAAATTTAACACAGTCCAAACTGCCAAATTTTCAAGGGTTTTCTAGGTTGGTTTGTTTAGGTTTGGGTTTTTTTAACTACTCCATTAACAGACATTGCCCACCCTTTTCACACTGAAGTCAAACGTTATAAATTTTATGACTGAGGTTCTACCTTGGTTCTTTATTATATCAAATAGCCTGGAGTCTGTTGTGGGAACTAACTTTCTCAAAAACTTAATCATGGCTTATACCTTCATAACCATTAGAAACAGAGCACAAATAACAAATGCATAAATGCAATCAATGAGACTAATGAAAAGAACCTTCTCAAGCAAAGAGTGCTATTGTGTGAGAACAGTACTGTGAAATTCCAGGACACTGGGAGTTAAACCTGAGACAATCTTGAGTATCAGGAGTCTGTTTGGATCATTCTGGAGCAGTTTTATATTTATTCTTTTAATTTTGCTCTCCCTTAGAAGTGCTGGTAATTGCTTTCATGGTAACTAATACGCTCATTTCCCTAGGCAAAGAGATCAGAAAATAATTTAAAATGGTTTCTATTCATGTTTTTAAAACCTTTGAAATGTTTCTTTAAAATAGGTGGTGCTGATCCTGAAGCACCTGTTCTGTATAAGACAAATCTGATTAGGGTAAAATACCCGAGTGTGTTTTAATAAGGTGATCATTTTGAACATGGACTTCAATAGAACATATAGCCACATGAGAAGACAGGAGTTCACACAATGTCTAAATTGGGTAGGGATGCTTGAAGCCAAGGATGGGTTGTCTTGGCAGAGAAATGATGAGGCCAGAAGACATTTGCCAATGTTTTTATTCAAATACCAGTTTTGAGCTTGAACTTATTTAGAATTTTTCATGAAATGGAGCAAAAGAGCAGAACTATGTTAAAAGAAACTGCTACTAACATAGGTTTGGGAGACACTAAAGCATACAAGTGTGAGAAGATAGTAAAGGAAGTTTTGTGTGGTCCCGGGAACTGTAGGAATTGGGTTTTAGGAGGTAAAAATAAGAAATATGGTTATAAACGAGGAGCCCATCATTTGGAAAGTTGTAGAGGAAAAGAAAAATTTTACATATTACTTGGCCATGCAAATGATTGTGGACAGCTCATGAAATGTGACTGTGAAAGCATCAAGTGTGATCAGATAGGATTTTCCTTGTCAAGAGGAAGAAGCTCCAATGCCTCCGCACAAGAGAAATATATTTCCTATTATGAACTTCCCCGAAAAAGGAGAACAGAGAATTAAACATTCATCCACTCCAAAGCTGTTGTCAATACAATTTTCTAATTGGGATGAGCTGTGAAGAGTGGCAAGACTTTCTGTGACATTTATATTGGCAGTACTAAAGCTAGATTCAAAAAGATTCATCTGTCCTATCTAACTCACTTATAATAAGCCTGAAACATCTGGCCAGATGTTTATGGTGTTGCAGGTGAGTGTAGCAAACAGAGATATCTTCACCTTTTTTGATGAAGTAGTACATACGGCATAGTATTCCTGTAAAATCTTGCCTTGATAGTTGGTTTAGTCAATTCCTCTCCAGTAGTGATTGCTTTTTGGTTGGTAATTAGGGCGCTTTCCTAGCTTGCAAGGGCATGCATATGAGCTATATAATATGTGGTGTAAGGATCTGAGCTCTCAGAGATCAAAGCGGCAAAGCCACATGAGAGGGAGCAGCATCACTCAGATCCTCATGCAAACAGCTGGGTGTCTGCACTGGCCCTCCTGCCCGTCTGGCTCCACTCCGCGAGTGTGCCGGCACTCCGGCTAGTTAAGCATCTATGGAGGGGCACGCACCAATTAGGATTTCCAAACAACAAGATCCCTCTGCAAGTTAGCCCCGAGTATTTATACATTTGCTGTTCTCTGATTAATTTGCTTTAGGAACTGGGATGCCTTCCAGTTATCATTGATTCTGGTACAGGAGAGAGATGGCCTGATGGTAAACACACAACCGCCCAAGTGGAAGAAGGCAAAGACAGGGACTGGGAGAATGAAGAACCACCCACTGTAGGAGAAGATCAGATTCAAGACCATATTAGGAACCTGAAGGTGCAAAAGTCCATGGGACCTGATGAGATGCAGCTGCAAGTCCTGAGGGAGCTGGTGGATGAACTAGCTAAGACACGCTCCATCACATTGGAAAAGTCGTGGCAGTCTGGTGAAGTTCCCACTGACTGGGAAAGGGGAAATGTAAGCCCATTTTTAAAAACGGAGAACAGGAAGACCAGGGGAACTACAAGCCTGTCACCTTACCAGGTACCTCTGTGCTGGGAGATCATGGAGTAGATTCTCTTGGAGACTATGCTCAGGCACATAGAAAATGAAAAGGTGATTGGTGGCAGCCAACATGGCTTCACACTTGCACATATATTTCTTGGATGGCTGATCTAGCTGGGAGGAAATCTCTACTAGGATATACTCCAGCTAGTCTGGAAATGGCCTTGTATGTTGTTTTATTTATATGTAGAATTCAACCACTTAAAAAAACAAACCAAACAAACAAACACCAAGATTATTATTTTCAATACCGAATTTTAATCCATCTGTCTTTAATTTTTTATATTTTATATATTACAACAAATAAACTCAAATTATCATTAAAAATTAGGTTGTCTTGGGTTTGTCTAGGATAGGGTTAATTTTCACCAGAAGCTGGGGTGGGACACAGCCAAGACAGATGACCCAAACTAGCTAAAGGGGGTATTCCATGCCATATGACATCAGAGGTTTGCCTCTGTCTTCTCATTCTCCTCACAAGGGGTGTGGGGTGTGGGGGTGAGGAAGGGGCCATGTAGTTCTTGTAGTTCTTGTCTGCCAACTGGGACTAAACATGACATAGGTATAAAAAACGCACATCTGTGTTATGAGACAGGGAGGGAGAAGGAATGCTGAAAATGAAATATTGTATCAACATTTCAGATCTCAGCAGAATTCTATTTACTTTAATACATTTCTAAATATATGTATTTCATGGATCATTGATTTCTAAATCCCTTCCTTTGAATCAGGAAGGAAAAATATTATCTAGAAAAACATTGTTCTGATTTAGGATCATTTTGGCACATTGCTTTGGGCATGAAAAATTATTTCCTTTTTCTTTCCACTCCTTTTCCCCCTTGTCACAGAAAGGGTCTTAAAAATCCATCTGACTCATGTTATCAATGCTGCTTCCAAGAGAGGGGGTCCTGTCTTCCTTAAACCTACAGCACAAGAGCAAAAGCACCACACTTCCAGCCTCAGACGAAATCTAGCAAAGACATAACATAGATGTCCCTGCCAACAAACCCAGTGAACTTTCAAATATGACATTTTCAGGGGACACATCAGAATCAGCAGAGTTAGACTGCTTACGTCTAGAAGTCCTCTGGAGGAAGTCTGGAGGGCTTTTCTCATCTCTCTGTGCAAGGATGAGTCACGGCAGGCACTAAAGGCAATCTATTCACATCCACTGAAGATGCTTTTGGGATATAGGCAAAACCAGCTGGAAGGAGTCGGATAGCTGTTTGAAAGAATGACTGAGCATACTGGCAAATCTGTGGGGATATTAATTGTATTAATTCCCTTTGATAATATTTGGTTAGCAAAATCAAATCAATTAACACATGAGGAAATCAATTTACTACAGGTTGCTTCACCAAGTGCTATGAAAATAAAAACTTCCTTTGCCAAGTACTTGATACATGTCTCCTAAACCACTAGATTAGGACCCAGTTTGCTTCCATGGAAAAAGGATCAAATACAAAATATTTCTGACATTTATGATCATTTTAGCCCTTCTATGGTCAGAGTGATTTTGCATTTCCAGAAATTTTAGGTATAATTTATTTCACTAGTGACCAAAGCTGTAACTACTTTCAGAAGATACACAGAACAGAGCTGGCCATAGGAGTGGTACAGAAGATAATATACGTCAAAATTATAAGATTGTAACTTTAAACTGTTACAATATATTCTAGATTCTAAAAATACAAATATTCATAGTTGCACTTAACTTTTTACTGGTATCACATCTTCTTTGCATGACTTGGGATAACTGTTAAAATAGATCATTGGGAAATCAGTGGGCAAAACATGGAGATGGCAGTCAAAGTCTAGGATGCATTCACTTGTTCTGTAGTTCAATAATTATATAACTATGCATCAATATTGAGCAGGCTGTTCATGGTTTTCATCAGTAAAGTATACAAAATATGTTGGTAGATCTATATATCTGTATCTATAAATACCAAAAAAGATCACAGAATCATAGAATCACAGAATCTCCTGAGCTGGAAGGGACCCATAATGATCATCAAGTCCAACTCCTGGCTCCAAAAAGGGCCAGACAAGTCTGAGCATGTGACTGAGCAGATCGTCCAGATGCCTCTCGAACTCAGTGAAGCTCAGTGCTGTGGAGATGATTTGTTCATCACTGAACTACAGTTGTTAGGCTACATTAACAACACAAGTGTGTTTCGTCATTTTCTCATGCTAATGAAATAAAGCTTCCATGACAGGGAAATTCAGAACAATCTGCAACATCACAGGAAATTTGATGTATGCAAATATAATTATTTAGATTGGAATCTGGCCAGACAACATCAGCCCATATACACAAACACAAACACAACTCCCTCTGAAGAACAATAACTGAATTTTGAAAAAGTGATAGCTACAGATGAGTTTTTGAGGCTATGACTAACCACTCAGGCTTTTTTCTCAGTTTGTAATTTTGTCTAAAACTCCGACTTGATTGATAACCTGATTATCGATTCATACCCTTTCATTATCTGATGTGCAATTTGCCATTACATTCATAAACCTTTCCCAACACTGATTTACTATTCAGCAAAGCAGTGATTGTACAAAGCTGAACTACACTAAAGTTGAATAATGCTTGACAAATGACACCTCAGTGAATTCTGCAAACAAAGAGCAGAAACTTTCCAGGGAATAAATTGTCATGGGTGAGGACTGACTCCTCTAGAGTTGTGCCATTTCTTCCACATCCTACCAGAGGTGTCTGTCAAGACTAGTCTGAATGAAGGCACTTTTCAAACCTTCTGTTGAAACCCCAGCCACTGTGTGTTGAATTCAGCAGCAAATAACAACTGGAAAATGACAGTAAGGGTGGAATTCAGATGAGGTGGTCATAGTGAAGGTATATCCATGTTAAGTCAATAGATCCAGGGAGCTCTCCAGTTGACCACATGTACGTACCTGCTTTAGTATGGTCTGAAATAACTCGCTATGGCAACTGGATATCCCCCTGAGTTTAATGAGATTCAGGTATTTCGAGATTCAAGTATTTCAAGATTCAGTATTTCATTTTCCTCTTAAGATTCTTAGTTTCAGACCTTCCTCTGCATTGAAAATATGACTGGACCAAACTTCATACGTACGCAAATTCTCACAGCTGATGATGGAGATCCACAAATGCCCTTTTTCATGATTAACAGGATGTCCTGGTTTCAGTCAGGATAGAGTTAACTTCATTTGTAGCAGCTGATGGAATACTGTGTTTGGGAGTTAAAATGAAAGCAGTGATGAGAACACCCTGATGTTCTCAGTTGCAGTCAGACAGTCAAGGACTTTCTCAGCTTCTTCATATTTCTCTATTCATGAGAAAGGAGGGGCGAAGCCAGGACAGGTGACCCAGATGGGCCAAAGAGAGTATTCCATGCCAATTACATCCTGCCCAGGATAACGGGGGGCTGAGGGGAGGAAGAAGAGGGCCGGTGGCGGGACGCGTGCTTCTTGGGGGGACGGTCGGGTTCCGGGACAGCTCTGGGTGGTCCGGCCTGAGTTGTGTGGGTCGGGGAGAAACTGCATTGGGGATCAATAGTTCATATTCTTTTGCTCTAAAGTCCTGTTAGCATTGGTATATTTTATCTTTCTGTTATCTTAGTAAACTATCCTTATCCCAACCCACAGGCCTCTTAGTTTCTTGGGTTTGGAGTTATTTGCCCCTTCCTTTTCCCTTCCCTTGTTTCCCCCTTTTTCCCTCTTCCCCTGCTCTTTTACTTTAAGAAGCAGGCAGCTGCGTGGATCTCGGCCCACAGCTGTGGTGAAACCACGACACAGGACTGGGAGCAGAAATGGGGGAAAGGCTATGAAGACAACAGGAAAAACAGAGAATAAGTACAAGAATAATTATAAGAGTGTATGATGTGTATGAGTTCTCAGGGAGGGCAGTTGGCAAACAGTGGTCCTGCACAATTCTCTGACCGCAGAGAAAATATCAATAGAAGTCTTTCACTCACGGCCTTACAATTCCACTAAGAAACGTGGCTTTAGCAGGGATCTGAGGAAGAAGTAGGGAGTACCTGCCACACAGGAGGGAATTTTCATGTGAAAAATGGCATGCGAAAAGTTGAAGGGGGTGACAGGGAGAAGTCTGGATGACCAGGGTGATACCACCAACTGCAAACAACCCTTGTGTAATTGTTTCAGTTTCCGTAACAGGAAGGCATTTCTTCTTCCACTGCGGAGAACAACAAAACCCAACAACATCTCCAGTTTTAAGCAAAAAAAAAGAAAATTGTAAACAGTGGAGGTTCAGTACATTCAAAGAGACAGAAGCTGCAGGGAATATTAGGTTCTCCAACCACTTAGAGATTCACTGTCACTCACACTCACCTTTTTGGTTAATACCAGCTGAAGCGCATGACAAACAATTGCCGGCTGCTAGTGCTGAGCTGCTCTGTGAGGTAACACAGCAGGAGAAGTAGCCTGGTTCAGCAAGAAGATACCCTGAAATGAGAGGCAGGGAGTTAGAGTGCAGGGCATGAATTTGAAGCACAGAGAAGAAAACGCTGCCCGATGGCAGAATAGCATGCTAACTCTTAACGCGCTCTCGAAGATGTTAATGGGTTCGTTGATTCCAAGCCTGGAGAGGACCATTAGATCCTCTCGTCTCACTTGATAAAAAACACAGTCTACAAAACCTTGCAGAAATCTTCCAGAAAGATGTCAAGCCTTACTCTGAAGGCATCATGGGAGGGAACCAATCACTGCCCTTAGAGTTTGTTTCAGTTGTTAATCCTGCTAGTGCACTTTTAAAAATGAGCCTGACACTTCTTAAGAGGGTCACTGTTTCTTTCAGTGCCTTTCATGTCTAGGTGAAGGCTCTAACGGCCTGACTTTGGATTTTTCCTTGCCAAATATTGATTTAATAGAACTGATGCAACTTGAAGTTTGGTTTTTTTTAACACCTGACATATGACTATATCAGTAGGGCATTCTGTTTTTTTCCAGTTCTGCAAATCTCTTTTATGGGATTACAATGCTACACCCATATGTGGTACCCAGCATCAACCTCACAGATACAGTGGAAATATCTCAGCAATATTCTTACAACTTTTCATACATCTGAAGACCTACATTTTTTCAACAACAACACAGCTGGCTATGCCTACACCAAATTCCATGGTTCAAGCCTGGTCCACTAATTACTCAGAAGATAGAACTGTTATGAAGCACACCCTGGTTCTCACCCTGCAGACATACAAGTTTCTTCTAAAAGGAATCATAACAGGCAGGGAATTTAAACATACCTGAGTCACACCAAATCTCACAGTCAAGGTGTGATCCAGACATGTTTCCCCAGACAAGGACTGTAAGAGCCAAACCTATAGTTCATACAATTCAATAAAGCTGTGGAGATTTTGATTGCCTCCTTTTAGCTGGAGTTTGGTTTCAGAGTATGAACTTTTCTTAAAAGAAATGGAAAAAGATAAGCATGAAGCCTTCAGAGTGACCTTTTAGATACTGATTATTCCTGTAGATGACATGGGAAAAGGAAACAAAACACCTACACATCTGACCTAACTACCTCTACATCGGAGCTAGGCTCTTTCAACTCAGTAGAAAGAAGGTGGCACTTTTTTGTGTGCAATTCATCTAACCTGTCTTAA
Source organism: Hypotaenidia okinawae (assembly GCA_027925045.1). Lineage (NCBI taxonomy): Eukaryota > Metazoa > Chordata > Aves > Gruiformes > Rallidae > Hypotaenidia > Hypotaenidia okinawae. The sequence continues at coordinate 141,286,577 of BSDF01000001.1, forward strand.
ATATCTCTTTTATGATGAGATTAATATACTTGAAAATCTCCCTTCACTTACTGTAACGGGAACCAAGGTTAGGTTACTCAAATGTAGACGCAAGATTTTAGACAGATGAGTCCTGCTGCAAGTAATTGACCCTGACCAACTTTCTTTACCTATTTTCATCACCTTGAGGGCATACAATTATATTCTGGGAGGAAAGGAAAATGAAAGTGAAAGATCACGGTAGGAGTTGTTAAATTCTGGCACCCCTTGAAGTATGATGTCTTTGAAATTTATTTCTTTCCCTATTCTGACTTTGGGGGAAAAATGCTGTACAAGGTATGACTGAAAAAGTGTCAAGTATATAACTTTTCTACATTATCATTTTTGGGGTAAAAGAAAGGGTGGGAATAATGCTAATTTCCTTCACTGAAAGTTGTTTGATTTTAAATTTTACATGTCCTGTAACCCATGGCTCAGTCCCCAATTCATCTCGAGCTCCTAGAAACTTATTTAATGCATGTTGTGTGTTCAGCAGAAGGTGAAGAGGGCTGGTAATTTATTTCATCAAGAATACAAGATACATGTTGAGTCCTCCACTTAAATAACTGTGTCCCTGATTTCTCTGAGGCATTAACTCTAGTCTGTGACAGGCAGTGCAGAGGAAAATTAAATCTTCCAGGATAAAGCACTCTTCCTACAACTGTTAAAATTCTCTTGAACTGTGAGTCACCAGTTAACCATATAGAATCATAGAATGTGTAAGGTTGGAAGGGACCTTTAGAGGTCACCTAGTCCAACCCCCTGCAGTAAGCAGGGACATCTTCACTAGATCAAGTCACTCAGAGCCCCATCAAGCCTGACATTGAATATCTCCAGGGATGGGGCCTCCACTGCCTCTCTGGACAGTCTGTTCCTGTGATCTACCACCCTCATAGTGAAGAACTTTTTCCTAATATACAACCTAAATCTCCCCTTTTCTAGTTTAAAACCATTACCCCTCATCCTACTGCTACATGCCCTTACAAACAGTCCCACCCCAGCTTTCTTACAGGCAGCTTTCAGATACTGGAAAGCTGCTGTAAGACTTCTCCAGAGCCTTCTCTTCTCCAAGCTGAACAAGCCCCAACTCTCTCAACCTGTCTTCACAGGAGAGGTGCTCCAGCCCTCTGATCATTTCTGTGGCCCTCCTCTGGACACACTTCAAAAGGTCCATGTCTTTGTGCAGAGGGCTCCATAGCTGGACACAGTACTCCAGGTGAGGTCTCCCCAGAGCAGATCAGAGGGGCAGAATCCCCTCTCTCAATCTGCTGACCACACTTCTTGTGATGCAGCCCAGGATGCATTTTGTCTTCTGGGCTGCAAATGCACATTGGTGACTTATGTCCATCTTCTCCACAAGTGCTCCCAAGTCCTTTTCCTCAGGGCTGCTTTCAGGCACATCATCTCCTAACCTGTATGGATAACAGGGATTGTCCCGACCCAGGTATGGGACCTTGCACTTGACTTTGTTGAACCTCATGAGGTTCACTTGGGCCCACTTCTCCCAGTAACCATCCAAGTACCTCTGGATGGTATCCCTTCCCTCCCACACATTACCTTCACCACTCAGCTTGGTGTCATCAGCAGATTTGCTGAGGGTGCACTCAATTCCACTGTCAATATCATTAATAAAGATATTAAATGGCACTGGTCCCAGCACAGACCCTTGAAGAACTCCTCTTGTCACTGTCTTCCATCTGGACTTGGAGCCATTGACCACCACCCTCTGGACACAACCATCCAGCCAATTCCTTATCCACTGAACAGCCCACCCATCAAATCCATATCTCTCCAATTTAGAGAGAAGGATGTTGTGGGGGACTGTGTCAAAAGCCTTGCAGAAACCCAGACAGATGATATCCATAGCAATTCCCTTGTCCACTGATGCAGTTACTCCATTGTAGAAAGCCACTAGATTGGTCAGGTAGGACTTGCCCCTGGTAGAGCCATGCTGGCTGTCACAAATCACCTCCCTGACCTGCATGTGCCTCAGCATAGCTTCTAGGAGGGTCTGTTCCATGATCTTCCCAGCCACAGAGGTGAGGTTGACAGGTCAGCAGTACCCAGGGTCTTCCTCCGTACCCTTTTTTAAAATGGCTGTGATGTTTCCTCTCTTCCAGTCACTGGGGAATGTTTATGTCTTGAAATGTCTTAAAAGTTTACCCTGCACAAATATTCTTATGTTTGATCTGAGTTCAGCAACAAGGAGAAACTGCAAAGGACTGCAAAATATCTAAATGTGTTCTCTAGCACCTGATATAATACTCTCCCCCCAAGCCCCCATACGGAATATAAGAAACATATATAGACAGATGCTGGCTATATTTTTGCATTTGTCAAAGTTAACAGTAACTCATTTCCAGAGGGTTAGTACAAATGAATAAGATACATTTTTTGTAATGTGCTCCCTACATTTTAGACTCATATTTGCTCATTATAAATTCTTTATTGTTTCCTGCAGACATGATTGCATAAACACAGCAGTCAGATCTGTGTGAACTAGTCTGGACCACTACTACGAAATTGATGCAAATTTTAGTGAAAAAATTAATTAATGGTCACAGTTTTTTCTGATATTTACAGATATTATTGTTTAACCTGAACCTTTTCTCCAGGTTTAAGTGGCCTGTGTTTGTCTCCCAGGATTTAGAACCAGAGAATCTTAAAATGGTTTGGGGCAGAAAGGACCCTCAAAGGTATCTAGTCCAACCCCTCTGCCGTGGGCAGGGACGCACTCCACTAGACCCAAAGCCCCATCCAACCCGGCCTTGAACACTGCCAGGGAGGGAGAAACCACAAATACTCTGAATGTCTCTTTAACCGTATCCCATCCCTGAGCCACTTGAGAAGATCCCTTCTGACAGGTATTCCACCCCATGCACCTAAAAATCCCAGAGAATCAAAGGAAAACCCTCCAGGAAAGGAGCTCATGGGATAATACAGTCTTTTTTTCTAGGTCAGGAAAAAAACCCCACAACTATACTTTAGTCCTAACACATGCTTGCAATAAAGCAAAGTACAGCTAAGCAACTTCAGTACTGAAGGGGCTTGGTGCAGGTAGGTGTTACATTGCAGTGATTGTTTCTACTAGTTGCCTTATTAGAAAGGAGCACCGCTGTGTAATCATCTATTTTGATATATGCATTTGAAGTAGAAAAAAACTATTTTTTTTTCTCCTGCACTGTTCTAACATGCCTTTTCAGAGTGGTTTGGAATTTCACATGTTTTGTTAAGCAATCTAAAGAATATTCACGGGTAAATTTGGATGTGAAACATGGTTGATAACTTGCTGTCTCAGGAGCGATTTTGGTTGCTTGATTGTATATCCTCAGGCTACTTACTAGCAGAAAGTGGCTTCTGTATTGGAATCAAATTGAAAAATAATATTTCTGTATTCCTGTATATATTAATGATTCAGAGCATTGAATAAACTGCATTACATATTTATGTCTCTTAAGATACTGTGCTCTCTAAAGAAAATTAGCCTCTGTTTTCTGACAGAAGTGGTAGTCTATTTAAAACTTGTTTGCTGACACCTGTTTTACTGTACAGCATGAAGTGTTTTCTCAGGTAGGAAAGGGGAAGGACTCGATTAGCACCTACCTCCTAAATATTTCTGAACTTGGTCAGACTTCTGTGGTTGGCACAAGATGAGGAGAGGGCTGCCAGAGAAGACTTTCTGGATGTGCACCCGTTTTCATCTTTGTGACTGAGGGCTGATCCTGGTTCCATTCATTACCGAAAGCTGTTTTCAGATATTCCAGCAAATAAAGATGTTTGAAGCCATGGATATTTTCTGATGTAAAATAAGAGGTTTCTTTGGGTTCCATGGTTCTCCAATTCATCCGGCAAAGGTTGCATCGTGCTCCATCAGCTGGAGAGCGCCTCTCGGAGAAGAAAGTGTGTCTTCCATCAGCCTGCTGAAATCAACCTTAAATAAACTGTTCGACAGCACATGGCTCTGTTCTGGCACTTCAAAAATCTCCAGCTCCATTAGATCTCTGTGAACCCTCCTCTCTGCAGGGTGTGAAAACTGGAGCTGACATGCAGCAGCTGAACCACACACTTCAGCTGAACCAGGGCTTCAGACCTAGGTTTGGGAGATGCAAAGACAAATGCCAGTGCTACTTGTAATATCTGAGAGCTACCTGAAGCCAGGGGTCATCTTTCAAGGCCATGCCCACTCCTTGGATTAAGCTCAGCAAAGAAACTTTTTCCCAGAATCTTATTGCTCTCACAGCTTTAAGGAAAACAGCTCCCGTGCTTTCCACACTCAATGGTTGCCGGCTTCCAAAGGACCGCCCTGAGTGTTTCACCTTCTTTGTATTTGGTCTCTTTTTGAAAGCAAGAATTTGGTTGAGTTAAATTAGTCTAGATTCACTTGAAAAATGAGACAACTTTAAAAATATAAAGCCAACATGGTTAAACTTGCAAAGCAAAAGGGGGAAGTCTTAATTAACAGGCTAGAAACTCAACTGCAAGTCTCAGTAATGTGCTGAGTAGTACATTCGAAGGTACTGGAGTACATTTGAAATGTCGCTGTGCTAATGTTCAGAGCACCTTAACCTTCTCAGTGGAGGTGAGGCATGGAGATACACGTGGCAGCAAAGACATAAGGGTTGTAAATGTGTTAGGAACCATAGATGCACCTAAGAACGGTCAGATAGGAATAAGGGCTTCTGCCCCTAAAAAGGTGTTGGGATCAATAGCCCAGCTGAAGTGCATCTACACCAATGCACACAACATGGGCAACAATAACAAGAAGCTGGAAGCCACTGTGCAGTGGGAAAACTATGATATAATTGCCATCATGGAAACATGGTGGGATGACTCACTCAGTTGGAGTGCTGCAACGGATGGCTATAAACTCATCAAGGAGGATAGGCAAGGAAGGAAAAGTGTTTTACTCTTACACATTCACTCTTTCTAGAATTTCCATATGGTGTTCAATAGAACTAAAGCAGATTTAGTCAAATAATGGAAAAATGCACTGATAAGTTTCATTCATGATTGTGGGATGTCTGATATGCTTTGACTCATAGTGCTAGGTGTTCTTGAGACCTTGGAGAATTGCTTGTGAGAATATTACCAAGTGTACTTGTTTTCTAAAGCTCTCCCTGCATGACTGAATAAATACCACGTGTCTATGTGGTGCCCAATCAGATAATCCTGCTTAAAGAGTTGTTAAAGAAAGTATTGTAAGTGGTACAGAGGCAACATATGACTAGCTGTCAAATGCATAATTGGAGTAGCTTTGTACTAAAATCTACCTTTTCTTTTTTCCAAGAAAGAAAACAAATTTGTTTTCAATAAATTTTAAATAAATTATTCTGGCTTTTAATTATATGAATGTCTTTCTTTTTTAATATTGGAAAAGGAAGCATGACTTACTAACCTGGTTTACTGATAAGAACTCAATCAAGTTGAAAAAACATGGCATGATACATGACCTTCTTGCAGTCACCCAAAGTTACATCTAAATTCAGCATGTTCAGTGGAATCATCAACAATAGCTGAGACTCCTAACAAAAGACACTTTTGTGTTTCTTTGTGCTTCTTGCATTAGAAATAGGAACCACTTGTAACCAAAGTGTGAACCTCTTCTGACAGTCATGGACATTCAATAACAGAATTGCAAAATAACTCCATGTCCATAGTAATGCAGAACAGATAGAAACAAGGAGTGTTCTGTGTTCAGTTTGATTTTGTAAGGCTCTTTGACGCTAGCCTGATATTAGGGGGAAATTAGGTGCTGGCATAATTCCAATGATTCCAGTTAAATTCTGGCACTAGAAGCTTTGGTCAATGAAGTAACAGATGATTTTTTTATATAATTTTGAATTCTATGATAGGAGAGTTGAAGGCTCACAGGCGATCATCCCACAGTTTCCAACAGCAACAACAATTCATGTAAAACAGAAGTAGAACATAGCAGAGAATGAAATGCAGAAGAACAAGCAAGAAAAAAACAAGGGAAAAAACCCTATAGACCAATCTAAATATGTAAGGTGATTTAATAAATAAAAAAATAATACATTAGTATAATAAATATAAGGTGGTGTAATAAATCTTATAATCTTATGGTACACCTTTGTGGTCTATGCTTATATATAGTAAATACTTAGCAGGATATAAGGAATCATAGACAAGTGTCCTGTATTCTATTTACAGAATACAATGCATACACTTGCAAACATCAATTACACTTATGTTTTAATTATCTTACATCTACTTGGTGTTAACGGTGGGTCATATAAGGTTGACTCCCATGGGAAGGATATAAGACGATATGGAAAACAAGTGGGAAATTTAATCATGCCATGCTCACTGAAACATTCACTCAGTAATTGGTCTGGCTGAGCTTGAAGATTAGTTTGGAAAGATATGCCAGCAGTCACCTCGGCAAAGTCCCAGATCCATTTACCTTTCTTCCTACATCATTATTTTTTTAAGTACTCAGTTGGTCTTCAGTAAAAGAGTGCAATTATCCCCTCTTACCATGTAAGACAGACTGATTTACCCATGAGAAAGGAGAGGTGTCCAGGCTAAGAATTTAATCGAGTACTTGGTTGTGCCAGGCTGGTACCTTACACAGTGTATGTACTGCGTGCAGCTCTCACAAGATCTAGCCTGCCCTGCTGCCAACAACAGTCATACAGAAGCCACCTCCATTGGTCTGTGCATCTTCAAACTCATTGCTTCTCATCACATTTATCAGATTTTTCTCAGCACGTGTTTCCAGCACACAGAGTGATGCAGAAGTATTGGAACTTTTTCATGTACTGGAAAGAGGACAGATGTGATGGTGAGATGTTCCCCCAGGGCTTGTCTCACCAAGCAGATGGAGCATGGACTTTCCCAGAGCCCCATGACCCCAGATTTTCCAGCAACACAGTCACCCAGGCTGCCTGTCTACCTGCTCCTGAAATGGCAGGCAAGCAGCATGATGAGCTGACAGGTCTGAGGCTTTGGAGTCTGAAACTTAGCCTGAGGAGAATTTTCAGAATGAGGTTGTGTGTCAGGGACCCACAAAATCCCAGTTTTCCAAGAGTGCTCTGGACAAGTTTCCATGGGAGCCCTGGCTCTGCTTGACCAGCACTGATCCCTTTGCAGGTCATCATTCACAAGCAAGGCTGTTTCACAGAGTGTGTTGCTATTCTTCATCTGCCCTCATTTCAGTTTATTCATAATCTTTAATAATGCAGATGTTTCTCAGCAAGCATTTTTCACACTAACATATTAACCCTGACAATCAGGCCAATGGATGAATTAGTCTTGCTCAGTGTAGAGACACAAAGGAAATGTTCTTACAGGTCCTGCAAACTAATGATGCTCGTGTCAGAGGATTAACATTACTGCAAGAAAAATGGGAAAAGGAAGAGAATTATGAGAAAAATTAAGAAGAAATCTACATTTAGAACTAGCTGTGACTAAGGTTTATTGTCACATATACATCATTGCAAATTTGTATGTTTGTTTGAATCCCTCTAAGAAAGTCAGAATTTTCTGTCTTGAATTTCAGCGTTAAATAAAAACAAAAAGGAATGCAGCAACGAGCAAGGTGGTGGCAGTTAGATTTTAGAAATAATCCACAGGTAGGATATGTGTGATAAAGCCCATCAAATTTGGTAAACTGAATAAATTATTTAAAAACAGTTTGGGAGAATAAACCACAGCTGCTGGTGTCACCCTGAGTCATGTATCGGCTTATTACACAAGTTGCTAGGGCATAGCAGAATGGAGCAGATGTACTGGTAAGCCTTGATGTGCAGTGCCAGAAGACCGGAAGAAAGCGCTGGCACAGATCTGCAGAGAAACATTTTCACACATTGGAGGAAGACTGAAAGCCCTTGCAAAGAGAAAATACCTCGATTTAAAGCTGCTTTTCCTACTGAGATGAAGTTAACTGTCCCTACCCATGGGAGGGTGCAGCTAGAGCAGGTACCTATTTGCTGATGGGTACTAGGTCCAGACTCGTGTCCTGCAACCAGGAGGTCTGGAGGGAGTAATAGGAAGTCAGGAGTGCATCATCTTGATTAAAGCACTGCTAGTACTCTTTAGGGAATGAATAAGCTTCACCTGCATCAGTTCAAAGAGGTATCACCCACTCTCACTTCAGCCTTCCTCACCCACCCTGATGATGTCTTGTGCTCGGGCTGCTGTTTGAGTCCAAGAGATTGTTGTGCACAGCCACATGCCTGATAGATTTGTAGAAGCTCACTCAGCCAGGCAGACAAGTCATAAAAAATTCAAAGAAAGGTTATTTACATTTTAAATAAATAAATAAAATTTCAGTTGAACAATGTTTCATTTTCTCACGAGCTCTTTTCCAACATCCCTTTGCAGTAACATATAAAAGAGGCTAAATCAGTTGTCAAAAGACTATTTATTCCTACCTCTGAGTACATCTCTCCAACTAATAAAAATATCACATAAGCCTCTGACCTTGTAAGCCTTGTCCTAGGCAGGAACACAGGGAATTCATATATAAATCACACACGAGTGTCTCCGAAACCTCTTTCCCATTCTGAAAGACCATCATTAAGGTCATAAAGCTAGCATGGAAATATCTTGTGATTTAGTTTTGGAGAAGTTATAGATGAGTATAAATGGTGGCTTCTGTTATGAAGCCTCAGGTGTTGGAAAGGATCAGTAATAACAAAAGGCACACCAGCCCTGCCTATGCTCCACTGCCAGCTGATTGCATTTCTACGTGCAGCTTCCCTTTCCTTAGGCACAGTAAGTGCTCCAGGCAAAAGCTCCATTTCATGTCTCAATGGAACCGTAAGCAATAAAAAGCAAAAATAATAAATGGCAAAACTCTGTTCTCTCTCTTCATAGAGGTAAGCTTATGGACAGGAAACAAGTGTTAGTAATTCCATGATTCCATTGTATTTTTATTGTAAACCTTCTGCTAAAGGCTATGCTCAGTTCTCCTGCAGTCTACATATAACCTTACAACCAGGACTTTCTGTTCCTGAAGTTATATGAGGCTTGTCTGCATAACATTTTTCTTATTGCTACAGAGTAAATTAAGATGCAACTTACACCATATTAATAACTCAGGACCAAGTCCCCAGAGGATTGTTACCTAATGATGTATGTAATATATATTAGCTTACAGTTAGAATTACATCTCTTTTCCTACCATCAAGTGAGAAACAGGTTCCCCTAATGCTGAAGCAAATGACGTTGTAAGCTGCTGATGAACTTTAAGAGCATTAGGATGGCATTGAGCAATAATTATAGAACAGATGGGAATTGGTATGTTAAAATATTTCTGTATGGTAGGCTTGTTGTGAAGACATCATTCCTTTGACAGACAAGGACACTGGCTGCATTCTTTGGGTATGTAATGTTTAGCAAGAATGGTAAAAAATGTATATCCAGTATAAATGTCTTCTGTGTAGCTATTTGTCTAAGACTATTGCAGCTCCACTTAAACCATTTCTCATATTTAATTATGGTTTTAATTATAACGAACCAACTGACCTCAGCACATTGGGTTTTTCAAACTTCTACTCCTGTCAGAGATATGCAATAGAACACTCTGAGCACCCATCTTTTCAAGGTCTTTAACAAGATACACTGATAATGATGGTTTATAAGATATGTTTTTGCTTGGAGACAGCATAATGCTTCCCTGCACTTGATATGCACTTACGGTGTACACAATGAATCAGCTAAGAACAGCTATGTAAGTTAAGACCTCAGCTTGTGCACTCAATTCTCCACATGGACAAGCCCCAAGATCGCAGGTGAGGAACACAAAACAATTGCAGCACAGCTGTGAAATGCAGAAGGTTCCCTTTAAGCTACCCAAGCTCAATGCCATGACATAAAAGACAGCTGTACATAGTGGACAAGTGAAAAACTTGCCTTGCTTATGTGTCATACAAGCCTGGTTTGAGTTCAGACATATCATTCACCAAGAAGAATCTCTGAGATACAAGCCACCATTTACAAGGGTAAGAATTCCTTAATGAAAATACTTACTCAATGTATATGCTACTAAAAGGTCAATATATTATTTCCTTTATTGCCTTCCAGAGTACTTTATCTTAAAATGTTCCATTATCTTTTCAAAAGAAACCCATTCAGAAAGTAGAAGTAAGCTAGCTGTGCAAAGGGTTATTTCACCTTTGTGTAGCTGACCTCTCAAAAGGGTCCTTTGATGCTAAGACTGATTCAAAAATAAAAACATGTTTACCACCCACATACTTAGAGGGGACGTGACATGTAAAGACAAATGAAAGGGATTCACTATAGAAGGTACCATATGCAGGGAAGTCTTGCAGTGGAGAATGTCTGAGTATTCAGGATGCCATGAAAATATTTAAAAGAATTCTGAACAAATTCAGCATTCCATTGCAGAAATACAGGTTTCTAAAATGTTAGCAATTTACTACCATTGGATTGAAATCAGGTGTGAGGAGAAGGACTTGGGGGTGTTGGTTCATGCAAAGCTCAACATGAGTCAGCAATGCATGCTTGCAGCCCAGAAAGCCACCCCCTGGGCTGCATCAAAAACGGTGTGATCAGCAAGACAAAGAAGGTGATTCTGCCCCTCTGCTCTGCTCTCATGACACCCCACTGGAGTACTGCATCCTGCTTTGGGGTCCCCAGCATAAGGATGTAAACCTGTGAAGCGAGTCCAGACAGGGGCCATGAAGATCAGAAAGCAGAGCATCTATGAAGACAGGTTGAGAGAGTTGAACTTATTCAGCCTGGAGAAGAGAAGGCTCTGGACAGACCTTATTGCAGCCTCCTGGTACCTGAAGGGACCTACAGGAAAGATGGATGGGGAGTGTTTATGAGGGAGTGTAGTGATAGGACAAGGGGTAATGACCTTAAGCTGAAGGAGGGCAGATTTAGATCAGATATTAGGAAGTAATTCTTCATTATGGGGGTGGTGAGCCCTTACACAGGTTGTCCAGAGAAGCTGTGGCTGCCCCATCCCTGGAGGTGTTCAAAGCCGGGTTGGATGGGGCTTTGGGCAACCTGGTCCAGTGGAGGGTGTCCCTGCCCATGGCAGGGGGATTGGGACTAGATGATCTTTGAGGTCCCTTTCAATCCAAGCCAGTCTGTGATTCTGATTCTATGATAAACTCTTCTATCAAAATACAAATATCAAAATATATAATTTCATAACCTTGTCACTATGCTATGGTAACTTCTTCAATTCCTGAAGTTACAAGAGATATCCTTCATTGCATGTAAGGAAAAGCACAGTAAAACATACAATCATGCTGAAAAATGTTACTCATGCAATGCAGCTGTCAGCAAGGTCAACTCAATGTCAACAATTCAGAATGAAAAATATCGGCTATATAAGGAGTTACAAGAAAATAATAACAGAATAAATATTGTGCTGTTGCCATTAAAAATATATATTGTGTCTTTAAAGATGATGGGATATGATATTGCAGTTATTCCAAAGCTGCTGTTGTACAACGTGTACTTCCATCCATTATTTCTGAAGGAGAATGAGTAGCCACATGAAAGGCACTCAGTATGTCTGAAGCTGCCATGTTTTATGACTAGACATGCAGCATAGAAAAGTTAAATACAACTTTCTTACTTTAAGAATCTGCAGAAAGGAGTCGATGAAATGATGATGAACTGAGTCATATTAATAAGTGAGTTTAGGATTTTCTTACTCAAAAGTGCACAGACCAACTTCATGCTGATACTGCTGATGTCTGGTCTTTTTCTTCACAGACAAGAAAGGAGAATCTCTCACTCATTGTGTCTGTTGAACTCCTTCTGCTCTCCTCTTCCTCCTGGGTCAGACAGAAGGATCTTGGTACCTTGCAAGTCTGACCGCCAGCCAAGCAGACAGATTCCTCCATCAGATCACCACTAGGCCTCAGTGGTGAGGCATCCCTAAGTCATAACAGACAGAAGCAAAAGGATGTCTGTTTTCCCTGCTTCTCCCAGGAAGATGAATTCATGGATATGATACCATGTACCTGGGAAGAGGCAATGTGAAAATGTGTTTAACAGGAAAAAGAAAAGAGGAGCACCACTGCAGCCAGCAAGCCTTCTGGGATAGGTGAGAGCAAACAGTGGAAGATTTGTGTGGAAATCATAATGGAAATGCAGGGTTCACCTGCAGTGGATAGGCAGCATTCCCATCTGTATCTGTACTGTTGTACCCTGGACACAGAGGCAGCCAGTTTGCCCAGACATTCAAAGACATGTTGTTGTAGAGATGCCATTTACAGCCGGCAGAACAGAAAAACATCCGGTTGATCTCCCTGTTGCTTTCTTTACCTCCCAGGTAGGAGCTTTGTTCTGTATTTGCACTCAAAAGGACATTTCTAAAGTAAAAAGATTTTGTGAGGGAATTAGGAGTGTTTAAATAGCTCTGAGAAATTTTCCATGCATGGGATATCAGAGATTGGTGCAGTTACAGCATGGACAGGGAAGTTGCCTTGTGGTGCTGCTCCTTCATTGAACAACGTGTACCTCTCAGGAGGGTTTCAGTGTTAACAAAAAGATAGCAATCTTCTCCTTAATCAATAGACACCTATTAGGTCTCCATAGCTTGACAATATCAGGAAAAAAATGTAACTAGTTCTGGGAATGTGGAAAATGTGTAATAGCGACATAAAAATATCGATGCTGATATCTGTATTATTTGAGACTTTTAGAGTAAGTTTGTTTAATCATAAAATGATTAAATGAGTGTGCTGATGGATGTGGCTGAGGTTGGAGGGCAGGCAACAGTGTTAAATGCTGATATATCCTGTGGCAATGCAGATATTTATTTTTTTTATCAAGTCTGCAACAGAAATAATACTGTGCATAATTTCAAATGCTCTGGAGAGCTTACTAAATATTTATGGACAGTTTCACATAGCAGTTTGGTTTAAATTTTCTAGAAACGGTTGAGTTGCCTCACAAAAAATTCTTTATTTTATTGCAGCAACCCAATAACCTAAAAAAGTCCTGGAAATTATTTTAGAGCTGATACATTTCAAATACTTAAATATAAAATAGATATACCTAAATGAATGTATAATAGACTCCAGCATTAAATCTGTAAACAGCCTATAAAAAGGAGAGAAATATTTAGACATTAATCACAGTAGACCATTCTTGCCAAGCATATACTCTTAATAACTCCATAGACAGTTGATACTAACTGAACCTTCAAAGGATATTGGACATTTCATAAAAGAAAATATCTTTTCTGGCTAATGCAAAAAGAAGTACAATGCATAAAAGATATGTTTTTTGTGAAAATCTGCAGCAGTCTATTTTGTATCTTTTCATCATGAAAATATGTAAAATAAGACCAAAAAAAGTATGAAATATCTAACTACACACCTAAATTATTTTATTTTTACATCAGCTAAATAATGCTATAACAAACTTACAAAGTTGAGGAGTTTGTAGAAAAATTTGGCATGCTGTAGAAAGGATGAGAAATGTGGTTTTCATTTGAAATCGTGTCACAGTTTAGCCCCAGACATCAATTACGAACCATGCAGCTGCTCTCTCACTCCTCCCTGGTGGGATGGGGGAGAGAATTGGAAGAGTGAAAGTGAGAAAACTCATGGCTTGAGATAAAAATCTTTAATAGCACACATACACACACACACACACACACACAAAGGACAAAAGAAAATAGATACACAAATCAAGTGATAGGCAGCGCGATTTCTCTCCACCTGAAGCTGATGCTGCATGAGACCCCCAGCTGCCGAAAAAAAAACCCAAACTGCCCAGCCTCTCAGCCCACAAGTAAAGCAAAATAAACCATGGAATTCACTCACCACTTCCTATCAGCAAGCCATCACCCCCAAGAAGATGCTGCACAAGACGCCTGCCACAGCAGGTCCCCAGTTGCCACTCAGCCCCTCAGCCCACCCCCAGTTATATGCGGACCATGACATCATATATCCCATTGGAATATCCCATTGGCCAGTTTGAGTCACCTTTCCTGTCTGTCCCCCTCCCAGCCTCTTGGATGACTCCCTCTTTCTCCTTGGCAGGGCAGCTTGAGAAGCTGAAATGTCCTTTACTTCTTGGCAAAAACTAAAAACATCAGTATTTTAAAAAACTTCCAAACATGGCAATATACCCTCCGCCAGAAAGAACATCAACTCCATCCCCACCAAAACCCAGACGAATGGAAAACGTGTTTAGTCAAATTAACTCATCATCAGGGGGCAGCAGCAGAAATGAAACATGTGCACAGAACAACTGCTGTAGGAAGCAAGCACAACTCAAAACCACCTCTCCCTTATAGTGAAGACCAGGAGGATTAGAGCATTTCCTTGCTAACAGGTATATTTCTTCATCACCTCATCATCCCTGATGTCAAGACACATTAGCATTTGATTGGTCTCTTGGTTAAAAACAATGTTGTTAGGAAACACAGATAACATATTAGCTGTAGCTCACATGGATGACCCTTCTGGCTTTGTATGCTTTGCCTTTCTAACCTGCGCTTTGGCCGTTTGACCTCTTTGTTTAACCACAATGTGTTAATTATCCTTTATTGCTCAGCTTGGGGTTTCTGCTCTGACATAGACTGACTTGCTGCAGTGGTTGGGAATCATCTTCTGTGTTGTTGTTCCTTTGGAGGACTGGGGGCGCTGAGGCTGTGCCCATGCTGGCAGGGGGAGCAGGCTGGGGAGTCCCCTGAAACCAGCACCACGCACACAAATTGCTGGTTTGCAGCCCCACTCCTGCCTGGAGGGCCCTGTGGTTGCCTGTGCTGGGGAAAAGGGCCCAGATGGCTCAGCCCAGTGAGGGACAGAGGACAAGCAAGATGTCATACAGCAGAGCCTGCTGGCCACCTCTGCAGTGGTGGAGAAAGGCTTTGGTGTATGCTGAATAGGTAACAAGGACATAGACATTTCATAGGTTGGGCTACAGTGTGGGTTGAAGACTGCTGCCCCTTTCAAGTGTTTAATTCGGGTAAGGTGTACATGGGGTAAAATTGACAAATAGACCCTTCAGAGGATCTTTTTACCAGTATCACCAGTTTCTTGCCAGCTGTAACATCCAGCTTATATAATGTCTTTCATAGATACATAAGTTGTGTTCCAACACTGCTTGGTTACTTTCCAAAGGCTGCTCTAAGAACTTAACCTTCTTCAAGGAAACCCTCTTTTCATACCCAGATTGTTTGGTCGGTTTTTTCCCCCCATGATACAACTATGCTGTATTATACTTACATCAGCTTTTTTTCTCTGGCTCAATTAGGTCTCCATGCTCTGTGATATGCCATATTCACTTCCCTGGTCACAAGTATACATCTCCCCACCAATACCATCGCTGTGCCTCTGCTGTCCCTCCTCATGTCTTCATTCATTGCTATATCCCTTTCTACAAGATATTCCTTTCCCTGTACTCCATGAATTGAATAACTTATCAGACAGTCCTCCTCCCCTGACACCTTTCCCTTGAGAAGCATGCCCCAGCCCCTATGCTTTGAGTTTTTGAAACAGAGGGAATGTTTGGGACCAGGGATGTGGGAACGTCCATGAAAAGGCAGGACCCTCCAGAGATTTCAGCAACACAACAGGCTGAAGTCCAGCTGTGAGACAAGAGAATAAGGGTCACGCAACCTGCAAAATGCAGCCCCACAGATGGAGGGGATTGTGACAAGTGCAGGGCAGCATTGGGTGCACAGGTAGCAGAGCACAGGCTTTCCATCACTGAGTCATTTGGATGCCCTTAGATGTCTGCTTCTATGGCTACCATCTACTTGGCTTAAAATGACTCCTGACTATAGGCAAAATCTTCAGAAAAACAACTCTGACACACAAGGAAAAAGGACTGATCACCTCCCCATCAAGGACAAATTGCTTAGGACTTTGTTATTCTCTGCTTTCTGTTTGCTGACCCTTCTGGTGCCTCTATCTTTTTTCAGTATCCACAACGTCTGTACCACTATTCATCATACCTTTGGATCCTCCCACAATGTCTGGTGCTACTTACATACCCCTCAAAAGAGCTATGCCACGGGTTTAATGCCAAAGGTTCTTGTAACTACCAGCGGATATAAATCATACCTGATACTGGCAATACAGTTTTCCTTTCTCCTCAAAGCAGTATAATATTTTTATTACAGAATGTAAATCTAGATGACAAAGGGCCTTGATCTCCCATCCTACTGGTGTTTTCATACCTTGAACGCTCTTACTTTATTGGATATGCCAGAGTTCTCGTTTAGTATTTTTTATTGAGGCTGATTCATTATTCACTGGGCAAGAGACAGCCTGATTTTCCAACATATTCCCAGGGCAGCCAGACCTTCCATTTGAACTTGTGCCATGTACTCAAATCCTCACCTAGCAGACAACTATATAGTCATCTTCTGTTCTGCTTTCCTGCATCTTCCCAAATGAGAATACCAATTGTTCTGCTCTCAGCTTTTGATTATGCAACACCCCCTCAAAATCCTTGGATTTCCCATTTCCAAATTTTCACCTGGACCTTTACAGGGAGGCACAGATGTTGCTGACAAGAGAGTTCTCATAGCCAAGCATGCAACCAAGACACTTCACACAAAACAAAATTGCCACACTGGCACATGGCAGCTCACCTCCACCTGAGAAAATATCTTCCAGCTCTTTGTGGTTGCCTACTTACTTCTATACATGCCAATTCAGAAGCTCTGGGCATCCTCTGAGGCATTAATATTGAAATCTCTGCACTCCAGAGAAAATACACACTGTTGATAAAAGGACCACATTAAATAATGTCTTTGCTTAGAAAAAACACCAACCAACCAACCAAAAAAATACCCCCAAAACCAAACCCAAACCATTCTCATTTCCTTAACTTCTATATGCTTCAATGCCACTGTTGTGACTGTGAAAATATAAACCTGTCACCCAGGATCTTAATGCATCCCCACTACACAAGCAGCAAATTAGCACCTGCCAAGTCACAGCATCAGCCTCTGTGTGACCAGCATCACCTGTTTTAAATACTCAGTAGGGCCCACATAGAATTTGACAAGCCATTATCTACTAAATTTCTCACAGCAAAAGCACCAAGAGAAGGTACAGACAAAAATGTGTTTCCATTGGTTTTGGGGTGACAGAGATCCTTTTCCCACACTTCTCTTCTGAAATCTGTGACTAATTCAGACTTCCAGGTTGGATGCATTTAATTTAGTTGCACACCATGGCAACCCAAGCAGCCTCAGCAGATGTCAAGGGTCATTCTGGAGGGAACTGTGACAGTCCAAGCATTAGGTCTATAGAAAGGATGGTGCCCTCATCCCATTGGGCACATTGTTGCTATTTCTTCCTATTCTCTTTCTATTCTCTGGATATTCTTTCCTTCACTGCTGCAAAAGGAAGATATATTTTCCCATGTATTGATAAGCAGTCAGCTCAGGGAGCAGAGACTCCCCATAACCCAGAGGATAGTTTCGTCTCCTCTGCAGAGATCTAAGTTTCCCCTAACACACAGAGAGGTAAGATTTACTTTTTCTTAAGATAGTGGAGACCACACACTACACCTCGGGACTGTGCTTTCCCCACAGGGTTTTGGTGACAGGCTGAGGGCACCATGTAGGGAAAGAATAAAGAAGCCAGGTCTACCGTGGTTGCTCTTGCACTCCATAACCCAGGAGATTAACATAAAGTTTTGCCTGCCCAGAATTAAAATTGTTTGGCAGAAATATGTAGAAGTGTTGAAATCTAAAAACAGCTCCCAGACTTTGATATTTACATTTTTGCTGCGTTTTTTAAACACCCACTGCCCAATAAAGCTCTCAAAAGACAGTATTTTTTGAATTAATGATAAAGGCAGGAATATAGGATAAGGTGGATTAAACAGGAAGCTAAAAATTACATTCATTTCAATCATGCTTATTTTCTCCCAAAAGGAAAAACATCAGTGTCTGGCATATATTTATGTCACTTGCTAACTATGTAGTTACTGGGACTGCATTAACCTTGGCTCTGTTTCTGTTTCCAAAGGGAAATGGATGTCTAGATCTCTGATGTTTATCTCGCTTCAGCATTCTGAATGTTTCCATAATGTGCCCAGTTCCATATCAAACAAAATCCTCACCGCTGCTGATTTATCATGATTTGCTATTTAGTTGGAGAAGTTGCAAAAGTTAATTATTATTTGTTGGATATTGGAAATAATTGATCCAGGTTTGTAACAAGTAGGAAAATGTCACCTGAATGTAAAATAAGATGCATTGCCCAAATTCCTGAATTTATCTTTGCATCTATTCAATGCTTTGACTGGATATGATGGACATTCTTGTATAATTTTCCAACTGGAAAAGGGAAATAGCTTGACATTTGTTAACATAAAACCCCCTGTGATTTAAATGTATTTTTTTAATAATAAAAGTAATTAAAAAACCAAACCAAACCAAAAAACTCAACAACAACTTGAGCCCAGATTTACACAAACTGGAACTAACATAGCCTGTTCCCATCAAAACATTTTTTTCCCAAGTGAACTTTTGGCATCTGTATTTGGAGAATGAAAACAAAGTTCAATACAATTCACTATTGTATTGTCTTTTTTTGAGGAGTAAATCTGATGTGGTTGGGTTAAATCAGGTAAAGTACGTTTTCCTTAATCATAGTTATCATTTTGCAAATATATTCACATTGATTAAACAGCTATGTTTATTAGTCCAGTGCTGCTTATTCACATTTTTTTCAGGCTTAGAAAAATTAAAGTTTCCTTCAAGTCAATATGTGAAATGGCTTTCTGTGTGCCACCTTCATTCCCAAACTGTAATGTAAAGACCAGGAATTCTATTAAAAACCCTATAAACAAGTCATTAAAAAAGATGGCATTTGCTTTCCCTTATTTCCTCATAACATTGATTATAAGACAGAAATTGTGGTTTTCTAAGATTTATGAGAGGTTTTGCTTTTGTGTTTCCTGGCCAATGGTGACTCTTCATTGCACGGGCTGGTGGGATTTCAGAAATTGCTCAGGAAGTAAAAATACTCTTTATTTAAATGAATATTCAGAACCTTTGCCTCCTCACTTCTAACCTGTATGCAGGAAGTGCTCCATGAGGACCAGGTTCCCTGGTGCTGGGACATGGTGCCTACCACAGCACTTTGGACAGCAGCAGAATTTTCCTTCTGCAATGTACAGGATTCACTAAGAGCAGGAAGTCAGGAGTTTGCTGGTGAGAAAGAGGCTCACTTCCTATTTAAGCTTTAATGAAGTTATGAGAGATACAAGCATTAAAAGTCCCAGTGGACTTCTCTTTTGGGAGAAAAATAAATCAGGGTTTTTTTTTTCCACACTGTTCCTTTGGCATAAAAAAAAATTGTCATGCATTATTTTAACATCCCTTCTTTACTACTTTAGGGTTCTTCCTATCTTCTAGGCAAGATGCTAATTTTCAAATTCTTCCTGTTCTGGATATAAAATCTTTAAATCTAGATATTTCTCCATTTTTTAATAAGTTAATACCCCCTATATTATTTAAATCTTCTTAAAATCTCTGTCATTGGATAGTTTCTCAAAACTTGTCTTTTTTCTAATGTGTAATACAACTATGATTATCTCTCCATGACAACTGCAAAGTCTCAGTGCCCAGTCATCTTAGATGTGTTAGAGGTGACTGACATATTTGCCTCTTTAAATTTTTGTAAAGAATTCAAGGGAAGAGGTGATATAATAATTAAATTCCCCAATTTCAAGTTTCCCATTACTCGTTGTGGCATAATAAATCTTGAATGACAGGCAAAGCTGGAAGGATGCAGCTGTTAATGACTTCGTGTCTTCAGCAGTGAAGAAGGGAGTTTTAATACGTCATTGCCAACAAATCTCCTGTGGTTCTTAAAAGTCAGTTCTCTTGAGGACTTAAAAGAAATTCAGAGTGCAGAAGCTATTAAGCCAGCCCTGATGGAAAAAAACACAATCAGAAAAAAACGAAACAAAAAAACCAAAACCCAAACAAACAAAACAAAGAAAGAAAACAAAGCAAAACAAAAGCAAACAAACAAAACCCAGAAACCAGCAAATGCAACTATTATTCATAATTTTAAAATTTTGTTGGTGGTATAAATTCATAAACTAAATCAATGTGATTCATACTACCATGGAGTTGTTCAAGTATCTATGAGCAGGGGAGAGAGGAGTTTCCAAATACAGGACAGAAGCTCTATTTTGTTATTGCTTCAAGAAAGAAATCTCAATCCTTTTGCAATGAACACAAAGCAAAACCTGCCCTGACTTCAGCAGAAGAAAGAATTCACATCCAGCTCAGCAGCTGTTCTAAAAACAATCATTAAGACTCACCCCTGTGAATTAAATGAATGCTATCACTCTCATTTTACAGATGGAAAAACTAAGCTACAGAGAAAGCTGCAGGATTTGCTTAGTGTTGCATGCAAAGTTGAGTACAAACCAGGCACCTGCCTCATAATCTCTCTCCTTAATAACTGAACTAAACATCCTTCCCAAACAGAGCTGAATGAAAAATGCTGTGTGGACTCTATAGAGAGATATGTGGGCCCACTAGGTCATATGCTGGTGAAAATTCTTCTGTGGCATGTATACCTTGAAGCACTTCTGAAGTCAAAGCAGAATTGAAAAAACAGACTTTTTTATCCATAGAATTTTTAGGTTTTAAGGAAAGGATTTTCTTTTCAGTAACTAAAAGTCAGATGTGAACATTGGAGGTGACTGGGAGAAGGGCGTGTGCCATCAGGAGCTCAGAGAAGGTTCACATAAACACACAGCGTTTGAGGAAAAATTCCCTGTCTTCCATTGCCTCACAAAACAACACCAAGCTTGACATTGCTGTTTTTCAGACACCGTTTCCTCCTTGCTGTACACACCAAAGGTTACCATTCACAACCCATAGCAGCCAGTACCCACCACTCTTAGAATTCAGCATCTAAAAAATTGTGTATGAGCTGACTGGCGCAAAAGTCTCATCCCATGTGGTTGTCATTCAGCAAATATTCATAAGAGAGGTTTGCTTGGAACCACGCTGCAGTCTGACCTGTTGAACACAGATCCCTCTCCTGACTCCAACTTCTTAAGCAATTTCCAGGCCTGTAATTTCTGCTTCTTGAGTATGGCTATTGGGGTGGGATCAGCCTGGCCCTGCTGCCCGCTGATAACGCCTGATCATCCTCATTTGCCTGCAGAGCATGTTCTGCAAATTTATAACCAACAGAGGAAAGTAGGACCTTCTAAGTTGCAA
This sequence comes from Hypotaenidia okinawae, assembly GCA_027925045.1. Lineage (NCBI taxonomy): Eukaryota > Metazoa > Chordata > Aves > Gruiformes > Rallidae > Hypotaenidia > Hypotaenidia okinawae. The sequence goes on from BSDF01000001.1 coordinate 141,307,776, forward strand.
CCAATCTTATCCTAAAGACAATTAAAGATAATTAAAATAGATCAAATGAATCACACACTAGGATGTTCCTACTTCTCTCTACTTGTGATTCAGGAACCTGAGTGTGCACAGCTCGGTTTTGTCAGGTGAAAGGGACCCTAGGACTGATAGGTTTGATGAATGACAGCCATTCTTCCTCACATGTTTCCAACATGTTCTTTTCTCCTGAGAAGTATCATAAAGTCCTGATAAGCAGCTATTCCTTTCACTCCCCCATGTGGAGTACTGCTAGACTAACTCTTGGAAAACTGTAACTCCCTCCTATGCCAACTACTAATGGCACTTCCTCCCCCAGTGACAGATTCCTCAATGCATATTCTTTTTATCCACTCCCAGCAGGACAATTTCTTTGTACGTTCATCTGAAGAAAAGAGAGATAAGGAGTGAGTCAGAAAGATGAGGACAGGAACATAGAGAAAAATGGAGTGGTAGACAAGAATCATCTTCCAAGCACTAAACTTCAGGAAAGCTGGTGCAAGTTTCACAGAATCACAGAATCACAAGGTTGGAAAAGGCCTTTGAGATCATCAAGTCCAACCATACCTGTCCTCTACTAAATCATATCCCTGAGCATCTCATCTACCCATCGTTTAAATACATCCAGGCTCAGTGATTCAGCCACCTCCCTGTGCAGCCTGTTCCAATGCCCAATAACCCTTTTGGTGAAGAATTTTTTCCTAATGTCTAATCTGAACCTGCCCTGGTGCAACTTGAACCCATTCCCCTGTCACTTGGACAAAGAGACCATCAGCCACCTCTCTACAACCTCCTTTCAGGTAGTTGTAGGTGGTGATAAAGTCTCCCCTCAGCCTTCCCTACACCAGGCTAAACACCCCCAGTTCCCTCAGCTGCTCCTCATAAGGTTTTCTCTCCAGCCCCTTCACCAGCCTGGTTGCCCTTCTCTGGGCACGCTCCAGCACATCATTGTCTTTTGTGTAGCAAGGGGCCCAGAACTGGACACAGCACTCAAGGTGCTGCTTCAACAATGCCAAGTACAGGGGCACAATCACCTCCCTGGACCTGCTGGCCAAGCTGTTTCTGATATAAGTCAAGATGCCATTGGCCTTCCTGGCCACCTGGGCATACTGCTGGCTCATATTCAGTCAGCAGTCAACCAACACCCCCAGGTCCTTCTCCACCAGGCAGCTTTCTAGCCACTTTAGTGGGATTCATTTTGAGGAATTTACCAGCAGTCATGTCAGCGTGTAACTCACAACATCCAGGCAATGACCAGCCCCAAGTCTGCATTCCTCCATCATCATACCACAAGCAGACTCATCTCTGCTGATGAAGTTGACACACTTTCTATTCCCAAGATAATGTTATTTCATTCATTCTGGAGATTCTCATCAGAGATGGCTTTTCAGAGTGCAATATCTCAGTTTTCTACTTTTTCTAAGTTTAGGATAAGTATTTTTTCCCTCTTTACCAATTTCTGACATCTTTCTAATTAGATCTGTCAGGAAAGCAAAGTTGTCAATCTGCAGGGAATGCCATTTAAAAATAGATTATACATGGTTTTGAGCTCAATCAAGCCAAAGTCCTTATCTTATTCTAATGTCTTTTACAAACCCAGCAAATCTGAAAAAGTGGGATTTGAGGATCACTGAAACCACGGTAGTTCAAGCTCACATGCATTCTAGTGCTGGAGCTGCCTTGGCAGCTCTGCCCAGCAGCCTGCTTTGGACTGCTGACCTCAGGAGCCTGCCGCAGCACCTCTAGCCTCCCTCTTTTTGCTCCGTATTGGGCTGTAGGCAGATCTGAGAGTTAGACTGCTCAGACTGTTCAGCACAGACCAAAATTGTGGCTGAATGTGGCTTAACTGCACTTAAGTAGCAGCTTAACAAGCTACTGCTAGGGAAGTTGTGTTAATGGTATATATGTTATGCCCACAAGTGTCTGCAGCACCTCTGATACACGGTACAATAGAGGGGAAACTGAAGTAATCAGAAAGAAATAAAAGTGCTTTGTACTTTAGGTCCATTTTCCCTCTCTGCAATCAACAGGAGGTTTGTCATGACTTCAAAGGGAGCAGAAACAGGCCCTCTGTTTGAAGTTCAGTTTGCAAGCTTCTGAAGCATGCTACAATGGCTCAAATACAAGGAGAAAATTGAAGGGTTGGAACCTTTAATTAAAAAGAAAATCAACAACGAAAAAACCCCAACTTTAAAGCCATAAAGAAAAGCTTCAGCTCTAAAGAATATGATCTGAAAACCCTTCAGGGATAAATTATTGTAATTGTAAGCCCTGCACCAACGAGCAGACACTTCCACTGGAGAGAAAAAACAACAAGAAAAACAAAAGGAAAGAAGGTTCAGCTTCATTGTGTTGATTCATTGTCATTTAGCAATGAAAACAGAGCGGAAGGAAAGGGAAAAAAGAAACTTCCTAGCTGCTGTAAGGTAGGTGTACTGCTGACTTCTTCTTTAGTGTTATGCAAAGAAAGCAGAGACTTCTTTGAAGTGCCATGGTGAGGGGTTCCACTGAAATTAGCAAGTGCTCTTGCAGGGAGAGAGACATTTTCTTCCTGCTTTTTGTTATCACAATTCCCTCAAAGAGAAGAAGAGAGGAAGGGAGCTGGTGCTCCAGCACGCCATCCTCTGCTCCTCTAGCTGTCAGCAGCAGTGTTTCATGTGGGGTTGCCCTGCATCTAGGGGCTCTCCTGCTCTTTGCTTGGAATGTGCTTATGGCTCAGGCAGCAGTGACCATCTCCGTCAGGATATGCCTTCTCAGCTGTACTCACTGGGAGAAGGATTCAGCAGAAAAAGTGTGTCCTGAGCCAGGGATGTGACAACTGATACGTGTTTGAAAGACTTTAGCACTTGTGCATTGCCATTGTCTTCTTACTCTCTGCATTTTACATAGGGAAAGACAGAAAAACATGGCTGATTTTATTGAGGGCCTTGCAGGCACTGGCTTTAGCAGATCATAGAAGGTGTCTTGTCTGAAGGATAAATCCATTCATAATAACTATGAGAGAGCCAATAATTAATGACCGAGGTGATAAGGCAATTATTGTAATCATTCCCATATCCTTTATGTTCATTTAAAGGCACATTTAATAATTTTGTAAACTACTGGTGTCTCTGGGATAATAAATACTATATGGAGACAGATCAAAGGACAATGATGATGCATATATCAGCCAACAAATTACACAGCAGTCAGTGTATATGTTAATCAATGAAAACACTGCTATGATGCATCTGAAAATACAAATAATTTTTCAGCCTTTGCAAGAAATGTGTCACAGCTTCTAATCTTCCAGCTTGTTAAGACATGACAGATGAAGTGTCGCTGCATGATTAGTTACAGGGAAGGGCAGTGGTTAGGTGAAGTCTGAACCACCGTCCCTGACTCAAACCCCCGAGCGCCTGAGAAAGACGGAGGACAGATGAGACACCCATCTCCTGTTGTTCCCTGTCACACCATCCTTCCATGAGCCAATCTCCACCTACGCTCCACAGTTTCATCATCTGCTTTTAGAGCGGATTCCTCTGCATTTTCCTTTTGGGGGGGTGGGGGGGGGCATGATGACCCTCAGGAAAAACCCCAACTGCCTCCTTGCCCCCATCAGTTTGGAGCAGGTGTCCTGCCTGAGTCTGGAACTGTATTATCCTAAAACTGCGGGGCTCAGCTGCGCTGGAAATATGCTTGTGTTGGCAGAAAAAGGGGTAGAGTGGCTGTGCCTGCGTGCCCCGGAGCGCATGTACTGCCTGCAACCGCAGCTTTCCAAGCCTGTAAATCTGTGTTTTCCCCCAGGACCTGCTAAACAGCAGCCAAGTATGGAGGTTTGCAGAGGTATTTGCCGTGCAGCTGTGGAGAAGCAAGAGGGAGACACATAATGAATTCGCTGTAGATCGACGGGCGTACCTGCTGAATGACTAGCTTACCAGCAAAGAGGCTGAGCAAATGCGAGACAAGGGGAGAACTGAGATTAGCCTCTAATGAAAAGCAGCAAGGGTAGGGGCATACCTGCTTGCCTTTAATTCTCAGAGCTGAAGCATGTATCATGGCTGAGAAAACAGTTCAATCAGTGCTGCCACCCTTAATACTATTATTTTCAGTTAATAAAAAGATGAAATGTATGTCTTTTTTACTACCTTTCTTCCAAAGAGACCCTTTCCCATCAGCAATAGAGAAAAAAAAATTAAGATTCCAGCTCTCAAAGAATTCATTACCAGGCTCATTTTTAATGAATTATTTCCATTTTTTACTCATGACCATCTTGCAGGTTATGCCTGAGATTTTGCCAGCTTCCCTGCAGAAATCAGTTCAGCTCCATTTAGGGACCTTTGAGGATACTGAGCAGAAGCAGAAGGTAAGATTATTTTAGAAAGTATTTAGTTTATAAAGAGGAGAGAGTTGGGGAAGAAAATATTTTAATAGGGAATAGAAGTATCATGCTATGAAGAAAACAGAAACATGATGAGTTTCCAGAGGGAAAAGAAAAAGGGGAAATGGGGGGGGGGAAAGTGCAAAATTTCACAAGTCTGATGCTTCTTTTCCCTCCACATTTAATGGCCATTTTGGAATGCTGTGGAGGTAGACCCAGTTCTGGAAGCAGCTCCCAGGACACAAACACATTTTTAACGGTATAACTGGGAAAAAGCCATCATAACCTGTATGATTAAGGGAATCTATAGCTGGTTGTAAGAATTTTTAGTAATAAGGTGAGGTTAAAGTGATGTCTTGTCTGATCAGTGCTAGTATTTGAAGCTACATAAATAAGCAAACCTCAGTGCTTCAGGTGCAGGACAATATTTCGGGGTTTTGGGAGAACACTGTATTGACTTAACTGCTTTCTCTGAAGGTATTATTTTATATTTTTGATCAGTAAATCTAATCCCATCTTTTTCTAGAACGCTCTATCTCTCTCTGGGTCAGACTATTAAATTTATAACTGTTTCTACCCTGCAGTCCGATGGGTAAATTTATAATTGCGTTTGTAGTCCTCCACTACAGCCATCTCCTGAGAGAATCCTGGATTCTGATGGCTTCGTGCTCTTCTTTGACTTTGTGCCATAAAATGCATGGCTTTTCTGGCAATCAACACATCGTTTTCTTTTTTCAGAATACCATTACCACAGAATTAAAGTTATTGTTGCAGCATAATTTGTGTTATGTGACTTCTTTTTCATCTGGGAAAAAGACAAACCATTCTTGACAGAAACATTCCATGTTTTTCAGGTCTATCTGACAAAACAAACACTTAAGCACATTTTGATGCATTAAAATTAATCATATTAACAACAGCTGTCACAAACAGTGACCTGAGTACATCACTGTCTGGAATAAATTCTCCTAAATTAAAAACTTGGCTTTCTTTATTGTTGGCATTAAAGAGGTCTTTTACACAGTTGAATTCCTATTCCAGTAGGATAACACTTCCCCTGTGTAATATAAATAATTTCATTTTATTTGTCTGCCAGGGCTGAAGCCTTTCTAGACCTAAGTCTCTTCTAATCACAGGAGTTTTTGTCTGACAGCATGGTAATGTCTGGGTTTGATGTCTATCTACCCTTTATCCATTTCCACAAGCATTCAAGTTCCTGTCTCCAAAGGCTACCATTCTTGCAAAAGGCAGTAGAACCTGACAGGTCTGGTCAGAAATAGCTCATATGAAGGGATCCAGCCTTCACACCCTACACAGTAACACAAAAGTCAGACAGCCTGGGCTTTATCCATTGAGTTTCCCTTTCAGATTCATCCATTCATCCCTTTCAGATTATTCGCTTCTCAAGTGCTTAGTCCATTTTTGCACAGTCTTACAATGAATTCTTTAGTTTCTTCACCATGAACAGGCCATCAGCCATCTTTGACTTTCTTAGATTTAGGATAACTTCCAGATGATAGTACACCTCTCTGAATTTATTATAGCAAACCACTTGTATCCAGCATTATCTCGAATAATCCCTTCTGTTGTTTCAGAGATGTAGGAAGTTAATTCCTACTTGACTTTAATTTGCTTCTACCTTTTAAAATTATTGAAAAACACACACTCCCCCTTACAGAATTTAATTTTATTTCTTTTCTTCCAGTTTTAACTTAATAAGCTTCATGTCTTGTCCTTCAAGACAGCAGAACTCACAATATCTTAGGTCTCATTTGAAAACAAAATGGCATTCCCTACTTCTCGAGCACAGCAGTCCGACAGGAGCAGAGATATCCAGCCTTTGTTTCTTACAATTCATTCAAATGAGTAATTTCATGCAATGGTATGCAACCCCACTGCAAAGCAAAGGCAAGACATACAAGCATCCTTTAGTTACTAACTAGTTCTTTACTTTTTCTGAAGGTGGTTGAACTGTTTCCAATAAACATTCATTTAAGAGGGGCTTACATTAAACTAAAACTTTTTAATATCACATTTTTCCAAGAAAATGAAAAAATCAAAATTCAATTTGTCATCTTATTGTCTTGCATTGTATTTTTTTCAGTGAAATACTAGAGATAAAGGAAAAGCCAGGAGGAAGGCAAAAACAGCTATGGGAAAAGAACCCCAAACAGCTTCTGTAAAATCACAACAGAAAACTTTTTGATGTATAAGCAACTGTTTTCCAGTCCTGTGAAATAAAAGAGCTGAATATTAACAACCATTTTCTCCTGGTTTATCATTAGATCTAAGAGCTTTCTCTGGACCTTAGGCAATAAAGAAGCATGCTTTGTAATCCACCATATTAGTTAATTCTAGTTTGCGTATAAACAGTTTCATTTATAATAAGGTGTATCCCTCAGCCTTTCTAAATGCAAATTATATATGTTATTTATATAAGGAAAACTCATGCTGCAGTCAAAATGGCCAGAAAGACGGGTCAGATGTAGTGTTATAAAGTTCCTCATTTTTCACTGGAAATGCTTATGCCCAAAAAGTCAAGAATAGATTGTTTCTAGAAGATCTTTGTCACAAAGATACACACTTCCCTTTATAAAAAGTAAAAACTTCTTTGACTAAATGGCATGTGACATTGGTAAGAGATTTAGAAGAAAAACATGGCAAAGTCAAACCAAACTAGCAATTCCAAAGCATTTATGTGGCCTGAAAAGTGGAGAAGGGCACCGAGTTCTCCAAGTCAGCTGTTGGCCTGGAAGGAGGATAACACTGTCAGTGGGATGTGCTGCCTAAACCAAGATGCAGTCCTGAGAAGTAGGGCAAATGAGCCCACAGTCAGCACTGTGCTAACTTCTCTTCCCTTGGGACCGGTGCTGGCACCTGCAGAGCACTGTCCTGCAGAGCGTAGAGGCACTGCTTAGCTCGCAGCTGGCTTGGAAATGCCAGCACAATGCTTTTCTGGTTCGAATAGGTAGGTACCAACCTACCTCTAGAGCTGCCTGCCTTCCATAAATTCAGCCATCTCACTTCAATCCCATAACCTTGGTGTGATACTACGGCTCTAGGAAGTGCTAGTTCACTTGTACGTTCCCGATTCTTAACATACCTTTCAGCAAATGTATCAACCCTAAAATGGATATTATATCAGAGAGACACAGGCTTAAAAGTACAGATTTTATAGCTCAGTGAAAGTATTTCAACAAACTCCGTGTTCTTCCTGATAAATATGCACTTCTTGGCAACATTTATACTTTTTCTTAAATTTTATGTTTTGGCTAAGAAGAAGAATGTTATACTCTGTGTGTTTGAGAATCTGACACTGTATTTGACACTGGCAGCAGCAGCAGCAGCTCCAGCCCATCCATACTCTCCTTATTCTTCTGAAAGATCTAGTCTCCCTTCCTTACCACAACCATGAGAGTACCAAACAAGCAAATTAAATTCTTATACGGACATATTAACAGAATTGTCTACCAACTACTACATCTGCAGCTTCCAGAAATAACTTGGTCTCGACAAGCAATGTGAAACTCTGCAGCTACAAATACGTGGAATGCGCTGTCGTGTCTGGAAATGGAGGTACTCTTGTCAGGTCCCTTGCAGGGTTTCACATGGGCCAGGCTGCTCTGCCTGTATCCTTAGCCAGGACGACATTGTCCACTGCTGCAAGTAGGCTGTGAACAGATGCCAAGTATGTGAACTCCCCCTTTGTTTATTTACAGGCTGCTATAGTAAGGGTCTGACGGTTCACAAGAAATTTCTTCTTTGCAGCCAGTTGCCTTAACAAGCCAGAAGGACCATAAGGAGTTGCTAGAGTAAATCTTGAATGTCCCTGAAGTTACTTTTCATTTTTCTTGCAGTATATCTCTTCACCCACTCTTACAAACCAATTCAGTTTCCCAGGCTCTGAATACAGTCTCTTCCAAAGAATGAATGATCCAAAGGTGTGGTTCCCGTCTACTTTTTCTACTTGCTAAGTTGTAGCAGCTCCTTATCATGCAGGTTGGTATAATGGTGTGTGATCCTGGTCTCGTCCCTTGACACCTGAAATCCAGCTTTCACTTTTGTTCTATTGTTTCCTTCAAGGAACTCTTATTCATTGATCGTATTCATATGCCTGGATTGCTCCTACCAGGAAAAAAACAACCCCCCCCAACAAACTGTAAATATAAACAGTGTTTTTAGGCAAGAATGGAGAAGAGAGTGACAGCTGTCTAGATAGTAAATGCAAAAAAGGCCTAATATAATGTCTTGTTTTTTCTTTTCTCCCTAGTCATCCACACATTTTTTCATACAACTAGGGTGCTTTGTGCCCCCTTCCACTAGCAGGGATAAAATAATGTACAGGTCTAAGAGGTGGAGTTATTAAAAATCTCTGAGGCTGAAAGTTTGGTTCATTCTTGCCTGTTTTGGAAACATTTTTCATGAAGGATGGAGAATGTTCCATTCTTACAATAAAGACAGGAGTCAAGAGGAGTATCTGCTCCCATCCTCTGAGTTTTCCTCATCTGATGAAGAAGTATGAGCCTCAGAGAGTATGAACAAATTCAGAAGGATAAACTATTCTTCACTCTTTTATAATAGACTATCCTCTGGCTTTAGCATATGGCCAGGATATCACACAGAACAACGGTTTCTTATTATAGATTAGGAACAGCACTAAGCCAACTGCAGTTTCAAATCCATCTGCCCATACAAAAATAGTTTCTCACTGGGATCTTCCTTCTAATGCTGAATTATTTCTGCCCACAAAGCCCTTCTTCCCAAATGAGTTAGGAAACAACACGCTTTTTAAAAAACATTAGTTAAAAGGAAACGAGAGTTCCCCCTACATAGTGTCCCTACAGTGGCCTGGCCCTAAGCACGAGGTCTACGGTCCTCCCGCATCCTGTTGGGATAACTTTATAATGCATATCACCTTTGTGCTGATTCAGTATTCTGTGAATATCCATATGCAGTCTTTCTCCTGCAATCAGATTTGTCAGAGCAGACTGTAGTATTTATGCAGAGCCCCTCTGTAGTCTGTGTGTTCAGCAACACTGCAAGGATCTGTGGCCTGCCCAGGATGTGCACACGCTGGGCATTCCCTAGATTTCCATTGTTCCCTATCCAAGACTTCTGTTAAGGAAAAAAAAAAACAAACCAACAACTTTGTGCTAACCTTTTTTTCTTTTTTTTTTTGGTGCTGGTTTCTTGGGTTATTTTCCCCCCAATCACACTGCTTTTTGGTTCTGTGTATTTTACCGCCTATTATTTTTCCCAGCTTCCCTGTCATTCTTCCCAGCCAGATGATTTTCCTACTCAAAATGCTTTTTTGCATAATAATAAAAAAAATAAATCCACCATCTTTCCAATCTTGTTTAATCCTTATCAGCTCAAAACTAACCACATTTGCTTCCAACAGAAACAGCAGCTCTGCAATTTGTCCTCAGTTGAAATATTCCTTTCCCCAGTTGCCTGATGAAAATATTATCCTTAGTTGAAAAAGGAGACAAGGGTGAGGGATTAGGCAGTTTAACATGAGTGCTTTCTCTGATGCGTTTTGAATTCAATGCTGCAGGTCAGGCACTGCGCTGCAGCACGCTACCCAAAACTCACAGGAGCCCAGCTCTCGTCCTCTTTGTCTTAGCTGTGTATTGGTTTAACCCCACACAAGTCTGTGAGGTTACCCCAATATAAAACTGGGATGACAGATTGAAGAATCAGTTCCATACTCATTTCATTCTATTTTTGCAAAGCAAAATCTTTTTCTGATGCAGTTCAGAGCATTCAGAACTGTTTCCAGTCATTCTCCCAAATGACTCTCTTCAGTTTAGAGCCTGCCGCTCAAGTACCAGAAACAGGACACCTTGTATACAGCTCAGCCACTTCTGTGCTCCTGCAGCATTTTAGTGAAATTTCCCTATTGTGCATCGTTCCCAGAACAGATAAAAGCCTTTTGGACTGGCAAAAAATGGGGCTCTATAAGCTGAAGTGGGCTGCATGAAATCTCTTGCTCACAGCAAAGGAACTGGTGGGGAATTGCGATGAAAATCAAACACTATTTTACCAGGTTAACTGCCGATGTAAATCACAGCTGATCACCTCCCATTTGCTCAAGAGTATCTCTTAAAAAATGCTCAGACTTTCAAAAAAAAAAGCTAGAGATGAATCAGAAGCTCAGAGTTCTTTTTGTTAATTAAATCCTTGTCTAGATACACGTTACAGATACATCAAAGAGGTATGTGGTTTATGTTTTCCATTAGCTATTGAAATTCTTCTTGGGCAGCAACAAGAAAGCTTGAGAGTAAATAAACATAAATTGCTACAGACTCTATCTTGTTGTAAAGCTGATTTACCTAAGGTTAAATTCTGCTTCTGCGACAGGAGTCATAAGAAAGCCTTAAAGCTGATAGTGCAGACATTCCTTTAGGTAGAAGGTAGCTTTTGGACACCATAGTCATAGTGCATGCATTGTATACTATAGAATCATAGATTCATAGAATGTGTTAGGTTGGAAGGGACCTTTCAAGGTCATCTAGTCCAACCCCAATATTGCTCCTCTCAAGAAAGATGCAAGCAATACATGGCTTCAAGAAGGAACCCAGAGGATGGAGTATTTTGTGTATGTTCTTTCCTACTGAGTACACTCAGGCCTTTCCAACTGCAGGCACATTCAGCAGATTCTGCAGTCTTTTTCAGCTGTGGATACTCTCACTAACTCAAAGATGGGGAATTTTGGTATAGTAAAGATAACTCCATTAGAACCTTCTGTCTTCACTCTTTTTTTTTTCCTTTATTAATCTAGGGCTGTTAACTAACAAGTTTTGAAAATGACATGTTGCTGAAAAATATCAACTAAAAGAATGATTACGTTTTCTCTATATTGGGAACATATACCGAGATATTGGACAAGGCATCATGCAAAGCACAAGACGACAAATGCTGTAGCTGACTTTCCATCTTCTCTGGGATGTTTCTTCTCCATTCAGATTCACTGTGTTGGTCTCAGCCTTTCTTGCATTGGCCTAAGTGATTAGTGAATGTTTTACAAAAAAGATGGCCCCTCTCAGACTGTGAGATGTTTTCCTCTGGCTCCTACCCCTCTTGCTAAGAACTGAATTGTAGAGTTTTCATGGTGATTGCCCAGATCTAAACCACACTTCCAAATCTCCAGAAAAAGGTAACAAACAAAAATCTCCAGGCTTCCTCATTTCCCATCAAAACAGCTGAAATCATCGTAATTTTAGTCTCACCTTCCAAAGAAATGAGGTTAAATAATCATGTGGCCTGTGTGTTTTATGTCAGACCATCCTTTCCCCTAGTTGTTACTCACTGCAGTTACCTATGTTAAAGAAAATTAATGTAGGGGAAAAGTTCACAGAGATTTTTGTTCCCTACAAAAGAGAGAAAATAGGCAGTGGTTAGATTTGTGTGGGTGATGCTCAGTGCGTCAGTATGGAGACATACATTACTTTCTTTACTGTGAGGTTCTATAGAACATAAGGAGTGGATTGGAGAAATTTACCATCGCAAAACTTCCACAGTAAAACCAGCTGAAAATGTACGTGCATGGAAAATGCCAGGTTTAGCTCAAGATCAAAGGTAGATTTTGAGTTTGATGGACGCAGTGAGGAAGAGAAATGGATCCCCAGTGTGCATGTTGTTAGCTGTATTGCTGCTGGATTCAGCTGGGAGCAGCTTTCAGGGGGCTTCAGCCCCATGACTTCTGCTCCGATGTAATCTCCCAGGGTGCATTTTGTGAGTTTTTAAAGAGAGGTCTGGGGACCCGTATATTATTACACTGTAGGGTAAAACAAAGACAGAAGGAGTAAAAGTTCTCACCTGAAAACTTGTTGACGTAAACCCTCCTATGTTTCACAGAATAACTGAGCAGCTGAGGTAGGACAAGACCTCTGGAAGTCATTTGGTCCAATCCCCCATGATCAAGCTGAGCCACCTAGAGCAGGCTGCCCAGGACCATGTCCAGGCAGGTTTTGATTATCTGCAAGGATGGAGACTCCATAACCTTTCTGTTCCAGTGTGTGAACGAGAGGAGTTACGTCTTACATTATATACAGATTTTGAAAAGCATATGCAAGTTTTGTCCACAAGGATGATCGAAGAAGGTTTGTGGCTTGTTTGTCTATACTTCAGAGTACACAGAACCATGCTCTACTAACCAGATTTGCCCTGGCTGGCCATATTACAACCACATTGACCAGCTTTTCAGTGTTTTCAATCCAATTCTCTCAATTAGACACCTTTTGCCACTATCTGACCAACTATTCATTTTTAGACACCAATCTTTCTCCTTCGTGATTAAATCCAGGCATTAATAAAAGATTTGCCACAATAACAAGTGAAAAATTACTGATCTGGACAAAAGCTAACAGGAAAATTTCTTAAACAGCTAGAATAAATTATGGGGGACCTATAAATGTCAGTCTTCCAACAAAATAAAAATAATTGCATCCAGCAAATTATGTATTCTTGTACATTTGTTTTAATGAGAGGCCTGAAAAGGTAATAAAAAGCGTATTTTTAATCTAAGTTCTTACACTCCTTATTTGCTTCCTTTCAATCATGTTCCTTCGTTTGATGGACCTTCTCAGCGTGAGGCAGCTCACTCTCTGCCTGACCATATACTGTGTTGGGGTTGAGTGAGGGGAGTCCTCCACTCCAGCATCTTCCAAGCCTGACTCCAGCTCTGTTTCATCTTCCTCTTTGTGTCTCCAAGCTTTCAGAATATGCTTTGCTCCTGGGGCTATCTACATGTTCTGGTTGCTTGGAAACCATTTTTGAATGGCTACATAGCATTTATGAAAACTTGTCTTCAACAATTCTCCCACCTCCTTTCTCATAGTGGAGTACTGTTTTAAGCACTGCAAGTGATTCTTTTAAAATTTCATTCTTGTAATCTTTAATGTGGTTCTTAAGTAGTTTTCTGTTCTTACAAACACCACACTTGCTTGCTTACAATTTTTTGTTTTCCTTTTCTTTCATCTTTATGCTCCAATGTAACTTTTAGAGCCACGATACTGTAATGTCCTTCTAATGCAATGCAACCAAGAGAGTCATCAAAGCCAGAACCCTGGAAGCAGGCTTTGTCTGGAGGTACAGTGCAAAAATCCCTGAAAATGTCAGAAGAGGATAAATCCATGCTGCCATTGAATGAGGAGGAACTGCAGTGCCCTCCCCAGCTCTCCTGTGGTTGGGAAACAAGAAGCATGATGAGATCTTACCTGATTAATACCTGGCTGTAGAAAGATCAAAGGATAAAATAGGCAGCAAACCCATCATAAGAGCCAAAACAATGGCAAAATAAAAAGCTCTTTGTCCTGCCAATGTCTTAACTGGCCAAAGTACATCAAAGGATATCAATAACTTTCCTGGCTACACTTTGATTTTTATGAACACCACATGTTTTCTATATACTGATTATCAATATTTTGATTTGGAATAACCAGATGTCCAACACAGGATCTTGTAAAATACCTTATTAAATACATGGACAGAGTTAATATTTTCAAAATGATACCATGCTTATTTCACTCTTTGGGACTCTTGATTCTGTACCCACATTTCCTACAACTCTCTGGGTGAAATATCCTTTTGAAAATTTTTTTTGAAAAGTAATCAAATAATTCACTGAGAGTCACCTGCCATTTCCACTGAGCCAACACCTCTTAGGTAACTCGGATCACAAACAAACTGATTTGTAGCTGAGCGTATAACTGCCCATTTGAAATGTCTGTGGAAATGTTTCTGTTTACAACCAAGATTAGTTAGTGACTATCACTGACTGGGAGTCCCATATTCATTCTCACTTGTGTCCCTTTCTTATATTCCTAGCCAGGAGTCTGACCTTTCGCTGCATCCTGGCACAGGCCATTCTCTCACATTCCATAGTGACAACTGCTGAAGGGTCTGCAGGCAGCAGATGTGTGTGAAGACGCATGGAAACAACTGGTTGTACTATGTGTTGGTGCAAGTCAGGGTTAGAACTCCCTCTCTTTAAGGAACATCGAATCAGAGCAATACAGTTAATTAAATTTCTTGTGGGTATTTTATAGTACTCAAATAAACAAAAATGCTGCGTCAGCTGAAACTTCAAGCTGCTCAGAAGTCAGCTCTAGATCGCTTGAAAAATTTAGTTTTAAAAATGAAGCTGTTAGTCCTAAAAGCAGAAGTGTGTTTGAAGCCACTCAGTAGCACTACAAAGAGCATATCCCTGCCTGGAGGCAGCTGTGACTTCCCGGGAAGATGCAGCACAATGAACAGTCACATAAGATCTCCCAGACATCACTTATGACACCTTGTTTTCCATCCTGCAAGCTCTAGTTCTGTAACCTACATGAAAATCAGAGAAAATATGACTCTTTTGTCCTTTAGCTGGGAAGTCATATGTGTCCTGCACTGCAGCAGGAGAGCAGGGAACACACTGACCCTGAATACATGAGGAATGTGCCCTCATGGACAAGAAGGCCAATGGCCTCCTGGGGTGCATTAGGAAGCATGTGGCCAGCAGGTCAAGGCCACACATCCTCCCCCTCTACTCCACACTGGTGAGGCCACACCTGGAGTTCTGTGTCCAGTTCTGGGCTCCCCAGTTCAAGAAAAACAGGGAACTACAGGAGAGAGTCCAACAGAGGACTAAAAAGATGATGGGGGGACTGGAGCATCTCTCATATGAGAAAAGGCTGGGAGAGCTGGGTTGGTTTAGCCTGAAGAAGACTGAGAGAGAATATTATCAATACTTACAAATATCTAAGGGGCAGGCGTCAAGAGTGTGTGGCCAGATTCCTTTCAGTGGTGCCCAGTGACAAGACAAGGGGCAATGGGCACAAACTAGAACCCAGGAAGTTCCATCTGAACACGAGGAAAAGCTTCTTCATTCTGAGGGTGACAGAGCACTGTCACAGGCTGCCCAGAGAGGTTGTGGAGTCTCCTTCTCTGGAGAGATTTAAAACTTGCCTGGATGCAATATGCTGCAACCTGCTCTAGAAGGTGCTGCTTTAGGAGGGGATATTGGACTCTGGGTGATCTCCAGATGTCACTTCCAAGCCCTGCCCTTCCATGATTCTGTGGTTCTGTGACTCTCTGAATGTCCTTCACCCTGCCATCTGAAAGTCAAAATCTCAGCTGCTCTTAAGAGCCCTTATTTCTACCACTCCTCAAGTTATTTTTATTGTTGCATCATAACCCTGTCTTGAAAGAGATGCTTTAATGGTAGCTATATAGTAGAGTCAAATTTGCTACAAAGCATAAATTCAGTCTTTAAATTTGAACGTAGGCACCAGTCTAGAAGTGGTGAGATCTTCAATAGACCTGAGAAGATTCAGTGGTCACTGTGTTATTTTGGCTCAGTCCTGTGATCCTCTTAATTCTCTTACTTTGTCCGCTAACATTTTAAAAAGCAGGCGAATGCTTATATCTCAGTGCCCCATATGCTGGGGGAGGAGGGCGAGGGGAGGGAGGGAGAAACATTTATTTAGCTGCCTTTATTCCCATGAGAACCACTAATCACGTGGGAGTAGAACAACAAGTTCTGCTAGGCACACAGAATCTGCTTATGAGACATCTCTGCATACTCTCGAGGTTTCATTAGCTTTAAGTGGATTTTTTCCAGTCCTCCAGATCATTGTTATTTCAAACCCAAATTTATTCAAACTAGGGAAAGACACCGCTCCTCAAGTATGCCAACTTCAAGCTCAAGCACAAAATGTACTGAATGTATTTTTTTTTTTTAAACAGTTCAACGATTAAAATATGCATCAGTTACAAGAATGGGTTTATGGTAAACTCTTTCTTTCCATGGTGTAGGGAATGCTAATAATTAGTGTGATTTCTGTCATCCTTCTAAGACATTGCCGAACCTGAAATTTTTATGGAGAAATAAATTTTTCTATACTGTCTCTCTTGCAAAAATAGCCAGATCTCTCTGTGTGTGTGTTAGACCATCATCTAGGGAGAGAGTAACACAATAGCTACACCCAATGGCAGCTTCATTAACTGCTATTTTTCTAAAGAAAACTGCTAGGAATTTTCTCACCAGGGATTTAACAATCAAGGTCAAACATGAATACTTAGGCCAGTTTTAACAGTTGCTTTTTCATGAAGATAAATTAATTTTAAATGGTTTCACACTGAGTAATTTTCAACGTTCATAATTCAAATTGTCCTTGCAATTTATCTTTTAATGCACAGCGGTGTTGTTCTTTGGTTTATTATCTTCTCCAAGTAGTGCGCTTGGACTAGCATAAAGAATTGAGCCACATCTCCTCCTCCTTACTGACTTCTCAGTTTTGATATTTCTACTTCATTGTGGTGACAGAAGGGGCTTTCAGATTAGGAACCACAGGAGATGCTGCCATGTTACATTCTGGGTTTGCAAAGAAAAATGAAAGTGAATCTTTAATGTGGATGGGTAAAAGCAGCTTTCCAGCTCTGTAGAATGACCTGTTAGCTTCTGAAAGTTATAGATGCCAATAAACAAATAAAGAAGTGTGTGTGTGAGGGGAATCTTATTTACCCAGGTTTTGGCTTCTGAATTTTAGTCAACAGTGATTTTTTCCCATTGAGAAGTTAGAAAATTTTGATGGAAGTTTGACATTTCCATTTTGCTTTAAGGAGAACAAAAAAAAAGCCTTACACTCTTGCTCCACGGACACAGGATTATACCTTGAATACAAGTATATTTGGTGCCCTTGCTACTAATTGAACCAACAAAAAACAAAGAAAAGTAAGAAAATGAAAAGCATATTCTGAAGTTTTAGATTTTACAGTGCATGGGAAATAGTTTTGACATGACAGCTTGAATGTCAAAGCAAGAACTGAGAAATAGGAAGAAAGCAAGCAGCGGACTTGCAACCAATGCTTCTTGTGAAAAGTGGAGGCCTTTGTTCTATGGCTTTTTTGTTTTATTTTGTACCGTGGCTGATTTAAGTTGGATGGATTCATTTTTGCCTCAGAAAAAGTCGCAATGTACCATCCGTCTCACTGGGCAACTGCTCCCAGACCCCTGCTGCCCTCAGCAGTCCAGTTACGTGACACATTGCTTAAACGTTCACAAAAAAAGAACCACAATGTTCCTTCTAGGCACGTAAGGACAGCTGATGCTTCAGCTGGAGGAGCAGACTCTAAGGTTTTAAAAAACACAAGGGTAGAGGAGGTGCAAGGGGATCTTTGGTAGGGGGTTAGTGATGAGAGAGGAGGGAAGAACTTTGTTTATAAGAACCATATGCATCCATTGGAGCAAACTCCCATCCCCAGCACAAGATCCAAATTTTGGTATCGCCTTCACCCTACAGCCATCATCCATCACTCACAAACTGCTGTGCTACCGCTTCTCAACATTAGGAGGAGGGGGGAAACCCTACAAAAGCCAATCTCTTTCTGCCATCCCACTGCTCTAGAAAGAACCTGATCAGATGCTAAGAAAACCAAACTGACACAAAATGAATGGGCACAATTCATCACTCAAATACACCAACACATTTCATCAGCTTCACCTGATTAAGACCCGGCTTAGAGGGGCAGCAAAGGCTCGACTAAAATCACATGGGATTTTTTTTCATCTGAGCATCTGGGCTTCAGCACCGTCTTGTGGAAACGGGACACTCACTGATACAAGGCATTCACTTAAATCTGTCTCTCAGATAATCTTCCACACCCACCCTACAATTTTTCTTCAAAAGCTGGCACTGCTTTTCAGCATCACAGCTGGAAGTTCAACATATCTGAAAATTCTAAAAGTCTAAAGTTAATTGCTTATTAGCAAAAATGCTTTTAGTGAGAACCTTAGAGATTGTATTATCCAACCATGTGTAAGAGCCTCCCAGATCACATTTCTCAATCAAAGTTCTGCTAAAACTAGTTATGCTGATTGCAATTTGCTTAAAGGACGGTTAAAGGTTGCTGGGAGGATGCCAGAGTATCTATTGATGGAATACATGCATTAAAACATCCCATGACAGGCAAAAATGCATCTGAAAGACCCCAAATATTAAAAAGTGTCAGCAGAAATCCCTGTTGAAGCACAAAATCCATAGAGTAAAGAAGTTTTTAATTTGCCTGCATAAAGCAAAGCACTTGTAGAACCACACAAAGATCCGTGCAAAGGCAGGTTCTCCTTAAGCTCTGTCAACAGGGTCAGCAGGAACCTTGTCAAGGATGGCTGCTCCTCACACAGCAATGTCTTCATAAGCAAAAGCAGCGGCTTGGTTCTGCTGAGAACATGTGTGTTCTTCAGGTGGGGAACAGGTCTTCTCCACAATGCTTGTCATTTATCAAGAGAAACAGGAAGAGGCTCTGATGACACCTCTATGCCTCTGTCTTAACTTCAGAGCAGTCAGGGGTTACCCTGTCACTAACCTGGCAAGCACAGCTTTGGAAAAGGAGAGAGGAGAGGAGAGGAGAGGAGAGGAGAGGAGAGGAGAGGAGAGGAGAGGAGAGGAGAGGAGAGGAGAGGAGAGGAGAGGAGAGGAGAGGAGAGGAGAGGAGAGGAGAGGAGAGGAGAGGAGAGGAGAGGAGAGGAGAGGAGAGGAGAGGAGAGGAGAGGAGAGGAGAGGAGAGGAGAGGAGAGGAGAGGAGAGGAGAGGAGAGGAGAGGAGAGGAGAGGAGAGGAGAGGGATGATAAGCATCTTTTAAAGGGAGAAGTGACAGAGCCATCATTTAAGCTCGTCTATCCAGCCTGATACTTATATCCCAAATAAAGATGCTGATGCCTAAACAGCAAAAGGGCTTTCAACATTCAAAAGAATAGAAAGGACTCTAAGCTCACTGTGTAAAGGTGCAAAAGGACAGTAGCACAAAGTCCATGTCATTGTCTTTTTCCTACTGTAATGAATTAACTCACAGAAGCACCGCCTTTAAGGAATGAGGTCTGACAAACCAAAATGTTCCATTCTTTCACTGTCTGAAGACAAGGGCAGAATTACCACTGACTCTGAGACAGGAATTCTCTGACTCATCAAGCTTAAATATCAGTTTATATATACAGCTACAGCATATTGAGTGTGACCAGCCCCTCTGCTGACTCAGGCAATGAAGCAGCAACATGATCAAATGGCAGCCCATGAGCATGCCGAGGTTTTACCTCTTTTTCTGCCTTTACTTCCTTGCCCACTTCCAGGTACATCCTAGAAATCAAAGGCACCTTGTTTCATTTTCTTCACAAGCCTTCCTATTTACAGTATAAAGGTCTTCAGGATTTAGACCCTTCCCTTTTCACTGACACCTGCCCAAAGTATCTGAGGAGTTACTGCTGCAGTCTGAAGCCAGGGTGCTGTGCCTAGGTAGGGAATCACAGGATCTGGGGCACAATGCATGTGCCCTACCCACGCAGTAGCTAGCCACATCCTGAGACCAAACATCTTCTCTTGAGTCACAGCAATCCATGGGCATGTAATGTGGTTTACAAGTATGTGAAGTGATGACTCCATACCCTGTGCAGAAGGAATCACTACAGACAGTGGCAGAGCTGGAAAGGGTGTAAGATGACAGAAATTACAGGCACAGAAGATACTGAGATGGGCTTGATGTTGTGTGCCCACCGCAGTAAGGAAGTGTTTGGGAGAGTTTGCAGGCACACATGCATGAGATTATTTTTTTCCAAGGATACAGCATAGGCTGATTTTGCAGTGCTCCTCATTCAAGGGTAAATTAACATTTCCTTGGTAAAAACTGTAGAGGGTTCATATTTAGCCACTTAATTCATTCACTTAAAAGGGTAATTAATTCACAGATACCACCAGTTCCTTCAGGCTACATTTTAGCATGAAACTAATATTGCTGGTACAGGCAAATAAGCAAAATCATCTCTCTGAACTGTTTTATTTTTAAGGTGGTGGTGGGGAAATTGACAAAGACCTGAGTCAGCCCCACGCATCCCTGCTGGCTATTTGGTCAGCCTCCTCTCCCTGCTTGCGTTGGTGCCCGGCTGCTGCAGGACCTAACACCTCACTTGGCCTGGGAAGCCAGCGAGCGTTCGGAACACATTACTCACAGGCTGCAGCTCCTGGCAAAGTCACCTTCATGCCACGTAACTCGCAGGTAGGGAACACTGCACAGGGACTGCAGCTGACGAGGGAAGAACTCTCCCAAACCACTTGCACCAACTCATGCAGTATAAAATTATAGAATCGCAGAATGGCCAGTTTTGGAGGTGGCTTTAAAGATCATCTATTTCCACGAGCAGGGATACCCTCCACTAGACCAGGGTGCCCAAAGCCCCATCCAACCTGGCTTTGAACTTTTCCAGCCATGGGACTTCTACGACCTCTCTGGGCAACCTGTGCCAGCACCTCACGATCTCCATAGCAACAAGCAAACTAACAAAAAAAATTTCTTCCTTATATCTAATCTAAATCTGCCCTCTTTCAGCTTAAAGCTATTACCCCTTGTCCTATCACTACATGCCTCTGTTAAAAAAAAAATCCCTCTCCAGTTTTCTTGCAGTCCCTCTGTAGGTACTGAAATATACTGGATATCCTGTTGATAACTACAGAATGAGATCCTACTCAGGCAGAAGTGGATCATGAAATATGCCCTGTTGCTTTTAAGGAGAAGAAGGACCATTGGACCGTTGCATCCTTGCAATTTGATTTTGCTCCTACCACAAAATGTGACAAATGGCCGGCTTTTCCCCACTGAGTCCTCTTTCTCCTTACGCTCCTCCTACACTCAAGGGAGAGGGAAGCTCCTCTAGATGGCTATGAATACAGAGTCCTTTGGTACCTGATTTATTCAGTCTCCTGTGATTATAACAAGAGCCTAGTGAGATTAGCGCCATGAAGGTAATAACCTTTGCAAAGACTTCTTACACATTCTTTGATGCCTATTACTAAGCTCAACAACTCACTGAACTGAACATTCATTTTAGGAAGGTATCTGCTCTTGAATTAAAGGCACTACAGATAAGATATCTGATGTCTCTGTCTCAGCCAGTCACCCTGACTTTTCTTTCTAGAACATAAGGGACCTCATTCAAAGGTTCAGGTAAAATGAGTCTACCTCGAGCAATGCTGAATATACCATTGCTTCTTTGCTTTCGTTATCCCTTAATTATTTTTTATTTTTACCTGGTAGGAGGTTTTTCCTGATAGCCAGAGAATCAAAAGGAAGTAAAATCTCATCTTTCATTAAAAGAAAGGGATAGAGATATTTCTAGCCTGTGTATCTGTGTAGAGATTCTCATAATTATGAACATGTCCTAGAATCTCATAAATGTGAAAACAAGTTAAAAATGCCTATACACTTTTTAAATAAATCTCATGATTTGTAAGCTTTCCTAATCTTTGGGTACTTAAGGTTGATGACACTGTAAATAACAGCTTCTGGCCCAGAATAAAAGGCAAAGTTTACAATTTTAATGGAGAATTACACAAAAGATAAATAAAGATGATCTTGAACCTCCGTCAAAAAGTTCTAATGCAAAGTAAGCCCTTCAGGAGAGAGACACATTTGAAATGTCTGCTTACACCATAAAACAATATTTTAGATCAAGTCTGAAAGGCATATTGGGAAAGAGTAGTAAGACATTTCCACCATCTGTCCTGGTGGAAGGAAAGGAGAATATAAGACTTCACCAACATATCCAGAAGTCACTCCAACTTCGCAGTCTGCACATCAGATAGAAGACAAGAATTTAAGTTTGTGCTGAGCCTTCATCAAAGTCATCCAGCCATTATCGAGACCAAAACCCCTCCCAGGCAAGTTCTTTTGCAGCCAGTTATTCCCTCTGAGATCCCATTTCCAGACCCACTCCACCTGGACATCTAGGCTTTCTCTCTCTCAACCCAAACACTAATCCTAACCTAAGCCCTAAATGAACCATGCAAACTGGTCTCTTTCAGACCCACACTTCCACTCCATATCTCATTTTTACTCTGCCATCTCTGTGGAGACAGGTTGTATTATTTTCTTGAAGGAGCTGGGAAAGCAAACTGTATCATGTCCAGGCTCAGATCCATATTTCAATTGCCCCATGATAGTCACTTGTTATACATCTGACATTGGCCTCCCCCTGGTATTTATGTCAACATCTTCAGCAGATCTTGTGTGTCTCCTTCAGTAGTCTTCTCGTATAAGCTCACCCTCCAAGGCTCAAGCTCCAGGTGTGTTGGACCAGTTCTAGAGTGTCCCTGGTTTGTGTCTAGGTGCTGAGAGAATGAAAGTGGCTCCAGTTCAGGCTTTAAGACCATGGAACTACCTTAAAATGCATTTACATAAATATAAATATCTTCTCCTGGGAAGGTAGGCACAGTGGAAGTGTTTCCAAATCCACATCTTGAAAGTCATTACTCAGATTCACCAAAAGTTTTGCTTTAGACAAATATTTTTTTTTGGTCTTCTATTTAGCATTGGTTTGTTATTCATGAGCATACAGCTACCCTGTCTTTTCAGGACTTTTCCATTGATTATGGGGATTAAAAGGTATTTTGAAATGAGGTAGGGTATTCTCAGACACGTGCAACTCTCCAGAAGACTGAACATTAACATGGACATCATATATTCAGAATAAAACCATGACTACCTGTGAGTGCATTCATATACTCCCCAATGACGATGGATCAACAGTGAAAGAAAGTAGAGAATGCATTTCCTTCTCAGATGCAAAGTACTGACCTTTCAGAGGTTTACTTTATTTGGCAATACCAAATAATGACCTCAAACTCCAGTAGAACTTTCTTTAAAATTGATGTACTGTGTCCGTCCAGGATGGGGTTAATTTTCTCTACAGCAGTCTGTGTGGTGTAGTATTTTGGTTTTGTGACTAAAACCACACATGTTTTATCTCTGTCTGAGCAGTGTTTGCACAGCCTCGAGGCCTTCTCTGTTTCTCACTCTTCACCCCCCAGCAAGTAGGCTGGACAGATGACCCAGACTGACCAAAGGGATATTGCATGACACATAATGTCATGCTCAGCCATAGAAACCAAGGGGTGGGTGGTTTGGGGAAGCTAGTCATTGCTTAGAGACTGCCTGGGAATCAATCTACTTGTGGGATGTGGTGAGTGACTGGCTTTGCATCACTTCTTTGGGTTTTTTTTTCTTCCTCTTTTTTATTAAACTGTCTTTATCTCAACTCATAAGTTTTCTTCATATTCCCTGCCCCATCCAACTGCAGGGACAAGTGAGCAAGCAACTGTGTAGTGTTTAGCTGCTGGATAAGATCAAACCTTCTCAAATGGAATCAATTTTAGTGTAGGAAAAAACAGTTCCTTCACAGTCTCAACTTCCAATGATTTTTTTTGCCTTCAAAAGATGTCCCAAATTGTTCAAAATGTTCTTATTTGTATTTGTTTGCCTGCTGCTGTTGAATGCAGGAGCATGACCTCAACTATTACAGGAGACAAAATAAAACACAAAAAGTGTGGAGGTGTGAAGAATATGAATCCAAAGATGTGGGTAAAAGTGTGTGCTGTCTGCTCATCACAGGTGAATGTGGGTACAGAAAGTTGAAGAAATACATATGAAAGATTACAGTTGTATCACGCAGACCATGGAGTTAATGCTACAGTAGGGGAACTCTAGTATGACTTGATCCATGGAAAAAAAATGGTTGAGCATCATGGCAGACCATGACATTGACCTGTACTGACAGAGTTCTTCCAGTCACTACTGTGCCAGCATGGTCTCGGTGGGGTTCAGTCCTGCTCTTGGCTTCACCCTCAGCTTTGTGGTGAATCCAAGCAGATCACATTACCTGCTTTTGCTGCTTGCAGACATGGGCAGCAGTCATAGCCTCCACTGCACACTACTCTGACACCTTGCTGAAGTGCCCTGGACATCAGTAACCCAGCTAGAAAAAACTGCTGTGCATTTATGGCAGATTATGGGGCCCTGACCTGAGGTGTTGCTGGCCAAGCAGACCCTGAGAAACTGCCAGAGTGGTGGCTGCGGTCACAGGTTGGCCAACAAAGTAGGTCTGATCTAAGGGGGCTATATAGAAGTAGAAAGAATAAGTTACATATAACCATATATTGGCAGGGCCTGGCAAGGCAGCACCTCAGGGCGGCCATTAGAGGGCCAGGGATCTCAGGAATGGCATTGGAAGTGCCAGCTGCTGCATGGAGGCAGCAAAAGTGGTCTTGCACAAGAGAGACAGAAGCAAGACCCAGGAGGGCCACAAGGATGCAGGCAGCAGTTCATGCAGCCAGCTGCCACTGGGCACCATCAGGGCCTCCATGGGTTGCCACAGCCAGGGTCAGGCAGTGACCCGCACTGGGACAAGGCAGTGACCTACACTGTGGCCATCACCCAGGGCCAGGGAGAGCAGGAGGTGGTGGGGTGTCTCTCCATGGCTAGCATGGGGCACTGGCGGAGCAGACCAAACACCCTAGTGTCCCTGTGCCTACACCTGGCAGCACTAGCAGAGGCACCAACCCCGTGCCTTTGTAAAGATTGCATTCTCCAGGTAACAAAGTAAACGTGCACAGCACTGTCAGTTTTCCTGTGGCACCATAAAAGGGCTTTTACAGTCCAGCTCTGCTGGCCTGGCACAGCGTTTTGTGGAGAAGGGCTCTGTGCTCTGCTCTGTGTGCCAGCGGTAAAGAAGGACGGGTTCGCTCACTGCACCTCACAGAGCCGATGGGTTTGCTCCTCCCTCGCGTGGTTCTGGACTGAGCTGCATGACAAAAGCAGCATTTATTGACAGGCGAATGCAGAGACTCTTTAAGCAATTTTATCTCGCCCCCCAACGTCTAAACTGAGTAATTTACATGGCACTTCAGCTGTGACCTAAAATGACCTCGTAGTTTTCTAGCGTTTCTTCCCGAACCGTGGCTGAGGCCATCTCAGCAGGCAGGCGCAGCAACAGCAACATCTAGTGGCAACTGGGATGGTGGCCACACCAGAACAGGAACTGGCTCCAGTTAATGGGATAGAAACCAGACACAGATGTGCAAGAATAGAAAGCAGCATTATTATCTGTAATAATTAGCATTCGAAAGTTTCCTCACGTTTACACGCATGTGTAATATTCAGAATATGTATATCTCAACTGTAAGCTGGTCTTAACTTTTCTTTTGCTTCACACAAATATCTCACTACAGCAAACACCAGCGGCTTTGCTGACAATATGTATCCTGGTTGGCACTCTTAGATTTTAAACAGAAACCTAACAGAAGAATTTCAAGGGAAAATTATAAATATAGCCATGTGGCTTTTTTTAGTATTCAGGCAGGAACAGTACGATACTTTAAGCATGAACCTGTATACATTACATGTATAGTAACATTCAGGATTCCTGGAAGTACAGGGGTGTACCTTGGCTTCTCTACCAAGGTTCAAAACAATCAAAAATATTTCCTTTTTTTTTTCTATTCGGTGCCTAGCCATGTGTTCAGTATGCCAGAAACCTGCTATTCAACAGACAATTCTGTATTTAAAACACACAGCTAACTTGCATGTCATCTTTACCTTTGTAATGGGCCTCCACTGAGGTGGAGTCAACTTTCTTCACAGAAGCCTCTGTGATGCTGTGCTTTACATTTGTGGCCGAAGCAGTGTTGATAGCACAACAGTGTTTTAGCTGTTGCTGAGCAGTACTTGCACAACATCGAGGCCTTTTCTGTTTCCCACTCTGCCTACACATCCAGTCAGCTAGCAGTGAGCAATCAGATGGGAGAGGACAGAGCAGGTACAGCTGACCCAAACTGACCAGAGGGATATCCCATGCCATGAACTTTCATGCTCAGCAGTAAAGACCGTAGGGTAGTCTTTCCAAGGCAAGCCACTGCTCAGTGACTTGCTGAGCATCAGTCTGCTGGTGGGAGTGATTGCCTTTGCAGGGCTTGTTTTGGTTATTTTTCCTGCCTCTTTCTTTCACTTGTTAAACTGTCCAACTCTATCCACAAGTTCTTTCCTGTCTTTGCTCATTCAACTCTCTCTCCTATCCTACTGGGTTGGGCCATGACTGCAGAGTGGATGATTGCTGGACAGGGTCAACCCACCACAACCAAACATCCTTTCCTTCACACCCTGTTTTAAATATAAACATTTTGTTGTGTCCAGAACTGCCAAGTGTTGTGCTTCTCAGCTAGACACTGATAAAACAAACAAAAAAACCCAAGTATTTTCCTTCACAAACAGGAAAACGTATCAGTTTAAAACTCGTGAGGAAATATCTGTTATAGATAAAAATAAAATAATATATGTAATCATGCAGAGACAGCTATTCTAGTACCTGTCTCTACATGGTCACACAAAATTAACAGACTGCTGTTATCATACTGCCTTCTGGAGGATTTATTGCCTTTGACCATCTCAAATCGTGCCCTGTAGAAATGTTGCAAGACCCAGTTTCTGGTCTCTATACCTTATGTGCAGCTGCATACAGATTCTAAGTACCTGTACATACATACATTCTAAGTACAATATCGGGTAATACCCTGTTCAGCAAGGGTGAAGTGATGGCTGAAATAACATCTGCATCCTATGCATTGAGTCCTAATCCATCCAAAAGCCTTGAGCTGAAATGCTGAGCCAACGCTTGGGAATGGCTTGGGGAGTAGTCTGTAGAGGCTATATCTTGACAATGCCTTTCAACAGTCTTTGCACTTTGTAGTTGTTCAGAACAGACAGGTCTGTTTGTCTCCCAGAGTCTTCCAGCTCTCCCCATGCAGTCACAAGTGTTCACAGCTGTACTGAAAGGTTAGAGCTCTGCGCTGGCAGAGGGTAACTCTTTGAATGAAGCTCCACCTTGAACTGAGACAATACACCAAAGCACCAAACTCTTTAGCTAAAGGAAAGCCTGGTGAATGTTAGCATTGCAGTGTCACACACTATGAAGTGTGCAATGTCAAAATTGCAGTAGTTTCTTCTCCCAGGACTTGGAGACCAGGACTTGACAGGGAAAAAAATCCCTACTTCTAATACAAGTTGTACACTTCTTATACTCTTCTAAGATGCTACAACAGCTCCTGCAGACAACTACCATGCAAGCCACACACACAAGTACTCACTTCCCACCACCTCCTCCAAATGCTTCCTGAGCCAGGCATCTGGACTATTGTGAGCTCTATTTCACCAACTGGTTTAAAGAAATAGCAGATGGCAAGTGGCAGAGAGATCCCTGATGAATAATTAGATCCTCCGCTACTTCCCTCTGCCTCACAGCTGCTATTCCCTGGGCGCTCAAAAGTGTTGCCAGTATAGAAGCATCCCTGAACTCCCAACAATCAGCAGGCTTGGCCATGGAGTTCTGTTTGTCAGAAGTTAACCTGTATTAGAAGGGAAATGCAGCATCATTTTTCACACCAGCTTCCCTGGACATTCCTAGTAAGCTTCTCTGTGTACCTGTCCCTGGACACTGCTTTGCCCTTGAGTTGACCACTTACCACCAAAGCTGCCATTCCCCAAAATTGTCACAACAGAAGCCAGTCTGGTCTTGTGTACCTCCAAGTCCATTTCCTCATCCATGAAACTTTTCATGAAGCACATTTTCCATAGATTAAATCATCCACAAGAAAAAGCAACCTTGCCCCTTCGTCCAGTTACTGGAGAGAAAAAACTATCTTCAGGAGCAAGTTTCCCCCTGACACCTGGTATTTATAGGCTACTGACATCCACAAATCCAGTGCTTAAATCCTAGGGAGAAGAGCATTTATTCCTCTAATAACAAATCATACTGCTAACCCTGTAGGTGTCCAGGCTTTTTGTGAGAACTGCTCTATACCTCGCTCTGATGTGTGCGACTACAGTCACAGGCTGTAGCAAAACCCATTGCTATAGCCTGCTACAGCAACGCAGACTGTTGTGACTGTTGTGTCTGTGACTGTAGCAAAGAATGGAGAAATACTTCATTTGCTAGGGTTTTGGTTTTGTCAGGGTGTGTTGAGCAGTGTGATAAATTAGAGAGTTTTCTTTCCTTAATTCTGTGTTGAGTCTGTTTTGCCCATGCTGCTGATTGCAGAATGATCTCTCCCTGTCTTTATCTCGACTCCTAAGCCTCTCAATACATATTTTCTTCCCTGTCCAGCTGAAGAGGGGAGTGACAGAGCAGCTTTGGTGGGAGTCTGGCCTCCAGACAGTGTCAAACCACCATAGATGCTTAATAGCATTTTTAATCTGACCCATACACTTGTCTAACAGCACAGTGTTATGTCATATATCTGATGTTCCCTCCTAAGAGTAGTTATTTTATAACAAAATGCAAAAAAAACATTTAAGTGTTAATCCTTCCAAGAAAAATGCCTTTTTAAATGCAGCACATGTAGTTGTCTCATATGGAAGGTACAAATATAAGTAGAGACATTAGATGTTAAGTTTTTTTTTCTTGAAACACATGAGCTCAAAAAGATGGCGGCTGAACCTGCAGCACGAAGCCACTGCAGAGTCTCTTCCCTTGGAGAAAGCTGAATGGCAGCGGAAGTGTGCAAGAAGCCCTCCCAGACAGACACAAGGACACAGAGCTCATAAGAGCAAAGAGACAAAGGCTAATGAGAGGTAAGTGAACTATGCCACTTTCAGCCTTATTTGACACTCCTAGTGGCCCCCAGGAACAAAACACTGGGAATCATGAATTTGGAATTTACAGTGTGACAGGGGCCACTGCAGACTGGCATTCCTTGGCTTCCTCCTTCCATGGTCAGAAAGATGGGAAATGAAAATCAGTCACTAAACCAGGTGCTGGAGAAGCACTGATGGAGCCTGTGAGGGGACCTGACACATACCATTAATACTGGCAGTACTCGGCAGTTCTGGGACAGTGGTGTAAGAAGCTGCAGTCTGTCCCTGACTGAAGGGAGGAGGGAAAGGGTCTGGCACTGCAAGAACACATCAAGCAAGAAAAAATGTATGCAAAGCAGTAAGCCACTACATACACAAATGAGACTCTGCAGGGGAAAATATCAAGCTTCCCAGTGTTCCCACCACTCTCACATTTCTCTTTTTAACCCAATCAAGATGGTAAAATGCTCTCTTTATTGCTGACAAGATTCTGAGATATGTCCTGCTTTCCATGGCTGTATCTGTCATATAACATCTGAGTTGTTTTTCTTTTCAGAGCTTTTTAAAACAGTTCAGAATCTTGCTAAAGAAAATCTATTGACACTCAACTTCAGATCACAGATCTGCCTGAAAGGAGAAAGGGGAAACGCAGCACAAACATCTCTGCCATGTTTGCCTCATATAGAGTTCTGGCCAGCCATGAATTCCAGCACTTCTTTTCAGCTTTAGTTTAATTTTGACACATTATTTTTATATCGAGGTGAGCCTTCAGTAATGCTGAATATAATGAGACAACCACTTCTTTCAACAGGTTAGTTATAACGCGCTTAATAATGATGTGGTTGGCCATTTGGGACAGCAAGGCAAATGGTTGACTCCTATTGAGCTCACCACCAACCTAAACCTCCAGTTCCCATTCTGCAGGGCTGCACTCAATCCTCTTTTACCCCAGTCTGTAAGTACATCCGGGATTACACAGTGCCAGGTGCAGAACCTGGCAGTTGTCCTTGTTAAATTTCATACGGTTGGTGATTGCACAGTGCTCTCATCTATCAGAATCTCTCTGTAAGGGCTCTCAAACCCCAAGGGAAGCAATAGTTCCTCCTAATTTATTATTATCAGCAATCTAATTTAGTATCATTGGCAAATGATTTGGCAACATCCAGGATGAGAAGGAAGACGCTTTTACCTTCAGTAAGGACACGGTTGAGATTACTTCTCAAAAACACGCCGTGAATGGGGATTTTGAAAGCACTGTCTATTGTAAATGAGGAAAATTAAAACTGAAATTGAATAGAGGAATTTTATCCAAACGCACATACACACAGGAAAACAGCATCAGCAAACATTAAGGAAATTGAAACTACTGCCTGCCTGCCTTAATGATATGCTGTCTAGAAGACAGTCATTATTACACACTCCATATTCACAGTCCCTTCCATCTGAAGGCACATAATATACAAATGTTATCAAACTCAGCCTGCTGCATGGTAAATTTGGGGAGGGATGAAGATATTTGAAATATCTTGTTCTTTGCCTGGTAGGACAGGAGGAGAAAAAAGCAGTTGAAGTCAGCCCTCTGGTTCTGAAACTCCTAAAATGGCAAGTGGGAAAAAATGCAACCCACTGAAGGAACCTTCCACATTGGAGGCAGTCAGACAGCAAGCCCTCAGCTATAAACCCCAATGTTTGTAAAGCCTCGTGCAGAGAAAGTCTACTCATACAAGCCTCCAAAGGTCAGAGAAATCTCCATAAATGTTCAGTCCATCCCAAGGGCCAGGTCTTTTTCTCTCCAGACTGAGGCACAGACTCTTAGTTTAAATAAGCTGCTTTCCACCAGCTGCAAAGCACACCAGCTCAGCCACTTAATCTTGCTGCCCCTGAGAAACACACTGGTTATAAAACCTGTTTGCAGACTTACTTGGCTTCAGCGGGGTTTTCTACCAGGTTCAGCTGTTTCTTTGTCTCTTCCATCATCAAGTACAAGGCTAATGAAGCAGTGCAGATTGCAGCTTGTACCATCAGCTCAGCGGTCTGTTAACATACTGCTGCTTCAGGAGCACTTGAATGCTTGGAACAAGCGAAACCCAAATCAGGACAGGACAGGGTTGAGGACCTGGGCCTAGTGTGATGCACCAGAGCTGAGTCTTACTCAGATCTTGCTCAAAATCAGTGCTGCTCCACTGGGATGGCTTTTTGATGCTGGGAGACTTCCCCAAAAGAAACAGAAGATAGTAGGGGACAGAGTTTTCCAAGATGAAATGACAGTCTATGTTGATCAAATGCATGGCTTGGCCAGACAGGTGTACTGACCAGCAGCTTGCAAAATATGGCCCATACATTTTATCTCACCTTATCTCAATTTCCCCAGGTTTGTTCTTCCCCTACCTGCCTTGATTCCTCCCATTTTGTGACTTGGGCCATTTCTCTAAATACAGTAATGTTGCCACTAGCCCTACAGTGTGATTCCCACAGTAATTCCCACAAGCCCACTTTATTCTCCTGTCATGTGTGTTCTCTCTTGTAAACCTCCCAAAAACCTTGTTTCTGCCATTCTCAGACACAAAGATCTAGCTGAACCTCTTCATGGCTTTGAGGACATTCTCCAGTGGTCCCACACAGAGTGTCCAGTGTGTTCTGAAGTTTGGCACTGATCTAGTCAGTGCCTGTTTGCCAGAATTTGTGTCCCTGGGTCTGGTTTCCTATTGCTTCTGTCTCTTGACTTAGGGCTGAACACCCCTTAACCAGCTACCTCAAAACTCAAGTATCCTTACATTATGGGTATCTACATATCCTTAACATTCAAAATATCCTAATATATACAGCTCTGAAACAGTACCCATCTCCCAGGTTCTGACAGCACAGGGTCTCTCCTGTGTAACCAGAACTCTGGTCTGAACAGACAACAGGGGAAACACAGAGAACTACTCATCCTGGACACAACCTGGAATCTCTGCAGCCTGCATTTAATCAGACATAACTTCTCTGAAGGAAAAGACTAGACGACAGCTTGCTTTCATTCATTCAGCTACATTCACAATGACCCTCTTCCCCTGCCAGCCCCACCTCAAGGAGGCCGCACAAGCCCTTTTTCTATTTAGGAACTTAGGCCTGCACACCCACACACTAAATGCAATGCTGTGAATTTCATTCGTTTGCACAAATCCCGATCCACTCTTGCTGATCATGCTACAGTGATCAGCTCCTTGCACCCATGACAAAGATCTACAGGAAGGGAGAGCTCAAAACTTTTCAGCAAGTTCTGGCTTTTACTGGTTAAAGTAGAAAACAATGGACATCACCAGCACTTTTGTTTACCAAAGAATACCTTGGGCCACCAGCTTTTATGTGATCACAGTCACCCACAGAATTATCAGGAAGATTTGGTCTGGGGGTGAAAAATCCTTCATTAGGCACTTGGTGGGAAGGTGAAAATTGCTGATGAGGGTAACTGTGGTGTTACCACACCATTATCACTTCCCCCTGTGTATAACCTAGTTTCAAGGACAGCAGTAAGCATCCCACCCAGAGCAGGCAGAGTTCACTGTGCAGCTGTAGCACGACATATATCACTCGTTTAACTAACGACAAAATTAGAGGTCTTAGTCCTGCAAAAGGTTTAACCTACACCTGTGGCAAAGCATTTGGCTGAACTAATCTACAGATTCATTGTGAGGTAACAGGAGATGTATAGAGAGGATAAGGCATGTGAGGGGATACCAAGTCAAATGGATTTTCTGAGCTATGATTAAAGACATAAAGACAGTTTCAAAAAAGCCTCAAGAGCACGGTAACAGCCAAAGTACAAAAAACCAAAAGTACAGTTCCTTTAAGAATAAGAAAAAATATTTACACGTGTGAGAATGCAAGCACTAGAGGGATCCATTCTGTACACCCAGCTCTGAAGGAGTGGAGGCAGTGAGTAGTTTGCATTCATATTCTCCCTGCAGATACCTTGGCAATGTCATCAATGATGGGCAGCTGTACTAGTCTGTTACAGAAGCCCACACATTTTCAAATTCTGCTTTAAAATTGTTTCTATTTACCTGCTAAAGTTGCCTGTATCTGTAACTGATGGTTTGCAACTTCAGTTTATACCCCAGCCCCCCTGGTATTATCCTACCCTTGTACTTCAGGTCCCTTTGCCAAAATTGGAGGGGCCGGATTCAGCAGCGCTTAGGATGTGAATTCCTGATAACTGTTTCATTAGCAAAACTAGTCTAGCATTCAACCCTGTTCTACAGCTCTTGAATAGCTTTCACTCCAAAAATAATGGTCTATTAAGAGACAGATGGATGGACAGATGCATGGTTAAAGTTTTGGTAATCACTTTTTACCAATATTGATTAGTCAGGGCATTCCGACTTGCATATCATCAATACTGCATTACTGCAATGGGGTGCAGATGGGAGACATCTACACACCTGACATGGGAAGGGTTGGCATTGGAATCTCAGGAGAAAAAGATGCTAAGTTACCCAGTATGAATTTGGGCTCATGGGACAAGCTTAATACTTCTGGAGGAATTACTTGCACTAGAGCATTTCCTGCACTGTCTTTCCCCTTCTCTGTCCTGTACCCCTAGAGCTACCATGCCAGGACATGTTGGGACAAACGGTGACCCCAGCAATGCTAAGCTGCCTGAGAGGAACAAAATGTACAGACTGGGTATGCAGAGCAACCAATTATTTCTGGTAAAGTGTGGTTTTCAACCTAGTGTGGCCTAGAGCACCAGATACAGTCACAAGATACGGTACGTGGGTTTTTAAATTTTTTTTCTTTTTGCAATGACAGGGTAACAAAATAATTCCCTAGAGCCACTGAAAGCTGCAGGCATTTTTCTAGAACAGAAACCCTATGATCACACATTTCTGAAAATAGCCATTTTGTTCCATAATAACCAATGAACTTCTGGTTTATGCTTACATACGACATACACAGCATTTTGCTTATTAATACATGCCCACAGTTGAGGAACCTCTCTTCTCCACCAGCTGTTATTTCTTCTGTTCTTTCTTCTGTTCTTTCTTCTGTTATTTCCTACCTTCCTCGGGACCATTATTTTACAGTGGCTACAGAACACCACACAAATGGTACAGTTTTGCTACTCACAGTGGTATAAAGCTATGCTTCCTGGTATGCTGTCTCCCAGCGTGCAGGTTATCATAGAGGACATTTCCAGACTTAATTGATTTGTTTCTTGGAAATAATAAGGTCTGCGTACTAGCACACTGCCTGATGGAGGTGATACTCCAGGCAGAATCCTTCCCTGTTTGCATAACATTTGATGGCTGTGAGGACACAGCCTCTGACAAGCAGGGATAATCCACCTTGGTCTGTATTAAAATATCGCTGTGTGGCAACTCCAACCAGATCATTGACCATCTAGTGAGAATTTATTCCAAACAGGTTATAGGTCTTTGTGATTCATGAGACCATTCACTATCCCCCAATTCCCTTTAAAAGCATAGATCGCTGACTCTCCCTTTCTTTCCTCCAAGGGTGGAAGGTTTTGTAGATCTCTGTGGGGAATTTGGGTAGCTGGGTTTCTCCCCACTTTGGCATCCTTGGCATTCATATCACAGCCTAGAACTGCAGTCTTCCTTTTGTACTATAACTGCTAAAAGAAGAACTCAGCAACACAGCCTGCTGGCCCTGATTCATTTGTCACACCAAAGGTGTATTGATCAAAGACTGAATCCCATTTCAAAAAGCATTACCTGTTTTAAAGCTTCAAAATACCGCCCAGGATAAAGACTAAATATGTACCTTTCTAGCAATGTGAACCTTAAATCATTCTCAAAACTCACCCTGAGACATTGGAAAGAAATGTGGAGTTATATGTGCTTTTAGCTGGCTCCTGACAGTCTGATTGCACTGGTGTGTAGCACACGGGCATTATTTCTACTTTAAGAAACCCGTTTCATCCTGTTACAATCAAATTGCTTTCAGCAAGCCTGGACACAGAAACCACAGCCTTTCAGAGGCTGCAAGGTGTGAGAACAACCAGTTCTTCAGAAACAGGCTGACCTCCTGAAAGCTGCTCTATTAGCAGCCTTGCAGGAATTGTGGTGCTTGGTGGTTTGGACAGGCCACGTCTGCTCACCCGGGACTCTCCCTTTGGGCCTGAGAAGCCCATGTGCTGTCAATGTCATCTGTAATTCACATCTTTGGGAAAGGTAAGCTGCATGTGGATCAAGGGGTAGAACATACCCATCCTGGCCAGAACCCCTTTACACTTTTAGGAG
Organism: Hypotaenidia okinawae; assembly: GCA_027925045.1. Classification (NCBI taxonomy): domain Eukaryota; kingdom Metazoa; phylum Chordata; class Aves; order Gruiformes; family Rallidae; genus Hypotaenidia; species Hypotaenidia okinawae. Next base: position 141,342,831 of record BSDF01000001.1, read on the forward strand.
GTAGTGGCCCACATCACAGCTAAGGTGAGCAGGCACAAGCTCGTGCTGCACTGTGCTTCGTGCCCAGGGTGGTCTTTAGACCCACGCTGTGCTGCTGGCGTCCCAGGGCTGCAGGGTTTGCTCAGCCAGCTCACTGTAACCGAGGAGCCTGCATGCAGCTCCCACTCCACGCCAGGGATTACACTGCCTGCATGGCACCGTCTTTGTCTATGAGTGCAGCAACGAGTTCTTGTGAGAACATCCTTTTTCTTGTAAGAAAATTATATAATAACTCAAATGACCCAAAATGAGGTGCTGCTTCCCTCCACAGACAGGGTCTGAACAACGCACTGGGGGAAAATACAACTGATGCAAATCGTTTTGGGAAAAAATGTATCAGAAGAAGCCCAGGGAGGGGATTAGGGTTTGGGTTGTTTTTTTCCCCCCAGCATACCTGATTAGCTGGTTGGTACCATCAAAGCAGCAAAATAATTTCTCTGAAAGTTTGGGGGTTTTTGGGTAGTGGTGGGAAACAAAGACGTGGTCAGCCTCCTCTCCCTGCTTGCGTTGGTGCCCGGCTGCTGCAGGACCTAACACCTCACTTGGCCTGGGAAGCCAGCGAGCGTTCGGAACACATTACTCACAGGCTGCAGCTCCTGGCAAAGTCACCTTCATGCCACGTAACTCGCAGGTAGGGAACACTGCACAGGGACTGCAGCTGACGAGGGAAGAACTCTCCCAAACCACTTGCACCAACTCTTGCAATACCCTGTCAATGTCTACAGGGCAAGATCCTGCTGGGGCATAAATCCACTACCTGCACAGCAGCTTATGAACTGTGCCCTGTTGCTTTTAAGGATAAGAAGGTCTATTATCCCCCTGTGATTGGATATTGATGTCAAGTTTTCCATACTGAGGCTACTTTCTTCCTACACTCCTCCTGCAATCAAGGGAGAGGGAGGCCCCTATAGATGGCTACTGAGAAAGCTATCTCAAGCTTCTCTAGTATTCATCTTAATGTGCAAATGCAATTAGTGTTCAAGCCACAACTGCACAGAGAGACTTTCTGGTACCTTCTCCAGATGTTTCTCATTCTAGCAACCTGTAAATCTGCTTCCAGGAACTGGGTGCATTATGGCAGGTTGTGACTGACCAAATAATTTAAAAGAAATAGCAGCAGGCATGCAATAAGGACTTCCCCAGTGCATAACTGAATGACTTGGCTGCATCATTCTCTCCCTCAGCTGTCATCTCAGGGGCTGCCCAGTAAATAGCATCACCAGGATTCAGCCAGTCATGAAGATACAACATATTATTTTGTAACTTAAATAAACATCTAGAGGAAATGAAAAATTAGTATAATTTTTCATGCCAAGCTCCCCAAGGCTCAGACAGAATTTCTTCTAGACCTCTGAAAATGCTAACCACAGGGAGACCTAATTTTGTTTGTTTATATGACATCAATTCTCCAGGAAAAAAATTAAAAAAAAAAAAAAAGGAAAAAAAGGGAGGGGAATATAGCTCACTACAGTGGACTGCTTTATTCTGCAGGAATTCAAGCACAATTCAGTTTTGCTTTTGTCAGATACAGTGATACAACTAGAAAGAATGAAAAGTCTGAAAGCAAACACACTGCACGTTCCTTTCAAGGGTTATTTCTTTTGGAGCAGGTGCGGATTCCTTTCTCTCCTGTATGGTTTCCAAAGGCAAACACCAGTCAGGCTCCCAGTCAGGATGCCAGACTCAAAACCTATCATTAGCAATATTCCTGACAATGTATCAGCTCACATAAAAGTTGGCTGCCTTAACTAAAAGCTAAGTACATGATTCCCCTCTAAGAAGATAATATTCACATCTCCACTAATTCTATCTTGTTAGGTACACAGAAGAGGTACTATTATTTCCTTCCTAAAACAGCATCATAGATTTTTCCAGTCCTCTTGACTTGAATCTCTCCAAACCCAGCTGCCTCCAGGAGCGTGCTGTACTCTGCTCCTGTTCGCTCTTTTCCTTCTGTCTGGACCAACATATTCATCGAATACAGTTGGGTTTCTACAGGCCCACTTTTGTCTTCATTCAGAAGGGATTCAATCAGCAGTACTCCACCACCTGGATGAATAAAGAGAAAGCAAACACACACTGAGCTCTGAGAAGACGAGATTTGGGTTTCAGCTGAGGTACTAGATCCTGAGCTCCAGTTTCAGGAAGAAGCAGCCTCTACGTCCAGACCTATTTCAGCATCACAGAAGACAATGAAGGAGCAAAAGCATGGAAGCGAGCCTCAGCTTGGCTGCATCGGTACTGACGTACCAGGGCTGAAGGAGATGCTGTGGCTAGGATGGAAATTCCCAGTTGTCCCAGCTGGAATCCACAGGAGCTTTCTGATTCTGCTGAGAACCCAGCTCTGTAGGCAGTGGTTTCAAGGCTGTGTGGCTTCAGTGTGATGCTTAATATGATTTTTAATATGACCCATACACTTGTCTATCTAAACTATACCCCAGATCCCAAATCCTTACACCTAAACACCTTGAAACAGGAGTCTCTGTAGAGAATGAGCCTAAAACTGGAAGCCAGGTAATGAGAACTTAGACCAGGCAATGTTTGGCTGAGCTGCACATGGGTGACTCAGGAAAGCAAAGCACCAAACCAAGAAACCCCTGCACTGGATTTCTGCCACTGGAACTGCTTCACATTACGTACAGGTGAGACTCTCCCTGCTCTTGAAGGGCTGACACCTACCGGGTTTGCAAGCCTTGTGCACTTTTGTCAGCAGCTCTCTGCATTTGTCATCGTCCCAGTCGTGCAGTATCTTGGATAAAATATACAGCTCAGCTTCTGGAATTGAATCATTAAAGAAGTCTCCTGCAAAGCAAGAGCACATGTGCTACTCAAAACTCTCAAAGTACAGAGGGACAAGTTAAACAAGTATTTTCAGTTCTGTTCAGTTCTAGAGACTTTGGGCTTGCTATGTCTATCACCCACTTCAGACAACAACAGTTACCAGATGGAAGTCCTCTGTGGCCCTGCATAGGGTGCTTCATCCTTGTTCGGTCTCAACAAGGTCTGAAATGTTTAAAAGCAGTAGCTCATATAAGGGGGCCACTGATGCACAGGGAAGTGTTTGAGTTTAAGGGGGTTTTGTGGCTGTCTGTTGGGGTTTTTTCTGACAGAAATTCAGATTCATAAAGCATTAAAAAAAAAAAAAGAGGCAGTTTCTCATGTTTTCTGTGACAGACTGTCATGGCAAAAAAAAAAAAAAAGAAGAATTCTCTCATCTAAGCCAGTTTCCAAAAAAACTTCCAGTAAACAGAGCTACATCATAAATCCACGTGGAAAAAAATCTGTATCTTTCACCTCCTAGCACTGTGAAGTCCTTCCAACACTCCTGACAGCTTTCAAAACCACTAAAATTAGATCTTCTCGCATTCATTTTCATTACAGATGGTGCAAAGACCACACAAGGTGAATCTGCAGACTGGACAAAAGGAATACAGGCTGGCTCACCCACATTCAAAGCCTGAAATACCTCAGGACTTGGAATTCTAACAATCGTGACCAGAGGAGGACAGCCCCTTGCTCAGAGCCGGCCTGGCAACCTGCTCATCTGCCAGGTCTGCACAGGAGAAAAGGGAGTGTTAGGAAGGTTTACAACATACCATGGCAGCTTCCCAAAACTGTGGGATTGTTCATTTATCTCTTTATTTATGTACCCCTGTTCTAAGCAATCAGATAGTGGTGTTCAGGGGTAGAGAGTTTCTGGGCTGCTGGATGACCGAGCTGTGGCTCTGAGAGAAGGCAGCTTGCAGCTGCCCAGCTGGGGCAGCCCTGAGGTAGCAACAAATCGCAGACCTGGGCTGGGGGGCTGGAACCTCAGGCACTCCGCCCATGTGAGGGGCCGCTGGAGACCTGATCCATGGTATAGCTGAGCTGAGCTCCATGGTAGCTCTGAGCTGAGCCAAGGGGTTGAGGAGCAACTGCTGTGAGAACGCTACACTGCTGCCCACACCTACCTTCATGGAATGTGATCTGGGTCTCCTCAGGGGGAACAAACTGCTCTTTGGCCACTTGCACGACTTCCGGTAGGTCGTAAATTGTGACCGTGGAATTTGGGTACAAAGAAACACACTCCCGGGCCAAAGCTCCTCCACCTCCTTTGGGGACAGCAAAAGAAGGTCAGTGCTGACACAAGGCAGCAGTGCATTCATCCTCATGGTAGCTGGCATGATATACGTGTGGCTGAAAGGGAAGAGGAGGGGACAAGAGAGACCACCGCCTCAGGGCCCCCAGCACCCAGGACTGTGGGGTCAGCCCCAGCCCTTACAGGCTCCCTCAGCCAGACCCAGCTGTGGGTGCTGGAAGGTGAGAAATGAAAAACTGAGCCACTAAACCGGGTGCAGGGGAAGCTGTGATGGAGCCTGGGAGGGACAGGTCCCACAAATTGTGCTGGGACAGAAGGGTGCAGGGTAAGGGTAAGGGCTGCAGGGTAAGGGTAAGGGCTGCAGACAATATCTCGGTGACACTGACTGAAGGGGAGGAGAGAAAGAGTCTGGCATTGGAAGAATGAATGTGACAAGCAAGGCAAGAAAAAAACCCTGAGCCTGCCACATACACAAGGGGATGGGACACAAACAAGTGAGGGACTGTAGCAAAAAGCATTCAGTGCCCTAACGCTCTCACCACACCCACATTTCTCTTTTTAACCCAACGAAATCAGTAACATGCTCCCTTTATTGCTGAAATATGCTCTGCTTTCCATTACTTTGCCCATCCTATAACACAAGAGAGGTTTTTTGGTGGGTTTTGTTTTATGGTTTTTTTTTCAGGGCTCGTAAAAGGAAGCAGTTCAGAGGCTTGTTAAAGAAGATCTACTGACACTCACCTCCCAGGTCATAAATCTGCGTGAAAGAGGAAAGGTCAAATGCAGCAAGAGCATCTCTGCCACATATACTCCATACTGAGTTCTGGCCAGCCATGAATTTCACCATTTCTTCTTCTGACCTAGTAACACACACAGATAGAGCGCATTGAAAAGGTGACCTACCACATCCTTGCTGTTGTGAGCTTTAGCTTAAACTCTAATCTCTCTTTTTATTGACACTAATACAATTCTCTTTGTGTATAAACCTTCCTTACATCTAACTGTAGCAGAAGGGTACAGCTATCCATTCATGCATTTAAATAGGGAATTAAGACTAGTAAAACCAGCAGTGTATTACACTGCAAACTCTCAGGCTTCCTACGGATTTCTTTTTCCCTTCAGCTACCAATGCCTCTGTGCCAGAGACCTCAGATATGTTTTTCAGAATAGAAAATTATATACCTGTATTCAAAATATCAGACACTGTCCCAGGTAATGGATACTGTTGAGAAAGGAAAATGCTGTATGATGGTTCTGATGAGTGGGATTCTCACATCACTTTACTTAATTTTCCTGAGCCATAAGTAAAAACATTCATTTTATCTACAATAAGAACAATAACATTTCTATAAATATAGCAATGTTTTACCTGTACATTGCTCCAAAAGGGTCTGTAGATGAAATCCCAAAAGCTCTTTCATATTGGTTTCTTCCTTCTCTACAACAGCAACCAAAAATATCATCTGAGTGTGGATTTCTTTTTCTTTTACCCCAAACACACCTCTGGGCTGCAGTTTCAGCTCATTCATCACTGTGGAAGGTGCTCAACTTTGCGTAGAATATATGCCTGCCTGTATGTGAAGGCTGTAAAGGCACCCTCACTTGTCACCCTAAAATATGCTGATATATTTCTCAACCTGTCACAAGAAAGACTGATATTTTCAAGGCTGGGTTGGATGGGGCTTTGGGCAACCTGGTCTAATGGAGAGTGTCCCTGCCCATAGCAGGGGGATTGGAACTAGATAGTCTTTGAGGTTGCTTCCAACCCAAACCAGTCTGTGATTCTATGACATATGGGAACACATCTTGGGTAGAGGTGCAAGATGGATGCAACGATCACACACACCATATGTGATCACCAGTTGCATGGACAGGAACAAGCAAAACTCCAGCCCCATATTAAACTACTCCTATACACCTTTGGAACGGAAGTATCCTTAGTCATCATTAATCATCATTTACTTTGTTGATGCTTCCCCAAGAGTCACTGTAATGATCAAGTGCTTCCCTGAAGGTCAAATGCACACAAATATGACACTCCTCAATCACCTCTGCCATCAGAAGGAAAACAAGAACACACACACATGGAAAACAAGAGGAAAGAGGAACACATATTTGCTGTATTAACAGCCAAAATGATCTGTTGTTTTTCTGAGAACAGCCAGCATCTTCATTGTGCCCTGCCCAGAAAAAACACTACTCAGAACATCCACAGATGCCACAAAGCAGTCTGCAACAGACAGCACACAACACTCCTTCTTACCTCACAGCATCAGCCAGGTAGTGCCAGCACAAGTAGACTGTATTAGAGTAATACATCATAATGTGATACTGAGACCTGGGACTTGATTTTGTAAGGTAGGTGTTGGAAACTTCTGTGTTTCTGTAGAGGGCTCAAGAGTGAAATAAACATATTTACTAACACATATGTCAGCCAAATCTACTGTACAGCATGGCATTTATAACCAGAAGGTGTCTATAAGACCAAAGACACAAACATATTGCTTCCACAGTCAAGTTTGTTTTGCCCTGTTCAATGTAAATACTACTTACCTACACTTACTCCTGCACTGAACTTCTCTTTGAAGAACAGCAGGAGGAATGCCTTATGAGCATTAGCACCTACCTACAGGCTTCTGCTACCAGAAGAAGATTTTTTTATCCTCTATATAATGAAAAAAACCTTGCAAATGAGTTTCTTGTCCGATCAACAAGGTCAGCAAGTGGGAGACAAGTCCCCAGAATACCATGCCAACCACACCTACTCCTCTTCACTAGGACAGGTCTTTCTGCAGACAAATGAATGTCTGAAGGACTGTCAGAAATCTCCTCTGCTTCCTCCAGTGTATCTGTAGTGGCATCCTTCATCCACGAGACTGATGTACAAAAGGACTACAAAAAATAGATCCTGCTCTCTCTAAACTCATGGGGCAGCTACTGTAAGCCCTAAAACAGGACAAGGCAACACAAGCCAGAGCAGGCAATACAACTTGCAAAACTCTGACCAGTCCAAGATCACCCATCTCATGCTAACAGATCCTTTCTGACCACATGGACTCAATGTCTCTGATGCAAGGGAAAACTTACCTCACCTCTCACCTTTCAGACCAGTAGCCTAACAAAATACTTCATGTGTTGGTAAACGCCCCCCAAAAAAAACAAAACATGTTTTAAATCATGTCATGCCCATCCGTTTTGTTTTAAGGTTTGTTTTTTTAAAAAATCCTGTGCACACCTTGGAGTTTTCTTAAGACTGGCTCTGCAGAGACCCTGAATATCTCCTCCAAGGTCACCTGATGCTCCTGCACAAGGAAGTTTAAAGATATAGAGCCCTTTACCTGGGTTTTAGTTTACACCATCAACCATGCTGACATTTGCTGCTTCTCTTTCAGCTGAAGGGGTGATAGTGTTTCCAAGTGATTCTCTCCTCCTTCCAGCTACGGTAACTGGCCTAATGATATCACTAGGTATCACTTCTCCCTGCGCCCCTCACCTCACTTTCAAAACCATCAGAAGGTTTAAGTCTTTTAGCTTCTTCCCTTTCTTCTGCCTTTATTACCTCCTCCTTGTGCCAGCTCTACTGCCAGGAGCTTCAGTCCCACGCAGGCATCCAGCAGTCTTTCCATCCCCGTGGTGCTGGTGCCCAAGCGTGCGGCAATGGCATCTGAAGACAGAGGCTTTCCTGACTCCAGCAGAAGATCAAACACCCCCAGTTCACAGGCAGTGAACATAACCTGGGGGTAGGAAAAGGTAAGAGCGAGGGATCAGATGAAAGCACCAAAGCCTACCTATTCCTACAGCTGCTTTGTTGGAGAAAATACACACATAATACTCTTTTTTTCGTGTAAAATCATGTTTTATATAAGCACGTCCAATGATTAGACTCAAGTTTCTCTGAACACTGACAGAACCACATACTGCTTGTAGTACACAATTTTTTTCAGTTCTTTTATTTTTTCTGGTGAAGCCAGATGATGTTTTGGGCTCATAAAAGTTTACGTTTAGAGACCAGGTTTTGGGTGTGAATGCGTCTGCCTCTTCCTTCATTTCAGAGCACATTCTTACAGCCTCTCTGGTCAGCTTTCCTGTTGCTGTTTTAGTTTTTTAACTAAGGATCTAATGTATGCTCCAGCAAACCCTAGAGGCTCTCCCGTGGGTTGCAGCAGCAGGGAATATCCCATGCTATATGCCCAGTTTTCAGGGACTGACATGCATAGCTACAGAGCTCTCCCTGAGGTAGGGAGGCTCCCCTAAGGCAAAATAAATGCCTCATTTGGCCCACACAATTGCCCTGTCTTTTCATAGAGAAGGAAGGTATGAAACATCTCCAAGAGCAGCCCTCAATCTTCAGACATAGGCATTCATATACAAGAAAAACACCCTTCTTTAGCTGTACACAGTGAAGTTTACAAGTATTAGCTAATTTCACTAGCCACACAGACACTCCAAAAACAGTAACAAAGGCATCAGCTCAGTTAACTGCCTGTGTCTACAATGATTTGACAAGTCCATAGGAAATACCTTTACACTCAGTAAAACATGGTTTAACCAAAGTTGAGGTTGTTTCTCAAAAACAAAGTCCCAGTGTTAATTTGGAAAGCACTGGGCACCCCTCTTTCTTGCAAAGCAAAAGGGTTTTTCATCACCCACTTTTCCTCCCTCTACTGTCAGCTCTGCCACTCAGCAGCCTTAGGATGCAGCAGCGTTTGCACAGCCCAGAGAACACTCCTAATACCATGTTGTCCAGAGGTGCAGCAAGAGACAACAGGAAAGGTAACTAAACAGTAAACAAGGAAAAAAAAAAATCTCCACTGCCCTCAATATTATATCCTTATGCCCAGGCGCTTACACACACAGAAAGGCACTCAACGTCAGCAAAGATTAAGGAAATCCTAACTACCTGTTCTGCCTTTGTGTCTTGATCAAATGCTGTTTGGGAAAACAGTCGTTATACCAGACCTTCTTTCACCTCAAAAGAGGCAGTACACAGAACATTTCAAGCTCATAATACGTACAGAAAAACACGGGAGAGGGAAGGAAATTCTTTGAGAAGGTATTGGAAAAATCTTGTCCTTCGCATGGTTTAACAGGGAGCGGGAAAAGGCAGTTGAAGTCAGCCCTCTTCCTCAAACTCCTAAAATGAAAAGTGGGAAGAAATCCCACCACTGAAGGAACCTTCCACATTTGTGACAGACAGCAAGCCCTCAGCTGTAGAGTCATGTGTTTCTTATAGAGCCTCATGCAGAGACAAGGTCTTATCATCCAAGTCCCCAAAGGTCAGAGAGGTCTCAATAAATGCTATGTCTACCTTGAGGGGTCAGGATGCTTTTATATCCTTTTCTTTTCAATTTCCCTTCCTACCTAGATGAAGAGACTGGACGCTTTCCTAAGAGACGGTTTTCATTCCAAAGACTTACATTCAGGACCTAAAGTGAGATCATTAAATATTTCTGTCTGCATACTCTTAGACATCTATCCAAGAGTGAGCTACATTTCTTACCTTTGAGACTAAAAATCCACTGCTGTATTGCAAGATGATTTGAGGATTGTCAAGGTCTCCTGTTGAACCCATTTTCTCTCCCGACTGAGGCACAGACTCTCTGGTCCTCTTAGTTTAAATAAGCTGCTTTCCATCAGCTGCAAAGCACACCAGCTCAGCCACTTAATCTTGCTGCCCCTGAGAAACACACTGGTTATAAAACCTGTTTGCAGACTTACTTGGCTTCAGCGGGGTTTTCTACCAGGTTCAGCTGTTTCTTTGTCTCTTCCATCATCAAGTACAAGGCTAATGAAGCAGTGCAGATTGCAGCTTGTACCATCAGCTCAGCGGTCTGTTAACACACTGCTGCTTCAGGAGCACTTGAATGCTTGGAACAAGCAAAACCCAAATCAGGACAGGACAGGGTCAAGGATCTGAGCCTAGTGTGATGCACCAGAGCTGAGTCTTACTCAGGTCCTGTTCAAAAGCAGCTCTCCTCCATTGGAATAGCTTTTTGATGCTGGGAGACTTCCCCCAAGAATAGGAATCCTTACATATGTCAGTCAGACAGATCACATGACTCCAGAGGCAAGATCATTGAATTGTAGGGGTTGGAAGGGACCTCAAGAGATCATCGGGTCCAACCCCCCTGCCAAAGAAGTCTCCCTAGCTCATACTGCACAGGGAGGCGTCCAGATGGGTCTTGAATATCTCCAGAGAAGGAGACTCCACCACCTCCCTGGGCAGCCTGTCCCAGGGCTCTGTCAACCTCACTGTGAAAAAGTTCTTCCACACGTTGGTGCAGAACTTCCTGTGCTCCAACTTGCAGCCATTGCCCCTTGTCCTGTTCCCACAGACCACTGAAAAGGGGCTGGCCAATTCCCCCTGCATCCCCTGCTTAAGATATTTATAAACATTAATTAGGTCCCCCCTTAGTCTTCTCTTCTCAAGACTGAACAGTCCCAGCTTATTCAGCCTTTCCTCATAGGGGAGATGGTCCAGGCCCTTAATCATCTTTGTAGCCCTTCTCTGGACTCTCTCCAGGAGATCCCTGTCCCTTTTGTACCAGGGAGCCCAGAACCGGACACAATACTCCAGGTGGGACCTGACCAGGGCAGAGTAGAGGGGGAGGATCACCTCCCTTGACCTGCTGGCCACACTCCTCCTGATGCACCCCAGGATCCCATTGGCTCTCTTAGCCACCGAGGCACACTGCTGGCTCATGGCCAACCTGTCATCAACCAGGACCCCCAGGTCCTTCTCCACAGAGCTCTTCTCCAGCAGGTCATCCCCCAGCCTGTACTGGTAGAAACGGTTGTTCCTTCCCAGGTGCAAGACTGTACACTTGCTTTTGTTGAACCTCATCTGGTTTCTCCCTGCCCAGCTCTCCAGCCTGTCCAGGTCTCGCTGGATGGCAGCGCAGTGTTCCTGCGTGTCAGCCACTCCTCCCAGCTTTGTATCATTGGTACTTGCTGAGGGTGGATGCTATTCCCTCATCAAGGTCGTCAATGAAGATACTAAACAGGACTGGACCCAACACCGAGCCCTGAGGAACACTGCTAGTCACAGGCCTCCAGTCAGGCTCTGCTCCACTGATCACGACCCTCTGGGCTCGGTCCGACAGCCAATTCCCAACCCACCTCACTGTCCTCTCATCTATCCCATGCTCTCTCAGCTTTGCTATCAGGATGTCATGGGAGACACTATCAAAAGCCTTGCTGAAGTCAAGGTAGATGACATCCACTGCTCTCCCTCCATCTACCCAGCCGGTGATGACAATTTGATGATAATTTGGCAACACAGTTCTTCAGCTGAAATGTGGACATTCACATAGGTTTAAGAGTGAAAAAATATCAGCTCAGTTCATGCAGTCACAGCATACTGCCAACCAAGTCCAGCATCTCCCACCGCCCTAATTCCACTCACCCCTCACTCAAGCATAAACACAGCACTTACCTTCACTATGCCGAAAGGGAGACTTATTTGGCCTCTGGCTCTGGGTCACGTATCCAGAGCCTCAGACCTCAGTCAAACAAGGAAAATTACTGCCATAACAATTGCACAGTAGGCAAGAGCTACCGAAGAAGTCATCTGAGAGCACAGTCCATACAAGTAGCTGAAGGAGAAGAAAGCATACCACCACAGTCAGTGCCTAGAATGATTCCCACTCAGGTGTGGAAAACCTAGGTGTGCCTCTCTGGCCTGGTTTGCAAACTGTGCCCTCAAAAAGGATAAAAGAAACACAGGGGTGTATCCAGAGGGGAGATGGAACTTGCCATGGTGAGCACAGGTCCAGGTGACTCTGGGGCTGGCAGCAGTTTACAACCCATCCCTAAGTGCAGCAGCAGACAGTTCAAAGAGAAGTCATAAGAGTCTGTTTGTTGTGTTGCAGCGATTGGTTTGGTATGACAAGGATAAATTCAGATGAAGTCTACAAGGAATTGAATTTACTCTTCTGTATTTTGCAGATCTCCCCCCATTCCAGCTTAGAAAGCAGTGCATGTTTGATAGGTGCCAGTAACAGGGGTGTTCTACTTACGCTTTGCCATGTTTTGACAGCACAGGGTGCTGAGGGATGTAAAAATGGTTTATGTTTTCCAGCAGCCATCATTCCTCCCCTTCGCTGCAAAACTAACCAGGGGCATGCTGAAAGTCCTTTGGAAGTAACAATTAAATGACTTTCAGGTGCCAGACAGGGCATGGATTTCAACTTCATGCAGAAGGTACCTCATAGGTCTTCCATCAGAAAATTAAAACCCTGAGGTACTTTTCTGAAAGCTCTCTGCCCCACTGGCCACCATTCCAGCTTGTAAATGCCTGCCTTCTTGAGCAGATGTTGCAATCCTCACATGAGAAAAGGATGCAGGTTTTTTGTCACACATTTAGTGACCCCTCAGGCAACAACAGCAAATGAGACCTAACTTAGGCAACACAGTGATGGCAAAATGTTACCAATTAGTGGTTTTTTTCAGTTAGAGCTCTCTCCATGCTTCAGCAACTAACAGGCAAACTTGAGCAATGCAGTGCTCAACACCCAGCCTGACATTTTGTGTACATTAGCTTGGAGTATATTTAAAGACTGCACTTCACAATTGTGTCCCAACACAACATCTTGATGTTCTCTTCCTTCCCTAGGAAGTACGGTTCTATTTCTACACTGCTGCTGAAAGTTAGTTGTGTGCTTCTCTTTTGAACTGGCCTCATTTTAGAAGAGACAGAACAGCATGAAGTTTTCCAAGAGTTCCTTCTAACCATTTAGTGGCTGCAGAGAAACTTTCTCAACTGAAAGGTTCCGCTGTGTAATCCTCCTGAGAATCTGTATTTTCCATTTGGATCCTGGCAGTTCAGTCAAAAGATGTTACATTTCTTCTAGCCAGTAATGAAATAGCAACCTACTTAAGACTTAGTTAGCAAAGCAGATGTCACAGTTACAAGCCTTTTCCCCCTCTGGTACTGTTTCTGAGCTGTGTACAGTTTCCTGGGTTCTAACCCCACAGGGTCTCCTGTGTTAGCAGAACACTACAAGTACAGAAATTGCAGCAACACCAAACTGTAGTAACACTTACACCTCCTCACCCTGGACAGCACAGCCTGCAAATATAGTGCTGCTGTCTTGCTAGTGCACTGGACTTCACTGCTCCATGCAGGTTAGACATGAATGTTCTGCTTATTTTGTACAGTGGAGGCTGGAGACAACACACCTCTCTGCCAGAGCGACTGTCAGTCGGTGCAGTTTGCACTTAACAAGATTCAGTTTCTCTGAAGGAAAAGCCTGTTTCAAGAATGTATTGACACCCATAATGGCCCTCTTCTCCTCCTAGCCCCATCTCAAGGGCAGCACATGAGCTCCATTTCTACTTAGGACCTTACGTCTGCACACACACACATGCGCGTATCAAGGAAGAGGCCGCAGAGTCCATTCCTTTGCACAAATCTAGACCCACTCTCACTAATCACACTTCAGCTTTTTCCATTCCTCACATCCATTCCAAAGACAGAGCTAGAGAAAAAGAAAGCTCAAAACTTCTCACTGAGTCTCCATCCGTATGGATAATCAGGTCAGCTTCTTCCCCTCAATAGCTTTCCCTCTCCTCTAATTAAAACAAGAGAAATAAATTATACATAGATAAACGTCACTAGCCAAAGATAAATATTGTTCACCAGAACGCAATAATGCTGTAGGAAAATAAAACTTCTCTGCTAAAGGCCAATTCTGCCTCCCTGCCAGTGAGAAACAAATTGGTGTAATTTTGCCCAAGCATAAAGATTCCCCGTTCCCAGGACCACAACAGTTACTCAGATCCAGGCCATTAGCAAATGCTCACCACTCTCATGTATTTCTCTCACTATTAAGCTAAAGAAAACAGCTCTAGGAAGAGCTGGGCTGCGGCTCCACCAGCTTAATACTGCTTTCCTCACATGACTCAGCCACAAACTAGCAACCAGATATCACAGTGATAGTACAGATGCATTAAAGACTCACAAGTATGAAAATGCTCAGCCCCTGATTCTTCTAAGTCTGACTAAATACCTGTTGGTTGCGTGCACAACTGTGGACCAGCCATAAATTCACTGCACTTAAGGCAAAGTTACAGGGTACAAGAGGCCCAGGTAATAAAATGACCACTCATTTAATTAAACCCACTTGAAGTATTGTTTCAATTATGACTAAGTCTTTCTGCTGAGGACACTAGATGTAATCATCTAATGGGATTACTACTGGTAGCAAGATGTGGGGGAGGAGGGTTGCAGATAACACTCACCAGATTGATGCAAAGCCACACACTGATTGCTGTTTCCAAGTAATTTGTTAGTAAGGCTTAAAGTCTAAGCTCCTTTCAAGCTACAAATGAATTTGTGAAAATGAAATTGCAATGGCTTGCTTTCTCTAAAAACCCCATCAATGTTGCTGTCAGCACTTGGACCACATGCAGGCTGAAGCTGTTACTTTACCTTTGCAAACCCTCCTGTTTTGGCCATGAATTATTCTTTAAATGACTCACTACAAACACTACACATTATTTTGCATAACATTTGAAAGTAAGAAGTTAATATCTATGAACAAATCAGATTTAGTAAAATTAACGTGTCTGCAGGTGAGAAATGGCAGGGAACACTATTTTCATGCACACAACCTTCCTTGTAAGCAAAAAGTACAAATCTCAGAGCAGTTTGGGTTGGAAGGGACTCAAAGACCATCTAGTTCCAACCCCCCGCCATAGGCAGGGACACCTTCTACCAGCCCAGGTTGCCCAAACCTCCTGGGAGGGGGCAGCCACAGCTGCTCTGGGCAGCCTGTGCCAGGGTCTCACCACCTGGAGAGGGAAGAATTTCTTCCTAATGTCTGATCTAAATCTCCCTCCTTCAGCTTAAGGCCATTACCCCTTGTCCTACACTACATACCCTGGTAAACAGTCCCTCTCCAGCTTTCCTGTAGACCCCCTTCATGTACTCACAGGCTGCACTAAAGTCCCCCCAGAGCCTTCTCTAGGCTGAACAAGCCCAACTCCCTCAGCCTGTCTTCATATGAAAGGTGGTCCAGCCTGGTGCAGCCCAGGACCTTGTTGGCTTTCTGGGCTGCAAGCACACATTGCCAGGTCATATTGAGTTAATCACCATTCCCAAGTCCTTCTCCACAGGGCTGCTCTCAATCCATTCTCTGCACCCACCCTGGGATTGCCCCAACCCTTGTGCAGGACCTTGCACTTTTCCTTATCAAACTTCATGCAGTTTGCACAGGCCCACCTCTCAAGCCTGTCAAGGTGCCTATGGATGGCACCACTTCCCTCCAGCATGTAAACCACACCACTCAGCATGGTATCACTGGCAAGTTTTCTGACGGTGCACTCGATCCCACTGTCCGTGTCTCTGACCAAGACATTAAATAGTACTGATGCCAATACCAACCCCTGAGGAACATCACTCATCACTGGTTTCCACTTGACATCAAACTGTTGACTACAACTCTGAGTGCAACCATCCAGCCAATTCCTTATCCACCAAATGATCCATCAAATCCTCATCTCTAGAACTCAGAAGTTGTGGCAGTTTGGTGAAGTTCTCACTGACTGAAAAAGAGACATAATCCCCATTTTAAAAAAGGGAAAACAGGAAGACCTGGGGAACTACAGAGAGATGGTCTCACCTCTGTGCCTGGCAAGATCATGGAGCAGATCCTTCTGGAAGCTACGCTCAGCCACATGGAAATCAAGGTGATTGGTGATAGCCAACATAGCTTCACCGAGGGCAAATTGTGCCTGACACATTTGATGTCATCCTACAATGGGGTTATGGCATTGGTGATATGGAAAGAGTGACAGACATCATCTACCTGGACTTTTGCAAAGCATTTAACACTGTCCCATGATATCCTTGTCTTTAGATTGGTGAGACACATTTGACAGATGGATGTGGTGGTTGAGCCCTGGCCAAATGCCAGACACAAACCAAGATCAGTCTATTACTCCCCTTCTTAGTTGGACAGGGAAGAAATAATATAATTGGGCGGCTCAAGAGGCAAACTTGTTAATGACGCGGGCAAAACAGACTCAACACAGAGTGCTGAAGAGAAAGTTATCTAATTTATTACACCACACTAAAGAGAAAACAGTGAAAAGGAACCAGAGTCAGGAGTGCAACCAACAATCTTGAAACAAATGCAAACCAGCCAAACACTTTCCCCCACCACTCCCTCCTTAGCAGGCTTTAGTTATAAGTTTGCTCCCTTCTTCCCTCCCAGTCGCAGCCCAGGAAGGGCAGGGACTGGGGAAAATGGGGGTCTCGGTAACACCTTCCCCCCACCCCTCCATTCTAAAGCAGACTTCCCTTTCAGCCATGATTTTGCTCCCTTCTTCCCCTCTCCTGCTCGCAGCACAGAACAGGGGGACAGGGACTAGGAGATGGGGGCTTCGGTCAGTCCCTTGCAAGATGGTTTCCTTCTCGGCCGGGATGGGGGCATCCATTCCACACAACCTCCCCCTGCTGCACCGTAGGATCTCACCCATAAGAGCCAGTCCTCCATGAACTTTCTCCAAGGCAAATCTCTTGCCACCGGGCTTCATCTCTGCTATGGCTGGCAGCAACAAATCACAGTGTCTCTCAGTCCCAGTCCTCCATGGGGCTATGATGCCTCCCCCAGCAAACCTGTTTGGCTCATCTCTGTAGGTCGCTTGTGCTGGCAGGGGCTCATCCCAACGTCAGTCACGGCATCTTCTCTGTGTCTCCACGGGCTCCATCCAGCGTGGAGCCTCTCCACCGGGCAGGTCGGGTCTCTGCCTCCTCCATGGGTCCTTTCCTCCGGCTACTCCACGTGCTTCAGCTCGAGCTGCAGGGGCAATCTCTCTCGCCCCCGGGTACCTGGGCACCTCCTCCCCCAGCCTTCCCGGCCTTTTGTGTTTGTCAACTGCTTACATTTATATGCAAATAAGTATCTCGGCCACACTTTGCAGCCTTCCTGGCACTCCGTGTTCTGGTGGAGTCTTTGTCTCCTATATGTGATTCTCAGAGGCACTATAAGCAGGCCTGCAGAGGATTCCAGCAGCCATTTTCTGTAGCACATGGCCCTCTCTCAGTAGCCAACTATGCAAAACTGTGACAATGGACTACACTGCAGATGAGGAATTGGCTGGACTGTCACACCAAAAGAATTCTGGTAAATTCATGTCCATAAAGAGACCAGTAACAAGTAGAATTCCTCAGAGGTCAGTACTGGGACAAGCACTGTTTAATATCTTTGTCATGACAAGGGCACTGGGATTGAGAGCACTGTCAGCAAGTTTGCTGACAACTCTAACCTGTGTTCTGGTGTTAACATACAGGAGGCCCTGACAGGCTTGAGAGGCAGGCCTGTGCAAACTGCACAAAGTTCAGCAAAGCCAAGTGTCCTGCACAAGAATCTGCACAATCCCAAGCACAACTACAGGCTGGGTGGAGAGTGAATTGAGAGCAGCGCTGATGACAGCTTAGGGGTGTTGTTTGGCAAGAAGCTCAACATGAGGTGGCAATGTGTGCTTGCACCCCAGAAAGCCAAGCATGTCCTGGGCTGCACCAAAACCAGTGTGACCAGCAGGCCAAGGGAGGTGATTCTGCCCCACTATACTGCTCTGGCAACACCCCAAATGGAGTACTGTGTCCAACTTCGGGGTCCCCATTACAAGAAATACATGGAGCTGTTAGAGCAAGGCCAGAGGAGGGCCACAAAGATGATCAGAGGGCTAGAGCACCTCTCCTATGAAGACAGGCTGAGAAAGTTGGCCTTGTTCAGTCTGGAGAAGGCTCCAGGGAGAGCTTATTGCAGCCATCCGGTGCCTGAAGGGAGGCTACAAGAAAGGTGGAGAGGGACTGTTTACAAGGGCAGGTAGTGATGGCACAAGGGCTAACAGCCTTAAGCTGAAGGTGGGTATAGACCAAATATTATGAGGTAAGTCTTTCCTGTTCAGGTGGTGAGGCCCTGGCACAGGTTGCCCAGAAGAGCTGTGGCTGCCCCCTCCCTGGCAGTGTTCAGGGCCAGGTTGGATGGGACTTTGGGCATCCTGGGCTAGTGGAGATGTCCCTGCCCATAGCAGGGGGGTTGGAACTAGATGGTCTTTGAGATCCTTTTCAACCCAAACTGGTCTATGAAGACTAGATGTCTGCTTTATACAAACGCTGGAGGCAACTCTGCAAATTTATTGAGTCAGCAAAAGATACATTCTATTAATAGCACATTCATTGGGCTGGGGAAGAGCCAGATCAGCAGAATGCAATATAGACTTAATTAAATGGGTGTTGTATGCAGATTATGATCATGCCTCCAAGACAGGATACCAGATTAAAACAGGCAATACATGTGTTTCCTCTTAACTATAATATAAAAAGCCCTTAACTTATATAGCAATACAAGACATCAATAGTCAATTTTGCCCACACATTTATGAATTAAGGCATCTGCCCATCTAGCTGGTTTGTTGTCATACACTAACCTCTCTCCCTGTGCTGTCGAACATAGCACCCACAAGTCCGTTACGTGACCCTATACACGTTCAAAAATGACATAAAGCTGTCACTGGTGTGATGTCCAGGTAGCTCTTACCAGTGATCAACTCACAGGTTTATGGTCCTTGGTACAGTCCTGCTCTCACTATTTTGGAAGCAACTGCAAAAGATTCCCATTTTCTCTAAGAGCATTCAAGATGATGCTTCCAAATAACATATCAAATGTTTTTTTATATGCATACTCTATCATGGATTGGCCTTTATTATAGGTCACTCAATAGATTATTCTACAAACGTAGAGTCAATTAGAAAAAAAACCCTCAGATACGGTCACAACTTTGGTAACCCCTTCTTACTAATATCAATTACTTTGGGAGTATGACTCATACATTATTAAAATTACTTTACCACAGCAGGCAGTAAGCAGATGGAAAACACAACAGTCATACTAAAGGTCTTGGCCTCACCCTTGTGGAAAAGCTGTATTGTCTGTCCAATAAGCTGCTTCCCGAGTCACCTTGTGCAGGCTGAGGCCAAATGCGACACAAACTTAATTAAACAGGTGAAAAGAGAACTGCAGGCCAAAAACTGCAGAAGCTCATCAGCCCTCAGGGACAGGAAGAGACATTCTTCTCTAAAGATATGATATCTTACCTTTTTGAGGCTCATGTTCTTCTTTTCCTAAGGAAGGCTGCAGGAAAACCACTCCTGGCCACCAGTGCCAACAGCCACCGTGAGGCAACAGGACATGCCAGGCCAGCAGGTACCAGCTCAGGTCCTTTGGCCCACAACCTTCCGACACCCTTCAACTCCAACCTTGCTGTAAGCGGTCTGTGATGAACAGGGTCCTCATCCTCAAATGTGAAGAGGCCACACACTGCCTTTGTATCATTAGATAATTAATACACTTCTGACCCCTACACACCCTCAAGAGCGAGGTGGGCTCCCATTGGCTCAACCCTATCCTCCTGGTACCTCTATGAGGACAAAAGAAAGGCTGTGATCCATCGTGACACATGTAAAACCCCTCCTGGAGCTGAGCACAAGAAGAGAGATGCAACCTCACAACTGAGAAAATTCCCTTCCCAACTCATTGTGTGACTTAAGACTCAAAGCCAGAGGCAGAACACTGGAAGAAACCCTGGGTATTTTTGGGGGGCTCAGCAAGTAGAATAGGCCTCAAGTGTCTCTCTCGCTGCTGCTGAGGCTTTCCAGGAGGCATGAACACAGTGCTGTACTGTGGAGTTGCCCAATCCATGGCTTTATGGTGCTCACATCCCATATTTATGCCACAGCAGTCTTGCTCACTGAGGAATTTTTTCACTCCTGAAGGAAAACAATGTACCAGTAAAGAGTGTAACCTGAGCTTTGCCCAGCAACAAAGACTGATCCTAAAGTAAGCTTAAAACATCAGACATGGCTGCCTGACAGAGCAACAAGTTGGGGACCATTTGAGTTCTTGGCTTTGAAATGGCATGGGAAGAGCTCCAGTTTGAAAGCAGGACAGAAAATTGACATCAAATGTATGGGATAAACTTAACACTTCTGGAGGAATGATTTGTACCCAAGCCTTCCATCACTTTCCAGGATTTCCTTCCCCATCTCTGACCTATATCCCTGGGGTTGCCATGTGCTCAAGTCAAGATGAAAGCTGACATCCAGGCCCCAACTTTTTAAACAGTAGTCTAATGGAGAAGAAAGACTTATAGTCTTGCTCACCCAGGCCCTTTATGTTGTGATAAAAACAATTAATAAATCTGTATTCCTGCTTCAAAGCCAAGAGAACAAAGTCACCAAAACAAACCCAGACCCTGAATATTGACAGACAAATGCAGTAAGACATGTAACTTTGACACAATGGGACAGAAGTAACATGCAACTCATGACAAGTCTAGGCAAAGAGTCAGGTCACTACTGGTATACAATCCTTGCTGACCAGTTTCAGAAGTAAACAGGTAGCATGTCTTTGCAGACATTCTCACTGGATTGGGTTTCTGGTTGCTAAAGGTCTGAAATCAGAGGGAACATAGTAGCCAGGTCACACTCTATCCAATACTCAACCATATCAACATAAATTGTTTCAGATTTATTACTTTACCATGTTGCCAAATCCTACACTTTTCAGTTTCCTTACCATTTGTATCAGACCTTGGGACTTCAGTGTGATTTAAGCATTGCAAATTTAATAGTTAAACAAGAACAACAGTACAGACTGTTTGAACTCCTTCATTAATTAGACCAAAGTTGGTGATCAAAATTTGAAGTCCATTTCAAAAGGACATTGCTTTAAAGCAGCTAAAATGGCAAAGTATAGGCATTAAATACTTATCTTTTTATGTGAACTCAAGGTCACTCAACAGACACAAACTGAAATGCAAGAAAAAGATACTGATTGTATCTCCTTTAGACAGATCTTGCAAATCCAGGCAATCAGGCAAGATTTAAGCAGTCAGCATCACAACATTCTTCTGCAGTAGGAAAAAATATCAATAACTTTGGTACTTCAGCTTCTAGAAGCCATCCTAAAGCCTGCAGGTATCCTATGTTCTTTCATTTGAAACACTAATACCCCTAGAAGATACTTGGTAGAAACATACTGACTTAGAATCAATACAGAACAAAGAAGAACTGTTCACTATAAAAAATTATATTCTTTGAGTTATTGCATCAGCAAAGTTTTTGCAGTAGTACTAGCACATACCTCAGCCATAATAAAAATCTGAATAAATAAGTGGGCATGGCATAATGTGTATTGGTGACCTTATAAAAAGACAAAAGTGTCAAGTCTTTTCAAGTTCCCTTGCAGGTCATAGCCCATCCTAAGTGAAGGCCACAGGCAACCTGGTGACCAGCCATCTTGGAGCAATAGCTACCTTGGAAAGAGGAAAGCCCCCATTTTTATTGTTGAGCATGATGTTATGTGGCACAGGCTATCTCTTTGGGCTAGCTGTCCCAGCTGTGTCCCCTCCCAACCTTCCCACTCCGGGCAGCGTGCGTAAAACATGAGAAGGCCCTGACACTGTGCAAGCACTGCTCTGCGCTACGCAAAGCCTCCATGTGTTACCATCAGTTTGTCACAAATCCAAACCAGCACCGTACCCACCGCTGCAAAGGAAGTTAACTCCATCCCAGTCAGACCCAGTACGAGCACACACGGTGCAACATCCATTTCAGAAGACTGGGCACTAAAAAGATTTTGGAGACCTTTGATTCAAAACACATACCTGAAGCAACAGTACTGCTCCATGGTAGAACAGATAAAACTCTGCACAGAGCAGTTACTGGGAAACTTTGGGTACTAGGAGTTTAAAGAGCTTTGATTGCGTTCAGCTGGCAAACTGAAAGATGGCTTCCTCCACATTTCCTCTACCTTTTGGAAAGTAAGCATTTGCAAGTAGCTTCAAAGCACTTTCAGGCTTTTCTTCCTGAAGCTGCTGTGAAAAGAAGAAATAATACAAGTGCTATAAGCAACGGACTTCCTCTACGTTATTGCACTTTAAGGATATTGTATGAAGACAGTGCTTGATATGGGTGCTGAGCTGCATGATTATCAAAGACTGACAGATGAACTTCCTCCCCTCATTACCTTTACTGGCCTCAGAAATTGTCCTAATTGTTAGGGGATCTTAGGGAATTTAGTCATTTCAGGGTGGGGTAGAAACCTGCTCTTGGTGCCTTCCCTGGAGAAAAAAATAATCTACCAAGCAGAGGGGTTTTTTGTATTAACCAACAGTATCTGTTGGGATTCTTATGGTATGGCTCTAACACTTTCTGATGTCTTCACTGCTTTCACTCTTGGCAATGACACTGCACTCACAGCTGGATGAGTTCCTGAAAGTAGCACTGTGAACCAGCACCTCCCTGATTACTTGCATGACACATCATCAAGACCCCCAACCCAACATATCAGTCCCAGTGGAAATCCACAATAGAAATATGTTGCAGAAATACTAGTACGAATCTAACCCTGAGCTCAGAGACATTGGTACTGAGAAACATTAAACTTCTCACATAACTGCAGACAGAATTATTTGGGGTTTTTTGTTTGGGTTTGTTTGCTTTTAAGTGTTGTTACCATGGACAGCGTGTCAGTATTTGGGAGCAGGCTAAGCAGAACTGCATGCGTGTACAAGAGGCATCCCACCAGCCTTGTCAAATACTTGCAACCAACACGAGACTGGATTTCAGCAAAACCATTACTGAGGATTCAGGGAGATAAGGTTTTTAACAGTTCAACAATGATAGCAGAGAAGTGAACTCTCCACAGAGAGCAACTGCTCTGAATTCAAAAGATTGGTGGAGTTGAGATGATAAATCAGTCTAGCTCTCAGCCCTCAAGACTGCCTAGAGGCTCGGAAAAGAAGTCACAAAACTGGAGAAGTAACATAATTACTTGGAGATCTGTAAAAACATGAATTGACAGGAAGGTAAAACGACATCCACCTTTTCTCTCCACAGCTAGCTACAAAGATGTCAACATCATGGTCTAGTGAGAAACAAACCCCATACCGATTCACACAGGAAAACTCAGCCAGCCAGGGATCTGGCTGAGGTGCAGCACACAGGTGCTTCTCAGGCACTCCAGGAAAGGGACACATTGCGATTTGATGTGTACGCCCGAGGAAAATGACATCTGAAGGCTGCACATAAAGAGCACAGGTCCCACTGAATTAACAGCTGACAGTTATTTGTAACAGGACCATCAAGAAGCAGCTGAGCTTCATTACTCAAATGCATGGAGGCTTTTTTTCCCCCCACAAACAGATTCTCATGTAACACTTCTGCAGATTTTAATATACTGACATATGAAAACAGCAACTTCGGTTCACTGGAAAGTTTTCTTTTTAATTTTACCATAAAAAGGCAAAATAAACTCTTTCACTGTAACATTATAGCTTTTAATATTCCTGAGCTGCATTTCAGAAGCAAAAGTATTCTTAAATGGGTTTAACAAGAGACACTGCAGCCTTACTTTCCCACATCACAAGTAAAAATAATTTAGCAAGAAGGCCCCTTTTTCATGACAATGGTTAGCTCTGTCCGTACCTGAAAGAATGCTTCAAGTGGCTCTGTGCCATCTGAAGCAATTACAAACCCAAACATGTCAGCAAAATCACAGAACAACTTTTCAACCAGTTTACCACTGCTTCTCACCTCCTAGATCCGTGTGCCTCTCTTACACAAAAAGTATTACTATACAAATGGCATTACATGCCAGACTAATTTGGGCCACGAAGCTTGGCACCATGCAGACATATGAAGGAATCATAGCAGTTTAAAAGATACCTTGCATATCTGTATAGTCGGTGTAAGAACTATATGAAAGTCCTGCCATCGATCTCAGTCGGCAAAAAAATCTACTCTGTTAAATGTGATTTCATTGAATGCAGCAGAGAGCATTTTAAATCAAATCTCTATGTAATAGCTTATTAGTCTGGAGTTCCTATAACTGGCACCCATGTGCTTCTCAAGCCAAATTAGGTGATACAGAGATAAAAACTAAATCGACTAAAATTAAGGTTTAGACAACCAAAAAAATCAAGAAAACGAGTTGGCTTTTAGTGCTGTAGGAACTCAAGCAGAAGCACAGGTGGCTATACCTACATTGTCATAGAAACCTAGAAAGAGACAAACAAAGCACAAAGGAACATCAAAATATCAGACGCCCATTTGCCTGATTTCAGGGACTAGATGCAAGTGAAGCACTGGTTGAAACCACTGTGTTTTCTACAGCAGTCGCACCAACGACCAGCTTTCTGACCCTTTTGTCCAACCAAATTTCCAAGGAGCCAAAGCCTTCCATCACCCACTCCAAGTACTCCTCTGCTTACTGAGTGATCTCCGCCGGTGCCTTCGCCTCCGGCTCACGCTCCTGCGACTGTGACTTCTGTCCCTCCTGTCTCGTCTGCGTTCGCTGCTGCGACTTCTTCGGTACCGCGAGCGCCTGGGGCTGACACTTCTCCGGCGAGGACTGTGGCTGCGGCGAGGACTGTAGCTCCTGCTCGAGTGTCTGTAATACCTTCTCTCTCTCCTGCGCCTGTCATCCTGGTAACTCGAATCTCTTCTGTGCCTGCTCCTCTCCCGCCTCCCCTTACTCTCATCGGTATTCACACTGCTACACGAACGGCTCTTTCTTCTCCTTGGCTCTGCGCTACGTTTGCCTTGCTCACAGCGCGAGTCCTTCCTGTAGGTATTTTGGTCATAGCCCTTCTGCTGCTGGTTACCGGCGGGAGCGCATGGAAGTTCCCCAGAACTTCTTTTCTCAGAACACTTCTCAGAGTTTGTGGTATGAAGTTTCTGACCTTCTTTGACATGAACTTTATCATGAATGTTGCCATTCAAGTACCTGCACTGAGTGTTTACACTCTCAGGGGACGCTAGCTCTCTCTGAGAGTCGGGAGCCAGCTTGCCTGTAACAGCTTGTCCTGAGGTAGAAGTGATGCAGCTGGATGACACAGTGTGTGGAACAGCACTAGGGGTTTTCAGCGTGTCAGACTGAGACGCTTCTGTTTCTTCTTTGTTTTGATTAATCTCATCCATTTTCTTGCTCAGAAGATTGTTCAGTAGTTTCTCCCTCAGTTCCTTCTCTTTTCTCTGCAACCCCAGCGCTCTCTCTTTTTCCTCTTCCACACGTTTGAGCTCAGCCTCCTGGAGCTTCCGTCTTTCCTCTAGCTCCTGAAGACGAATCTTTTCTTCATTATGTTCTTGCTCCAGAAGCTTAACTGTCTGTAAGAGAGTCAAAGGGAAGGTAAGAGTAAAGAAGAAAAGATTTATAGATACGCTCGTGCTTCCAAGTTATACCCTAACACAAAAGCATCAATATGGCAAGAAAAGAAAATTTAACAAACAGAACCATACTAAAATAAAAGGGTTGTTTTCCTCTTACATGGAAAAAAACCCCAACCAAACTAACCCAAAGAAAAAAACATACTAACACACAACTGTTGTAAAGTGAATCATTAGTACCAGTCCACAAACTCTTTGGAGTGTCAATTTCTCCTACCTGTTTCACAAGACAGAACCAAAGCTTGGTCTTTATGGCTCCTTAATATGACAAGGGTAACACACAAGCTAAAACAACATGTTAAATTTTAAGCATTACAATACATTTAACAGGGTCAACACTTGAAGGTTTCAGTCAAATTTAAAATGTGAACTTCTCTGTGGTTCACAGATGAGTTAGCAATGAGTCCATAAAAACCACAGATAATTAAATACACGTATTACATAGAAACTGACTCGAACTTTGTCAACTGCTTTAGAAACTGAAGATACTGAAAGAGAAGGTTCAAACTTTATTTTTTTAATCTGACCCAAACAAACAGCCTAGTGTTGACCTCAAAATTCTGGCAGTGAAACAAACACACTGCTCTGTTTTATCAGCCAGCCTTTCCATTTCACAGCTGCAAAGTTACATAGTCTGCAAGAAGTGTTTCTGCCTTCTCCTAGCATGTAACTAACCACATAGCACTGAAGGAGTTCAAAAACACTCCTAAGGCACACCAGCACCATGGGGGGGGGGGGAAGGAGGGGGACCAAAGTGCTTTTAAACACTTTTCCACGCTGTTTCTCACATCTTCAAAAATTAGCTAACCTACATTACACCCTAACATGGATTTATCCAAGGCTTTAAGCAAGTGACATCCTGTTTCAGTGAAAAATAGCAATATTGCTAGAGAGAGGATCTGAAAGTTGAAACCTTGGCTGACAGGACTTTTCCTGCGGAGAAATCATTCCGCGCGTTTTCAAACATCAAGTAACGCAAGCTCATCCTCTGCAACTGCAAAGAACAGGTAACAGAACTGCTGAAAGCCAGAAGGGAAACAGGACCAAAACTGAAATCAAGAAATATCCTCTGTGCTTAATTTACTTCATTCATGCTTACACATTCTTTTACTGGACTTAAGAGCAAGCCTGCCAATTAGTTTACACGTAAAAACCCACAATTTATGGCTACCAGTACATGTTCACTCTATTCCCTTGTTTGTATTTTACTGTTTTGTTGCACTTTTTTGAGCTTTTGGTCTAAGGAATAGCACCTGGAGAGGTACTAAGTCTGTCACTAAATGAACAGCGCTTCCCACCCCTTCTCAAGTCAGCAAAAGGCTTTATTCACTGGGTTCTTCATTAGCTTGTCAAATAAATATTTAAATTACCTTTGCCCTACTTAGCAGTTCTGCAATGAGCCTAATAGACTGAAGATTTCTCTGAGCTAACAGGAGCTTCCTTTCTTCCAACTTTATCTTCTCCTGTAGTTTTTTCTGTTCTTCAGCTTGAAGCTTTTCAAGTTGTTTTTTGTTTCGCCGAACTTCACGATCTTTCTGTTTCTGTTCTCTCTTACGCAGCTTTTCTTCTCTTTTTCTCTCTCTCTCATATTCTTCAAGTTCTTTCTGCTTCCTAAGAAGAGATTAATATTATGTATAATATATCTAGGGCAGATACAATTTTGGACTCCTACTCTATGTAAAAATATGTTTTGTGCTTTGAGTGAACTTGTTTCTAAGTAAGTCTTGTTGATTACTGAAAAATAGAAGTAGAGAACAGTGAACATTGTAACCATTAGTTCATGGCAGCAAACAATCATTAGCTTGTCAATTTGGAATCCAAACATAAAACAGTGATACAACAAAAAAATGTATGATTTTTAAAGCCAGTTCTACCAGCAATAACAACAATGCATCAGGCAGCCAGGCAGTCAGTCATCTCAGTGAAAAGAAAACTGCCCCGCCAGTTAACGTGTGCAGGGATTGGTGGGTTTCGCTAGGATAAGACACGGACTGTGGGGAAGGCCAAGGGTTTCTGAGATCAGGTGTCTGACTTTTTCAGGGAAAAAAAAAAATCAGGTGCACAATTTTTAGGAAATCGAATATTCTACAGATTTAATGTTTTGAACTGAACATAAGCATTAGTCATTACCTAAATAACCACAGAGTTTCTGAAACTGTTTAAACACTAAGTGATCAAGGCAACTGGACACTGCAATACCTCTGAAACAGTTTGTTCCCTTCGTATTTATATTCTGAATAGCTGTCTTACAATTACACTTACATACATTTTCTTAACGTTCCATTGTTAAAACAGGCTTGTAACTCATCCCCTTCCTGGTACACTAATGATGCTAAGAACAAATTAGCTCTGTAACACCGAAGTAGAACAAGGGTATAATCTGCTATTTTCCATTTACAACACACGTTTTTCCATCGGACTGACACACATGTAAATTCACAGCTCTCGGAATTAGAGTTCAACAAAAAAAAAAACAACCAAACCAAATACCAAAAATAACCCAAAACAAACAAACAAAAGCAGCTGTAAAACACTCTTCTCTAAATCTCATAATCCCCGAACCCTACTTCAAAAGGCCCACAACATTTTAAACTCTCCATTTTAACTACTGGACCAGAACTTTGAAAGGAAACATGCCTTTAGTTATTTTCTATCTACTGATGCTGAGTGAAGGAGTAACCACAGTATTATGCCGCACTGTTAAAAATATAGCTGAGAAATAAGTGGTAACTACCTTTCTTCCTCTTTTTGTTTTTCCTCAGCTTCTTTCTCTCTTCGTTTTTGTTCTTCTCTCTGTTTTTCAAGCTCCTGAAGCTTTTGCCTTTCAAGCTGACGTTTCTTAATTGACGCATCACTGAGGTGCTTTGTTGAGTCAAAAGAAACCTTTAGAGGATAGAATTGAA
This sequence comes from Hypotaenidia okinawae, assembly GCA_027925045.1. Lineage (NCBI taxonomy): Eukaryota > Metazoa > Chordata > Aves > Gruiformes > Rallidae > Hypotaenidia > Hypotaenidia okinawae. Next base: position 141,371,089 of record BSDF01000001.1, read on the forward strand.
AAGTTTTATGTAGACAAAAAAACCCTTCACCACCCCCAACCTACACAACTCACAAAAATTTTAACATGGCACAGAGGTATCAAACCTTTTACAAAACAAAGGGAACTCCTCTAAATGCCCAGAGCAAGCACAAGACTATTATAGCCAGGTAATTGGGAACTAAAAGCTTGCACAGCAGCACAATCATATGTACCAGTTTACACTTCGGTTTGTGTCTGACATCCAAACCCAAACCCTAGCGTGGTTTAGGCCCTGTCTGTCCAAGTTTTCAACCTGTAAGAACAGGAACATACAGAACTCTCAACTCATGTCATAGCTTAGGGACTGTACACCACTAGGCAGAAATGGGCCTAAATAAAAGCCTCCTTTAATCCCTAACACAGTGGTCCTAAAGTTCATCAGAAGAAACAGTTCCACGACATTCAGCACCTGGACTAAGCCACCAATTTTATGACGAAGATTCCCAAACTGAGAAGCTGAAGTTCCAAGACTGACACTGGGAACACAAAAGAAAGGGAAGTCACACGCACCTAAGCATTGAGACCTGGGAAAACAGTTTACAATACATCCGTGCAGACCATGGACGTGCATGTCCAGCTGCATGCAGGAACAGGACACCAGCAGACAACACAAACCCTTATCCTCATCTGCCATTCTAGGTGCCAATGCCTGTGCAGGCAGGCTGGGGTCCTTAATTCCCACAGGCCCAGTCCAGAACCATGGGGCAGAGAACAAGGAGCATGGGCTCTGCAATTTAATTCACCCAAGCTCTATGTAAAATGATGTTTCCCTAACAAACTAAAAGGACAAACAGATAGAAACAGACAAGGTGCTATGACCTTGTACAAAAGAGATCTGTCTTGACAAGCACAGCTGCAAACTTAGCCCTCTGCCTTTCCTATCAATCTCCAGGGCAGCTGCCAGGAAGGCATGCTTCCTCTTGCACAGCCAAACTAAATTTGGGAACCCTGATCCCCTGCATGTAAGTGTCAGTTTGAATTTCACCTTCCCTTCAGGGTCACAGTACAGTTTCTACGCTATGACTGACAAACTTCGATAAGATAAAAGATCACAGTATTTCACTTACTGACTGAACTACAATTTAAATAAGTATTTGCATGTTCCCACACTACACAAAGGAATACTCAAGAGGTTTCCTGAAATAGACTTTCTGATCTGATGAACGCCTATCGAGCATACTGAAATGCATCCACAAACAATTCACTCGACATATATGTAAATGTACAGACTATGCATCAGAGTAAGTTTTCCTCAAGCCTTGCTTTCACAGGTGCTACATCTGAAGAAGTTGTCTTGTTCTCTCTTGTCATACTTCTATTTTCTAAGACAATAAAGTAAAAGAAAAAAAAAAAGATCTGGAAAACTCAGTATGTAAATATTATGAATAAAGCCTACTGCATTCACAGGAAACCCTGCTACAGATTAACATTGCTGTTTACATTTTTGTGGAGGTTTTCTGTATGTGAAGTACACTAATGATTAACTATGTATTCTACAGGTCTTACAGGCCACATGATACTAAACTTCACAGTTTTAACACTTGTCTGGTAGTCCTCATGATCAATTCAGGGGCCAAACACAAAGGCTGTGAAATTCTCATCCAAAATTTCTATTTGTAGTGGACACAGAAGAGAACAATGCACTTTAAAGTCAGTCTTCTGGTGAAATATGCCTGAACGTACTCAGAATTCAAATTTTTAAGTGAAATGACAAGATTCATAAATAATGTATTACTTCCTAAAAATCCATCTAGCTGTTCACCTTCACACACTTTGTCACTCCATCAGGCAACTCACTTCTAGAACTGTCGTGATGAAAAAGCAAGACCCTGCTTTTGTTCCTGCAGTCTAACATTGCACCCACTTTGTTCCTGCAGTCTAACATCCCATTGTTTTTCTAACATTTTCCTTTTAAAATTCTATTACAGAATGTTCTACAAGACTACATCAGCGCCGTTTACATCACCTGTTGTCATGACTATTTATCTATATAGCCTTATTTTAAGCATTAGGGAAATAACATTTAGTTGTATTCAGTCTTTCACGCCGGTTCCCGTGAAAGACACACACACACACCAGTTTCTCACCTTTATATTGCAAGCCACTGCTTTGCCATCTTCGCCTTTATACATCAGCTTCATCCCCCGCAGGGCGTTCATGGCCTTGATAAACCCCGCGTACTCCCGATACTGAACGTAAGCTTCAAAATTTAAATGCCCTCCGAAACTGAAGGTGTGGAAATTTCTGCCCGTCATTTCCTCTCTGTAAGGGTCCAGCATGGGTATGTCCACGTTCCGTATTTCTCCAAACTTCTTAAAAACCTGTATAAGGATGTCTTCGCTTGGCTTTTCCGAGCCAGAGTCCTTTGCTGCAAACCACTTGCAAGGTAAGCCCTCCAAGTGAATCGTGTCCGGCCTCTCCCCGGGCAGTGTCTCGTTCATGTCCTTCGCGTCACGGAAGAAGGAGTCCCAGTCGTGCCTGGTAGGGAAGTCAATCTTGTATTCCGCAGCACGGACTTTCAGAATGTCGGAGAAGCCGCTCAGCTTTATTGTTTTGCCATCAAGGCATGCCAGGAAAGATTTGACCAAACTTTTGTTTTCGACCTCTCCTTCAAACCGGATGAAATCCATTGTGCTTTTAGAAATCCGCAGAGTGGAAAACTGATGAGTTTGCACCATCCCTTTCAATCTTTCCATCACTTCCCAGTTCGAAATGGATTTTCCCGGTTGTTTCAGCTGAGGAAGTGCCACACTGATGGTCATTTTTGTAATGGGTTTAAGGTATAGCCCACAGGGAGCACAGAGCTCTACAGCTTCTGATGTATCATGAACTATTGTTGCAGCAGCCATAACACAGAAAAGGCATAGGATAAAAAAAAAAAAAAAAATAAAAGATGCAAGTTTAAGTTGCAGGCCAACAGCAGTTGAATAAAACAGCCCTTATACGTAAATAATTTAATTGTTTGGCCATTTAACCATTCCCAAGTTAAAACAAAGTCTCTTAATACAATGGTCAATTAGAGAGTTAAAACTGAGTAGCACAAACATCTTAAATTACTTTATAACCACTAGAGCCTTTAAGAAATCAAACCTCGATAAGACCTCAGGGGAAAAAACAAAACAAAACAAAACAAGGAGCTGATGACAATCTTAGGAATACAAGAAGTTGGTATGCGATAGCTCAGAAAGCAGCTACCCTTTTTACAGAAAGGAGGGACTGGCAGAGCGATACCACACCGCTTTGAAGTCTACTTAACAACCAGAAAGCCTCAGCAGGCTAGCGCCGAGGCGGGTCCCGCGTTCTCCGGCAGAGAGACTTGGAAGGTGTCTGCAAGGAGAGAAAAAAGGCGTTTGTTTAAAAGCCCCACCGCCCTCCGACCGGCGCCGAGCAGCCTCAGCAGTAAGAGGCGATGGGGACCGCCACCGGAGTCAGCGACCGCCACCGGCTGCGCAACCCGCCGTCGGGAAGAGCCTCGGCTCCGGAGAGAGAGACCGGGCTGACGCCACAGGGGAAGGCCCCCAGCGGGCCGGGCCGAGCCGAGTCGCGCAGGGTTACCCGCACCCCCCCACGCCGGCTCCCCCTACGCGTTCCCCGGCCGCCGGGTTCCCCGCCGCCCCAGAAGGATCCTCCCGGCGCCCGCCTCACCCGCAGCCAGCGGGGTCACTCGGTCCCGGGATCACGTGAAACAGACCCCAGCCGCGGCCCGTGCCATCTCTTGCCCTGCCGCGCGCCGCCGGGACCGCGACCGCTTCCGCTTCCGCGTGGCGGAGCGCTCCCCGGACGCGAAGGCGCAGGCGCGCTCTCTCTAGGAGCCCTCTCTATGGCAGCGCCGTGACGGCGGCACCTGCCGGCCAGGCGGGAGAAAGGGAGGGAGGGAGAGGGAGCGAAAGAGGGAGAGAGAGCGAAAGTGTAAGAGTAAGATGGCGGTAGCCGGCTGCTCCATGGAGCCGGGGAGGGGGGAGGTGGTGTCTCGTTTCGTGTTGTCCCACAAAGACACGGGCGGCGTCGCCGCGTGCTCAGTGTGCGTCCACCCACCTTACCCAAAAAAGTGATGTTCACCATTTCCCCCCAAACACCCTGAGGCGCAAGGGCAGAGGCACCTCACCATAAAGCACCCAGAACAGATCTGGGAGGTCTGAGGTCACCCACTACCAAGGAAGGCAGCTCCAGTTAGTTGCTTGCCACATACTTCCAACAGCGTGTGCTTTTTTTGACAACAAACCCAACCTCAGTATTAATGAAAGGATGGTACATATCATCCAGACATACTGTAGTTGCAGGAACATGAGTGACTAGCACCATTAGAGATGCCGTGAGACAACCCCCTCAAGGGCTGTGGGGTCTGGGTCCTGCTTGGCTTTCAGCTGCTGCTGCTTTAGGAGAGTGTGAGGCTTCTCCAATCCTCACGATCTTTAACAGGATCATATTCTTGGCGTCCTCAATATCCATGAATGGGTTAATCAACTGGCAGAATCGGAAATGGTTTCCTTTCCTTTTCCCCGTCTGCTCTGATGGAAGAAAGGGAAATATGGAAAGTATTGATGTGTCTTTAGTTAATCATTCACCAATAAATATTTAAGGCAGACCAAAGCACAGCTCTTAAATGGGCTCTCATCCTGCACTAGTCCTCAGTTCATAGCAGTTAAAAAAAAGGAGTTTAAGTTGCAGCAGTGAGGATAGGAAGCAGCTGTCTGTTTGGCACTTGTTTGCTTTTTATGTCTGCTTTTCCCACTGTACAAATGAGACTAATGATCTGGTAGACTGGCAGATCCTCAAGCACAGTCCTTAAATGAGCTCACACTATTCTGTCGATAACAAACACATCAGAGCTTCTCACTGGGGCCTTACCCTCCGTGGGTTCTTCATATTTGGGTCTGCTGCATGTGAAGGATGCTGAAGTTGCCGCGGTTACTGCAGTAACCTTCAGCTGCAGGCTGGTGCTAAGCACTCGTGGAAATAATGACTTGGGAGCATCAATGAAAACACCCAGCGCAGGAGGTCACAATCAGTTCAGCAGCTGCAGTGAGACCACTGCTCTTGTGCAGAGGTGCTATTTCACATCACAGATGTTGGTAACTACCAGCCCTACTCTGTTTCTTTATTGGTTTAGTTAAAGCACTAGCATAAAGGCAGAACAAGGAACCGCTGCTACCATACCACAGTTTGAAATACTTCGTGCTTTAGAGTCTGGGGCACCCCCTGCATAGTATGTCACACTTTCTCCTATGAATTTGCACTTGGGAGTGCATAAAGCAGAGCTCGTTATGTTTCTGTGGGTTTCAGTAGCAGCACAGTGACACACTGTGAATGGCAAAGATCTTGAATCCTGTGCATAACGATACCCCCCACCCTCCCAAGACTGTATTTTTAAACCAAAAGAGAAAATCAATGCTCTGGAAAGGTACAATACACCAGAATTGCGGTTAACCATGTTGTGACATCAGCCACAACTGTGACAGCTTTCATAGACTGTTTTTATGATATACTCAGAGTTGAAAGAAGTGTTACAAGCATTGCATTTAATAATATTGTAAAACTTATGGGCAAGAAGTAGCAGTGGTAATGTACCTAATTTTTAAAAGATATAAGCAAGCATCGATCCTGCAGTGTGACAAGGGCAAACAGTGTCTCTGCTGAAATGCAGTCCTCTGTTGGGCAGATGTGTTGGTTTTATTATGTTTTTTATCACGGTAGGTACATGCCTGAATGTCTTCCTTCAGGTCACAGAGTCTGAAGGGAAGGTCAGTAAAACTCGCTTGTCACACCTACCAGGAAGAGGAAGGATGAACAGGCAAAGTAAGTGTCAGTAAACAACAATATTAGAATCACAGAATCTCCTGAGCTGGAAGGGACCCATAAGGATCATCGAGTCCAACTCCTGGCTCCACACAGGGCCAGCCAAGTCAGAGCATGTGACTGAGGGCATCGTCCAGGCGCCTCTTGAGCTCAGTCGAGCTCGGGGCTCTGACCCCTTCCCTGGGGAGCCTGTGCCAGTGCCCAGACACTCACAGTAAAGAACCTCTTCCTAATATCCAACCTAACCCTCCCCTGCCTCAGCTTCATACCAGTCCCTTGGGTTCTACCACTGGTGACCAAAGGGAGGAGATCGACATCTGTCCCTTTGCTCTCCCTCATCAGGAAGCCATAGACTACTGTGAGGTCTCCCTTCAGCCTCCTTTTCTCCAGGCTGAACAAACTAAGGGACTTGTAAGTCTTCCCCTCCAGACCCTTCACCATCCTAGTTGCCCTCCTCTGGATACTCTCCAATATTTTTGTGGCCCTAAGTGCATATTCAAGTGCAACAGTGTATTTAAATCTGGTTTTCACTGTAAGATATTATCTCTTCCCAATTTTGACAAAATATATTTTGCTACTGACCTTAAAAACATCTAGTGTGTGTCTAAAAGCTTGTACCTTTTTTTTCTGACTTGAGCAGATAGTCTAATAGAAGATAACACTTCTGCCTATACTTTTCTCAGCACCACCTTTAGTAGGTACAACACTTAATCCCAGAGAAGTTCACTAGAGGGAGCGCTTGTTATTTGCACACACACACACACACACACATATATATATAAAATAGGTCTATTCATAAACACAGTTAAAATAGGCTGTAAACAGAAGATCCGAGGTTTTATATTCATACCCTACTGCAGGCCATTCTTCCTCTCTTGGAAGAGGATACAATTCTCCCAACTATCCATGGCCTTATCTGAGTCCTTCTGCTCTTCCTGAAATGCAGGGTTTTCTTGACCTTAATGGGCACTTGTGGTAAAGCACTCAGGATGCTACACGGGTGTTTACATAAAACAAGACAACAACCCGGTATAATTCCATTTCCTTTGCTTCCACCATCCTTCCTCTCCAAATCAGACCAAGGAAGCAGGAAAATTTCTTTTTTTGTTTAAAACTTAACTGTATATGTTGGAGAAAGATTTATGTCCCATGCTCATCTAAATCTTCCCTAACATAGAATATCCAGAAATACTCCTAGTACGTACCTTTCCAGAAACACTAAAAGTATGTGGCCCCCTGGGGTTACTTTCAATGTGATGACTGTTTTCTGCTGTCACTGAACAGAGAAAATCTCTTTACTCTCTCTCAGTCGAGGGAAAAGAAAATGATTCACTGTGCAATTGAACAGTTTATGAAGAGTATTGGAAGGTGGAGGCAGCGGCACAGAAGTATCTCTCCAATGAAGAGGTTGCATCACTGTTGAAGAGCCATTACAATGTTGCTTTCAGACTCTAAATAGTCTCTCCCCACAAAGCAAAATTCAGCCCTGAAGTGGGTAGGAACAGAGGAGCCCACCTGGAATGCATTGTTTTATTTCCCATGGTGAGAAAGAGCTCCACAAATAGTTCCATTTCCTTTCACTAGCTCTACTCAGTTTCTTTTATCCGAGTGCCATGTGTCAGTGAGGTGTGCGGGCGTGACAGATGGGAAGCACACGTGTCCTTAGATATGTGCCTTGGACAGAACGCGTATCCTTAGAAGTAACACATGTGCTGGTGAGAGGCAAATTCAATTACCTGGAATTAATCATCACTTCCTGTGGGGGGTTCTCCACAGGTCTAATTGTTTTATTCTGTTTAAAGCAGTAGAGTATGGCAACATACAGAGACAGTTGCACTGTCCCTAGATCATCCTTCTGGCAGAGAATTGGTCCTGTTAATACAGATTAGAATCACCCACCACAGAACCATAAAATCATAGAATGCATTAGGTTGGAAGGGACTTTTAAAGGCCAGCTACTCCAATCCTCCTGCAGTAAGCAGGGACACCTTTAACTAGATCAAATTGCTTGAATGTCTCCAGGGATGAGGCCTCCACCACCTCTCTAGCCAACCTTTTCCAGTGTCTCACCAGTGTCTCTTTGAGCCATAGCACACTGAGGCCTTTCAGACACAGAATTAGATTCAAGTTGCAGAGACACGTTGCATTATAGTTGCGGGCAAGATTTGTATTTTAAATAGTTTTAGTAATAGTAAAAGTACCCGGCTATCAAGTTAATTACTGATTATCTCTTCTTTCATACAGGCATGGTGCTGCAACCAAAAACTTGCCACACAAACCTAATACAGATGCTTTCACATACTGTGATATTTCAATAGCTACCACTTAAAATAACCCCAAATCTAAAAGATCAGAAGTGGGTTTTTTCTACTTTTTTTTTTCCATTGTCCGTTTAGGGGGAAATATTTGAATGTTATTCAAATTAACTTTTGAAAATTAAGTATTTCTTCCACAATATTGCATGCTACAGATTGATACCAAGCATAAATCATCTCATGTCTTTCTATATACTTTTTAAATCCCACATTTTTCTTAGCAGTATATGAAGTGAAAGGCAGGAGCTGCTGGCCTATCTCTTCATCTGTTTCTGAACCAGAATAGAGCAGTGGGTTACTAGCAGTAATGTTCCTCACTCGTATATTTCTCTTTCCACAAAGGGAAGGATGCCACAACATACAGCAGCAGTGCAACTGCTTTTTCACAATTGTAGAACTATGAATTTCTGAAGAGTTTTAAGCAGACAGTATCCCCTCTGTAGGTTCAGCCTGCCCTCCCTACTTATGTTTGATCTAATCCAGGGGGATCAGAGACAATTTGGCCTAAGTGTACATGATTGTGACATCAAGTCCATGTTTCAGCAGCGGTGCCTATAGCCCAGCCTTGTTTCCCAGTGTACACACTGGGGAGGTCAGGGGAGTCAGTGGCAGAATGTCAATTGTTTTTTGCTCCTGGCAATCTTCTTTCCTCATTTTCCAGGGCCTGATTGTGAAACCTGAAAAACTAAACAAAAAGAGGATGACTAAGCTAGATCACATTTGATTTGCTCATAACAGTGCTGTTTTCATACTGACAGATATTGTCAGTGTGTCCTGGAATGAGCTTCCAGGGTTCATTCATCTTAAGCTTTGAATCTTAAAAAATGTCTTGCATTCATTTCTGTTGACCAGATAGTGGGTTTATACTAAGATGCAGATTAGGACAGCTGAAATAACCATCAGGTGGCCAAAAACAGTGACAAAGTTTTATCAAAGTTTGTTTCTGGCCCCTAATGTGTGTATGTTTGTTTATGCATCTCTCTATATCTATCTGTATATACGTGTGTCTACATGTACACAAACTATACTATGGAAACTGATTGCAGCCAGCAGAGCACACACAAGTTTGTGTAGGGAAAGCTCTCTGGCACTCCGGTGATTCTGTCCTTGGGGATGACAAACCACCATATGATGAATTTGCAAATAGTCTCCTCCCTTGTCTCACAGTCAGGAGGTAGAGAGGCCCCTTTCAAAGTGTTTAGAGAGGAAAAGAGCCTCAGTAGTCAGAACAAATCTTTGAAGTTGTGTGGGTACCAGGCGTAGCTATTATTGGACAGCTATCAAGTTCCTTTGTGAGGCTGAAAGCTCACAAAAATATTTGTTTGTTGAACTTGATGCAAATGAGCTGATATTCAGGTACTATTGCTTGAACACATCTCAGTGGGCATTAGGCAGTCTAAATTGCCTACATCTGAAAAGCATCTGTCACGCTCCTGGGTAGAGTTCAGACCACAGGTTTCAGCATCAGCTCCTAATTATGGAATAACTCGTCCCACAATAACTATTTGATACAGTTTTCTATCTCCACACTCTTTGATTTTAGCAACTGCCAGATCAGGATGGTGAATGTGATGCTGGAAGTGTGGATCTATACTAGACTGTGCTCAATGTAGCATGAAAGTTCGATTTGCAGCCAGGAGATGAGAACTTGCAAAGATCCATGTGCACCTTCCTGTTCCAAGTCTTCTCATGAAACCATGGGAAGAAGTAATCTGGTAACTGAGACTGCATACACTGAGAGCAGAAAGCTTTGGGGAAGGCAGCCACATTCTCACTGGTTTTGCCAGAGGAGAACTTGGATTTGTGAGTGAAAAGACATACAAGTGACAATCTCTGTGCGACTTGTCTCTTTGTAAGCAACTGAGAGAGCTAAGGATAAACTCAACCAAGGGTAATAGGAGAATAGGAGATTCAATTTAGGGCAAAGTTTCTTGCACATTTCTGGGTCTGTGTAATAGTCATATTTTCTCATGAGAAGCCATCAGCAATGCTGTCTGTCTATGTCAGAGGCTGCTGTGAAGAATCTGAAGAAATGTGATGCAGCTTTGTCCATTGAGAAATAAACTTTACACTGGGAAATAAGAAATTTAAAGAGTCTTTTTCAGTGACCTGGAGTGTTCCAACAGGCCTTAACTGCCCTAACCAGCACCAGCAGGATGATCCTCTGCCCAAGGTCCCCATCTGAGCTACACTGTAGATAGTCCTGACTCCCTAACTGGGTTTCTGGATTGACCTTGGACTGGATGTGACACTTCACCCTGTATGATGATCATCAGGCAGTCAGTGGAGCACATCCCTGTCACCATCCTGGCCCTTCTTGGGTGCTGTGGGACAGTGCCCTGACTGGTGAAGGTGCTGCCCTGAAGTTGCTGCACTGAGGAAACCCATGGCTCCTCTTGCCTCATGGAGAAACACCCCATCCTCTTGTTCCTTGATAGCTGGCATTTGAGATAAATAAAGATTCTGGTAAACGTTCTCAAAATAAGCTGTGACAAGAAAGGTGGACATTTGGTGAATTTTGGAACTGCTGATAATCTTCTATTTAAGCTCTACAGAGAACTGAATGAAAATTGTGAACTAAAGATGTCTTCTGAGCCTGAGTACAGCATGAAGCAATGACTCTGCTAAATTTGTGGTAACAAATCCATAGACACCTTTTTTTTCAGCTCTTTTTAGGATTTTTGATATATATCCCACATATGAGGTAAGTTAATGCAGGATTCAGCATTTTTTAACTTGACAGTGTACCTATCTGGTGGTCAAAGCTGCTCCCTGGGGAGAGGTGACACTAATGTTTGTTAAAATCTCTTCAGTTTCGCTTTCTGTAACAAGTCCAAAGAACACAGAAACCATAGTCTGGGTTTTCCTAAATTGCTCATCAAAGCAACAGCTTTGATTCTGTTCCTTGTTTTGCAACTGTTTCTCATGTGAATTTGGGCAAAATATTTCCCTATCTGAGAAGCGTTTCTTACCGACTTCACCAACCAAGAGTAGACCTGAAAGATGCTAGGCAGAGGCGTGTATTTTCATTTTGCAGCTTACTTTGAAGTGTTTAATCAAAAAGAAAAATAAAATAGGAAATAGGTCCTGGCATACCATCTCTGTGGAGGATTTAGTCACTCTGCCAGTGCCTCGACAGTCCCATAAATCGTGGGAGTTTCCAGTATTCTGGCTGCAAGACTCACAACAGCACTGCAGGTGAGTTGTTTTTCCTAACTGGTGATCCTGCAATGGCTAGATGGAATAAAACTTTTTTTCATTAATTTTCCCTTTGACCTGCACTTCTTTATTCTGTTTGCAGTAATAATATAGGCACGATGGGAAGAGGAGCCAGAAGCAAGTTATTAAGACGTTGCCTTATATTTCTTATCTTTCAGCAGTAACTATTTCTGATATAATGAAAGGGAAGTGATCATCTCCCTGTACTTGGCTCTGGTGAGGCCACAGTCCAAGTACTGTGCTCAGTTTTGGGCCACTCACAACAAGAAGGACATTGAGGTCCTCAAGCATGTCCAGAGAAGGGCAACAAAGCTGGTGAAGGGTCCAGAGCACAAGTCTTATGAGGAGCAGCTGAGGGAGCTGGGGTTGTTTAGTCTGGAGGAGACTGAGGGGAGACCTGATTGCTCTCTACAACTACCTGAAAGGAGGTTGTAATGAGGTGGGGTTTGGTCTCTTCTCCCATTTAACTAGCAATAGGACAAGAGGAAATGGTCTCAAGTTGTATCAGGGGAGGTTCAGATTGGGAATCAGGACAATTTTCTTCCCTGAAAGGAAAGGAATTGGAAGAGGTTTCCCAGAGAGCCGGTGGAGTCATCATTCTTGGAGGTGCTCAGAAAATGTGTAGACATGGCACTCCAGGACATGGTTGAGTTGACATGTTGGTATTGGACAGAAGGTTGGATTTAATGATCTTAGTGGTCTTTTCCAACCTTAAAGATTCTATGATGCTATGACAGTCCCATTTGAAGGGTAAAGTGAAAGTTTTCTGCAAGCGGGGAGAGAATAAAAGGATTCTTATCCAGTAATTTTAATTATAAAATAAGCAATTAATTCTAACAACAGTGTATTTTCATCTACATGTGCTAGTCTGATTTTTTTCCCTCCCAAATCTGCTGTGAAGTAACCACATGAAGCAAGCTTCGCACCAAAGGAAAAGTTACCTAGGTTAGTGCGGAAGGACCTAATTATGAGTCATAGGACATGATTTAGAAAGGGAAAATGTCATGATTGCAAGATCCTTTGACCTACAAAAAGGAGAAGTAAAACGGTAACAGCCAGATTGTTTTGTAGGAAATAAATCTGTCTGACAAAGCTACAAAGCCTAAGAACTCTGTAGCTTCAGTTGCCCACTTCACCCTTTGCTGCTAAACATAGGTGGTACAATAAATTGGTGTCTCCACTACATTTCAGTGATATTTTTCCAGCTTCACAAGCTTGCTGCCATTCCAGAGCACTTACTACCTCTTTTAGAAAGCCTTTGCTTACTGAGCTAAGGGCTGGAATTTTTCATGTTTCTTCCCCTCTGGTTATGTGTGTTGTGGTTTAGCCCCAGTCAGCAGCTGAGCCCCACGCTGGGGGGCTGGGGGGTGAGGGGGGAAGGAAAAAAAAGAGATAGAGGCAAACCTCATGGGTTGGGATAAGGTCAGTTTACTGGGACAGCAAAGGGAGAGGGAAATAATGATAACAGGACTTACACCAAAATGTACAGAACTGGTGACAGACAGCACAGTTTCCCAATGACCTGCACAACTCAGGCCATACAGCTCAGAGCCATCCCCAAGCTGGACCATCCCCAAACTACATTGTAGAGCTGTGTGCTTCTCCCCCACCAGCCACCCCTCTCTCCCCCTCTTCCCATTACGCTGAGCATGACATAATTGGTATGGAATACCTCATTTGGCCTGTTGGGGTCACATGTCAGGGCTGTCCCCCCTCACAGCTTCCCAGCTTCCTGAGTTTCCTCCACACACACAAACACAAGCTTCTCGTTAGCAGGGCAGTATGAACAACTGAAAAGTCCCTGACTGCTTGGCAACAACTAAAACATCAGTGTGCTATCAGCACTGCTCCCACACTAACCCCCAAACGGCTAGGAAGGAAATTAACTCTATTCCAGCTGAACCCAGGATAATAAATTTAAATATCTTAGCTATAGATGTCTCATTGTATATTGTGGTTTACAGTATTTGAAAAGGACCTGAAGAATTTAAATTCTACATCAGTGATTATCTACAACTTTATCATCCTTCCCTACAGAGCTGGGCTATCACAGTTTTCTTTACAAAGGTGGATGTTCTTGTAATCTCAACCAGTTTATCAGGGACCACGAGTCCTTTCAAACAAGTTCTGCTGATCACGAGTTTGAAGGAAACTGTAAAGTTTGGGGTAAACGTTGTAGTTGTCTTGACTCCCAGCTCAGCACTCTCTTTCTGTGCTCTGCTTGTCTTTCACTGATACCCTCACATGTTCTTAGTAAAACGGTAAGTTTAGAGACAATGCACATGTTGCAGTTCTACTGAGAGAGGGCCAGGGCTTGCAGAAAATGGCTGCTGGAATCTTCTGCAAGCCTGCTTATAGCGCCTCTGAGAATCACATATAGGAGACAAAGACTCCAACCAGAACTTGGAGTGCCAGGAAGACCGCAAAGTTTGGCCCATTAAGGGCATTGGGATGTATATTTGCTTGTGAATGTAAGCAGTTGACAGACACAAAAGGCCGGGAAGGGTGGGGGAGGAGTAGGCGCCCAGGTACCCAGGCGAGTTTGCCCCTGCAGCCCGAGCAGAAGCACGTGGAGTAGCCGGAGGAAAGGAGCCATGGAGGAGGCAGAGACCCGACCTGCCCGGTGGAGAGGCTCCACGCTGGATGGAGCCGGTGGAGACATAGAGAAGATGCCGTGACTTACGTTGGGATGAGCCCCTGCCAGCACAAGCGACCTACAGAGATGAGCCAAACAGGTTTGCTGGGGGAGGCATCATAGCCCCGTGGAGGACTGGGACTGAGAGACACTGTGATTTGTTGCTGCCTGCCATAGCAGAGATGAAGCCCGGAGGGAAGAGATTTGCCTTGGAGAAAGTTCCTGGAGGACTGGCTCTTGTGGGTGAGATCCTACGGTGCAGCAGGGGGAGGGTGTGTGGAATGGATGCCCCCATCCCGGCCGAGAAGGAAACCATCTTGCAAGGGACTGACTAAAGCCCCCATCTAGTCCCTGCCCCCCTGTTCTGTGCTGCGAGCAGGAGAGGGGAAGAAGGGAGCAAAATCATGGCTGAAAGGGAAGTCTGCTTTAGAATGGAGGGGTGGGGGGAAGGTGTTACCGAGACCCCCATTTTCCCCAGTCCCTGCCCCTCCTGGGCTGCAACCGGGAGGGAAGAAGGGAGCAAACTTATAACTAAAGCCTGCTAAGGAGGGAGTGGTGGGGGGAAAAGTGTTTGGCTGGTTTGCATTTGTTTCAAGATTGTTGGTTGCACTCCTGACTCTGGTTCTTTTTCACTGTTTTCTCTTTAGCGTGGTGTAATAAATTATATAACTTTTCTCTTCTGCTCTCTATGTTGAGTCTGTTTTGCCCGCGTCATTAACGAGTTTGTCTCTTGAGCCGCCCAATTATGTTTTTTTTTTCTCCCCTGTCCAACTAAGAAGAGGAGTAACAGACTGATTTTGGTGGGCGTCTGGCCTTTGGCCAGGGCTCAAACCATCACAGCACATCATTTTGAGAGTAAAGCAGCAGCATTGTCAGAATGAATTCTCAAGGCCTGACAAGTCCAAGTTCATGGCAGCTGATAGTAACTCTCCACAGTACGCAGAAGAAAGTAATCTAATAGCTGAAATTCTTGTCCCAGAGACTAGAATTGAATTTGTCTCCCTGACAAAGCGTCAGTATAAAGCCTTTCTGGCTAAAGGAATTAAAGATGATGATGTTTAAATTTCAAGTGTGATGGCATTGCTCTGTATGGGCACACCTGTATACAGTGCATGGAGGGAGTCAGACTCCTTAGGCAAAGCTCTATAAAGCCAGTTAGGAGGAGCATGGACTTGTCAAAACTGAAGTCAGGTAGGTACCTCATATGATTTGCCCTCCAGCCCCTTCACTAGCCTGGTTGCCCTTCTCTGGACACAATCCAGCACCTCAAGGTCTTTCTTGTAGTGAGGGACCTTTCTAGAAAGCTGTACCAGAAATGTGGTAGTGTTTACTGCTGTTCAAACTGATAAGTTTAAAAAAAATAAAGGAAATTGGGTTTAGCACCTAAATTGCCCAGTATGCAAAATCCGTTGTGAATGCCTTCCTCAAAGGTCCGTTACTCAGCCAGCAGTTACTGGCTTCAAGGCATGAATCAGTGATTTTTTATAACCTGTGTGATGCTGAGGTTGAAGTCCATGTGACACTACTTGTAAGAAGTACTTGGGGAAATTTTAATTTGCATACACAGCATTTTTAAATTATTTTCACATTGGCTTCATCTCTTTTTCAGGTATTTCACTTTGGACTGAGTCCAGGCATCCACTGCTGGTCAAAGAAAACCACATCTGCTGATCTGTCAGCGAAGCAGTTCCTATGAACATTATCCCACACAGAAGGCAAACACAAGTCAGATAGCCTCAGCCTAACTGACTGTCCTGGTTTTGGCTGGGGTAGAGTTAATTTTCTTCCTAATACCTGGTATAGCGCTGTGTTTTAGATTTTGGATTAAAACAATGCTGTTAACACACTGATGTTTTGGCTGTTGCTTGGCAATGTCTACAAGAGGTCAAGGACTTTTCAGCTTCTCACCCCACCCTGCCAGCAAGAAGGCTGGAGGTGCACAAGGAGCTGAGAAGGGGGCACAGCCAGGACAGCTGACCCAACTGGTCACAGGGATATTCCATACTATATGATGCCATTCAGGGACTTAGCCCTGAGGTATATGTCTCAGAATCTAGCTGAGCATTCGCTCTGGATGATGAGCAATTGTGTGGATCGTGACTTGTTTTGTACATATATATTTGCTCTGGTGAGAGCCCACCTGGAGTACTGCATCCAGCTCTGGAACACCTCTCCTATGAAGACAGGCTACAAGAGTTGGGCTTGTTCAGTCAGGAGAAGAGTCCGGGTTGATTTAATTGCAGCCTACCAATACTTAAAAAGGGGTCATACAGGAAAGTGGGAGAGGGACTGTTCACCAGGGACTGCGGACAGTGATAGGACAAGGGGCAATGGATTCAAGCTGAAAGAGGGTAGATTTAGGTTAGATGTTAGGAAGAAATTCTTTACTATGAGGCTGGTGAGGCACTGGAACTGGTTGCCCAGAGAAGCTGTGGCTGCCCCACATTCTACATCATATCATCACCACCATCATCATCATCATCATCATCATCTTCCTTTTCTGTCCTATTAAATTGTCTTTATCTCAGTCCACGAGTACTAGCTTTTTTCCTTCCCAATTCTCTGTGTCCCACTGGTGGTGAGAGGGGAGTGAGCAAACGGCTGTGTGGTTGTTTTAGCTGCCAGCCAGGTTAAACCATGACACAGACCAAATCGATTTTATCTGTGGTAATGGGGATCCCTGCACCATGCCTTTTCCTTTCTGCAGCTGCTGGCTGGCAGTGGACAGATGGTTACTAATTCCCCAGCTGGAGTCAGACAGAAGTCACTTCTTCAGTTTAAGAAGTTACCAGCTGCAGCTCTCTGTTTGGCTCCTCTGCCAGAGATTAAATACCACATAACAGAGGCAGGAAAAATCAGCATTTGTTTACAGCTCCGATGCCCTCATGCACAGCCCCAGCAGTTGCCACATTTTAGCCTGCTGAAGCCAATGCTGCAAGAGGTCATTTGTAACTCTTGACATAAAAAGTGGAGTAAACTACCTATGGAGCAATTAAGGTCAGTGGTTCTGTAAGTGCCTTTGGGGTCTGCACTGCTGACCAATTCAGAATCACTTTAATTAAATTGCACACCAGTTTAAAGTAGATCTGAGAAAGGGCAGAAAGACAACACTTACCTGGTTCTTCCTCCATCTCCTTCTCACCACTTCTCTGTACAGGAAACTGGATGCAAATTTTGGTGTTGCACCAAAGCAAACAAAATAGCTTGTATAGATCAGCGTCTTTTAGGAAGTCTTCTGTACACAGAGTGTGTTGGTCTCTTTGCTGACCTCCATTTATAATCTAAAAAACACAGGAGTTCAGTGTGCCCCAGAGTAAGGAGGCTTTCACAGCCACAGCCGAAAAGAGCTGTATCTGACTTTTTAAAGTGAAGAGCAATGAAATAGAGGATACACAAAAAGATTTTATCAATAACAAGAGTATCAAAAGAAAGCAAATATTAATATTCAAAACGGAAGTTTCCCATTGAAAATCACTAACAGGAGAACAGACTAAGAGAGGGAAACCAAAATGCAACTTAATCTGAGAGACTGAACTTCAGAGAGGATCTTGAGGAGTGCTAGGCATGGACACTGTAGCAAAGACATTACCTCAATGCAAGACAGAGACCATAAAAAGCCCCTCTTTAACTAAATCAGAATGGTATTAATTAGGACAAATTATTGGGGCATTATTTTTGCCAAGTATTCCTAATTGTTATTGGGAGTAGCACACCTAAAACTGACACAGAGTTTTCTGTTCTATATAAAGTATTCTGAATATCTACTGGTTTTAATCATGCTTTCTGACATCTACTTCTGGGAAAGCCCCAGCTTACTTTTCACTTCTTAATCTTCTCACCACAGATGCTTTCGGGTTGTTGTATTTCTTACTTTCATGAATCAGCCACACTGGACACGTGTAATATTTTTCGTTCTTACTAAAGCTGTGAAAGCTGCTGTGCATGTTAACTCCCCCAACCTGTTTTGCTGCTATCTCCTACTGCTTAATATACAAAGTTCTCTTAGAGGAGCACATGTTAAACAATCAACCTGCTAAGGAGAAAGTGCATAGCTGAAGTAATAATTTCTTTCAGCATCCCAGATAGACCTTGAAGAGGACATCTTGTTCCCAATCTGAGACAGCTGCACCAGTCAGGAGTGATTCTTCCCTGATGTGATCAGGATGGGGCGCTGCTGCTAATGCAGACGAGTTCTCTGGTTTAATGGAAGAGGCAAACAAATCCAAAAGCTATCTTTTAGGAAGAAACTTCAGCATAGGAATGGATTTTACTGGGACAACATATCTAATTGTCATTAGGATGCTAGAGATAGTGTAACCACTATTGGCACTAAGGGGATACCTATGTGAATCGTCTCCAGAGAAAGGTGCACACGCCCCAAGAAGTGTGCAAGACAATCCACTGGGGTGCAGGAAGAAAACAATTTTGAATCACTAATAAATACAATTAAAATATAATTTAAAAAAATCTACTTCATCTTTATATCAACCCTTTAAGTTTCTATTTTTGTATGTTTAATAATGCACATAATATATTAATAAAGCAGTACATGTGTATAGCTTATTTATACATAAACATATATATACTGGGGGGTGTGCTCAAAAAATTTTTATTCTTAGGGATGCATGACCAAAGAAGTTTGGAGATGACTGCTCTGTGTCCTACTGGAGCCACCTTGCACTGGACATCTTGTCAGACCAACTACTAAGCATGAGTCTTGGTAAAGTTTAGGACATCCTCACGTGGCTAATCTCAAGTAAGTAGCACTATTGAAACAGGTTGCCTATTTTTTCCACTCTGGAAAATTAATCTTATGGGTAAATGGCAGAGACAGATCAGACTGAGGACATGGAGACAAATATACAGTTCCCTCATATTTGTGCTCATGTTGTACTTGGATTGAACACAACATTTTAAGAGATTCTTTGCAGCTTTCCCTGTTTTAAAGAAAAGGTGGATATACATTAGAATGTCAGTGTTGCAAAATCGTATGTTCATTCTGGAAAAGGTTCCTCTGGCAATGAGTCCAACATTTGTGATGCAAGGTGAGTGAAACAGCCATACAGTGGTCCATGAGTAATCTTCCAAAAATAGATTTTCTTTAATTGGGAAAAAAATACATCTCTTTTTCAGTGAACATTGTAAAATAGCTTTGTCAGTGCATAAAAGAAATGAAAAGAGGAAGTAGGTGTTACAGTATACCACATGTTTTTATCCTACAGCAGAAATGCATTCAGAGAGAAAAGACGGCAGAAACTCTTGTGTTTAAAGATCAGGTAAGAAAACAATTTATTTGTTAAGGATTTATATAGTCACTAGGAGCCAAAGTAACTGTTTTGTTTGACTGACAGGAGTGTTTGCTTTGTTGTAGTGTTTGTTCAGTCATTGTTGTTTGAAGAGCTTGAGTTTCTCTTGCCTGGAGAAGAAGGGTGCTCGGAGGGTTTATGTAGGAAGAAGCTAGCTCTTAGTGTTCAGGGTAAGACAGGATTCCCAGGCTTCAGACAGAGTAAAGAAGAGTCACATCATGAAGATTTTTTTTTTTTTTTTGGTCTAATTTAAAGGTGGCACTTGATTGAATTACCAGGGGAAATCATACTCCCCATCATTCTTTCTAAGAAGACATTAGATGAGCATTTTATGACAGAAATTGAACTGATTTCGCAATAGGGAAAACATATGAACAAGTAAGACCCTATCTGGCCCTATTTGTTTTGTAAAACTGTGACTGCTCTTTTTATATAGTATTTTGAATTATCCAAGGCTAAATACAGGTTTTGATCAACCTGTATCTGTTAGTGAGACAAATTCCATGTAAGTACGACTCCTGAGAGGAGTATTTGATTATAAGTTCCTCAAAGTCCCATGCGTTTTAAGTGATGAGCTTTTATTTTGTTAATTGTATAATTATGTATAACTGTGTTGAACTGAGCGCTGTAACAAGCCGCGTTTTATTGAATATGTCTGTATTGAATTCAGGCCTGACCATGGTTAAATAAAGGTGTGAAAAAACTTCCCAGTTTAAGGCAACAGATCTATTCTGAAAACAGAGGTTTGGTGTTATTACTACTGAACTAGTTAATGTATGTAGATAACTGTGTACTTAGCTCTTGCTTAGCGGCGTATTTCCACTCATGTTTTATGACGTCAAGTGCTTTAAGAACATCTATGTCCATCTCTGGAAAAGACTGAAGTTTTCAGAACTGCCTATGTAGTTTAAGACCCCCAAGTCAGATTTTGCCTTCTGAAGTCACTTAGGGTTCTTAAAGACACATTTTACTCAGCATCCTTTTCCAAAGGCCTGCTAGAGTGAAACGTGGGCGAAGTGCTCGAAACAGCCAAAGTGAGTAGGATGGGGACAGCACAACAACAAAAAGGAAAAGTCAGAGAGCTGCTCGGTTAATTTCCCTTGTATTTCATGGGTCTGCTGCAGGGAGAGGGGTGGCTTCTGTCCCTCTGCATGTACATGTGTTCAGCGAGCTGGCCAGAGGGGGAAGTGAAATTGGTGTGGTGAGAGTGAGGGAAGGTACATGAGATGGGGACAGCGGAGGGACAGTGGAGCAGAGGAAGGTGACTTGCACTGGTGTAGACACACCGTGGCCAGCTGGTTAATGTGGGGAGAAAATGAACTTTTCTGCAAAAAGCTTTCGCTGACCTGGACAGACATCTGTAACTTTAGACACTGCGAAGAGGTATCCACACATTTGTGCAAAGCTAGCAAAGATGTCATCAGTTTTATACTTACTGCATTCAGAGCTTACAAACTCTCATCTTGACAATATATGGAGCTTTGCTAGTATTTCAGGTAAAAAAAATGAATTGTAATTAGCCAAAAGGCTCTTTCCACAGAGACAGGCTATTACAGAAGTGGAGGTTTTGGTGTTTTGTTGTCGGGTTTTTTTCTGTGAACAACCAGTGTAAAAAAAGTCTAGTTTCTGTCTTCCCACTACTGTTTTCCTCACAGGGCAATTACTGACTGCTTAGGATAAACCCCAGGGAGCCACTGGAAAAATGCAGTGGTTTTCACCAATTTCTATATAACTTTTTTGAGAAAGATGACACATCATGTAAGGGGATTTATATCTTTTGCAGAAATTCCCATTAAAGTATTAAAGCAGAACCTGAAGCTTTATAGCTTTTCGTCTTCTGTTTGATATGATACATTAGCTAGGGAGTTCATCATAGTCCGATACCTGCTCCTCTCTCCTGAAAGGATATCTCCTAATAAGAAATCTCAGAAATGCTTCTTTTTCTGCTCAGTTGGGCTGTTTTGGTCAAGTACTTGTGGCTTTGCCTACACACACCTATAGCAGCTGTATACTGGGTTTTTTCATCAGTTTTGTGCCCTGACTTTTGAGGAAATTACTGGACCCTGTAAAACCAAGTAAGTATACAACTTAGAGTAGTTCAGAAGTGAGCAGAAGAGTACCACTTTTGTTTTCACTGTCCCATAGACAATGGCCCATAGGATGAGCTGAAGCTAAGGGCCATGAGGCCGGCAGGCCCATGCCCTCCCTGTCCATACAGCTTCTCTCAGTGAAGGAGCAGGGATGGGATGAGGTTAGAAGGGCCAGACCAGAGACCTGCAACTGCCCAGAAAGGCCACAGTGGTGGGGCTGGTGCAAAGCCCAGCAGGGTTGGTAGGTGATGGCAGCAGGTAGGAGGTTGGGCACAGACTGTCGTGTGGCCTAGGCAAGGGCCAAGGCTGAGGGTCTGGTCACAAATGCAGTTGCCAGTTCCCAAGAAAATGGGTGATGTAAAACTGCCCCAGGGGAATTCCCAGCTTTTCCCCTGTGGTGTGATCCCAGGCTGCACAGCCAGGCTGCAGCAGGGCTGGCCTGAGCGGGGATCCCCTGAGGATCAGTGATGGATGGTGGAGCCTAGGGCTGCACTCAGGACCTTGAAGCTTGGGGGTCTCATCAGCAGAGCTGGTCTGAATTTTTCCTGGGAGCATCACTGAGAAATGCTGGGGTTTTAACCTAAAGTGTTTTCTTGGAAATATATTGCTGTTGGGTCCCAACTGGGGCTCTCAGGGTCCTGGAGCATGGGCCCAGCAGCGTGAAAAAGCTTTAGGGTCCAGTGTGGCCATGGCCTGAGCAGCCCGTGTGGGAACAGAGGCTTCAATCTATTTGTCTGTGCAACAGGCAATGGGCATATTCAGTAAAATCCTTGAGGGTTTGCTGCAAGAAATAAACATGAAACTCCCAGAAACATCAACTGTCTGGAACAGGGGCAGCACCCATAGTGTCTTTCATATGAGAAAGCATCATAATTTCTTGGAATTTTTAGTTGGTGAGAAAATTTTTTTTAAAAAATGGTTTGTGTGTATATAGTTTTGATCTGACTCAGCCCAAGCCCAGATCTCAAAAGCATCCCAAAAACTTCTTGGAAACCTCAGAACTCTTTCTGATTATCTCTGAAAGGAGATTTGCTCAGCCACTCATCTCTTTGTTCATTAGAACAAAGTACTTGATCTCTGCACAAGCCTTTTTCAGGAAGTACATTCTTTTCTTGTGTCTGTGGCTGAATATTTCAGAACAGAACATAAAAAATGAAAAAGACTTTCACAATAGAGAAGAGAGAGAAGTCTACAGCTGTGATGCGGTAGGATAGATTGGAGTAGGTAAAAGCCTTGAACGTTGAGAACATCACCCTTATTTGCATTTGCTTCACAAAACCACAAAGATAATGAATTTTTGTAGTGTGGTATGGACTGACTTACTGCTCTCAGGAGGGGATAAAGGCAGACAATTTTAAAATCTCTCTATCTCTCTGTCTCTATCTCTTTCTCTCTCTCCAGGCAGTGGTTAGACCATAACAGAAATGTTAGTTGATAACAATGGGGCTTATTTGTCTTTCAGTATGAAGTTTCAATTCCGTACTTGATACTTCGGTGCAGTAAAAATATTGCTAAGGATATTACTGACATTAGCATGCAAATGAGCTTCATGTCACCTGTTTTAGATATTAAAGCGTGTTTCCAGGCAGTGAGGTAGCTCAAGATAATCTGAAGAATGTAGAGCTTTTCCACTTCTCGTTAGAGGAATTTTCTCCTTTTTATTTATTTATCACTACCTCGCCATTCCCATGTAAGGGTAGGGACGTAATCTGGACCAAATCTTCTGTGCAATTAGGGTATCAACATAAAAGTCTTAATGGAGTTGAGGAACTGGTCTGTATGGTCTGGCAGACTCCTTTTAAATGGCCTTTACTTTTGGCGGTTCTGCACAGAGAGACAGGTTTAGCTTCAGCTGAGCACAACAAAGCGAAAACTAAGTGTCTGGTTTCTGGTGAGATCCTACAGGGAGAAAAGAGACCTTTGTTGACTAAGTGCAGTTTCATTTATGGATTGAAAACATGACCCAGCCATGGCATGAAATGAAAGCAAATAGACAGGACTTGCTATTGCCTCATACATGTATGTGTGGTGGAAACTACGTTTTCTATGTACACGGTAGGAAAGAAGTCCTGCCTTAAATAAATTAATTGTTGAGCTTGTCAAACCATTATGTGTCCTTCCTGGAAATAGTTTTAAACTGGTTCTGTGCCTGTGAAGCTGCTCAGAGATAAGGGTGGCCTGAAGCTTTTAACTGTTGGACGTTGAACTGACGTGGTAGCAAACCAAGGTCCTGGCTATAATTTATAGACAAGTCATGAGCTGCTGTAAAGGTCAAGGACCTCACTGCTGAAACACAGGGAAGGGAAAAGGAAAGCAATGAGGGATTTGCAACTCAGTGCTTCCTTTTTTTCTGCCAGGTGATACAAAGTTCATTTTTAAAAATGGGTGCAGGGTGCAGAAGCCGCTCCTGCAGCTCCTCCCCCCCAAAAAAAAAACCTTGCCACGGAATCCCACAATAGTTTGTGAAACACCAAAAACCACTCATGGTCCTTACTGGTGAGTGACATCTAGCAAAAGGAAATACAACTGCTATTTCTTTGCCTTGTATTGTATTTATGAGGTTAAAATTCAGCATGAATTCAACATGAAGCCATGGCATTATGATGAAAAGGCTTAAGGCACCATGTCTGAGTCAGAGCAAAAAAGTCCCTTTCTTCAGAGGTGTTTCAAGTGCTTTATTACTGTTAGAAGAACAGTACTGTGGGGATGAGCTTGAGTTACAACCCTCCGTTTGGGGGTTGCAAACTTGCCATTTCAGTCATACCTCAAAGCCATGGCATTAAACAGGTTCTTCCTGCAGCAATTCCCTGGAAATGAACAACAGGGGGTTTCAGCAGGTGCCACTGCTTCATCATCAGGAATCCAAAACTGACTCAGCAGCAACCCTCTTGCTATGACCCCACTGAACCTGAAGCAGGTCTCTGTCTAGCTGAGACAAGGCCACTTACTCCTCTGTCCTCAAGTCTCAGGCACCTTCATCCATCTCCTCTGATGGATGTGAAGTCAGACCATATGTGCTGACCATGTCCCAGAAGCAGGTGTTTTGCTTCCAACGTCTGGGAACTCTGTCATCTCTCAGCCAGGTGTTTTAGGATACTACTTTGAAACAGCTGTATTCATGTTATCCCAGTGCATGAAGACTGACTTCTCATAGTGTTTGTGAACATGGTGGGCCCACTTTGAAGTTGTTCATTGGACAGTACTGAACTTTGATAACTGTATTGTGGGCCATTGCTTCTTGGGCTTTAAGATTTTTCATATATTTTTTTAAAGCATGTTGGTTTATACATCAGGACTCAATGATTTTTTCCCAAGTCTCTTCCTCTCATTTGCATCAAAGCACCAAACAGCTCAAAAAGCCCTCAAAAAGTGGGATGTATGGAAAATCCTTTCTCACCTTCTGCCTATATTGCATCATTTAACTGCTCCTTCCAAGAGTGCCAGGTTTTCCTGCTGCAAATGAGCTCTATCCAGAAGAGGAAGTCAGACACAGTGCATACCTTGGCAGGAATGAGTCAAATGGAAAAGGGACAAAAGGAAGTCAAATGCTTGGTATATATGAGTAAAACGTCCTTCTTAGGGAGTTCAGGAAGGAGATGAAAGTCCAAGGGATGAAGATAACCTTCTTCAGTTTCTTACAGTCTAAAAAAAGTTGTTAAGAGACGTGTGGGGGAAAGGGCATGCTAGTAAAACTAACTGAGGACAAGGGGAAGAAAGAGTGTTGCTGGATGTCAGAGCTCACATCCCACTCTAGGATGGCATATACACATATTTCCATCCCAAGCTGTGCGCTGTCAGTCTTGATGTCTGCTGACCAAACCACAAAATGTTTTCATTATTGTAGCACCATTTTTCCTGCTCATTGCTGATAAGCACAATCTTTTTAGCACTGAAACATCAACTGAAACTTTTATCTCAGGACTGAATACATGCTCTTCAACACTAAAAGAGAGAAAAGTCAATAGAGACAGGGTCCAAAATGTATAAATTAGATAAATAATTTCTTCCTTGTTCTTTACATCGTTTCCTGAAAAACAGAATGCATCTCCAAATAGCAGGGTAACAACAGTATTGCAAGAATTATCTCCCAGGGCTGGTTTCTACCACAACAACCAAAAAAAAAAAAATCTGCCTATCTGGAATAAGTCAGATTTCTAGTTTGGAAAAGCACCTTCGCTGAAGGTGAATCAGTGAAGATAACTCTTGTGCTTGCATGGCACCACCTGGTGGGTAGCTACATGTCGATACAGCTTCCACTACAGATTCCGTGATTCTAAATCCTACACACGTGATGGTAATCTCTGGGTAGGTTTTTTGTATCTTGCCTACAGCCAAACTTGCATTTGAGCCCAGATGCACCCACTACTCAAGCCCATGGTCAGGGACACGCATAGTCAGCTCTCCAAATCTTTGTTGTAGTGTCCCTCCCTTCACTGGGTTTCAGGATGGGGGACAGGTGAGGTTGAATGTACTCCAGATTCATCCCCATGCAAATGTTTAAGTCTGGTTATCGATAAATACTGAGCCAGAACTGTGAGATGGAAAATAAATGGGATTGTGGGGTTGGGGGTGCATAAACCTAGTTCCTGCTCCAATGAGCACTATCAACAAAATCTGGTTTCATAGCATGCATGACTGGCATTGCTAGTCCTTTACACCCATACAGGCAAGTAAAGCTGAGGTAGCCTGGCAATAGTCACCCTCCAACTGAGGCAGATGCACTGAGGAGTAGGGGGAATATGCTTATGTAGATAAAGAGCAAGATTTCTCACAATGGTTGTGCAGAGGGGTAGTGATTTTCATGCTATTATCTCCTGGTTTCCACAAGTCTGATATTCCAAACTACTTAAAAAAAAATGCAATTTTACATTTAGTAAACACTCACCTTCCTTTTGGCTTTTCCTGTTGATCTGGAAGCATTTAGCTAGCAGCCTGTATCTCTACACGGCAGCTGCAACAATATCCTCCAGAGAAGGATTCACCTACTTCTTGCACCAGCAGCAGGACTCCTCCTGTGTCAGTGCAGCTGCCTGGGAGTCTTCCACCTGGTTGTATTCTACATGGCCAATGATGCTGGATATCTCTCGTTTCCTTGGAGGGAGAGTTTTCCTGAATAGATTAATATGGTTTAGGTTCAACTTCATATTACTTCAATTCCTTTTTTAATTGCATTAATTGGTTCCTTATAACTTGAACTTTCTTCTTCCACTTTTATTTTTTTGCTCAAGAGAAAATTTTTCATCCCCGTAGTTGCAGAAAAAGGTTTGAAGAAATGAATCTCAGTGACCGACAATGCATAAAGACAATATCTAAGAAACAGCCTGATTTTTAAAACAATCCCCTAGTATTTCTCACACTTAGGGTTTCTAGATGCAGGAGACTGGCAGTAGGACCTCCAGGTAAAAGTGTTAAGGAATAAAAAGTCAGTGTAACTTTCTGTTCCCCTGCTCTAATTCTGACACGTTTAATTTGAAAGGCCTGTATGATGCATAGCTGACAAAACGGTAACTTGGTCTGCTAGAATATCAGTTGCACCATCTAGGACTCATGTTTTCAATTGTTCTAACCTATACACCCACAGAAATGAAATAGTAGTATGTCTTTATGAGAAACTGGAGGGGAAAAAATACACTTTTATACTCATCGGTTATCAGGTTTCATCTAAACTTTACTCTAAAATAATTTATTTTCATATCCTGAGTATACCAAGGCCAGTTTTGGGAAGCTACCTGCTGAACATAAGTTCAGCAATGAATTGAACTCATTAAAATACCCATGAATTAAGACTTGCCTTTTTGGAGTAAGCCACAAAGTATGGGGGGATTCAGCTCATGTAAATTAAACAGTCTAAAAGGTAGGTGTCTGGTTTAATCTTGTCAACAGGGGAGATACAGTCACTTCTGGGAAGAGATTTGATTCAATTCCAGGACAGCTATTTCAGAGACATGGGGCAGACTACCATCCAGGCCATCTTTCTCTTCAAGGGTGGAAATCTCATCAAAGAGGGTCAGCAGCTTTTAGAGAGCTAATGTGACTGCTATCCACAGAGCTGCAGTGGATTCAGTTGGTTAGTGCTTGAGCTCTAAACTCACACATATCTGGCCTGACAGGGGAGAGGAAGATGAAAAGGAAACGGCATTTTCTTGTCTCAGCTAGCAAAACAACAAGGGTGAAGCTGTTCGTTGCTAACCTGAACATTTTGTACACTAACATTAACACTAACCTAACACTTTGGTACAAGAGGCCAAGTCTGAGTCAAGTGAAGTGATGGTGGCAGCGAAGAAAGGGGGTGAGGGAAGCGTTGGGGTTGTGGGTGCCCCAGCACGCCTGTGGTTGGGTGCCAGCCTGTGTCTGGGCTGTGTGCAAAAGGTAGCAGGCCAAACCTAGTAGTCAAAGAGTTTTTGTTTAATCCAGTGGTCAGAGCAGAAGCTGGACAGTTCCTTGAAGGCCTCTCAAGCTCCCTGAGTCGCAGTCTCAGCTGCCCTGGGAGTAGTACACTTCAGTTTCATGTTGAGTCAGTGGGGCAGAATGTGCTTTGCAGCAGTTTGAAAATGTGTTTCACAGGACAGAGTCCCTAAATTGCATCCAGCCAGAGTCTGCTGAAGGGAAAGAGGCTGAGGAGTGGGGGAAAAAGAAACAAAGGCTTTGAAATCAGAAAATTTTATCTTCCTGAAGCTGACCTGACATAAGTTACCACCACAGAGGAGCGTTGCAGGCACTTGGAATAGGGGCTGGGTTGGCCATCCCTCCCGTTGCTTCTCTTCCCTTCCCTGGCACAGCAACTCTCCTGTTGGGAGCAGGAGGATATTCGTGGTGCCAGCTGTTGCTGACAGGGAAGGGATGGCACAAGCTCATCTTGAAAAGGGGGAGCTGGGGACTTTTGTGGTGAAGGAGGACCCTGTTGCATGTGGAAGCAAAGATTTCATGCTCATGAAGGTGCATGCCTTCGTATCGGGGAGGAAGGCTGTGTCAATTGAGGCTTCTACACAGGTGATGAAGAAAATCGGCCTACCAAACAATTAAATTTAAATGCATTCATTCAGTGTAGCTCAACGATCCACAATTGCTGGCGTACTAGCCTTAATTTTTATCCTGTTTGCTCAAATTCTTATTGAGTTTTGGTATTCCCTAATGCTTCCTCATTAGGGAAAGAAAACTGACTGTGTCATAAAATCACTGATTTAGAAAACACAGTTCATTTTTCCCCCATTGTTAGGAAAAACAATAGATGGAGCTGAAACCTACAGGAAGTGCCCCTTATCATTCCCAGCCACGGGCTCATTAAAGACTCAGCCTCTCACATTTACAGCTATGTTTCTAGAATCAGAAATGACAAACGGGTCGCTGCGTATTAATAAAAGCTGAGACTGCCCCTCATCTACATGTGCGGGAGTCAACAAGGAAGGTGAATGGTATCCCCCACCTCTGAGGTGGGGCAGGGGAAATCTGCAGGATAGGAAAGCTAGTGCAATTTAGTTTGTACTGTGGGAACCAGGGAAACACAAAGTATTTTGATATTCTGGAGGCTTACATGTGCTCTGACACTTGAAAATCTAGCCGTCATCTAGCAGCCACTGGAAGTTCAGAATCAAAATCCTTAAATTCCCCACTAAGGCCTTAAAGTTAAGGTTATAGATATTTGAACATTAGATGGGGAAAAAGAAAACAAAGCCAAACAAAAGTTTGCTTCAGGTCGTGGCAAGAGCCTTTTCTTTTGAGAAAGCCATAGTGTCAGACTACATAGAAAAAGGAATTACTGCAATTTTCTTTTTTATTATTATTTTTAAATGTTTTTATTTTCCCTATTCTGATATAGTTCCTAGCTGTGTCTCAGGAATTTGTTCAGCGCTGAATTGGTCAGTGATGACCATGGAAAATGCTCTGCAGGTGTTTTTGGATTGAATTTTTACCCTCAGTCAGCCAAACAGACTTGTTCCTCTGACACTGGCTCCAGCTTCACCAAAGGAGTCCAGGTCATTTTGGAGATAAGTGGCTCATAGAGATCCACCAGGATGGCCACCCCAACCATGATAGCTATTGCTGCTGTCAGTGTGTAAATTAGAGCTACAAAAATATTCTGGGGCCTTTTTCCAAACACCTTCAGATTCATTTGCTTACTCGTGGGTATATTTTGTTAGAAAATTCCCCCGCGCTTGCCACTGGCCAAGGAGCTGTGAGCCCCGCTCAGTGACCTGCTCCCTTGCTTTCAGTGAAGGGGGAAGTGGGCTCAAGCTGTCATTCGGTTGCTGACATCAGGCCTTTCAATATTTGTGTGTGAGACCACACAGCCTGGGGGAGGACTTCAGAAAATTTCAAATAATTGAGTACACCCACGTTCATTGCTTCATGCTTTGGCATCATGGCAGAAGTCAGCAGGAGGCACTGTTACCTGCCTCCTCTCCTTGTGGCACCAGACTCTCTTCACACCTCACTAACTTTGCAACAGGAGCCATGGCAGGTGCAAATTTAGATTTTCTGAGGTGGTGAGTGGGTCCTGTTGGGAAGAAGGACAAAAAAGTGAAACCCAGCATAATGCACAGGGAAGAACCGAGGGACGGGGGGACCCTCACTGTGTTCATCCAGGGAAGGTGCATTTCAGCCTCCAAATTCCTCCCACCCCTCCCCTCCAGTTGCTGTTGTGGCAGGCTGTGAGGTGAGGAGCAACAAGCCGTGACTCCCCCCACCTTCACGGGCCTGACAGGAATCAGTGAGGCTGAGCCACCTGCTGAAAAGGAGCGTCTAGGGGGCCTAAAAACAGAGGTTGTCTTTAGGCCAATTGCCCACCTCAGGTCTTGAGAACCACCATCTGGCTAGCATGGAGCGCAGTAGGCACTTCAAAGGTATTCCTAGCAACGGTGTAAGCGAGTGTTTCCCCACCAGGACATTGACTGGCAGGACCAAATAGTAGACTTATGCTGGGGCTGCATGTTTCGTCCCTCATCAGCCCCTTTTGCAAGCTGCAGAACCATGAATGCTCCTGTCACAGGTGGGAGGGATGGGGAAATTCACCTTGCAGTGTCTGGTGATACAAACCAGGACCAATGAAAAGCGCACGAGGCCCCCATCCTGTGTAAACAACAACGTCTGTACACCCATTTGGGACAATATGAGTTATCAGAAATAATTTTTTAAAAAACATAGGTTTAAATCCCACTAAATTCAAGAAGTCTGCACACGTAAAGCACCTTCTAACCAGAATCTTGTTATCAAGAACTGGACTGAATCTGACAAGACAGAAGATAGAACTGGAGAAAAGAGAAGAAGAAAAATAGAAGGGGTGTAAAAACATACATTAAGGGAAACATTTATTTGGTGGAATAGCTACTCAGGGTACCTAAGAGAACATCTTTTCCTGGTGTATTATATACAAATGCCTGAATTGCTGTTACAAGTGGAAGACGTACTAAACATTGCTGTGTTCAGGAAACACCCACACCTCTGGCCTTGCTGTATGTAACCCTGTGGCTGTTTCCTGTAGTGTGAGCAGGCGATGCTTTGGTCCATACCACACACAGAAGCCTCAGGCGCTGCCCACAAACTGGTTGCCTGTAGCAAATGTTTGAGAGATTCATCACTGCTCCTCTGGTGTATGTCTTCTTCAACTCTACTTCCACTTAGGAAGACATAAAGTGCTCTTCAGCACAGGAGTAGCAGACAGCTGCTCCCTTTGATGAGTTTATTGCCCTGAATGATGTTTTCAGTGAGGAACACTGCTTACCATAGAGACACTGATTTCACTCACTGGTCTGTTTGTGTTTTCCTCCCCCTCACAAAGAATGGCAACACAATTATTAAAAACTTTTTCCTGAAAACTTCTTACTTCCCTTTGTACACAATTTGGGGAAACCAAAAAGCACACTAGTACTTTCAAGTTTTTTCTCCACAAGATTTTTATGATGTGCTATACGCTTGATACAGTGATAACAGTAATCCAGTTAGCCTATGTCGCCAAACTGAAGAGTGTGTTTGGGGTTATATAAGCTTCTGCTGGCACTAAACAGTCTCTGCTTTCATCCCATTGTTTATTGTTGTGCTGCAAAGAGTTTCAAGGAGGCACAAATGAAGATCTGCAGATGCATTCCTGAGACGTGCAATGGAAATGAAGATATGCCAAGAACTTCCTGAGAATACAGAACTGAAACTACATTCAGTCTGGAATAACTGCATATTACAGTTTTATTTGGGACCTGAAAAGACTGCTATTTTAGAGCTCAAATTGCAAAAACCACAGAAGAGAATACTCTGCTTTCTGCCTGAACATGATTGCAACTTCTTTGGGAAGCAATTATTGGCACTAAATCCAGCTCAGTGGGAATAGCAAGAACGGAACTGATCTTCCTTGGCACATGGACGTCTCTGTATTAGAAATGCAATGTATACTTTAGTGCAGGGGCCATGCACCCCACTGGACTACATTTCTTAGGCTTAAAAGAAATTCTTCTAAAGCTTCTTTCCCGTTTGCGTTGTTAAAGGAAATGACTGAAGACAATACAATAAACATTCAGTCATGCAGCAAAGAAATATCTGGACTGAGAGCAAAATTCATTGTTGCCTGGGTCAAGGGTAAGTACAGATGAGTTGACAGCCCACAGTTAAAAAGTGAATGGCAAAAATGCCCACAGATAAGCTTTAATTTGTCTACGTAAATTTAGCTTCCTCTTTGCAATCAGTATTTACATCACAGCCACATTCATTGTCAACACATTGTATGCACATTTTCTAATGGTGTCGGTGCTTTTATCAGCCGTGTGTGTGCATAGCCCATCACGTTATGTCGCCTCTGAAGTGTATGGGGAAGCACAGCACAGCACAACACAAAATCAACACGGTGCTGTGCACCTCTCCTCCCTCCAGGTGCTGGCCTTACCGCCTCACCTGACACCCAAAGTTTGGCCCCTGGTCCATGCGCACGAGGTGCACCAGCTGTGTGAACGGCTCCGCAGCTCCTGGCTGTGCCCCATGGGAGCCCAGATCATGCCACAGCTGGAGCACTGCTGAGCAGCTGAGCCATCAGGTCTGTGTGTGAGACAGCTGCTCCTCTGGGAAGCTGTAACGGAGGGGACACCTGTCACAGTGAGAGCCCCAGGACTTCTCTCTCCACAGCTGCCTGCGCAGTCCCACAAAGGCTTCCCAAACCGTTCTCCTTTTTCTTCATTTCTTCCTCCTCCCCACTGCCCTTGTTGCTCACCACACGTCCAGAGATGCTGCACCCTTTGCTCTCCCTCTTAGCTGGCTCCCTGCACCACCCAAGCATCCCAAGAGCAATACATGATTTCTGTTCTTCCCCGAATGACCCCGAAGTTCCCTCCCTGCCCCAAGAGGGAACATTTTGAATGCACAGCTTTGCAAGCAAAAAACAACAAGGATGTTGGGACCAAAGCTGTGGGATGACAGTAAGCATGGACACCTTCTGGGAGCTGCAGCAGTGTCACTCCCACTTCAGCACAATTGAGAACACAGTTTGACTCTCACTTTTTTTTATCTGATGGTCCACAGGAATAATTACAAGGTTGTAAAGTACTGTAGGATCCAGATTTCTGCAGTAGAGACCGCCTTGGAAATATGCACCACCTAACTTCTCTCTTGCACACAAATTCCTTTCTGCAAGAAATAACGCTAAATCTTTTAGTATCTTGATGAAAGGACTTTTTATCAAATGTGTAGATGGAAAAATCAAAAGATTTTCTGTCTGCAACTGCCATACAATTAATAATTAATGAGCAGTAAGATCATCCACTTCCTCCTCCCTCCCCCTCTTTTTCTTAAAAAGAAGGGGAAAAACGGATTTCTGTTGAGACACCTTTAAGCAACGGTGCATGATAAATTAAGAAACTGGGTGGAGTGCTTCCTTCCTGTAACTGAGAAGCTAGAGACAAATAAGACATCTTACATAATGTGTGAAAAATAACCTTTATAGAGTAAAAAATTAAGAAAAAAGAAAGATGCTCTTCCACCTCCCAGGTGTGTCTAATCCTGAGTCCTCTTAAAGGCCTGGATGATGGTCCCCCTGCCTTAGCATGTGGAATTGCTGGTGCTGGGCAGCTGGTAACTCACCTTTTGTTTTCCCTTCCTGTTCAGTAGGCAGGCTTGTTTCTTGCATATGTAGTGTTGGGGGTAGAAACATACACATCTTCAAAGGATTTTTGGTGACAGTCAAGACTTGACAATATCTGCTTACCCAAACACAGGTGAATATATTTTCCCAACATCTGTGTGATAAAAGAAGGGAGCAGAAGGGAAAAAACCCACAAAACCCTACAAAAAACCCCTACAGGGATCCTACCATCCTCTATGAGACAGCCACAGGCTTGTTTTTGGCATCCACTGTTCTAGACCTCATGGCTCCTGCAGAACATCTAGGCATATTCCAATCTGTGATATCCTACACCTGGGCAACAGAGCCAAAAGGAACCCACTTTCCAAATTGGTGCAAAACAAAACTGAAATGCTTTAGTTGTTAAAAGCAAAAACAAACCCAAAGCATTAAAAAGCTCGTATTTGTAACCAGAGAAAAGCACTTTGCTTCTGTAAGATGGGTTTATTGACCACTGTGAGAGCAGGCCATTTTCCTGCCTGTTTTGTCCAAGAGGTAGAGAGTATGGTTTCAAGGAAATAGGAAGCTGGACAGCCCGAGGAAAGGCTTTGATCCTTGCTCATCTTTCATTTGGGGGTTGGACTAACTGATCTTTAAAAGTCCCTTCCAACCCAAACCATTCAGTGATCTATCCATGAGATGGTTAGTCAGGAAACAGGCAGACAGGAAACATTGTTTTCCTTCCAGTCTGTACACCAGCCACACAGGTGCCTGGGTTGGCTGAGGTTGGGAAGGAAACAAGCTTTGCTTGTGGCTATGGTAACCAAACAATCTTGATAACCACCAGGAGAAGGTTTGCTGGAACCTATGTGTCCCTAGTAACATAGTTTTTGACCAAAGCCTTGCCCCTGCTGACTTCAGTTGGCCAGTTGCCAGGTGTCTCGAGGCATGTTCCCAGAAACATGAGACCAAAGAATATGCCCCTTAAGGGAAAACTGCTTGCAGTGGTTAAACTAGCATGTCCTAGGAGCTATGGGGCAGAGGACCAAGAAAGAGTTCAGTTCTGGGGCAATGCTCAATTGCTTCACCCATAAGACTGTAGAGGGACCACCAGACCACTGCAGAGCCAGAGATTTGTCTCTTGAGCTGACCTGTGAAGGCTTCAAAGCTATGGGTGCATGGCCATGTCAGCAGACAACACCACGTCTGTCTAACCCTGGGGGCCCAGCTCAAGCAGATGTCTGGAGAATGGCAAGAAGTGAGTATATTTTCCTCCAACCCAAGTTACCTGAGCTTCTAACTGCTTGGCTTGTCTCTGCTGAGGAGAAAGCTCCCTCTGCAAAATGCAGCAACTCGATGGAGTGAGGTCAGGATCATGCCTCTTCCCAGCCCTTCTCCCACAGAAATAATTTCAGTCCTGAGGCTGAAATTTAAATATGTCTTAAACAATGAAAAATGGCAAACAAAATCGGACTTCATATGACTGGGGCGAAAATACATCCAATAATTAAATGCAAAGGAAGAAATTCTCATCACTACTTTTACTCCTTTATTTTGCCTGTTTAATGGTCCCTTTACATTGCCGGGGGAAGATAAGGGAGACCCACTTCTATATGGGCCTCATACCCCAAAACATAAATAATTGCAAGGGGAAGTCACTTTTAAAAGTGTGACTGAGTATCGGGATTATCAAACTGAAATCTGCCTTGTAGGGTTTAGTCAGACCAGCAAGCAGCCAGCAAGCACGCAGCTCTCTAAATGGTTTCATTTATTAGTTTTTGTGAAGCTGAGTCAATTCAGGCTCCAGCTCCTTCGTGCTGTGCAGGTGGTTTGTTCAGAGTGAGCTTCTGTGCTGCTGCACTCCACTGAGGCCTGCAACAGAGGCAGCAGCCAAAACTGCAAAGACAGGGCAGTGAAAACCTTAAAGCCCCTACCATGCTGAGGGCCAGGGATAAAAATTCTGAGATCTTTCAGTGAATCAAGAAACGTGCATTTTATTTTGAGCTGATGAGAATTTTTTCAGCCTCAACGCCATCTTTCCATTTGGGAATTTTTTTCCTAAAAATAAGTCTGTGCTTGATCCACAGAGGTTCTGCAAGGTGGCAGCCACGGAGCTTGAAGCAGAGCTCTGGCGCTTTACAAAGCAGGCTGTAGTTTCAGCTGCAGAAAACTGCCGCTCTTGGCTCTCGACTGAAGCATCACCCCCCACCAAGGACAGTCACCAGGCTGCAATTCCGTTCTGCACAGAGAACAGTGCGATATTTTACACAACATGAAACAGGAGAGATGAAATCCCCTGCTTTGATGAGTGCCACCGTGCATCTGATGAGCCTGTTTTTTTCAGATTTGCAGGCCGTGCCCCCTACGTGCTCCTACCTAAGGGCTCTTTCCCCTTTTCCCTGCTCCTCTGCTTCTGCCTCCTATTGAATACTGTACAGTGTTCACTCCCCTCGGACATCTGTCATCGCTCTGCCCTTTTTTTTCCAGGCTTTTTGGCATCCCTTGCTTGCAATGAGGTCTCACTCACGTGTTGCCACTCTGCCTTCATGCAGCACAAGGGCCTTTGCTCAGGCTGCGAGGATCCTCATTTGGAGAATGCCTGAAGTTTGGGATAGAAAACAATGGGCTTGTGTGGCTGTGTTTGGAGGTGGAGGAGATGTTGAGAATCTCCTCAACAAGTCTTGAGACAGCTTGGTGCTCGGGTGTGACCAGGACAAATGTGAAAAATAGGAAGTTTCCCTGAAAGTGATAGAATAGATCTAATTGGAGAGTTTCAGTCCAGTGACTAAAATTCTCCCTTCCCACAGGAAATGAAAGGCCTGTCTCAAGCAAAGACTCCATCATGTTCTACTACCATGGCCACCAAATTAGGCAGCACTCATCTCCTATGACAGAAAGACTAAAATTTTCCTGTGCTGAAAACACTGAAATTAACGTTTTTGGCTTTGAGTATTTTCTCTTGGGCAAAACTACATGAACCTGAAGTTTTGGAGTTGAAGTGCTTTGACCCTACAAAGGCCATTGATGTTGGACAAGGAAGCAGGTCACACGTCCTTGCACAAGGAAAAACTGTTCGGCAGGTTTTCTTTATCACCATACCGCCTTTTCACGGGCCCAGGACGTCTCGATACTGAATCTATCTCTAGAAGTAATTGAACAAGATTTCCTGCTCATTCCCTGGAGAGTTAAGAGGAGCGTCTTCTTTCTGCAGAGCTCCACAGGTGGTTGCACATTAGAACTGAAAAGGACAATCAGTCATAGCTGAAGCCTGGAGTTTTATCATATGTGTAATGGCATCATAGTACAGCCATTTCAATGACATGGACAAAAATTAGTGTC
This sequence comes from Hypotaenidia okinawae, assembly GCA_027925045.1. Lineage (NCBI taxonomy): Eukaryota > Metazoa > Chordata > Aves > Gruiformes > Rallidae > Hypotaenidia > Hypotaenidia okinawae. Next base: position 141,407,843 of record BSDF01000001.1, read on the forward strand.
CTGGAATACTCTTATCCTTTCATTTCCCTATGCTATGAGCCAGAATGGATGGCACCAGAACTTCTTTCCTCCCCTCCCTTCTGCTTGCCCTCTTCCACAGTTCTAGGACTTGTTCTGTCAGCTTCCGTTGCTCCTACCACCTTCCCTCAGTTGTCCAGCCCTGAAAGCTCTTCCTTCTTTCCATAGGAATTTACCTCTCCATCTTCTCACTCCCAAAGCACGGGACTTCTTTCTTGAGGTTGCCCACCCTCCACCATCATGTTCACATGCTCATCTCACCTTGCTTACAGACCCCTCTGCCGCCACTGCCACCACCTGTCTGAACTCTCTCTCCCTCCCAATGCCCCTCAAGCTGAGATGAAGATCCTTTGAGGAAGAGTGCTGTGACAGCTTGCCTCTCTTGCTCATTTTTGTTACAACTAACATCATGCTGTGCATTTATCCTGCAACTGTGCATTACCCCAGACACTCCTCAGCTGCAGAAGAGAAGGTAGTGCCCTCTTCTCTGGGAATATCATTGCAATTAACAAATAACCACATTTAGCCTCAGCACAGCTCCCCCAAAACATTCATTTCTTCTCTGTTTTTGTGCAAGGGGTTGGTGTGTCTTGAATTTGGGGAGCCTTGTGCAAATCAGATCCCCATCTGCATCTGTTTCCTCTGGGCACTAGGAGCCAGAGCCACATACAGGTTGATCTCAAGGTTGGTGCAGATTCACCTGAGAGGAAGATCTCTGCACTGGAGATGTATTGAGAAGCTTTCTAATATTTCTTTTTTTTTAAAAAAGCCCAAAACACCACCACCAAAAAACCCACTCTGAAATAGTACCAGAGTAGTCTAAAATGCCATACACAGAAGTCATGTCCCTGTCTTCCAGAACACAGCCAAACTGCAGTCTTACCAACAGAAGTAGGAATGCAAATACTCATAGGTCACTCGAGACACGTCCAGGGAGGACTTGCAAGATGAACTCCTGACCCTACTGAGCTCAGTAAGAATCTATGAACTTACAGAGGGCTAGAACTTCACTCAAAGGAAACCCAAAGGTCTATAAAAAGTCACAGCATTGCTCATAATCATCCTGAAACACATGATCGTAGAATCATAGAGTCCCTTGGGTTGGAAGGGACCTCAGAGATCATCTAGTTCCCCTGCCATGGTCAGGGACATTCTCTGCTAGACCAGGTTGCCCAAAGCCCCATCCAAGCTGCCCTTGAACAGTCTCCAGAGTGATGCTTTCTTAGCACTTAAATGCTTTCTGAGGAAATGTTAACATGGGCAAACAAGTCCCATAAAATTGATTACCATATACTAATAATCATAATAATTATGTTAATAATAATAGTAACAACACCAGAAGCAACAAAAACTTTCTTTTCATTATATTACAATATACCACAGTATATTATACAACAGCATTAATTACTACTTAATTATTCATTATATCATACAATACTTGAGGACTGACAATTTTCTTATTTTTTTTACCAAAAGTGAATGCTGATTTTTTTGGTTTTGTTGTTCTTCTGACAGTTCTTTTCCCCACTTTGAGAGGGGAAAGGATCTTTAAAACTGGTAGTGAATAAAAGTTGCAAAATTTAAATATTTCTAACCTTAAAGATAAAGCTCTATTTCTAACCTGCTATATTTGAACTGAAAGAAGGTTGTTCTTAAAAAAAAACCCAAACACCTAGGAAGCAAACCAAATCTTGTTACTTTTTAAGAGGTGGAATTTGATATTTTTTTTCATGCTTTGACATTGTGAGACTGAAACTCCTTCCTGTTTACCTGTAGGCTCATGCTGAGAAGTGAGTCTGGCAGCTGACAGACTGACAGTTGATTCGGGTTTTTTTTTATATGAAAGTGAGAGGAGTCGCAGCTAGAAGAACTTGAGTCTCCATCCCACCACCACATTTAATATAAAGCTCCCTGATGTTTCTGCATATGCAGTGATACAGTATGTAGCCCTGGCTTGAGGAGTCACCCAACTGTTCTGGCCACCATTCAAGGAAAGCAACTAAGCACCTGGCTACACTGAGAATCCTGCACATCTCCATTATTTCTGTGGTAGTCTGTGACAGGATGGGCATCAAGCACGGATCGCACTCCTCATTGTCTCAAAGGAGTGTGCCTTGGTGAATCATTATCACTGGAAATAATTCCTGAGAAGTCCATGGAAGAACTTCAATCCAAAATAATGACTTTATTTGTTGTTTTTAAAGAGTTTTGGTTGCATAAAAATTTATGCAAGCATGTATATATATATATGCTTGCATATTTATATATATATATATATATATATATACACAGCAAAAGGAACTTCTACTTGGCTGTTAAAACTCACAGAACAAAGAACCTTGGAAATGTGTGTTTCTCTTCCTTGCCTGTATTAAAGAGTGCCTTGATTGACTAGCTCTGGTGTAGACATCAGCAGTGGAAATGCCCACAGCTAGGTGAGACAACCCCACCCTGTCTCAGATAACCCAAAACCACAAGGTTTCTTCACAGGCTCATCTCTGCAGGCTGAGATACCAGACCTGCCACCATCCAGAGGCGGGAGGAAGCACCCCACTGTCTGCAGGGAGGAGCCTGAGTCTTGTCTGACACACGCACAGTATTACTCTTCACATAGGACAGTGTGGCTGTGACTAGTGCTAGGGAAGATAGATGATCCAAGACACCTGTGTTGCAGTAGTCCAAAATACTGGCCCAGGCAGTTGAGAACCCTTCAACCTAGACAGGTTAAGGTTTCCTACTCCCACTTTCTGGGATAATCCCCTAAGTACAAGGCTGGAATGTGTACCCTTTCCCGTCCTTTTGGTGAAACTGGACCACTCTGAGGAAAGGAATCCGAGGCCTGAGTGATCAGGTCTTGTAAGTAGCAATATTTAAAAAAAAAAAAAAAACCATTTCTGAAAACCACCATCCACTGAGAGCTGGACAATGCTGATCTCTGGTCCTTGACACTAAAGTCATTTATGTGCTTCACAAAATGCATCTCCCTTGGAAAAGGCTGTGGATATTCTTGAAGAGAAGGTTAAACCCAACCATCATAGCTGGGTGCTTGAGCTACGAAATTGCTATATAAAAGAGCATGTTGGTGTCATTTCTATTCTCTGTTCCTCTACCAACATCCCAAATACAGGGCGTGACACTTCCGCCCCATAAGCTTTTTAAAATAAAACATGCATGTGCATAGGTGAAGAGACTTCAGGCCTGTGGAAGGGACATGTATGTGTGCATGCCCAGGGCTTGTCTTCTAGACCATTAACCAAAATGAGACGAATGGAAAAGGGGTCAGCCTTCAGTGTTGCAGTCTGGACTGTTGTGGTTTTTTTCTCAGCCTGCTCTTTTGGGTGGGGAGCAATCCATTTTGGGGCGCTGTTGCTCTCTGCACCTGCATACAGAGAGCCTGGGTGCTACCTCGGGTTTCAGATGGAGATGCCTGCTCCTCACAGCCAGCCTGCGCTCATGCCTGTGCCCTCGTGTGGAGTGGCCCCTACTAGCTGTCAGGCTGATGGTGATATAGTGCTTGGGCTCAGAAACGCTCTGCAGGTGAATGGGTATGCCCAGATGGAGGAAGCAGGCTTCTAGGGACAGAAGAGTTGTTATGCACAGGGGAGCTAACTCCTGGTGTTCCAGCACACCCAGATTTCAGCTGGAGACCCCCGTGCATAAAGGTATTGCAGCCCATGTGTACATCAAATGCATGTGTACATCAAATGATTGCAAAGGATGCTGCTCCTTTAAATCAATTTTTTCCCCTTCCTCTATTGAGTACTACAACCCTGAAGTCATGTTGAGAGTACTGGTCTAAGCATTACTTAGTCATTTCATGATACACTTCATCACATCAGCTCCACTCAACAGTAAAGCATACTTGGTCACAGCTCTGCAGAAGGCATTGCAAATTCCCTCTTACATGGAGGTGACTCTGGTCACCTCCTCTGGCCACCTGCATATTCTCAGTGTGAAACAGAAATCACGTGTAGGACATGGCATTGGTTACCAGACTGCAGTGTAAGGGTACGATGGATGTTTTTCACTGTGCTTGAAAAGCAAATGCTTTAGAAGTAAGGAAGGAGTTAATTCTTGCAACACGGTCATTTCCTGAGCCCTGGGGTTGGATGATTGCGAACTTTCAACTATTTCTAATTCTTCTCTGTCATTTAAGAGGCTTTCAAGGTGCCCTGTACATCCCAGACCAGGTAAGGAGAACAGCTTTTCACTTCTTAACTGTTTATTCAAAATTGTTTTTGAGTAGAATCAGACTCGGTCAAAACTGATTTGTTCTGCCTCCTATTATTCACACCCAAAGGGAGAACAAAGTTCATTGCAGTCCAAGTACATGTGTGTTTTTGTGCCAGATGACTGTGAGCTGTAGAAATAACGAAAGGGGTGTATGGGTTAATAATAGACCGCTGATAAGGAAGAAGTTACGTTACGTATAGTCAGAAGTTCGAATTATTACAGCAAACGCTGTAGTAAAATAGAAAGAAAGCTTACTGCCAGTTTTAAGGAGTTAACTCTGCACAAACTACTTTCAAAATAAGGGGCACTCAGGTGTGCAGTTTGTTTAGTAAACAAACTAGCAAAAATCAGAGGGTGTCTTCAACGGTATTTTCAGAATGAGAAAGAATGAGCTTGTACATACCGGGAGGGAAAAAACCCAGCTAATTTTGGACCCGTTTTATTTGTAAATTTGGACCTGATACCTAACTTTAGCTATTGCAGAGTCATGTATTGTAGTCATCCTGAGACTGTTCCTGAGGTTTGCAGCCACTAAACATACAGGCAGGAGTGACTGTGGGACCATATCATAAAGCAATATAATTTTGTCCGGGTCTTTTGATGCGTAAAAGCTGAGCTCAGACAGACGGGCCCCAGAAGGAAGTCTCATTGCACAGCGCGCTCTTGCATGCCGTTTGTTGTCTCCTAATAGGCAGGGAGGGAGACCGTTTGGGTGAAGGTTTTTTTAATAGTTGAGAAACAAGCATAAGCCAGCCTTCTATATGGCACTTGCTGCAAAAATGTGCTTCCACCAGGTTGCCCTACAGAAGGTGAAACTGTACGGGCCGTGAGGATCCCTGGGTGAAGTCATACACTGGAGATACAGGGTTTTGACACTTCAGGGTTTTTAAGTCTTTGCTTGTAATCAGTTTTAGTGTTTGGATATTGGCTCCTTGACTGTGCTCAGTGTTTGGTATAAACACTTTCTGGATGTTATTCATAGTGGTTGGGAGAATCTAGTTAGGGTTTTCAAAAGCACTCATTTGACTCAGACACATAAGTCCCATCAATCAATGCTCGGGTTTCATCCTTAAATCACCTCACTACTTGTGATGTTGCTACTATGGTAGCACTTGTACCTCTGTAATTAATTCTACCTTTGAAAGACTGAGCCATGGAAGTTTTGTCACCATCTTCTGCAGGTGGGGAACTCAGATGAATCCCAGTTGACACCAGACAGTTGACACCAGACCAGGCTTCCACAGCTCCCCAACATAGGCTATCTGATCAGGAATCCCAGGTCTTCCCTTGCAAACAGTTGCATGTCAGTTTAGATGCAGCCAAAGACCATGTCATCATTCTGCTAGGGAAGAGGCTACAGCACGGGTCTGTCTTAGCCTTCTCAGTTTGAGTATCAGTGGTAAGCAACCGGTTGCTCCTTACAACTCTGTATGGCCTTAGCTGCTAAATACTTGCAACCTGTGCAACAGCTTGCGAAAAGCTGGCTGAGGTGTACCTACCCATCCTGCAGTCACATTGCCCACACACCGCATAGGCACAGCTCAAGGGAAAGTACTCAGCAGTGAGTACTATTGTGGAGGGAAAAGCAAACTGAACCCAGGCCTCCCCTGTCATCAACCAGCAGCTTACCCACCGCTTCTGCCTTCAGTTTTTAGCATCCCATCAGGTGCATTTATTGAAAGCGTGTGTTCACCTGCTGTCTTCAGGGCGGGTTTGGATTCAACTTGGATGCATCTGCCAGTGCAGAAAATGTTGCTCTCTCTGATGACCAAAGTGCAGAGAAGGCCAGCTTAGGTGATTTAAAACATTCGCTCTCAGTCCTCTGTTTCAGAATTTGTATCTTCATTTGGTGCAGGGGAAAGACTGGCTGTTGGAGAGAGGTGTATGTTACATGTAGCGGCACAACAGGATGGAAGACAAGCAAACTCTAGAAAAGTCATTCCTTGTATGGTAACTGTGGTCTGCGCCAGTAACAGATGTGTTCTGGTTGAGTGGCTAGAGCGGAGAAACCCAGTAGCCCACAAATCAGCCTCAACAACTTGCTGTGGTGGAGTCCTGTCCTTTGCAGAAATAGAGAGACATAAAGCCTATTTCTCAATGCACTCAAAAGATGCGGTAGTGTTTTTCGTGCAAGTTGCTGCCTAACAAGTCTACTGCATATTTGCATAGTTTCCAGATTAAAAAAATGTTGTTTTGAAACAGAGGTCCAGGGGGCTTCACTGCTCACAACTGGTGCTTTCAGAGCCTCCACACGGACAGAAGGATGCTCTTTGTATCGGGCACGTTGGTTGACACTGCTGTCATGTTTTTTGCAGCTTGAAAATGGAGCTCTCCTCTGAAAAACTGCAGATGGAGGAGCATTTGGCCCTTAACTACTGTCTCAAAAACTCCTGGATGAAACGAGCTCATTTTATAAGTAAATGTCCTTGGGACTGTGTCTTGGGTTCCTTTGCTCTTAGTGCCAGCTTTCGAGTGGGAAGGTCAAGTTGGTGTTCCTCCTAGACTATTTATATGCAGGAAAGCTGAGAGGAACTCCTAGTCAGACTGTTAGGGTTGTTATTTTAAAATAGGTTTAAAATGGGTAATATAATCCATTTTTTGCCTAAATTTAGGTGCTGATCAATGAGAAATGTTCCAAAAGGTTAATTTTCTATATCCTTTGGATCTGGTAATGCCACTTTGATCTGATCTCTTTTCATCCAATTTCGATCAGAGTCCTTCTGTCCTTACTGAATTTTTCCATCGGTAGTCTCATTGTGCAGTGATGAGTATTTAGAGCTACTTTAAATGCCGGATTTTGGCTCTCACTGATATCACAGCAGAGAGATTCTGCCTTTTTGTGCGCAGAGATGATGAGGGCCCAGGAGTTGCTCAGGCTGAGGTGAGGCATCTAGAAGGTTCTTCATCAAGGACTGCCTATTTTTTTGTCACTTTTTCACACTACTGTATGAGGAATTCCGGCTCAGTAGCTGGTGAATTGAAAATAATTTTACTCTCACATCCTCACTCTCCCAGCTCCTGGTTAAGTCTTGAAATAACGACAGCGATTACACGCGGGTATAGTCAAGATGAAGCAGCTCGGGTCACTTACTACTAGATAACAGTGCACCTGAATCAGATCTGCAAAAATAAGAAGGGAAAATATCAAGTCATCAGAAAGTATGTGCTCTTTAATCTTCTCTTCAGATGTGGATATTATGCATTTTTAGTCGTCCCGCACAGGTATGTCATACGGCTAGCGAACTGTGTTTTAAAGCTACGAAAGGCAGCGTTATTGGTGTCAGTGTCACTGTTCAGCTTTATCTTTAGATGTGCTGCTTTTAAATGTTTTGGGATTTTTTTAATAAAAATTGATTCTTAAAACAATTTTTTTGTTGTTGGTCCTTTCTGCAGCTCTTACTTACAGAGGAAATCTGATCTGCTACAGCACGGAAACGTCAGCGGTGACCACGGCGAGACTAATTCCTTCGGGAGCTGCTTGTAAGTCTGATCAACATTTAAGATGAAAAGTTTTGCATTTTCCTTGGCAGGATGTTTCATGCAGAGTTTAGCTGTATGAGGCAATTGCTGAGGCAATAAGGGAATATTCAGGACACAAGCCTTTGCTTTGAGTAGATGAGTAAGCACAAAGAAAGGAGTCATCTTTTAAAGACCTTTTTTTTTCCCTATAACTTCTCAAAAATATGAACAGTCTTTGAGACTGTCTAAAGGATTCCCCATTGAAATCCTGTTCTGCCAGGATCCTGGTTATACTGAGTAGACCCTGTTTCTGGTCTACCTTTCAGCAGCAGAAGATTGGAGGAATAAGTCTTTCATACTTTTATTACTTCATCTCGTGACAGTCAGTCAGGGCGAGGATCAAAGGGAAATCCTCCTGGAGCACAGGGGATGGTGAGAGGTAAGGGTAGGAAACTGCAGATAAGCAGGAACAGAAATGGTTGAGACAAAAAAGGAAACTGGTAGTACAACACCAAGGTAGACAAGGACAGAGGGCAGTGTCTGGACAGCGGTTAAGGGACAAAGAAAGACTTGGGGTTTTGCGCTATAGATTATGTAAAATAGTTGTAGAGGGCAGCAAGGCATGGTTCTTTCAGCTCTTTTCTTCAAAGACATTAGAGAAAACCCCAAAATAGTCATGTTTCAGTAACCAAAAAATAATCTTATGGGCAAAGGAGGCTTGTCTGCACCCTCTAGTGGTATAGACCAAAAAGATGCTTTTTACCCGACTAATTTTGCACTCCATCCAGGGACCTGGTGTACTCTGGTCTTCACCTTATCTGACACATCTGTAACAACAACTGTGCTCAGCCTCTGAAACGGCCTGGAAGAGGAAAAAGGCCTGGGAGACCTGGTGGGCAGCAGGATGACCATGAGCCAGAAATGTGCCCTCGTGGCAAGAGAGCCAATGGCATCCTGTGGTGTATCAAGAAAAGTGTGGCCAGCAGGTCAAAGAGGTTATCCTCTTCCCTTTTACTCAGCACTGACAAGGGCCCATCTGGAATATTGTGTGCAGTTCTGGGCTCCCCGGTTCAAGAAGGACAGGGAGCTACTGGGGAGGGTACAAAAAAGGGCTACAAAGGTGATTAGGGGACAAGAACACCTCTCTTACAAAGAGAGGCTGAGGGACTTGGGACTTTTTAGCTTAGAGAAGAGAAGGCTGAAGGGAGAACTTATCAATACTTATAAACACTCGGGGGATATATGTCAGGAGGATGGGGTGGTGCCCAGTGACAGGACAAGGGACAATGGGCACAAACTGGAACACAGGAAGTTCCATCTGAACATGAGGAAAAACTTCTTCACTCTGAGGGTGTCAGAGCACTGTCACAGGCTGCCCAGAGAGGTTGTGGAGTCTCTTTCTCTGGAGACATTCAAAACCCTCCTGGACATGATCCTATGCAGCCTGCTCTAGGTGATCCTGCTTTAACAGGGAGGGGTGGACTGGGTAATCATTCTGTGATTCTGTGTGATTCTGTAAAATATGATGGCTGCATCCAAGCTCCTTTTTAGGAATGGTCTTTTGTCTATGATAACTTCTAAACTACATAATATGGCTGAGTTGGTTATGGGAGGGAATCAAATATGTAACAGAATTGTAATAACCCAAGGAAATGAAATTCATGGCCTGAGCCTAGGTTCTGACAGCAAGTTATTTACTAATATTGACATACCCTTTGTGTAGTAAGAGCTCCCTTGTGCACAAGCACTATGGTGTAACCATCTGTCATCCAAGAATAAATATTACAGCACAAAAAAGTAATCAACAGTCCTTTCAGAGGGACACTGTTGCCTGTGCCCCTGATAAGCCCTGATCTCCTCGCTGCTGGAGGACACACGCTGACTGAGAGGTCAGCACTGCAGGAAAAGGCAAAGTAGCCTTGTGATTTTGGTGACAGAGCAGTATCTTGGGAAATGAGATTCTGCCACTGATTTTGCCTGTAGTTTTGTGTGATGCTGAAGAAAGGGCATCTCCATAAGAAATGGATACATGAGAAATGCCTGAAATGGAGATGGGGTGAACCAAAATGGAGGTGGGGTAGAAATTCAGACCTGCAGCTCCAAGTGGGGACAATTGTCCTACAGTCTCTGACTACTAGGGAATTATGCCCTGGCAGTTGCCTTTCATAACCCAAGACAGGAGTATTTAAGATACTTAAGGACAAATATAAAGCAAATATCCATTTGCAATTATAGAGCAATTGGATTTTGACAGGACTGAGAGTCTAGTGCCCATAAGGAGTATGTTTCTCTCTGGAAAGTATTTAAAGCCTTCTCTACCTTTCCGTTCTTGCTAGCTAGTATGCTAGCTATGACAATCTGGGCTGATTTCCACCTGGCCAGTTGAAGATGGAAGATCAAACAGTGGTCACTGGACAAAAAAGGAGCAGATGCCTAAAATATTGTTCAGCTAGAAGGCAAAATATGTGATCTCTAGTCTCATCTTCGAGAACACTGTTTCACATTCAATAGTCACTGGATAATAACAAAGACCAATCTGAAGAGTAGAGACCAGGCCACGTCCAGTCCTTTTCAGATGGTTGTCCCTGTCTCTAGGCTAGCAAATCTCTTGTCCTCCCACATGATGTTTTCATCCTTCCCTGATTTATCGTATCTGTAATTTTGCATTGCACATCTTTGATGTGAAACATGGGGCAGTATGCATCATCTTTGTGGTTAAAGCAATCTCCTGCTCAGATAATAAGTCCCATGGTCAGACTTGGGAGGCAACTTGAGGCATCTATTTCCTGACCTTAACCACCGCTTTATCATTTAGGAAGGGAAAGGAAGTGTTTCTCTTATATCAACCATCTTAAAAGATTGTAGCAAATCATTTTTGGTCCCCAGAAAGAAAAAAACAACAGGGAATCTTCATAAAAGGAAACTTCAGAGAGGTTCAAGGCTCAAGTCTCCCAGTAGTTTTCCTGTGAGAGAGAGTGTGCCCTGTGAGACTCACTAAGATTTTTCTTCCAAGTTTTTACGTTTCCAAGACTCACCTATAGTTGCCGATGACCGATGTATGTAGCAACTGAAGAGTGCTGACTTCATACTGTACCTTGTCCTTCTGCTGACGATTGCAGATCCCATTCTGAGTCTTCATCAGTGCCTTAATACTTTCACCCATGTGATGCTCATCTTACAAAGCCTGAAATTCTCTTTCAGAGCTGGCTGCAAGGGGTTAAACTTGCAGGAAGAGACACTAACACTGAGTTCCCCATTTTCAAATGCTCATTAAAAGACACCTGGGTCTAACTTGCAGAAGTATTGAGTACTCACAGATCCAGATATAGTCAATAGAACTGTGGCTTAGAAACAATAAGTTACTATGTAATGCCAAAAAGCTCTTAAAAATCAGGCCCTAGGCAACTCAGGACCTTAATTTTTCACCTTCCTGTTTGCAATATGTTATTGAATAATCCCTGTATTACTGGAAAGTGGCAAAGAAAAAAAATACGGGTCTTTTTGAAATACTTTGATGCTGCAACACTGGATGCCACTATGTGTCCCACAAATAAATTATTTATTTGGTATTGAGGGCAAGAGTTTGAATAGTACATAGGAGATAGCGTCACTCCTTGATCAATGAGTAGAAAAGAGTCTAAATCCAGTCAAATCCAGCTGGAGGACGGTCACAAGTGGCTTCACCCCAGGGCTCAGTTCTGGGTCCAGTTCTGTTCAACATCTTTATCAATGACCTGGATGAAGGGATTGAATATTCCCTCAGTAAGTTTGCAGATGACACAAACTGGGAGGAAGTGTTGATCTGCCTGAGGTAGGGTGGCCCTTCAAAGAGACCTGAACAGACTGGACTGATGGGCTGAGACCAATGGGATGAAGTTTAACAAGGCCAAGTGTAAAGTGCTGCACATGGGACATAACAACCCCATGCAGCGCTACAGGCTTGGGGGAGACTGTCTGGAGAGCTGTCAGGCAGAGAAGGACCTGGGGGTGTTGGTTGACTACAGGCTGAATATGAGTCAGCAGTGTACCCAGGTGGCCAAGAAGGCCAATGGCATCCTGGCTTGTATCAAAAACAGTGTGGCCAGTAGATCTAGGGAGGTGATTGTGCCCCTGTGCTCGGCATTGGGAGTGCTGTGTCCAGTTCTGGGCTCCTCACCATAAGAAGGACACTGAGGTCCTCGAGTGAGTCCAGAGAAGGACAACCAGGCTGGTGAAGGGGCTGGAGAGCAAATCATATGAGGAACGGCTGAGGGAGCTGGGGATGTTTAGTCTGGAGAAGAGGAGGCTGAGGGGAGACCTTATCATTGCCTACAACTACCTGAAGGGAGGTTGTAAAGAGGTGGGCAATGGTCTCTTCATCCAGGTGACAGGAGATAGGACAAAGGAAATGGCACAAAGCTGTGCCAGGGCAGGTTTAGATTAGGTGTTAGGAAAAACATTTTCACCAAAAGAGTTGTCAGGGCCTGGAGCAGGCTGCCCAGGGAGGCAGTTGAGTCACCATCCCTAGATGTGTTTAAAAGACAGGTAGAGGAGGTACTTAGGGATATGGTTTCACATACAACAGGAACAGGTGGTTGGACTTGATGATCTTAAGGTCTTTTCCAACCTTGTGATTCTGTGATTCTGTAAATGTTTCTGATGAGGTATCTTGCCTTTGGAAAATCACTGTGAGGGCCTTGGTTCCAACAAACATCAAATGGAAATGGGCAGGCTTAAACTTGTCCATTTTCCAGCCAGCTGTAAAGTTTCTTGGCAACTGGGTTGATTGGATCTCTTCAGCTTGTTGACTTACAGCTTTTCAATAGTAGGATCCTTAAACTGCAAAGGAACAAGCTGGTAAAATTCTGTCTCCCAGGCCTTTCAGCTGTTTGGTTGTCCAGGCTCCAAGAACAGTAACCTTCCTGAGATATATAGGCATTGTGAGTATTTTGACAAAGAAGGAGAAGACTTCATAAGGCACACCTTCCTTTTCCCTCACAGAATCACAGAAGAGCAGGGGTTGGAAGATCATCTAGTCCAACACCCCTGCCAGAGCAGGATTCACAATTCACCTAGAATTCACCTAGAATAGGCTGCAAAGGACAGCATCCAGGAGAGTTTTGAGTGTCTCCAGAGAAAGAGACTCCACAACCTCTCTGGGCAGCCTGTGACAGTGCTCTGTCACCCTCAGAGTGAAGAAGTTTTTCCTCATGTTCAGATGGAACTTCCTGTGTTCCAGTTTGTGCCCATTGCCCCTTGTCCTGTCACTGGGCATCATTGAGAAGAGTCTAGCCCCATCCACTTGACACCCGCCTTTTAGTTATTTGTATGTGTTGATAAGGTCCCCCCTCTCAGTTTTCTCCAGGCTAAACAGACCCAGCTCTCTCAGCCTTTCCTCATATGAGAGATGCTCCTGTCCCCTAATCATCTTGGTAAGGTCACTGCAAAGCCAATAATCTCAGTTATTCAGTGCTTAAATGAGCAGCTCAATGATCAGAGCTGTTGTGGTCATTAGAAATATGTGGTTAACAAAGTTTGCAGCTTATCCAGGATTGCAGCTAATAGAAGTTTACTGCTAGTAAAAGAATGTGAAACTGAATTAGGTAGGAGAAAGATCAAGCCCTTAAGCTTTGTGCTTTGCATACATATCTTTATGAGCCAAATTTGTGACCTAAATGTGTAAATGCTTGTCAAAGAAAATATCTGGAACCCACTTTTTCACATGAAGATGTGCTGTCTCAGTCACGCATTTCTTCCATGGTGCATAAAGATATCACTAACACCTCTAAGAGGATGAAGAACTAAGTTTCCTGCTAGCTGTCTGGCTTTAGTGATCTCAGCAATTCTTTGCTGCGAAGATACATAATCTTAAAATCTGGTCTTGGTGGATAAAACAGACTCGCGGGCTAATCACAGATGTTTCAGGTTCAGCATATCTTAAGTGTTTGAGATTTCAAATAATACATATTTGTGCAAGATTTTTTTCAGCTTTGTAAATGAAAAGTTTTCCATCAACAACATCTGTCAGAGAAACTAAGAGACCAGGGTGCAGTATTACATGTTGCAGTAGGCTGATAGGCTTGCTCGACTCACATATCTATCTGTGCTCAAGTTTGTAGGCACTGTTATGTGGGTGCACGAACCCCCACACATGAAAGAGGCAGAGTTCATATCTGACCTGGGTATCAATAACATGTATGGTTGGTCTACCCTTGACTAGAAAGTGTTAGCACTGGATGAGGTGGATTCTCAGCACCTCCGGGGCTTTTTCTGCTGCAGTGCTACAAAAAGGAACTCTGAAGCCTCTCACAGCAGTGCCCGGGGATCACTTTGTTACACGGGTGACACCAGCACGTGGAAAGATTGCTCTTATGCCAGTTAGCAGTAGGAGAGCAGGGACAGAAATTGCACTGCAGAAATAATGGCTTCTCTGGTTGTACCTACTCTTCCGGCTGCTCTAACTTGTTTCTGGGACTGGTAGTGTAGTCATGAGTGTAGAAGGTAAAAAAGGTTGTCAAAAACATATTTGCCCACTTCTAAAGGGCATGGAGGGAGGTGGGGATTTCACTTCCTCATGTTTGAAATAAAAAACATTGTGTCTCAGCTTGCTGTTGCTGTTTCATGGTTTCAGATTAACATGCTGCAGGAGTTTTAAGTGTTCCTCTACCTCTACCTGCCTCAGTAAAGAAAAAAGCTCTTCTCTTCCATACACCATCATCTTAAACTTCTCTAGTAAATCTGAAAAAAGCGACATGTGAAAATAGGAATTTGTTCACAAAGGATTGGTGAGAAATTCGAAGCGTGCCAGGCATTAGAAATAAAGTCACATTTCTATATCAGAGATAATTTTGTATCCAGCTGTGGGCTCAAGAGAGACAAATACCAAATGCTTCTGCTCCCTTTTGCCTTCAGTGGAAAATAAATGTACTCACCAGGTCTTGGCCCGCTCACAAATTCGGTCTGTCATGTACTGAACAAAGCAGGCCTTGGTGTAGGATTTGCAAACTGGTTTTTGTAATCACATGAAATACTCTGCCATTTATTCTGAGGTACACTTTTATTGCTTTGATCCCAGGCTGAGACAGGGATGGGTGAGAGGCTTTCTGAGTGGTTAGCATGAGACTCGCAGTGACACCCTCCCAAAAGGGCAAAAACCACCAGCAAGCTCTCCAGTAGCTCAGTGGGCAGCAAACAGTAGCCAATTTTCTTTCGAAAGTTCTGTGACACATGGAGTTGCAGAAATCAAGGAGAGGAACTGAAGCATGTTAAGTGGAATTATAAATGTATGGATCCTAGGCTTTCATCACATTGGCCAAATATTTTTAGGCAATGCACAGAAAGTTAGTTAATCTTGGGGTCCACACCCTGTATCAAATTTAGATAGAATTTACCAACATGTACACATTTATTGAGGTGGAGAAGGGAAATACAGACCTGTGAACAAAGACCAAAGATCCTTTACAAAGCAAGCTGCACAGCAGCAGCTGTTTGTTTGGGTTTTGTTTATATTCCTGCTTCTAAATTAATGGTAAAGTAGAAGCAAATGATAATGGTGCCTTCTGCAGCTGCCAGTCACGCGGGACTCCCACGTCCCCTTCTGGATTCTCCTACATCAGATCCTTCCCCTAGAGATAAGGCCACAAATCTCATTTGACAGGTAAGAGCGTGTTCTAAAAAACCAGAATCTTTCACTTTTAATTCCAAGGAGCCTACACTTTTTCTATGAACAGTATTTATTGACTGGCTTACAGAAAGCATTCCTTAGCCCAGCATCTCGGTGTTTGTTATACACATGGTAGTGCACAGAGTCCTGGCCCTCACCTTCTGCTTCTGTAGCCCAGTTCCACTGTGCCCTTTTACTTTCTTCTGGGAAGGAGACAAACATCAAAGCCTTCCCTGAAACACATTCAGACTGTGTTTTCTGTGTCAGCATTAATGTCTCAATGCTCTCCTCCTCCTTCTGAGGAGAAACGTGCTGTAGAGGCAAGTGAAGTGTGTGTGTGTGTATTTCCTTTTTTGAGAGCTGAGCCAAAGCTTAATTCTCTTGATGTGTAGCCATCAAAGATGGTGAAGACAGACACCTCTCAGTGATGGTAAACAAAAATCTTGCAGACTCTTAAGTGCTGTCTTACTGCTTTGTGCACAAGTGTTAATGGGATTATATAGAAGCAGAAAGTAAAGTATATAAACTACTAAATAACCCTGAAGATCAAGATGAAATATTTTTTATGTTATCTATTTATATTATGTTTATTTCATTTATGAAATCAATTAATCCTAAAACATCCCTAATCTAAGTCCTCTTCCACAACCACTCACACTGGTGAAACATGGTGCCACAGACTTTGGCAATGGTCTACGTACAGACACGTTGCAAACGACAGAACTTTTTTAACACATATCTGCAAGACTCGGTGACTTCAGCCTTAGAACTTTTTTTTTCCTGTGTTAGGGTTATAAAGATTGTACAGCTGCTGAAACACTGCTGTCGATGACAAATGACAAGAGTATATCAGTGTGCCCAGGTGGCTAGGAAGGCCAATGGCATCCTGGCTTGTATCAGAAATAGTGTAGCCAGTAGATTTAGGGAGGTGATTCTGCCCCTCTACTCGGCATTGGTGAGGCAGCACCTCAAGTACTGTGTCCAGTTCTGGGCCCCTCACTACAAGAGGTCCTCGAGCATGTTTAGAGAAGGGCAAACAGATTGGTGAAGGGGCTGGAGGGCAAATCATATGAGGAGCATCTGAGGGAGCTGGGGATGTTTAGTCTTGAGAAGAGAAGGCTGAGGGGAGACCTTATCATTGCCTACAACTACCTGAAGGGAGGTTGTAGAGGGGTGGGCGATGGTCTCTTCATCCAGGTGACAGGAGATAGGACAAGGGGAGATGGCACAAAGCTGTGCCAGGGCAGGTTCAGATTACATCTTAGGAAAAAAAAATTCTCTGAAAGAGTTATTAGGGCCTGGAACAGGCTGCCCAGGGAGGTGGTTGAGTCACCTTCCCTGAATGTGTTTAAAAAAAGGGTAGATGAGGTATTTAGGGATGTGGTTTAGCATAGGACAGAAACGGTTGGACTTGATCATCTTAAAGGTCTTCTCCAACCTAGTGATTCTGTGATCCCCAGTGGAGAGACGGCCAAGTATAGTGTAATTTTTTTTAAATCCAGCATAGCATTACTAGGGAAGAATTATAGCGTATGTAAATGTTCTTTGCAAATCAGTTTGTGTTTGCCTTTTTGACACCGACAGTCCAGCTGTCCTTAAGCAGCAAACCCCAAGGTGAAGTACTTTTGATACAAGAGATCTGAAATTAAATACCTGGGTAGAAAAAATGGTGTTATCCTGCCCTGGAAGGGTTTAGAGACCAGCCTCTCATTATTATTAGAAATAGTCTCTTCACTTCATGTTTCAGTATGTGTGTGTGAAAAACCTGTATTTGTTCTGTTTCCTTTTCTAAAGTTCCCATTATAGTTTCTACTAGTTCTGAACACACTCACACCCCAGGAAAAAGGAAAGAAAAAAAAAAAACCAACCAAAAAAACCCCCAACAAACCCAACACCCTACCAAACCAGTTTGGGGCTTTTCTGAGTTGTTTATACACTCTCTTTAAACTGTTATCAAGACTTTTAAACATTTTGTATGCTTAAAAGCAAATTGTTTCAACCACTACTTCCGTATTTCTCCTCCCTTCCTCTTAACTCTTTAATATACAATCTCTTAGATACTTTTGCTTTTCTCCTTTGTTTACAGTCTATGAATGGATTAATCTATTCATTTTCCCAACTAATGAGTGTACTCTTCACTGGGTAAGAAAATGGCTGGATGGCCAGGCAGAAGGAGTTGTGGTGAATGAAGTTAAATCCAGCTGGCAGCAGGTCATAAGGAGTGTTCCCAGGGGCCTAGTGCTGAGGCCAGTTCTGTTTAGTATCTTTATCAATGGTCAAGGGGATCGGGTGTACCCTTAGTAAGTTTGCAGGCAAAACTAAGTTGTGTGGAAGTGTTGATCTGCTTGAGGGTAGAAAGGCTCTACAGAGGGATCTGGACAGGCTGGATTGATAGGCTGAGGCTAGCTGTGTGAGGTTCAACAAGGCTTAGTGCTGGGTCCTGCACTTGGGTCACAACAACCCTGTGCAGTGCTACAGGCTTGGGGAAGAGTGGCTGGGAAGCTGCCCTGCAGAAAACACCCTGGGGCTTTTAGTTGACAGCCAGCTGAACATGAGTTAGCAGTGTGCCCAGGTGGCCAAGAAGGCCAACAGCATCCTGGCTTGTATTAAGAATAGTGTGGCCAGCAGGAGTAGGGAAGTGATCATCCCTCTGTACTAAGCACTGATAAGACCACACCTCATGTGTAGCATTCAGTTTTGGACCACTCATTGTAAGAAGGACATTGAGGTCCTCAAGCATGTCCGGAGGAGGGCAACAAAGCTGGTGAAGGGTCCAGAGCACAAGTCTTATGAGGAGCGGCTGAGGGAGCTGGGGTTGTTTAGCCTGGACAAAAAGAGGATGAGGGGAGACTTCTCCCGAGAACTAGCAATAGGATGAGAGGAAATGGTTTCAGGTTTTGTCAGGGAGGTTTAGATTGGATAACAGGAAATATTTCTTCACCAGAAGGGTTGACAAGCACTAGAACAGTCTGCCCACAGAAGTGGTTTGTTCACCATCCCTGGAGGTATTTAAAAGATGCATAGATGTGGTGCTTAGGGTCATCATTTAGTGGTGGACTTGGAAGTGCTAGATTAATGGTGGACTTGATGATATTAAACATCTTTTCCAACCTAAATGATTCTATGATTTTATGATTTTAACTGGTAATATGAAAGCCATGCAAATTTCCAGGTAGCTTCTTATCAGAAAAGCAAGACAGTGTTAAAGAGCTGACAACAGCTTGGTTAGGAGTGTGGTTTCTTCATACTTCTAAATTTTACCATCCTCTCATTCATCCTTCTGAGAGTGTTTTATTTGTAGGAGCGTACATCACACATTACATTGGAAGTTTCAGGACTGCCTGCCATCTGCCACCACACAACACTAAAAATGGACGGATCACCTGCTACTTTCCTCAGACCCTGTCCCTCACATTGATGTATGCCCCCTGATAGGAGTTAGTCATACCAGCAATGACAGGATGTTGCAAGAGATAGCTGAGGTCTTGTGCTGGGACAAGGTGTTTGATAGCTACTCCTGTGAGCCTAGTTCTGTTAAACAGCATTTTGTTAACAGGGGTCTATACTGTGGGACCAACCTGCCACACACCGTAGCTCCATAAGGCCAACTTTCATTATTATTGAAGCCTTTCTCTCTAGCCTTGTGTGGTGGTTGGGCCCTGGCCAAATAGCCAGACACCCACCAAGATCAGTCTGTTACTCCCCTTCTTAGTTGGACAGGGGAGAAATAATATAATTGGGCGGCTCAAGAGGCAAACTCGTTAATGACGCGGGCAAAACAGGCTCAACACAGAGTGCTGAACAGAAAGTTATCTAATTTATTACACTACACTAAAGAGAAAACAGTGAAAAGGAACCAGAGTCAGGAGTGCAACCAACAATCTTGAAACAAATGCAAACCAGCCAAACACTTTTCCCCCCTCCTTAGCAGGCTTTAGTTAGAAGCTTGCTCCCTTCTTCCCTCCCGGTTGCAGCCCAGGAGGGGCAGGGACTGGGGAAAATGGGGGTCTCGGTAACACCTTCCCCCCACCCCTCCATTCTAAAGCAGACTTCCCTTTCAGCCATGATTTTGCTCCCTTCTTCCCCTCTCCTGCTCACAGCACAGGACAGGGGGGCAGGGACTAGGAGATGGGGGCTTCGGTCAGTCCCTTGCAAGATGGTTTCCTTCTCGGCCGGGATGGGGGCATCCATTCCACACACCCTCCCCCTGCTGCACCGTAGGATCTCACCCACAAGAGCCAGTCCTCCACGAACTTTCTCCAAGGCAAATCTCTTCCCTCCGGGCTTCATCTCTGCTATGGCTGGCAGCAACAAATCACAATGTCTCTCAGTCCCAGTCCTCCACGGGGCTATGATGCCTCCCCCAGCAAACCTGTTTGGCTCATCTCTGTAGGTCGCTTGTGCTGGCAGGGGCTCATCCCAACGTCAGTCACGGCATCTTCTCTATGTCTCCACCGGCTCCATCCAGCGTGGAGCCTCTCCACCGGGCAGGTTGGGTCTCTGCCTCCTCCATGGGTCCTTTCCTCCGGCTACTCCACCTGCTTCAGCTCGGGCTGCAGGACAATCTCTCCCACCTGGGTACCTGGGCGCGTCCTCCCCCAGCCTTCCCAGCCTTTTGTGTCTGTCAACTGCTTACATTTATATGCAAATAAGTATCCCAATGCCCTTAACGGGCCACACTTTGCAGCCTTCCTGGCACTCCGTGTTCTGGTGGAGTCTTTCTCTCCTATATGTGATTCTCAGAGGCACTATAAGCAGGCCTGCAGAAGATTCCAGCAGCCATTTTCTGTAGCACATGGCCCTCTCTCAGTAGCCAACTATGCAAAACTGCGACACCTTGAAGGAGGGAAAAAAGCTTCACAGGTGTCTCCCTGTTTAACTGCCCCTCTTATCCATAGTAGGTGTAGCAATTGCAGCAGGTAAGTGTAGTCAAGTGTATGTACAGGATCTTTTTATAGTACCACTCCCATCCCAGTCTGGCAGGGGTGGTGGGGGAGGATACATAAAGAATCTCAGCAAGAAAGGCAGATCAAGGAAATGCCTATAGCCTGGTGAGCTGAGGGTCACCATCATTCTCTAAACAACCCAGGAAATCAGGCACGTTCATGCCCTACTTGACTCCTGGCTGTCAGGCAGGAAACACAAGTGCTCAGCCTGGTGATGTGCAGTGAAGTCACTGTCTCCACCTGTCAGGCTCACCCCGGCCCACAAGACCCTTCCATCCAGAGTCCTCTGCCTGGAAGAATGCTACAAATATGCAGAGTTGAACCAGGTGGCTTCTCCCTGATGAGTGTCTTTCCATGTCTACTGGGACAGGATATATGGGCAGAATATCTGTGCTCCAGGACTTTGGCAAGGGAAAAGTTAAGATGTCTGTGGACATGCCATGATCTGGAAGGACTGGTTAGCTGACTGAGTGGCAATAAAACATGGAAAAAAATCAAAATAAGATAATGAGAAATAAAACAAAATCTTAAAACACCTCCCCCCACCCCTCCCTTCTTCCCAGGCTTAAGTTCATTCCCATATTCTCTACCTTCTCCCCAACAGCAGCACAGTGGGACAGGGAATGGGCGATGAGGTCAGTTTATCGTATGTTGTCTCTGCCTCTCCTTCCCTGCTCCAGTGTAGGGTCCCTCCCATGGGAGACCGTCCTTCACGAACTTCTCCAACTAAGTCCTTCCCATGTGCTGCAGTCCTTCATAAGCTGCCTCTTCCATGGGATGCAGACCTTCAGGAACAGACTGCTCCAGTGTGGGTCCTCCATGGAGTCACAAGTCCTGCCAGCAAACCTGTTCCAGTGTGGGCTCCTTTCTCCATGGGTTGAAAGTCCTGCCAAGACCTTGCTCCAGCATGGGCTTCCCACAGGGTTTCAGCCTCATTCGGGTGCATCCCAGAGGTACTACCATTGTTGCTGATGGGCTCTAGCCTTGGTGAGTAGTGGGTCTATCTTGGAGCCAGCTGGCATTGGCTCTGTCAGGCATGAGGAAGGTTTCTAACAGCTAGCTTCTCATAGAAGACACCCCTCTAGCCCTCCTGCTACCAAAACCTTGCCATGCAAACCAAGTACAGTGGTTCATATTATATGCCAAACAGCAGGCCTCTGCATTTGGTTATGCCTTATCTGCTTGTTGTCATTCCTCCCAACTTCACACTAAAGGAGAGAAGATTTCTTCACAGGTGGAATTTCCAATATCTGAGCTTAATGCTAGCATTGCAAAAAGGCTAAATACTCTCTTGTTGTCATTGTAAGTGTTAAAGCTCAAGACTGAAGTCTTCAACTGCTCAACTTGTGCTGAGGATGCCCGATATCAAAGCTAGGAAGCCAATAATCACTAGGTGATCAGAAGCACACACATCCTAATGCCCAACTCATACTGATTGGTATCATGGAAATGGGAACATTACCTATGTTGCTGGTTTCGATCCTTCCATTTTTTGGGGAGATAAAACTGATGCAAGCAAGTCACTCCAGGAGAAATTTCAGTCATTATACATGGTTGTAGCTAGATGTCTCACTGAAACCCTCATCAAAGTGTTGAAAGCTGCAGCTTTCTCAGGGACCAAGGTGCTTCCTGTTGTCTAGCTTGCTTGCTGCTTGGTGTCCTGGTTTCCCGGATCTCATTCTAGAATGCCAAATTATGAGCTGCCAAGGTATGGGACATCTCAGTTGGGACTGTGAAGACTCCTGGGCAGGCAAGGACTTTTATCTACTTATGTTTCTACAAACTGGGGTAGAGGAGGTGTGGATGATGGGTGTTGTACTCTCTGTCCGTGGATTTGTATTCTGTATTAACTGCCTCTAGGCACTTGTTGCTTTCCTGTGTATCAGTCTCTTTTTTTTTTTTAGCAAAACTAACCACAATCTCTTTTTACACCCAGTTTCTAAAGAAATTCTTTTAACTCATTTTCAGCTGAACTGTGGCTTTCTTGAGCTTGACAAGTGAAAAAAACAAGACATCAGATATCCAGTGTAAAAAGTCATACCCTGTCTTTTGTACTGTCAGGTATTCAGTCATTTAAGAACCAGGAAATCCTGTTGTAACTTGAAGTTTGTGGAAATTTTTCCACTTAGGATATTATTGCATTATTATAATTTGGATAGAAAAAATCCACAACCTGTAAAGAAAGAATTTTCTATTTTGATAATTGATTTGGGAAGTCCTATTATTTGGGTATCACGGTTTAAGGTACAAGGAAGTGCTCAATTAAAAAATTTAAAACATCTGAGCACATTTTGATACATGTAGTTCCTTCAATATGGCTTGAAGTGGACACTTTAAAAGATAGCACAAAACCTCACTCATTCAAGAGCTTTCTGTCCTAACTTCTGAATTATTTTATCAAGCTTACTACATTGTTTTAAGAAGTCATTGAAAGGTTTTCAGAGATCATAGCATAAGAGATCTTGCTGCCTTGTTTGGGAAAAATGTATGTATGAACCATGAGAACGAGCTCGCTGGTTCAAATAACTTAATGTTAATTAATTTCCTTAATACATTCTGTAAAACTGAACGCAGAACACATCAAACTTCTTGAGGCACTCTAGAAAAAGAACAGAAAATCTCCTAAGTGTATTGCACCATTGGGTAGTGTATTGCAGAAACAGTTTTCCTCTTAGGGTAAGCATTCAAGTGTGGCTTTTACAGATTCCTTCTGCAGTTAAATAAGAGCAGGTGCTGTGCCAGCAATTTCAAAAGCTGCTTGTTTTCCTTATAATGCTTGGAGCATTTACAAAGCAAGATGCTATTATTGCTTAAACCATCATTAGCGAGATAACTAAGTACTGCAAATATATCAGCATTATTAAAAGATTTAAATCAGAGTAGGAGAGTGACTATTTAAAAGGCACTGAGCAACTGCAAGAGAGTGCAATGGAATTGATTACCATCCTCAAGGACACACCTACAGTCTTGAAAACTCTCAGAATGAGTCCTGCTTCTTAGTCATCTATCTCTTGCTATTGCAAGGAGGCTTCTTCACAAAAAGATGCAGAGAAGTCAGTAACGTTCTCAGCTACTTACTGATATGGCCTTCTGCAGGAGTGATGACGAGGAAGCTCGTTGTGGGTGTTTTTCTCAGCCCACTTCACCCCAGCCCTTTGGAAGTGCTCTTGGAGTGCCAGAGCCTTCCTTTTACACAGGCAGGTGGATCCTTACTCTAATCTAGGATGTCATAGTATTTCGGTTACTGTGCCATTGCAGAGAGGTATCATGTATCACTGGTACTGGTCAAATTATCCATGGTACTTTTTCATTGACAGTTTTGGCAGCAGAAGACAAGCTTGCTTTTGCTGTTGCAGAAAGTTGTATGGAAACCAGTCAGGAATGCTACTGCTAAGGACCAATTCCTCAAAAATATTTGGATGCCTAAATCCTTTTGAAGACCCAGCCATAATTAACATCTTTCTCAAATTCTGTTTTGCTGCAGGTGCTTAGAGAAGTGAGAAAAAAAAGCAATAGCTATGAAGCAATCAAAAGCCAGACATTTATTTAAATGTAAACTAGATAGTTCTTACTCTTTGCTTCTGTCACATTATGAATTTGAGTATAGCAAGTAAGACCAAAGAAAGAGTGAAGTATGATTCTATTATTTTTGAAGACTGCAAAAGTTATTATCTCATTTATAATTAAAATACAAACGGCAGTGGCAAGGAGTTGGCATGTGATGTGACTTAAAAGCAGGAGACTGCTATAAACACATGTTCAGCCTAAAAAGTAGTCTGTCTTGTGACTAGTGTGACCATTTCAAAATATTTCCTGTTGTGATTATACAACCTTCAAAAGAAAAGAAAGGTTTCAACTGGTGAAATGCTAGGTGTCTTTCTATTGGCATCTTGGCAAAAAACAAAACAAAACAAAATTAGATTTCTTTTACATTAAAGAAACAGGTAAACAAAACTGAATAGCAAGCTTTGCTTTTTTTTGTGCAGGGTAGTTTATAGCATGATGTAACAGAATGTCTAAAAACAGTCTAGGCAAAGCAAGCTCAAGTGACTTTAATACATACTCTTAGAGGTAACATTAGAGACGGTGCTGGAGTGGTGGGAGGCTTGAAGTGAGGAAACCACTTTTCAATTTTTGTGTGTGCATGTAATTTTTTTTAAGAGTTTCAGAGAATTGAAAGGGGAACCTGCACTGAGCAGCTAGTCCTAATTTGTACAAACTTTCCCCACATCATGTGATGAACTGTCTTGTATCACTGCTCTTATCTTTAGTATCTAAGATGTTAAGAGCAGTATGGGTTTGCTCACCTGCATGGAGTGTGCTAGCAGGGGCTGTACGAATCTATTTGTCTTTACAGGCTTTTATAGAAATGTAATGTACAGCCTTTACTTCAGCCCTCAGAAAGGAGATTTATTTTAAATCTTGAAACTCTGCTTTCCTTCTCTTCCTCTCTCCCTCTGTGTGTGTGTGTGTATGACACAGAGCACGAGACAGAGAAACACGTACAGGAAAAGAAAGGATTCTTAAAGCCTTCCTCCTGGCATTTACATTGCCTTTATGCTTTTCTAAAAGACTTGCTGAGATGTTAAAATAAAGATGACTTGGCCCTGTTTCCTCCAGTTCCCTGAAAGAGTTTCAAAACACTGGCTTTTCCCACCATTCGCTTGCCAAACCACATCAAAACCCCTGTCGGGCTCGGTGACTGTCCCGGGCGTGTGGGTGACTCCATCTCGCACGCCCCGCCAGGCCTCCCCACTGCCAGGAGGATGCCACATGGGGAAGAAGGCTTGCTGCCACACACACCTGCTAAAATCAAGCCCCATCCCTGGGTGATTTCAGCAGGGCTGGGGTGGGCATGGGTTTGGTAGGCCTGCAGGAAAAGCCTGAGGTGTCCCTGAGCCCCCCCAACTTCCCAGGAGCAAGCAGGAGCCACGGGTGCCAAAATAGAGCTGGGAACTAAGTCACAGCAGCAATTGAATGATCTCCACTTTTCTCAGAAAGAGAAGCGAGAAAGTAGTTGGCGCTGATGTTCCTTCACAGCAGGCAGGGCGGGGGTGGGAGGGTGCTGTGTTTTCAAAAGCACCGACTTGCCTCTACCCCTCAGGAAGCTGAGGGCATTCTTGGGGTTTTAGAAGAGAAGGTGACTACTGGAAGTGAGGGCCGCAATCGCATTTCAGTCACTGGCAAAGCATCAGGTTCCTGCCAGTGAAGGAGCTCCCAGCGGCAACTCTCCTTCGAGATCTATGGCACTACCAGGGAGTGAAAAAAGGAACCAAAACCTCTCAGTAGGGAAGCCCTCACGAGACCCCAGGTTTCAAGCTTGCCGGTTTCTACCAAGTCTCATTTGTCATCAGATATTTCCCTGTATTGTGCATTTCTCTGGGGCCAACGAGTAGAATGTTTATGTCACATCGATGCTAATAGATTAGTCGGCTCCAGGGAAAGTTTTCGGTCTCTGGGATGTGCTTCTCTTCTCTGTGAGCTTGCAAGAAGCCTCCCTGGTGCAGTTTTGGTTTGTGCTATCTGACTTCTCCCACCAGCTCCCAAGAAGGTATTTTTATGAAGGAAAGGGATTCCTCAGTGACATTAGAATTTCCTTTGGTGTTTCTCTAAGACTTGTTTCCGTGCCAGTGTAGCAAAGGCCCAGGTTCACCACATAGGTTCCACTTCAGATGGGTTTTTCCATCATCCAGCACTGCTTATGTCAATGATACAAAGCAATGTCTGGGACAACTAAAATGGGCTGGTGTGCCTTTTCCCAATGAGTACTTTAAGGATCTAGAAATAAAAGCAAAGGAGAAGCTCTGTCTCCTTAGCTTATCCACTAAACACGAGTAGGGTCAAGCCTCACACACAGACTTAGAATATTAGTTTTTAATGAAGGAACTGGAGTTGTACAAGTTTATTTGTGATAGACTACAGACCAAAGCTCTTGGGCGTTCTGATGCACAAACAGGAGATCCCCCGGCAGTGCTCTTGCTGCTGCAGAGGCTCAGGGCGACAGAGGCCTGAGTCAAGAGCTGCTTCTCCACCTCTTGTGAGAAGCTCCCATCTGGATCTTGAGTGAGTGGCTTCCACGAGGAGTCACGCTGTGGTGCCTGAAGAGGTGCATCACACCTCAGGACACATTTGCCCTGTTTGTTTAGGGGTAGTTGAAGGGTTTTGTTGTTTCCATATTGCTTGGTCTCACAGGCGTTTTTCTGTCCCAAGAACATCGCTGCCACATTTACCATCCTCATTACATGACTGATGATACGGTCCCGCAGTCACAGCCTTCAGTCCATAGAAAAGATGTCTCAGTTGTTGATGCATCTGAATTATTTACTGGCTGTGACACAAAGCTTCCTGTAATACAATAGCACTGATCCTTCAGTGACACGACCTATTTTGGCAGGGCTATATCAGCATGACACTGTTTCCACCAGCTACTTTCTGTCACCAGAATTCTCAGGTGCCTAAATTAGGTCAGATTCCCAGATGAAAACTGGGGCAACCAGCCTCAGCATTTTATACTTTTTACGTATTTGTAGAGACACAAATACCTCTTGTTTTGTGGTTTCTCTGGCTGGCTGTTTTATGTGATCTGCTTCACACACTTCACACGTAGAAACGGTTTTCCTGGTTCCTTCCTGGACTTATATTAATATCTTTTCCTGTGGGTGTTTGGGGGTTTTTTTCCTAAGAATACAGAGGATTTAATAACATTCCCACCTCTAACTATGTGTCATTCTGAACTATATGCATTTCTGTGCCAGTTGGGTTTATTTAGTCTTTAGTTTGAAAACTATCACCTTAACTTTTAGTAACAGAAGCCATGCCTTGTTTTGGTTTAGGTCAAACCATATTTTCTAGACGAGGCGCCATCCGCACCAAGTATTTCCTTTATGCTTAGGATATTTATGTCATTTTCCTACACACCTATTTTCAGTTAACACACTGAAGCTGCAGGAATGCAGTAATGTGTCAGAGCACATCACTTTGAGGTCTCTAGAGGTCCTAACAATTCCAAATTTACCTCCAAAGATCTCCTACTGTTCTATTATTAGTATGTCATCAGAGCAAAATCATACTGGTCCTCAGCACTATTTTAGAGTTTGTCTTTCCATACGCCATGAGTTTCAGAGTCTTCATCTCCATCACACAGACTGAGATGCTTATAAAGCCCATAATCAGCACCCCAAGGGCTACTTTTTTTAATCAGGAGGTATTTTAACCCATGCCACTGAAGGACCTCCCACTTGTAGGGGCTTGTTCTCCAGTTTGTTCCTCCTCGGTAAATGCCTGTTACTCTCAGGAAGGTCAGGACTTCCAGGCCTGGGCGGCACTGTTCCTTTATGGTATGATTGCAAGTCTCTTCAGGACATTTCTGCTGGATTATTGCACTAATTTTATTGTGTTAATAGATTTCAGCAGAGCAGAAGCCGTTTCTTTTCCTTTTCCTTTCAAACTACTTGGGTGAATGGAAGCCCTTTTTAGCCCCCTCCCCCCTTTTTTTTTTTTTCCTTTTTTTTTTGGGTCATTTTCAAGCACCAGAGAGTCAGATATTGCATTTTCTTTCTCCACACCCAAGTTCTCACTGCAGTCAAGTTCCTCTCTGTCCTGCAGACTTGTTTTGAGACCTCACATCACCCTGTCTCGCTCTGAACAAAGCCATGCATTTCACTTGAGGTTAGACCCCAGCCTTAGCTAAACCTCAGCTAAGCCTCAACAATTTGATCAACAACAGGAAGTAATTAGTGAAGGGCAGTAAAGTGGTCACCACAGTGTGTGGCACCTCACTGAAGACTGAGCCACAATCAGACCCTGTGTATATAGATACATTTGGAATCATCTAGCCCTTGCACTTAAAATCTTTGGATTTTTTAATGACTAAAATTTAAAAGTTCTAAGTTTTCCAGTCTAGGGGTTAAACTAAACAAACATAAAAAAAATAACACAATCATGAAAAAAAGTTTAAAAGCAGGAGAAAGTTTTCAGTTATAACTATACTATGAGGCAATAAAATAATGTATTACATATTATCATACAATATAATACCATGCATTTATGTATATATATACACACACACATACATATATGAGTCTGTAACACAGGCTAAAATATCATCTGATCAACAAGAAATTCTACCACTTGGGATGTTGATTGTGGGGTTTATAGTAATTTCAGTTTGTGGTACCAGTGAAAAATATTTCTAGCATATATATATATAGTATAGATTATGTATAATATGTATTATTTAATATGCAATGTTATATGAGTATATTATCATAACAACATCCCATACATAAATATTAATTTTCTAAGTTGGGTAAGCAAGGCATCCTACCTGTCACTGTGAGGGCTTTCCATCTCTCCCTAGTTTTGCTGGTGTACCTTGTCCTGAGGCACTACCTGTCTCAGAATTGTGTTAGGGCTTCTCTAACCTCATACCCCCCTGTGCTGCCTGCATGCAGTCACCATTTCATACACCTCAGCTGTGGGCAAGCAGCCAACTCATGGAGAGACAAAGTAGGGCATAAAGTGGTAGTATATTGGCCGTAGTCTAGTCTGTCCCGTAGTATAGCAATGAGTGCTCCTCCTAGCATAGTAACCTGGAGCTGTTTTGCCAAACTTAGTCCCAGAGGGGTCAGCAACCTCCTTTCTCTGTAGGACTGAGCTCAAATCCACCACGTGGCTGATGAGATATGGATTCACACCTTCACTTACATTACAAGAATGTGTTTGCTTGCCCATACACTTAACAACAACAGACCACAGACACATGTAGTAGCAGAGATTGTGAGATACAGGCTGCTTATAAATGGAATACCCAGAACTAGACCTACAAAGTCAGAGATAACTGCCAAGGTTATAAAAGTTATAGTTACAAGACTAATGTTTAGAGGACAGGTGAATAAATAACAGCTCTTCAAAGCACATCCTTTTTTCCTCAAGATGGCAAGACTCCAGCAAGGATTTGCAGAGCAGTGGTGACCCAGATGTCAGCAATAAAGAGGAACTCAAATGAAGCCAGTAACAAGCTGTTGCGATGTACTGCCTGTTCATAAGAGCAGACACTAGCTCCCCCAACAAAACCACCTGCAGAACACATTTGACTTCTTTCTGCCTGTGAT
Source organism: Hypotaenidia okinawae (assembly GCA_027925045.1). NCBI lineage: Eukaryota > Metazoa > Chordata > Aves > Gruiformes > Rallidae > Hypotaenidia > Hypotaenidia okinawae. Next base: position 141,437,254 of record BSDF01000001.1, read on the forward strand.
TGTTTCACAGGTAACATACATATAATAGTGTATCGGCACGTATCTCCACTGTAATCGCAGCATTACAGTAGGAAGAGTATGTTAGACAAGGATAGAATCCAATTTCTGTCTTATTTAGGCATTTAAGTTGCCTAAGTGCAGTGTGGATTTGAGAGGAAAACCAAAGCCTGAATATGAGAGCACTTGCAGCGTGGTTCAGCTGAAGACAGGACCTTTAACCTGCTGTCTCACCTGCACTCGAGGACTTTCAGAGGAATCAAACAACAGCAGATGTGGTTTCAGGGTGAGGTTCTTGATGTATCTCTTTGTATTAGTGTGATAGCCTAAGTAGTCATGAAGAAACTAAACAAGAGGTGAAGCTTTTGTTAGAAATCTTTTTCTTTTTCCCATTCTTCCCTTCTTGTATGCTATCAGTCATTCTTCTAACTGCTATCAATTGCCAAACTGAAGGGAAGTAAGGAAAAACCTCTTAAGAAGCAAGTTGGGGGGAAAAAAATGTAGTAATTATGTTAACTCTTTCTTTTTCCTTTGTGTGCATCCATAACGCTGCTTTTAAAACTAGCTGCCGTGGTTTAGACCCAGCTGGCAGCTGAGCACCACACAGCCACTTGCTTCCCATGCAGTGGGGGAAAAAGGGGGGACAGAAAAAAGAATGGGAAGGCAAACCTCATGCCTTGGGATAAGGACAGTTTACTAGGACAGAAAAGGCAGGGAGAAATAACAATGACAGGACTTACAGAAAAATATACACAAAACTCATGACACGCAGCACAGTTTCTCACGAACCTCACAACTCAGACCATACAGCTCAGAGCCGTCCTGAAACTGTACCATCCCAAAGCCCTGCGTTGCCTTGCGCTCTGAAGCTGTGTGCTCCTCCCCCACTAGCTCCCTTTTCTATTGAGCATGATGTCATGGCATGGAATACCCCATTTGGTCAGTTTGTGTCACCTGTCCTGGCTGTGTCCCCTCACAGCTTCCTGGGTGCCCCCCACTTAGCATTAGCAGGGCAACATGGAAAGATGGAAAGTCCCTGACTGCTTGGCCACAACTAAAACATCAGTGTGCTATCAGCACTGCTCCCATCCTAACTCCCAAACATGGCACTCACTGTGCCAGCTGCCAGAAGGAAAAATAACTCTCTGTCCTAGGCAAACCCAGAACAGGAGGTTTGTCTGTGTGTGTCTGCTCCTGTAGCTACTTCTGAGGTTCCCATTACCTGTGCCCCATGCCTTTGGGTACACCTGCCCAGCCACTGTTCAGGCACATGTGAATTTATGCTGAGCTCTGTGCCAGACACAGGCAGCACAGCTGCAGTTACTGATGCTCAACATGAGCCCTGAGCTTTTGCAGAGGAGTCAACTTTCAGTTCTTTCAGCATGTGAGTTTGCATATGCCTGGACAGGGTGAGCTGGCTTCTACGTACTGAGCAAAGAGCTCTGAGGTGGTTTGCACACAGTGCACAGAGCTGCCTTAGACTTCACTGGGAGTTGCACAGACACCAGACATGCAGGACTAGTCCCAAGATAGACAGATGAATCCTGGCCACACCATCTGGGACCCACAGTGGTACTTCATGTGCCTCAAGTTGCTCCTCTAAAGATAGGTGCAAGTGATACATGTCTGTCCCAGTGACGCATGCCCCAGACATGATACGACCATAATTAAAAGGCAGAATCAGCCAGGGCACCCCCATGATTGTAGCCTGAGTACTATTGACTGCAGATGGTAACACTAAAAACACTAAGAAACCTTCTCGCAGCGAATCACAACCACTTGCAAGACCATATGCATGGGAAACTGATACAGTGACATACAGCTCAGTGGTGCGGATACGATTCAGGGGTTTGCACTCTGAGCTGTGACAATGAGCAGTAAGAGAAACTCTGCAAAGGGAAGGCTTGTAAGAGTGCAAGATTTCTCATCGTCACCCAACAAGAGCCCCAAATGCTGCTCCTTTCAGACAAGGCTGGGAAGACTGTCCAAATTGGTAGGGAATGAGAAGACAGCCACAGAGCTCACATGTTTCCCAGTCCTGGGACTACATGCATCACTGCCTGCTGCCCTTGTCAGCCCAGGCACACCTCTTTTGCTGAAATACCCGTGGGCACCTATTGGCAGGGAGTCCAGAGGAATGAGAGGACACAGTATCAGTTCCAACCATACAAAAGATCTTCCAGTAGCCCATATTTTGTTAATCAAAGCCTTCCAGTAAGAGGCATAGTTTGACAGGAAGCAAGCTTGTTCTTTCTGTGCATCTAGTCCTTCTTGCCCTTTCAGGAGCAGAGAATCACGTATGCTAGAAGGCTGCCAAGTGCATGTAATTTCGCTCCTACAGAGCCTCTGGCATCATGCATTTTCCAGCCAAGACTGTTCTCACTAGTGCTGATGTGAAAATCACTTGTAACTGGTGTGTGAGCCAGGAGAACGCCCACTCTGCCAGGAGTTCACCACCGGTACCTTGCAGAAGGCATCTGGAGAGAGCAGAGCAGTTGGTCCTGTGGGTGGGCTGCCAACAAAGGATGAGTAAGGTGTGCTGAGCAATTACAAGCTGCAGAACCAACAGGAGGACAAAATATTTTTCATTCCAAGTCCCACCTGTGTGTATGTGTACCCATCTTTGCTACACAAACAGTCTTACAATCACATAAAACTGACCACAGGATTTGACACGCAGGAGGAAGAAGACGGGCACAGGTAAAATCATGCATTTGGTCCTATTCCATGCCAATTCATTTAGACACAGAAGCTGGCCTGGTCAATCTAAAGTGGCAGCCTAGCATTCCAAGTGTGACGGGACAATTATGTGTTAGCAGACTGGTTCAGATTTTAACAGAATCCAGACTATTACGGGCCTCCAGGAAACCAGGATCTGAAGCAACAGGATGTTTAAAATGGGCTGGATTCAGCTCCAAACACCTGCATTTGCAATGGAAGTGACTACATACGAGCCTGCTACAGTTGTTGGAGATCTGCCCGGTACAGTCAGTGGTATCCACACTTTCCAACTCAGCCTAAAATAGACATTTAGATTTCTACAGATGCTAAATCCAGGGCTGTAACAAAGACCTGTCAAGAAAAGTGCCAGCTATACCCAAATCCTGCTACTGAATGCTACTGCTCTGGGGGAAAAAAAGAGCTGCCTGCTCATATAGACCCCAGTTAACAAGAGGAACAATAATTCAGCCTGTATTTGCAAGTTATCTGTCATTATAGATCCAGCACAGGCTTGTGGGGATATCTAGGAGGTAGCAAGAGGTTTTGTACATAGTGCAACCAACCAGTGGAAGCAGTGGAAGAAGGTCTATCCGAAGATGGCCTACAGGCTCAGCCAAGTTCTTTGATTCAAACCTAACAATCCTGTTTCCAGTCTCTGGCCCTAGCATTGTAAGTGAATGGTAGAATTACCTTTGATTCTTCACTCAAAACACTTCCCAAATACCATGCCAAACTCTCCTTTTGGCTACACCTGCAAAAGTTGGTTGACTCTCCTGTTTATGGATTCCATCAGATGTTAAATCAATCAACAGCTACAGACTGTCATGTCCTTAGTGTGAGTGCAAGAAAAAGCAATGTGAGCTGCTTTTTTCTTTCTTCTTTTTCTTTTTTATCTCTAAAGATAATCTTCAGAAACCCACATGCAGTTCTACCTCAATTCCTTTGTGGACTGAAAAGGAGAGGAAACATTCAAAAAGAGTTTCACAGAAAAAACAGATGAAAAGATAGAAAGTACAAATTTCAAATAGAATTTGTATATATATATATATATATATATATATATATATGTTTGTATAAAATTCAGAGAATCACAGAATCACAGAATCACAGAATGATGGGGGTTGGAAGGGACCTCTGGAGATCATTTAGTCCAACCCCCTGCCAGAGCAGGATCACCTAGAACAGGCTGCAAAGGACAGCATCCAGGAGAGTTTTGAATGTCTCCAGAGAAAGAGACTCCACAACCTCTCTGGGCAGCCTGTGACAGTGCTCTGACACCCTCAGAGTGAAGAAGTTTTTCCTCATGTTCAGATGGAACTTCCTGTGTTCCAGTTTGTGCCCATTGCCCCTTGTCCTGTCACTGGGCACCAACCCCTCAAGTGATTTTAAATATTGATAAGTTTCCCCCCTCAGCCTTCTCTTCTCTAGGCTAAGAAGTCCCTCATCCTCTCTTTGTAAGAGAGACGTTCTAGTCCCCTAATCACCTTTGTAGCCCTTTTTTGTACCCTCCCCAGTAGCTCCCTGTCCTTCTTGAACTGGGGAGCCTAGAACTGTACACAATGTGCCAGATGAGGCCTCGCCAGTGCTGAGTAGAAGAGGAAGTTCATCTCCCTCAACTTGCTTCACATCAGACCACGTACATTCATATATAAGAGCACACAGTTTTCAGAAGATTGAGAGGTTCTTTGTTGCCTACCACAAACACCTTGTGCCAAGAAACTCTTACTTCTTTTCCTGGCATCTGAGGTCAGAAGGGAAATGATCAACTATGCTTTTTCCTCTGACTTTCACAACAGCTATGTGAGGCCATCACTTGTACTAGGAAGTAACTGCAGACCAGAAGCCACTGTCTGCCAATTCTGGACATGGACCATATTTGGAAGGTTTAATCAGTTCAAGTGCTATTTAAGTTTAGACTACATTGGGCACTTTCTAGGGTCAAAGTTCTATAAAATCATAAATCTTCATAATTTTTTTATAATTCAATATTGTGTAATAATAATTTAGGGGCAAGCTACCTGCAGGAGGGCTCTCTGGCACAGGATAGCTTCACATTATCCAGGATGTCCTCCAGAGTGGTTTAAGAGGAGCTTTCACATGGTGCTGAACCATGGCCACCAGCATCTGACAAACACTGTGGTCGAATGCAGTCAAGGTTCCCCGTCAGGCATCAGCAATATTTCAGTAAGTGCCTGCGTGCACACTCTTCCTCCATGATATATGCAAGACAGCATCAGTTCACCAAGAGGCAATCTACCTTGTGCTCTTAGGAAATAACAGCATGCGCACGAGCAGTGACAGCAGAGGAGCACGAGTCCTGTAGAATGAATTCCTGGGCTGTCATGTTGAATTCTCAAAAGGGGTTGCCTTTGCTTTGCTAATCCTTTTAAAAATATCCAGCTTGAAAAAATTAATCTTGTAAACTCTGAGCATGTAGAACAACATATACATATATATAATATTCTAGCTGTTAGCCCATAAACCAGAATGTCTTTAAATCCAGTTTAGTATGCTCACTCTGACCAACATTCAAGCCAGCCTAGAAAACCTATTTATGGAGTTACCCAGGTTGGATTTCAATTCACCTCAGGTTTTGCTCACAGAATTTGTAAAAGCTGCGCACCAATTTAAAACCAAACCAAACCAAATCAAAAGCCAACAAACAACCCTGCAATCTACTCCATTTTATAGTGTAACTAGCACTTAAAGTCATAGAATCACACTTCAGATGCTGAGAGGTTTTTGTCAATACTGGCCCGCAGCCTTACCATTTCCGTGAACAGGACTGCTGCAGACTACTGAACTTTCTGAAGACCACATTGACTAGTTTCACTTGGCCAAGGTTGATGGTCACGCAGATGAGGGTGGCTGTATTTATGTAAACCTTATCTGAATTAGGATGAACGTTGCTAACACCAGCACAGAATCCTAACTTTGCTAATCTATGGTTAGCAAAGGTGAAGGTTCAAGTGTACTTAAATTCAACTATCAGCAAAACCGCGTAGTTCAGGAGAGGCACAGGAAATGTAAAGGTAACTATGTACAGTTAATTTTGCTATTTAGCTACTCCAGAAGAATCAGTAAAATATTGTCTTGTGATGATTCTTTGCTTCTCAACTGTATATTTACTTTTCACTCTTGGTGAGACTTGCCTGGCTGCATCTTGGAAACTGCCCACTCGCCCTCTTAGACAGGAGAAGAGAAGAACCCTTTCATACACAGAAATAAGAAATGATAAGATTATTTTTCTTCCCTTTTGAATAAAGCTGCTTTCATCTAGATAGATATAGCTACATGAGCTCAAAGGGCATGTGCCCCTCCACTACACTAAAGCTGGTAATGCTTCTACATTTTCTTGCTGAAGGCTGAGGGGTTTTTTACCTCTCAATATGAAATCTTTGTGGACAGCAGACACTTTTGTTTTACCTTGCTCTAACTATTTGAGGTCAGAGCTATAACCGCCATAGGGTTTACTTTGACTGGGTGCACTATGATAAAAAATGAAGTTAGTTTCCACAGGAGTTTTTGGTTAATATAGCAGATATTTCGTCGTAAAAAAATACGCCGTCATTTGCAGTGAGGGCATGCATATGGTTTTCTTGTGCCTTTTATCTGAATAATCGTTGGTGAAAAACAAGAAAAAATAACTTTTCTAAAGTAATATAACATAGTAATATAACTAAACTAATATAACATAGAAGGATGGGAATATTGCGGCTGGGTAGGATGTTTTCAGATTTGGTTTGCTTGCTCAGAAATACCCGTACGCACAGAGAGTAGAAGTCTCATTTCCCAAATGTATTTACTCTTAAAAGAAGATAAGCTAGAGCCTGATGTGAAATAATGCCTTTGTGATAAAAGGACTACAAGGCTCAGCAATGGTTTCTGATCTTTGCCATAATGATACTGGGAAGAAAACAACAGAAACAAAAAATGAAATCAGCAAAAAAGAACAGAGAAGGCCCAAACCAAAGAATTTTCTTAGAAGACTTAGGTTCAGATCTGAACCAAACCCTTGGCTTTGAGAGATGTAGAGATGTAACCTTACAAGTTAAAATTTGCATGAAGTTTACTGCAAGGGTGAGAAGAACCATCCAGACAAAACCTGCAGCTTCTTTCGGTAAAGCCCACGCTCAGTTTAAGGAAGGCACAATCAGAGATGAACTCATTTACATTCCTCAGTTTGGTGAACCTGAACGTTTGCAGAAGTGTTTCTCTACATCACATTGATGGGGCTTTAGGGCCAGTAACTGAGATGGTTTACAAAAGGGCGCTTTTCCTTCTTGTTTCTTATATAAACCCCCTACTCTATCTAAATAGCTAAGCATTTGTCACTTTTCCCACAACTCAAGATGACTGGCTCCTGACTCTTAGTTGTTTCGGCTTCTTCTTCTCCTTGTGCCTGATTTCTGAGCTTCTCTAACATTCTTTCATCTCACTAGCAATTCAAACAGTCCAGGAGGGGCTGAATCCCCGTCAAGAGGATCCCCAAGTTTTCACCAGTTTTAGCTGCATTTAGTTAAGACATAAACTATCCTAACCCTTTAGTTCTTGTTACTGCTTTGAAACACTATTAAACTGAGCAAGTAAAAAAAACTAAAACGAAGTATTCTTTTCCAAAAAACACAGTTGCTTGAGAAGAAACAAAATACAATCTTCACTAATATTAATGTTGAATATAAACTGTTAATATGATTACTCTAATGCCATCACTAAAATCTGTGATTTCAATTTTCTTCATTCAGAATGCAGTTACAATTGAGTTGAAATTGCATTTCAATTTGGTTTTCCTGTAATCTGAAGCATGCCACCCTACGTTCCTTAGTTGGAAGGGTATCTTTCAAAAGGCGTAGAATTTATGAAACAAGACCTTTTTATTCTGCACAGTAGTGCTTTGTCATGTAGTCAACTGAAACCTCTGAAAGAGAAGAGGTTTTGGAAGGCTTTCTGCTGCATGATATGTTTTGAGATTTATTTTTCCATCTCAAGTTGCAAAACAAATCATGAGCATTTTAATAAAATGGAAATTCTGGTTTTCATTTGGCTCATGGGCTTTTTAGTCTTTTTCACAGCTGCCGTTCACATTGACAACAGGAAGAGAATAGATCTACGGGAGGAAACATCAGTTTTATTTAGTAGCCCCTTAAAAAGAAAGTAGAAACATCTCTACATTTACTCTTCCATGGCAAAGAAATAGCACAGCCCTCTTCTGATTTCTTACTATTTGATTTTCCGCAGCCCTTTAATGCTTTATTTGTTGTCTGTTGTTAATGAAAATTAAATAAATCAGTATTCCTGTCAAAAAGGCACTAAGCTGCTGTCCCTTTTCTGTATGGTTGCAGCTCAGATGAAAACCTGGCATTACTGAATTTCCAAGTGAGCTTTTTGTGCCGAGTGCCATGAGACAGTGAGTACCAAGAGGCACAAATAAATCCTACCTGAATTTAGCGAGGGTTACTACAGAGTATGTAGGTGCTTTTAGTACCTGATAGAAAACTAAAGAATATCCATCCACTAAATGTTCAAAAAATGAAGTGAGGAGAAAAGCTTAGCAGTTCTCTTTCTATGTCAGAAGCTTGGGCACTGGTACAAATGGCAGTAAGGCTGGATCTTCTCACTGGAAGAAACCTTACTGAATTTTTGGTTTAGTCTCCCTGTATGTCCATTTCGTAGAATTATAGAATCATAGAAACATTTGTCTGCTGTAGTTTACATGCAGTTTCCCCAAAATAAAAGCAAAACCAAGTCTTTCTAACAGGGTTATTTATGTAACACAACTGCATTTCTACAGATTACGCATATGAAACTCTAGCTGAGGGGTGAAGTTTTAAAATTATCCTGAAGCAAAGTTTCTCTTGCGGAGACTTCATGCATACTCCCCAGATTTGAATCATGTTGGAAACCCGAAATTGAAAGGAAGCGACTCATCAAATGTAAGGGGGAATCTAATTCTAATCCTTGTAATGATTACTTTCCCACTTGATTTACGACATTTTCAAGATTAATAGCACAATATGGTAGACATACTGTGGAGGAAGGACTAAAGTTACCCTGAACCAGCTAAAAATATAAATGCAGTGTTAGCTAAAGCCAAATAGGTGTAAATAGTGAGAGAAGTAAAGTGTGTTGAAATGCTACATTTTTGTTCCAGCAGCTTAACCTTGCTATTTAAAAAGCAAAGCATGACAAGTAAGGGTGACTCAGAATAGGAATTGCTGCTGGCCCAGGCTTTCCTGAACAAGGAATTTGGGTCTAGGTACTCAGAAGGATTTGGCAAACGGAAAGGCAAGATTTTCCCCCAACATTTCCCCAAGAGGCTATTTACCATGGAGATTGACTTGCAGCAACAGTCTTGTATGCTTTGCATGTCCCCACGTCCCCTGCAGAAGACACTAGGCAACCATCGCATTGTTCTTTTTCTCCTTGTGATGGCCATCTTCTTATCCATAACCATGCTAAGGGGCCTACACTTTTGTAGGGCTCTTGCACACATAGAGCCACAAAGTCTGGTGCTGTTACCCCCTTATTCAGAGAAGCCTAAATTTGGGAGGCACTTGTCTTTTAGTGATGGTAGTGTTCCACAAGCGCAAAACATCCATCTTTAGCCAGGCCACAAATCCTGACGCTGCATTCCATACTGCAGCATCTATCCATGCATTTTATCTTCTTAGCAGGATGTGATCTCAGAAAAAGTAAGTTTAGAGTAAAATAAGTTTGTCATTAGCCCTAACACAAAACCGAATGTATGAAGCATTCAGTAGCTTTGTGATCAGTGTGACAAATTTAATGGAAATTTTCACCTTTCTCCTCCCTCCAAAGCACTTACAGTTTCTACAGGAATAGTATCTCGAGGTGAGATCTCATACCATAAGAGCTCCATTGACATAGGTTAAAATTTTCTGTTTATTTTGGGAAGTTTAGAGTTGTTAAGCACAAAAAAGTGTCACTTGAAGGACTTCTGAGCTAATGAGGAGTTAATTAACTGGTACTTACTATGGTAAATCATAGAGAGAAAAGTTAACATAGATAACATTAGGGTTGTTTTCAAGATCTTTATGTCAGTAAGTGCTTTTTCAAGTTCCCCTGAAAACTGAAGAGTTAGTTTCATTCTTGACGTAGAGCCACTGACAACAGCAGCATTTCATGTGCAATGGATTGGGCTCAAAGTGGGTTTTGCAGTTGTGATATTGTGATGTGCTCATTACTTACCACATGTTTGCTGTGTGTCATGTGCATGATATACTAGGAACACATCTCTGACTTCTTACCAATTCCTATTTTCTTGTGCCTTTTCTTGGGGCTTCCAACAGCTCAACTAGAAGCTCCAGAAAGACCGGCAACACTTGTTAAAGTCGTGTGTTTGATAGTGACTCTCACTAATTCTGAATGTTTTAGCTGACATTTGAAGCACTATGTCAAATTGATCACATCAAAACACAACAGACATAAGCCCCGACTGAGCTTCTTGCTGCTGTGGCTATGCTTTTCCTGGATCCTCACTCAGTATTTTCGGAGCTGAGTACCTCTCTGCTGCACTACAGCCTACAGTAGGGACTTCACGTTTCCAGATTCCATCACCAGTTACTTTGTGACAGGGCTAGCAAATTGTTCAGCAAGATCCTCTGTCACAAAACACCGTTTTTGTCAGAAGGGTTATTTCCACCTAGAGCTAGCAGGTACTCAGAGCTGATCACCTCTCCGAAGGAATGACTGACCTGTTGCGCTTCTCACAGGCTGTGACCATACAATTGAATTAAAAGGTCCTATTGAACTAGATCTGAGGTTGTGACACCTATTGTTGTAGGGTGTTTTTTTTTTTAATCTAACCTCCTACAGCAGGTGTGTCCTGGAAAGAGATGCTTGGGCTGAGCAGCGCAGGTGATCCTGCACAAGTAGGAGTGCATGCCTGGGCCTGCTCTCTGCCTCTCTGTTATTAAACAGCACAGATGTGCCAGAATCCCCAGCTGGCCCACCCTGTCACCCTTCTCAGGCTGATTTTTTTGCTCTTTCACAGAACTTACTGTTGGTCCATCCTCTGCCTTCCTCGCCATTCACTGCCGTTTCTCCGCTTCTTTTTTTTGACCCTGCACTTTTGCGAAGCTGCATCCCCTGTGCCTGCGGTTTGGTGAGAGGGAGCACACATGCCTGTAGCACAGGCTCCTACACTCTATTAAAATAAATACTCTAAACCATAAACTATTGTGTCGCCCAAGAAAGATCTGTCTAGACCAGGCAGTGTGAGCACGGCTTTGCAGACAGCAAAACTGAAACTGATTTTGCTGCAGAATTACAGGTGATTCCAATAAGACAGCTGCAAACAGAACATTTTTAATAACTCACATCTTGCAGAAAATGAAACTCAATAGCTTTTTTTTTTTTTTGGTTAGGAGAGGGCTTGTTGCTTCTTCAACCTGTAAAGCTGTCCAAGCAATTGCAATCCCGTCCCTGGCTCTTGATTATGCATGGTGTTTTCCTTATATTCTGTCTATACCATTAAAATATCAAGTATAATTGATTTTCCTTTCCCCAATTGGAGAGGGAAATAAAAATGTTAAAAACCCCACACCACTTACTCAAATGTATCACTGTGTAGTTGAAGGCAAAAAAAATCAGAAAATACTGTGCATTGCAAGAATCAAGGTCCTGACAACCAGGGTAGATAAGATGGATTTAGCTCATGGAGATCCTCTGGGATAGTGTTCTCATGCAGCCATCAATTTAATTTAAATCTGTGATAAGTTATTTCCTTTATGCTACACTAACATAAGACTTGGTAACATACAGACTGCAGAAAGTATCAGAAAGCTAGTCAGCAGGGAAAAGTAGCTGTTCAAAGACAGGGAGAAGTGAGGCTGGTAAAACATTACCATGATTTGGAGATAATTTTAATGGATTCAGTTCATTCAGAGATAATCTGTCACACTATATAGGACTTTTTCATAGTTTGATTAACAGAAGAAATACACTCTTAATCTCTGTTTTGACATGTTGCTTTTCTCTCCTGATGTTTGCCCTGTAGGTGTTTAAGCCAAGACTTCATGATATGACCCAGCTGGCTTATAGGTATCAACGACTCCCTTGCGAATAATGGTTAAAAACGGATCCCACCTGGATGCTGAAACACTGTCAATGCTCCAGAATAAATCTATCTCCATCAGTCTCACGGTTGTGTATACCTTGGTGACTGTCATCAGTATCCCTGGCAACTTGTTCTCCCTCTGGGTGTTCTGCTTTCACATCAAACCCAAAACACCTTCTGTTATCTTCATGATCAACCTAAGCATCACGGATCTCATGCTGGCCAGCTGCCTTCCCTTCCAGATTATTTATCACATCCAAAACAATCACTGGAAGTTTAGCAAGACCCTTTGCAGTCTCGTGACTGTGATGTTCTACTCCAACATGTATTCTTCCATACTGACCATGACCTGTATCAGCATAGAGCGGTACATGGGTGTCGTATATCCCATGAAGTTGATCAAGTGGAGAAGAAAAAGATACGCCTTGGCTGCCTGCTTACTCATGTGGGCTTTCTTGCTAGTAGCCTTGTACCCACTAGAAAGCACAGATCTGACCTACGAAGTGCAAGAACTGGGTATTGTAACCTGTTTTGACGTCCTCAAATGGGATATGCTGCCCAGCTTTGCAGCCTGGGTAGTCTTTCTCCTCACGCTATTTGTTCTGCTCTTCCTGATCCCATTTATTGTAACAGTTGGATGCTACATTGGCACCATTCGGAAGCTGGTGCAGACATCAAACAGATATGGTAACAGGCAAAAGACTAGATCCATACATCTGGCGATTATAGTCCTTTTAGTATTCATCACTTGCTTTGCTCCCAACAACTTCATCCTACTTGCACATATGATCATCCGCCTATTTTACCATGGAAGTCTGTACCACATCTACAAGATTACCTTGTGCCTCAGTTGCCTCAACAACTGCATAGATCCCTTCATTTATTATTTTGCATCCAAAGAATTTTACCAGAAGTTCATGCAAGTGTTTCGCCCTCATGCACTGGTCAGCGACAGTTTGGAGAACAGAAGGGAAAGCTTATTCTCTGGCAGGACCATGTCAGCCAGGTCAATGTCAAGCGGACCTATGGATGGGTTTGAGGGAGTAAATGTCTATTTGCAAAGGCAGGAAAGCGTTTTTTAGTCTTTGACATCCCCAGAAGAAAGGCGCCTGTGAGATCCACGGATAGACACAGAAAACATTTTTTTAAGGGCTGTCCTCAAAATACCTTCTTTCAGTGACAGAACACAAGACATGCTCATAATGTTCATCCTACTTCACTATTTTCTGGTAGGAAATGGAAGCATTAAAAGAACTGAGTTTATTCAAGAAGCCATCAAAGCAAACCCAACATTGGTAATTCGGGGTTGGCCTGGAATTAGCCCTACTGCATGAAACCAAGGGATGACTTTGGAACAAAAAGTACTTTCAGATTGTATGGTCTCCTCATTTAACCAACTATTTGTGATTCTCGGGTGAATGTGAGATATTACTGTGTGAAATAGAGTATACACTGAAGATGGATTTGTAGTAGGGGAATTATTTTTCTAAGCAATGTACTGGGCTGGGTGTTTTTTTGGGGGGGAGGTATGGGTTTTGGGGTGTTTTTTTATACATTGCTTTCTCTGTTGCATTTCTATAAAAGAATGAGTAAAAATAGCTTTTCATTCTACCATTAACGAGTAATCCATAGCCACTGTGAATTCACCACAACACTCACCCAACTGCTTGTCAGAACAAAATCACTCTAACCTTTGAAAAGGTTAGGTTGACTCATATTATTTATTTTAATTTTTTATAGCAAAACATCTCATACAATGAGAAGACAGCTAGAACTATCAATGTTTGAGACTACTTCAGCTGCTGGGAGGATTAGGTTTTCATTTCTTGAAGCAGGGAGCAGTTGATTGAAGAAAACGGGTTTTCTCATTGACCTACTACAGTAACGATGCTGCTGCTTGTCTGGGATTGGTATCACTGTATGGCATTGGTATCAACAAGTCATTTCCACCAATTCACTATAGGCTATATGCAGGAGCACCATCCCCCTCATCAGAGGATTTAGTTTTATATTAGCTCATGGACAGTGAGTTTATGTTCCTTGTGGCAGTGGTGTTGATTATTAACCAGATTTTCAGCTGGATATATGAGAATTCGACTGCAAAGTGGTGTGATTCTGTGCCAGAAGAAACCAGCTGAAAAACTTGTCCCTATGGCCAGATGTCAGAAACATGCTTCTTTTCAGTGGGCAAACAGAAAGAATGAAGAAAAAATGAAAGCAAAGCCCAAAAATGGGAGAGGTACCAAATACCCAGGGAACAGATTGATTGTGCAGTCTTGTGTTTGAGGCCCTTCCCTGAAACAGGCTTGTTCACATACACTGTGTCATGTAATTCTTCTCACCTCTCTGCAACTGCCTGTTCACTCAGGCAGGCAACTACTACAGAATTAGGTCCTGGGGACAGACAAAGGCAAAGTTTTCCAGTAGCATTAACAGCTTTTACCTACCTTTGGCCCTCATTGACAGTGAGGAGCCAAGAGGACACCGGACAGAGCCAGGCAAGTTGCCCCTCACAGGGCAGAGAAAGCTATATGCCATCCCTCTGCTGCGCTGCAATTCTGTGTAATGGTGAGGAGGGGGCTGTTGAGGACAGCTGGCTCAGGCACCACATGCTAGCTCTGCCTTGAGCGGACCTTTACTGATTTCTCAACTCCCATGACTAAATGAAAGACAGCACCCACGGCCCTCAGAGTCTCGTTTTTCTTTGTGCGTGGTAAGATTAAAACACAATTTCCACCACCAATCACTTCTTTATGACAGAGGCTGGATCACCACAAAAACGACAATAAAATATTTGCATACCCTATCTTCTGCTAAGGTGTTGTCAGCTGTTGGAGCAAGATAGATGTGACCAGACCTAGTACTACCCTTCAAAAGCCGTACAAAATGCTTTGTGCCACCTCGCAGTGTTAGTTTTAATTGATCTGCATGTTTACTGCCAACAAGGCCAAACTTCATGATATATAACCTGTCCAGACCTTCCCAGCAATGTGCCTGGCAGGCACCCTGCACTACCAGCCTGCCTGCTGGATGCCTAAGTGTGATGAGTTGAACTTCCTACTTCAAATCACTGCTGAAAGAGAGGAGTGCATGCAATGCATTCCTGTGTAAGTCTGGGGCTCAGAGGTCCTGTGTCAGCTCTAGAACATGCTCAAAAATGCCTGCTTGCACCAGGACCTCTGGAGAAAGAACAATGGCTTTTCCTAATCCTTCCCATATCCATTAGATAAAAATTCAATTAGTTTTGCAAACCTGCACAATAATTTATCAGTGCATGGTTTCACGATGATGTTTAAATCCCTTCACAATTCATTTCTTTGGAACTCCATCTTTCTCACTATGAACATATTGCTGTGGCAGAAACTTTTTTGATGCTATACTGAAATATCTTTCCTACCACCTTTATTTTTTTTTAACATACAAGTATTTTTTACAACGAAAACCATTACTTCTCCTAGTTCTAGTGCAGGTTTTTCACTCTGTTTTATTTTGAACCTGAAGCATTTAGTGCCTCCTAAATTGTGCTGCAATGTGCCTGAACTGAAACTGACAACACATAGAGCCAAAAGGGCAGAAACTTTGCACTTCAGACATCTACTGCTATATATTGAAAAACCCCAAATTGCTCCTTTTACAAGAGAGAAAAGATGCTCACAACTGACTGAAAATGTTCTTCTCTCCAGCTTCACACAACTCTTCATAGCCTGTCATCCCTCTTCTGACATTGTCTAAAAAGGAACAGGAAGGATGCTAGGGGTTGATCTCCTGGGAAGCAGCACTGCAGAGAAGGACCTGGGAGTCCTGGTGGACACCAAGCTCTCCATGAGCCAGCAGTGTGCCCTTGTGGCCAAGAAGGCCAATGGTGTCCTGGGGTGCATTAAGAAGTGTGTGGCCATCAGGTTGAGGATGGTTGCCCTTCCCCTCTACTCTGCCCTGGTGAGACCACAACTGGAGATCTGTGTCCAACTCTGGGCTCCACAGTCCAAGAAAGACAGGGAACTACTGGTGAGAGTCCAGCAGAGAGTTATGAGGGTGATGAGGGGACTCTTGTATAAAGAAAGGCTGAGTGCCGGGGCTGTTTAGCCTGAAGAAGACTGAGAGGGGATCTTATCAAATCTTACAAATATCTAAAGGGTAGATGTTTTAAGTATGGTGCCAGATTCTTTTTGGTGGTGCCCAGCGACAGGACAAGGGGCAATGGGCACAAACTGGAACACAGGAAGTTCCATCTGAACATGAGGAAAAACTTCTTCACTCTGAGGGTGTCAGAGCACTGTCACAGGCTGCCCAGAGAGGTTGTGGAGTCTCCTTCTCTGGAGACATTCAAAACCTGCCTGGATGCTGCCCTAGGCAGCCTGCTCTAGGTGATCCTGCTTTATTGGCCGAGGGCAGGGGTGTGGGGGGAAGAATGAGATGATCTCCAGAGGTCCCTTCCAACCCCTGCTCTTCTGTGATTCTGTGATGCCTTGTCCAGGTATCTCTTCATGCTGTTTTACTAACTAGTCTGTAGTTAGCTCAGATGAAGTAAAATTCCCATTTGGGTCAGTGAGATTGTTTCTTGAGAAAGGAATACAGAAATCAACCCAGCAACTGCAATCCTTTGAGTCCAACAGTATATACTGTGAAGTTCCCAGGTTGGGGTTTTTAAGAGAGAAAAAGAAATCATAAAGTGGCCCAACATACTGGTTTTTTACACTGGAAACATGTCCTTCTAGGGCACCGTAAGGTAGCAAGACTTATACCCTCCTCAGTCAGTGGGTGTGAGTTGACATTGATATATCTATATATAAATGTATACACACACATATAGGTTGCCATTTGAGATGCTATTGAGAAATCCATGTCAATGGCCTGGGGGGAAAATATAGATCCTGGGCTACATGTTTACTTGTATCTGTGGTTAATGTAATTTTAGTGAGACAACATCTATGTGCAGGCTCCTGCTTCGATTTGGTTTTGGAGTTTCTCTGGGTTTGGGGGGTTGTAATTATTTTTTAGCAATTTAATCTATGAATATGCTTGGATTTTCATTTTTTGTATATATAGCAATTAAAAAAAAAAAAAGGACATGATTCAAGATTCTTGCCTTTTTTTGCTGCTGCCATGTGTGAAAAACTTCCAAGCTTAGAAGAGCGAAAGGAAACCAAGTTATGAAATAAAATGAATCATTTTCCCATTGTTATTGTGCTTGGTTTAGATTTTTGTATCATTTTAGGTTTCATCTTCTTCCCGAGAATTTTGAAGATTCATTTTATTTTGTTTTAATTTGCATGTCTATTATTTTTTTCTTTTTTTAATGTATATATCTTAGAAGCTGGCATTAACATACCACTTTCATAAAGATTTTAAAAGCAGAAGTACTTGAATGAGATGTTGGCTAACTTCTCCTTGCCCAATAGGTTAGCAAATTAATTTAGTTTTACATTTCAATGTATTTCTGAAGGGGACTGGCAGCCAGAGCCCATCCCAGCCCCAGCCAGGTGCAGGGCAGCTGGGGGCACTGGGGATGGGTCCCAGCCCAGGCATCAGGCACCTCCCTGGGGATGGGGATGGGCCAAGGCTGGGCTGAGACCTAGGCCCATGGGTTGGCCTGGCTTGGCAAGACCCGAGGCCAGGCAGGGCAGGGCTGTGGAGAGCTGAAGACCAGTCCTGCTGTGGCAGTGTCTGATGGCCCTGGGGTGTTGACATGGGGTCCTAGTCCATGGATAGGGTAAGAGGAGTCCTAGGGGGCTGGACAGGGGGTTGGTGGTGCCTTCAACATTTGCTGCACTGACTATGCTCCATTATGTGTTCAATGTCTGTTTAGCTACATCAGCCTGCCAGTACCTGAAAGGGGCCTACAGGAATGCTAGAGGGAGACTCTTTCCCAGTGGATGTAGTGACAGGACAAGTGGTAAGGGCTTTACACTGAAAGAGGGAGCTTTAAATTAGACATTGGGAAAAAAATCTACATTCTGATTGAGGGTGGTGAGGCCCTGGTGTGGACAGGCTGCCCAGAGAGGCTGTGGCTGCCCCCTCCCTGGCAGTGTTCAAGGCCAGGCTTTGGGCAACCTGGCCTAGAGGAGGGTGTCCCTGCCCATGCAGGATGGGTGGGGGAGGTTGGAACTAGATGATCTTTAAGATCCCTTATAACCTAACCCATTCCGTGATTCTATGACTCTGCGTTGACACATGAGAGGGCCAGAGACTATTCTTAAGTCACTTGATCACTTTTTTCATTTCCTTTCCTAAAAAAACCATCAGGTTATTGCTGCTCACCAGAGGGGTGCTGGTCTAAGGCAACGATAAAGGGTATGTGTTACATGGTCAACACTGTGCATGACAGCATGAATGTGACATGCGGAAATTGACTCTATAACTCGAAAGTTATAAAGTAGGTATGTTTATTGCGCGCAGATGCATGGGGGATCGCTCCACCACAAAACTGTGCATGACTGAAGTAGCAAACCATCCACACATTTATACAATAAAACAATGAATATTCAATTAACGCCTATACATATTCATTACCTGAACCCGCCTACTCTCGCTTCACATGCTAATTAGCTTATCGTCCTTCACGCTTGCGCAGATCCTTCCAAAAATTGTGGGCAGGGGTCGCTGGAACATGGGCAGTGGTCCTTGGGATGAAGGCCACAGGTCTTCCTCATGATGTACTTTTCAACTTTTTGCTTGAAATGTGAGGGTCTTGCCAGCTTGCACTGTTCTGCAACACTCAGTTTGAGCTAACTTATGTCCTTGTAAGGAGGATCATGGACCTAATTCAGCCCTTTTTTTTTTAAGTGACATATCTGTGATGGATATCATCCTGTTCTTCAATTCCTGTTCCCTACAATCACTCCCTTGAGATAATACAAGGTCTTTTATTCCTTCCTACAATCAAGTCCCTGTAATGAGAAACAGGCCTCCTCATTCTTAGTTGTTTCTTTAAACTGTGCGGTTACCTGACTTAAATTCTATGACTGTTCTTTTAAGTATACACATACAGTTGCATTTAGCTTATCCTTTCTATTTCTATGTGGCCCCATATATCAAATGTTTCAAGGTGAAATTCAGCATTGGTAAATATGAAGTAATGCACATGGGGAAATCCAGTCACAGTTTTGGGTACAAAATCATCTTGCTCAGCAGTGGCCACTATGAACCCTAATGCATATTTCCATGCATCAGCTCCGCATTGTAGAAATCTATGTTCCATCAACACATAGATTAATTTGTGCACTTCTGGTCTGTTCATCACAGATAGGATCTAAAAGAACTGGAAAATGTCAAGAGAAGGGAATGTGGGATGGTCTAAGGCATGAGTTTAAAACCATACAAGTTAAATAGGTGAAGACTCTTCAGCTCAGAAATGTGACAATGTAAGGTAGGAAGGAAGTAGGTCTACAAAATCATTATGCATTGCAGAAGTTTATAAGGTGAGCTTCACTGCCTTTGCCCAAGCAAGAACCCAGGAATAACAAATAAATAAAATATAAATAACATCCAGACTCAAAATCACAGAAAGTTAGTACCTCCCCTCATAACACATAGTATAAATGGGGAACACCATGCTAAGGATGTTGTGGATGCACACAGCATATGGGTATTTTCTTTTCCCGAGGGACTGGGAAAGCACCTGAAAAAGAAATCCATTGCATGTTACTAAATAGCAAACCACAACAAATTCAGGAAAACCCCTAAACTTAAAATGGTCAGAGGTTGAAGGATTATTAACGGGAAGTGACATTATGTGATTGCCCTGTTCTTCCTTTTCTTGAAATGCCAATGCTTTGAGGCAGGACACCATAAGCTCAACAGTACATTCCTGTGGCCCCACTTACACCCAGTCTCAAGCTCCCACGTAAGATCTGCCAGAACTGCTGTGGAGCCCAAGCTCTTCCACCTTGCCTGCTAGGGTGGTGGAGGTGGAGATGTAGCGGGCAGCTTTATAAGCTACTCTCTTGGAGGAGGCTGTCCCAAAGTCAGGGAAGAGCTGAGAGTGCCCCAGGGGAAGCCTGGGCCACAAATTTGGTTGTTGTGGTTTTGCATGGCTGGGTTCTGATGGAGGAGGGGGCAGCAGGGGTGGCTTCTGCAAGAAGCAGACAGAAACTCTCTGCAGGCCCCACAGAGCAAACACCAGCTGGCTCAAGGCTGGAGTCGTTGCTGACCAAGGCCGAGCCCATCAGCGATGGTCACAGCGCCTCTGGGAATCACATTGAAGAGAAAAAACCTGCAAGTAGCTTCTTTTTGCCACCAGAGAAGGGAGTGAGAAGATGCAAGAAACTGTGTAGGCACCAAGATCAGTGAAGGTGCCCCAGGTGCTGGAAAGATGCCCCTGAATCCTGTGGAGAAACCCATGGTGGAGTGGGTGTCCCCCTGCAGCCCATGTAAGATGATGGGGAGCAAAGACACCACCTACAGACTGTGGAGAGGTCTCATGCTGAGATGGGTGGAGACATATGGGAGATGCTGTGACCTGCTCTGCAGCAAGCTCCTGGCAGGACCTGCAGCCTGTGGAGAGAGGAGCCCACGCTGGAGCAGGTTTTCTGGGGGAGAGGCTTGTGACCCCGTGGAGGACCAGGCTGGAGCAGTCTGGGCCTGAGAGACTGAGAGACCTTCTATGATTTTATGACATTGACCATAGAAGGGACCCATGCCAGGGCAGCTGATGAAGAGCTGAAGCCCCATGGGAAAGGACTCACGTTGGAGAAGTTTGTGAAGGACTGTCTCCCATGGGTGGGACCCCACGGTGCAGCAGGGGAAGGGTGTGAGGAATGCCCCCCAGCTAAGAAGGAAAACAACTTGTGAGGAACTGACTGAAACCCCCATCCTTGTCTGCTCCTGTGACACCTGGTGGGGAGGAAGGGAGAGAAATCATGAATAAAGTTAAATCCACAAAGAAGGGAGGCATGGCGGGAGGTGTTTGGTTGTACTCATCCACCTCTTATTTCTCTCTGTGTATAGTGTAGTGTAAGAAATCAGATTTTTTTTTATTCTTTGTTGAGTCTGTTCTGCCTGTGACACTAATTGTGGAATGATCTCTTCCTGTCCTTATCTCGACTCCTAAGCCTCTCAATATGTATTTTCTCCCCCTGTCCAGCTGAAAAGGGGAGTGATAGAGTGGCTTTGGTGGGTCTATGGCCTCCAGCCAGGGTCAAACCACATTGTCCCTCTTTCAAATAGCCTGGTTGTCAATCACAGAATTACAGGATGGTGAGGTTGGAAGGCAACTCTGGAGGTCCACCCCACTGATGAAGCAGTCCCTCATGCTCAGGCAAAGATGAACTCATGTATCACCCTTAAACAAGCCCCTCCGGCTGCTGGCAGCGTTTAACCCATTTTGCTTCAAAGAACATCATTATTCATTCCATTTCTAACATCTTTTCTCACCTCTGCTCTCATTTTTTCCATCACCTGACTGTCTTGAAGGCTGCTGCTGTTGGAGCTGACTAGCAGCAGACCTCACCCCCTCCTCTTGGGGCGATTTGCACTTGCTGTCTCTCTTTCAACTTCTTAGGCAGCAGCCTAGTCTACACTTAAAAGCTGTCATAGCTGCATGACTGCAGACTTTGATTTCCTGGCCTGAACTGTCACAAATACACTGGCAAATACACTCTCCTGCCCTTTTGCTGAAAGAGCATGTAACAAGGCATTTTTCAGTGACTTGGCAAGCTTTCTAGAGAACCTGATTTAAGATATTCTGTCAGTATCTTGCCCTGGCAAAGTTCATTAGGAGAATCAGTTTTGTTTGCAACGTTTTTAGATGTATCTAAAGCCACAGCTCTTTTAAGAACCCCAAATGAAAATTGTAATATAAAGTGACCTTCACAAGAATGCTTATGATATAAGCCTTGATTATTTTACTTACTAATTAAATCCATCCTGAAAAAAAATAGGAACTCGTTACTGGAATAAATCTTGCACTGTTTTTTGCCATTACCGCCACAGTTCACAGTCTTACAAGGAGTTACTGGGAGCAGAATTTCAATCATATTATTAATCTTGATATATTTAGATTTCTTTCATTCTGGATTGAATTTTGCAAGTAGGTGTTCTCTTCTCAAAATTGCAAAGTGTAATTATGGAGCACATAATAGAGCAGAGCATAATGCTTAGCTGAAGTATCTTTTTTTTAAAGCCTGCTTTTTTATTTGATAAAGAAACCCTGTCTGTCTGAAGTCTGGACTCCTACTGAAGTCCTGGTCTTTCACGGCTTGGTTGCAAGTCTTACGATTTGTAGTGTTTTTCCTTAAAGTCTAAACAGCTGGACTATGTTATCAACTGAGGAGACACTCTGAATTCTTTAATTCCAAAACAAGAAATTCATAGTTTTTAGCATAAATAGATACCTCAACACTCTGCTTGACTATCTTGGCTCACGATGACGGCCTGCAGTCAGTCTTTCCCTTTTCCTTCTGCAGAAGTTTTCAGCACTGGTACCCTGGCTGTCCTCTTTCCCCAGTTTCTGCACCACTGCCCATATGACCCAGCTCTGACACTCCACAGTTACTGTGGTGAAGAAAGTATAGTGTGCATGTTCCCCTGCTGGAAGATGCCAAGGCTAGTTGTCCTTTGAATCTTTCCCCAGTACCTTCCACAACCTTACCTGCTGTTGTTGGATACGTGAGGTACCAGAAAAATGGGGAAGTGTTTGGTTTAGTGTCTTAAATCTGAAGAAACTCAAAGGTTTGTCTCCTCTGCTGTGTTACTCTGTCATGGTTTCACCGAGATCCATGCAGCTGCCTGCTTCTTAAAGTAAAAGAGCAGGGGAAGAGGGAAAAAGGGGGAAACAAGGGAAGGGAAAAGGAAGGGGCAAATAACTCCAAAACCAAGAAACTAAGAGGCCCGTGGGTTGGGATAAGGATAGTTTACTAAGATAACAGAAAGATAAAATATAACAATGCTAACAGGACTTTAGAGCAAAAGAATATGGAACTATTGATCCCCAATGCAGTTTCTCCCCAAACCACACAACTCAGGCCGGACCACCCAGAGCTGTCCCGGAACCCGACCGTCCCCCCAAGCAGCACGCGTCCCGCCACCGCCCCTCTTCTTCCTCCCCTCAGCCCCCCGTTATCCTGGGCAGGACGTCATTGGCATGGAATACTCTCTTTGGCCCATCTGGGTCACCTGTCCTGGCTTCGCCCCTCCTTTCTCATGAATAGAGAAATACGAAGAAGCTGAGAAAGTCCTTGACTGTCTGACTGCAACTAAGAACATCAGGGTGTTATCAGCACTGCTCTCATTTTAACTCCCAAACACAGCATTCCATCAGCTGCTACAAATGAAGTTAACTCTATCCTGACTGAAACCAGGATACCCTCAAACGCCTTGTGTCATGATTTTGCCCCAGGCGAGAGCCGGGTACCACAAAGCCACTCGCTCTTTAAGGGGAAGTGCAGGGGCGGGGTGGGGGAATTGAGGGAGGGGGAAAGGGAGGGAAAAGAAAACCCAAGAAACCAAAACCTCGCAAGTTGGGATAAGGATAGTTTACTGGGATAGCAGAAAGATAGATACAATAATAATAACAGGACTTTATAGCAAAGTATATGAAACTGGTGACACACAGCTCAGTTTCTCACTGAACCACACAACTCAGACCGTACAGCTCAGAGCTGTGACAAAACCAGACCATCCCCAAAACCACGCATCCTGGAGCTGCCTGCTCCTCCCCCCACCAGCTCCCCTCTCTGCTGAGCATGACATAATTGGCATGGAATACCCTTTGCCCTGTCCTGCCTGTGTCCCCTCCAGGCTTCCTGGGTGCCCCCTGCCTTCTCGTTAGCAGGGCAGTATGAACAACTGAAAAGTCCCTGACTGCTTGGCAACAACTAAAACATCAGTGTGATATCAGCACTGCTCTCATCCTAACTCACAAGCATGGAATTGCACCAGCTGCTTGGAAGAAACTAACCCCATGCTAGCCAAAAGCAGGACATGTCAAAAGAGAAAGGACAACAGAGTTGAGGGAGGTATAAACGGATTCAAAGTAGAGATGGGAGAGAGCCTGAAGAAGTAACCTTTGTGGCAGCAGTGGAAAATGGAGGGGGGAGAGGGCGGGGCGGGGCATGGGCAGGGGAGGGGAAGGAGAGCAGAGGGAAGCAAGTGAGAGTTTGGAAAAATACCCAGAAATTTAGGCTCTGTGAGACCTACTGCAGTGAGAGAATGTCTACAAATATTTCTCTTCATAAACAGGCAGTTTCATTACTGAAACATGGCTCCCTTTTCAAATATCCAGCTATCTGCTGTAAGGAAAGGAATCTGATTAACAGACAATAAACCACTAACTAGATACTGAGCAAACATCTCAAAGAGGGACTCAGATTTCTAGAAATGTGGGCTTGCCAGGCACAAAAGGTGCAAGTTATCTGATCCAAAGTAGATACTACACATCTTATTGCTCATCAGCATTCCTGTTGACTGCCTCCTCCCTTTCTGAAACCTACATGATAGCTGCTTAAGCTGTTGGTTGCATTCAGACTTCCAGATGTTGGTAGGCTTCCGTGTTACCATGAAGCCACACCACAAATGAAATGCTGGCATCCCAGGACTGTTACTACCTTCTTCTTCACAGCTGTCTCTGGATTTTTGCCATCTGTGTGCTTGTAACAGCAGTTTGTTCATCTGATGGAAAACTATGTAGGTTCATGACCTGGGAAATTATGTTTCTGGGGCCCTCAGCAAACACTTCAATAGGCTGCATGTCTTCCTCACCTCCCCAGACTCCTATATCTTCAGAAAATAAAGGCAAATATGTAAGTTAAATGACTGGAAGTCTCTTCCCAAAATTCACCTCTACAAATACTGTACCACCACCGCAATGAGAAACCCTCTGTGGAGGTGCAACATCTTTTTCTCCTTCAAAAAGACTGAGCACTGCAACACTGATGGTTCTGTCTCCCCAGTTCTTCAATACTGTCCATAGGCTGACACCTTTCCATCCCCTACTTGACCTTGCTTTCAGCAGTATATGCAGAATGCAACAGTGTCTCTCACCCTTTTCTGCTGAGTTTTTATGTAAAATGTTAATATATTTGAGCTTTTTTAACAAGGCAAGTGTTCCCACACATTGCCGCTAAAAAAGTACAAAAATGAAACACAGCAAATAACTTACCTTAGTTGATAAATCTGATCAGATTAGGAAAACAGGAGACAAAAATAAAGTCTTTCATTTGACAATATCAACACTCAGGTTTTATCTTCACATCCAGTCAAGTTATTTGGGTCACAGGGGGAGTTACTCCTGTTCTTACAACCATGCAAATTTGCAGGAAGGGCGTTAAGCTCTGCCACAAACACATCTTAGCACCTACTAATGTGTTTTTGATGTCACGTTAGAGCTCCAACCCCAACGCATCTCTTTCCATACACGCAGCATTAGGTCCAGTTGCCCTTTCACGTACATGCAGCCGTGCATACACCAGTTACACTCAGTGATCTCGCCATAGAAAACTAGGACTTGGAGTGTTTGTGCTGAGTTGTCTTTCGTCCTTTAAGTGAACACACGACGTGTCTTCTCTCCTTGCGAGTGACAAAATTACTGCATTGGACCAGGTGGACGGGCCACCAATTCTGCACCCGGCAAAGGAACACGTATCATTTTATATATGTTCGATAAAGAGCTCTATAGAGCTACTTACAAGTACGGAGCAAAGAGGTGGAGAAATGATGGGATGCACTGCCCTCTCGTGGAGATGCAAACAGCAAACGGTAAAGAGATCCACAGATGGCCTTGATACTGCAGCCAGGGAAGTCATTGTCTGGGAGAGCTGGTCTTCCAGCTGAGCCAACAAACCTTCTCTTCTCTGCACCTCGTCTTCCTTTCCCTCAGCGTTATAGTATTGCCTTTGGAGAAATCGTTACACTGCACAAGCAGAAGGAAGACTTTGTTTTCCATACTTAGGTAAATATGAATTTGTATTTTACATTATATATGTGCACGTGTTCTACATAAATCCACACATGTGTAGTATGTGCATGTTGTGTATATAATTATATACATTAAGTACACATACACACGTTTTCCAACATAATTTGGGTTTTGGTAGTGGAGCAGGGGGGCTGTGGGGGTGGCTTCTGCAAGAAGCTGCTAGAAGCTTCCCCTAGCTCTGACACAGACAATGCCAGCTGGCTCCAACATGGACCTTTTGGAGCTGAGCCAATCAGTGATGGTGGGAGCACCCCTATACATCTTTAACAAGGAAGAAAAAAATTAGCATAAGCTTTTTTCTGCCAGAGAAGGGGTGAGAAGATGTAAGAAACTTTGTAGACATCAAGGCCAGTGAGGAAGGGCAGGGAGGAGGTGCTGTAGGTGCCAGAGGACATCCCCCTGCAGCCTGTGGAGAAAACCATGGTGAAGCAGGCTGTGCCCCTGCAGCCCATTGAAGATGATGGGGAGCAGAAATCCCACCTGCAGCTCATGGAGGACCCCATGCTGGAGCAGGTGGAGACATCTGAAGGAGGCTGTGACCCCATGGGAAGCCTACGCTGGATGAAGCTCCTGGCAGGAACTGCAGACTTGTTAAGACAAAAGCCCAGGCAGGAGGTTTGCTGGAAGGACATGTGACCTCATGTTGGACCCATGCTGAGTAATTTGTGAAGAACTGAAGCTCCAGCGGGAAGGACTCAGTTGGAGACATTGGTGGAGGACTGTCTCCTGTGAGAGGGACCCCACACTGGAGCAGGGAAGAGTGTGAGGAGTCTTCTTCCTGGGGAGGAAGGAGAAGCAGAGACAATGTGTGATGAACTGACCACAACCCTCATTCCAGGTCCCACTGTGTTGCTGGGAGGAAGAAGTAGAGAATTCAGGAATGAAGTTGAGCCTGGGAAGAAGGGAGGAGTGGGGGGAGGTGTTTTAAGATTTAGTTTTATTTCTTATTACTTTGTTTTGCTAGCATAATAAATGAGATTAATTTTTCTAACTGAAGTCTGGTTTGTCCATGACATTAATTGCTGGGCGATCTCTCCTTGTCCTTATCTCGACCCAAGAACCTTGTTATCATAGAATCATAGAATGGTCTGGGTTGGAAGGGACCCCAAGAATCACAGAGTTCCACCCACCCCCCGACACAGGCAGGGCCACCAACCTCCAGGCCTGGATCTACACAACGTTGCCCAGGGCCCCATCCAACCTGGCCTTGAACACCTCCAGGGACAGGGTATCCACCACCTCTCTGGGCAGCCTGTTCCAGCACCTCACCAATCTCTCTGAAAAGAACTTCCCCCTAATATCTAATTTAAACCTCCCCTCCTTTAGCTTTAATGCATTCCCCCTTGTCCTGACATTATCTACCCTTTTAAAAAGCTGATTCCCCTCCTGTTTGTATGCTCCCTTCAGGTACTGGAAGGCTGCAATGAGGTCCCCCTGCAGCCTTCTCTTCTCTGGGCTGAACAAGCCCAGCTCCCCCAGCCTCTCCTCATAGGGGAGGTGCTCCAGCCCTCTGATCATCTTTGTGGCCCTACTCTGAACCCTCTCCAACAGTTCCACATCTTGTATTGGGGGCCCCAGATCTGAACACAGTACTTTTCTTTCCTCTGTCCAGCTGAAAAGGGGAGTGACAGAGTGACTTTGGCAGGCACCTGGCCTCCAGCCAGGGTCAACCTACCACACAGCAAGAGTTTATAGAATTCTTTATGTGTTTTCAGATATGAGCAATTCAGAAGCAGTGGTCATTTTAGTCTGATATGCTATTTATTTTTCTCTAGAGATTATGTAAGCATTAACAGAAGAGAGCCTGGGGTGATGATGAGATCAGAGGTAGAAGTACTCCCTTGCAAAGGAGTAGATATATGCCTTCACAGTTGCCAACAGAACCATACCCTTCTCTTAGTTCTGTTACCCTACCCCCCTCTTTCCTCTCTCTCAATCACCATAAAACCTCATCCCCATGACACCCACGCAACAAAGTGAATTCCACCCGTCAGGAATGGATTTACATCTTGTTTCTCTCAGTATCTTATCTCAAAGCATGTATCCCAAGCCCTCTGTACATGTGCCCAGACCCAGGGTCAACTGAAGGACAAAGTGTGAGGGGGCTCGGACTCTCTCGAACGTTTGGGAACCCTCTGGAGATGACAATGGGCATGCATCCCACTGCCAGGTGGAAGGTGTGGCTATGCCAAGGACTTAGTGACTGTGCAATGAGGTAGCACTGCAAAAAGGCAAGAAAGAACGTTCCCCCACTGCGGACTGAGAGGACACCACAGATCTGTGGTGATAGCTATTGCGCTCTCTCTCCCCCCTTCTCTTGCACGCTTGTTGTGGGCCAAATAAAGTGACTTGACATTTGACTCCATTTTGAGTCTTAATTCTGTTCCCAAGAACTGTGAAGACCTGGTCACAACAAAACACCTAATTGAGCCTCATCTAGGAGTTAAGCCCAGCGGCCCTCAGCCACCCAGAGCAATCTGAGGTTGGTTGGAAAGCAAGGGGGTTTAACCTCTGCCAAATTAGTCTATCTGGTTGTGGATCATGACGTATCTTCAGCACAAGCCAGCCACAGGACTTTAGGAGAGGCTCAGGGATTTGATGTGATCTGCAGCCACTCAAGGAAACAAACACACAGATAACAGGGATAAGTGTGTTCAGCACACACATACACTCCTGTCCCAGGACTGAGGGTTATTAGGCACTGCCCTGTCTTTCCCTCTGAGGCTGATTGTTGGCCTGAAGCTAAGAGGACAGAGAAAGTGAGTGGCAGATCAGAAGTTGCTTTCAGCAGCAGACACTGGGCCATGCCAACAGCTGGGGAAGACAGTGTTGGAAGTGTATATGGCTGCGATGCTGCATTCATATCACGCAGCTTGTGAGGCCCTTGCTGCACACTTTAGCCCAGAAGCAGCTGTAGCACACATTTGGTACCAGAGGGGAACTAGCAGGAAGGAAGCGTTCTTTTCTTTCTTACGCCCTGTGTTACTGCTATGGATCCGTCAGCTCATCCTCTGAGACAACACAGGGAGAAAAACCTGTTCTTCTGTTGTTGTAGAGACGGACAGGACACACCAGTTGGTCATCACTGTGCTTCAGGATGCTATTTTTTATTGCAACGGCACAAGCATTTTTATAGTATCAACCAAACAATGCGTACAAACGCCATAGGCTAAAGGGTTGCATTTCACTTTTTCCATTGGTTGGCCATTTTTACCTCCTTCTGGTACTAGATACACCACACTCCCTCAGCAGTTGTGAAATTTTCTCAGAGGCAAGGTATAATGTCACTTGATAGCTATGTGGGATAAACATCTTCAAAGTAAGTGTATGTAAAAACATTTACAGGGACATTACACAATATACAGCCCACGTAGTTAACTTAGCATCTCACTTACTGTGACTTTCTGTGGTTTCCCCAAAGTACCTCTACATGCCTACAACATCACTCTTACTTCAAATGGAAAGGAAACGATGGGAAGCAATTACGTAGACACACCGAGCTACTGCAGGCCTCCCAGGCTGCATAGAAGAGGAAGAAGGAGCATTCAGAATGAGCTAAAGACAACTGAATTGATAGGCGTTCTTAAAAAATGGACTATGAGAACACAGCGCTAAACACGAAGACTAGTGAAAGAAATTGGTGTACACATCCTGAGAGCACTCCCCGTGTCTGGAAAACAGCTCTTGAAAGCCTCACCATGTTCCGGTACAGCTTCAGCAGTACTCTGCAAGGAGCAATGACAACATAAACTGAAAGCCAAAATGTGCTTCTGCTTTACAGATATTGCAAGCATCTGAAATTATTTTTAAAGCCCAGAACAGCCCCCTTGATAACGCACAAATCTAGCTGAACATGTAAAGCAACCTTAGCAGATCAAAGAGAGAGAAGCAGGTACCTACTCAGAAAACTCCTAGTTAAATGCATATAAAGATAAAAGTAAACCATAGCACAGGTAATGTTAAATTTACACAATGATGTTTTTAAACAGAGGAGTGTACCTGATAATTAGCTTGTGAAATAGAAGCTACCTGTAAACCACTGACATTCTTTTCCCTACAGTAGTAGAAACAAGACGTAGTATTTGTTTCATGAACTGTGTGGACTCATTGAGCTATGGCAAGGATTTCCATGGCAGAAAGAGGCTCCTTGAAAGGCCTTAAGTCTGAGCTCTTGGAATTAACAAGGCTATCCCAGAAAAGCCCAGCTGCCTCCTGAAAGGTGAAATGGTTACTCCCTTCACAGCAGCATCCCTGGGATTCACTAACTTCTGCTCCCCCAACAAGTTGGTCTTCTGCTTGCACAGATGACTCAGCCAAATTACACATCCAGGTTGAATACCTACGCTCATTGCAATGCACTTAAAAGCAGGCACAAGAATTTGATTATCGCGGTGTTCTTCACATGCTGGAAGGTGTTACTGTGATGGTCACAGCATAAACCTGTGGGCAGAAAAGCAGAGAACAAAATACCAGAATTGTAGGGGTTGGAAGGGACCTCGAGAGATCATCAGGTCCAACCCCCTGCCAAAGCAGCTCCCTAGGACATTTCACCCAGACAGGTATTGAATATCTCCAGAGAAGGAGACTCCACCACCTCCCTGGGCAGCCTGTCCCAGGGCTCTGTCACCCTCACTGGGAAAAAGTTCTTCCGCATGTTGGTGCAGAACTTCCTATGCTCCAACTTGCAGCCAGTGCCCCTTGTCCTGTCTCCACAGACCACTGAAAAGGGGCTGGCTGATTCCCCCTGCAACCCCTGCTTAAGATAATTATAAACATTAATTAGGTCCCCCCTTAGTCTTCTCTTCTCAAGGCTGAACAGTCCCAATTTTCTCAGCCTTTCCACATAGGGGAGATGCTCCAGGCCCTTAATCATCTTTGTAGCCCTTAATCATCTTTGTAGGAAAGTTCTCTGCAGTTCAGAACTCTGCCTGCTATTCTGCTTTTGTTCAAAATACCTCAGGTATTTGAAAAAGTCAACAGTTTCATAACCAACCTTGGGAAAGCTAATCTTTGACTAGCACAGTCAGCCAAGACAGAAACTTTCTGATAACTACTGGTGTCATTGATCTTCACTTCGGTCAGCTTGCTGCAGCCTCACACTTGTTCTGCCTGACTCTTGCAAGGCTGCTCTGGAGCAGTTAATAATGATTACTTGTCAAACCTCTCCCAGCTGTGGTAGCTTCTGTGATTTCATTTAGCTTGCTCACACAGGGTTTTAGAACTCACATTTAGACCAGCAAAAATTGACTTAAAGGTAAATGAAGACGTGGATTTTAACTGCTTCATGGTTTTGCCTTTTAAATAAACTAAATCACTCTTTGTCATGTAAGTTTATCAGAATAAAAAATTGAGTAATTTCCTCTAACTAAAAATAATAAAAAGATAGATCTAATTTTTTCCATATTAAAAATTCTTGTAGCAATCTCCATTTTTGGACATTGTCTGAACTTTAATGGAAAATACAGAAATCCCGCACACTTCTTTTGCTTACATATATGTTTAACCTTCCAGAAGTCTGTTGAGCAAATCAGGGGTGCAGTATACAAGCAGGACTCAGCCAAGGCAAGCAAGTCATGCTTGTCTTACTCTGGAGTTAACGGGATGCCACACATAAGAAAGGTGAGTTACACTGCATGCATCTCTACAGGCTCTGCAGATGGCCAGGGGCAGATCTGTGCTCCATTATTGTCTATTGAAACAAGCCTGCAGGAACAGGCAGCTTTCTTTCTTGTCTTTTCTTTACAGGTATACATGTGTTGAGTTGGGAGTCACAACTTCATGGCTTTGTTTCCATGCCAGCAAAACAACACCAGAAGGCTGGATAAAATGAGAAAAAGAAATTTGGGCCTGTTGGTTTGAGATAGAACGCTCTGCATTATCATCTTAGTTCTCCGGAGTGACTGAATTTAGTTTATCTAGCTTGCTCATATCTCATACAAAGCAAGGCATAGTGTAGAAAGATGACTCAGGATTAAGAAGTGAGCCCCAAATCCTAGGAGCATCTATACAATTGCAATTTCCTTTTCTTTGGCTAGCACTGCAGTCACGAGGAAGACATACACATATTAGGATTTACAACTTACATGAAACTTGCAGGCATTAGAGTGGGGATTTAACATTTTTCCAAGAGGAATAACTCCACATCTTTCTCCTATGTGTGCCAGGAAACACATGTTTTTGTTACTTGATGAGATCTTTGCCCTTTCATTCAAAAATTGTATTAGCATCATATGAAAGGTACTCTGTTTTCCATTTCCGTAGTGTCTTGCAAACCTCCTTGTTTGCAAGGAGCACTGTTCACAGGCCTGAAAAAAAGAGCAGTGACTTTGTTCTGACAAAAACTATGACCATCACAGAGTACTTATCTCTCTGTTTCACATGGGCCCTTTCTTCCTAGTTGCCTCTCTAGCTACCCCAGAACTATTTTTGGTATTATGGATTTGCTGAGGACAGCTATCTCCATCCATAGCTGTATTTAATCTAAGTATTTTATTTCCATTTTCAATTCAGTATATTTTCCATAGGTTCTTAGCATTTTTTAATTAGTTTAGCAAAAATGGCTTCAAAGATACATTTTCAAATGTGCTCTCAAGTCACTGCTACCCATTAAAAGCAAAATAAAAATCTAACCTCAAGATTTAACTTCTGACACTTAGGGTGATTTATAACCTGTCAGGTCATGATGATGAAGCGTTGATCCCCCTGTGCACTGTGACGAGAGCAGCAGGCCGAGGGAAGGCCTGCTACTGGAGGGCTCGACACTGTGTGCAGGTAAGTAAGTACACCTGTGTTTGCATACAGCTTTTCTATTTTTTCTGGGCTCCTCACCATAAGAAGGGCATTGAGGTCCTCGAGCAAGTCCAGAGAAGGGCAACCAGGCTGGTGAAGGGGCTGGAGGGCAAATCATGTGAAGAGTGGCTGAGGGAGCTGGGGATGTTTAGCTTGGAGAGGAGGAGGCTGAGGGGGAGACCTTATCACCACCTGCAACTACCTGAAGGGAAGTTGAGGAGAGGTGGGTGATGGTCTCTTCAGCCAGGTGACAGGAGATAAGACAAGGGGAAATGGCACAAAGCTGTGCCAGGGCAGGTTTAGATTGGACATTAGGAAAGGATTCTTTACTGGAAGAGTTGTCAGGGCCTGGAGCAGGCTGCCCAGGGAGGTGGTTGAGTCACCTTCCCTGGATGTGTTTAAAAAAGGGTAGATCAGGTACTTAGGGATATGATTTAGCATAGGATGGGAACAGTTGGACTTGATCTTAAAGGTCTTTTTCCAACCTTGTGATACTGTGATATTCATACCGACAGACCTTTCCCCTCATCAGACATCAAGGGGAAAGGAGAAGAGGCCTCTGGCGCTGCTTGTGTCCGTGCTGTTGCTGATCGTGCCTACCTGTGCTGCTGCATGGTTTGCTGTGCATCCTTGTGCACTTGCTGCATGGCACATGCACACCTGCCCACTGGCAACACACGCTCAGTGGCCCATTGCTTGGGCACAGAGCCGGAGCTGCCTTGTCTTTAGCACCACGGTGTTTGGTAACCCCTCACTGAACCTGTGAGACCTACAGTCCACAGGACAGATGTCAAAGGACCCGATTATTCAACGCAAACTGCTGTTTTAATGGCTGCACATGTTTTTAATGCGAAGTATTTTACCTTTGTGTTAGCCAACTGAGATAACACATGGCATCACACTATTTATTAAAGGTTTTAGGAGTAAGTCTGGATTTTTATGTTGAATTTTATTTAAAAAATCACGTAAAAGTTCACTTAAACAGCTAATCATGGGATTATTAAAGATTTACATCGCATCAGATGATGGCAACAGTTCCTTGTGACCAAAAAAACCCCAATAAATGGCATCATGCCTTTGCCCAGTACTGCCCTGAATTATTACTGGGGCATGGGGTATTCTACGTGGCCCCTGTGATGCAAAACCTCATTTAAGGCTGCCGTCAGGCGGTGGGCGGCGCTCGCACACCGGGCCCTCAGCAGGGGAGCGGGCGAGCGGGCAGGCAGCCAGGCTGGCTGCCTGGCAGGGCAATTGCCACGCCACGCCGGAAGCCGGCAGCCGGCCCCTAGAGGTACTAACCCGCCTTCGCCCCGCGGGGCCTCAGTGGCTCGCTGGGACGGTCCCAACCCGGCTCCGCCCTGCGGCCCCGACGCCGTATAAACCTGCCGCTGCCGTTCCCCCGCCCCGATATGAGCGGGAGGCCTAGGCGTGCGGGCAATCATGGTGTTGAACCCGGTGCTGGGGAAGCTGGTCAGCAAGAGGGTGGTGCTAGCCAGCGCCTCGCCGCGCCGGCAGGAGATCCTCACCAACGTGGTGAGTGCGGGCGGGCCGCTCGCTTCGCCTCCCCAGGGCAGGGGAGAAGGCCGGCGGTGCTGCCCCTCGGGCCCTCCAGCCCGGGGCGCGTATGCGCGGGCATCGGCCGCCTCGGCTGTGGGCCAAGCCCGGCCTGCGGGGCAGTCACCTCCCGCCCGTGCGCTCCTGGGGGCTGATGGCCCAGGGCGGGCACAGGCCTGAGCCGCGCCTCCTCCGCCTTGTGGTTGGCGGCGATGGCGGCGGCGCAGGCGCCGGGCCTGGTGACAGCCCGGGCCGGGGTGCGCGGCCCCGGGGGCGGCTGGCTGCGGTCCCATCTTTGCTGCCTGAGCCGCAGCCGGCTTACTTGCTGAATTGTGCTTTATTTTCTTTCCCCGCTCCCAGTTCTCCTTGGTCAGGTTTTCTCTTGGGGCAAGCAAGGGTGTGATCGGATGAGCCTGAGAGCGGGTTGAAGGGTTCTGCTGGCAGGGAGAGGGTGTAATCAAGCAAGCAGAAGCCGTGCTCAGACGGAGAAATGACTGAGTAATCACTTATGGTATTTAATAGAAAGGTTTGGAATGCCTTGCATGGGCTCAAGTAATGTGCTTCCACTGCCCTTGATACCCAAACTTCTGAAAATTCAACTTAGGCTTCTGGAACAAATGAAAACTTAATGGGATGTGTATTGGGGGAGGCAAGGGGAATAAGGCAGTTGTGCCCTCTTTCTGTAGAGCACTTCTGGGGCACAGAGGAAGCCACGACCCTTCTTTGAGATCCTTTAACCTCTGTGGAGGATCACGGGGACCTCACAGGACAGGCTGCAGGAGTCCTTTGAATGGCTCCTGAGTATTACAGCACAACTAATCTAGGTTTCTTAGTGTTACTGTTCTTTGTATAAGAAGCTGAACGTAAGTGAGAAAAAAAGTATATCCTCCAAAATACGGAGAAGCACCAGCGTTCAAGCATGGACTAAGTTTTGAGGAATATAATGTGCCTGCTGAGTTTGGTACCAGTACAAGTTTGGTACCTGGAGGCAAGAAATAGGAAAAATAGGGTTTATTTGACTAAACCATACAGAAACTGATTCTTGTTTTCTGTTTATCACATGTGCAATAACAAAGTGTTGGTGGTCATGCTTCTGTCAGAATGTGTACTATTGGTGCACAAGTGCTATGGAGGGATTGAATTAGAAACAAGCTTGTAGCAGAATAGTCTGTTTATGAAGAACATAAGGCTTATACTGTAAAATTTTTACAGAATAGTGAAATTACAAGTATGATTAGATTCTAATAACGAATAGGGATAAATCAAGTAAGCATAGTGGTTCTAAAGTTCTTTCTGATTTATTTAGTTTTTTTTCTCCCCATTGTTTCATTTTCTTTCAGGCTGCTTGCAAGTGCAAGGTGTGTGTACACAAAACTCTGTAATAGAAGCTCTGTTTCCTCCCTCCATCTCCTCCCTCCCCCCACCCCGTGTTTTTGGTGGTATTAAAGTGGAAAGAGCAGAAACCAGATTTACCGCTTAATATATCTTTGGAACAACCTTTAATAACCAGATTAGAATGACTATTGCTTTCCTTTGTTACAGGGCCTGCGGTTTGAGGTGGTTCCATCCTGGTTTAAGGAGACACTTGAAAAGTCCTCTTTTGCAGCCCCCTATGAGTATGCTGTGGAAACAGCAAAACAGAAAGCTCTTGAAGTAGCAAACAGAATGCATGTAGTAAGTTACCAGCTATTTCGGCAGTGAGTATGTCACTAACTTAAATTGCTCCTTTGGTGGCCTCTGAGTATGTTTTCCCCACTGAAGGGAAACAGATGTTTTCGTGTCACTTGGGAAGGATGATTTCCTGAAACTCTCACCTAATCAAAAGAAGGTTTCATGCCTGCTGTTTGGCCTTTCCAAAACCAGAAGTGGATTGCATGTCTTGGCAGCAGCACACTGACTCTTTCTTGGGATATACACATGGTAGTTCCTTCTATCATTTGGGATTGTGACTGGACAGTTGCTTGTCCCAAATACCCGGAATGAACAAATTGTAGAGGCAGGCTCTATGGAAAAACACACTGACGTCAATCCAAGCACTTTTCTGTAGCATTCCTTCAACAGTTCAGTTGAACAGTTGTGACAAGAGAGTAGCTCAGAATTTGTGAGCATAGATGTACTGGAGGAAAGCAGAAAGAGAAGAATTCTGTTTTAAAGCATTGTAGACAAAGAAACAGGTGGTTTAAGAAGGAAGAGGCTAAAATGATTTTAGGTTCTGTAGTAAAGGCATCAGTTTTGTAACCTGAAGATTACCAAAAGCAGTGGTAACCATCAGCAGTGTATTTGATTTTTGCCCTTGTTTGAGCACATAAGGCTGTTCTCTACCAGAACCTGTTTAGAAGTTTGGTGGGATCTAATCAGCCACAGTAATCTCTTAATACAGCTCCATAAGAGAGGACTGTGTTTGGCCCTATACTGGTGGCAGGAAAGGAATGTCCCAACACTTTAAACCAACAATGTTGCCAGATGTCACCATTCTTCAAAGCAAATATTGCGTGATCTCCAATGTAAATCGTTACCCAGGCTTCTGTAGACTTCTTTTCAGAGAACCATGTGATGGTAGGAGAGTGGATTTTAAACCCAGCCTCACTAACTTGACTTAAATTGGGGTTTCATTGCAAAACGCTGCTGGTGATAATGCTGGCTTAGTGGGTTTCAAAGTGCTTCTTCACACAGGGTATTTTTAATGATAGTTTTTATTAAGTCTGATATTTAAAGCATATCAACAGCCTTTCTGTAGAAGAATCACCTTCCTCCAAAGTTTTTAATACAGTGATAACAGGCATAGATAAATTTCCTGTCCTGTTGTGTTACATAATAACAATCTCATAAAGTGTAAGTAAACTAAAACTCAGCTATAAGAACAGATTACAGTTTAAAGCCTGCAAAAGACCACAATTAAACTTTATTATCCCCCTCCTCTCAGTTTCCCAAAGTGGACCGTATGTGTTCCCTTTTGGGAGAAGTAAGCAAGGTGTAGTTAAAGAAAGTGAGGGTTTTTTCAGCAAAAGTTGCCTTGGAAGAATGATCCTAGAGGCCTTCAATGCTGTACTCCCTGTCTTCCATTCTCAGGATGCTTCCTTGAAAGGAATCCTGCCTGCCACCTTGAAGATCAGGTTGGCCTTTGAGAATGCTGTTAGTTCTTCACTGAATGCAGGTGTTTGTCAGTGACACGCTTGTGCAGAACTGTAGCCTGAGAATGGTCTCCTCAGGCCGCCTGTTTTCCTCGCTTGCTTGGTAATATAAATGATTGGTATTTTGTAAGCAGTGTAAAAGGAGAAACACTGTCTTGGTTTTCAGGCCAGCATAAAGCCCTACATGTAAACTAGCACACTCACTCTTTCTTACCCTAAGTTTTAAAAGACTTGGCTCTTTCTGCCTCTTTTGAGAAACAAGCTGCTTCTTTATCCTTTGCAGAAACACCTGAGAACGCCTGATGTTGTCATTGGAGCAGACACTATTGTGGTAAGAAGTCTCATGGGGGTTTAGCATTGTCTTTTCCAGTAAGTGTAGAAAATACTCATATCTTTAGGTTTAAAGTTAAGAGTTTGAGAACTATCTTCACTGAGAGGTTGTGCCTGCAGTGTGATACATCTTTTGGGTATTGTGGCTGTGGGTTTTAGGGTTTTTTTTTTCCCAACAAGGCAGTTTTTGATACCTTGTGTGCTAGAAGCTCTGCTGCTGTTTTTGCAGAGCCACGAGTAATGCATATATGTTGCCTTGAATCCTCTAGTAAGGAATGGAAATTCTGTTCTTAGACAACTGTTGGCTGTCAGGAAGTCCAGATCATGTGAAGGGTTCAGTGTTGTGCCTTGTTCGGTGTTGTGCCTTGTAGTGGGCATCACCTGCCATCTCCACAGGCAGTGAACAGTTAAGGGGAGAACAAGTTGACTTATCTTTTTCTTTGAACTGCAGCAACTAGAGGGCACAGTGTTGCACTCATCTGCCTGACACTATAGCCCTGGCTGAAATCTTGGTTTAAACATAATTTCTGGCCTCAGCTTCTGAAAGGTAAGAAAAAGGAGCATACTCACTCTGTCTTTCTGTTTCAGACTGTGGATGAGGAGATCCTGGAGAAACCAGTTGATAAGCAGGATGCGTATAGGATGCTGTCAAGGTCTGTACTTTTAAATAAGATTCCTGATCTGCATATTGAGCTTTTTCTAAAGGAACTGTAAAGACTCCCTAACGTATATGAAGAGCTCCCTGGCCACTGATCTTCCAGTAATTTTAAATAGTATATGCCAGTTCTGCCACTGAACAATTTGGATGTGCTTTCGTTACCCACAGCTACTTTATCTTGCCCCTTCACTTTAGGGAGCTGATCAGGGGCATAATGAACTGTTTTGTTTTCCCTTGGATTGGGTTCTCAAAATCACGTGTCACAAGACACTACGTGTTCTTCAGCTGGCAGAAGAAGGGGAGATACCAAGAGAAGTCATGGTGGGAAGGTGGACCCAACTGTCAGAAGTGGTTTGAGGCTTGATGTGTAGTGCAAGAATACTGCATATTCAAGAAGGTACATGGTGATATGTGTTCATGGACAATCTTAAATTCTGTAGTTTAACTGAGGAGGAAAAATCTTATATCAGTGTTCTCCGTGGATGGTACGCTGGTGGGTTTGAGGCTTCTGGGTTTTTTTTTCCTAAAAGATTTCTCTTACATCTTTAATGTATGTTGTAATGCATTTTAAAAAATTATTTTTAGAAGCACAACTTGGCACAAATCTAGTCACCTCCTTTCTGAAGGATGAGATGTGATGAATCCTTTGGTCATACTGGGTTTTTTATGGGGTGAAGATAGCAGTTCGCCTTTTCTTGCTTCACCAGTTCACATTTTAACTCTGGCATCTCCTAAAGAGAGAATACAAGAGGCTTGGTAGTTTTTGTAGTTTTGCTCTGTAAGTCTTATTTTAGATTTAATTTTTCTCATCAGTGACTCAGGCTGATTTTTTTTTTTTTTGATTGTGGCATGTTACTAACTTAAAAATAGTAAGTCTTTAAAAAGTGACAGCAGCATATGTTATTAGTACAAGATTCCCAAGGGAGTCTGTCTGGCAAGAGATTTTGCAACTGTTTTCTCTTGAAATCATGCCAAGTTTAATTCAAAAATAGTGCTTTTTTTAAAAAAAGAAAAAGCTTAGCCTACTTCTAACACACACAAATGTTCTGGCTTTTGGTTTCAAGTTCAGTAGGTCAGTCTCTTAATCATGGATATAAAATGCAAGTAAAAGTTAAGGGTTTTTTTAATAACTCCTGATTTTTTTTCAATAAGAATAGAAAAAAATGCAGACAACACATATTTACCTATATATAAGGTGTTAAATTAAAATTTTTACTCACTGCTTCATCTTAGAATTGTGTGGAATCTTATGGGGGGACAGAGTGCAAGAAGTTTCTGCTCACATCAAATAACAGTGTCTAATCTCTAGGGTACTGTTCCTTAACTAGTCTCTTTAAAGATGCGAGTTCTCGTGCTGTTTATTAACATTTCCATTGCTTACACATCAGATGAATAAAGTAAAGCCCTCAAAAATAATCGCCACAGCGTGGCGCTCTGGAGCCACGGCAAGAGGGAATGTCGGCTCCCTTCCTCTGCCCTCTGCACCTGTGACTGCGCTTGCCATGGCATCCCTGGGGCCAGGCTGCATGAAAAGTTTGTAAGCTGTAGTTGCCTGTCACTTGTCGCCCTAAATTGCATCACCTAGCTATTCATTGCCAGCTGGTAATGTGGCTGCTGATTGGCTTTTCCTTACACATTTGAATTAGTGACTTCTTCCTGTCTAAGGTAATAAGCCATGGACTGGTTTCTAAATTGTGGACGTTGGTACAGGTGGGATTTTGGAGTCTTGAAATGACTGACTGACTCTCTTGATAATACTTCTTTTGCTTTGTTGTCTTTTCATTTCAGTATAAGTGAAAATATTTATTTAGGATGCATGGCAGAGCCATCAAGTGGTATCTTAACGTAATGATCTGCTTTTCAGGCTGCAGTAATGTAACTATCTAGAACACTTTTGCACATGGCAGATTTCATAAAACCGTTGCTTAATGCATTATATTTTCCCTGACAGGTTGAGTGGGAAAGAGCACAGTGTGTTCACAGGCGTGGCTATTATACACTGCAGCAGTAAAGGTATGTCTCTCACTTTATTAAAACTCAGTATTTTCATCTAAGTTATTCTTATAAGGACTTGATCCTTACTAGTCAGTGGTCCAGTACTCTTACTAACGTGCTAGTACGGGAGAGAGCTGCTGCGACAGAAATAAAACATGTTATCAACCTGTGAGCAATCCAGCAAGAATAATGATGCCTTTCATTGTTTACTCTAGGAGGGTAACAGCAGTGCATGCAACTGCAGTCCTGATGCCATGAGAGCACATCTCATTTGAAGTTTACAGATTAAAGCCACATTATGTTCAGATGAATAAAAATACTTTAGGTCTGCATATTCTCCAAGTGATGCAATCAATGGAAGACTTCTCTGGAACATGTTTTTAGTTTTAGTTTTTAATTTAAATGCTCTTGTTAAGCACCCCATATATGTTACAGGTGGAATTTTCATCTTGAGCTGATAGAGTGTCTTTTATCAACACTGAAAGGTGTGGTAATCGGTCTCCATATGCAACAGCTTCACTTCATTTGTGTCATTAAATGTTTTCCCAACACTAACACCATTGGCAGGTAGTTAATACTCTTTCCTTGGTCTGCTCTGTGGATCTGTAAAAATGCACACTCATTTGTGCAAGGCTGTTGCCTTTTGGAAATACTTAGGAAAAGCCTGCAGATTCACAGTGCGCCAGATGCAACACGGTCCACGCCCAGATGTGCAGTACTTAACTGCACCTCTGGCCACCTTTCATCCACTTGTAGGCCTAGAGGGCTGAATTAATTGAAAATTACACCAGTGGGACTGATGGATGCCCAAGTCTGCAGTACAGATACAGCTGCACATTCACAGTCAAGGATTTATAACAGCCACGTGCTTAACTATGATGTGGTGTTGACAGTTCTTTGGCAACAGTCATAAAGGTAGGAGGGTATTTGTAGTGTTCTTTGTACTCACTGCTGGGTGTGTATGCAAGCAGTCCATAGCTAGCCCTGTGTAAGGACAGTTCATTTCAGAGTGCATCCCACACAAGGAGAGCAACCTGTCACCCCACAACAGGACTGCAGAGGTTGAAAAGGCAAGCTTTTACTTTTTTAGGGAAGTTGACTGCACTGTCCCTAAAGACCACTGTTAGTTATGTAGTACTGTGTAGTACCCTTACATTTCCCAAGCACAAATGTCGAATACAAACTGAACATGAGAGTTATGCTCTCTAAAACACAATTTCTAATAAGACCTCTTTCTTTCTGTAGGCAATCAGCTAGAGACAGAAGTCACTGATTTCTATGAAGAGACTAAAGTAAAATTTTCTGACCTGTCAGAAGAGCTGTTGTGGGAATACATTCATAGTGGGGAGCCAATGTAAGTAAGAACTGAAGCTACCACACAGCACTTGAGAACAGGCCTTGGGGTATGTTATTAGACACCAGCATTAAACATTTTGTCCTGTGTTCTGCAAAACTTTGCTATGTAGGGATGAGCTGTGATAGCATGGGTGATGCAAGGCAGGTCATTCTGTTCTTGTCTAGAGCTATCATTCCTCCAGGGAAAGTGAGCTACCTTTTTTGTACCCTTAAAACTTGAGAAGTGAAGGTTGTTGAAATACTCTGGATCAGAGCAAGTGCTCCTGCAATATAAAATTACCTCTCAGTGAACAGAGGCATTCTGGGAGCTTGGATACCTGAGGCAATGAATAGTTCTCATTGTAAAACAGGTAAACATTGGATACCTTCAGGGTATTGTAGGACTTTATTGAAAGAAGCTAGAAATTTGTTTGTTTAGTTTTATCAAAATAGCACTGCTCTGATACAAGACACACCAACTTCATTTTCACTTGTGATCAGTTTATGCATGTTCTTATTCCAAAATTGTCTTAGTTTGTTTCCTCTGCCCTTGCAGTATAGATAACATTGATTCCATAGGAGTAGGATGAGAACAGAATGCCTAGATACTCCTAAGATGAAGCTGACTAGATTGTTTAAAACCAAAAAAGTACTTATTTGGAGTTTTACAACCAGGGAACATGTGACTTCATGGAATTTGCCTTTCTTTTGTGTTAGCTGCAGCTTGCTGAAGGCAAATCAGGCCACAGTTAGCACTATGGACTCTGCATATCTGGGAATCTGAGGTGAACTTTTGGCTCTGTAACTTCAGTTCTGACTTTGTAAGACTAAGTCACAGTGGTTTTTTTACTTGCTTGTGTTGTAAAACTATACAGTCATGTTTTACTGGGGAAAGGAGAACCAGGGTGGACTTTGGATTTATTGAAATGTTTATGTATAAATGAAACATACTTTCTGAACATGTAAGGGTCCCAGCTTATCTAGCTTCCTGGAGCTAAATTGGATTATGCAGAGAAGAATATTTTGGCAAGAATACAGTTTGTAATACAAATTCCTAGTGAAGTTTTTGGAAGGTGATCTTTAGTATGCAGCTGATCAGAAAGTCGTTGTTTGAAGAAGGACCATAGATTTTTAGGAAGAATGTCAGGTTGAAAAATATTTTTGAATATTATGATTACTACTTCTGGAAAAAAAAATCACTTTAGAAGTTCTGTGCTGCAGCAAAATGATTTATGAGCCATGCTGGGTAATTCTGTTCATCCTGCTAAACAGGGTGTGTGACAGCAAGGGTTTCTCAGGAACCAAAGGTTCAGAGAGTATATTTCATTACTCTCTGGAGCAGAAGCCAACCAAGCTTTGTTCAGATAATCAAGAGGATAGGAAGCATTTGTTCTGACCTTGCAAGGAACTATTAAATACAGTGTCCTATAAATTTTGCAAGACAGTAAGGAGGTTTTATTTTGGGTTTTTTTTTCTATGGGTGATTTTGTTCTCTCCTCTGGAATGATGACACATTTATGTGCATACAGGTTTTTCTAAACACTATTGCAGTTCAAGTGATTGTTTATTTTTTTAAACGGTGATTTAAATTTACGAAGCCCTAAAGGACAATGAATATGTGAAAAATTAAAATAAAACTGACTCTCTTGTGCTGTTGAGGTTTGGATTGAGTTCCTTTTAAGGCAAGTAGAAAATTGGTCTATAGTATTTTAAAAGCAAATGGTGACATGGACTAATTCCTAAAGTATATAGCTATATGTATAGTATATGATTAAGGGAGGAGGGAAAAATACTTCCAAAGGTGGAATATAGTAAGGTTATAAAAACCCTCAAAAACTTTGGCTGCAAAAAGATGTCCTTTCCCCTTTCTGCTTTAATCCTGTTCTTTGCAACCAAGGACCATTCTTCTTTTCTGGCTCTCTGTAGGAAGAGGACCATAGTAATCCTAGCTGCTTTGGGCTGGTGTAATGAATGAGTAGACTTGGTTTCTGCTGGCCTCTTTGAGCTTTTTATTTTGTACTCTTTCCCTCTGCCTCTGCTCGCAACTTGCAGCCTGAAGATCCTGTGTGGTTTTTGGTAGCTGTGCGCAGAGCGGTGGCCCCACTGCACTCTGGGAAAGAGGTGGTTACAGAGGCTGCAGCTCTACAGTTCCAGGCTTAACAATGGAGGAACAAAATGTAGAATGTAAATGTCTGGCTTTCTTCCCTGGTATTCTTTCTCTTGAGAATTACTTCCTTCAAAGCTACAGTAAATGTATCTGAGCGATTTTGTGAATAGTTAGTGTCATAGCACAGGTTAGCTCACGGACAGCTTGTGGTTATTGGCTCTTAGAGAGTAAGGACAACAATCTTGCAGGTGCAGGATTACAGAGGTAAAG
The DNA here is from genome assembly GCA_027925045.1 of Hypotaenidia okinawae. Lineage (NCBI taxonomy): Eukaryota > Metazoa > Chordata > Aves > Gruiformes > Rallidae > Hypotaenidia > Hypotaenidia okinawae. Next base: position 141,481,132 of record BSDF01000001.1, read on the forward strand.
GGAGCTGGACTGTTCTTACACTAGAATCGATTTGTTCTTAATCTGTCATGTTGCTACAGTTGACTTCTCTAAATGAAATAGTTGTTCTACATTCACCAGAACTTCATATCAAATCTTTCATGTATCTGCCTGTCTCTCTTCCTTTGCAAATGGCAGCACATCTCTGGTTCCATGATGTGTGTGTACCCAGTGTGTATACTGGGCATCTAACTGTTGTCTCTCCCAAGAGAAGGGTGACCAAATTCTGCTTCTCCTTAACTCTGTGCCAGTAGTTTTAGTCTGTGCTCTACAAACCCACTAACCTCATATTTAAAGGAACCATGAGTGGGACTTTTAATTTGTAGATATGTGAGGATAAATAAGCTTGGGTATACTGTCAGCTAAGTAATAGAGACTCAAAAAATTAGTGTACAGCTTCTAATGTATTTTAAATGTTTGCTTCAGTGAAGATGGTGTACCTTTGTCTTCCTGGCCATTAGTAAAGCCCAGTCACCAGCTCAGATGGATTTTCTAATGTGGCTCGAATTTGTCTGTATTTCTACTGCCATGACTGTGTATGAGCCAAGACACATGTATAACTGTCGTTGCTGATGTTGTGAACCTACCTAAAACCCAACCAAGCATGCCTCTGTAGGAGCAGTAGTGCTGCTTAATGCGTTGGCTCTGTTTTGGGCAATGCAGGTATTGTATACATGGACTTAGTTCTGTGTTAAAAAAAAAAAAAAAAAAAAAAAAAACCCAAACCAAAAAATCCCAACCAACCAAACCCAAAAAACAACAAACACAAAAGCCAGTGGATGTTGCACACATTCCTGCTGAAATCATGTATCCTCTGCAGCAGTCAGTGACTGCAAAACGTTCTAGTTGCAGCACTGATCTTACTGTTTGTCAAAAGGTCCTTAAAGTGGGTTGTATTTTTTTATTATAATGAAAAATGAGCTGATGCTATGCACAGTATTATAAACCTCATGCTGGTGGGTTAGGAGCTGTACTTGCAATAGAAAATCCGACTTGGGGTGCAATGCCAGAATATAAAGTTCTGTATAAAAATAAACAAGATGTGGCAAATTGACTTAATGTCCTTGCTGGGAGTATGATACCACTGCTTGTGATGATGACAATGGTTTTTGCCTCTCTGTCAGTATATACTAGAATGATGTCATCCTACTGGACTGCTACTTCATTTAAAAATAACAAGATTTTTTAGTCATTGGCATGTCCCTAATTTAGATGGTGTAAGTCAAGTATGTTAGGAAAGAAAGAGTAGTTTAAACTATGACAAAGCTATTACAGTGGTGCTTAAAATGCAAGATTAAAGGAGAAGACCTGTTTCTTAGTTTATAGCACTTCAGAAATTCTATTTGCTGGAACATTGATTCCTCCTGTTTCTCTCAGGAGCCTGTCAGAAAGGGAATCTGGAAAAGAGCTTCTGAGCAAATACAAGATGAAAAATGTACATTCTTTGTGTAGCAACCTTCTGTCACAAGCAGTTTGCGTAATTCCATACTATCTGAAGTTAATAGATCTGAGACTGACTGACCTTTGGTTTCAAGGCTTGCTGAGTTAAGCTTTCAGACTCTGGTGTTATCATGTAAGCATGCTTCCAGCTGCCTTGTTCCTTCAGTGTGAGCAGTGAAATTGCAGCTTATCAGTTCCACGTGGTGGAATTTGCATAATTGCACCTAAAGACAAATGAAACATTGCTTTCTGTGAAAACACATTCCTGTGCCAGGCTTTTGGTATTACCACAGAATCACAAGGTTGGAAAAGACCTCTGAAGATCATCAAGTCCAACCAATCCCATCCTAAGCTAAACCATATCCCTACCTCATCTACCCTTTTTTTAAACACATCCAGGGAAGATGACTCAACCACCTCCCTGGGCAGCCTGCTCCAGGCCCCGACAACTCTTCCAGTAAAGAATCCTTTCTAATGTCCAATCTAAACCTGCCCTGGTGCAGCTTCTTGCCTTTTCTCCCTCATTTTATCTCCTGTCACCTGGCTGAAGAGACCATTGCCCACTCTCACAACCTCCTTTCAGATAGTTGTAGGTGGTGATAAGGTCTCCCCTCAGCCTCCTTCTCTCCAAGCTAAACATCCCCAGCTCTCTCAGCTGTTCCTCATATGATTTGCCCTCCAGCCCCTTCAGCAGCCTGGTTGCCCTTCTCTGGACTTGCTTGAGGACCTCAGTGTCGTCCTTATGGTGAGGAGCCCAGAACTGGACACAGCACTCAAGGTGCAGCCTCACCAATGCTGAGTACAGGGGCACAATCACCTCCCTAGACCTACTGGCCACACTGTTTTTCATACAAGCCAGGATACCATTGGTCTTCCTGGCTGCCTGGGCACCCTGCTGGCTCATGTTCAGCCTGCAGTCAACCAACACTCCCAGGTCCTTCTCTGCCTACTGTGACATCTAAAAGCACAGCATTGTGAATTCCAACCCTACTTTTATCTCAGAGGGTTATGTGAGAACTGGATAGGGCCAGATGGGATAGTAGCGGATTTTGTATTTGAATAGGTTGCCCCTCCCCAAGAAGGTCTTAACTTCCTGATCCTGATTTTTGACACTTTTAAGACTGAGATCTGCAAGATGCATATTACAGTCACTTGAGTTCTGATATGCCTTCTTTTGGAGCTAATGTATTCCTAAAGGCCCCTTGGCTTCTTGGGGAATAGGTCGAGGGTCGGTATGCAGCTGGGTGACCCAGTGGCAGTGCTGGTCTCAGTGGTGCTTGCTGTTACCTTTCTGGTACCCAGGGCTTGGAGAATGCCAGGCAACTTATGGCAGTGTGCTCTGGCTGCAGTCCACTGATGCACCTCCTGCTTGGGTGGCTGTGGCACGTGGACTGAAGCATGAAGTCCATAGGCTGCTCACCCTTAGTAGAAATAATGATCCTTATGTTCATGTTGTGATCTATAAGTTGTTGACCTGCCATATGACCAATTATATTAGTTACAACTAGTTGATCTGCCTCTAACTTCAGTACACCAGACTTTATTCCAGACTCTGTAGAACTGATGGATTGTGTTCTGTGCTACTCCTAACCTTAATTAGATACATGTTGTCTTTGCTTTCTCTCCCTCAGGGACAAGGCTGGTGGATATGGAATCCAGGCCCTCGGTGGAATGTTAGTTGAGTATGTCCACGGAGACTTCCTGAATGTGGTGGGATTTCCTCTAAATCACTTCTGCAAAAAGCTGGCAGAGCTATACTATCCGCCCTCTAAACATAGCGTGCAGCATAAAAAGTATGACTCCATCCCTTCCGTGGACACCTTTGAGAACCTAAGTGATGGAGAAAGTGAATCTGCGAATTTCACAGAGCACAAAGGTGCTACTAAGTTGGACAGCAGTGGGATGTGCTCTCCAGGAGCTATTCACGATTTGGGAAGCAGTTCTGGTGTCAGAGCCGGTTTCGTGGTGCCTTTGGAAAACCAGAACGGAGTGTCGGGAAGCGCAGCGAAACTCCCGTCCAGAATTCTAGAGCTGATGGACGGTTTTAGAGCTTCAAAGGTAAGGGGGAAAACAAAACCACTCACTGCATTGCTGACTGATGTGATTGTTTCATTGGGATTCAGTGTACAGCGGGTAAAGCACGATACTCGAGCTGGGGTAAGTGGGGTAAGAATGCATTAATAAATGTATGAGGAAAAAAGAACCACTGAAGTACCAGAGAATCTCAGCAGAAAGTTCTGGTGCATTGCAAACACGGGTTTTTTTGTGTTTGCTTTTAATAGTTCTATGAAATTTCAAATACTCATTAGATTAAAAAAATTAACTTCTTGAGAAGGAAAAAAGGTGGGTTTATTTACTTTGTGTGTGTGTGGTCAGTTGTTTTTTCTAATTCTAACTCATCACAAGAGGTCCAGCAGGAAGTTACCTTTACATAATCTGCAAAGAAATCATTTAATACGGTTAGCTTATCTAACTTTAAACTGCAACAGGAGTTGTATATTCTATTCTAACTTTTAATGCTTAGCATTAGAACTCTCTAGAATATCTTAATTTTTTTTTAATTCCCTCTTAAGGAGATTATTTATTTTTAATACCCTGTTTTGTTTGAGGTACGTTTAGCAGATTAGCTCCATGCAGCATCTAATGGAGAGAGGCATGCAACAGGTTACAAACAGGAGGTCACGTGTTCACTGTAGCAGCCAAGTGTGATGAGAAGTGAGTAGCTGGATGTTCTGAGCGCTGCCAGAATTCCTGCTTGCAGCTCTGGTGTAGTGAAGACAATAATGAATCACAGAATCATAGAATTGTAGGGATTGGAAGGGGCCTCGAGAGATCATCGGGTCCAACCCCCTGCCAAAGCAGCTCCCTAGGACATTTCATTCAGAATGAAGGGGAAATGAACACCAATTTTTCTAATAGATTGCTGATCTCCATCAAATCACTCATGTTTCAGGAAGAAGTGAAAAAAATGTTTAAGTGAAACGACAAACCTGAAACTGAGGATAAAACAAACTTGAGGGGTGGCGGAGGGAAACAGGTACAACAGTGGACAGTGGTTTTGCTGAAACAGCAGAACACTGGGCTCAGTTCTGAAGGAAAACCTTAGTGTGGTCAGTGTTGATCTGTGGGTGTGCTGTTGGCAGGTGGGCAATACACTATTGAGAGATGGGGAATAAACAGCCTTGAGACTCCTGCGGTTGGGAACTTTCTTGTGTATCCAAAGGGAGCAAGTTTTCCTGTACTTGTATGAGGGAGATGATGCTTAGCCTTTCTTCAGTCTAAGAGATCATGGAGAGTCATCAGCGTTTTGTTGCACGTTGTGTACACTGCATAAAGTGATGTGATCCTAAATGCGCTTCTGCGCAGTGGAGGCTGTAAATAGAAGCAGCTTTCCCCCTCGTTCGGTGTAAAGTCATTGCATGAAGCGCTGAGTTTCATGTTGAGCTGGTGGCAAAAGTTTTTCCCCAGGGCATGGATCTGTGTAAAATTAATTACCAGTTGCCAGGAGTGTTTCCTGTCATCTGACAAAACTCATCATTTCTTCACTTACCAAGGGGGCAAGAGTGTAAAGTTCTCAGGTTTACTTGAGTGTGGTTTCAGGGGCTTCATAAAGCAGAGTGAGATCTTCTGCGGGCGAAGATGTTGCTGCCTATTTTACTCCAAAACAGCTGCAGCAGAACAGGAAGGGATCAGGGTTACATTGCACTTCTCAGACTTACTGTGTTCTGAGTTTGTGTGGTCTGATACATACTCAGACTTTTGGGGTGGTTTTGCTCTTTGGTACTTTTTTTGCCGCCTTCCTCCCCCTCTCCCCCCCCCCCCCAAATTGGGAATTAGAGCATGCTAGAGAGGATCAGAAATTTGGCTGATCCAAGTCATTCTATCTTCTCACCTGCTCTTTCCTATTCTTATGGTTTCCAGGTGATACCACTCCAAAGATCGGGCAGGTCTTGGAAGCCAAAAGACTAGAGGCAATTGGCTCAGTATTGTGAAAGCTGGATTATAATAAATCCTAGCTATATGTTCTTACCAGAATAACAGAGAATAAAGATGTTAAAGTGTATAGATGCACATTAGCATGCCTTCCTTTCAAAATTAATCTCTTTTTTTGTATTTCTTTTTTAAACCAGTATGTCAGTATTTTTCCCCCTTGACTCTCTTTGATTTTTAGAATAGAATAAACTGTCACAGTTGGAAGTGGCCTACAGTAATCATGTAGTCCAACTGCCTGGATTGCTTGTAGTTTGGAACAGATAGACTCTGTAACTACTGTGTGTCCTTCCACTCTTACACTCTACATAAATCCTCTGGATTTTGGTATCCTAATAGTTTCAGAATACAGAAACCAAAGAATTGCAACTGGATTCCAAATGGAGAATATATATTATCATTGATTTTCCTCTCTAATTCAGTTAACTTATCTCTACAAGTTCAGTTAAGGTTCTCAATTTACACAGATGCATTGCCCACAGGTTTTTCTTTGCCATCAGGAACTAGCTGTTGTCTCTTCCCCATTCCATATGTACGTGTCCTTTTAAAGTATGCATGTAGCACAGTTGTGTTCTGAAGTTTGGGGTTTTTTTTTCCTTTATCTCCTTAATTTTTATTAAACACAGACCAAGATTATAACAACTGAAGCTGTTACACTGTCTTAGGGAAGCTTTCCGGTTCCAGTTAAGTTTTCAGTAAACCAAATTTGATTTTGATCTTTTGGCATTGATTTTGATGCTTAAGAACATTTGACCTTATGGAACAAGCTTATAGATGGGGATATGCAAAATACCCAAATAAGGTGGTGGTTTTCATACAAAATCTGTAGGCTGTGTTCCAAAATACTTTGAGTTCCCTTCTCTCCCGACTTCTGTTCATAATCCTTTTACTTGCCTAAAAAAAGGAAAGGTGTCATAGCAATTTTCAAGAGTTTTCTTAAACTGTGTTGCACTTCTTTAAGACCAGTAGCTGTGTAGAATAGTTGTAGCCAAAAGGTATCTTTCTTTCGTTTCTTGATTGCAGTCTTTTAAGCACAGCATGCTAAAAGTTTTTTCCTATATGTAGGCTCTGTTTGTAGCCTCTAAGCTAAAGATGTTTGATCACCTGAAGAATAAAGGTCCATTGAAGGCTGTGGATATTGCAAATGAGGTTGGAACCTCTGTGTGTGGAACAGAGAGACTCCTTGATGCATGTGCTGCTCTTGGATTGCTGGAGAAGACACCACAAGGTGACTGATTTCTCCTTCCCCCAGCTGCACATAATACTGAAAGATATGGTGCAGGGCTAGAAGCCATGAAGGTCAGAGGCTGTAATGTGATATTGTGGGTAGCTTGGATTTGAAAGAAAGAGGGACAGATTGTTGCTGTTTTACTTCACTGTTAGCAGCTGGTTGTTGGGTTTTTTTATTATTTTGGGGCAGGCTTTATCTGATGAGCACATTCAGGTCTCCTTTGAGGAATCCTTAGATTGCTTTTGCTCTCTGTGCTAGGTATGGACCAAATTTCTAAGAAGATGCAGAGTGGGCATTCGCAGGGAGCAGTGTTAAGCTCAGGTCAGAGTTGCACTTGGGTCACAACAACCCCATGCTGTGCTACAGGCTTGGGGAGGAGTGGCTGGAAAGCTGCCTGTCAGGAAAGACCCTGGGGGTGTGGGTCAATAGCCTGCAGAAGATGAGTCAGCAGTGTGCCCAGGTGGGCAAGAAGGCCAACAGCATCCTGGCTTGCATCAGAAATAGTGTGGCCAGCAGGTCCAGGGAAGTGATTGTGCCCCTGTACTTGGCATTGGTGAGGCTGCACCTCAAGTTATGTATTCAGTTTTGGGCCCCTCATTACAAGAAGGGCATTGAGGTGCTGGAGCATGCCCAAAGAAGGGCAGCAAAGCTGGTGAAGGGTCCGGAGCACAATCCTGTGAGGAGCGGCTGAGGGAGCTGGGGTTGTTTAGCCTGAGGGGGCTGACGGGAGACCTGGTCACTTGCCACAACTACCGGAAAGGAGGTTGTAGCCAGGTGGGTGTTGGTATCTAATCCCAAGTAAAAAATGATAGGATGTGAGTGGGAATCGCCTCAAGCTGCACCAGGGGAGGTTCAGATTGGGTATCAGGAAACATGTCTTCTCTGAAAGGGTTGTGAAGCACTGGAACGGACTGTCCTGGGAAATGGTTGAGTCACCATCCCTGGGGGGTATTTAAAACACACGTAGATGGTGCTTAGGGACATGATTTAGTGGTGGACTTGGCAGTGTTAGATTAATGGACTTGATGGTCTTTTCCAACCTAAATCATTCTGTGATTCTGTCTAAAATAAGGACCAACTTCTGTTCTGGGCTGCAGTGAAGTAGAGTCACAATCTTTTGTAGAAAATTGGTATTTTTAACAAGGAGAGCTCTGGAATGTCTCTTTAGAAACGATAGCTTAAATTTTAGTGCCCCTAACTGAAACGGTGCTTGAAGGTGTGGGTGGGAGAGGGAGGTGTTACTAGGATTAACTTTGTTGTGTATGTGTAAGTTTTCCTATGCATCATTACATAGTAATACTTTAAATGGTCAAGTGCCAAGAAAAGGAAATAAAGGATGCTTTCAACTCCTGTTAGAGGACAAGACCAAGGAGAAAGCCCTAAAGGCAAAACATACTGGAGAAGTCTGGAATTTAATGGAAGGAGAAGCCCTCATCTAAAGAAAAATGCAGTCAGGAATTAACTTCTAATACACTCTGTTGGGTATCAGGTGTATTAACTGAAGTACTTTGGTTTAAAAAATAAAAAAGTCAGTGCCTATCTACAACCTCTGGCATCTAAATTTGTTTTGTAAAGTACCTGCTCCTTTAAGAAGAGAAGACTTCTCAAATTATTTCAGAAATCTTTTGAGAAAAATTAATATGATCCTAAGCTGAAGATTTACTAGCTATTTAACAGCTATGTAGGAAAACACCTTCAGACTTTAAATGACAGTTGTGAAGTACTGAAACAAAGTTAGCTAACATTGTTCTCTTCCCATAAGGTTACAGTAACACAGATTCAGCAAATACCTACCTTGCCTCAGATGGTGAATACTCACTACATGGCTACATTATCCACTCTAATGACCACCTTTGGCCTCTCTTCACGAACTTGGAGTCTGCTGTCAAAGAAGGCAGCAGACAGAACCATCAAGCCTTTGGAGAGAAAACAGAGGATTTATTCAAGGTAATGTAAACTCTTAGTAGTGTCAGCACTAGCTGTGAATAGTCCAGAACTGATCTAGGGGGAAATGGAGATTCAGCTAACAAGGTTGGTCAGTCTCAGAGATGGAAGAAACACAGTGTAACTCACTAGTCTCAGGCTTCTGTTCTCTTCAGCTTCAGGCTCTAAACTGCTGGAGCAATCACAGAATATACTGGGAAATGCTGATGAAATTCCTTGGCTAAAGCATTGCCCATCCAACTGACACAGTCTCACAACAGCCTCTAGGCCTGTTTAATGTACAGCTTTGTGGCCTCTTCTCAACCCCAGGCAGTACCTTACCACATGTGCACTCCTTCCATACTGGCTGCCAGTCACTGGGTACTGATGTGTGTCTAGTTTGGTCTGTGCTGACTTTGTAATCAAGGCTGATTTTCAAAGTCACTTTGTGTTGATACAGTGGAGGAGAAATTCTGTCACTTCTGTGAAGGTTTGTAGTTTTGTATATGCTCCAAGCTGGTGTATATGGTTGGTAAGAATTCAAACCTTTTCTTCTATCCATTTCCATCTCTAGCATTGTTTTTCTAGTGCTAGGATGTGTTCAGACTGGAGAATCACTTAGGGTTATAACTAGCCTAACTTGTCAGTTTGCCTGGTGAAACAGCTTAGGGGCATAAATATTTGTGCCTGTTTAAGGAGAGCTAGTAGCCTGAGCAGAACATGTCAGGACTTCACTATAAGCCAGCCCACTGTTAGAGTTGTACTTCAGACTGCATCCTGAGGTTCTTAATTTGTACTTAACATCTAGGTGCTGATGAAGCCAGCCCGGGAAATGAGATATCTGCATCCCTCATACAGTTGAGGGAAGGAAAAATAAGGACTTCTGGAGACTTAAGAAGGGCTTGCTAACCTGCTGTTAGTACCTAGATCAGTGGTAGACAGAACATCCTTTAGGAATCTTTTAAAAGGCTCTTTTAAAGAGTGTTTAGGTACGTTGTTTTAGGAGAGCTGCTGCAGTAGGTGCTTAAAGCTATATGCAGCTTAAATGTTTTAACAGTTGAACTGGATCTCGTCCTTTGTTCAACATCTGGATTGTCAGCTTGAGTCTGCTTGGGCGATGCTTGTAGCAGAGTCACCACCCGTTCAGGTGTGGGCTCCAGATGTGTACAGACGACTGTGCCCAAGCAGAATATTATGGGCTGCCTGTGGCGCACTGTACGTACCACAACCTGGAGATACTTCCACGTGGTGGTGGCTGTAAAGCCAGACATAACTGATGAAATCTGTATGAAAGTGAGGCATAGAGAGAGTCATGCTTGTGCATTGTTTCAAAGGGTTGAGGTTTTGGTACTGAATGCTTGCTTCTTCCCTAATTAAAAAAAAAACCAAACAAAACCCAAACAAAGAAACCAGTATGAGCTTTAATGTTTCTTGTTTAAGTTGTGGTCCAATCATCTAGGGTTTTTACCCATCATGGGAGAATAAATGTCAGAATGAAATGAAAGCAATTTAAAAGAGGAATCTGACCTTTCAAAATGTTTAAAGTCTGGAGGCATCTTGCTGTGGAGCAAATCTGTTAGTAAAAAATATATCAAAGATACAGTATTTCTTTAAAAAGCGCTTCTCAGATTACCCCTTCCCCCTGCTATACTGCTTCAGTGGGAAGAAGTGCTGAATTGAACAGGCCTTGAGACATCATCAAGCTCAAGTTCAAACCAGCCAAGCACATGTCTTCTGAGATCCACTGCAAATCTGTGATCAGATTTGTGGAGGGGGGACACTGAAGTCTGCTGGTGGCTACAGTGAAACAGCGAAAGACTTTAGAGGAGCTTCTAGTCAATGGCACTTTTAACTGACCTTTTAGTTTTAGAATCCTCATGTTAATGGTGTGCACCCGTTGCCTTGGTTGTGTGTAGTTTTAGTGAAATAATGAAAATAAACTTCAATTGTTGTGCTTTCTTCCCTTCTTCAGGGCTATTACGACAGCCAGGAGGCGAAGCAGCGTTTTATGGCTGCTATGCATAGCATTGCCCACCTGACAGCACGAGATGTGGCTACAGCGTTTGATCTCTCACAGTTTAAATCAGCTTGTGATTTAGGAGGTACTGCCTAAAACCTCAATTTATATAGAAATTTATTACTTAAAGCATATATATATATTACTAGAACTGCAGTAATATTATCTACTATTATTTTTCTGGTATTGTCAGAATAAAAGGACTGGGTACAGTTAACTGAAAGCAGAGTTTCTTAAATAGTATTTGAGTAGTGAAATAAGTGAATGTTGCAATTGGTTATATTCTGACACATCTCAACACAGAAAACAAGATGGTTTGTGCCTCAGTCGGTAGATTATTTGGCTGGGAGCTTCATTTTCAACTGTGCTGTTGCTGTCCTTTGACAGACACATTGAAGATTTTTGAAAGTAATGAAAGTAAGGAAGGGGTTGTTGAAAGTTGTTGGAAGCAATGAAGGGGTGTCAAACTTGAAATACTGCACTGCTGGAACAGAAAGTTTTGATTCTCTTTGAATGGGCTTGGTTTGTGTGTTTTAATATCTAAAATGACCACCAAAATGTTGAAGACCAATGAAAGACCTGACAAAACTCTTGTTGTCAGTGGCCATCTTTTGCCCTGTGCTTGGAGCTGCACAGAGGGAGTATTATTACACAGGGGAAGATCCACTAAGGAAGAGCACTTAGTGCCTGGGGAGGTGGGCAGTGTGTCAGAGTCATTAACACACTACTAGTGCCACTTGTGCAGACTCTCCAAGACTACAGTCCCTGCCCTTCACCATGTTGGAGAGTATTTTTCATACTTCAGATATCAGTGTTTTGTAAATGGTAAATAGTTGTGGTACTCTTCATCCACAAATTACAAGTTCTTGCCCTTTAATTAATGTTCTACCCTCGCTCCCCCCCCACCCCCCCCCCCCCCAAAAAAAAAAAAAACCCACCCCAACAACCCAAAACAAACCCCGAGGTACTGATATCAAAGGTCATATTAGCAATTCCATGACAGTAAGGGGTCATGCCTACATTCCCCAAGCTTTAAAGCATTGCTCTATGCACCAGGAAGTACTGCTACCCATGTTAATTGTGGAGCTGTCTAACTCTCAGAATAATTTTATATCTCTAATGTTTTATACCTCCTTGTCTTTAAAAATGTTGGCAAATGCTGGGAGAAAAGGCTTGTTTTGACTTCTTTTAAAACTTCCAACAGGTTGCACGGGAGCTCTGGCTCATGAATTAGTACAAATATACCCAAATCTCAAGGTCACAGTATTTGACCTTCCAGAAGTCATTGCTAACACCTCTCACTTTCAGCCTCCCGGACAGCACGCAGCTCCAGTGACGTTTGTGTCAGGTAAATGTAACACATCATCTTTTGTCTTCTGTCTGTTATCCCAGAGCACAGAACAGGCTCTTCTGCTGCACAAAACGGTGTGCTGCTGTGCTCCAACCCTGAATGTTTGTCTTAGTACAAGGTTTGTGGGCTCACCCATGCTAAATGGGGACATTGTATTTCTCAAGTCCCTGGGGCTAAAACCAAACTGGCTAGGGTTGGGGGATGTGAATAAATGAGCAAGACTAGTCACTTTTGAGTACCACTGGGAGCAGAGTCTGCGTGTCCTTGTTTCGGGCTTTTCTTTTCTAGGCAAGATCAACATGGTGGCTGTGAAGGACAGTGTCTCCTTCCTTGCTGTAGGCTTTCTCTTCATTTTTATACGTTGCAGAGTTCTTACCTGTGATCTGCTCTGCTTTTTAACTAAAGTCACCTCATCTGCAAACCAGTGCCTCTCTGTACCTGTTCATTCTTGTTTGTTTCTTTACCTCTGCTGAAGCTCCTAGTTCCTCTGCGATACTTAGAATTTCATTCTGTAGGAATGCACTCTGTGGTTTCTGTGGGAATGCACTAACTCTGCTTCCCAACAGGTGACTTCTTCAAGGACAATCTTCCAGAAGCAGATCTCTACATCCTTTCACGTGTTCTTCATGACTGGCCTGATGAAAAGATAAATGTCCTCTTAAGCAAGATATCATCTGTTTGCAAACGAGGTAAGTGTTCTTCATAGTCTGGGCTTAAAGGTGCATATTAATGTATAAACAAAATAAGTCATCATAAGAAGTTCATATTAAAAAATATATTTCTGTCCAATCATAGTAGCTTTTCCTTGAATGTCTACACTTGCATTATGGTAATACCTACTAAGGGAAAAAAGGAAACAAAGCTGCTAATAAAACTATGTAAAATAAGCCCTCACTATAGTTGCAGACTTCACATATGACTAAGGGAATGTGACAATCTGCCATGTCCAGTCTCTTACTAAGCCCAGTATTGTCACATAACTAAGCATGTGCTTACTTGTAGACATACAAGTAGTCTAACTAAAGCTCCTTTAGGTTAACCAAGAAGCAGTTTGGTTTGCTGTCTTGATAGTGCCGATATTATGGTAAACTGGAGTTCAGCACAAATTTTGGGAGCATTATGTAGCCTCTTCTGCCTTCTCCTGCATTTGAATCATACAGTATCTCGAGTGGGAAGGATCATTAAGGATCATGGAGTTCAACTCCCTGCAGGACTAAGCCATGTGACTTAAGTGTGGTCCAGAACTCTTGTCAGGCTCAGTGCTGTTACCACTTCCCTGGGGAGCCTGTTCCAGTGACCAGCCACCCTCACTGAAGAACCTTTTCCTAATGCCTGATCTGAACTTGCCCTCATGCAGCATCATTCCACTTCTTCATGTCCTGTTGCTGGTCATCGAAGAGAGATGAGCACTTCCCCCCTCTGCTGCCCCCCTTGAAGTTGTAGATGGTGATGAGCTGACCCCTTCTCATTTCCAAGCTGAACAAAGCAAGTGACTTTTTAAGTCTTGCCCTAGAGGCCTTTCAGTGACTTGGTCACCCTCCTCTGGACACACTCTAATACTTTGATGTCCTTCTTACCCTGAGGTGCCCAAAACTTCACACAGTACTTGAGGTGGGGCCACACCAGTGCAGAGTGGGACAATCCCCTCCCTGGACTGGCTGGCAATGCCGTGCTTGATGCACCCCAGGACACGGATGGCCCTTCTGGCTGCCTGGGCATGTGGTTAACTGATCCTTGGACAGTGTTAAAGATCAAAGATGACAACAAAAAGCAGAAAAGCCTGACTGCTAAGATCAACTGATTCCTTAATCCAACAGGTCTGACTGTAGCTATGAAGAACACTCAAAATTAAATCTAGGCCATAAATCATAATCCTCTTTATAAATTATGAAATAAAATTATCTGTGACTGTCCCAATCATGTGAAGATTGGGATCTGCAGATGCTGACAGGAGTGAGTTAGTTCTGAATAGAAACAAGGCTGAGTTTAAGCTCAGCTTAGTCAGGAAGTGATCTGAACTTCAGTGAAGTGGAGACAATGCTCTAAATTCTTCGTTCCTTTCAACAATTAAGGGCTGCTTCCAGGAAGTGACAACTGAAAGTAAAGTTCTGTCACTGCTTTCCACTGGCTAGCAGTGGAATGCAAACCTGAGGGACCTCTATAACTGTCTCTGAACAAAATACTGAAAACTTGTAGCTAAAAATACTTGACTGAACCACTTCTGGTTGTTTTGGAAATGCAGGAGGTGCCTTACTAGTGGCAGAAATTGTGCTTGACAAAGAGAAGACCCACCCTCCTAGAGCTGTTCTGCAGTCCCTCAGTATGACTGAAGGCAAGCAGAGAAGTGGCTCAGAATATAAACAGCTGCTGGAGAAACACGGATTCACAAACGTACAAATTAAGATCACAGGAAACTTGCTGGATGCGGTTTTGTGCTTCAAGGAGAACTTGTCACTGTAACACACAGTTTTTACAGCACTCATGCAATACACTCATCATCAGCCAGCATGTATTGTCAGTTTAGGATCACTTCGACTCTTTTATCTGCAGCATAGTTGTTACAGCCCTTGAATAAAAGCTGGACTGCAGCTTCTGCAGGAGTGAGCTCTGTGCATAAGCCAGGCCGAAACTCCTGTGCCCATCTGGTTCTTTGGGCCAGTTTGCAGACAGTATTAAGCTTAGACTTGACATAGCTGTATAGCATGGCAAGTTAAAATTACAAGTTTTTGAGTCACACTAATACCTTAGTTTTCTTGGACCTTAAAATTAAAGAGAATTCTCCCTCTGCTGTGTATTGGGTGGTTACTGCTCATTTTTTATCAGAACTTAAAAAAATAAAGATGAATACTGTACCATCTGCATTCATTTGGGGATGCTAGTCCTCTCTTCCACTTTCCTGTGGGGCTTTACTCAAAACCATCTCAAGGATGCCCTTCTTGTAAGCACTCTTCCCACAGGCAAAAATGAACATAGGGACATGTTTAAGCTTTATCCTACAGGAGCAGTCATGTCACATGACTTCAGCAGCCTCTGACCTCCAGCCATGGTATGTATCCCTTCACAGGCTGCTGCTGGGTACTGATAGAAATGGCTGTCTTCAGTTTCAGAGCTTTTGGAATAGGGTTAAAGGGACATACATGTGTTCTGTCTTATTACTTGAGAGGAGTTTTAGGAATTATGTATAAATTCTCCAGTGAAAATCAGAAATTTCTCTACGTTCCAGTCTTTTAATTGTAGGAGTACATACTATATTCCACCTCTTCAAGTAACATGTCACTAATGTTACCTCTCCTAATGGTGTGGGTTTTTTTTCCTGATACTTCATTGATATTTATTTTTTTTCCTATTTAAAGTGTACTTTGCAGTGGAAGCCTTCCTGGAAATTAAAGTTGCACTTTCAAACTTGCTTTCTCCTCTATCAGTTGTGAGTTTCTTGCCTGTCACCCTTTTATGGCAATAATCCTAATAAGGCAGTGTGAAAGAGGTTGGGCCTGTGCTGAATCACCAACCTCAGCGAGGTCAAGCATGGTATCTGCCTAGTAGACTCAGTCTTATGCTACTTAATCAGAAGTTGCTTTGCTCTTTGAGCACTGAGTGAAGAAAAAGTGCCACAGTTATTTAATTGTTCATGAGAAACATGCTTACCACGGAGCATTTCAGCTGTGTAAAACCAGGGAAATGCCAGACTTTTACCAGATTGGAATTTTTAATTCTTGGCAGAAGGTTTTTATGAAAGGAAATTCGAGTGATCTCATCTGTGCAGACATAAATATTCCAACATCTAAATAAATTTAAAATAAGTTTCTTTTCCATATTGATAGGTTGCCGTTATGCTTAACTGGTGTGTGTTTTGAGAGGAACTCATTCCAGGAATCAGACATTTCTCATCTCACAGTTATTTATAAAGTTCATAATGCTGTTCTTCAAGCTGCATCAAACTGTTTGAGCCAGATACTTTCCCTCCTAAAGCTGGCACACCTGTAGCTGTCTCTGACTTGAAGCCTCTAAGTACTATGTCTCTGACTGTAAAATCCTAACAGAATGGGCTTGGCTACCGCACAGCCTCGACACAGCCTGATTAAAGCACGGCACTCTGTACACGCCAAGCATCAGTCCCTTGGGCGTGCTGTCTGTGGTAATGCGCTGCAGCATGGCGCTCAGGATAATTAAGCACTGGAGCAGGGTCTCCAGAGAGGTTGTGGAATCTGTCCTTGAAGATTTCACGGTCTGAGCAGAAAGCCCTGAACAGGCTGAGCTGACTGTAAAGCTGCCCCGCTTCATGCAGGAGGTTGGACCACAGCTCTCCCAGGGTCTGTTTCAGCCACTTGAGGTATCTCAGCCAGCTTGGGCACTATAAACTTGTCTTCCCTCAGTACATGACCACATGAAGTTTTCCTGCTGCTTGGGAGAAAGCTGTTACCTCTTGCTGCCTGTGGTAGAAGGGGTGGATTTAATGGTGTTACACTGAAAAGGCTTCCTAAGCAGCAGGCGTAACTGAGGAAAGTTTTGGGCCTGTTCACTAGTCAAGGCCAGAAGAACGGGGTGGAGGGGGTAAGATTCAAATTCCAAATGAACTGCTAATAAAGCCTGTAGGTGGTCTGTTCCTCCTTGGGACGTGACATTCAGCTGTGCCTTCCTGAGGATGCGTTTTACCCACATCCTGTGTTAATAACAGTTTAGAGGAAATGGGGTGCACAGGAAACAGTATTTTGAGGTGGGCAGTCATGGGGGTTAACAGAATCAGAACAGAACAGTAGAAACAAGAGCTTCAGCATTTGCTCACTGAAACCCTGAGGTGAGAATCCTTGAGGAAGATAACTTTGTAAGAAAGAAGAGACACAGGCTTGGTTGGCTGTCCTGAGCCTGTCATTTTTATATCAAATTTTTGACCTAGTCACAGCTAGTTAACAGTACTTGTGCCTAGAATAGTAATGGGATAGAAGCAAAGGGCAGTACGTCATCTGAGCCACCCAGCACAAAAGTTTAGGGAGAGCTATTTAATGGCTAAGCCCCTTTGTGTGAGCTCTTACTCGGTTTTGGATGTGATAGCTGGCTCCTGTCTAGTGGAAGTATTTCATGAGGGTTTTGTTTTGTTGTGTTTATTTTAAAAAAAAAAAAAAAAAGGCTTTTTAAGGGCCCACACACCCCACCCCCTCCCCCTACCTGCCAGAAATTATGTCCTTGTTAAACAATTACAATCTGGATTAAATCAATGTCTAATTAAAAAGATACTGCTACATCTATTAACTTTTATCTCCTATAAAACCGTGCCCAAAATTTCTTCATCACAGTATGCACCCTGAAAGGGTTGGAGGTAAGCTCTGTTCTGGTCCCTCTCATGATGACATTTCAATCCCATCAGTAAACCTTCATTAACTGTAGACAGAATATTTTTTTCTTTTTCCCCCTAGCACTAATTTAATCTACTGTGTCTTAATCTTTGAAGATGTTCTTCCCACCTTGGCTGTGCTATCTGGCTATATCTTTTCAGATTACTCTCATGTTACCTGGATGCCCCAAATAATTGTCTGTGGCAAATTACCATGGCCGTTCTATTTGGGTCTGCCTTTCAGAGTATGGAAAATTTGGACAGCGTATTCCAAAGCTGTAACGTTAGGGTGCCTTGGAAATTACAGCCCTGTGTTATTCCACCTAGCAACGTCCGCTGTGTAACCAGGAACAGTGATTCCCAGGTCTGTCTGTTGAAGGCAAAGGAGAATCACATGGGAATGGGGGGTGGAGGGGAGAAATAGAAACCACTGTAGCATGACAAATGGGCTTCAGCACCCCAGCTTTAAATACCTAAATATTAGGCATTCACCTAGTCAGCCCCATCAGTAGAAAACAAGTAATTTTCAGAGAATGATTCGTCTCACACATCTGTGCAAGGAAATGGCCTAATTTTCCTAATAAGTGATTTTACATTTCCTACTGGATAGACCGTGTTTAAGAAATACAGCTGCCTGATGTACGAATGACTGAATCAGGGCAGAAGAATCCCAATGGAGAAATAATGTAGGTTCCGTCTCACCCTGGACATGCTTGGCTAATCCTTTTTCTCTGTGATGCAAGCCTGTGTCACTGGGTCATCACAGGGTAGGCGGCTTTAGCTTGCATTTATCAATGTGGCTCGTGATACAGGGAAGAAACAGGGAATTTATTAATAAGCTGTCAGAAGGACTTTTGTGACTCCTGATAATTAACAGCCAACAGTTTTATCCACAGATCTCAGTCTCTTCTCTAAGAATCTGCAGTATTGTGCTTAATTTACTTTCTATCAGTTGTTACATGCCTGAGATGTGCACGTAGGAATGACTCTGAGGAGATCGTCGTAAGGGTCAGAGAGAGGAATGTCACACGGCCCTTAGCAGTACTGAAATCACTGTGAAATGTGAGTCCGTGGCTCCCTACGCCGACTGTGCCAGGAGACACCACCACAGGCCAAAAGACAATGAGTAAAGCAACACTCGTTTTGTCAGTAGTAGCCCACTCTGGTCTTCCCTTTCCCCTCAGGGATCTGAACAGGGTCATTTAAGTTCTGCTGACATCCCTAGGGCACCATGAAGACCTCCGTTCCAGCAGAAACAATGTACAACACTGACTTGTTTCTGCTGCTTGCCACCCACCCTTTTGTCTGCTTGGCACCATTTCAGTATGAACATGAAGCTGCAGTATATCCCAGAGAGATGTAACTACTATTCTTCTCAGTGTTTTCCACAACCCTCACGCCAAGGCTACAGAAGTCATCCCCTCTTCCTCTGAAAACAGAGGCGTGACTTGATTTGTGCTTGATCCCTCCATGGTGTGGAAGGGAATCTTCCCAGGTTTTCTAAGAAGGGTGGATTATGTATTTAATATCGGATTAGTCATTTAACAGCAGAGCGTATCTGTAAATGATAAATTAAATCCCTGGTGTGTTGTAGCTTGTACCCTTATATATATATGGTAGCAGGAATTCTCTTGCTTGGTAATGGGTTAGTACTTTTGCATGTATCTGTTTTTAAATTAGGCTGTGGGATTTTGCTGGCTGAAATGGTATTGGATGATGAGAAGAAGAAGAGGAGCACAGTTCTGCTGCAGTCTTTGAACATGCTTGTGCAGACAGAGGGAAAGGAGAGAAGCGGCTCTGAATATCGAGGCTTACTGGAACAACATGGGTTCACAAATGTCAGAATCAGATTGACAGGAAACTTGTTAGATGTTGTTCTCTGTGTTAAGAGCTAGGGGAAAAATGGATTTAGTAGTAAAATCTGGATGTTTCTAGTTGTGTTTGATGCTTTGTGAAATGTATGCAAATACATTCTCAGTTTCCCATATAATAAACAAGAGATGCTATGTCAGCTTTCTGGAGTTAGTTTTGAAAGGAAGGAGAAGTTGACTGCATTTATTTTGAACTTGAGTAGTAAAATCACACCAGAAGATTCTGGTATCATTTGATGGCAGTGATGGTGTGGCTGCACACCACCTGTAGCACCCTCAGAAACAGTCTCCAGCTAGAAATGGCATCGGCAGCCCTACTGCACCATTCACGGCCCAGTTCCTTGTTGCAATTACAACAGCCCAGTTTTCAGACCAGCACACATCGCCTTGCCCCTGGTGCAGAAGTTAAAGCAAGTGCCGTGTTGATACTCCATCACCACCCTGTTCGTGACATTCTGTGTCATGCTCTCTACTGTAAACGAAGGATGTCTGTCTAACGAAGTCTGGAAACTGCTACTGCAGTGGCATAGTCAAGACTGGAGATAGAACTGGAGCAGCAGCTTCTCAACAGCCAGGATAGACTCCTCTGCCTTCTGTGAGGTTTCTGGGAAAAGGCAGTTGCATAAAACCATGAGTTTCATCTGTGATTATAATTGGAGATTAAGTGTGGAGGCACCACATTTGGTTGAAGAACATCGTCGTCGTCGTCCTCCTCCTCCTCTTTAGCCCTACTTAATCTGGGAGCTCTACAAAAGTGAATACCAGAATATGAGAAGAAAAAAAAAAGAACATTTAGAGAGTAAAAATTAAAGTACAGAAGCAGAAGGAAAAGATGACGCTAAAGAGAAAAGGATTTTCCCCAGTCACATGCATCTGAGCTCCCAAGATGACCAGGACTAAACAGTTTCATATCATGAAGTTGTGTACACTTCATTTTTCAAATCTGACACCACTTCAGAGTCCCAGAGCATGACATTCTTTTTTTATTCAACAGAAAATCTTATGGGGGGAAAAAAAACCCCAGCCTTGCACACACTGTACATATAGTAACATGCAGTTATGAGCATTTTTCAAAGGAAAAATCACACGGTAACCTCTGTGTGCCTCCCTGGGAATACACACCACAACCTTTAATGAATTACATCCAAAATACGGTCCTGTAAAACTGTATGTGCTTAACTCTGTGTGGGCACAGGAGCCACTTCATCTGTCATGATTTAGAATATGAAATCGTACACAATATATTTTGAGGGAAAAAAAAAAAAAAGGTACAGTGACATATAATACATAGTCTATTGTCCTAGACCAGAGACAAAGGCCATGCCTGGCACATCCTGTTCTCACAACATGCCCTCCGGGAGAGATACTCTCATTTCTAAATCCTCTGAGGTACATACATGTGTAAGCAGTGGTTTCAGACACCTCAATTACTGCAACTTTGTGGTTTACCAGTCATCTATTTAAAAAAGAATGTTTGGCTTTATTTACTTGTAGGAAACATCCATTAAAAGGGAAAGCGGTAACAAAAGGTGTGTGTGAACTAATGCCCTCCAGCTAGAACCATTTCAAGATCAGCTTTTAAAAGGAAGAGTTTCAGGCAGAAGTTTGGCTGTTAGGTGTAATAATTCCGCTTCCAGCATACAATACCATTGGCAGAAATTCTGACCGAGACCTGGCCTGTCTGCAGGGGCAGAGGCCCTGCAGTGACTGCCTGCTTGGGCAACCTGCTGAAGACCTTTTCGCAGCATCTAACTTCCAGCACCTAAACATGGAGTTGGGACCACGCTTCCACATCGTCCATTTAGCAAACTGCCATTGAGTTCTTTCAGTAATTGGCTTGGCTCAGTTCAGTGACCGTTCTTGCAGGTGTCTAAAAGGCAGGTAGGTGTAGTGCTTAGGGATGTGGGTTAGTGCCGGGCAAGGCAGTTTGAAGTTAATGGTTGGATGTGATGATTTTAAGGGCCGTTGCCAACCAAAACTATTCCATGATTTAGTGACTGATGGCAAAACCTGGCGATGGGACGCTAAGCATCGCAATAGTGAGCAACAGCGGGTGGGAACAGGGCCTGGGAACAAGCAGATGCTTTCAATCAGCATTATCCTGAGGGTGGTGAGAGTGGAGCAAAACCTGCTGGTGTCCTGACAGCACCCCAAATCCGCTCCATGCCCCCGCCCCGCCAGCTGCCGCCGCGCAGGGCCTCGGGCAGAAAGCAGTGCCCCCACCCTGCCCGGCCTTCCAGCAGCTGCCGCCCAACGAGCCTCTCGGTTCGCCTGGCTGCCCCGCTCATTGACCGGTCAGCGCCCCAAGCCCAGGGCTCCGTGAGGCGGGCCCTGTTACGCGTTCCCCTGCGCTCTACCCACAGCGGCTCAGAGAGACCGCAAGGAATGCTGCGGAAAGCGACTGTTGCGGAAAAAACCTCTCAGAGCAACGGCGATCCCGCACACCGTGCTGCAGGCCGGGCGGAGCCGGGACGGGCTGGCCAAACCCCGCTGCGCTGCCGGCTCTGCCGCGCCGCGCCGCCCCGCGGGAGCCGGGCTCGGGTGGAGGCACGGCCTCAGAGGCGGTGGCCGCGGTCGGCGGGGCCTACAAGGCCCGGGGCTCCCTCGGCGACGCGGCGCTGCACCACTGGCGCCGCAGGGGCGGGGGTGTGCTGGGGGAGGGAGCGGCCCCGCCCGCCCGGCGCGACACCGCCCGCCCTCACCACCGCCCTGAGGCGGTGCGGCTCCTCCCGCCCCGGGCGGCACCGCCCCGCCCCCGCGGCGGAGCGGCCAATGGGGAGCCGGGGGGCGGGGTCGGCGGGCGCCGGCATTTAGCTCATGCGCGGGGACGGTGCCGCCTTTTCGGCCTGAGCGGCAGCAGCGTTTCTTTTCCGGCGGTTCAGGCGCGGCGCGAACATGGCGGACCAGGCCATCTCCTTCCTCAAGGACTTTCTGGCGGGCGGTGTCGCCGCTGCCATCAGCAAGACGGCGGTGGCGCCCATCGAGCGGGTCAAGCTCTTGCTTCAGGTCAGCGTCGCGGCCGAGCCCCGCGGGAGCTTGCGAGCGGGGGCGGCCCGTCCTCTACCCGTGCCGGGGCCCGCGCGGCCGGGCGGTGCGTGCGTGTATGTGTATCGGGTTGGGGGGGGGGAAAGGCGGGAAGGGTGCGGGCGGGAGGCGCGCGCGCCGCCCCCCGCCGAACAAAGGGCGCGCGCCAGGCGGTGCGGCAGAGCCGGCGCCGGCTGGCGGGGAGGTCACGTGGGCGGTGGGCGCCAGCGACGGCGGCGGGGAAGCCGGTTCCGCTATGCGGGGCGCGGCGTTGCGGCGGGGGCGGGCTGCGGAAGGGAGGGGCGAGGGGGCGGCTCCTGGTGTCACTTCCTCCCGTCCAGGTCCCGGCGCAGAGGGCGATGGAGGGAAAGGGGGAGGGCGCCAGCGCGCCGCCATCTTGGTGACCTTCACGTGACGGCGCGGCCGTGCAGCGCATTGGCCCGCCGACGGGGCGGGCCGGTCCCGCGACCCGCGCGCGTTGGCCCCGCGTGACCCCGGCGGGCGGGGCGGGGCGCAGCGTGAGGCAGCCCGGCGCCCCAAGGTGACTCGCGTGACCTTCGCCGGTGTGAGCGGCCCCGGCCCCGCCGCGGTGCCGGGGCTGTATCAGCGGCCGCCTCCACCCCGCCGGCCGGGAGCCCCCTCGGCGCCCCGCGGCTCGCTCTGGCCGCCCCTCTGCCCGCCTCCGGTAGCGGGGGCTCGCGGCTGTAGGTGACGCAGCCTCCACGTACTTGTCTGGGGCCGGGCCTCGCTCCTCGTCCCTGCGATGCCGGCCGGCGCTGAAGGCCCCGGGGGCTGGGAAGCCACAGTAAACCACCTTCGGGTTCTCGGGAGCGCACAGCGTGTCCCGTGTGGTGGCTCTTGCCTCACAAGCTTTTGCTGACTCTGTGTGAGTGAGTGTCACCCTCAGCCTTTCGGGTCTTGAGGCATAGCCCAAGTCAGGTCTCGAGATCTTCGTAGTCTTCACTGAAATACATACAAATGATAGCTTTAATCTTGGACTCAGGCCAGCCCAGAGGCTTTGCGTGGAAGTTTGTCATCACAGTGGGTTTGTCATGGGTGACAGAGGCTTCATTACCTCTGTGTACGACCCCCGTCAGGCCTTCAGGCTTAACAGCTCTTTGGTTTGTAGTAGAAGCAGGTTTTGAAGCAGCCATAACACAGGCCTGCCAGGGCTTGCAGTCCAAACGAGTATTTTTTATTTGCAGGTACAACATGCAAGTAAACAAATTGCTGCTGATAAGCAGTACAAGGGTATCATCGATTGTGTAGTGCGTATTCCAAAGGAACAAGGAGTGCTGTCTTTCTGGCGAGGAAACTTGGCAAATGTCATCAGATACTTCCCGACTCAAGCCCTCAACTTTGCCTTCAAGGATAAGTATAAGCAGGTGTTCTTGGGAGGCGTAGACAAGCACACTCAATTCTGGAGGTATTTTGCTGGTAACCTGGCTTCTGGTGGTGCAGCTGGAGCCACTTCCCTCTGCTTTGTCTACCCCTTGGATTTTGCAAGAACCCGTTTGGCTGCTGACGTTGGAAAAGCTGGTGCAGACAGAGAATTCTCTGGTCTAGGGGACTGTCTAGTCAAAATTACCAAGTCTGATGGTCTGCGTGGCTTGTATCAAGGGTTCAATGTCTCTGTTCAAGGCATCATCATCTATAGAGCTGCCTACTTCGGGATCTATGATACAGCAAAAGGTAAAACTTCAAAAGGGGTCTGACAAACCTGTTTTCAGAACTGTCTCATGTTCTTGGGTGTTACTTTTGTCTGTAGTAACTGTGTGAGCATGAAGGGGGATGTTAGTGCCAGCATCAGTGATGATGCAGTGTTTGAGGCAAAACTTGGGCCTGGGTTGGTGGCATTAGGCTGCTTTCAAGTACTCCTGGTTTTGTACTTAAAGGAATTTCTCCTGATGCCAGCGAAGTAACTGTGCACAACTAGAAGAAGCTTCTTTGTTCGGCACGTTATTTATATTAGACAGATTAAAGTGCATTTAGTAGAATGGGGTGGAGCTGGGCTTTTACAAAGCAGCTGTTTAAGCTTGAGGTTTGGACATAGAGGTCATGAATAAACTAGCTTACAGTTTAATGTAATTTATGGGGCAGTGACTTAATTTAATGACATTTATTTCTGAAAAGAGTAGGGAGTAGTTGGCTTTCTTAGCCTGCCAGTCTGAATTCAGAGTCCTGTTGCTTAAATGTTGCCGGTTTTGATTGTTGAGAAGAAAATCCTCTGAATTTTCCTATTTATTCTTACATCACTTCAGCATGGTTAAAGTTTATCGGGTGTCTTGTTTCAGCTGCCTTTACAGTGCTCTGTAATTGTTCTCCTGTAGCTGTCATGCCGCGAGTGAACTGGAGGAGGATGTGGAAGATAAAAAGTTAATTGCTGGTTTTTATTGCAGGCATGCTCCCAGATCCCAGAAATACTCATATTGTTATCAGTTGGATGATTGCCCAGACGGTGACAGCTGTGGCTGGTGTAGTCTCCTATCCTTTCGACACAGTGCGGCGTAGAATGATGATGCAGTCAGGACGCAAAGGAGGTGGGCTGTTAACTTGTGCAGCTCTTTTAGCAGCATTAATAAAATGGAGTTGGGTTTTTTTTGTTTTTACCTAAACAGTCATCCTTCAGCACACTTGATTTAAGTAAGATTGCACTGAAATAATACGAGGAGACCCAGTAGGGCTCATAACTTTTGCTGTGTGGCAGGAATTCTGCTGAGGAATAAATATGAAAATGGGCAGGCTGACTGCCTGTTTGCAGTGACAAATGTGATGTGTTACGGTCTTAAAGCGTGGTTTGGGACATCACAATGAGCTGGAGGAGTGGAACAGGGGAGTTGTTTAAGAACCTCTTAGGTATAATTACAGGAGTCAGAAATAACTCCTCTGCTTTGTTTTGCTCTTTCCCTGCAGCTGATATCATGTACTCCGGAACAATTGACTGCTGGCGGAAGATTGCACGGGATGAGGGAGGAAAGGCCTTCTTCAAGGGTGCATGGTCTAACGTTCTCAGAGGCATGGGGGGTGCTTTTGTGCTTGTGCTGTACGATGAATTCAAGAAAGTTATTTAAGCAGTCTAACTAGAATTGGGAATCAAGTTGAGCAGATCATGTAGAATAACTACCATTATGGACCATTGACCTTCAAGAAATTCCTGTGAGTCTTATTTATCGGAGCCAGATGATGTTTGTAGATGGGGCTAGAAACTGGTGCAAAGGACTGATCCACTTCCTGATAACATGCCTGCAGACACTGAATCTGGCAATTCAGTGTGGTGATTTCTTCTTTTCTTTTCTGCAATGGGGAACTGGTGGGGTAGGTTCTGGGTCCAAAGTGACTGGGTCCAATTTAGGCAGAAAAAAATTGCCTCCGGATCAGTCCCCGGTTTCAAGTCCTATCTTGTAGGACCATTAAATTGTATTTGAAAGTACTTGCTAACAAATCATGTTCTTTTCCACTTGTACTGAAGCACTATGTACCATTTTGCACAGCTGAACATCTAGCAATTTTGTTCTTAAATTGGGGCATTCTGCTGTAAAACAATAAACGTACTTACTCTTTCTGTGTTGAGATTATTACATAAAAGCTTTGGGAAACCCTCTTTTGTTTGAAAACTTGTTTCAGATGATGGTTCCTCTCATGCACTTACACTGCACTCTGTAACAGAATAAGCTGTTATTTTTTTTAAGAAATTGAATGTGAGAACTGTGGGGTGGAGGGAGGGGGAGGCAGGGGTTATACTAATAGGAACCACACCCATTCTTTGTGCCTGATAGTGTGTGATGATGGGCTGCTGCAAGTGGCTTTTTGCATGATCCTTTGAAATTGATTTGCAACTTCTCATGTGACTTGCAATGGGGTAATTTCTGTTGTAGTGCTAGGAGAACCCAAAGTCCCAAGGACGGTATGAAAGTAATGCTCTTGCCCTTGGTAAAACAGCTTAAAATCGAAATCTAATTTAATTTTGTGTAAATGACTCTAGAAAGCGATGTGGCATTCATGCAAAAACCCAGGGGCCTAACACCTGCCTTCAGCTTCTGAGTTCCCTGTGTATTTTATTGTTGCTGCTCTGTGGAAGTGCTGGTTGTGCCATTCGCCATACTGTGTGCCCTGGTCTGTAGCAGTGGTGGTACCTCTCTGGAAGGTTAATCTGAAATGAGGTGAAGCTGGAGGGGTGCATAAGAGGGAGTACATATGCTTCTGTGCAGCTGAAGATAGGTCAGCCTTCAGTATTTAACTGACTGATGTCAAAGACCACAATCAGACTGAACAAGTTCTCATATTGCTATTTGAGATCATGTAATACCTGTGTGCTGTTCTTATGTATATAATCTTACTTTTGTACTCTGTAATCTGTGAAGACGTGGCAAAGGGACCAGTCAAGGAAAACAAGGTGTTCATCCTCCAACTATGTTTTTAAGAACTCTCCTGCGTGTATCTAGAGAAGGAAATGGTGTGTTGTATGAGTTGAAGGCTGATGGAGCTGACTTGAGTTCTTTTGTGTGCCTTCCTTCTGAGGTTGCTGTTCAAGATGAAGTATTTAAATTAACCCCTTGACTTTGGCTGATTTTTACTTTCCTCTCAAACACAAACTGCTTTTTTTCTTTCACATCAGTGTGTGAATGCAACTGCATGACAGCTGCTGTGCACACAGGGCTGTAAGCAAAGGTGGCATGCTTACTGCAATGTCTTAACCCTGGCTGGGAATGTTGGCTCTCTCAGGGCGTGGGCAGGTCACTTGGTGTTGGCTTCACTGAGCAACCTGCTCTTTCAGTGGTGATGATATTGATTTTTGTGGGGCGGGGGAAGAGTTTTGGTCACATTGCTTAGTTTATTTTCTGCATCTGTCTTAAAAGCTTAGAGGTATTGGATGCCTCCTGGGGTGTCACTAAGTGCCCAACCTTTGGTTCTTCCTCACCAGCATCACCAGTGCTGAGCAGCTCCCTTCCCTTCCCTTCAAGAACCAGGCTTCAGCCAGGCAATGTAGGAAATCAGAGCGAGCATGGGTGGTTTCCATAAGCAGAGCTGCAGTTTGCCTGTGCTGGGTGTGCAGCATGTACTGCTCTGCTGTTCAGCTACTACTTCTTTTAGCATATGGCTTCCCTTAGTCATGTGGTGGCAGTTTTTAATGTGTGATGATGCAGCGTGGGAACATAGGAAGCAAACAATAAATGAGACTTTTAAAGCATTTGCTTTCTGCCTTACTGAAACCCTGTGTGAAATGCTTGGAGTTTGTAAAATGAC
The DNA here is from genome assembly GCA_027925045.1 of Hypotaenidia okinawae. NCBI lineage: Eukaryota > Metazoa > Chordata > Aves > Gruiformes > Rallidae > Hypotaenidia > Hypotaenidia okinawae. The sequence goes on from BSDF01000001.1 coordinate 141,508,570, forward strand.
ACGCTGGCATCTAAAGCCTGTGTTACATTAGAGGCATTGGAAATGAGGCTCACAGACTTTGCCATGAATAAAATGTGTCAATGGGAGGCAGTCTTTACTTTGAAAAGCCAGTTATTGGATCTTTTCACAGATTTTATTCCAATTCTCACAGCTGTTGCTGAAGACTGAGCAGTCTTACATCATTGTCACAGTCTGTGTATCATTGCTGGGGAGGTTCACATTTGCACTGGGAGCACGGAGCTCCTGAAGCATCTGGCTGGCAGCCTGGCACTTGGCAAGTGACATTTCCTAAGTCCTTCAGCATAAAGCTTGTTCAACGTGCTGCAGCGATCTGGGGTTGTCAGGTCGCGAGGTTAAAGGGGGATTTTAAACTCTTACTGAATAACTTGCTTCCCCCTCGGGAAATGTTCTGGGGATATAAAAGTGATAAGCTGGGAAAACTAGCTGCTGGGGTATTGTCCAGTCCCACCATCCTGCAGGGAGTCTGTGTGATGGTGCTTGAGCTGGGAAGTGATAACTAGTTTCTTGTGTGTTGTGGGTGAGAGGCCACCTTGCCTTGCGAAGAAAACGCAGGCCTGGTTTGAGCAAGGCTTCACAGTGTCTGCAGAGAGGCTTAGCTACCAGGCATTGCGGGTTTGAACACAGGGAAATGAACACATTTCACTGGTCTTATCCACCTTTTTTCCCCCAACTTCCATTTTAGGTGGGATAAACTGTTTATAGGTAATTATACCAATTTCTAGATTGCTGTGAAGTACTCCTGAGTTGTCAGGATCCGTGATGTCCCTTCCTGTTGGGGAATCCAAGTGTCATTTCTTTCTGGAAAGTTAGGTCATCTCTTGAACCGTAGTTATCTCCTCCACGTAGATTTTTTTGGGTAGGCTTACATGCTCACTCTGGAGAGAAAGGAAACAGGTTAGTTAACCTGTAGCACGCAATGAGCTACGGAGTCTGTGTTGATGATTGGAGAAGGTCTGTGAATGTTGGATGCACCAGTGCTGAGGGCACCCCATCTCGCTGTTTTAGTGCACAAGATGTGCTTGCAAAGCAGGAAGTGAATGTAGCTTAAGGTCAGTTATGGATTGTCTGGTCTCTAACATAGATGATTAGTGCTAGCTCTTTGTCAGCTGCAAGGGAAAGTTAATTTAAATACTGGACATCCTTAACTGGGATAACACAAGGAATTTACTCGGTGCCTAAGTTTTCCAAGTGTAGGGATTGAGTGAACTGTGCACAAAGCATTTCAGTTGCTGCTGCACACTTTCATGTTGGTTAACTTGGACTTCTACGAGAGCAGAGGTCACTGGGTGAGGTCATCGTGCTGATAGCAGGGCTTGGGGGTTAAAACATGGAGAGGAGAGAAATTGGATTTAAAAAGGGGGAGGGATGTACTGGGGCACGCACACCCCCAATGGGACGGGCTTCCTGTCGTATTGAGGGGATGTCTCAGTGAGGAACTTTAGGAAGTCTCTCAGATTGGGAAGTGCCATGGGGCTTCATGACAGTTGGCTGTTCTGTGGGGAAAGAATGCACACGGAGTGTGTCTTGCACTTACTTCCTTGGCATTTGTTTCATTCAGGAAAAGAAGAAAAGAGAGTATGAAAAGTTTAGTTCTGAGTGAGGGTGAGGAAAGCATTTGAGATGAGGTTGACCAAAGAACAAAGATGAGTAAACCAGAATGGATTAGAGGAATGCATGGTGCCCAAGGTACTGCATGAGCTGGTTTGTAGCATCTTGCCCACAGTGGGCAAAATCGGTGTGGAGAGGTGGGGGTTCTAAATGGTGAGGTTTTTCAGTGACCTGAGGAGAAGTTGTATTGTGAAACAGGGTGAATAAAGTGAAAATGTGGAAGGCCATCCAGTAAGTGGGGACAAAATGAGGAAATGGAAGCTTAAAAAAGCCATTATTAGCAGAGGACATCACAGGTTTCAAAATACCTCGTAAATGCATTAGTGCTAAATGATGGTATCCTGGTGTTGGGTGGAGAAAAAGAGCTCTCCTGAGAGAACCTCTTCCTGTTTTTATCATCTGCTTCGAAAAGTTACAGCGTTTGATCAGTCTTATAGGTACCCAGGTTGTGGAGAGAAGATTGAAATAGGCAAAGAGCCTAGAAACCATTTAGAAATGTCAGGGACTGATGAGTTTTCTCTTCACAGTGCCTGCTGGCAGGTGCGAGGCAGCCTGAGCCGACGGCTTCACTTGAACTCCAGAGGTCCCTTCCAACCTAGCGCGGTCTGTGATTCCGCGATCCTACGTTACATCACCACCTGCCTTCTGGTAAAGCCAAAGGTGGTATGACCAAAACAAAGTAAGTTAGGACAATATGCTGGTGTATAGGTACCAAAACTGGAACGTTTCCGTACTCATAGCTTTGTGGATTCTTTGTAAAGGACTGATGGAAGATTTCTGTGAGGTCTTTGGAAAGGCTGGTTTTGCCCACTGACACATTGTAGGTAGTAAACAGCTGGCCTATTTATTGACTAAAAGTACATCTCTGCTTTAGCCAGCTGATACCTCGCTGAGCAAACCACTCTTCAAATGGACAGCTGAGAATCACAGAATCTCTTGAGCTGGAAGGGACCCATAAGGATCATCAATTCCAACTCCTGACTCCACACAGGGCCAGCCAAGTCAGAGCATGTGACTGAGGGCATCACCCAGATGTATCTTGAACTCAGTCAGGCTCAGTGCTGTGACCCCTTCCCTGGGGAACCTGTGCCAGTGCCCAGCCACCGTCTCAAGTAAAGAGAAGCATGAATGGTTCAAAGCCTGGTTTGTCACGGCATGTGAAGAAAGACTGGAAGAGATAGTTGCTGTTGACAGCATGCAAGTGTGTAAGATGGTGTAAACAGGAAAGGAGTAAGGATAATAACTAATGGATTTTAAGGGAAATAAGACATGATTTTAAAAAGCTTTGTAAAAGGAAGGATAATTAATCATTAGAATACTCTATGTGGGGATGCTACAGGGTATCAGTCGTCACAGAAGACCAAAACTGTCATAAACTATCCTGTGCTGAAGGGAAAGAGGAAGGCCTGTTAAGCTGATGAGACTTCCCAGCCCTGCCATCTGTGATTTAATGCTATAGGGTTGGTTTTCTTTCACATGGGTATCGGTCAGGCTTATAAAATATTTATATTCACGCTCTCCTATGATCACTGGTGTTTGAAAATCCCAATGGCAGATGCTTTCTCCTTTAGGCTACTTTCAAAGTACGAAGAGCAACTGAGCAAAACTGGCACATGCAGAAAATACTGGCTGTGGTAAAAGTGACAGCTCTGGTCTTAAAATGTGGCTGCAGATGTGTACAGGATAATCATGGGTCTCAGCGCCAGCACAAAGCATTTCTCCTTCCAAAACAGCATAATTAGCTTTTAATGGACACCAAATTTAATGCTCAACTTTATATGCTGATTATTCTAGTCTTGATTTATAGTTAGCAACTAACAAATTTGACTGGATTGAAAGGAAAGCATACCTGGGTGTCTTCACCAGTTGATAGATTAAATTTGTCTCTTGGCTGTGGGATGGGAGAAAATATGCTTTTGGAACGGCAGTACCTTTGGGTAGAAAACAGGATCAGGAAGAAATTAAAAATGCTGGTAATAAAACTTACACATTTTCTGTTATACTTTAAGCACTTTTTTTTTTTACTTTCAAGATTGAATAGCCATAGCTCTACAAATCACTATGGGAGAAGGAAAGCATTCTGAGTGTAGGCCGGTGGGTAACTACTGTTACACTTACCACATGGGTAACTAAAATGTATTTAGTGATGGGAATCACAGTAGTAATTCAGTAAACAGTGACTTCCAGTAAATCAGATGACATGACTTTCTTCCACCACTAAGTGAGAAGTTTTATCAAAATAATGACACATTGGCTTGTCCTGATTCCTTCTTGCCCAGTACTGTATGAAGCCAGTGGCTTCAGAGCGAAGCGTATGTTAAATGCTTAAAAGTAAGAACAGAAATATTTCTGCAGGATCTGGTGGAATCAGTCTCTTACTTAACTCTCACACCCTTTCCCTCTGTTTCAGCTGTAATGATTTTGCATGCCAAAGCGTCATGCAGAACAATACTGGTGATAATACCTCATGCATAGCATTAATAACCAGATTACTGAAGCTTGTAAGTAGGAAGGGCAGGAGAGAGGAGGAATGTCTCTTAGAAATACTGTAACAATAGCTTCTACATTGATAAGGTTGATTTACCTCTTGCAAAGACAAAATAGGAGCACTGCCACCAAGATTATTCCAAGTGCTATCAGAAATACAAGCACAAAAGCCACGTAATCTTTCCCTTGACCTGAAACATCCAAGAGAGAGAAATACCTTAGCATGCATGAAAGGTGTCTTTGTGACTCTCAGCAACAGATGCAAATTTCACCCAAGTTTTTGAATAATCAGAAGAACTTCAACTTGGCCTCTTAGAGGACATTTTCAAAAGGTTCAGGTATGCTTGGTGCATTTTAATCCACTGCAAACATTTTAAATGTAGAGAATTAAAAAAACCCAAACCAAAGTCCAGAAAAGCAGAAGGAGAAATGGAGTCACAGAATGAATAACAGAGAAAAATGTGATGGAACTGTAAAGAGAGTGTTGAAGAAGGGGTGGAGAGGAAGATGCAGAAGGAAAGACATAATATACCTGGCAAAAACTTAAAAGAACTGAAAGGCAGCCTGTGGTGGGTTGATCCTGGCTGGAGGCCAGGTGCTCACCAAAGTCCCTCTGTCACTCCTGTCCTCGTCTGGACAGGGGAGAGAAGGTATAATGAAAGTTTAACGGGTTGAGATAAGGACAGGGAGAGATCATTCTGCAGTTAGTGTCATGGGCAAAACAGGCTCAACTTAGAAAAAATTAATCTAATTTATTATGCAAGCAAAGCAGAGTAGGATAATGAGAAATAAAACCAAATCTCAAAATACCTGCCCCCAGCCCTCCCTTCTTCCCAGGCTGAATTTCACTGCTGATCTCTCTACCTCCTCCTGCCAAGCAGCACAGGGGACATAGGTCCACAGGGGGTGGGATCAGTTCATCACAGTTTTCTCACTGGTGCTTTTCTCCTCAGGGGGAGGTCCACTCACACCCTTCCTCTCCTCCAGCCTGGGGTCCCACCCACAGGACACAGTCCTCCACAAACTTCGTGAGGCCTTCGCACAGACTGCAGTTCTTCACAAACTGCTCCAGCATGGGTCTCCTCCATGGGTTGCAGAACTTGAGGATCAGGCTGCTCCAGTGTGGGTCCCCTATGGGGTCATGATTGCCCCCAGCAAACCTGCTCTGGTGTGGGCCCCTCTCTCCACAGGCTGCAGGATCTGTCAGGAGCCTGCTGCATCACAGGCTTCTTACCGGGTCCACTTGCTGCGGCATGGGGCCCTCCAGAGGCTGCAGGTGGAATCTCTACTGTTCCATCATCATCCTCCATGGGCTGCAGGGGGGACAGCCTGCTTCACTATGGTCTTCTCCACAGGCTGCAGGGGAATCTCAGCTCCAGTGTCTGAAGCACCTCCTTCCACATCACCCCTTCTTCACTGACCTTGGTGTCTGCAAAGTCTCTCACATCTTCTCACTCCTCTCTCTGGCTGCAAAAAGCTGCCCTTTCCTTCTTGAATATGTTATTCTAGAGGCACTTCCACTGTTGCTGATGGGCTTGACCTTGGTCAGCAATGGGTCTATCTTGGAGTTGGCTGCCCTTGGCTCTGTGAGACCTAGGGGAAGCTTCTAGCAGCTTCTCACAGAAGCCACCCCTGAGGCTCCCCTCGCTAACCTAACCTTGCCACACAAGCCCAAGACACAGCTTAAGTACTCTGGACCAAAGACATGACTGAGTCTGTCTCAACCTGTTCTTGCAGCCTGGGCATCTGAGAAACTGCTGCTTTCCCAATCCCAATCAAGCAAAGGCTCGTATCAGCCTCCATTGCCAGAGTACTGGAGCATCTGCTCCACATGAGTAACTTCCACCACGTTCCCTCCTTGTCACTGGGTAAGAGCTAAGAATGTATTCCTACCTGTGAGTGTGAAGGGGAGAGGGAGGAAAACATGGTAATATTGAATATTAGAATCATATTGCATGTCTTACCAAACTCAATGGGTTCACTCCATTCCCCCCAGTTTTCGCTTACTAGACAGCTTCTTCCACGTGCTCTGATTTTCAGACTGTATTTTTTCTTCTCATTGTAATTTTGGAATTCCAATCTCCTCTCACTTACCTAGAATCAAAGCAATCAGACCATGCATTTAGCTTTATAAACTGATATTAATAAAACTTTGGGGGCTAATTTCCCAATACAATTTCTACAAAAAAGTCATTTGTATGATATTTGTAGGTATGTAGTAGCTAAACGTTCTTCTCCCTAAATTTTAACCTGTGATAAATTAGTTCACCCTGCCACCAGTCTTTCTGGGTTTTGAAGTTTAAAGTTGGATTCTGAAGTTTATTTGGTCTCTCATTTATTATGCTTTAAGGACATGTTTTTCAGGTCCTTGTTTACAAATCCTAAAAATAAACAGGATGGGAAGCTGAATCTTGAGAAGCACCCTGTAAATTCACCTTACAAGCTTTACAGGGATTAATCCCAGAAAGAACATTCCCTGGATGATGTCTGTCAAGCAGACTAGGTGTTTCTGAGATGATTCTATAGTAGATAAGTATTGTCTGGCCTCATGTATACAAAGTCTGGAATCTTCCAAGTCTAAGGTGCTTCCAGGGCTGAGAGGACCACACAGTTTCAAGGGGAAGACTGACACCGTGTGTTAACTTCCACAGGTTTTGAAGACCTCAGCATTCCCTTCACCTAGCTCTCCTGAGCTACAGTGGCATTCTTCCACCAGCAGACATGAGAAGGGGATTGTTTCCGACTTAGATTAAGCAAAATGTCACATCTGTCTTAATCAAAATCACAGTCTATTTGTGTGATACATAACAAGTATGAAGCTTTGTGATATGCATGGGAAATTCTGCCAGTGTAAGGTACCCCAGCAAAAGGGATATATCAAGTTTACACATAAATATACAACAGGAACACGCTCTCCTGAATTCTCATTGCTATACTGATACAGAAACGATAGGTCTAGAAGTAACTCTATTCTGTATAAGGGCATTTGTACCCTTAAGTCTGCACAAGCACAAATTTGTATAGGACAGGAATACTTACTTCAGGATACTTTTTCTCATTTTCTCCTTTCTCATCCTGAAAACCAGAGATAAATCTTCATTATTGTTACTTTAGTGTCAAATAATCAAACATTTCTCCCCCTTTTGTTGTCATTTTCTGGCTATCCTGCTCCAGTAATGTCCTATAATATAGTGCTTTATTCAGAGTTTTGGCTCCCTTCCTTTAATTTTAGAAAAGGAAGGAAAAGTTAATTATTTATCAGTGGTTGTGAGAAGCTATATTTGCCTCTAAGGACATATTTGCATTGTGTGTTCTCATTCAGGAGAAGTATATCCAAATTACACAAGCAACCACATCATAGAATCACAGTCTGGTTTGGGTTGAAAACGATCTCAAAGACCATCTAGTCCAACCCCCTGCCATGGGCAGGGACACCCTCCACTAGACCAAGTTGCCCAAAGCCCCATCCAACTCGGCCTTGAACACTGTCAGGGAGGGGGCAGCCACAGCTCCTCTGGGCAGCCTGTGCCAGGGCCTCACCACCTGAACAGGGAAGAATTTCTTCCTAAAGTCTGATCTAAACCTACCCTCTGTTAGTTTAAAACCATTGCCCCTTTTCCTATCACTGCACTCCCTGATGGACAGTCCCTCTCCATCTTTTCTTTAGGCCTTTTCAGGTACTGGGAGACTGCAGTAAGGCCTCCCTGGCACCTTCTTTTCTCCAGCCTGAGCAAGCCAAAATTGCATCCTCCAAACACAGCAGATCAGAAAGCTGTGATGTCACAACTTTTTGGCAGAAAATTGATCTGAACAGGAAATTTATTCTCCTTCCAGTCAAACTCTCTGTAGACATCTGAGTGATCCATACTCAGGGGCTTTCTCCAAAGTCCTTTGAAGACCTACATACACATCCCATGCAATCAAAATTTAATTAACTAGAATCAAGCACCGACCTTGATCAATGAATGTGATAATTTTTTCAAAAGGGTGAGCTCAAAAAAATGAGTGAACAAAATCAACTGCAGTGGTTTTAGCAAGGACCCCAGAGAACATTGAAAAACTGAGGTCCTGGAAACGTGTCACATGTAATGTCAGAAGGATAGCTGGCATGATGGAAATCTCAGCCAGACATTATTGGAAGGAGTGTCTCATTTCAGAAAATAGACACACACTGCTCTGTAAACTATACTGGTATTTTCCACTAGTCATTGTCAGCTGAACTCCTTTGACTTAGGACATGATGGAAGTCGTCAGCCTAGGCTGTGAACAGGGAGGGTGCAAATGAGTTGCTTAAACTTTAGGCGCACAGTGCCATTTTAGTGGCTCTGGGGTATCCTGCCAGACCTCTGACAGCCTGTCCCAAAAGGTGTGAGTTACCTCTGCCATCTCCATGTAAGTACCTCTGGTAACTCCAGTGCCCAGAGCACCTTCAGGGGCATGAGGCACCTACTGGTGTACATCCAGGGCTCAGCGGCACAGGGTCCTAGATGTGCACTGACTGTTACAGAGTATTTGTGCTCCTTTGCAGACACCTACATGAAGGTGTCTCACTCTCTGAGATGAATTTCACACCCAAATGTAGGAAGCTACTGAATCCTAGCTATTCTGACTGCAGCCTGGGAAAGAAGAGGTAACATATATATCTTTCAAAAACCCCACATTTTGATAATAATACTTTAGTCACAATGTGCAAACCTGTATTATTATGTAAAAAAAAAAAAAAAAGTATTACCTTACTGCCAAAGTATACCAGCCAGCTGGAAAGCTGTTGCTCCCTGAAATAGCTACCAAGGTAGATACCATGAATTCATGCAAGACACAAAGTCCAGACAAACCAAACAGCATGCAAGCTGCAGGCCTTCTTCTGAATAAATTAACAAGTGGAAAGGATGTATTGCTTTATTCCAGTTCTATGTTTATATTTAATCCTTATTTGGGCTTTCCTGTGTTGTGCTACAAATGCCTGAGGATCTGTCACTATGGTAAGCTTCTGAGTGGTGGTCTGGAAAAGGGGTGGGCAGGTATACTGGTTTTGTCTGGATAGAGTTGATTTTCTTCACAGTAGCTGGTATGGGGCTGTGTTTTAGATCTGTGCTGAAAACAGCATTGATAATACAGGGATGTTTTTGTTACTGCTGAGCAGTGCTCGCACAGAGCCAAGGCCTCCTCTGCTTCTCGCCCCACCCCACCAGCAAGGAGGCTGAGGGTGCACAAGGAGTTGGAAGGGGACACAGCTGGGACAACTGACCCCAACTGACCAAAGGGACATGCCATATGATGTCATGCTCAGCATATAAAGCTGGGAGAAGAAAAAGGAATGGGGGGAATGTTTGGATTGATGGTGTTTATCTTCCCAGGTAGCCATTATGTATGATGGAGCCCTGCTCTCCTGGAGATGGCTGAACACCTGCCTGCCCATGGGAAGCAGTGAACGAATTACTTGTTTTGATTTGCTTGTGCACACAGCTTTTGTTTTACCTATTAAACTGTCTTTACCTCAACTCATGTGTCTTCTCACTTTTACCCTGATGATTATCGCCCCCATCCCACCACGGCAGGGAGTGAGCAAGTGGCTGTGTGGGGCTGAGCTGCTGGCTGGGTTTAAACCATGACAGTAGGGGGCCCTAACTTGTCATAGTGCAGATGTTGTCCACGTGTGGAAATCGTGTAATGGTGAAATAGGTATCCCAGGGATAGGGAGGAAGAGCTCTATTTCTTGCCTCATTGTTAACCTCATTGGTTCAAAGAATTTTCCTGCCCAGGGAAGCAGGGTGAGCATGAGGGACCATGGCCTGTGCTGGAGGCTGCCACCAAGGCAATGACCTCGTTGCAGGTCACAGGCTGTCATCATGTGGTCATCTCCTGAGAGACATGCTCATGCAGAAAAGCATCTCAGGTGCCCTTCCAGTCTTTAGTTGGGGATCCCTTATGGTAGTTCCCTGCTCTCCTCTGCTTTTGTGCTTTGCACCTCTGATTAGTTCGAAATAAGGTCATGAGCGGTGGGGGTGCAGGTTCAGCAGAGCTGGAGCGGGAGGACACCACAGTTTATGAGAGAAAAGTTAATAAATAAAGGAAACAGAAGTTGTAGATATGCATGTGGGTAGGTACAATCCCAAATACAAAACAAGAAATTGCTTTTACCTTATTTTGTATACTAATGTCATATTCAAAACAATCCATGTTTTTCACGTGACTCGTAACGGGCGGATTCCATGTGATTATGCAACGGTCTGCACCTCCGGTACAATTGACAGTGATGTCTACTGGAGGGGTGAGTACTTCTGGAAATCAATTAAATAATTCATGTAGGCATAGTCATTAACCAGCTACAGCTCACGTGTTCATAGCAAAATACATGTGCAGCTGGGGTACCTGGCGTACAACTGTGTGCTGCTGATGTTACGTGTTATCTAGTAAGGAGGAGTAAAATACAGTAGCACAGCTTGGGGATAGATAATGTCAATTGTTGGACAGCTGAAGTAGCTGTAGTTCATATATGAAGGAACTTGTGTGATTCAGTAGTACAATCACCAGAGCACTGTTCTGCCTGACAGTGCAAGTCCTCACAGGAGAAAAGATGGAATTCTTTGTGCAGCAGTAGTGTTCAGGTAGGAGATCAATTCATCTGAATTTGTGTGCCTACAATATAGGTGACTAGGTGTGACCCAGGTGCCTAACCACTACAGTCAGCGGAGGCCTTGTCAGAAGAGCCCATGACTGCCAAGTCATCTGGTGTACCACGGAGCAGGCATGCTTGCCAGAACAGCTCTGGGCTACAGCTGCATCAGCTGTAGGCAGGAGTCAGTCTTGTGCTATGCATCACAGACCATGGAGGACACCTAGGAGGACCCTGGTCTCTCACAGGTCCTAGGCCACATCTGCAAGCCTTATGAATGCCTGAAAGGTCTGAGGGTGTCTCAAATGGCACTAGAGGCATATTTTTAGGTAACTGAATCTCATTCCAGATCTCTATCAGCACTTAAACAGTTAGCTCACACATAGGTCACCACATATTTAACTAACATGGATTTAATTTGGAAGTTGAACCCTCCTTCTGGTTTCAGGACAGGTAGCACTTGTGGTTCCACTTGCAGGGAGGTGTGGAATTAGAGGATGATGAGATGAGCCCATTGTAAAGCTGGCCTTGAGAGTCTAGCCACTGTGTCTCATCACTTGGATTCCATGGATGTGTTCACGCCTCTTCTCTAAGCCATTATTTCAGACTGCCTCTACTAGTTTTAGTTATTTTTTTGGAATTAATTCTGTTAGCTGTCAGGAGCAAAATCTGTCTTGCAGTGAAAAATATCGTGATGTCTAAAGACTTTATTTTATTATTCTTTTCTCTTCAGAGAAAGATTCCACAGTTTCTAATTTTATAAAGCATTAAGAAAAGGAAAATATTCACTTACCAATTTCATGCAGTTTAATGTACTCATCATAGAATTGGATCAGGGAGTCGTTGCTAGACCCATTCACCAAGAAGTAAGGGGGTTCCTTCATATCCCCTATCATCACGTTTTGGAATCTGCATCCCGTGTTCCGGCCATTTTCATCTTTGATGTAAAGCTCACACTCCGTCTCATCGACGTTACTGTAGGTAGCATTGGATGCTAGTTAAATGTGGGCAAAGTGGTGTGTCAAAGGAGAATTCAGACTTCTCTGAACTCAAGCCTACTTACCTCCACTGCTTCCAGTAGAGAAAATATTGAGTATCTTCTGGAGCACCCCTGCCTGCCTGCCAAGTGCAGTTCATGAAGGAAACGTTGTAAATCACACAGGAGAAGTTTTCAATGGCCGACCCGTTCGCACCTGCAAACACAGGAATATCTGTGATGAGGAAGAACTGTGTGGCTGCTCCAAGCTGGGGGATCTTGGCACGTGCTTAGATACGTGAGACACCTGCAACTCCAGCTGGTTATTGGTTGGGTTAGGCATGACAGCTGAGAGAAAGACGGACTCTCACCTGTTTTGACTGCCTCTGAACCTTGAAACCTGGAAGAGAGTGGAGCACTCACACAGGTAAAGGAAGGCACATTGCCTTTCAACACCATCCTCGAAGTGACTCAGAGAAGTATTTCTCCTTTTGAAAGTAATGTTTAGGAATCCTGAAAGCGCTTGCCCACGTTTTAAAAGGTAAGGTGACCCTCTTATTCAAATAGCTTCCTAGCTAGAGCTTTCCACCCTGATGTGGGGACAGAGACTTGATCTCTTCCTTTTCTGGAGCCCATTGAAGTGGGAACTTCATTTCTTTGGAAACTCCCTCGTGTCTGGGCTGTGCAGGCATGCTCAGCCTCCTTCTCTTTTCCCCTTCAGCTGATTTTCTGCTTCTTTCTGTGGTGTGCCCCAACTTCAGTGAAAGGGTGGAGGCTTCCTCTGCTGCTGCCCCCAACCTCCTCCAGCACCCAGGACTGAGGGCACCCTTGTTGAAACAGGGGGGAATTCCTCAGGGAACTTGCATGCTTGGAGGCTGGGGCCAGCTGGGGCAGAACACAAAAAGCAAGAGGCTTTAGAAGGCAGAGTGTCCTGGCTTGTGTTTTGAGGGTCGCCGTGAGAGTGCTTCATCTGTCAAGCCCCCAGAAAGAGATGAGTAGGGAGTACTCTGCTCAGATATAAGCAAACTCCTAATCTCATCACCTCTGTTAAGTCTGAAATACCCCAGTTACACAGGGCTGCAGGAACGCTGTGACTGAGGAATTCTAGTGGAGAACTGTGAGTTCAGAAAGAAGGGGAAAATGGGCCATAAAAGCCTCAAGTTTGGAATTATGAACCTCAGATGTGCATAAATCCCACTTTGATTACCTCCCACACAGCTCAGGCTCAGGCTATCTTTGTAAATCATAGAATCATAGAATGGTCTGGGTTGGAAGGGGCCCCAAGAATCATACAGTTCCAACCCCCTGCCACAGGCTGGGCCACCAACCTAAGGCCTGGATCTACACAAGGTTGCCCAGGGCCCCATCCAACCTGGCCTTGAACATCTCCAGGGATGGGGCATCCATCACCTCTCTGGGCAGCCTGTTCCAGCACCTCACCACTCTCTCTGTAAAAAAACTTCCCCCTAATATCTAATCTAAACCTTCCCTCCTTTAGCTTTAGTCCATCCCTTTGCATTGCATACCCTTTAAAAAGTTGATTCCCCTCCTGTTTGTATGCTCCCTTCAGGGACTGGAAGGCTGCAATGAGGTCCCCTTGCAGCCTTCTCTTCTCCAGGCTGAACAAGCCCAGCTCCTTCAGCCTCTCTTGATAGGGAGGGTGCTCCAGCCCTCTAATCATCCTCGTGGCCCTCCTCTGAACCCTCTCCAACAGTTCTACATTTTTCTTGTACTGGGGACCCCAGATGGGGACACCAGATGGGGTCTCACGAGGGCAGAGTAGAGAGGGACAATCACCTCCCTGTCCCTGCTGACCACCCCTCTCCTGATGGAGCCCAGGATACCATTGGCCTTCCAAGCTGCAAGAGCACACTGCTGGCTCATGTTCAGTTTCTTGTCTACCAGAATCCCCAAGCCCTTCTCAGCAGGGCTACTCTCCAAGGAGCTCTTCTCCCAGTCTGTATCTATGCCTGGGATTCCTCCGGCCCAAGTGCAGCACCTGACACTTGGCAGTGTTGAACCTCATTAGGTTCACCTGGGGCCACCTTTCCAGCCTGTCAAGATCCCTCTGGATGGCTTCCTTTCCTTCTGTGGTGTCAGCCACACCACTCAGCTTGGTGTCATCCGCAAACTTACTGAGGGTGCACTCAATTCCATCATCGATGTCAAAGATGTTAAAGAGCAGCGGCCTCAGCTCAGTGATTGCACATCAGCTGAGGGAACCTCTGTGTCTATGTCTGTGTGTCAGTGTGACTGCACCCAGACCAGGAGATGATGTGTTCAGCCACTGTCAATCACCAGCATTTCCTCCTCTCCTCTCCTCTCCTCTCCTCTCTTCTCTTCTCCCATTTTATGGTTTCCATTGTTCTGTGCTCTGGCTCCTGACAGACTCACCAACAGCCCAGCAGAAAAGCATTTCAGAGAGAAATGGACATTAACAGCTTAATTTTGCAACGGCCCGAACAGTTGGGTGAATCCACCCTTAAACCACTGTGATTTAGTAGCATTTCAGAGGCCTGGTACAGAAGAGAACATTGCAATTACTGATACATTTGTCATAATGCATCTCTTGCAGAATGGTGGAAAAATTCATTACAGAACAATTAATTTCAGCAGTTCAACAAAAAGCATTTTGAATAGAAAAGAAAGCGGTTACCTACTGTGTGAGGGGTTCTTTTCTAAGGCAGCATTTACCTTTAAAAGATTGCACATGGTGAAAACCTCACCCCGAGCACAGACATTACCTCCAGGGAGGAATCTGCAGGTTTTTGAGATGTTTGTGTTTGGCACTTCAATGATAAACAACACCCCTTTGTGCAGAAGCACGTCTTGGTTTTTTGGGAAGGTGCATAGCGGACTGTTTGCCTGAAAAAAAGAACAATTTTATGTTTTATTTCTCTGTTTTCCTCTTGCTGGTGTTAAATATCGCTGCCTATGAAAGTGCAACTCAGAAAATCAATTTGTAGGGCCAAAATCTTGTGTGTATATGCATGTGGTTTAGGTTCAAGAGCTAACTCTGTCCTGTAGCACTCAAGGGTGATGTATAACAGAGCTGAGTGACCAAAACCTTAACTACAAAACCAGCTTTGCCACTTAGGAGTTGGATGCTGCACGAGCGTGCTACTATTGGAGAAGGCCAATAGTACCCCAGTGGCCTAACAGAGGATGGCTAACATATGGGGGAACCACAGTGGGATTTAATCAAAGGATTAAGCAAATAAAAGTCCTCGTCTGACCTCCTCAGGGGTCAGAAAGTTGTCCATGGCATTGTACTTAAAATTTTCAATAAAGACTCAATGTGTTTTTGTAACATGCATCTCTAATTAAGGCATCTGCTTTGCTAGGCTAAATAAGCCACCTCTATGTCTCTTTCTGTGAAGCTTCCTACCTTTCTCTGTACATAATGCAGGTTTATAACAACCTGTGCTACAGGCATGATCCGATTTTCTAGGAAACAAGTGAATAAATAAATAAAATCCATGACACTGTTTGGGGAATCCCCTTTTTCTTTGAAGGCTATTTTGCTCTGCCTCTCTAAGTTCTCTAGGAGCCTCGGTCTCCCAGTCCCTTTTTTCAACCTCTACCTCCCTCTTCATGGTTCAACGTAGCTACAGTTCAAACTATCGCCTCCGTTCCACTTTGGTGCCAGACCTTCAGTTCTGTGGCATGCAGAGGATACTCCTCCTGCAGAAAATACACCCTGGAAATGGCAAAAGCTTTCCACAGCCCCTGACAGATCAAGCTGTAGACTGTTATCACTGATCAGATTTTACCTGCAATTTTTAAAGGTAAGTGAAAGGTAAAGAACAAGGTGCAAGTATTTGTCTCAAAGAAAAGCAATTTGACCTCTTTCTTGAAGCTTTCCATGCTGCTGTCCTTGAGGTAACATTTGTATTTAGAGAAGTTCTTGCTGCTCTCCCAGGAGAGTTCCATTTTTTTCCAATTCATTTTCACATTCGTAAAAGGTGATTCATGCGGCTCCGCTGAAAATGTTACACAGTAAGTTCAGTAAGGGTGTGCTCTTGGGTTTGGTTGGATGCAGGGGAAAGTATCCGTTGGTGGATAAAGGGAAGGCAACTGATGTCATCTACCTGGACTTGTGCAAGGCCTTTTACATGGTCCCCCACCACACCCTTATCTCTAAATTGGAGAGATGTGGATTTGATGGGTGGACCAGCCAGTGGATAAGAAACTGGTTGACAGAACGTAGACAAAGGGTGGTGGTCAATGGCTCTATGTCCAGGTGGAGGCCGGTGACAAGCGGGGTCCCCCAGGGGTCTGTCTTGGGACCAGTGCTCTTTAACATCTTTATCAATGGTGCTGGAACAGACTACCCAGAGAGGTGGTGGATGCCCCGTCCCTGGAGGTGTTCAAAGCCAGGTTGGATGGGGCCCTGGGAAACCTTGTCTAGATCATGCCTGGAGGTTGGTGTCCCTGCCTGTGGCAGGGGGTTGGAACTCTATGATCCTTGGGGCCCCTTCCAACCCAGACCTTTCTCTGATTTTAAGATCTGTCAGGTTTAAGATGACAGCTGCTGGCAGACTAATTGCAAATATCTCTGCTAAATGAAGAATTAAACCCTATTTCTCAGATTAAATCTGCAAAAAATGTACTTACACTCTGTACACTGGATGTCAGCATGCACAGGATGGAATAGCATCATACACCATGAAATCATGCAAATGAGTCCAAGAGTATCAAACATCTTTTCTTCTCTGGAAAAAAGACAACAAAGCCTTCAGGGAAAACAAAACAAAAGAGAGAGAAAAATTATGCACTTTGGTTTCTGCAACTCGTCATTTTTTCATGGGAAGAGTCAAGGATTTTGATTCAATCCTGGAAATTATTCTTTAGAAAAGCCAAGCAGAAGGTGTGTTTCAGGATGTCCTCTTTGAAAGAACCAAGTAGGCTCACGATTGCCGCTACAGCCCAGTGGTTTGAGACAGATAGGCCACAGACTCTGGTTATGATACATACACTCAGTGTATTTGGTGTAAAGACCATGACTCAGGATTGCTGCTGTCCCACGTATCTATCCTGACCACAGCATCAGAACGTCAGGTTTTCTTGCTCTTTGATCCTGTGAACATCACTGCAGAATTTCCTACTCAGTGCTCCAGCTTCTGCAGCAAAGCAAGCATTTAGACTGGCTTTCCATCAGTTCTTGAAGGCACCTTTTGGGAAGTGGATGGTTTTGCTTTGGGTTGTGTCAGGGTCTAGATGACTCACTTCCCTGGGGCCACTCTGTCAAATCCCGGATCACCACCTGCTCTAGAGCCTGCACCTGCTACTGCCAGTGTGTTGGTAGGTGCACATGGAAAACATCTGTGAGATCCAAACTGTCTAAGCAAAGCAGGAGGGGAAAGGGCTCAGTCTCCATCAGGTTTTAGCAGGAATTCAGTGCAGGCCTGCTTAGTTTTTATTATTTTATTTTTTTTACTATGGCAAATCTACAATCTTGCACAAAAGGCTTTTGGGACTGATTTCAAGGTCTCATGTAGTAAGCCTTTAATAACCCTTAGAATAATGTTTAGAGCAATGCCCTGAATCACTTTCTCATCCTTTACCTGGAGGCAAGGACCAAAGCCAACTGCAGACACACTGTTGGTTTGGTATATGTTATCAATCAGTTTCAGTGCTACTTTCAGTCATATTTTCTTTTTTTCTCTTCAGACTACAGATCTGCTAAGAACAGCTTTCCATTCAGAAGAGTACCTTAGGAGCAGGAATTTTGATGGGCCATTTGGCACTGGGTAGCACAGGATTCAGCCACTTTCCCATTGTCCCAGATATCCCAAATGGCAGCATTTATCATAAACTTGATGACACGTCTGTCAGTTCCTGACTAACCTTTTTTCATTTTTTAATGTGTGGACTCTCACTTCTCAACTTTTTTCATAGAAAACTGAACATACTAAAGAATGACAGTTAGGTCATTCTAACTAGTAAATAAAATACCTTTTTCTACACTTTATTTGTTTTTATTTGGTTTGGGTCCAGAAATTGTTGAATCTTGCTGTGAAGATTATTAAACCTTGAGGATGTCTCCTCTGTAAACAAAATACAATGTTAGCTCTTAGCCTGGTGGCTAAGAGAGCCAATGGGATCCTGGGGTGCATCCGGAGGAGTGTGGCCAGCAGGCCAAAGGAGGTGATCCTCCCCCTCTACTCTGCCCTGGTCAGGCCCCACCTGGAGTATTGTGTCTGGTTCTGGGCTCCCTGATACAAAAAGAGACAGGGATCTCCTGGAGAGAGTCCAGTGAAGGGCTATGAAGATGAGTAAGGGCCTGGAGCATCTCCCCTATGAGGAGAGGCTGAATAAGTTGGGACTTTTCAGCCTTGAGAAGACTAAGGGGGGACCTAATTAATGTTTATAATTATCTTAAGCATGGGATGCAGGAGGAATTGGCCAGCCCCTTTTCAGTGGTCTGTGGGGACAGGACAAGGGGCAATGGCTGCAAGTTGGAGCACAGGAAGTTCCGCACCAACATGGGGAAGAACTTTTACACAGTGAGGGTGACAGAGCCCTGGGACAGGCTGCCCAGGGAGGTGGTGGAGTCTCCTTCTCTGGAGATATTCAAGACCTGCCTGGATGCCTATCTGTGCAATATGAGCTAGGGAGCTGCTTTGGCAGGGGGTTGGACCCGATGATCTCTTGAGGTCCCTTCCAACCCCTATGATTCTGTGAATACATCCAAAATTATTTTAAACTAATATAACTACAGTGATATACAATTGAGCTGGGGCTTTAAAATATGCTTGAGAGACTAGGAAAAAAGACTGAACCTACTTAGACCTGTTTTAGAGAATGTGACTCTCAAGTCTTCATGTACAGTTTGTGTGAGCAGAGGTTTACATGGCTACAAACAGTACGCACCTTTATTCTTGGCATTTCTGGTGCACCTGCAACTTTTGTTTCTGTAAGTTGTCAACTTTTCCTAGACCCCCCTCTCTGTCTCTGTGTGTTTTCCAGTCCAAATCAGTACATAGTATTAGCATGTTGTATATGCCGATGCAACTTTTCAACAAGGAACACTACCAAAAACAAGACAACTTGCCTTCATTACATCTTGACAACGAAACAGAACTATTAGCATAGCTGTGGATGCCCTAGGGGGAATGAATTTTGATATTAAGAAATCTAAAAGTATCTACAACTAAGTATTGTTGTAAGGACAAGTTGTTGAAATACCTGTTTTAGTCAGGGGAGATCTGGTTGAATTCCATTCATGGCTCTGGTATACATAAATAATTCCTCACTGCTTGTTTTAAAGCATTGACTAATGCTACACACCAGTCTTGTTAAGCCTTTTAGTCTCTTCCTACTTTTCTCATTTCCTGTTTCCTTCTGCTGAATTTCTTTGGTTTGGAATTCTTTTTTCTAAAGGCATTTTTTTTTAAAGCAGCAACCAAATCTTATAGCTGGTCATGTTTATTTTGCCTACCTTTACCTTTTCTTGTCTCTCACAGAGTGTGTGAATGGAGTTGCCTCTGGCAAAGCAGTGTGTAGACAGTGTTAGGAGGCTATGCCTTCTCCCAGGCAGTGTGAGTGTAGGAGAGGGTTTCCACTGCCATCTGGTTCAATAAGGTAGTTCCTGACTGTACTCTCATGTGATGTCCTTCTCTAACTTAAGAAACATTGGTTCTGGCTGGGCTGGTGTTAACTTTCCCTACAGCAGCCCTGATAGTGCTGAGGTTTGCATCGGCAGTTGGAACAGTGTTGATAACACACCAACATTCTGGCTACTGCTGAGCAGCGCCTGCACAGCATCAGGCATCTGCAAAAGAGATACCAGCAGCATCTAAGAAGGTTTGAGCTGCTTCAGAAGTTGTTACAGAAGCACAGGTACCCTTGGCACCTCACTAGTCTGTACTATACTGGATGTTCAAAAGAAGTATTTCCTACACGTCACACAAGCTATGCAACAGGGAGTAAGGGGCTAGCACTGATCACTCAGCAGACTCACATGGAGAACTCCCAAACGCCGAGGAATCCTGGAAGAGATCATGGACTGGCTGGGAGACAAGAGATTTTGGAGCACTGTCTGAGGAGGTGACTCATGCTCACCTTATGAGTTATCAGAAGATGAAAGGCACTATCCTCTGTTTACTGATGGATCCTATTGTGTTGCAGGAAACCATCAGTGGTGGAAAGCTACTGTGTGGAGTCCCACAAAAGTTGCTGAAGAAGGTGAGTCGAGTCAGTTTGCAGAAGTGAAAGCCATCTAACTGACCCTAGAGATTGCTGAATGAGAAAAATGGTCACTGCTCTATCTCTATACTGAGCCATGGATGGTGGCAAATGCCCCATGAGGGTGGCTACAGCAGTGGCAGCTGCCCAGTCAGCAGTGCAGAGATAAACCCACCCAGGCTGCTGCATTGTGACCAGACATTGATGCTTGGTTAAAAAACATTACTGTAAAGGTATGTCATGTAAATGCTCATATGCCCAAGAATCAGGCCACTAAGAACACTGAAGCAACAAGCAGGTGATCAAGGCTGCCCAAATTGAAGTGGCTCAGGTGGGTGTGGTGTGACAACATAAGGGCCATCTATTTGTAGCTCAGTGGGGTCATTAAACATTGGGACATCTAGGGAGAGTTGAAACTTACAGATGGGCTTGTGATTAAGGGGTGGAGCTGACCATGGTGACCATCACACACGTCGCCTATGAATGAAAAGTTTGCCACAGTTGGGTAAAGCCATGTGAGTAAAGTGGCTGGTTTTTTTATATGGTTGGACTTGACAAATTCACTATGTTTGGCCAGTGCCATGAACTCGCCAAGGAAAGTGTTACATACTCACTATGGTAGAAACAACTACCAGCTGGTTGGAAACACCTGCAAACATGCCACTGCCTAAAACACCCCTTTGCGCCTTGAAAGGCAAGTTTTATGGGATCATGGTACCCCAGAAATAATTTAGGCAGAAAATGTGACTCATTGCTGAAATAACCTCATAGACTCCTTGGCTGAAAAGTATGGCATTGATTGGGTATATCACATACCCATCACCTCACAAGCTTCCAAAAAAATTAAGCAATATAATGCTAAGCTAAAGACTATGCTAAGAACATTGGGCGTTGGGGCATGGAAGTACTGGGATTTAAGTTTAGCAGAAGCCACTTGGCAAACAGAGAATTTGCTAACCATCCTGGTCCTGCCCAAACAAAGGTCCTGCAGACTGTCAGAAGAGATAAGGTCCCCACAGTTCCCATAGGGAAGTGGCTAGGTAAGGTGGTATGTGTTCTTCCTCCTTAGGAAAAGGTAAACCCACTCAGGATATTGCTTTTTCTCAATGACCTGTATGCACTTGGTGGGTAACGTGGGAGGATGGGAAGATCCAGTGTGTACCTCAAGGAGATTTAGCCTTGGGGGAACATAAACCATGACGTGAATGGTATGTTGTAGGAAGTAATGTAACAGGAACTACCTGAAAGAACAAACAGTGAGTTTCACAAGGAACTAGTGAGCACAGATGTGACCCAAACCAAGATGGTGTTGACACGCAACAATCAATATTTTTTTTACTTCTACTTGAAGAAGCAACAAATGTTTTGGTTAGGGTTGTGGGTTTTTTTAGTGTTTCCTACTAGTGTGAATTCTTACAAGCTCAGGAAAAAGGAGAGACACGGTAATATTTCGTTACTTGTCTGTCCCTAATTTTTATGGCCATTTCATAGTGCCAATTCCAGATTGACTCCATTTGTGGTGAAAGCAAAAACCCAGCCAGACCCTCCATGCAAGCTGTAGTCTTACTGGCTTGATGCGACTGTGTCTGTCATTCTCTGCAGGAATCAAGCCACAACAGGAGACTGTGTTGGGGATACAACAGCAACGGACTCTTCACTGTAGCTTGATCTGTTCTTATCTCTTGCAGCATCAATCTTTTATTTTTAAATCATCATGCTACAGCAGGGATGTGGGCACAGCTGCTGGGAAGTGATACTGAAGAATCTAAGTACAAACAGTATGGAGGACTGGCTGTGAAATGTTATGTGAGATACTGGTCTCAACAGTTATTTCCATTTTCCCATGCTATCAGTGATCTCCACAGTAATGCACATACAAACGCCAAGACCTCTTGCTATTCTAGTCTGTCCCTTTTTTATATAAACATATTTTTTCTCTATTTCATCTTCAGTTGCTTCTAACCTTCCATCCTTCCTTTCCCCATCCTATGTTCTTTTTCTGGCACTTGTTTTCCAATTCTCTGGCAACTCTCCTCTCATCTTTCCTTTGCAAACTTTGTGTCAGTCCTCTTGTCATCTCTCTGCTTGCATGACCCCTCTGCTTTCAAAATCTCCCTCAGGTTTCCTACATGTAACAGCAGCCCAATACCACAAGCACTCATGGAAAGGTCTCTCATGGAAATATTTGTCTGGGGCACAGCCAAAAGGTCCACCTGTAGCCCTGCCTGCTTAGGGAACTGCTTCCTGTCAGCGTTGCCTCCGCGTTCTGGGCATGTGTATTGTCCCTGGCTGAGATGGACGTAACTCTCCCCACAGTGGCCCTCATGGTTCTGTGCTCTGTACTGGTAGCCAGCAAGGTGTTGGCAGCACACCAGTGCTCTGGCTGGTGCTGAGCAGTTCCAGCATGTATCAAGGCTGTCTCTCCATTCTGTCCCGCTCAGCAGTAGGCTGGGGTGAGCAAGGACAGCTGGCCCCAGCTGACCAAAGGGATATTCCAGACTGTATGGTGTCTTCTCAGCAATAAAAGCTGAGAGATAGAGGGGAGGAAGTGGGGCAATTAATTTTTTACAATGTTTGTCTTCCACAGCAACCACTATGCTTACTGAAGTCCTGCTTCCTGGGAAGTGGCTGGACATCACCTGCTGATGGGAAGTGGAGAATAATCTTTTGCTTTTACTTTGCTTCTGCAAGTGGACTTTTGCTTTATTAAACTGCCTTTATTGTGACCCACAAGTTAGGGGTTGTTTTTTCCAGCTTACTTTTCTCCCTTCCCTGCCCTGCTGAAGAGGGAAGTAATAGAGTGTCTTGGTGGACACCTGGCATCCATTGGAGATTAAACAACCACAACATGTCATCCGGCTTGCAGTGAGAATAGCATTTCCATTGACCACAGCACTAAGGAGGGTTGATTCCCAAAGGATTTGTGTTTCACAGTTGACTGACTTAAACAAAAATATACAAGAAAAGGTTAGTGCTGGGTTGTGCCTATGTTTTCTCTGTCACACCAGCTGAAAGTACCAACGCATAGCCAGTTCCCTGGCTGTTCTCTGTCCTGCAGGCAGGGTAAGAGATGGAGGATGTGTGGTGAGTCCTAAGCCATTTGCCTGACCCTTCCATACCTTCTGCCCAGTGGCCAAGCAAAGGGCTCCAGCATCACATCTGTGGCAGCTTTGTGCCTCCAGGTCTTCCACCCTCCCCCAGAGTGGTCCTTTGCAAACAAGAGTGGTAAAACTCTGCTCTGAACAGACCAGAAGATGCCAGAAGAAACACACACTTACATCAAACTGGTTAGGAGTGTTATTTGGAGGACCAGACCAGAAGAGATACATAATTTCTTCTGTAAGTGGTCTTTCCTCATATTTCATTAATACAGGAGATGATAGCATAGAATCTAATAGAATTAAATACCCCATACTTAACTCTAAGCTTATTTCTGCTTTGCTCCTTTCCGTCTTCTATCCTGTTGAGCCTCTCAAGTATCTTGATGTCTTAGTATGTGTCTACCTAGTTACATAGGGGAGGGTCCCAGAAGGCACTCATGTACCTGGTTTCCACACTCCTCAATTCTTTGCTCATTCCCTAGCTCTCTCCAAGACAGATTTGCTATAAGCCTACTCTATAGCACCTGAACTGTGTGAATATGAGCCAGACAGTGATACTTGGCCTTGGAGATTTCTTTTATTTAGAGGTATGTGCCCAGCCTGTACTTTATCAAAGAAAATATTGCTAAACTTATTATCTAGTGTTACCAGATGGATGGTGTGTCTTAATCAGCAGTAGTGATCGTACCCCTGGCAGGCTGAATGCTAGAAAACATGACTCTGGTCGTTTACAGCAAGGCATAGTCAAACTATATCTGCCCTAGAGTGATCTCTGTATCCATGTGTCATCAAGGAAAACACAGTCACACTTCAAAGTGTGAGCATCATATTAAATACTGACCTAAGCGCTTTCAGTTCTTACCCTTGCAGCCTGTATAGTCTCCTGCCTTTCCTCTCAGGCTCTGAGTGCAGGATGCTACCAGAAAATGTCATGTGAGACCAAGATTCATAAAATCACAGACTCACAGACTGGTTTGGGTGGGAAAGGACCTCAAAGGTCATCTAGTTCTAATCCCCTGCCATGGGCAGGGACACCCTCCACTAGAACAGGTTGCCCAAAGCCCCATCCAACCTGGCCTTAAACATTTCTCTGGGTAACTTATTTTGCTGCCTCACCACTCGCACAGAGAAGAGGTCTTTCCTAGTATCTAATCTAAATCTCCCCTCTTTTAGTTTGAAGCCATTGCCCCTTTTCCTATCACTACACTCCCTGATAAAGAGTAGATCTCCAGCTTTCCTGAAGGCCCCCTTTAGGCACTGGAAGACCAGAATAAGGTGTCCCCAATGCCTTCTGTTCTCCAGGCTGAACAACCTCAACTCTCTCAGCCTTTCTTCATAGGAGAGGTGCTCCAGACCTCTGATCATCTTTGTGGCCTCCTCTGGACATACTCCAACAGGTCCATGTCCTTCTCATGTTGGGGACCCCAAAGCTGGATGCAATAGTCCAGGTGGAGTCTCATCAGAGTAGAGCAGAGGGGAAGGATCACCTCCTTTGACCTGCTGGACACACCTGCTGGTGTGATCTTGCAACCCAGGACCTGGTTGGCTTTCTGGGCTGCCAGATCACACTGCAAGCTCATGTTGATTTTTACATCAACCAACACCCCCAAGTCCTTCTCCTCAGGGCTACTTTTAAACCATTCTGCACCCAGCCTGTAGTTCATTCCTTGGTTCTAAGTTCCAGCTTTGCCACTGACTTTATTTTCTTGTGTGACTCTGGAAAAGTTACTCTCTCTGATGACATACTTCCAGAAATGAAAATCTGAATTTTATCCATAGGGTAATGTGGGGATAAATTGATGCTTATACATTGTGGACATATGAAGGGTATCATAAAATTGCTAGGCATATCAGAGGCCATAGAAATACAAACCTTACAATGCCTACCAAGCAATGAAATATTCCTAAATGCAATTTTCCCAGAATCTGTTCGGTCTTTAGGTCAGTATGTTGATTTCTGCCGATGATACAAAACTGGAAAAAGTGGTTGATATACCACTGTGCGGCTTCAGAGGGAGCCAGTTACAGGCTGGAGAATCTCATGGAATTCAGCAAAGTGATTTTTCTGCCAAGTCCAGCACCTGAGGAGGAACTACCTCTAGCACCAGTACAGGCTGAAGACGACCTGCTGGAAAGCAAGCTTGCAGAGAAGGCAACAGCAAAAACCTGAAATAATGGAAATACAATTTCAACCCAAGAAAACACTTTTCACTGTGTGGGTAGTCAACCACTGGAATAGATTTTCCAGTGAGGTTGTGGCATCTCCAGCATTAGAGATGCTCACACCTGCCTTTACAAAACCTGGAGCAACCTGCTGCATCTGACCCTGCTATCATCAAGGGCAGGGACAATGTCCAGAAGTGCCTCCCGGTCTCAAACATCCCAAGATTCTGTGATTTACTTTCTTGCAAGAAACAGAAATCTGCGTATTTTCAAGTTAACTTATAGAAAGGGTATAGAAAATATAATTTCTTTCAGTTATTGCAAAGTAAGTGTCATATAACAAATGTCAAATAGCTCAACACACATCACAGTCATTTCATAGTCTTCGTTGAACCTTGCAGAAAGTTTTAGAAATCATATACATACACAGACATACATTTTCAATCAAGCAGACTAAGGCATCACCAAAATTTTGCTTAGCCTTTCTGAAGCAGGAAGCTAATCCAGATTTGTACATATGCTAGGATAACAGTAGCTAACTTAGTCCTTGGCAAGCACTTGTATTCTGCACAAAATGTTCTGTGGCACATAAAAAAAAACCCCAATAGACAACATAGAAAGACATACCTCCTCTTGAAAAATACCCTCCTCCTGTGTCTTGTTTGATTTTGGACTGCAGCAACAAGGACACTTGAACCTGTGGTTCTGGTCATGCAGACATTAGTAAGTGTTTTGCTGTATCAGTTAAAATGTTACTGCATGCTGGTATTAAGTAGCAAATGCTGCAAGTCAGAAAGCCACTCAGTTTATCATTTCCTTTACTGCTTTCAAACTTCCTTAAATTTCCTAATTTGCAGATGGTAATGATTTCACATGAACTGATCACGCAACTAACTCTTCCTTCCTGTTATGTTGGATGAACCCAGCATTGATAGTCACAATATGCAAAATCTTTGTAGAAGAACACATGTAGTATGTAATAGTAGTCATAATACATGGCTAAGCTCATAGAAATACATCCCCTGCAAGTAAGAACTTTTCCATAAGTAGTGTGTACTGGAAATAACAGCAGCGTTGTGTGACGAATCCATGTTTAAAGGGCTCACAAAATGACCACTTAATTCTGCCAAGACCTGTCTGGCTGTATAGACAGTTTGTGACCTCTGCACCAGCCAAAGCTCTCTTTTGAGGAAGATTAATGCTTAGTGTGTATGTGCCAACAGCCAAGAAAATCCTGTCTTGTGTTTTAGTAGGCAAGGTGGCAAATTTCTAAACTTTCTCACTTCCTGACTTTGGGTTGGTTTTGTTTGGTTCATCTTAGGCTACAGTATCATAGGTTAGGTGTAAAAGTGTCTGAATTTTTAAGTTAAAAAAAAAAATATCCAAAGCATGTGCCCAGTTCAGTAATGTCAAGTTTGCAAAAAACTTCACAGTCATATAAATATGAGAGTCTAAGCCACAATGTTTGCTTTAGCTTCCAGCAACTTCAGATGTGGCCCTGAGTGTTAGCCACTTCCCAGTTTGTTTTACGTGATATCTGGCTTGCAGATATGTAATCTTCAGGTAATGGACTCTTTATTTCTAGCTGTTCTCCAATTCTTGTAGCAGGAGTGATTTGAATTATGGTCTACGTTTCACTCCCATTACAAGCATAATAACAGGAAGGTGACTTTCCCAGACTTCTTAGAAGTAAGGCAGGGTCCTTGGTAGTCAGTCTGTTAGAGGAAGAACTGTTCTTGACTGCTTTCCTTGAAACTTTTTTTTTTTCCTACTGTGTGTGCTCAAATTGACCTACTCTTAACCCTGCTTTCCTTGAAACATTTTTGTCTTTTTTTTGGTAGTGTGTGTGTTCAAATCCACCAATAGCAAAATACTTCATGATCGTTTCAAATCTTAAATTCTTTGCCTTTCAGTCCATACTGCTTAGTCTTGCCTACCTTTACCAGAAGGGCAGGTTAATATTATTTTCCTTTTTGAAACCTTGAGGTTACAGATGATAAAACTCCATAATTTAAATGAGCAATACCGAAGGCAGAGAGCATGTGAGGCAGTGGCTCATCTCTAGAATTTAGTCTCTAGAACCACATGCCTAGTACTGACTCAGTCTTTGCCAGCTTGGGAACAGGACTGGCATGTTTCAAATCTTCTACTCGCCAAAGGATTTAATTTCTTTCTTTTACATAGCCTAACAAGGTCATACTTAGTGTATGTGTCATTGTGGTCTGAAATTGCATATTCTTCAAATATGCGCTGCTTGGGTACCACCAGTCACATTGGTGACCACTAACACCTTGCATAACTTCTCTATAGCACCATCCTCCCATGCCAAACATATCTGTGATGCAAAGCTGTGGCAGTTTAACCCTGGCTGGAGGCCAGATGCCCACCAAAGTCACTCTATCACTCCCCTTTTCAGCTGGAAAGGGGAGAAAATATGTATTGAGAGGCTTCGAAATGAAGATCACGACAGAGAGAGATCATTCCACAATTAGCATCATGGGCAAAACAGAGTCAACACAGAATAAAACTCTCTAATTTATTACACTGCACTACACACACAGTGACACCAGAGTTGGATAATGAGAAGTGGGACCAGATCATAAAGCACCTCTCCCCAGCCCTCCCTTCTTAGCAAGCTCAACTTTAGTCATGATTTCGCTCCCTTTTTTCCCCCATTGTGGCACGAGGGGGTGGGCAGGGGGAAATGGGGGTTTCAGTCAGTTCCTCACAAGTTAGTTTCTTTCTTAGCTGGGGGGTTGGGCATTCCTCACACCCTGCCCCACTGCAGCGTGGGGTCCCACCCACGGGAGACAGTCCTTCACAAACTTCTCCAATGTGAGCCCTTTCCCATGGGGCTTCAGCTCTTCACCAGCTGCCCCAGTGTGGGTCACTGCTATGGGGTGCAGTCATAAATCATAGAATGTCTCTCAGTCTCTCAGGCCCAGACTGCTTGAACCTGGTCCTACATGGAGTCACAAGCTTCACCCCCCACCCAGCAAACCTGTTCTGGTATGGATCTCCCTTGCTCTCTCTTTTTCTCTAGTTCTCTCCATGGGCTGCAAGTGCTGGCAGGGGCTTGCTCTAACACTGGTAACAGCATCTTCTGTATGTATCCACCTGCTCCAGCGTGGGGCCTCTCCATGGGCTGCAGGTGGGGTCTCGGCCTTTTCCATGGGCTGCAGGGGGACACCCGCTCTACCATGGGTTTCTCCACAGGCTGCAGGGAATCTCTCTCTCTGGCACCTGCAGCACAATTTCTGCCCTCCTTTGTCACTGACCTTGGTACCTGCACAGTTTCTTACATCTTCTCATGCCCTTCTCTGCTGGCAAAATGTGGCTGCTTGCAGTTTTTTTCTCCTAAATGTGATTCCCAGAGGTGCTGTGACCATCCCTGATGGGCTCGGCCTTGGTCAGCAACAACTCCAGCCTTGAGCCAGCTGGTGTTTGCTCTGTCAGGCCTTCAGAGAGCTTCTAGCTGCTTCTTGCAGAAGCCGCCCCTGCAGCCCACTCCTCAGCCAGAACCCAGACACACAAAACCATAACAAAAGTGTATGTCATTATGCCTGATTAACTTTGATGAAAGGATTTGAATCCTGTTGCAGTGACAAATTTGGTCCGGCTCTGAGTAACCTCATAGTGGTCTTACAGGCTCATCTGAACAGTATCAGACCAAACAGTGGCTGAATTAGTTTTAACAGATCCATTATAAACTCTAATCTGGAATAATTCATCAGGCTCTATGTGCATCAACTGCCACAGTCACTCTTCACGTCTTTTTGGGGTCCGTCAGCCTGCGCTCCCTCACTGGGTGAGGTGGATGGGCCCTGGCTGGGGAGGGCATGGCCCTCTTTGCTCCCTGGCTGCCCTCAGGTCTGGGACTGTCCTGGGAACCAGCTTCTTTAAGGACATATGAAGTCTTTTATGTTCCACTTCAACAGGCCCCACCTTCTCCTGAGAAGAATCACCTCAACTGCTTGTGAACTGCCACAGTCTTCACCCTGGTGTTTATGATAAGCCAGCAATGATTTTGGTTTTGTTTAATATGCACTTAGGTGTTTTATTCTAGTTCTGGGTCGCCAATGTGAGTGACTGAAGACTCCCCCAGGAGTAGTCATGTGTACGCAGAGACTCTTCAGTTCTCCCAGGACAGCCCCTCCCAGCACCAGAGCTTTTGGTCCACAGGTGTAGGGTGGTCTACTGGGAACCCTTGCACTTGGTGTTCCATGCTGTCTATGTAGAAGTTGCTAGCTAATTTATGAATAGCTTCTTTGAAATGAAAGACAGGAAAATCACTCTACATGGTCAAAAAAATCTATTAATAATAATGTCTCAGTTTAGCTTAAAAATTGCAGCATTATAAGGAGCTCTACGAAAAACACCAGGCTAATAAAAGCTTCAGAAATGTGACCAACTCTTCAAAGAAAGGACTAGATGGATCAATTGTGTTTGTATCCTGCAAGAGTTCCAAATCTGTGAAGCTCTTTTTTTAGCAGAGTTACAAGGACTGCTGTAATGAACTGAATTCTAGAAAACACACAGCAGAAGTTTTCAAAACACGGATTTTGGGAAAGCTATTTTTAAACAATGGTATTTTTTTTACCTCTTCTGGACAGTGTAAATTCAAGTGAGTAGTGGATGACTTCAGGATTCCTTTTGGAATACTCCTTCAATGTTTCTGGGTCCGTCTAGATAGCAGCCCTCATCTTGAACAAATCAGCTGGTCGCCCCAATTTGTTGTTATCTGCAAACACGATGACAATCTGCAAACCTCCTCCAGGCTACTGATAAAGACGTTAAACCAGATAGGTCCCAGGACAAACCCCTGTGGTACCTTGGTTGCCACAGGCATTTAGCCTTAGTAAAATCATATTGACTGTTCCCAGGGATCTTTTCCTTACTGTGCCTGGAAATGTGCTGCAAGAGGACTCACGCCATGAATTTCCCAGGTTGATAGGACTGCAGCTCTCTGGGTTGAACTTTTGGGCTTTTTTGAACATGGGTGTAACACCTTTCCTGAATAAGCTGAAGTATGTTATCCCTTTCCAGGAAAAATCAGGAAACAAATCAATAGTTTGCATAACATCTATTTAAGAAGACCATGATGCCATCTCCCAAGTGTCTTGCTATTGTTTTTGTTATAATTTCCTATTCCTTTCCCTACAGAGCCCCAGTGAATTGTTAATAGCTCATGGTTATGTTTGGGTGGGTTAGAGCCAAACTACGCTGCTTCACTCTGGCGATCTTGCTCAAGGAGAAATAAAGCATGCAAGGTTGTATAAACTCTAACTAGTGTAGTCTAGTACAACCCCATCACGCTTTTCAGAGGTGATTGTGACAATTTCAACTCTAGCCCCTGCTGTGTAGTAAGAGAAATACAAAGATGGTTTGCATGTGTGTCCAGCATGACCTCTGCCTCATTAAGAAATTGGCCTAGTTGTTCTGATCTGCTGCAAAAAGCTTCCCAGGCAAGTCTCTGACCAAAAGACAATCATTAACTTTGTCAAAGGCACTAGGTGTGCCAAGTTCTGTTTGTGTCCAGTTACAGTAGAGGTTGAATCATGCAGGGGATTGCCCCTAACCGCACTAGTAACTGGAAAGCTCCCCAGCACCAGAACATGCCAGGAACAACTGTTCCCAGCATTGATTTGGCCAGGATATGCAAGCAATGTCCTGAACATAGTCCAGAGGTTAGTTCAGGTCAGGGCTAATTCCTAAAGCCAGTTTGCATGTTTCTACTTTATTTAGAGGTTTAATAAAATGTATCTGGGCCCCTACATAGCAATTGGCTTCAGTGCAAGACAGTTGTCTTGAGATTATTTAGTCTAATAATCAAAAGTCCAGTATCATTATAAAACTAACCTAATAATCAAATAGCTATGTTTGAATGTCCAGAATAGAAATCTGAGTCTCAGTGAAACCCAATTTTACAGCAAAGCATAAATGAATATGAGCATAAATAAATCAATAGAAGAATGAGCATGAATAAACAGTTATGAATACATTGCAGGACACCCAGAATCTGAATCTCAGAGAACAAAAGGAGCAGCAAGATGTATGTGTCATTGGATTTAGTGGGGATTGTCATGGGATGAACTTCTTTTCTTGTGAATTGTTGTAGTTTTGCATGGAGGAAGGGGACTGTGGGAGTGGCTTCTTCAAGAAGCAGCCGGAATCTCTCTGCAGGCGCAACAGAACAAACACCAGCTGGCTCAAGGCTGGAGTTGTTGCTGACCAAGGCCGAGCCCATCAGCGATAGTCACAGCGCCTCTGGGAATCACATTTCACTCTCTAAAGAGTGCCTGTCCAGCTGGAAAGGGGAGTGATAGAGCAGCTTTGGTGGGTGTCTGGCCTCCAGCCAGGGTCAAACCACCACAGAATGAAAGTTCTTGCAGGTTAATTCTGTTAAGGAGGAAAAATTACTGAACGTTTTCTATTTAATGCCACCCTAGAAGTCATGTTGAGCTTCCAGTATTACATCTTTAGGTAGGAACCAGTGGAAGATTTGCTGACCAACCGTCCAAACTGAGGAGCCAGATGATAAGACTCTTTTGGTGGAACTCTGGATCAAAGCTGAGTTAAGTTCTATGGAATTAGAATGTAACTGGAGGTGGAAGTCTTGTCTGTGCTCTGCTATTACCTGCTCAAATTCTTCCTTCCTTTCTGGAATATTCTCCTTTCCCAAAGAAAGGAGACCAGAATTCAAATTATACAAGGAAAACACAGTTTGTTGCTGTAGTCCTGATCTTCACTGAGGGTGTGAGGAGACACCCCAGGAGGTGAGGGTATTTACCTCTTCTCTTTGGTGCTGATCTGTGTTTCTACTGACTAGTTAGCTCTTACAAGGGCCTGTGTTGTCTGCCCAATGCTGCATTTTGTAAGTGATGCAGATATTAGATTTTTGCCAAGAACGAATAGAAACATTATTCTGAAGAAATGTTACCTAATACTCTTTGCTTCTACAAAGCCTTCACATGACAGTATGTGATAAAGACATGGCTATGTGATACATATAACTCAAGCATGGAAATGTATTCTGAGTTCCCATTCTAAATACAAATAGATAAAATTTCAGGTTTTTTTTTTCCTTTTTAGAAAGAAAAACCTCCTTGATCCTAGCTTAGCAAAGTAAAAGGGTGAGGGAGGCTGTACAAAACAAGAAAGCATTTGTCAAAATGTTGGAGCCCTATCCACAGAAGGAAAACGTGAATTTTGCAGGATAAATAGAAGGGCAGAGTAAGTCAAGTTTTTTATGAAACAACCTGTAAAAGGAATAAAAGTCTAATAATAAAATATTTTTTAAAAAAAGTTAATCAGAAACCATTGGGCAAATAAATGATTAATGTGTATGAAAAGATACGTTCAAGGAGGCAAGGTGACAGAAAGTATCAGTATTGGGTGCTACAGGTGCCCTCAGGGATGCCTCAGGGATGATGGGTGACTTCTCTTCAAGAGGAATGTGAGGGAAGCTCGTGCTTAAAACAAAGTGCTAGTCAAAGAGGTAAGTGAAAAAAATCAGCATCACATTGGTAGACCAGAAGAAAGGTCTAAGCAGCCCTGAGATAAGAGGAGGATCCTCCCGTGGATCCTAAATAGTTCTAAGTAGTTTGGGATGTGGCTGTGAAGAAGTTCAATAACTTGATAATAGTGAGTGATTGAATGATAAATGGACAGATGAAGCACCGATTGCATGCACAATGTACAAAATGGTAAAGTTGTATCCGTGATGAAGAAAAATCCAAACATACTGACGTGCTGGGTTGGCTGACTGGACATTTTACTCTGGTACTACAGTATGGCCTTTATGCATGCCCCTGTCTGTTGCCGTTGCTCTATGATAAATTTCCAGAGGTTTTTTTCTGTCTGGTCTAAAAATACTTGGGACCTTGCATCACCTGAGCATGACACAAGTCCACCTGTCCTCTGGAACAGGGAAGACACCAGCAGGATGGAATCTCTTCTGAAGCCGCTTAATGCTGATAAATTGCATCAGTGCAGGGATGCAGCGAAGCAAGAGTGTAAAGAAATCTAGCACTGGAAAGAGTAACTGCTTGTGACAACAAAAGTGTTAGCAGAACACATCCCAGTGTTACTAGGAAGAGAGGAGAACGTGAAGGGCTGAAATGCTAACAGTTTTCCAAGGCTTACTTGCAGACACTGGCCGCAATAGTCATCTAATATTTAGCAGCAAACCTCTCAAGCCTGCCGATTTAGGTAGTACAGCTCTAAGCAGGGAAAGCAGGCAATAGGGCTTTGCCACTAAAGCAGGACCACTCCTGTGGAACACAATCTCAGACTTGAAATAGGGCAAAGCAAACCCTGGGTCTCCCAGGCTTTTTGGGATAATGGCCTAACAGAGCCTACCTCAAGAACAATACCCCAGAAGATATCCCTATTTGCATCTCTTTAGAAATGGTTCCCTATGTTTACCCCTTGTCTGAAAAGGTGGTTGCTAGTCCTTTCAAAAGCACTCCATTCCTACAAATGAGTTTATGGCAAGGTAAGTCCATGTCAGAGAACTGTGGCCCACAACAGAAAGAGAAGTAGTTTTTCTAAAAACCTTTGGTGGAGATTTTACGTTTTCCAGGAGCGAACCTGTAAGAAGAGAGGTTGTGTATACACTTCCCATAGGAAATTATAGAGGGAAAAACAGTTGGTCTCAATCTAAAGCACGCGTCCTCCAAGATGAGCCATCGCTCTGTGCACAAGGCCCAGATCTTTCCCAAACAGAAATATAAGCCTTGGCTTATCTCAAAGTCTTGTGCAGAGAGAATACTTCATAAGTCTGAGAGTACTCAGGCCTCATCAGGCTGCTTTCTCCAGCTGCGTGTCTCCTCATATTGAGGACTGTAAAAGCCATTTAGAAATGTCTGAACCCTAAAAAGGACAACAGTTCATGCCAGACTAGCTTCTTTCCCTTCTGGGAACGATCTCTGTACTTCTCAAATTCTCTGGTCTGCAATATCATTGGATCAGAAAGTGAGAAACTTATTCCTACATCTATATAAAATGAGCATGTTATTAAAATGGGTTACATTCCTCCACAATAAGAAGGCCTTTTGCTACTACACTGTGGTTCTTTCTCCGTTGATTAAGAATCACAGTTTAAGTGATTCTTTCTGACTGCAAATACTAGCACTCTTTTTGGGAATCCAATGTAAAGTGGACACAACTTCAATGTCAGATCAGGTTGCTTTTAGGCTGATAGCAAGGTGTCTGATCTCTTAACATCTAAGCAATAATAGACTTAAACTGTAAGATTAGTTAGGATATAAACATACTCCTCTCCTTTGAGATTGCTGTTGATGACACGCTGTCACTCAATGTGTCATCCTGTTTTCAATCCCATTCCTAATTCTCTAGTTGCCCATGTGTAATTCAGGAGATCTGAGGAAACATCAAGTATGAAGCAGCCCTTTCTTAACAGTAGAAGACAACATTCAGGCACCAGATTTTTTTTTTCAAATATTTTATTTAACTCAATAAATTCATTCTTATTCTTTTTAATATGAGACAAACTCATAATTTTTCCTGAAGCAAATCGGGCAAAAAGTAACCAAAACTTCTTGGCTGAAATATTTTGATCATATTCACGAAATAGAAGACATCCAACATGGGCAGGGTATCCAAACAGTGAAAGTTAGCTAAAATTCAAAGCAAATACAATGGCAGTTTAAAAAAATGGTATGCAAGGCATCATTCTCTCTTGGCCACTCTGCTGATGCCAAAAAAAGGAATGAAGTGAAGAAAGCCTATGTATTTTTCCTGACTTTCCCTGGGAATACACAGTTGCCTCAGCTAAGAAATGCACCTTCAAATTCCCCAGTTTTTCTTGTTATTTGACTACATCAGCAACTACTGTTATCTCTTCATTTTGAGGTGTGATTGACTGAATTTTGCTCCCCGACAGCTGAAAGGCAAAGAAAAACTTCCATTAGTCTTATACATACGGTTGGCTTAGCCTCTACTTACTTATGTGCAGTTCTGAGAGCATTTAAACTTTTGTTGCATATTTTACAGAAATATTGCTCTTCTTTGTTTCTTAGCTGATAAGCTTCCCTTGGCTGGCCATAACAGTGACATTCCAGCAAGTCTGTGAGACTGACAGCTGATTTCTGACTGGTGTGGAAGTGGACTAGTGAACGCGTGCTTTTCTCCAGGCCACCACACAGATTACTGCAAATCTTCTCAAACAAATTAATACAAAAGGATTAACTTTGCTAAGGCGTGGAAATAAATGAGAACACATTGGCCTGAAGTTTAGGAACTGGCCTGCATTTGACTTCCCTTAACAAACTCGCCTGCAGATTTGCTCTTGTAAATCCTCAAAATATGGGAAAGAGAAGAGTTAATACAAAGAATATGTTCCTCATAATTTAAAAATGACCTGCAATAGTCTTTAGTATTTCACGCATTCATTACAAAACCGAAAGAGAACATACCTCTGCATTTGTATTAGACAGTCGATGAAATGCATTTTTTGGCTCTGGGATCTTTGGAAATGCTGCTTTCCAACAGCCAGCCCTGTAGATCAGAAGGGATGGAGTAGAAAAGAAAAATTAAGTAACCGACATGTGTCAAAACCATTGCACCTGCAGACCAGCTCTGATCTTCCTCTTCCAGAATAGAAAAGAGAGAAAACATACACGTCGCTCAGTGCCGAATGATCACAGGTCATGAAAACGAAGAATTTAGAATTTGGTAATAGTTTCATTTGGGGTTAGAGAATCACTAATAGTTCTGGTCTTTGAAAGAGAAGGGAACTTCCAATTTTCCTGCTCTTCAAGCCATCACAAACTGTGAAAAGTGGATGCAAAAGATGTAACAACGTAGAAGATAAGCATCTTCTCTGCATTACTGTCTATTTCTATACACCTTGGGTGATATAGCAGAATCTCCTTTTGGCTGCTTCGCTTGCATGGTTTAGGTCAAGCAGCAGCTGCTTAGCTTACGTGCTTTCAGGTACATTCAGTTTTCTGGGATGGTTCTACCCAACATCCACAGAGCTTTACTGGCCAGTACAATCAATTTGTTATTTTGCAATAAATGCAGCGGCTCAAGGAATCAAAGAACCTACTGCATAGACTGCACTGCAAATATTCAGAGAAGCTGTACTGTTCATGTACATAACTGCATATAATTGCCCTGGAAAAAGTTGTGTGGATCAGCCAGGGAGGGACTTTGGGTATCACCACTGTAGCATTTGCCTCAGGATCACTCATTTTCATTGGTTTCTACTACAATGTCAGGGAAAAAGCTCTATCTGTACTACAGAGATACCTCTACCTTTAGAAAGAGCTGCAGAGGTTTCACACACCCCCACAAAATAAAATAAATGCATAAATTAAGTTTACCTTTTGCATAAAATCATTGCAGTGACTGTCACTAAGAGGGTCACGGCTACTACCACGGGTATAATCCATACTGACGATGAAACAGTTTCTTCATTGCCTGAAAGAGAAACAGTCATGAAATATTATTGCTAATAAAGAGAAATAGTTGCAGAGCCATGTCAAACATCTGCTCCAGTGAGTGGCTGGTGAAAGTCTGTCTGGAAGGTTTAACTTGGTATGAAACCCAACTTTTTAATGTGGCACCTTAGCAGTAACATTTGATGAGAAGGACTGACAGCTCATTTGTCCATCCCTCCCAGTGAGCAACTGGGCATCTCCATCACAAAGGTGTAACTTGCTGCATTATTTCCAGTGTCAGGCTGTTCAGAGATGCATTAATTCTCTTCCTCCTCTTCCTCTCAGTAACATGGAAGGAAACAAAATGTTTCCAAAATGAAGCCTTTTTAAATCTGTGTGTTTGCAGATGCACAGCAATGTGTGAGGCAGACAGGGCGTTTGTGGGGAAGGAGCAACCCAAGGGATGGATTTCCATTCTTACCAAACGCTACAGGTGCACTCCACTCCCCCCAGGCTGGGTTCACCAGGCAGGCACTGCCGGCTGTTCTCATTTTCAAGAGGTACTTCTTTCTTGTATTGGATCTTTGAAATGTGTGGCTATTCCCCCTTCCTGAGAAACAAAGCAAAACTGAGTTGTTTCCTTTGTAAAGTGTATTTTACCAGAGAGACTTTTACAAGGCAAGGATAGCATTGCTTGTCAAACTAGGCTGCTGTTATAAAGCAAAATATGAATATATTTTGTATGCATAGAATATATCTGTATCTGTGTGTCTCCTTAAAAAAACAACCTGTCAGTATGCTTTTTATGTTTGGAAGTGTTTCTAAACTATATCCTGTAACTTCTTACAATATTGTGTGTTCTATTCTGCTGGCAGGGGCCCAAAAATGTCTTGAATTGTCTCATTTTAATATAATACTGCAAGAACTGAGTGATGGGAGGAATAAACTGACTGCTTGCACCTCACCTTCCTCAGTCTTTGCATTTTGACTTTTCAGGAACAGCATGACCTGCCAGCCAAACTTGTAAAACAAGCAGAAATCTACAATAGTTTGTGTTACAACAATTTACTGAAAGGTGCTTGCTGTTGGATTCTGTCAGGATAGAGGTGGATGTGCAAACTGCCCTGATCAGAAGGAGGTGCAGAGTACCGGGGGGACAGCCTCCACCCCAAAGGATCCCAAAAGGCTTTTTGTGGTCTTTGTTTTTCATGAACAAAACAAAATTCCTAGGAGTTGTTTTTTCTGCTGTCACAGATGTGCTATTTCAAATTCTGTTC
Organism: Hypotaenidia okinawae; assembly: GCA_027925045.1. NCBI lineage: Eukaryota > Metazoa > Chordata > Aves > Gruiformes > Rallidae > Hypotaenidia > Hypotaenidia okinawae. Next base: position 141,546,417 of record BSDF01000001.1, read on the forward strand.
TAAATATATGAGGGACAGAGGGGACAATATAACGTAAAATGGAAGGATTTTCAAAATACTTACAGAATATAAATAAAGTTCTGCCCTTCATTATATAATAAGTGACATATATAACGATGACTTATCAGTTTGACAGATTCATGAAACTTATAAATAAGGATGATATAAAGCATAGGACATTGAACACGTACTGACTAAAAGGCATGTGCATACTATTTGCACTTCACAAGTAATTACAAAATTATAATGCATTGCCAATTAATAGAACAAGCAGACTTACTTGTATAGAAATATATTTCGGTTTTCCCTCAGGACTGTCCTGTAAAATGAGAAAAAATACCCCACTTTAATACTATGATTGCTTGTTTTGTGCAGAAGTAATAAGTTATTTTTACCTACTTTTCCTTTTTTTTTGCATTACTCTTCCTTGCTTACTTGGTAGTTTTTTCAGAACTAGTAATTTATCTGACATTTAGGATACAGTATGTAATTCATCTGCAATACCAAGTTTATCTAGTTATTAATTCTGCTACAGAAAAGTACTACCAGAGTTTACTTCAGACTGATGATTACATTGAAACACAAGCAAAACAGACCTGGATGAAACCCGTGATTTTGGTGGCACCAATCTACTGACCTGGTAGCAAGGAACATGGGAAAGGCAGGGATATTTTGGTGCCTTTTAGCTCAGTTTTCAGTGGGTGAGTTTTTTACCTTCAGGTTTCCCAGATACCCTGATCTATAAAGCCTTAGCTTCAGACATCGCTGAAGAAGAATCCGAGATGCTCAGCAAATGAATTTTTTTTTTAATGAAAGCCGCTAATGGTTATTGAAATAAATACTAGGCTGTTCAGACTTCATGTGAGCTGAATATTCTTTATAAACCGAATATTAGGCATATTAGAATAGTTTTAGAAGCATTTTATTCCAGCGCCAGGTGGGATTCCCCGTCGACTTCCTTTGGGGCAGCTGCCACAGGATTTGAGAAGCGATGTGGGTTTGTAGCGGGTGTTGGGCCCTGTGAGAAAACTCCTCTGCAGAACACCGAGCCCGATGCGGGCAGGAAGCTCCGAATGAGAGAGGTGCGGGAAACGCCTTACATCAGTCAGAGAGCGGCCGAGTATGCTTGTGGGGCGGGCAGTCTTTGTGGGTTGGTCACGGTCTGGGCAGTCTTTGTGGGGTGGTCATGGTCTGGGCAGTTCTTGTGGGTTGGTCATGGTCTGGGCAGTCCTTGTGGGTTGGTCACGGTCTGGGCAGTCTTTGTGGGGTGGTCATGGTCTGGGCAGTCCTTGTGGGGTGGTCACGGTCTGGGCAGTCTTTCTGGGGTGGTCACGCTCTGCCACCCTGCGGTCACAGGACGCAATTCTGCCACGTTTACCGTGGTTGGGGTGTTCTGCAGCAGGGCGCAGCAACTTCTCCCCTCTGCTCTGGTGCAGAAAAACTTGGGAAGCCGAGGCGTGATTCTGAGTTTTCCTGCTTGTTCACGCTGACTTTCTGTTTTCTCTCACGTTTATTTTCCTTTTACTTAGAATTAAACGGCTTCAACTCGCAGACCAACACACGTGTTGCTTTCTTAAGTTATCACAGAATCATGGGGTTTGGAAGGGACCTCCAGAGATCATTGGGTCCAACCCCCCTGCCAAAGCATCTCCCTAGGACATATCACTCAGATAGGCGTCCAAACGGGTCCTGAATATCTCCAGAGAAGGAGACTCCACACCCCTCTGGGCAGCCTGTCCCAGGGCTCTGTCACCCTCACTGTGTAAAAGTTCTTCCCCATGTTGGTGCGGAACTTCCTGTGCTCCAACTTGCAGCCATTGCTCCTTGTCCTGTCCCCACAGACCACTGAAAAGGGGTTGGCCAATTCCCCCTGAATCCCATACTTAAGATATTTACAAACATTAATTAGGTCCCCCCTTAGTCTTCTCTTCTCAAGACTGAACAGTCCCAGCTCACTCAGGCTTTCCTCATAGGGAAGATGCTCCAGGCCCTTAATAATCTTATCTGGATGAGCTGTGTACATTTGTACATTTCCTGTACATGTAAGCTTCTTTCACCTCTATCAGCTCGTACTTGTTAAGTGGATGCCCATTTCTCTGCCCAGCCTCTACAGCTGAGATCTGCCCTTTCACAGACATGCCATCACCACTGGAAGGACTCCAGTCCAGGACAGCTCTCACAGCTCTTAGTGAACAGAGTGCCTTTTCTGAGTTTTTTTTTTCACAGCCAAAGCTGTGATATGTTCAAGTCTTGATTAACCATGCCCCCTCCTCTTAGTCCCACACAGTCACAGTCAGCCTGTTGATCTCCAGCAATGTTTCACACAGGGGAACAGGGGTCAAAAATGGAGCAGTATGGCATAACAGGGCACTTGAGATGCACAATGGGAAAGGAGTACAGTGCCAAGTACGAGGAAGGCTGCACCATACAGAGAGATGGATTTTCTTTCTATCCATGTGTACTAGTAAATGCAAACGTATATTAATGTTAAATGTCAGTGATGAAATTCCCCTTACCTTATACTTTATGTTGATTTCATATTTAAAACACTTATCTTTGCTAGAATGACTTATTTGTGGTTGTTGCCATTCAATTATGCAATCTTTTTTAATCTCATCACATCTGACAGTGATATTTGATGGAGGCATAAGCTTTTCTGAAATGATATAACCAAGAATTAAAATAATTAGAACCACTTTTTTTTTGGCCCTAGGTGAGACAAGGTACCTGGTTCCTTCTCAGAGATAAATGCTCTAGTACCCTCATGCAATAATGAAAATAAAGCAGAACTAAGTGGTTTACTTACCAATTTTATACAGTGAAATGTACTCATCATAGAATTGGATCAGGGAGTTGTTGCTAGACCCATTCACCAAAAAGTAAACATTTTCACTCTCTATCTTCACGTTTTGGAATCTGCATCCCGTGTTCCGGCCATTTTCATCTTTGATGTAAAGCTCACACTCCGTCTCATCGACGTTACTGTAGGTAGCATTGGATGCTAGTTAAATGTGGGCAAAGTGGTGTGTCAAAGGAGAATTCAGACTTCTCTGAACTCAAGCCTACTTACCTCCACTGCTTCCAGTAGAGAAAATATTGAGTATCTTCTGGAGCACCCCTGCCTGCCTGCCAAGTGCAGTTCATGAAGGAAACGTTATAAATCACACAGGAGAAGTTTTCAATGGCCGACCCGTTCGCACCTGCAAACACAGGAATATCTGTGATGAGGAAGAACTGTGTGGCTGCTCCAAGCTGGGGGATCTTGGCACGTGCTTAGATACGTGAGACACCTGCAACTCCAACTGGTTATTGGTTGGGTTAAGAATTACTTGCTTCATTTTAGGTAGTAGCAGGGAAAAGTATTTGCACTGACAGATTCAATGAAGACTTTGTCATGGATAAATTCTCCAGAGGTTTTATAGCTGCATCTGATAGAACAAGTCTCAGGGGAGCCTATCTCGCTGCAGTACAAGCTGACACCCATGGTGGCTACCCTGTGCTTTCAATTTCTCCTATTCAAAATAGGAATTGGTGCACAAATCCATGGGCCCAGGTAGGATGCATCCACGTGTGCTGAGGGAGCTGGTGGAAGTGATTGCTGAGCCGCTCTCTATCATCTTCGACAGGTCTTGGAGAACAGGAGAGGTACCTGAGGACTGGAGGATAGCCAATGTCACTCCAGCCTTTAAAAAGGGCAAGAAGGAGGATCCGAGCAACTATAGGCCAGTCAGCCTCACTTCTGTCCCTGGAAAGGTGATGGAACAGTTTGTTCTGGATGCCATCTCCAAGCAATTGGAGGAGAACAAGGTCATGAGGAGTAGTCAGCATGGATTCACCAAGGGGAGATCATACTCGACCAATCTCATAGCCTTCTATGATCTCATCACCGGCTGGGTGGATGGAAGGAGAGCAGTGGATGTCATCTACCTTGACTTCAGCAAGGCTTTTGATACTGTCTCCCATGACATCCTGATAGCAAAGCTGAGAGAGCATGGGATAGATGAGAGGACAGTGAGGTGGGTTGAGAATTGGCTGTCTGAATGAGCCCAGAGGGTCGTGATCAGTGGAGCAGAGCCTGACTGGAGGCTTGTGACTAGCAGTGTTCCCCAGGGCTTGGTGTTGGGTCCAGTCCTGTTTAATATCTTCATTGATGACCTTGATGAGGGAATAGCATCGACACTCAGCAAGTACCTGATGACACAAAGCTGGGGGGAGTGGCTGACACGCAGGAACACTGCCCTGCCATCCAGCGAGACCTGGACAGGCTGGAGAGCTGGGCAGGGAGAAACCAGATGAGGTTCAACAAAAGCAAGTGTAAAGTCTTGCACCTGGGAAGGAACAACCAGTTGAATCAGTACAGGCTGGGGGATGACCTGCTGGAGAAGAGCTCAGTGGAGAAGGACCTGGGGGTCCTGGTGGATGACAGGTTGGCCATGAGCCAGCAGTGTGCCCTGGTGGCTAAGAGAGCCAATGGGATCCTGGGGTGCATCCGGAGGAGTGTGGCCAGCAGGCCAAAGGAGGTGATCCTCCCCCTCTACTCTGCCCTGGTCAGGCCCCACCTGGAGTATTGTGTCCAGTTCTGGGCTCCCTGGTATAAAAAGGACAGGGATCTCCTGGAGAGAGTCCAGAGAAGGGCTACAAAGATGATTAAGGGCCTGGAGCATCTCCCCTATGAGGAAAGGCTGAATAAGCTGGGACTGTTCCGTCTTTAGAAAAGAAGACTGGAGGTGATCTGATCAATGTTTATAAATAACTCAAGTGTGGGACACAGGGGGAATTAGCCAGCCCCTTTTCAGAGGTCTGTGGAGACAGGACAAGGGGAAATGACCTTGAGCTGATTAGAACACAGGAAGTTCCGCACCAACATGCGGAAGAACTTTTACACAGTGAGGGTGACAGAGCCCTGGGACAGGCTGCCCAGGGAGGTGGTGGAGTCTCCTTCTCTGGAGATATTCAAGACTCGTCTGGATGCCTATCTGTGCAATATGAGCTAGGGAGCCTTCTTTGGCAGGGGGGTTGGACCCAATGATCTCTGGAGGTCCCTCCCAACCCCTACAATTCTGTGATTCTGTGCCACAATGCCACAGACTGAAAAATTTGTCTGTCATCCTTCAATACCTTGTTGCAGCATTTCTACTGGAAGGATGTTCTTCAGCACCCTGGCAAATGAGTAAAAAGCATGAGGAGTTTCCTTGTGGACTCCAGAGAGGGAGAGAGAAACCCAAGTGCAGAGCTGTGAAGTTTTTTCAACCCTTCAGGGAGGTGTAGATTGAAACCTGTGAGGTGTTTGTGCTTTGCAGCAATACTTTCTTCCACCTGGGATGAACACGAGGAATCTTCTCCTGATCCCAAGCATATCAATTTGCTCCTTAACCCCCATGCCCAACAAAACCCAATGGAGACTAAACATACATTTTCAAAGGAAAAATTACTTATCCTTCCTTTTATAAGGAATCAGCAAATACTTCGAGGCAGGAAGTAGTGTCATTTTGTATGTGCTAACTCCGTGTTGCTTAAATGAACAGCCCTTGCTTCTTGTTTTTTTAACAGACTCATGCACTACCACTTTCATACAAAAAGGAATAAGTTATGTCAGACTTTCCCTTTCTTCCATTCTTGTAAGACCTCACCTGGATTACTGTGTCCAAGTCTGGAGTCCCTAGTACCAGAAAGACATGGACCTATTGGAGTGAGTCCAGAGGAGGGCTACAAAGATGGTCAGAAGGCTGGAGCACCTCTCCTCTGAAGGCAGGTTGAGACATTCGGGCTTGTTCAGCCTGGAGAAGAGAAGCCTCCCAGGAAACCTAATTGCAGCCTTCTGGTATCTAAATGCATAAAGACGGAGGGGGACTCTTTTGTAGGGAGTGTAGTGATAGGACAAGGGGTAACATTGGAGATGTGGTGATGTGATTACTCAGGGCTAACAGGCGCAACACAAAAGCTTGTGAAGACACAATATTTCTGCAGTGGCTCCAGTTTTTTTTTAACTGAAAATGGGAGGTTTAAAATAGATATTAGGAAAAAATTCTTCACTATGAGAGTGGTGAGGCCCTGGAACAGGCTGCCTGGAGAAGCTGTGACTGCCAGCTCTGTGGCAGTGTTCAAGGCCAGGTTGTATGGGGCTTTGGGCAATCTAGTCTAGTGAAGGGTGTCCCTGCCCATGGCAAGAGGGTTGAATTAAATGATCTTTAAAAGCTCACTTCCAACCTAAACCATCAGATGATTGTATGAACCTGACTGGCCCTCCGGAGCCACTGCAGAAACACTGCGTCTTCACAAGCTTTTGTTTCACACCAGTGAGCCCTGAGCAAACTCATCACCACATCTCCAATGTCCCTGAATTCAGTCTGTCCTTTTTACTCAAAAATTCTCATCTCCACAGCATGAGATGCCTCTCACCAAAGTTCCTATGAAAGCAGGAAAAGAGATAATCTTACACTTCAGTCCCATCAAGTCCCTGATTCCACAAGAATCCCCTGAGGGCAATTTCACAAGAGTTGTCAGAGAGGACCAGTACTGACATAGGTCTCAACATAAACTATAAAAGACTGCTAAAACAGAGACTATGTTGTTCCTAACAAGGATACTTTTTTTCACTTAAGGATATGAAAGAACAAAAGAAAGTGTATTTATTTACCTTTAAAAATCTGCATAGCAAATTTACCCTTATATTCTTGGTAAAATCTCCTGTAGTCACTGAACACCAATTCTCAGGGAAATTCCTGCTGCTTATCCAATCTGTTCCAGTTTCCACAGATTCAGCATCAAATTTATTATAGGTGAATCTGGTGTGTCTGCTGCAAGTGTCACATAATAGGATCAGGAAGGTGCAGGACTGATTCCCATATTTCTAGGTGCAGAGTTTACTACCTACTACCTAAGAGAGATGGCAACTTAAGCACAACTACCCATAATAGAAATATTTTACACTGCAGAGGATCGTCCAATGGTAGTGCTCTACTCACAGTCTGTGCAGTGCCAGCCAACACACAACTGGGTGTTCAGAAGCATCCACTGGGTCATAAAGATGAGTGCAAGAGGAGCGACCATCTCTTCCTCCTTAGAGACAGAGAACAGTGAAACCTTCTCAAGGTGAAAGATGCCAGTGTGAACCATTTCCCCCTGAATTTGTCTAATCTGAGATGCTCATTGCACCTCTTTCTACTCAATCTGATCACCTCTGCACAGACATGAAATAAATCAAATACCTCTGCTCTGTGTGTATATTGGCGTACTGCTCACCAGGTAACGACCCCAGCTTTTGGGACAACATCAGTTCTGGTGGGAGGAAAGATTAGATAGACTCCTCAAGCAGTCAGAGGAATATTCAAATAAACAGGAACAAACTTAAAGAAGTTGTACTTCTCTGTAACAAACCAATTTCTGTAACCTTCCCTAAAGCTGGTGATCTCAGGAGCGCTGTATAAAAGTTATGTACATACATTTCACGACTGTTATCTTAAGGTCTAAATATTATTTCTCTACCTGCTATAGACAAAGGTTATGATGAATAAAAGTCAAACAGGTGGGTAAACAGCTGCAAACACAAAATATCAAAATTGGCCACCGTAATATCGGTCAGCTTGGGTTACCCAATGATGAATGTGGTAAGTTTGGTTCACGTGCTTTCAAGAATGTTTTTGCGTATATGCTTAAAAGTGCATCTGGGAGCTACAAAGTGGGATCTAGCTTCTACAAATTCATTACCAAGCCCAGTAAGAAAATAACAATTATGCCTAGGTCTTTTCCTTGCAGACAGTAGGTTCTTAATTTTTAAAAAGTTCATTCAACTTAGCTCTGTGTATTCTTCTGACAGCTTTTCAGATTTTGCCTGGAGTATCACTCCTCCACTGGACTTCCTAGGGTCTCAGTGAATATGTCAGCAAACAAAACAGAAAGAAAGAGATCGACCTACCTTCTATTTCAAAATGTCTCGTTTATCTTCCCATCATAGTCTTCAGATTCAGAGTAGAAGGAAAAAGGTCTATTTGAAACACTTGCATAGTTATAAATAGGGCTGTTTCCTGGGCTGGTGTGTTTTCGAGAACTGTCGTACCATCGGAACTGTTGCAAGAGACAATGGTCATTACTTCCCCCCATTTACCAATTTTATGTAATTACACAACTCATGATTTCATAGAACATGAGAAAGCAGCCAGTTAAATTTTCCTTTCAGTTATAGAGTCCACTGGTGCTTGGAAATCAGGCAAGTGCAAAAAACCCTTTTCCTTTACAGGTATTTCTCTCTTATTCTAAATAATACTGCATGGTACAAAGCATCTCTCAATATATACCATCTCTAGGGGGCTGTGGACTGTGGGGCCTCCCCATGGTGGCACAGGGCACGGCCTGGCACCCAAGGCCCGTCCCAGCCCCAGCCAGGCACAGGGAAGTGAAGGACATCAGGGGCAGCCGCAGCCCCAGCCCCACGAATTTGGCACCTTCTTGGGTAGGTCTGGCTCTGTGGGACAGGGCAGGGCAGGGCAGGGGCTGAGATGGAGTCCTGTGCCCTGGACAGGGTTGGGAGAGCCCCAGGAGGCTAGGAAGGAATGGTTTAGGGGGCACTCAGAGATGACTATGCAAACTGCAAGCGTTCCTTAAGCCTGTGGGAAAAAAAGAGTCTTAAATTAAGATAAATCACAATCAAAAGTTGTGATCTGGGTGTGGTCTCCCAGTGTAAAAAATAACCAAACCACAAGGCACTGTAAAAAACAGACAAAAAATTGCAAGTAGTAAGCATCCAACTACAAAAAGCCACTCCAAGGCCTGCTGCTGAGCAGTTTTTTTCACCTCAGGTCACAGCTGTGAATCTCTAAAGGGGACAGTTATTATAAAAAATATAAAACATCAAAAGCTCCCTTATATACCCTGAAAGGCTTTCCTTCACCAAAAAAACCCCAACTATTTATTGAATATGGAAATTTATAATCCTTGTAAAGTAATTTCATTTATTCACAGGTTGAAATTGAAGGATGACTAGAAAATACGGTATTTTTTCAAGCAGGAAGATACGTTGATATTTTCCTCCTAAAAAACCAGGCAGATCTGTTCTGTTCGAGTTAAAAACTTTAGGAGAGAGAACTGTCCATGTACTTCTCTACCACTTCCATTTCTTTCCTATTATATTTGGAAAACATCACCTGATAAGCTTACAGGATATTCCAGGATTCACCTTTATCAAAATCTGAAGCTTGTTCCTAACCTACCGCTTCTTCATGGACATACAGAGTGATACAACCTTATCAGCAGTAGTTCATGGGTCAGGTACTCATGTGTATAGTTATTTCCAAAAGGGAAAGCCAAAGATAGAGCAGTGCTGAATTTCTTTAGGGAAAAAGAGGGTTTACTCTGTAGAGATCCAGAAATGCCTAGGTTCATAGGTATTTCTGCTTCCTGAATTCCTGTTAGAGTGTGAGATTAATGATCAATGAGCTCTAAGTGTGTCATCATTTTCCAGGTCCATTCTCTTACATAGCTTGCAATTGTAATGTCATAATAAGTGGTCACTGAGACCAGCCAACACCTGAAGGGATGTCTGATGTTCTTCCTCCACTGCATCTCATACAGGATAAAGGAAATAGGTGTAACACAGCAGGTCAACTCATTGTATTAGCAACTTTTTGACTGCAAAAGTATTTTTTAGAAATAACAAAAATTAAAGCAGCTCCATTTCTGCTCCATACGCAGCACTGGAAGAAAGGAGCAAGCCCTGAACTGGAAAGCAATATATTAAGCAACACATTGTAGTTGTGTTCATGCTTTTGATTATGTCTGTCAGCAACTTGGTATTGATGGAGGCGATGAACAACTCACCCTGAGCATCCAGAGCTTAAAAAAAAACCTCCTTAGAAACAGTAATCACGAGAGAATGAACAGAGTCTGCCCATGTCTCTTGTGGTTTCAGAAGGAAAGGTCTAAGGCAATGGTGGCTTTATAATGACCAATTAATGAAACCTCTCAGATGCCGGGGGCAAATAAAAATGTGACACAGTTTTTCTGAAGCATAGTTATGAAGCAAGAGTGGGAATGAGGGACAAATAAGAATAGGCAGATATTCTAACGAAATGTAGATTTAGTCTGAGAAGCAGCTCTTTTTTTTTTTTTTTTTTTTTTTTTTAATAGGAATCACTACCCCTATCCTTATCCCATTAAAAGTGTGGACAGACAAAGCAACTGAAAGTATAGACTTCAGGCCGGGGTCCATGGCAATCATTTAGTCCATGGTTAGAGGTCTCACTGCACTTCCAGATTAGAGAAAATCCATACTTACCAATGTAGGTGGGTTTTTTTAAACACTTACTGTGCTGTAAAGGTTGAAGAAAGGACTTCTGGTCACAAAGAATGCAAAACCCCCACACTTTATTGTGTCCTCATCTTTGGAAGAAAAGCAGTTGATTTTGTGGTAGTGACACACTGCATTTGATGGAGAAGGGAGGGAGAGAAGTGCCCTGGGTTATAAAATCAGAGCCACAGGAAAAGTCACAGAGAATTAAATAGGGCTCCAGACAGAGTTTTCACATGTCTGTCTTTCTCTGCTCCCCTGGGCTTTCACCTCCTTTGGTCTCCCTCCTCCAGCAGGTCAGTACCCAGAGCACTAGGCTCCCACCCACTCCTGCAGCAGACACATCCAGACCAGGAGGTCTACTCACGCTCTGGCACCTCACGCTGCAGGACCCGGGAAGGGAGGGAGTTGAGGCAAACGGTTCAGCCCAGAGGTTGGGCTGTGGAGGAGAAAGGCTAGGACCAATTGCACCAAGGTTGCATTTACTGATCCTGCAGCACTTTGGGGATGGCATTTAAGGGCAGCTGTTGCTGTGAGGAGGCAGAAGCTCCACAATCCTACGCAGATAGACTTTCTTTCCAAAAGTGGTTAAACAACAAGGCTGTGCCCACTGACGACTGTGACTGGGAAGTGTCTGTATCATGCTGCTTAGAGTTGATGTAGTAGGATGCTGACTGCCCTGGGCAGCTATGTGTTTTTTCTGTGCCTAAATCTGGTCTGGGGAAGTGCTGCAAACTTCCAGCCTTCAAGTCATCCCAACTACGCATCTTGCAATGGGTGGACAAGGACAAACACATCTGTCCAGTACTGGGGTCTCTTTCTCCAGTTGAATTCTCAACAGTGTGGGTTTTTGTGCACCCCAAGCAAAGCACCATGCTCCCACTGTGTAGAGCTCTTGAGGCTGTGCATCAGGCAGTAGGGGAGCAGTGTTGTCTCTGTTGCTCTGTCAAATTACGTACATCTGTAACACAATGAGGAAGTCTGAGATTTGAGGTTTGGTACTTTTTGTTTCTAAGATAAAATGTGTTGCAGCAAAACAATTCAAACAGCCCACAAGGACAGTGGGGTTACCACATTCAAAGGAACTGGCCTACACAGGGGATTTTTTGCTTGCCTATATTTAGGGCAAATCCTCACCCAAGGCTTTCAAAAATGCAAACAAATTAAAAAATAAAATATCCCCAAGAAAAGCTGGTGCTATTGATGGTGCTACCAATGTTGGTTACATTTTAGAGGGCAGGAAACTAGTGTTGATTGACTTCACTATGATGCAGGAGCTTGAAATAAGAAGAAGAGAAAGAGGAAGAGAGAAGAGAAAGATAGGCAGAGATGCTAGGGCTATTTACAGACTTTTGGCTCTGCAAGGAGTAGAGTCACTGCAGGTTGTTTAAAAACAACCTTTCTTAAAATCCCAAAAGCTTGTTGTTCCAACAACAATGATGAGCGCTCACAAGAACTGCCTGATTATTTTGCTCTGCTGGTGTGTTACAGCTTTTGTGTAGATACAAAGTTACAAATAGGAGATGACACCCTGTCTTTGGTCCTTGCAGCAATAACTGTCTAGATTTTAGCAAATTAATTTCTACACAGAGCAGAGAAATGGCCATAGGAGACCAGAATAAAGGACCTCTACCTGTGCAAACATCTGAGCCACTTGGCTAGAAGGTTGTATGACCTGACTATCCTTTCCCAGTGGAGGTTATATTGGCTCTTTGCCCAGGAGTGGGAGAGGGATACCTTAATCCCATTCCTATTCTTGAATAGGATTTCTGGTGTTCTTATCAGGCTGCTGGTAGTGAACAAGTTTCTGAATGGCTTTGCAGTCTCTCAGCAGCTTTCATGGGGAAAGCAGCGGGCATGTAAGGGGTGCACCAATGGCCATGTTCAGCTGTGAGTGAAGCAGAATGCAGAGGATCCAGTAGACCTCACCTTTTTAACAGCCCTAGATTAAAGCAAACTTTGGCTTTAGTTGGCCACTTCTGATCTTTAGGCAGTTATAACTTAAACACAAGGTTCCTGCTCTGGTTCTGTCCTAAAAAGTTATTCAAAAGAAATTGTTAACGAAAGTTTATTTTGGAACATAGAATCATAGAAATAAACAGTTTCAAAGGCAGTAACCTGGTCCTTACAGATTTCCTGGAGGTAATCTTGTTTCTTCTGATCTGGAATTTTACCATGCTGAGAGAACTTTATCTGCCATGAGTACTGTGTGCAGTTTAGTGATCCACTATTTCAGAATTCAGTCCTTGATTGCCTTGGTACCTGCCTGTTGGAGCTCAGTTTGCAGTATGAGATGGCTCAATGCATGCCTCCTTCACGCCAGGGCTCTGCTCCAGGCAGAAGTTAAGCTCCCATAGGATGTTCAGGATTGATGAGGGCAACTAACTTTAGGTTCTCACTTCAAGAGTTACTCTACTGCTTTTTCACCTGCATTAGTCTTTTCTTAAGCTCAGCAGTACCTCTTCTCTTTGGCAGAGATTCAGTTTACCAGAATGTGCAAATCACTTGAGATTTGTGCGAGGCTCTGTCCTATGGAGTATTTTTCTGTCAGAAACAAACACCAACACCATTTCAGATGAAGTCATTTTTCTCACCTCAGGTAAATCTTTGGAAAAGCCAGTCAAGAACTGAATTGCCTAGCAGGCACTGGTCATCTTTAGTGTTTATTCTATAGAAATATTCTCCACGTAATACTGATGTGAGGAAAAACCAGATTATTTGCAATGGCAGTATTAGTGAACTTGGCTGTTGTAACCATAACAATACTTATTTTGTATGGACAAATGGTAAGTTTTAAGAGGTTTAGTCTTGGCTAGCGTCATGGTCTAGTCCCGGTTGGCAAGTAAGGCCAACGCAGCTGCTCTCTAATGCCGTCCCCTGCCCCGGTACAGGGGAGAGAATTGGAAGAATGAAAGTGAGGAAACTCGGGAGTAGAAATGAAAACAGTTTAATGGGTAAAGTACAAACTGCGCATGCATAAGCAAATAGAAATTGGGAATTCATTGCCCATTTCCAGTGGTCAGGCAGAACCTGGTTCATCCATCTTCAGGAAAGGAAGGCTCCATCAAGCATAACAGATACTTAGTAAGACAAACCCCATCACTGAACATCCGCCCCCTTCCTCCACCTTCCCCCAGCTTTACATGCTGAGCATGATGTCATATGGTATGGAGTATCCCTTTGGTCAGTTGGGATAAGCCATACTGTTGTGTCCCCTCCCAACTCCTTCTGCACTCCCAGCCTCCTCGCTAGTGGGGTGGTGTGAAAAGAATAAAAGGTCTTAACACTGTGTGAGCACTGCTCAGCAGTAACAAAAACATCTCTGTATTATCAACACTGTTTTCAGCACAAATCTAAAACACAGCCCCATACTAGCTACTATGAAGGAAATTAACTCTATCCCAGCCAGCAAGCACAGCAGGTTTTCAGTGGGTTTTCATACAGATAACAAAGTATTATTCTTGATCTCAATCTTGATATGGCTACATTTTACAAGGCACTGGGCCACTGGAGATCCTGAATAAGCCCCTTTAAATCCGGTAGGTTTTAGTTTATACTTTTGAACTGCTTTGAAAAGCAGCATTATAACTTCCAAAGTTCTACAGAATTTTTTTTTCTGAAACATTGAAAGAATACTCATCATAAGAAGAAACAAAAATAGTGCAAACAACTCAGATTATTTATGGAATATTAAGTCAGATCCAGACAGACTTTTTAAGATAGGCGCTTGGGGAATTGTCTCTATCGGCAACACTATTCTCTCTGTTTGCAAGAGGGAGAGAATATGAAAAGTCTGCAAGTTACTTCCAATCAGACATATATATTTGAAAAAAAAATAAAGTTGTTCATTTCACTGACATGCCATTATGGTACTTCTTCAGTAATTTTTACTGGTTCTTCAGTTTCATGCTTTATTAATAGATCCCTATATACCTATTAAAGAAAGAATAAAATATTTCATTAGTCTTTTGTATGTAGGATATCTACAAGTTTACAATTTATTAATCTTCTGACATTCAAAGAGTTATTTATTATATAGATGCTGCAGTGGGACTCTGTCAATGAGAGGACTGAAGTAGATATGTCTAGGTCTTCCCTCCATGATGAGCTCCCCAAAGAGGAACAAAGAATTAAGTTAACTTTCTGAAGGAACAGAAAGTAAAAGGTTTTATAAGGATTCACCAGTGGCCCAGTGTGTCCTTCCAGACAGTCTTGCTTCCAGATTTGGCTGTGGCCTATTTAAGACTTTGCAAATGGCAGCAAACTTTGCAACTTGTTGTCTAGTTGGGTGGTTCCCCTCTGTTACTTGTAACATCTGTCTGTCCTTCTCATGAATCTCTTCAGCTCTCCACATAAACTAGAACCTCTCACTTCTGTGCTGCACTTTCTTGCTTCCTATACCCCAGAAAATTTTCCTCCTTCAGCATTATTGCCAAATGCTAACATGAGTCTCAACATCTGCTATGGCACAACTATTTTTGACCAGCAGTAGAGTTCTTTGTCCCTTTGTTCCCCATAGCTGACAGTTTGATTCTGCATTTTTATGGTGCTGAGAAGCTTTGGCTCAGCGCTGTTTGCGTGGCACCATACAGCTTGCAGGAAAAGCAGGGGGAATTTTTCCCAATGCCCCAGGTAGATGGATGACAACCAGAAAGGGGAAAATAGAGAAGAATTTCCATTTCATCACCCCGAGAACATGAAAAAGAAAGGAAAAATATCTTTGCTGCTGTGCACCTGTCTGATACTTAGGTCATTCCTTTGCGATTGCAACGGATCCTTATTTACAACAGATTTCAGGCAAGTGGGAGGAAAACATACCTGGAAATTCATTGGAGAGATGTCATGGAATAGGTTTTTTGGCTGTGGTACAGTAGCAGATGTTTTTTTCAAATAGATGCCTCTACAGTGATAAAAAGGTTTTGTGAAGAAAATACTTAGTATGCAAACATACGAAAATGTAATACATAATAATGCTCCTCAGGTATTATCATATTTCTCTAACACAGAAGTAGCAAAAGAGTAACTAAAAGGTACATAACCTGAACATAATGGTATCATTTCACCATTCAGAATTTGGATGACAGTTAATTATTTTATGACTTGTTAAAGAATCATAGGCAGTTGCTTTTTAAAGTAGCTGAAAGGGAAATTTCCTCAAAACAAGGAAACAATTTAATGTACCACCTATCTACATTACAGGCTCTGATGACACTGATATAAGGCCCCGTCACAGGATTAGAAGGTGTTATGTCTGTCAAGTGGATAAGAAGGTTGGGAATCATAAATATAGAGCCCACTTAAGGAACATCCAACAGGTCATGATTCCTGCTACATTTCAGTGTTGATTTTCCCCCTCCCTCCTCTCCTTTACAAGAAGGCTGGAAATTTCTTTTGGGGAAAGAGGGAATAAGTACAGAATAAAAACTTGCACAAGGAATAAGGCTTACACTGTGAAGACAGGAAGTATAAAACTTGTTGCCAGCACTGGTATCAGAAATAACATATATGATGCAGTAGATGTAAGTTGATCTGTTCCTGAAAGACAGACAAGGAGTCATCAAAAGTGTTGACTAGTATCACAGGACAGGCATGACTGCACAGCTGTGTGCAAGTGGCTTTGCATGATAGTGTTAAGCACCAGAATCACAAGGTTGGAAAAGACCTTTAAGATCACTGAGTCCAACTGTTCCAGTCCTAAGCTAAACCATATCCCTAAGTACCTCATCTACCCTTTTTTTAAATACATCCAGGGAAGGTGACTCAACCCCCTCCCTGGGCAGCCTGTTCCAGGCCCTGACAACTCTTTCAGTGAAAAACTTTTTCCTAACATCTAATCTGACCCTGCCCTGGTGCAGCTTTGTGCCATTTCCCCTTGTCCTATCTCCTGTCACCTGGCTGAAGAGACCATTGCCCATCTCTCTACAACTTCCCTTCAGGTAGTTGTAGGTGGTGATAAGGTCTCCCCTCTGCCTCCTCTTCTCCAGGCTAAACATCCCCAGCTCCCTCAGATGCTCCTCATATGATTTGCCCTCCAGCCCTTTCACCAGCCTGGTTGCCCTTCTCTGGACTCACTTAAGGACCTCAGTGCCCTTCTTGTAGTGAGGTGCCCAGAGCTGAACACAGTACTTGAGGTGCAGCCTCACCAATGCCAAATACAGGGGCACAATCACTTCCCTGGACCTGCTGGCCACACTGTTTTTGAAACATGCCAAGATGCCATTGGCCTTCTTGGCCACCTGGGCACACTGCTGGCTCATATTCAGCCTTCAGTCAACCAACACCCCCAGGTCCTTCTCTGCCTGACAGCTCTCCAGTCAGTCTCGCCCAGGCCTGTAGCACTGCATGGCGTTGTTATGTCCCAGGTGCAGACCAGTATGAGGTTGCCTTTTCTTTAGCTTAGCACCTTGTTGCCAAGTAGCATGTGAAGGAACAGGAAGGCTGATTATGTGACTGTCTATAGTAATTTGAGACCTTACCAAGCATTTTGTTAGGAGCTGAAGCACACAGAGTGTGTGAAAACCCAAGGTGAAAGGGAGTAAGAGGGGAAAAGAAAAGACTATGAAGTCAGAAATGGAGGAAGGAAAAGAGCTGGCGTTTTGGTTTTGCGTGGCAAGGTTTTGGTGTTGGGGGGAGGGTGGGCTGCAGGGGTGGCTTCTGTAAGAAGCAGCTAGAAGCTTCCTCCAGTCTGACAGAACCAATGCCAGACAGGTTTAAGGACAGACCTGCTACTGACCAAGGACAAGCCAATCAGCTATAGTGGTAGCTGATTTTATCATATTTAAATAAATTGCAGCATATTTAAGAAGTAGCATATTTAGGAAGGAAAAAAGAGTGTAAGTTGCATTTTTCATCCTGAGAGAGGAGTGAGAAGATCTAAAAAATTTTGCAGACACCAAGGTCAGTGAAGAAGGAGTGGGGTGGAAGCGCTCCAGGTGCCAGAGAGATTCCCCTGCAGCCTGTGGAGAAAACCATGGTGAAACAGGGTGTGCCACTCCACCTCATGGAAGATGATGGGGAGTAGAGATTCCGCCTGCAGCATGTGGAGGACCCCATGGTGGAGTGGATGTAGATATATGAAGGATGCTGTGACTGTGTGGGAAGCCCATACTGGAGCAGGCTCCTGGCAGGACCTGCAGCCATGGAAAGAATGGCCCATGCCAGAGTAGGTTTGCTGTCAGAACTTGTAACCTCATGGAGGACCATGCTGGAGTAGTCTGGTCCTGAAGGTCTGCACACTATGGAAGGCATACTGGTGCAGTTCATGATGGGCTGAAGCCAAAGGACTCAAGTTGAAGAAGTTTGTGGAGGACTGTCTCCTGTGGGAGGGATCCCACACTGGAGCAAGGAAGAGTGGGAGGAGTCCTCCTCCTGGGGAGGAAGGAGCAACAGAGACAGTGTGTAATGAACTGATTGAAACCCGCATTCCCTGTCTCCTCCTGTGCCACCTGGGGTGGGGGGAGGAAGGGAGAAAAATCATGAATAAGTTTGAGCCCAGAAAGAAGGGAGGGGTGGGAGGAGACGTTTGAAGTTTTCGGTCTCATTATCCTTTTATGTTTTGATTTGTTAATAAATTAGATGCATTTTATTCTGTGTTGAGTCTGTTTTACCTGTGATGCTAACTGCTGAATGGTCTCTCTTTTTCATTATCTCAACCCGTAAGCCTCATCACTTATTATCTCCTGTCTAACTGAGAAGGGGAATGATAGAGAAGCTTTGGTCGGTATCTAGTCTTCGGCCAGGGCCAACCCACCACAGCTGGAAACAGACCTCAAAAAGGTCTGCTTCATTCACTTCTTGCTGCAAGAAACTCACACTCTCACACCAAAATACTTGGAGACTTCTCTCAAATTAAGAGATATGCCAATTCTTCACTCCTTTTCTTCCTAACAAATTAATGTGGAGATATGAATGTGTTTCTGTCTGTGAGTATGAAGTAATAAAAGACACAGACATGTAACAATGGAGGCAAAACTAGGTCAAGAAAATTATTTTCATTCTTACCAAATTCTATAGGTGTACTCCACTCTCCCCAGCTCGTGCTCACTAAGCAACCATTGTCAGTTGCTCTGAGTTTGACGCTGTACTTTCTTCCTGCACTGAAGCTCCCGAATATGTAGGATTGTCCTGTGATGCTGTTCTCCTAGATACAAAACAACTAGATTGACATTGTACACTAGATGTACAGATGTTAATAATGCATCAGGTTTGATTATTGAGGCAAACAATTGCAAAAGAAAATTTTACACATCCATCTTTGAAGAGAAATAGCAAATAGAAAATTATCCCTCAATAAATGAGCTCATTCCATCCTGATTCCTTTTGCTTGAATATATTTGTTATTGGTGAAATGAAGACTGCATTTGTGGTATGCTTCCATGGCTCCTTAGACTCTTACTAACAATGAGACTTTGGGAAAAAATGATAATTAATTTACTGTTGGTCTCTAAATATTTTATTCTATTAGAAGTTAATTCTTTAAAGGTCTGGCATCCCGTTACCATTGATATTTTCTAAACTGAAGTAGAGTTTAATAGTCAGAGGTGAAAAAATTGATAGCTATATTGAAATCTTTCTTAGAAGAATATTGAGCCTTCCTGAAAACCTATTTGGGTTTTGTTTTTTTCTTTTTTTATGCTGGCTTAATCTTTCACATTTTTTGCCTCTTCCATATCAACCCCTTTCAGGGACCATTAATAAAGAAAAATTCCTCCAATCTCTACATGTCTAAGTGTAATGTGGAGCTATGATCCATATTTCTACATATCTATCAATTCTATAGGAAGTTCAAAAGACTGTAAAATGGAAGATTTTATGACTTGCATAGAAATAATACAAATTGCCACATGTTCAGGTGGTTTCTGTACCTTGTTTTATAACTAAAATTTTAAAGATTTGAGTTTAGGAAACTTGTCAATAAAGAGCATTTACTGAAATGGGTAGTGTGAAACAAAACCAATTTGTTTAAAAGATGGTGTGATATAGGTCACATTTTCAGCCAGCATATACATTAGATTAACATGTTAATAAAGACTTACTGTTCTTACTGTTTTAGCTGTGGTTTTGATGTTTTTGGCAGGATCAGCCTAGTAACAAGAAAAAAAAAGATTGTTACTATTTTTCTTCTTTTACTATATAATAGGGAGTCCTGCTTTACAAATGTTTGATTTTCAGGGGAAAAAAAAAAGTACTTTTAATATTTTAAATTCCTTCTTTTAGAGACTATGAAGTTAAGCTGTTCTTCCATTGAAAAGTTTTTCCTCACCACTGGTACTTGAAATACTCTACCCTTTAAATTTGATTGCAGAGCTGCTTGCTAAAGAAATAGACAAAAAAGAGCTCAGGTTGCCACAATTAAAATTGCACTTTGTACCTGTAAAAACAAAGTACCTAAAAAATACTAGTAAACTGGACAATGTTTTTTTCAATTAAAACTTTCACCTGTGTAGTTTTTACATTCTTAAGCTTTTAATTTAGCTATGCTATATAGGTTTTTTTGGTTTTTACTGTTGGGACAATGAAGTCACAAATGTTTCCACAAATGTTTAAAATTTTATTTTTGATTGATACAATACTACTGTCTGTCTTCATCCAAGTTTTCAAAATACTTGCAGTTACTGAAATGTGTAATATCAACCATATACAGATAGGACGTGGAAAAAATGGATGTTCTGTTCCAACAACCTGATAGATCATGTATTTTTATTCAAAGACATGGGTGGCTCTTTCCACCTCATGTTAAAAAGAAAGGACACCGAACTTAGTAAAACCCCACAATGAACAAAGGCTGTATTACTGTCCCTTACATCTCACTCTGACAGTGGTAGTGCAACCACCCTGTTTACGTATGCTTTATTGTGTATCCTTCAGCTATACCTAAACCCCTAAGCTCCTTCAGCAACACCACACTGGTGTCAGTCAACTGAGGCAGTAGGAGAAGGCAGAAAAGTTGGATACGCAAAGGGTCAGATGGAAAGTACAGGGGTCCAGGTGCTCTTGCAGCACATCCTAACTTATAGGTGAGCCTTTGCAATAAAGGATGTGTTATTAATCATAGAACAGACTCCTAGAATGCTTTGGGTTGGAAGGGACCTTTAAAGGTCATCTAGTTCAACCCCCATGCATTAAGCAAGGACATCTGTTACTTTGCACCTAATTTAGTATTACCATAAACCTGACAGGGCAGTAGTGGTAACTACAAGAAGTAGAAGCAAACTCAATGTGTGTGTGTGTGAAAGACATGATAGAAAGTGACTGATGGGACAGGAGACTGCAGAGAGAAGAACTGCAGAAAAGAAAGTCCTGACCTAACTTCAGCAAAAAACAGCAGTAGAACTGAGAGACTACACTAGGCCTTACAGGGACACATAAAATTGGCTATATCCCGTTTAACAGTAGCTTTGGGATTTTTGTGGTAGAGTTAGAGTTCTTCTGATGTATCCTGTAAAGGTTCATAATAAACTCTTTGGGTAATATGGTCCATTTTCTTATATGTGCTAGAATAGCTATTCACCTCAGTGTGGGGAACCCCTGCCCAATTTCTCTAAGGACCAGCTGTGCAGTGAGCTGAAAGCATTCCCTCAATTTGCTACCCCTGTTTGTGAACGACAGCTGTCCTCGGCTCGTGTGCAAGAAGGGCATGACTTTTCAAAAGGGAGAGGCTAGTTAAGTGGGGAAAGAAAAATGGCATTGGTTATATGGTAGTGTGTATGGAAATATGAGCATACAACTGCTATGTGTCATAATTATTCTTACCTTGCTTTCTATGGCAATTTCATATTTAAAACAATTCTGTCTTTTCACATGACTTGTGCGAGGTGGCTGCCACTGAATTTCACAGTCATGAGAAGCTTCTGTACAGTTTACAGTGACATTTAATGGAGGGGTGAGTTTTTCTGAAAAAAATAATAAATAGAACTACAGTTACTGAATTACCGGTTCTCTTCACTCTGCCTTTTCAAAATATAGGTAGATGTTCGAGGAACTGGTTTAAAATTATTTAATTCAGTTTAAGCAGCATTATTATATTCACCTCATATTGTGATGCAGGAATCCCTGATTTTAACACTCCAGCTGAGGAGCCTGGAGTATCATCAGCAACAGTAGGTGAAAGTGAAAAACACAATCCATTTGTTAGACTTTACTGATTTCAGAAAGCATACAGCCTGTGCAGGTTTGAGACGGGGGGGATGGTGTGTTTTTATTTGTTGGGGTTTTTATATACTGTGCTTATATTAATCAGAAGTCATTTATATATATATTTATTAGCAACATTCTTTCATTTTAAACAAAAAAAAAGTTGGGTTTTTTTCACAGTGTATAGGTAATTAGTTCTTTTATATTATATGGATGAACAAAATTACAAGATAATGATATAAACCCAACATCTTGATAGTCCTGCTCAGGCGTCCCTAGCTAGTTAATTCCAAAATATGACATCTTTCTTTCAGAGAATAAATATATGGCTGAAAAGTTCACAATCCTCTGATTTATGATTTCAGATTATCTCTACATTCATTTGGTTTTGTTCAGGTGTGCACTTCTGACTTTTCAGCCATCAAGGCTGGGGGAAAAGGGAAAAAAAATCTGTTCTGAGGAGTGGTATTTTAAAAATCTATGATTTTTTTTTAGGGATTAATTTTTCATTCCCTTAGCATAAAACTGGACAGAAAATTGAAAAAAAATAAAATTCTTACCAATACTGTACAGATGAATCATCTCTGTGTACGACTGAATATTTTGTCCACTTCTAGACCCATTTATCAGGAAATGAGCTTTCTTATTTTTTATTGTGACATTTTCAATTGTACATCCTGTGTGCCGACCAAAATTGTCTTCGATGTAATTCTGGCATCCTGTGAAGTCTCCTTTCCTTTATATGACATATCTCATCAGTTAAATGTTGACAATGTCATATGTCAAACTAGAAACAAAATTACCTAGATTCAAGCAGACTTACTTACTTTGAGGTCTTCCAGTACAGGAAATACTGGGTATTTTC
This sequence comes from Hypotaenidia okinawae, assembly GCA_027925045.1. NCBI lineage: Eukaryota > Metazoa > Chordata > Aves > Gruiformes > Rallidae > Hypotaenidia > Hypotaenidia okinawae. The sequence continues at coordinate 141,568,697 of BSDF01000001.1, forward strand.
TGAAGCAGTCCTGCCCACATGCCAAGTGCAGTTCATGAAGGAAACATTAAAAATGACACAGACAAAATTTTCAATGGCTGTCCCATTCATGTCAGCAAACACAGGAAGGATATCCTGTAGGATATAGAAGGATATCATGGGAGTAATAGAAGTAAATTGTTTGAGCTGCCGGGGATCAGGTTAGGAAAGATAAAGAAGTGATTCAGTGATGTAGCTTAAGAGACAATTAATTAACACAGCTTTAATGTAAGGAGAATCTGAGTGTTTTGAGAATAGAAAGTGTTTGTGTGTTTTGGATTTTAGTAGAATATGGCTGTAGCTGTGTGAGCTGTTTTGTTAGACCAGCTACAAAATGTATCCTAAATGGTGGAACAGCCTTTAAGATAAAAAAAAAGTGAAGATAGGGGAGTTATAAATAATGAGACCAAAGACCAATTAAGAGACAGAATCTATCTTGTTTTCAGCTAAAAAGGGTTCCTAACTAGTTTGTGCAGGAATGTGGTTTTGAGTGCAGGAATGTGTTTTTGAGACTATAGAGAAAACCATAAAGAGCGTGCGCTGAGAGAGAGGAAGACATTCAGCCTTCATCCCTGAACACCACCAGAAGACCCCCTGAATGTCACTGAGCATGCTCTGCTTGGGAGGAATTAATGTAAATGGCTTCCTGGGAATAATTTGCATAGCCCTGCTTTTTATTAGAAATGATAATGAATATGTATAGTTAATCTGTATAAATATGAGAAATTTGGATTTAAATGGTACACACATTCAGAGGAGCGATCCCCTGTGTGCTCAGCACTGCAATAAGGAATACCTGCTTCATAGTCACCAAGGCTACTGAGTTTTGATTCTGGCTTTTCGAAGCTTCAGTTTGGCAACCCAGATGGGACCCTCTCTGCTCAGCTGCAGGATCCAGTAAGGAACAGGACTCCCATAGTGTGCCCTGGGATTTCCTGGAGGGACTCCTCGGCCTGCTCAGCTCACTGCAGGAGCAGACAAAGACCATCCTCTGATTGCTAAGTTATTCTTTTAAACTTATTTGAGCTCTTGGTTTTGGTGTATGCCCAGTTGTATTTGGGTATACTTTGGTATTTGGTTTTTGGAGACCGGTCATTTGGGGATACTGTAAGTTGCGAGTATTGTATACCAGGTTACTAGTGCCAGATTGTATACACTTGATTAGTAGCATGTAAATGATTTGAAATCTTGATAATTATATTGAGTATTGTTCTGGTTTGAATTTGTCTTGTAAAGATCTTATGCAGGTGTGACTGAGACGTTGAAGTAATCATGAAGTGAGTGTGGATTCTGCTGTGCACTTCTGTAACAGTGTGCTGCTCTGTGGTTCAGTGGGAGAACTCCTGCCTGTCACATGGGAGCCCCAGGTTTGATTCTCCAACAGTATTGTTAAAAATCTCCACCTGGTGGTAGCTAATCCCTATACACTGCTGACAAAGCTTAAAGATACACATATTTGGTTTACAGCCCTAGATTTAAAAGATGCTTTCTTTTGCCTGCCATTAGCCAAAGAAAATCAAAAGTTATTTGCATTTGAATGGGAAGGTCCTACCACTGGTAGGAAAACCCAGTTTAGCTGGACAGTGTTACCCTAAGGGTTTATAAGAAATAAAAAAAATAAAACCCAACCATCTTTGGTAATCAATTTTCAGGAGAATTTGAAAAACACCCTCCCTCCAGAGATTGAATCTTTCTGCAATATGTGAATGACCTGTTAATACTAACTGAAACAAAACTTGACTGTATCCAAGGGACAAGCTTGTTGTTTTTTTTCTGGGCCTAAATGGATATCGAGTTTCTCAACAGAAAGCTGAAATGGTATAATAACGAGTAACCTATCTGGGATATGAAATTTCTGAAGAACAAGGAGAATTGGATACTGAGCAAAAAGAAGCCATCTGTAAGACCCCTCTTCTCAGATGGTAAGAGAACTCATAACCTTTTTGGGAATGTCGAGCTGGTGTCGGTTGTGGATTTACAATTATGGAATAATAGTGAAGCCTCTTTATGAACTCTTGAAAATTAACCCTGCCCAGCTGATGTGGACAGAAGAGGCCCAGAAAGCTTTTAATGCAATTAAAAAGGAACTTATGAGAGCTCCAGACTTGAAACTGCCGGATGTGACTAGACCTTTCTTGCTCTTTTCACATGAAAAAAGAGGGATAAACCTGGGAGTCCTGGCTCAACATTTAGGACCTTATAAAAGAGCAGTGGCATACTTCTCTAAACAGCTGGAGGATGACAGTGAGTAGAGGATGGCCAGCGTGTTTATGAGCAGCAGCTGCTGTAATACTTGACATTGAAGAAGCCCGGAAATTCACTTTAGGCCAGAAGATGACAGGAATGGTCTCTCATACTGTGTATACCGTTCTGTAACACAAGGGAAAATATTTGCTCTCCCCATCCAGATTTCTTAAATAACAAGGTATTCTTGTTTAGTCTGATGAGGTTGTGATTGAAGTAACTAACATTGTGAATCTAGCCTTCTTCCTCAGTGAAACCACAACCAAAACACTGACACATGGTTGCTTGGAGACAACGGAAGCTCTGTATTCCAGCAGAATTTGAAAGAAGAGCCTTTAGAAGATGCTCAAGATTCATGGTTCACAGACGGTGGTAGTTTCATCCAGCAAGGTATTCGTAAGGCTGGATATGCAGTGACTGCTACCGACTAGGTAATAGAATCAAATCCTTTTCCTATTGGAATGTCAGCCCAAGAGGCTGAAGTTACTGCCTTAACTAGAGCATTAGAACTAGCAGCAGGAAAAAGGAGAAATATATGGACAGATTCTAAGTGTACATTTGGAATTGTACATATCCATGGAGCAATTTGGAAAGAGCGTGGACTTTTAACAAATCAAGAGAAACACATTAAGCATGCAGGAGAAATACTTCGCTTATTAGAAGCAGTTCAACTGCCAACCAAGATCACCATTATGCACTACTGAGAACACCTGAGGGGTAACACTGACCAGAAAAAGGTAATAGATTGGCTGATCATGAGGATCAAGAGGCAGCAGAAAGAATGCAAGAGATTCTAACATTAATTCTGGATAATAGGAATAGGAGTTTTGAATGAGCAGGAAAATATCAAATACTTTAGAGCTGACAAAGAATCACTAGAGTAAAAGGTAAAGGGAATTGTCAAAGAAGACGACAATAGGACACACTGGGGAGCGGACTCCCTGTATAAATATTAAATAAAAAATTAATAGCAAAAATCTATATATTACAATTTGACAATGACTCCCTAATGCTCATGAGTCTTTCTAGTTTGTCTTTGAGCACATTCACCTCACCTTGCAGCTGTCCTGCGCAGCTGAGGAGATCCCTTGTCTGATGGTATTAGGGTACACTGGGCACCAGTGTCTTTTAACGCTTGGTACTTCTGTGGATCTGATGTGCCAGGCCATTGGACCCGATTGTCCCTTTCCTCCCCCTGGCTGGAGAGGGAGCTCCTCTAATCTTGCTGATCATATTTGATGTTTACTTCTTGCAAGAAGGAAGGGTTCCTTCAAGAGGATCACAGGTACAATCACACAGTCTGGCGGGCTGTCTACCAGAAACTGGTGCAGCATTCTTCCTCTTTTTGTAGCTGTTTTTCTAACTGTAGCTTGTTTACTTGTGCTCAGAAGGCTGAGGTGGGTTTCCCATCCCACTTCCTCATGTCTTCACCATGGTCGCGCAGACAGAACCACAAGACACCTCGTGGTGTGTACTTTTTATAAGCTCTTTCTGGAACAGGAGAACACTTCTAATAGCTGAAATTGTGGTCTGTACAGGTGGGCAGTATGACAAATTTTCTTCAAGTCATGGGACCTTCCAGGACAGTTTCTCCTGTCTGAAGAGACGAGGGAGGAAGTTGTGGGCCAGGGACAGCAGGAATGCAACTTATCAGTTCCACCTTAATCTTCAAGTTCCCGTGCTATCACAGAGTTTGGCGGCGATGTCTCCGCTTTGCTCCATCCTCTGCATAGCCATCTCAGAGTTAATACGTCAAGGTCCCCTGATGTTATTAACCTTCCAGATTGCCTTGGAACTTATTACAAAGGAGGATGTTTAGGAACTTTATGGCTGAGTGGGTGCCTGGCATCTCAGCTGCTTAACACCTTGGAATGTTTTGTAAATGCTGACCCTTTTGAAATATGATTTAACTTTTAAGTTACCATTGCCTCCAATCATCATCCCACAACTCCACACAAACTTACTGCACATGCGTTGGGTACATTGGACTTCATCAGGATCAGTGGGTAGGTGCAAATCGTCAGGGTTGTAGTAAATCATCCCTCGCATGGCTAACTCCTTCAAGTACTGAATACCCCACTCCATGGTTGTCCACTTGCCTGGCCGACACAACGTCTACACTGAATGGGTACCTGTTGCAGTTTTGCATAGTTGGCTACTGAGAGAGGGCCAGGTCTGGCAGAAAATGGCTGCTGGAATCCTCTGCAGGCCTGCTTATAGCGCCTCTGAGAATCACACATAGGAGACAAAGACTCCACCAGAACACAGAGTGCCAGGAAGGCTGCAATTTTGGCCCATTAAGGGCATTGGGATGTCTATTTGCATGTGAATGTAAGCAGTTGACAGACAAAAGGCCAGGAAGGCTGGGGGAGGAGTAGGCGCCCAGGTACCCAGGTGTGAGTTTGCCCCTGCAGCCTGAGCAGAAGCACAGGGGTAGCCGGAGGAAAGGACCCATGGAGGAGGCAGAGACCCGACCTGCCCGGTGGAGAGGCTCGGCTCCACGCTGGATGGAGCCGGTGGAGACATAGAGAAGATGCCGTGACTTACGTTGGGATGAGCCCCTGCCAGCACAAGCGACCTACAGAGATGAGCCAAACAGGTTTGCTGGAGGAGGCATCATAGCCCCGTGGAGGACTGGGACTGAGAGACACTGTGATTTATTGCTGCCTGCCATAGCAGAGATGAAGCCCGGTGGGAAGAGATTTGCCTTGTTGAAAGTTCGTGGAGGACTGGCTCTCGTGGGTGAGATCCTACGGTGCAGCAGGGGGAGGGTGTGTGGAATGGATGCCCCCATCCCGGCCGAGAAGGAAACCATCTTGCAAGGGACTGACCAAAGCCCCCATCTCCTAGTCCCTGCCCCCCTGTCCTGTGCTGCGATCAGGAGAGGGGAAGAAGGGAGCAAAATCATGGCTGAAAGGGAAGTCTGCTTTAGAATGGAGGGGTGGGGGAAGGTGTTACCGAGACCCCCATTTTCCCCAGTCCCTGCCCCTCCTGGGCTGCGACCAGAAGGGAAGAAGGGAGCAAACTTCTAACTAAAGCCTGATAAGGAGGGAGTGGTGGGGGGAAAAGTGTTTGCCTGGTTTGCATTTGTTTCAAGATTGTTGGCTGCACTCCTGACTCTGGTTCTTTTTCACTGTTTTCTCTTTAGTGTGGTGTAATAAATTAGATAACTTTTCTCTTCTGCTCTCTATGTTGAGTCTGTTTTGCCCGCGGCATTAACGAGTTTGTCTCTTGAGCCGCCCAATTATGTTTTTTTCTCCCCTGTCCAACTAAGAAGGGGAGTAACAGACTGATTTTGGTGGGCGTCTGGCCTTTGGCCAGGGCTCAAACCATCACAGTACCTTTCCCTTACACTTGATAGGAGTTGTCTCCAGAGGCTGAGGGCTTGGGACTTTCTTCCAATCACCTTGATGATGCTTCTTTCTCTGAACAGGGATCCCAGCTGCTTGGCCTCCCCACCTTCTAACTCCAGGCTGCTGGCCCCATTGTCCCAGCATGGGACTAGCCAGGTGATGATGTGCTCACCTGGAAGGCAGCTGAAATCTTTTCTCATGTCTCTCAGCTCACTCAAGGACAGGGATCAGGCGGTGACCTCCAGTACTATCTCCTCTTCAGGTCGTTTCAGTGGTCCTGGTTCATTATTGTCTTTCCCAAACAGGCAGATTTCTTTGTGTATTTCTTCTTCTGTTGAGGGGCGACTGATATTGGTACTGGTTGGCTTTCTGGCTTAGCTACAGGGTTGGCCGCTGAAGTTTGAGTAGCCATAGTGCTTGTTGTGGGGATTGGTTGAGCTGCACTCTCTGAGGAGTTGTTGAAAGGGTTCTTTCTGGCTCAGCTACAGTGTTGGTTTCTGAGGTTTGGGTAGCCACAGTGTCTGTTGCAGGGGTCAGAGTAGCTGCAGTGCTTAAGGATCTGTTTTTCTTGGGTAGATATTTGTTTTGTTCATATCCTGCCATATACTATGCCACCCCCGACCCTTCAGCCCCAGGGGACATCTCTTGGCAATATTCTTGAAACAGTTTTTCATAGCACATAAGACTTGAAAGACATTAGGAAGAGTAAGCAACAGATACATATTGGTCTGGACATCTCAGGGATAGTCGAAGTTCTCAAAAGATGCTGTAACAAGCCTGAAGGAAAAAGGGGAGGAGGAAGCATCCCCTCCACCCCCATCTTCCACATAAATCAAGTGAAATACCATGTAGAAATACCCTCTGAGGCTCAGAAACACAGATGGTATCTTGTCATACATCGGTATCACACAATATAATGAAACTAGAACCCTGACTCCCCGAGGTGATAAACAACACAGCAGGGATTGCATGAAGTGAGTGTGGGTTCACATACTGGAGCCAGGTGATCTAACAAAACATCATCATTGTCATCACCTCTTTGAATACATGATAAACATTTTTCACAGCTTTTAAACACAATTAGATCAGAACAACCATTATCCCAACCCTTTGTGCCAAAAAGGACTGTGGTGGTTCAGCCCCAGGCAGTGGCTGAGCACCATCTCCCACTCAGAGTCCCTGTGGGTTGGGATAAAGACAGTTTACTAACAAGCACCTCGAAAGGGGAACAGCAACAGAGCCTGTGGCTGAATTCACACACACACACAGTGATAACAGAGAACTGCACCAACACCACTGACCTGAAGCCTAACCACACTCAGAGTTGCGCTGAACCACCTCTCCCTGACCAGCCCCTTTTACAGGGGCATGATGTCATGTGGTGTGGGAGACAGCCTGGTCAAACGTGGCTCATCTGTGCTGGCTGCTTGGTGAATTAAACTCTGTTCTGGATGGAAGCAGGACACTACTATATTAAGAAAACAAGTGACCATTTTCCATCCAAACTTCACAGAAGTCCAATCTGGAAGTCTCTATTTCCTTATGCTCCCACAAGCATCTGATCATGTTGTTGATAGCACTTATTTGAGAAAAAATGCTGTTATCGAGCAGACCAAAACGTCTGACATCAGTTTATGCTTGGTGAGAAAAGTATGAGAGCCTAAGCACAGAGAAAGCCTTCACCTGCACTGTCTCTTAGCTATGGGCAAGCAGCACCCTGTAAGCTTCCAAAATTAAAGGCTACCTCACAGATCACTGTGACTAGCAGTCTAAGAAAGCCTGGACCCCATAAATTTCCTTCATCCCTTTTAATCCATTTATTTTTTTGGCCTGTACTGCATCCCTTGCCAATATGATGAGCAAAGGGAGAATTAGAGAGGTATATTTCCTCCTGACTACTTTCTTCTCAGCTGTAATGCAAGAAATGGCCATTCTTCTCCAGAAAAGAATGAGCTAATACACACTCCTGAGATACATACATATATGTATGTATAACAAACCTCTCACAAGAGTCCAGTGATTATGGTACTGTCCTGAGGTGATGGAGATTTTTTCTCAGTTCTCTGGTCTGCCGCAGATTCACTTTATGACCCGGGGTCAATCAAATCTGTGTACTTCACTTCCTTATTTATAAAAGAAAGAGAGAAGTTTTCTTCCCATCAAGAAATTGTGAGGTAAATGCAACATTCTGAGTTATGATCCGAGGTTCTGTGCAAGGGTGGGTTTTACGAAACCTCTGGCAATGCTGCAAATCAAAATCAAAAAGCATTATTCTGATTTCAAATCAAATCACAACTTGTCTCACGTGGGGCTCAACAAGCAGTTGAGTTAGCTGTAGACATGGGAAATAGGGTGAAAGGAACTCCCCAAATTGCATTGTGGTCAAGGAAAAGCCAAATGAAACTACATCCTTGGCCTCTTCAGTAATGGCCTCAGTGTTTTATATCTGAGGGAACTGCATAAAGATATACTCAGATATTCTTTAAACTAATTAGCCAGAGTTTTGTGGCCAGAACATTACTTTGCCTACAAAACAGCCATTGTCAACTGCACAGTATGACATTCATGACAACATCAAGCACATGCTGGGAAGGTCATTCAGATATGTGTGTGTCAGTCCGTCCCTTTTGCTGACAGGACTTATGTTCAGGTTTTGAGAGGATTTTTTTTAATTTTTTTATTTATTCACTTTCTGTAGATATGCAAAAAAACTACAACAGGGTAGACAAGCATGAGTACCATTACGTTAAGGTTTATTTTTGAGCCTACTGTATAGTTCACAGTATAAATGTTACAGTTTTACTTTTAGCAACACTTGGAATTGAGTTAAGAGTTCATGAGACATTTTCCCCATTATTTCAATGAGAAACTGAAAATGTTCTCTTTCGAGATTACACTTGGGAACTAGCTGATTTGTTCTAGTGATTTCTTGCTTAACCATTCTTTATCATTATGTCCCTGAAAAAGAGGTAGGAGCCATACACTCATTATCCTTTCCTATGAGCTGTGACGCAAAGAACAGTTTAGTTCCTCTGTAGTACACCCTTCTGAATTGCCTCTTTTGTTCTTTGATAATCACAGAATCACAGAATGTTAGGGGTTGGAGGGGACCTCAAAAGATCATCTAGTCCAACCGCCCTGCCAGAGCAGGATCACCTAGAGCAGACTGCACAGGACAGAATCCAAGTGGGTTTTGTTTTGAATCTCGCCAGAGAAGGAGACTCCACAACCTCTCTGGGCAGCCTGTCCCAGGGCTCTGTCACCCTCACTGTGAAGAAATTTTTCCTTATGTTCACATGGAACCTCCTATGTTCCAGCTTGTACCCGTTGCCCCTTGTCCTATCATTAGACATCACTGAGAAGAGCCTGGCTCCATCCTCCTGACTCTCACCCTTCACATATTTATAAACATTAATGAGGTCACCCCTCAGTCTCCTGTTCTCCAAGCTAGACACCCAGCTCCTTCAGCCTTTCCTCATAAGGAAGATGTTCCACTCCCTTAATCACCTTGGTGGCCCTGCACTGGAATCCTTCAAGGAGTTCCTTGTCCTTCTTGAACTGAGGGGCCCAGAACTGGACACAATATTCCAGGTGTGGTCTCACCAGGGCAGAGTAGAGGGGGAGAAGGACCTCTCTTGACTTACTAACCACACCCCTTCTAATACAGCCCAGGATGCCATTGGCCTTCTTGGCCATGAGGGCACATTGTTGGCTCATGGTCATCCTGCTGCCCACGAGGACCCCCATATCCCTTTCCCCTGTGCTGTCCTCCAGCAAGTCAGTCCCCAATCTATACTAGTACATGGGGCTGTTCTTCCCCAGATGCAAGACTCAATAATGAATTATATATACAAGTATTTTAATATCCTTACAAGCATCCTTTGTTTCATATATTAATAACTTATTTTCCCATATTTTAATGTCTTAAGTTGTATTTTAAATCCTTTTTGATATTCTTTAGATCCTTTCATAAAAGGAGTAAGATAAGTAATTGTCACAGTTTAGCCCCAGCTGGCTGCTGGGCACACAAAGCAGCTCACTCCACATCCTGGTCACAGCGCCTCTGTGAATTATGTTGAGGAGAAAAAAACTCACAAGCAGCTGCTTTTTTGCCAGAGAAGGGAGTGAGAAGATATAAGAAACTTTGCAGACCAAGGCCACTGAAGAAGAGGAGAAGGCCCCCCAGGTGCCAGAGAGAAAGATGCCCCTGAAGTCTGTGGAGAAACCCATGGTGGAGTGAGTGTCCCCCTGCAGCCCATGGAAGATGATGGGGAGCAGAGACACCACCTACAGACTATGGAGAAACACTGTTCTGGAACAGGTGAAGACACGGAAGAGGCTGTGACCTGTATTGGAGTAAGTTCTGCCCTGGCAGGACCTGCAGCCTCTGGAGAGAGGGTTTCCTGGAGGGGTGTTTATGACCCTGTGGGGGACCAGGCTGGAGCAGTCTGGACCTGAGAGACTGAGAGACATTGATGATTTATGACTGCACCCCATAGCAGTGACCCACTCTGGGGCAGCTGGTGAAGAGCTGAAGGCCCATGGGAAAGGGCTCATATTAGAGAAATTCATGGAAGACTGTCTGCCGTGGGTGGGACCCCACGCTGAAGCAGGGAAGGAGTGTGAGGAATCTCTGGGCTTCAAACCCAAAATAATTTTTTGCTTTTATTGAGCAGTTCTTGAATGGCAAATACATAAACTGCTCTTGACTCTTGGACACAACTGATCAGATAATTTTTAAAGGATTGTAAATAACATACTTGCTGTTAGAAATTAAAAAATATTTCCATGTGGACTTGCTTCCTTTCTGCCCTGTCATTTTAAACTTGCTATGAAAATTTGCTACTGACAGACTCTGTGCTACAGTACAAGCCACTCTCATTTACGTCTCAAAGCCTGCTGAATCCTGACACAGGTCCACAGAAGATGGTCATGTTAGGAATTTAGAAAAATCAGTGAGGTTTAAATCCTGCTGCAGTGGCCATTCTTATCCAGATATATTAGAGTTTATGAGAATAAAAGCTGCCCCGTATCCTGCTTATTATAAGAAACATATAACCATGCAGCTTATGATTTAATACTACTATAATTTTTACAATCAATTAAAAGTAAGGTTTGTAAGTGAAAAAAAACCAACAAACAGTAACACTTTCTTTTTTAACCTGTGCTGGGTATAGTACTTAAGACTGGACTTCAGAGTTTTGTTTCCTAGCTTTGACTTTGAAACACTTGGAAAGTTATTTTTGTTTGGGGAAATATATGAAATGGAATTATTTTTTGGATTTTAATAGTTTACTTACAGAGTATTAGAATTAATTTTGTGGTCACTTAAAATTAGGCTGAGTTGAAACTTCAGTGGCTTTGTCTGCAATGGGTGATTTTATATGGCATGAGGGACTGGAGTGCCGAAGCCTTAGGCTTCAAACTGTAGCTGAACATTTCTTGGTTGAAAAGAAATAGTATTGGGAGTCTTGTGCAACAAAATAAACTAGAACAAGCCTATAACTCAAGGGAAAGACCTTCAAAGATAGAGAGAAAATGTTCCATCCCAAGTCAACTGACAGACAAGACCCAAGCGAAGATAATGCAGGAGGATAATGAAACAGAATGAGTAAAAACTTGAAAGATGTTACTGCAATCATTGTACTGGAAAAGCAGCTACTAAAAAAATTGATTGGACAAAAAGTCCATGCACGTTGAGTGGAAAGGAGCATGTACATCTTATGTAGTATACTGTGGGGCCTTAAAGGACAGGAGATAACCGAGGGTATACCTCTTCAGAGGTATGCAACTCGAGCTGGAATAAACTGACTCTGGCAGAACCTAGGGTCCAAACACTTCTCTAGAGTCGGAACCTAAGACAGGATCTCTGAGGAGTTTAGAAAGCAAGGGGGACAAGTCTGAACCTCACAACTTGGAGGGAAGGTCTTGGACTCCTCTATAACAAATTACTGCTTACATGTTAGATGTGCTATGAAAATCATGCCTACATTCCGTCAACATTTCCAGAGCACTGGTATACGTAAAATCTTCTACTTCAGTATTCAAATTACAGTAACAGAAAAGACACTGACATGCTGCCATTCTACTGGTGCCTAAATGCAGTATTCCTAAAAGGGCTTCACTCTGTGCAGTGATTTTGCTCAATGGATGTAAAGAGCTAAAATCTGAACATTTCTGATTCACATGTGTTTTCAAGAGTATTGTGATATATCCCTGGACAGCAATTAAGCCCCATGCTGCCACTCCCTCCCTCCCTCCTGGAAGGATGGGAGTGAGACTCCAGAGAATGAAAGCAAGAGAACTTGTGGGTTGAGATAAAGACATGTTAATAGAACACACACAAAAAAAAAAAATAATAATATGCTAACAATATATACACAGAATCAGTGATGAACAGCACAGTTTTTCAGCACCTGAAGTTGCGTGAGACCCCCAGTTGCCACACAAGATTCCCAAAATGCCCAGACTCTCAGCCTGCATGCACAAGCAAAGCAAAACAAGGAATTCCTTCACCACTTCCCATCAGCAAGCAGGTATTCAGCCATTATCCCAAGTTCATGCTGTGCAATACCCCCACCTGTCACACTAGGCCCTCATCTGCCTCCCAGCCCCTCAGCCCACCCCCCATTATAAATGGAATTTGACATCCCTGTTACAGAATATCCCTCTGTCCAGCTTGGGTCAGTGGTCCTTGGCTGTGTCCCCTCCCAGATCCTTGGGCAGGGCAGCTTGAGAAGATAAAAAGTCCTTGACTGTTTGGCAGCAACTAAAACATCATTGTTCTATCAGCACTGCTCCCATACTAACTCCCAAAGGAAGCAGTGCACCAGATGACAGAAGAAAATTAACTCTATCCCTGCCAAAACCACGACAAAGAAAAAATTACTTGGGCAATCCTCAATGCTGTAACACAGGTTTTAATTTAACAACCAAAATACTGCTATGTGGATGAGGCCAGTGATACTGGAAACTGCTAATTTTAAAATATTTTTACATGTATATTTTCAAACAGTAGGAAGAAATGCACAATATTTTGGCTAAGATACTAATCAGGAAAAAAGTGTGCCTTTGCAGATAATATCTATCCACTCCTGACAGCTATGTTAACAGCATAAAAACTAACCTGAATAACAAAATGTACTATATTTTTGCCCAGCTTCTTTTGAGAAAAGTAAAGAATAAAAGTACACCTACCTCCTCCTTTAAAACTGGATTCCCTGCAGCAGTTACAGTAATTGGAAAAAGGATGGAAGCTATGAATATGCCTTGGTGATGTATTTTCATGGGCTTTGACAATGTGACTTCATTATTAAGTTCTTCCGAATTGCTCTTGTACTTTCAGGGTGTATAAAAAAAAATCCCGCCTACTCCTTACTCATTTCCCTTACCCTGCACTTCTGTAGAGTAGTGACAGCTATTGCTTCTCTACAGGGAGACAAATAGACCAGAATAGTGGGAGACACTCTTTACCACTTCATTCAGATTATTTTCATTTATTTCTGTCACATGTTTTTCATACAGGTGTTTGCACAACCTCAAAGGTAGGCGAATATGTGAGTCTACCTTCTGTCTCAGGTATAGGTCAGGTACCATTGTTTCTAGCCACACCACTGCTTTCTGCTTAGGGTCACTGCCCAGCACAGGATGCCTATGGATCTGGACTTCATGACAGCCAGTCCCAGCTTTGCATTAGCCAGCCTGATTTCCTCTAGAAGTATAACAAGCCGATATCACCAGTCTCCACAACTTTTCCACATGATGCGTCCACATCTGTTTCTGAGCTGGGTAAGTTCAACACGCAGACCAGGAAAAGTCCCTGCACGTGTGTGTGGTGGGTTTGGCCCTGGCCAGAGGCCAAATGCCCACCAAGCCACTCGCTCACTCCCCCTTCAGCCAAAAATGGGAGAAAATAGATTTTTGGAGGCTTAGGCCCTGAGATAAAGACAGAGGGATCACTCTCCAATTAGTGCAATGGGCAAAACAGACTCAGCACAGAATAAAGGAAAGAAAAATGATTTATTACAACTACAACTAATACACCCAGTGAACCGGAATGAGATAAGAGTAAGAAGTGGCCAGGTCTTAAAGTGCCTTCCCCCCACCCCTCCCCTTCTTAGCAAACTTAAACTCCATCACAATTTTACTCCCTTCTTCCCCCCCAACATGGAGCGGGGAGGGGCAGGGAATGGGGAGTGGGGCTCCAGTGGTACCAGTTGCTTTCCTTCCCCAGATCTTAACATTGCTACTTGCCCCCCACCCCTCGCCTGTTAGCACCCTTGACTTTAATCATCAATTTCACTCCCTTCTTCCCTCCCATTGCAGCACCAGGAGGGGCAGGGAATGGGGAATGAGGGGTTTTCAGTGTATTCCGCCTGAGCTGTCTTCTGTCTCAGCTGGGGGGGTGGGGAGGGGAGCATTACACACATGCGCACACACACACACACACTTCCCTTGTGGCGCCGTGGGGTCCCACCCACGCGAGAGTCATATCCACGAACTTCTGCAGCATGAGTCCTCTCCATCGGGGAGTCATCTCCTCACCACAGGACTCCCTTCCATAGGGTGCTGACATTTGGGCCTGGGCTCCCCTGGCCTGGCTCCCCGCAAAGTCACAAGTCCCCCGGCAAACCTGCTGAGGCATGGATCAATCTCTTCACAGGGCGTAGATGTCTCTGCTCCCCATCCTCATCCATGGGCTGCGAGGGGACAACCTGCTTCACCATGGTCTTCTCCAGGAGCTGCAGGGGAAACTTTCTTTCCACATTCCGTTCCACCCCTCTCCTCCTGGGCCTGGCCTTGGCTATCGCTGCAGCTGGTCACATCTTCCCACTCTGCGTTCCGGTGGCAAAGTGCGCCAGCCTGCAGGGTTTTTTCTCCTATATGTGATTCACAGAGGCGCTATGAATCCATCTCTGATTGGTCAGATTGGCCTTGAATTGGCCAATGTTTACTGTCTGGAACTCACAGAAAACTGTAACTGCTGCTTTACAAAAGCCATCTCAGCAGCACAGCTACAGCAAACTGCAACAGTGTGCAAATTACCTCAGTGTATCAAATCAACGCTACATCACTTGCCTATGCTTGTGCCCTGGTGCCAGGAAGGTGTGCAGTCCCCCTTGTCCTTTGGCCTCAGAGCCTGAATATCCTCTTTCCAACTGCATCCAACGATGCGAGCGCACACAGTGTGGGGTTAACGTAGTTCCTTGTGCACTGCCCAGACACGGACATCCACAACTTCCCTTGTTAGCAGGCTCCAAAATGAATAACCCCAAGGCCTTTCTGCCATCTCAACTGCTTTTGACACTGCAGGGTGTGCCTGGAAACCGAAAGGTATTTGTACAGCAAAGCAACTATCTGTGAACTGAGAAACATAGTGAGATATCTCACTGGAGGAGTTGTAAATCAGAACAAACGTGTCCTGCTTCTGCCTGTATCTTGCACCACTTCAGTGCCATTAGCTTTTTTTCCGGTTTCTCTTCTGGACAGAGGAATAATCAGAGTGTTACTTGACATGTTTCCTCCTCAGGTCTCAGTTCCTCAATTCTATACATAGACAACAGGACACTACCACTTTCCCTACTAAGACACTTAATTTTGGGACCTGCAGAAGTAAGGCTCACACTTGCTTATGTAGACACTTCTACATAAGTCTTGGAATGGATTGTAGTTTTAGGATAGACTTGCATCAGTGAACCCAAAACCTCACTTTCTTTTAGATAAATTTAATCTGCCCAGCTAGATGACAGTAATGCCATATAGGTTGGAAGTTAAATGACTCATTCTCATATACATCCATGAGTTCCTTGGAATGAAAAGGGTCTGCTGTGGAAGGAGTGAAGTGTGTTACCACACTGAGGCCAAAGCTTTCAGTATGTCAGGAAATACTGGTTGTGTGGTGGACACAATCTGCAACCTCATTACTATTATATTCTAGTCTAATAAATGAGAATTTTTCAGAACATTTAACACTATTAAAGGAATTATCCAGGAGAATGACTGCAATAGTCCACTGATTTATTGGATTTTTTTTTGCTTATGTTCTTTAGTCCTTTGGCAGGATTGCTGCTTTCCAAAGTGTCAGCTATTTCTCCACTCACTTTTAATGAACTATCGATAAGAGACATTGCCATCACATCCTTGAACCAGTTAAGGGCAGATTACCTAGGAAAAAAAGAAAGATAAAGAAATGAAAGGAATTAGAAAAGCCAGAGCAGAAAAGAGTCCAAATCCCTGCAGTTATGCATACAAACTCCTAGACAATCAGACACTTGATATGCATTCTTTCCGTGCTAAAAATATGGGACCTGATCCAGAAACATAGGTGTCTTGTAATACAGGTAAAGGAATTTGGCAGAGAATAAACCTCTGTGTGTTCCAGCTGATATCAGAGGGGCTGGGGGGAGCTAGGAGTCTGAGTGAGCGCTACTGTCACAGTAGTGCTACTATCATGGAACTATCACGGCCAGACTCAGGTCTGAGAAACTTACTGCGACTAGAGTAGTGAATCCTAATCTACTAATTAGTAAATCAGTGGTTATTTGGATTACAGAGTGCAGATTCTTTGGATTGCTGGTGATGATCCACTGTCTACAAAAGCAACGGCAAATAACATAGCAACCTAAGACAACATAAAGTTTCACATAAAGCAACCTAAAACTTTTTGAGCAACATATCAACATAATATAATTTTCTATAGAGATTTCTATGTTTCCTGGGATAGCTGAATGTTCAAATCTCACCCAAGGCATCCCTGTCAGGGGGAAGAGAGGGTCAGTCTGTCAATGAGTCCCAGAAGTCAGCAATGGTTTGTGATGGTATCTTCTTGACTTGTTGCAATGGTATCTTCCCTAACATGCCTCTGTTTTTGAGCTACTTTTATACTATTTTTACCTATGAGGTGGAGCTTGAGTGACTCTAGTCATGCATATCTTTGTTGCAATTGATGTAAATTTTCCTTGCTTCGTGGTTAAAGGTATAGGCTAATGGAAATCCAAAACGCATGCCCAGTGGGAGGTGGTAGCACCTTGGAGGCAAGTAGCTTTTGAGATGGAGGTGTGCTTTTGCATTATAATGATATTATAATGAGCAAAAGTTGACCTGAAGAACATGATCTACTCAGGAAAATGATGAATCACTAGCTCAGTTCCGGTTCAGTTCTCGCTCAGGGCAGAAACAATCTGCATCTTGGTACCATCATCTTGGTACCATAATACACCAGGTCCCCACAGATCACAGGGCCTAGCCGTGGTGTCTCTAGTCTTCTCTATCCTCCATGTACTCTACTCTCAGTGTTAGCACATCAAGCTCCCTGATGTTGCCAACCTCAAGGCTGCCTAGGGAACTTCTTGTGAAATGGACTCTTGGCATATCAGCTGCCCTTCACCCTGAAAGTTTCCTGGATGCTGAAGGGTCGTTTGTTTAATTATAGATTACCTAGTGATGCCTATTGTGGAATAATTACTGGAGGTGACTTAAAAATTAAATCTTGTGTTCCACAACAGGCATCACTAGGTAATCTATAATTAAACAAACGACCCTTCAAGTGAAGCCACTCTAGAAACAGCAGAGTGTGATCATGCAGAAGAAAATTAGGGATGTTTTCTTTATCAGCAGTGGTCCAGACTGCTGGTCCAGACTTAGTATTTAATTTAGTTACAAGATGTGGTACCTGGTGAACTTGCATGTGAGCTGCACTCACTATGTCTCCTCTGAAACAACGTATACACTGTTTACAAATAAGCTCCCCCAAAATCATAATCTAACCTCAGGAAATAAGTGAAACTGCCAAGATACAAACAAAATGGCTTTCATGAGGAGACTCCTAGGTAAGGTACAAACTGGCACATCTTTCAGACCAACTGGTAGGTCTTACTGAAAGCAAGATTGAAATGAGATGACTTAAATTGTAATTTTTAAATTATTTTTTTCTGATTAGCTTCCTGTAGAACAGGCAGAAAATGGAGATAGATGGAGGGCGTTCATACATGTACTGTTTTTTACAGAAGGTAAGTAATGCAGTATGAGTGAGGGCACTCATTGGTTTCCCCTTAGTTTAAAGAAAGTATTTTGCTTTATTTATTTCTTTCTAAAGAGTAACACTTTGCTTAAAAGATCCCACAAGGGACTTTTCACTGGGAGGTTGTGGACCAGATGCAAAAATGCAGAATTACTGTGAATCGCAGAATCACAGAATCATAGGGGTTGGAAGGGACCTTGAGAGATCATTGGGTCCAACACAAAATATAGTAATGGAAAGAATCCAAAAAAAAAAAAAAAATAAGACAAATGCTTTACTTTCAGAAATGTGTGTCATTCAAATGTGAAGAATCATTCAGCCATCTGATTTCTGTGACACAATAAATGTTATATTGCCAGAGGTGATGCTGATCAGGAAGATTTTATGGTTTAGGTTTTGTTTCTCCTTCAGTGATGGCTTCATGTTAGAACTGAAGGCGACTGCATCAAACATCTCACAGGATAAACACACCAAGAAATGTTAATGGGATTTCGAATAGTAATCAAGAGAGCCTCTTTGAGCCTGTTCAAAATGAACAAACTGCTGAGAAAGCCAAGGGGCATAAATATGAAGACACAGAATTCACTTACTCTTCCAAACTTGATGCTACTTCTTGCTTAAGTCGCTTCAGAAAGAGAAACACCTTCCTGAAGCAAGCGAGGGGCTGAAGCACACACATGCCAGAGCACTGATCTGGGAAAAGGTGTTATGTGGCTATTTATCATTCTTAAAATAATTCTTCCATCAAGCATGCCCGTAAACAACAGATAAATAGGACAAGTCCACAATTACAACTTAAGTTTATTTTAACGAATTGCATTATGTTAATATCTGAGAGGCTGAGGGATCTTGCAAATTGTGGGGCAATGCACTTATTCAGTACAAATATTTTTGTCATAAAAGAGGAAATGGGAGAGAAGAAAAACGTATTTGTTCTGATTGCTGCTTTGTAGAGGAATTGAAAGAGTTGTGCTAGAGAATAATGATCATGCTGGTGTCTATACTTCTGTAATTCTTGAAACTGGCCTTGGAAGATTCTCAGAACTGTATTACTGTTGAAACTCCAAGTCCCAACCCTGGAAAAGCTGGGTCACAATGTAACTCTTCCAGTGAATTACACTATAGGGAACTGGGTTGGTATAAAAGCTTTAATTTATTGTCAAGTGAATATTCTTAATTATGATTTTTTTTACATATAGTTTGGAAAATTTATATTCTTCAATATTTATACAGAGTAAATGATAGGCTATCAATTTCAGTACAGTCAATTTAGCTAACTGCATGGAATGTATGACTTCATGAAAATTCACAAAACACACAAGATGACCTCTGCAGAGGATTTGTGGTACTATATATGCACCCCAGACTTGGCATTCAGAGTGTCATACTCAGTATTTGACCTAGACGTGGATGTTTTCATCAATTCAGTCTACTTGAAAGTGAAGTTCCCCTTTGCTGCTGTGCAGTCTGAAGGATGATTTGGTTTGCTTCATGGAAGCGACTGGAGTTGCGTGCCACAGTAGTCTGAAAGCATCCTTTACTAGACAAGTATGTTATACCACAGACTTTTTTGGTCAATCTGGATTCTTTTTAAAACAAAAATAATTGCATAATCTTTATATGACTATTTTGTAGCCTTTAATTTAAAACATAAGAATTCAAATATTTGCATTTAGTCTTCTTCAGAGCTAATGTTAAGAAAGAACACTGATGTTATAGTCAAGAAGTTGATAATCAAAAGAGAATCTTTCTGTGATTATTTTTGTTCCTCTTGCTTAAACTATTTTAAATTTATCACCTTTTATAGGAGGTATCAGAAGCAGAAAGCAATTTGGATATAGCTTAGAATTGGTTTTTGATTTTTAGTTTGGTAGTTCTTAATTATATTTTTTAACTCCACCAACAAATACAGATGTATGTATAGTAGAATTGCCCAAGTCCCAAGCTGGCTTCAGGTCCAGTGACATTTTTTGTGGAACATAAACACTGTCTTCACCTCTCTCAGTGACTAAGATATGCTTCAAAACTTACAAATAGAGTTTGTACCCTTCCAAGATATAGGGCTAAGAATCACAGAATCTCCTGAATTGGAAGGGACCCATAAGGATCATCAAGTCCAACTCGTGGCTCCACACAGGGCCAGCCAAGTCAGAGTGTGTGACTGGGGCATTATCCAGACATTTCTTGAACTCAGTCAAGCTCAGTGCTGTGGCCACTTCCCTGGGTAGCCTGTGGAACCACCCTCTCAATAAAGAACCTCTTCCTAATATCCAACCTAAACCACTCCTGTCACAGTTTCATACTATTCCCTCAGGTTCTATCGCTGGCCACCAAAGAGATCGGCTCCTGCCCCTTCACTCCCCCTCATCAGGAAGCCATAGACCATGATGAAGTCTCCCCTCAGTCTCCTTTTCTCCAGGATGAACAAACCAAGGGACTTCAGCCTCTTCTCATAAGTCTTCCCCTCTAGGCCCTTTACCATCCTTGTTGCCCTCCTCTGGACACTCTCCAATACTTTTGTGCCTCTCCTGTACTGTGGTGCCCAAAACTGCACCCAGGACTCGAGGTGAGGCTGCTCCAGTGCAGTGTAGAGCTAGACAATCCACAACTTGGACCAGTTGGCAATGCTGTGCTTGATGCACCCCAGGATAAGGTTGGCCCTCTGGGCTGCCTGGGCACACTGCTGGCTCATGTTTAACTTGCTGTCAACCAAGATCCCCAAATTCCTCTCAGCATGGCTGGCCTCCATTGTCTCATCCCCCAGTCTATATGTGCAGCCAGGGTTGCCCCTTCCCAGGTGCAGAATCCGGCACTTGCCCTTGTTAAACTTCATGGTGCTGTTCTTGCCCAGCTCTCTGATCTGTCCATGTCTCTCTGTAAAGCTTCTCCACCCTCAATGGAGTCAACAGCTCTTCCCAGTTTGGTGCCATCTGCAGATTTATTTAAGACACTCTCTAGTTCTGTGTCCAGGTTACTTATGAAAACATTAAAAAGTGCTGGACCTAAAGTGGAACCCTGGGGAACCCCACTAATGACTGTCTGCCAGTGTGATGTAACCCCATTTACAACCACCTTCTGGGCCAGATCCTTCAGCCAATTGCCCCCCCAACGCCTTATGGCTTTGTCTAGTGAGACACAGTATCAAAACCCTTACTGAAATCCAGAAAAATAACATCAACTGTTTTTCCTTAGTCAACCAGCTGGGTGATATTGTTGTAAAAGGAAATCAGGTTGGATAGACAGGGTCTTCCTCTCCTGAACCCGTGCTGGCTGTGACCAATGGCTGCGTTGTTATTTAGGTGTTTTTCAATAACTCCCAGTATGATTTTCTCCATAATTTTACCAGGCACTGAGGTGAGACTGACAGGCCTGTAATTACCAAGGTCTTATTTCTTACCCACCCGTGATGGTTTGACACTGGCTGGAGGCCAGACACCCACCAAAACTGCTCTATCACTCCCTTTTTCAGCTGGACAGGGGAGAAAATATATATTGAGAGGCTTAGGAGTTGAGATAAGGACAGGGAGAGATCATTCTGCAATCAGTGTCACAGGCAAAACAGACACAACACAGAATAAAGGAAAGAAAACTTCTTACACTGCCCTGCACACCCAGTGACACCAGAATTGGATAATGAGAAGTGCAACCAGATCTTAAAGCACCTTCCCCCACCCCTCCCTTCTTAGCAGACTTCACTTCAGTCATGATTTCACTCCCTTCTTCCCCCTCATTGTGGCACGGGGAGGGGCAGGGACTGGGGGAATAGGGGTTTTGGTCAGTTCCTCACCAGCTGTTTTCCTTCTTAGCTGGGGTCCAGCGGTGGGGGCGAAGGTGCGGGGGGGTCATTCCTCACATCCTTCCCCTGCTGCAGTGTGGGGCCCACTCACAGGAGACAGTATTTCACAAACGTCTCCAACATGAGCCCTTTCCCATGGGGCTTCAGCTCTTCACCAGCTGCCCCAGCGTGGGTCACTGCTATGGGGTGCAGTCATAAATCATAGAATGTCTCTCAGACTCTCAGGTCCAGACTATTCCAGCCTGGTTCTCCATGGAAACACAAGCCTTCCCCCACACACAGCAAGCCTGTTCCAGTGTGGTTCTTTCTCTCTCTCTCTCTGTGTCTCTGTGTCTCTGTCTCTCTCCACGGGCTGCCAGTGCTGGCAGGGCCTTGCTCCAACACGAGTCACAGCATCTTCTGGATGTCTCCACCTGCTCCAGTGTGGGGCCTCTCCATGGGCTGCAGGTGGGGTCTTGGCCTTATCCGTGGGCTGCAGGGGGACACCCACTCCACCATGGGTTTTTCCACAGGCTGCAGGGGCATCTTTCTCTCTGGCACCTGGGGTGCCTCCTCTCCCCTCCCTTCCCTGGCCTTGGTGCCTGCACAGTTTATTACATCTTCTCACTCCCTTCTCTTGCAGCAAAAAGCAGCTGCCTGTGTTTTTTGTCTCCTAAATGTGATTCCCAGAGGTGCTGTGACCGTTGCTGATGGGCTCTGCCTTGGTCAGCAGCAACTCCAGCCTTGAGCTGGCTGACATTTGTTCTGTTGGGCCTGCAGAGAGTTTCTGGCTGCTTCCTGGACATGTTTGTATTAGCTGCGTGGTGTTCCCAGTTAATGTCTGGCAAGTTGAAGTTTCCCATAAGGACAAGAGCAGACAATCTAGAGGTGTTTCTCAGTTTCTTGAAGAATAACTCATCAATGTCATTGTTCTGGCTGGGCAGTCTATAGTAGACTCCTGCTACAACATCCCCTTTATTTGTTTGTCCCTTAATCCTTACCCAAATACTCTCAACAGTGTTGTTGCAAACTGACAGCTCCATGCAGTGCAGCCTCTCCATTACATACAGCACCAACCTCCCATCTCTCCTGCCCTGCCTGTCTCTTCTGAAGAGCCTGCAAACATCCATCGCATCACATTCACAGGAATCTTCCCACCAGGTTTCGCTTAAGCCAGTGATGTCACCAGAACTTCTAGCTCTTCTTGCTTGTTCCTCATGCTACGTGCATTGGTGTAGAAGCACTTCAGATGTGCTCCAAAGTACCCCACAGCTCTTGGAGCTGACTTAAAGAACTCATTAATACACAGCACACCTGATTGTGGCATGCTATCCCGTATTTTATCACCACTCATGTGAACACACTTCAGCTGGACTTTTGGCCCCACCCCTGACTCCGACAGTCTGTTGTCCAGTTCATTTCTAGCTAGCCTGGTTTTACACCTTCCCCTTCAGGTCTAGTTTAAAACCCTCTCCACAAGCCCTGCCATCTCCTAGGCTAGGATCCTTGTCCCCCTTTGGGACAGGTGGACCCCATCTGCTGCCAACAAACCCAGTGCCAAATAAACCATCCCGTGATCAAAAATCTTCCAAATTCCACTGACGGCACCAGCTTCTTAGTCATGAGTTGATCAGATGTGTTCTCCTGCTCCTCTCAGTGTTTTTCCCTGCTTCTAAAGGGATGTAGGAAAACACCACCTGTGCTCCCAAGCTTCTAATTGCCTCAATGCCCTAAAGTCCCTTTTGATAGCCCTTGGGCTTCTCTCTGCCACTTCGTCACTGCCAAACTGGAATTCCAAAAGTGGGTAGCAGTCAGAAGGTCATACCAGTTTAGGGAGCTCCCTAGTGATGTCCCTGACCCAGACACCAGGGAGGCAGCAGACTTCCCTGTGGGTAGGGTCTGGGTGACGTATGTGCCCCTCTGTTCCCTTCAGAAGGCAGTCACCTATGACAATTACCCAGCTTTTGCTTTTGTTTTTTGCAGGAGCAGTCTTGAGGCTCAGGGATGAACAATTCACCCTACGCAACATCCGGGGTATGCTGGTGTCCACATCATCATTTTTCTGCCTCTTGAGTTCCAAAGCACAAGACCTATTGTGCAAGGGCACATGGGAGGGCAAAGACATCTGGGAAGAGATGCTCCTGCATCTCTCAGTAGGGACCTGTCTCCACTCCTCCCTGTCCCTTTGGTCCCTGCTGTCTGTCTGATGGAGAGAGGGTAGGGGAACCTCTGCCAATCATGGAGTAAATTGCATAGCCTTGTGAGGCTTCCGCAAGCCTGCCTTGTGAGGATGACAGGGAGCAGCCCCACCAGTCTACCTCCCTTTCATAGTCCCTGATGCTCCTCAGTTGTTCCACCTCCTCCCTAAGCTCTGCCACTGTGTTAAGCAAACCATCCACCTTCTCACACCACACACAGCCGGCACCACCACCACGCTCCTGCAGTGACAGGCTCAGGCACTGTCTGTGGCCAGAGACCTGTGTGTTCCTGCGGGTGCTCTGTTTGGGTGGCTGTGTTCTTTCTGTCAATGGCTTTCTGCCAAGTGGAGACCATGGCTGGTGCTGGTCCCTCTGGGCCAGCGACAGCGATTAGATGAGTTGCCCGCACCCACCCTGCACCAACTGCTGTGCCACACGTGCTCCCTGGGGGCTGCTCTTGTACATGAGGGGGTTTGGCTGCCTTTGCTCTAGCCTATGCCCCCACTGAGTCAGAGCCGTCTGTCCTTAGGAGGCCCCTCTCGCCTCTCTGGGGTGAGGGGCTTGGAAACCCTCTCTCCCCTTGAGCTCTTTTGCTGCTGTTTCAGCCGCTCGAGGAGGGACAGCCATCGAGATCCTCTGCTTGGAGCCCATTGCCTGAGGGGCTCTCATGAAATGGAGTGACTTGGCTCTGCCGAAATGGCCACAGCAAGAACTTGTCTGCAAGAAATCTCTTGGCTGAATTTGGCTAAAATCTGCATATCCCTGATATCCCCAGGTCTCCTCAAACTACAGAATTAGCTGGTTTTATCCCAAATCCTCCTTTACTTTTCTTTTTTTTATGTGGCATGCAAAGCCATTTGTTTTTCTCATGAATAAGGTACTGTGAGACTGTAGCAAGAACAATTGCTTAAAACTTTTATTCCTGCTGTTTTGTGCTTTAGAATTGGAGGGGAAACTGCAGGCAACTGCAGCTGGTGATGTGCTGACCTCACGTGGTAAGGGACGTGTAAGCAGGAGCTTGCTAGAGATAAATTTGTACATAACAGTGCAAAGCTCCAGAGACACCGTGTGTCTCGGTACAGGGCTATCCACTGAGTACAATAGGCAGCCCCGTCATGGATATTGTGCTACTTGGAAGATGAGATACAGCTCAGTTACTCACGGCGTGGTTGTGACAGATCTCGATGTTTGTTTTGATTTCAATTTAAAAGAAGAAGTAATTTTTCTCCCTATTTCTTTAATTTCATGTTTACCTTGCTTGCTTCTGATCCTAGGCTACCATCGTGTGGCCGCTTTGGGAATCTTCCCAAGTAACAGGAAGAAAAACCTGATTACTCAGCCTGGAAATCAGCAAGGTACTTCTTGCATACAAGTTGAAGGCCACATGTACCTTTCAGAGAGCTGAATTCTTGCACCCTTGATTGCACTCAGCCAGAATTAAATTTTTGCTTCTTGAACACACTCAGTCTGCCCTTTAATTTGTTTCTGCTTTGTTGTGATATAATGCTTCTCCCCTTCCTCTCCCCCCCACCCCAAATACTGACAGAACTGTGGTGGTTCAGCCCCATACAGTGGCTGACAACTACACAGCTTGCTTGCTCACTCCCAGACAAACAGACAGAGCCTCCGTGGGTTGGGATAAGGACAGTTTGCTGACAAAAGCACCGTGAAAGAGGAAAAATAACAGCCCATCAAAAATTACACTCACACCTGGTAATAACCTTACCAACCCAACAACAGACTGTCTTCCCCAGCAGGTTTCTCATGCACACTACTGGGACTTTATTCCCTTCTACAGTCGATGGGAGATTAGATTGGGCAGGGCCAGCTTGACTGGTAGAACCCCTGGATTTAACCAGTCATGTGGCTTTAGCTAAATGCATATACCAGTTTTTTAGTGTTCCACCGCCCATTCTTTTTAGTGTAGTTTTTAACAGTCCATTGTACCTCTCAATTTTCCCAGAGGCTGGTGCATGGTGAGGTATATGATATACCCATTTGATGCCATGTTCTTTGGCCCAGGTGTCTATGAGATTATTCTGGAAATGAGTTCCATTGTCCAGCATGATTCCTTCTGGAGTGCCGTGTCACCAGATGACTTGCTTCTCAAGATACAGGATGGTATACTGGCATGGGGCACAGGATGAGTTTCTAGGCAGCTGGTGGTTGCTTCTACCATTGTGAGCACATACCGCTTGCCTTTGTGTGTGGGAGACTTATGTAATCGATCTGCCAAGGCCTCTCCATATTGGTACATCAGCCATTCTCCTCCATACCACAGAGGCTTTAACTGCTTGGCTTGCTTGATTGAGGCACATGTTTCACATTCATGGATGGCCTGTGAGATTGTGTCCATGGTCAAATCCACCCCTCAATCATGAGCCCATCTATATGTGGCATCTCTTCAGCATGCATTGCCTCCTCCTTTGGTGATATTCCAAAAATCTTTGCCTTCAGACCAGTCTGTGATTACTTCCAGGATTCCTGGGCAATTGGGGTTTCCTGTTCAAGCCCATTGCTTGATTACTGTGACCCACTTGCTCCACGTAGCATCGGTGGCAGGGCGCATGGAAGGGGCCTTCCCTTTGAACATCCATCTGAGAACTGGCAATCAGGGTGCAAGGAGGAGTTGGGCTTCAGTTGTAATCCCTTTAGAAGTGGTTTATAGAACCACAGAATCACTACTTTGGAAAAGACCTTTGAGATCATCAAGTCAAACCATACCTGTCCTCTACTAAACCATATCCCTGAGCACCTCATCTACCTGTCTTTTACACACATCCAGGTCCAGTGACTCACCCACCTCCCTGGGCAGCCTGTTCCAATGCC
Organism: Hypotaenidia okinawae; assembly: GCA_027925045.1. Classification (NCBI taxonomy): domain Eukaryota; kingdom Metazoa; phylum Chordata; class Aves; order Gruiformes; family Rallidae; genus Hypotaenidia; species Hypotaenidia okinawae. The sequence goes on from BSDF01000001.1 coordinate 141,595,133, forward strand.
CGATAACCTTACAGCAAAGAACTTTTTCCTAATGTCTAATCTGAACCTGTCCTGGTGCAGCTTGAGTCCATTCCCCCTTGTCCTATCACCTGTTGCTTGGGCGAATGCCCAATGAACACCCATCTCTCTACAACCTCAAACCCCTTCATATACTGCCAGTATTTCCTTTTCTGTTGGTGTGCAAACTGGCCTCAGACCCTCTGTAGCCCTGACTCCAAAACCCCATGAGTTGGCCTCGAGTCTCCGGTGGTGTTTTCTGCCAGAGATCCCATGTAGGGCCATTCTCACCAGCTGTGACTTAGACCATGTTCTTTATATCTGGCTCTGTCTAGATGGGCCCAAGGGCTACTTCATGGACTATCTGCTGTTTGATCTTTTCAAAAGCATGTCGAGACAACTTCCTCACAGCTGAGACAAGAGAGGAAGAAAGAATTTCTTTGAATAGACAGACTCAACCAGCCACCTCATCCCCTGATGGTGCATCTTCCTTTCCCCAGTCTATTGTGGCCAGTGAGTTGGCATATGACTTTGGTGGACTCTGCATAAACTTATGCCACGTGGCTCAGGAACATTGGACTTCATCAGGATCAGTGGGCAGCTGCAGACTATCAGGATCATAGTTAACCAACTCTCGCATGGCCAGCTCCCTCAAACACTGAATACCTTGCTCCATGGTCATCCACTTGCCTGGCTGACACACAGCTTACTAGAAGCATACCAACCCAATGATAACAGAGTGCTGCACAACAGGAAGACCAACCCCAGAGGACAACCCAGCCACACTTGGACTACCCTGGAGGCACCCAGGAGTGCCCCTCCCCAAGAAGTCCCTATTATAGGGAAGTGATGACAAGTGGTGTGGAAAAAAGCCTGGGCTAGCTCAACTCACCTCTGCTGGCTGCTTGGGGAGGTTAACTCTGGCCTGCCAGAACCAGGACAATAACATACCCTAATTTCAGAAGGAAAATTTGATTTTTTTTCTGTAAGCAGCATCATCAGGCCACTCCATACATTAAACTCTAAGACACTGGCTTATCTATGATGGAAATTTCTGCCCACGCATTCCAAACTGTGAGTTTCAAAAATAATCTGTATGTGATTCCTTTCTGAAAAGCCTTTGATGTGGTCCCCCTTAATATTCTTGTTACCATATTAGAGAGATGGCAGTTTGACCCATTGATTGTTAGATGGCTACGGAACTGGCAGAATGGGTGCATCCAAAACCTTACAGTCAATGCCTCAATGTCCAAGTAGAAACAGTAAAGAGTGGTGTCCCTCAAGGATCTGTACTGGGGCTAGTAATATTTCACATCTTCATCAGTGATGTAAATAGTGGGATCAAGTGCACCCTCAGCAAGTTTCCTGGCTACAACAAGCTGTGTGGTGCAGTCAACATGCTGGAGGGAAGGGATGCCATCCAGAGGGACCTTGACAAGCTTGAGAGGTGGGCCAGTGTGAACTACATGAAGTTCAACAAGGCCAAGTGGAAGGTCCTGAATATGGATGACATCCCTCCCCTCCAGCTTGTCAACCACACCGCACAGCTTGGTCTCATCAGAATTCTTGCTGAGCATGCACTTGATCCCACTGTCCATGTTTCCAACAAAGATGTCAAGCATCGTTGGTCCAAATACTGGCCCCTGAGGAACTCCACTTGTTCTTTGATTCTTTGTTGGAGTTGTTAATCAGGAAATAATCTGTGTTGGAGTCTATCGCAGTGTGAAATCTAAACCCAGTCTTCAACTAAATGGAATGTTTATTGTGGTAACTTTTTATCTTACCCTTTTTTCCCCATGTATGACGAAAGATTTAAAAGGTGAAAAAGTGGAAATAGTTTAGGTAAAGATTTTTAGCCACAGACATTGCTAACTGCCTGTTCTAGCTTTTATTTTGTTTCCCCCCGCCCCGCCACCCCCAGAATTAGTGCTCTTAAACCTTTCAGGAAAAACACAAAATCTGTTAACAGAGCTTATACACTAATGAGGAGAAAATCAGTGCTGAATTTCCAGGCATGCTGACTGACCAGGCTAAATTATGCTTTTGCTTAAAGCCATTTTATACAGCATAGCTCCACACAGTGAAATTTAAACAAGACTTCAAGGATGGGATGAATTTGTTACCTGTAGATTAAAACTGCATATTGTAGTCACCTATACTTTAGTTACATGACTCTGTGCTCACTTCAGACTCTGAAGAGAAATGGGCACTTTCTGGGTGAAAATGAGCAGGGTGAGAGGAAAGTTGTTTTGTCAGGGTGTAGTTCTGTTCACTGACCATAGTGACAGCTGAGCCTGATTTGAGCAGATATAAATTCCTTCACTGAAAAGACATTTCTTTATTTCAGAATTCATTTTCCTTTTAAGTTGCAATGACAATCATCTGGTTATTCCCAGATAGGTCATATGCATCATTCTGAAGTTGTGCTAATACAGTAGTAATGTAAGTATTTTAATTTCTTACCCATGCTCTCACTATTCTACTCTGACTCATAGAGAACTGGGCTCAGCTTCTTCAGTCATTTCCATTCGAGGCTACACCGAGTATTATGTGAGAAAATAAAGGAAGTAAATTAATGATGTCCTTCCTCTCCCTTTCTGTATTTCTTAGTGAAGTTTGGTTTATGTTCTCTTTGTTGCTTTCTAGTGAGTTTTCGCATGAAAGCATATTTTTTCCTTAGAAATGGCTCATTCACTGACCTTTTGTTCCAGCTGGTGAGACACGCTATCCAAGCTAGTTCTGCTTTTCTTTTTTTCTTTCAAGACTTTAAACAACTATTTCCACCCTATTTTTTGAGTTGGTGTAGTTTTTCCTTTGGGATGTTCAGAAAATGTACACTACTCTTCAGACACTGAGTACTGAATAGTTAGTACCTTTCTGCTCATACTGGGTGAGTCTCTCTGTGACAGCACCTGGGATTCTAGCTGTAAAGCAGCACACGCTGAGGTGTTGACCCTGCGAGGCCACCTTGATCTCTCTGTATCAAAGTATCAGCCACAGGATACTATTTCAACAAGATATAGATGGGGCCAGTGCAGATAGCTCTTGAAGAACATCTTGTTTATTTCTATGCACTTTGAGGAGCTGTTTGGGCCTGTCCTGGTAGCCTAGTAGTGTACAAGCATCTTTAATAGGACACCTGGTGATGGTGCTATGCTCAGCAGCGACACCATAACCACAGTGCGTTTCAAGACATAATTGCTTGGTGTCTCTCCCCTCTTACCAGAGAGCCTTTGCTTTAGCAATGATGCCTCCTTACTGCAAATCACATGCAAAGACCAACTGAAAAGGCCTTGATAGTATTCGTCAAACCCAGACACCCTCCCAGCAGGAGGTGTTTCTGAGTATAATGTTTGTTTAGCAAAGTTGAAAGGGTGAGCAGTGACCAAAGTCACATGAAAAATTAAGACTACAAATCTCCAAAGATTAGGTTACAACCTTACAACAGTAATATGTTCTGCATTATCGTTGCTAAATCCACAGAGCCTCACATAATATCTACAATATTAAACTCTTCCACACTAGTTTTGAATAAAGAAGATCCCAGGCCTGGCTGCAGCCCATCTTCATCATAGTGTCACACTTTTCTTAGATTTAGTATCTTTCTCTATTGACCTGTCGTCCTGGTTTCCCCTGGGAGTGAGTTAATTTCCTTCCTAGCAGCTGGTGTAGTGCTGTGTTTTCAGTGTAGGGTGAGAACAATGTTGAAATCACATCAATGTTTTAGTTGTTTCCAAGTAGTCTAGGACTTTTCAGGTTCTCATGCTGTCCTGACAATGAAAATGTGGGGTACTGGTGCCCAAGAAGCTGGGAGGGGACACAGCCGGGACAACTGGCCCAGGGTGGCCAAAGAGATATTCCATAGCATATGACATCATGCTCTGTACATAACTGGGGGTTTGTCTGTGAGGCCTATGGCTCAGGAACTAGCTGAGCTTTGTTTCTGAATGGTGAGCAATTGTGCTGTGTATCACTTGTTTTGTATATTCTTTTATCATTATAATTGTTGTTATTATTATTATCTTCCTTTTCTGTCCTATTAAACCATCTTTATCTCAACTCACAAGTTTTACCTTTTCTCATTGATTCTCCCCCCCATCCCACTGTGGTGTGGGCAGAGTGAGCAAATGGCTGTGTGGTTGTTTTAGCTGCCTGCTGGGTTAAAACATGACACCTGTTGATCATAACTTTTTATTCATTTGGCTAAACTTCTTTCTGTTCAAACAGGACATGTCAAAACCCAGCCATAGGCCTGATCTTACAAGGACTGATCAATATTAGTTTTTCACCCAACAGAAGAGCTGGGTTTGGAAGAAAAGTACTTCTTCAGCAATTTCCTCTGCAGGTACTGGTAACTCTAGGTGAGATAAGGTAAAAGTATGTACTCCAGCTGCAAACATGATCTTCTTCTGTAGCAGTATATGGCTTAAATAATTTAAAAGTCCTATTTTGGTGCAATACTGTGGTGGGATAGCTTTGACTAACAGATAAACTCCCATCTAGTTGCTTGCTCACTCCCCTTCCTTTGTGGGATTAACTTTAATTTACTGGCAATTAAAGTAGATAGGAGTAGTAAGAAATACAAAGACAAACATTCAAATAACACTTGGATTGCCCCACCTCTGCCCAGGCTCCCATTGGTGCCTCTTTACACAGACCACCCCTGCAGTCGTGGCCACACTTATCACCACATCTGTCCACCTACACCCAATGCATGTTAAAATAAGTTTTTAATGTTTTGGGTTGGTTTTTTTCCCCTAAAATAAACAGAAGCATGAAATAAAATTGAGGTACATCTCAACAGCTCTTTCTCTGGGATGTCACCCATGTCACTCTCCCCAGCACAATAGTTACAGTTTGGAGCATGCAGAGACATTTCTTGATCCTTAATTTAAATAGTATACTTATCAGAGATAATGACCTGGTCAAGACAGGTGTCTAGCAATTTTAGAAGAAGGCAAAGTGTTGAATAGTTTCATGTGATGTACCCAAAAGAAGTTTTGGTTTAAGTATGGGGCTATTTTCTCAAAGCTGAGACCCTAATAGATATCCATAGGTCAGTTGTAACCAGAACAATAATATTAAACCCATAGAATGGGGTTCTTCTCTAATATTAACCTTCTAAATATTATAGTCAAGTCTGATTCAGACTTGTCTGACAAGGCTGATTTCTTGTCTCAGGCTGAATTATCCTGATGATAGTTCATTTACTCTGTTTTATGGGATGAGATTAAACCTGTAACAGGCACCTAAAGTCACGACAAATGCATTAATCCTTATTCTTTGTGAGAGGAACCCAAGGTCATGAGCCCAAAATTAAGGATCTTTGACAGATATCTAAGTAATGGAAAATGAATGTTGTCTTTTTGATGTAGAGATAGATCTTGGCATGGTGCCACAAATGACACCTGTGCTGATACTGGTACAGGTATTTTCAGTGGTGAGGTTACCTACTACGAATTAGCTGGCTCTATCATTTTTGCACAATGGCTACTCTATCTCCCCCTTAGGTTTTTCCAGCTATTGGAATACTTACAGTGAATCTTCAGAAATAAACCTTTGTTAAACTAAGGAACTGCTGATTAAGAGGAAGGAAAACATTTAGCCACACACAGTAGTCAGACAAAATTAGATGAAAGCAGCTAAATTAATGTGACTCAGACTAATACAAGGAACAGGTTTTAGAGAGTGATGACGACCTGACTGGGTTGAACAGAATCGTCTTGCGTCAAGCTGATGCTGCTGGCGTGATCTGGGCACTAGTGAGGGTTGGAAAAGGAAGTAATGCCTCGGACTGAGAGGGATCTGACTGTCTCACTAGTTAGCTTATCTGGTTGCACACAGTAAAATGATCTGCAAGGAAAAGGCAAGAAACGTTGGACTGAGTACAAGAGAGGAGTTGGAAATGTAAAGCAAGCTTGATCCATAGCGGAAGCTACAGCTTTGAGAAATCACCTCAGAATGAGAAACATGTCTCACTGGGACTCCCCAGCAAGCTAAACTGGGAATTACCGAAGCCTCACAGTTGGACGTAGCCCTGTCAAGGGCTGGATCCTCTCATCTTCTGCATCAAAAAAGTGTGTGCCCTTCTGGTGGAACTGAAGGAGAGAATCACAGATAGACTGCAACAGCTCTGAACCTCTGCCAAAGGTTGGTCCTGACATCATTCATTCTTTAAACTTCAGGCAAGCCTCATTCCTTGTTTTCAAATTCTTCCCAGATGCATAAACCCTGACCTCCTCTGTCGAGGAAGTCAGCACTGTGCTAGAGCAGCTGCCTTCTGACTGACAGATTTTAACTCAGTTTCTCTTCCACCTCCTCTGCTTTCTATCCAGTAATCCTCAAGTGAAAAACTTTATTGTTTAGACAGGAAAATCAAGAACCCTCTACTGGGAAAATGGAAAACAACCCTGAACTCTTGAACTATTTGTGGGCAAAGTTGAAGATTGCAGAAGTCTCTTACAAAATTTTCTAAAATTTTAAATAAATCAGATGTTAAATGTCTAACATTTTAAGACTATACCAAAACATTTTCTGCTTTTTTTTTTTTTTTTTTAAAAGAATGACAAATAACAGTGCCTGTAGTAAAGTCGGTCTTTTGGATGAGAACAGAGGTGCTTCAAAGAGTGTGTGTAATGTTTGTTCCTGTGTCGGTGAGTCAGAACTGTTAGCATGAACAGAGACAGCTCCGTGTCTTTCTGTGTAATTTCTTGCTCAGTGTGTTATCACTGATAGGAGAGTGAGAGACTACAGGAATGCAATGGAAGTGTTTTTGTGGATGAACTCCAGATTAGTAATAAGGAGACAGAAGTCTGAACAGGCACGATCATCAGTGCTGACCAAAATTTAAAAGTGCTCAGAATAATGCTTATAAACCTATCCTTAGTACAGAATGGCTTTTGAAAATGTCTCTAGGTGAAGTGGCTCATGGCAGCGGTTTTATTAGGCAGATTTAAGTGGTTTTATTATTGTAAAGAGGTTGACGTGTGCTGGAACTAAGATTAGCAAAAGCTGTTTCACAAGCAATCTATTTATTTGTATGGACTTGGCAGATGGAGAGACATTTCCCCCTGCCTGTCTCTTGTGAATTTTATATCATCAGACTGTTTGGCAATGAGATACTTTTCTTTCAACTGACTGGTAAGTGCTACTCCTCAATATTGTAATCTTGCGCAACAGGAGTTTCATTGGTGAAGAGTGTCACAAGATTGAGAAAGTTCTTCCAAAAGTGATGGCTATAGCAGATGGATAGACATTTTCCCCTCCAGAACTGGCTGTGTAAAGGATATCGATATGCTTGTCTTTACTGAGCATGTCTTCTGTACATATATGTTGTCGTTCTTGGCTAGGTAGAGTGCCCCAGGGTAGCACTACATGATTCCTCATCAAATTCTGGCTTCTGAGTTTAAAGTATGTGATGGAGGATGCAGAAGGCAGCATTTTACAAAATCTTCATAGTCCAGATAGGAAGCAGTCTTCTAATATTAATTTGTGAGTCAATGGCAGCTTTTAATTTTTTGAGCACCTGAGATGTTTTCTGCATACCAACTGTGAAGGAAAATAGAATGAATCATTCTGAAGGTTGTTCTTAAATGAATTGCGTAGAGGAAGCATGGTGAGAAATTAATAATGCTTCATGAAGAAATGGAAATAAAAAATGGGTTTTATTCAAGGTCCATTGCTTTTTTTCAGTCTGCCCATTTTTAAAGCTTTTATCTAAATGAGGGGAGCAGGGATTGTGTTTGTAACATTTAAGGAGTCTGAAATTCAGTTGTCATGAGCAGAGATCTAGACAATGCAAGTTTATGGTTTGATTTATCAGATTTACTCTATGGGTCCACCTCAAGGTGACATGAGACTTCTTCCCACCCAAACCCTTGTCTGTCTGTGTAGTTCACTCATTAGCTAGATCTCCATTAGGTGTAATTGGAAGGTGGACAGCTAGTGACCTGTAGATGCCAGTTTGAAAGTGTCTGAATCCTAGCTCTAAGGTGTAGAAACCAAAACTGAGGATTCACCCCATCTCCAGAATTTTGACTGAGAAAAAGACTAAGAGAGTATGTTAAGCCCTTCCCTACCTGCCTGCTCCTTGCAGGGTCTGCTCCCTCTCTCGATACTCTACACACTCTGGGCAGCTGCTAAAGTCCTGCAAGAAAGGAGTATAGGTCTAGCAGGAAGACACTCTAGGCAGATGCAGTGGGTTAGTAGCTAAATTTCATCCTGTTAACTGGGTGTGCCAAGAGAGAAAAAGAATTAAAGAAGGTGACATTCAGGACTGCCTGAATACAATATACACAGATCTGTTGAGTCATCATCCCTGGATGTGTTTAAAAAAAGGGTAGATGAGGTACTTAGGGATATGGTTTAGCATAGGACAGGAACAGTTGGACTCCATGATTTTAAAGGTCTTTTCCAACCTTGTAATTCTGTGATTCTGTGATCTTAGCAGTTCCAATACAGAAATGGGTACATCACAAGCCTGTGACCTTGCAGAGTTGCCATTTGAGGCACAACAGCCATCAAATTACTTAAAGTGACTGTAAGAGCTAAGCATAAATAAAATCTAACGTTATATGCATTGCCAGTCTTTTAGTTAATTCCACAAGCCTTTTGCTGACAATATATAAATATATATTAAGTATTCTGTCATCAGTGCTTGAATATATGATCAGGAATAGTTGCATAAGTTTGTAATCAGTTGCCATATATATGTCTTAATTATTGAGGAATTTGCTCTGTGGCAGGCTGTGTTTCACCAGTTTCCTTGAAAGGTGCATAATGGTTATAAAATATAGCTTGTCTTTTGTAGTACAGCGGGCTCTCTTCCTAGAAGTATTCAGGATGCCTATCTATTGTTTTCATGCTAAAAGATAAGTCATGATTTCAAGCCATAGTCTCTTAGGCTGCTAGTCATCCCCCTTTACTGTAATTCATCATTCATCTTACCGTCACTCCTGAGGAATCTGTGTGTATAACGAGATATCAGATCCTGATCACTGTTCTGAATTTTTCCATGTAGTTCACAAGGTTTAAAATGGAAAGTCCAGAACAGTAACAATTGCCAGCTATTTCTGATGTGACTTGTATAACTTCAGCATGCCTGAGTCCCTCACTCAGAAAAGACTAGGGCTCTGGTTTTTCACACCTTTTCCTCTCCTTTCTCTCCTCTGTTAAAAGTATCCTCCAGTAGGTGTTAAACGGGTCTGCTTTAGTCCAATGGATTTGTAGTAACAGTACTGTCAGCATTACCATTTAATGCAAACCTTATTCCTCCTGATAAGCTGAGAATAAGCATGTCTATATAGTACTGCATTCCTTTATAGGGTTCATTCCTACCCCTGATGCAAAGTCAGTGTACCCCAAACCTGCACCCCACTGCCTCATAAATCTCTGCATGCAGGATTTGATGATTTGCCTGTCATCGGTATTAACCTCTACAGATATGGAAAAACAGAAACTAGAACATGAGGCATCTTATCTGAAGCATCTTTTTTCTTGGAAAGCAAAGAGTCATCTACAAGGACTTACTTCCTCTGGCAAGCCTTGTAGCAGTACATTTGGAAAGTGACACAAAAATAATTCACAGCAAGAGAAATGGTACATTTTGACATTGCATACACAGAGTAGAAGGTCACATGGACAGCTGCCCTCCCTGTGTGAAACAGAAACATGAGATCAGCTTCAAAGCAGGATTAAGAAACCCAAATGGTGGTAATTTAGTCACTGCAGTAGAAAACTATGGTGTCAAAACTCCCTTTTGCCAACAAGCACAGACCACTTTCGGGACAGTCTCTTTACATTACATATATCCTTCAAACCTGCCTCACTGCCCCTTTGCAGGGAAACATTTCATTTCCAACAGACCAAATCTCCGAAACTCGATTTTCACAGCTCTGCAAAGAACAAGATGAGGTTTTCCCCTCTTACCCTCTTGATGTAAACAAAAGTGGAGCTAAAGAGCACCCCAAGTACCCCCAGCACATGATAGAAAACACTGAATGTGCTAACACAACAAACTAGACTTCAAGGAAATGTGAGAAGGGAAAGCCCATGTCCTTTTATCACACGCATGGGACTTCACTGGAACAAGCTTGACACAGGCTTCAGATGACTACAAAAGAAATTACTGCCAAGTACTGAGCTTTGCTCAGAGCTCTGGCTTCCTGGAGGGTTTGCAGTCATTTCTTTTTACAGGCAGCTACACCCTGGGTGAAGTACTGCCTAGTGCATTGGCTTTGTGGATATTTTTGATCATATGGGATGCCGTTTTGGTCAGCCCAAATCCATATGTTGGTCCAATGCAGCGCTTGGATGAACTAGAACTATCATTGAGTTCAATGTGAGAGCTTACCAAGGATGGAAAAAAGTGTTGAATATCTGCCATTCCTGCTAGTCTGAATAAATTAACATTTCATGAAGGTAAAAAAATAAAATTAATTTTAAAAAAATCCCTCAGGTCTAGTTTGCTTCTTTTTCATCTTTAGTTATTTTGAATTACAAGAAAACTCCAGAAAACGTGCCACCAGGTAATGAATAGCTTTTCTCTGAAGTCAGCAATAGTAGTATTTTATTGTTGTAAGAAAACCAGAAGAAACATGCTTCAATTACTAATATGCTACCATCAATTCAATGTGAAAACCACATATAAACCAGAAAAAAAAATACGCATTTTGCTAATAAAGAAGACACAATGCCCTCTGGAGGGGAGTGCACCAATTAGTAAAGGTGAAAAAAAAAAAAGTATTCCTTGATCTCTTCATTACTTTGAAGCAGTACTTGTGATTTTAAACTTTTAAGAGAATAATAACTTGTCCAAATATTGGAAGGTTTGTGGGTTTTTTTTAAAGGCAGTAAAAATCCCATTCTTGACACCTTAGGCTGTTTTCTGCACCAAACTTGGGCTTAGATTCTCAGCCAATTTACTTTTTTAACATGAATGAAGAGGCATATCTGTTCCAAACCACACTCCCATTAAAAAAAAAATAAAATTATCCATTATTCTCCCTCTAAATTCAGCCTAAAGGTGGAAAAATATCAGCTTGGATCAATAAAGTGATGTTGATATGAAACCCAGTTATTATCTGACTCCCCAGAATGCCATTTTTAACATGCCAGCATGTCTTGCAGTTGCATGTGTGATAACTGCAAACTAACCCCATTTACAAAGCCAAAAATGCAAAAGTAGGACAGTTTCATAAGCTGGGCTGAGCAAAGCCTCAGATACGGAGAGTAAAACGGCGATACCTGTTCAAAATATATTTGTTCTTTTTCTTTGATAATCACAGAATCACAGAAGGGGAGGGGTTGGAAGGGACCTCTGGAGATCATTGAGTCCAACCCCCTGCCGGAGCAGGATCACCTACAGCAGGCTGCACAGGGCAGCATCCAGGTGGGGTTCGAATGTCTCCAGAGGAGACTCCACAGCCTCTCTGGGCAGCCTGTCCCAGTGCTCTGCCACCCTCACAGTAAAGAAGCTCCTCCTCACATTTAGTTAGAACTTCCTAGAGTCAAGTTTTGGCCCATTGCCTCTTGTTTCCCACATTCATTCTGGGACGTTTGCCTATCTGTCTAGTTTGGGGTGGGGGTTGTTTGATTGGTTTTTTTTTTAATATTTGGCGTGCAGTGAAAGATGTTTATTAGCCACTGAACAACCAGGAGAACAATGATAGGAAGGATATAATCTTTCTGAAGTTTGATTTCATAGACAACTCTTGCACTACATATTTAATTTCTCCTATGAGCTGTCTTGGTTTTCTTTTTTTAAATTTAAGATAAGAACTCATTACAATTTGGAAAATGTTTTGAAGTCTTTATCTTCTGTATGAAACAAGAGAAAAAATGGTAACAGCTCTGATCACTGAGTTAGTGATGCAGAGGTGCACCTCTTTCAAGGAATTTTGAAGAACTTGGCTGAGATTCCAGTTAGTGTTCAGATATTCAGAGGTGTGTTTCTGTCTGAGAGCGGAATGTGGCAGTGGAACTGCCACTCAGAGGTTTTCTGAGGTGACGTCTTGCAAAAAGGGAAGTATCTCGAATTTATTTCTCATTATAGTCTTAAATCAAGGCATTCTCCAGAGCTAACCTCTCCTGCTTTGCAGCTCAAATGATACATAGATATCCAGGTTTTAACATGAGTTAAAATGAAGGCAAGTACTGGAAAGAGTGTATATGTTGCTGCTTTCTACTCTTCAGTAGCTCAGACCTTTAAAATGTTTTTGACCGATATTGTTTATTTCATTATTCCTTAATTGTTTTCAACATTGTCTACTACCTGATATGGGGGGTTTGTACAATATGAATTGACAACCTGAAATAAAGCATAAGTTTGAGATAATCTTAAAAAAAGGCAAACATTCCTAGTGATTCCCCTTATCTAAGACTGTGCTTTAGAGCCACAGATAAGATTTAATTGCTTAATGATTGAATTTACCCTCCAAATTTGGCACAATGTATTTTTTCAAGGGCACTTGAAATTGTCTTTTTGGACAAATTTACTATTCGTTTTTCAAAGAAATTATTAAAAAAATGTTGTTTCCTGAAATGATAAATTTTGTATTTAGAAAGTTATTAAAATCAGATGGCAAACTTTAAAAAAATGACTTTATTCAAATGTATGGGAACATGTCTACGCTTCAGGAAGCTCTCTCGTCTCCTGAATTTTTAAAATAAAATGGTACATTTTCCTCAAAGTCATTGCTCTAAGTTTTATGAAAAGTGGTTTCACTACTTTAATTTTTCTTGCCCTGAGTGTCTACTTCCCAGATTCAGCAGGTGGGTTTTATACAAGCTTTTACAATCTCTGCAGCTGCTGTGGTGTATGGGCTGGCAGTTGCCTTCAAGTTACCCCTCCCTTTATCTGACTTCCCAAACCCACTGTTGCAAAATCAGACATTGCTGGGCAGCAACCAACAGGCATTAGCTGTAGCTGAAGCTCATCAATGAAAGTAAGTGGATTAAAAAAAAAAAGTAAATTATAAGTGTAGTACTGTTTTAAAATGTTAAGAATCCTTTCTTTTTGACAGTGCACTCTTTGGAAAGTAATAGGTTTGGTTTTTTAAAAAATATTATTTAGATAATTGAGATAATTTCTACCTAATCTATTAGATTATCTGGACTGTCTGTAAGTGTATTTGTCTAGTCTGCAATGCTCCAGAGACAGAAGGACTAGAGGGCCTTTCAAAAAATATTGTTGGGCAGAGAATTTTATTTTGTGACTCATAGACTGAATTTCAGCACCATGTGCTAACATAAAACCTCTGGTAGCACACAATTTGAACACACAGTCTTTCCTGCATACATCTGAGGAGAAATGTTCTGTCTTTCTGCTAAACTATGCCAGTATAAATGGAAATATATGTCCTTTGACAAGTTGTGGATCAAAAGCTTGTTATGTATGGATGGATTTTTCCTCCTGATCACCCGTCACGATTCACAACCAGATAGACCAATTTGGCAGAGGTTAAACCCCCTTGCATTCCAACCCACCTCAGATTGCTCTGGGTGGCTGGGGACAGCTGGGCTCAACTCCTAGATGAGACTCAATTTGGTGTTTTGTTGTGACCAGGTCTTCGCAGTTCTCGGGAATGTAATTAAGACTCAAAATGGAGTCAAATGTCCCGTTGCTTTACTTGGCCCACAACAAGCATGCAAGGGGGAAAGAAAGAGAAAAGACTGTGAGAGAGAGAGTGAGAGAGAGAGCACAATAGCTACCACCATGGATCTGTGGTGTCCCGTCAGTCAGATGTCTTCAGGTCTGGTGAGAGAATGTTCCTTTTTGCCTTTGTTGGTCTTGCCATTTTACAGTGTTATCTCATTGCACAGTCAATAAGTCCTTAGCATGATCACACCTCCTATCTGGTGTTGGGACACATGCCCACTGTCGTCTCCAGAGGGTTCCCAAAAGTTCGAGAGAGTCCGGGTCCCCTCACACTTTGTCCTTCAGTTGACCCTGGGTCTGGGCGCATGTACAGAGGACTTGGGATACATGCTTCGAGATAAGCTACTGAGAGAAACAAGATGTAGATACATTCCTGACGGGTGGAATTCACTTTGTTGCGTGGGTGTCATGGGGATGAGGTTTTATGGTGACTGAGAGAGAGGAAAAAGGGGAGTAGGGTTAGGGAGAAAAAAGAGGCAGAGGTGGTATGGTTCTGTTTGAAATTGTTAAGGCATATCTCTAGTCCCGTATATCACCTTGGTTGTCCTTAAGTTGTGGTGCTTTCACTTCATCAATTCATTGCATATAAACATAAGAAATACCCTATGGGGTCAGCCCAGAGGTCCATCTGCTGTCCTGTCTGCAGCTGTGGCAATGGGAGGTGCTACTTAGGTATAACCCGTAATGTTGGCCACCTCTCAAGTATCTACAGCTGCTGAATTAAAATTGTTAGGGGAAATATCCATCTCTAACAGGTTTTTGCAGCTTTTCGTGAACCTGCTTGCTGCAAATTTCCAGCCCTATTCTCAGCCTGCTGACACTGATTGCCATTGCAGTGCTATGGGAGCAAGGTGCAGGAGTTCATTCCACACCGAGTGGAGAATGGGCTCTCAGTGTTGCTGCATGAAAGGGACTCCTAGGAAGAGCTCACCTCCAGGAAATGGCTATGATCTCTCCTGAAATGCCTTTCTTTCTTTAACTCAACTTGGTTGGCTTTTTTTGAAGTTTATTCAGACTTAATTTAAAAATCTTCCTCCAACTGTATGCATTTATATTACCTCACAGATTATTTCCTTTTTTTTTTCTTTTTCTAGTACCAAAAGTTGTTGCTGCCTTAAGATTTATTTTGTTCCTTTTCCTGTTTCATGTCCCCTTTTGACTCATGTTTTTCACAAAAGTAGTCGTGTTACTAACAGCCACAAAGATTTTAACTTGCTTAGTTTTTCCCGTCCTCGTCTTTTTTTTTTCCCTTTCTCCAAATTCAAATAAAGTATGTACAAGTGCCTAGAACTATTTTTGATTGCTCCATCTCTTGGGAATGTGTGAGCCCTTTACACCCTCTGCTTGTTGAATTATAGACCCTTGAAGACTCCTTGGTTTAATTTTACCTTTTTCCTTACTTTTGCCACACATCCTGCCATCCCAGGGTTATCATTACTGGGAAGTAAGGGTAAGAACAGCTCATCCCTTCCCTCTCTCCAGTCAATTAGAGCTGATTGATTTCCCAGGCTGCCCAAGCAGAATTTGCCTTTTTTGTTGGCTGTGTGTGCAGTGTGGCACACACACTGCAGCTGCCGCCACCACTGCTATGTCTGAGATCAGTGCCAGAAGGAACAAGGTGGGGAATCTCTGCCTTCCGCCATTTTGTTACAGGTTCTCAAAGCACTTTGTAATCGAGGACAGCATTTGTTAAATGGCGCCTTGGTCACTGGATTATACCAAAGTAACATCATGAAGCAAAGTGTACATGTATTTTTCACACAGGTAACCTCACTGCTTAATAGTCACCAAGGCTATTGAGTTTTGATTCTGGCTTTTCAAGGCTTCAGTTTGCGCTGAACATTTTCCACATTTTCTACTACATGACCGATGTCTCTTGTCAGTGTGTTGTGAACATTTTGATGTGGCTCCAGGGGTCTTTTTGGTTATTTGTGGACAACATACACAGGATGTGTGTGAGGATTAAATATTGAAAACCATCAGAGTCAAGAAAAATCAATTCATTTGTGAGTGTAAGGCCCCCAAATCAGCGGTGTGTTATTTCTGTGGAGAACTGGCAAGGTCTTGGAGGCTGTCTCACATTAAAGAAATCTTTGAATGAATATTCTGCCATCAAAGAGCAATTACGTCTTTCTAAATCCATCTTTGACCGGCAAATAATCTGTTTTTATCACTGTATCCCAAATTTAGCAAACACCTGATATATTCCTTCTGATAGTCACTTCTGTAAATGTCAATCTCTCCTCCTATCCTCCTAAAACAGATCCCTAAACCAGGTAACATGAATCACAACCTGGAAGTTGCAGTTGTCCTGCTACCCATAGAGGTTGGGTAACTCATACAGATAGAGCTGCTGGTTTTGTATCTAGCAAAAGTTTTATCAGGTGCATCCTACCCAAACTGCCTGCTTTCAAAATCGGTAGTGTTGCATCTGTGGTCTTGCCTTGCAAACTAAACAATGTTGCCCTTCAAACCCAGCTGGGCATGGGACACCTGTCCTCTTTGGCCCTGGCACCCAGTTAAAAAACATATATAAATACAAACATACTGGGAGTAGAAGGCACCAATCAACAAGACCCATTAAACATATGTTATTTCATATTTACTTCTTATGCTTCAGACACCATTTAAGTGCTTAAAGGACTGTTTTATATTATTTCACAGGTGCAAAATGAAAACAACATGTTCTAACTGCTTTTTCAGCCAAGCTTGGAACTGAAGAGTCTCAGTTTCTACAGACCCATGGTCCAAAGCATTTGCTATGGCACGTGCTACAGTCATTCCCATCATGATGATACTAAGTTTTCCCCAGCATGAGGCACTGTTTCCCACTAGCCTGGCAAGTGGGCAACCAGATACAGTGGGTAAGTAAAATATTAACCAGCAGTTCATCCTACGGTAGCCATTGCAACTGTCTAATCTGGACTTCTTGTCAAGGCACGTTCAACAGCCCCTAGAGAGAAACAAAAACCTGTGCTAGAAGAGGTAAAATGAGTCAGATAAAAGTGAATCACCTAACAGTTTGAGAGCTGCAGATAAATATGAATCTCTCTGCTAAAACCAGTTATATTCAACTGTCAGAGCTCAGCAGCAAAGTGTTGCGTGTAAGAACATAGCTCCTGGGGAGGCTACTGGCTATGCAAGCAGTACTGAGCACCAAATTCTTTGTGTGGGACCTCTCATCCTCCATGTAATGTCATTGTAATTGCAGATGCGCTTGGGCTACATAATGTTCTGTGGATTACAAAGCATGAGTCAAGAGTTATTCTATTCTGGAACAATAACCTGACAAAAGAAGAAACTGAGAAGTACACTGTGAAGTATATTTTGAGTTATAAATTCTTCAATGCCACTCATGAAAGGAAAGTAAGTTGTTCAATAGTTACACATAGTTTAAAGTGAATACATGTGTCACTTCATTCAGTAGCTGAATTTGTGTAATTCCTTTTTCAATACCTAGTACCATCTTCCTTCATATAATGCCTTCTTCCTCTTCTTAGGAAAGACTGAAGGAGAAGAAGAAGAGAATACATCTTGAGTTTCATTCTGGTTTTAATGCTAAAGTGAAAACACAACTGTTTTCAAAAGAAACAGAAGATGTGATTAAGGAGAGTGGCTGGACAGAATTTATTTACAAGGCACCTCCAGGTAAGCTATTCTCTACATGCTGTTAAGACATCCAAGTGTTCATGATAATGCCCTGTCTTACTCGGAGACTTGCAGTTTCTGAAAGCTCATAACTAGCTTATACTACTTTTTTGGCATGGATTTGTTGGGAATATTGCAGAATTATTTCCTTTACTAGACATGTCCAGAGTCAGAAACCTCCAGCTCTGCTGAGCAAGATGTCAGAACAACCCAACCTCTCTCTCCAGATTGCCCTCTGTATCACCTGGTTTCAGGAAATCTTAAAAGAGCAGAGCCTTTCAGCTAAAGCTATGGACATTTTTTTTTTGGTCTCTAGCTGGGTTTATAAGACTTTTGCGGGTAGTAGCAGATGTGCTTCTCAGCTGTCATTGTTTTAAAAAACTGAAAGACCCATTTGTTCTCATGTACCACTTTGTTATTCACGCTTCTAGAAAAAAGGCTACATAATGGGTTTGTAAAAGCAGCTGTCATGTTATTAGAAAAATCCATGTAAAGGAACAATCACCCTTTTCCTCTCTCTCTTTGTTACAGTATATATTCAGAATCTTTCCTGCATCATTTACAACATTTCTTTTTTCAACTGCACTTGGAATATTAAAGCAGAAGCTCCTAAAGATATCCAGATTATTTTTTCATACAGGTAAGTGTCTTGTGAAAACTAGGTACGAACCCATGTTTTTGTACCTGCGTCCTTGATTTACAAGACCCATCTTTCCTTCTCACAGACATGTAGGGAAAGATTTTGAATGTCAGCAATATATAAAAAACACAAGGAAGAAAAATATTGGATGCCATATGAAAGGAATACATTTCCAACCATCAAGAAAAATCAATTTAAACATAACTATTAGAGATCTTAGAAATAATTCAAAAAGACTGTCTTATTACAAAGCTTTTACACCTCAAACCATAGGTAAGTATTGTCTATTATTACCAGTTATTAACAATTTTTGTATTGGTTATTTCTTTTGATGGAAAGCAAAGAAAGGAAAGTGAAAAGTGTGAAAAATTCAGAACACTAAGTGTAACTTTTTATGCATTCATCTCTGGGAATTTTACACAAAGATTAAACAAAATGAATTATGGTTTAAACATTTTTACTTTTTACTCTGAAATAGTATCATTGTGTGTCTATAACTGGCATTTTTAAATATTGATAGGCAAGTGTGATAAAATGCAATATAAAAGCATTATACTCTTCTCCAGTTTTTATCTTTCCTATTCTTTTTTTTATAGTGCTGAAGAAAATGTGATTGTAAAAAAAGGAACATAAATAAACCAATCTCCTTCATAACTGAATTTAAGAATGCATTCTCAAACATCAGTAAAATATTTATTTATTTATTTATTTATTTTTGACGCCAGCTTTCAGTTAAAAAATACTTTGACAGTTATTTTTAATTAACAACAGTTTTGAATGATCATATAAAATTTTTTCTCCTTACCTGTCTGGGAAGTTTGAATTACTCTTATGGGTAAGAAATTCACCTGAGTTATAGAACAGACTGCAGAGTCAACTACCTCTTAAATTATTAACATGTTGTTCAAATTCCAGACGTGTAGCACAGGAATCAGCCATAATGAATAGCAAAAAACTCATTGAAAACTATCCAAATATTTTTTGAGTTAGATCTCATTTATTCTCTTCTAATACATTAGAATCATTTGCTTTACCTCAAGATTTACACTGCCAACAGAGACAACTATATGCAAGATGTTCTGGTTAGCGAAATAAAATGTTCTCAAGAAAATCAGCTGTACCTCTAAACCCCATTGCCAAGCTTTGGAAGGGTACAGCAAATTGTAAGCACGCTTGCAAAGGATGTTTTTCACGTTGTGAGCAGCGGACCTGCTCCTGCAAGGCTCCAGCATTGCAAGCTGGGGTTGTCTTTGCCCTGTTATTACCGGAGAAGACACCTTTTGGATCACACACATCAAGAAGGGTCATTTGTACCTGGGACCCCCAGGAAAGCCTCCAGCTGAGTGGAGCCATAGCCCTTGCACAGACATGGAGTAGCTGAAGGTCCACTGTCCTGCTGCGAGTTATCAGCCCTTGCAAGGGAAACTTCAGTCTGGGAACATGGCATATGGTCTGACAAAACAGGATTCGTGCACAGCCCATGCTGCGGGTAGCCCAAAAGCAACTCACTCCTGGCAGCTTGCCTGTGTGAGAGGGGCTGAAGAAATTTCCAGATGGCAGGTGACAAAAAAGGAAACCTCAGTGGGCCATACCCTGTGGAGAGACATAGGGTCAGGCAGCCACAAAGGTTTGAGCAAGCACAACAGCTTCATGGGCCAGTAAAGCTGCCACTCACCCTCTGTCTCTGCCTGTTCTCTCTGGCACTGCACTGAAGCCATGTCAGGCCCCAGCCTTGCTGACCCTGCCCACAGAGACTTCTGCCTTGTCTGAGAGGGCTTTTTCACAAAACTCCAGCTGCAGTGCTTCCCTTCCCAGCAGCCCAACAGCAGCTGGAGAGGACTCCAGCATGCACCTAGTATCAGGGTCCTAACACTCACCTTTCTAGAAAACAACTGCTTATCTAAAACAAAGGCTGGAACCCCAGGATCCCAAATGTCCCAAATGTCTAAACCTGTACGGTGTCTCTCCCCCCAAAAAATTTACATGAGTTCTACTACCATCATACTCCTTGTAGTTTATTACTGGAGTTCAGTGATGGGAGGGGGACTTTTTGTTTGGTTTTTACATCTCGTAAGCACATAGTGCTTTCTCTGTAGCAAGTGCTCACCTGCTTATTTACAGGAGAGAGAGAGATATTTCCTAAAGAGCTATAGCAAACTTCATATATTGAGTAAGACCTGTCAGGACCTGACACTCCTTCCATAACCCCTCAGTGAGAGATAAGTTAGTTTCTGTGGGGTTTTTTTTTTTTAAATTAAACTACCAGGACCATGGCACGACTTGGGGAATCCCACCAGCCATGGTGGAAATAAACCTAGATGTCAGGGAGCCTGTAGCAACTCAGAGGTCTCCTTGACACTCACCTAGACTCTGGAGAACAAACTCAAAGGACACACTTCTCCTGCCCAACCTTTCAACCTTCTCTGAAAAGATATATTAAAAAAAAAACCAAAAACACACTCTTCTTTTATTTTGAGATATAAATGGATGCTGCCAAGTGAGCAGCACTTTCAAAGAAAATATGTCACTCGCTGAATGCTGCCTTTGGGTGTGATAAACTCCAATATAGTCAGCAGTATATTTTAAGGAATAACACACTCTGTTTGTTTTGTATCAGCATAAAGATGGCAAAGAGCATGAGGTACAAAAGGTTGCTCTATGCTCTTTTTTTTTTCAGAGAAACTGAACCCACCGCTCAACCTCTCAGTGTCCCTTGAAAACAGAAGTATTAAAATTCACTGGAAACCCCCACCTACTATTGGTTCTGCAAGTAAAAAGTGTTTTTTCTATCAAGTGAAAATAACAGATCTTAAGGTAATCAGTTTTGCTGGTGGTGCACTTAATCTGTACAGCATAACTTCCATAAAAACTAGACATCCCTTGAATTAAACAGAATTAGAACTCAAACTTTAAGGAAAGACCAAGGTCTTTCATAAAGAATACAAGTTTCCTTGTCTTTCTGGTCAAAATGGAAAATCAACATATTTAATGATGTATTTCAGTCATGCTTGTATTGACGTGGAATGATTGGGTTGTTTCTTTTCATCTTGAATTTGAATTATATGTTACTATAATTATTAATAATTATTGACTACTTATAGAAGAAGGATTATTGATAAAAATAAAACTTTAGCAGCTACTTTGATGATATTTTTAAGAAAAAAATCTCCTTATTTCCATATACATCACTAAAAGAGTCACCCCTGCTATTTACATACATTTTATATATATTTTTTAATCTTTCATGGTGTATCAGCAGCTTCTTTAAGTCTTATTAGCATAAAATAGAAGAATGTTATAGCTTAGGTCATGACGTATTGATTAAATGCCACCTGAGCTAAAAATTTTTCATGCAGATTCTTATTTGAGCTCCAAAAGGGTTGAAAGCCAGTCACTCAATTCAGAATGCATTAAGTCTGAAATTCAGATGTGAATTGGAATGTGAATTTTCTGAATATCCAGTGTTTTTATACAAACTTTCTTTGAAGCTGTGTTTTTCTTTAAAAACCTGTGTTTTTCTTTAAGAACCTGTATTTTTCTTTAAGAACCTGTAACTTAGCTAACACACACCTCAGTCAGCGCACAGTAGTCTAACGCTAGAAGGCCTATCTAATCTGGGTGCAGATATTTAAGAGACAATTAAAGCCTGAAAGAATATATGAGTAAATTGAGATGCATCCACTCTTTGTTCGACACAGTAGAATGTAGAAGTGCAATGAGGTAGACACATTATTGATCACATACTGTTATCTTGATAAATTAAAGCAGGGTTTATTAATTCATGCACGGTGCTAATACTGCTACACAGCTTCCAGAGCAGGGCTGGATTTTCCTGCATTCCCCCATTTCAGCACATGGAGAAGGAGCTCAGAGCTTGATGTAGACATACTAAAGTTCTTTGGGTTTTTCCAGAAGAAAAAGACAGGTAGCCTCTTTCTAGCTGTCTCTGCAAAGATATACCATCCTCTTAGCCATTCCCAAGTCTAATACTTCATAACTGCTGCCAGAGACATCAGAAGCTTGTCCCTATCCTTTCACAATGCTCCTAAACACTAAAGGCTGCAAGCAAGAGGAGCAAGGGAGGTTCATGCTGGTCCCTTGGTATCCTGTTTGGACACATGCTAGATCCCTGAAATGTCAGTTTACCTAGCCAAGTAACAAAAGAAGAGTGGAGGTCTGTGCAAAGTTAAAGAAGAAAACTGCAGCAGTATTACAGAAGACATGGTAGGGAGAAGAAGAATGAGATTCTGTTTCCTGGTCAAAGCAAGGTCTTAATTACTGTCAGAGAGACTTAATGAGTTAAGGAATTAAGGTGTCCCTAAGCAGACTTGTAGGTATTTATTGAATAACAGGTAAGAGTATAACGATTAAAATATACAATTCTATATTATTTATTCTGAACACCTGAAGAGATGACTTGCTGAACGCTTATGCACACAAATAAAAACACTGTGATACAGACTGATTAAGCTTGAAAATAGGGAGTTGAATCCACAGGAGACAGAAAGCTGGGAAGGGTTGGCATGTACTGTGGGAAGCAAGATGAGAATTTGAACTCATTTGGGTAAGTCTGAAATCAACAAGCCAAAATTCATTATTAAGGAAAATCCTAAAATTAGGAGGTGTAGGTCAAATGTGACAACACAAAATAAGGAATTAACATGTGGGCAGCAATGCAGAAGAATAAAGGTCTGTGGAGTACACTCGACCGCAAACTGAGTCAATCATTCTGTGTTACTAAGCAAAAGTTAAATGTCATTCAAATATGTATGACTGGCATGTCACATGTAAGATCTAGGTTGTGACTACTTTGCACTTCTGGCTACTGAGTTTCACCTAAGTTTCAAACTGCCCTTTGAGCACTACCACAAAGTATAAATCTGCTGAAAAAAAGTTCAGAAAACATCATTGAGAGTAATCAAAACAAGCATGAGGTTTTGGAACAATGCTCTAGCAGTGAAAGATTGAGTAACATGGTCTTGAGTGCAACTTGTATAAACAATCTTCTGGTAAATAAAAGAGCATAAGGATCATACTTACCCATGCCAACTTATGAGTAGGATAAAAAAGTGACTGGCTAAATTTGAAGCAAGGAAAATATAGGCTAAAAGTTAGGAAAAGTGTCCTAGTTCCAAGGAAAGTCTAGCATGGGAACAGGTTTCTGGGGCTGCTTGGGGATGCCTCTCTAGAGTTAAAGACAATGGATTAGACAAGCAGGCTGCTCTGGATAGATGTGGTTGAAAGTTGCTGCACATCGTGACTGCCAGAAGGTGACCTGTGCAATTTTCCAGTAAGTCCTTCAGCCTTGCATTTTGCGAAATTTCCTATGATAACATAAGCTTATTATTGGCTCGTTAGGAAGAAATTTTCAGGCACAGTGTTTGGTTTTAGCACTTAGCCCGTGTAGTCACCTGCAGTTTGCTTTTGAAAGCCCGAGGACTTTCCACACTCTTTTAGTTACTTCTGGAAAACTTAGTATATGAACTTTTGGTTCTTTATTTTTGTCACCAGATCTGGAAAGATCTTAAACAATGAGAAGGAAGAGAAAGAAACATCATGTTAAACAGGTTCAAACCTACACTGCACCGGTCAGTATGAGATGAGCCGGGTGTCATATTTTCTTAAAGTTGCCCTCATAGTGCTACATCATCATGATCATGCTTTCTGACCAGCAAGGATGCAAAGGCTCTTCCCCCTCTGTGTCTGAGCTGCTTACTTTCTACTTCTTTGCAACTTCCCAACATTATTTTTAGTTTTTATGAGCAAGAGTTTCCTCTCCTGCTTTCTTGCAGTGACTTCAGTTTTCAAAAGTGATGAATGATTAAGAGATCCCTCTTTTTTTAAGCTCTGACATTCCCTGTGTGGGCTTGATCTTCCGTCACATGCTTTCTTTCACAGGCACCATTAAAGATATTTCAAAATAGCGGGTATCCTTTACCACCAGTCAGCTGAAAAAATGTGAGGTTTTACTCTAGCAAACATGTATAGTACACTACCCACATGAAAACCTTGAAGCTAAGAGGTGTTACTGTATTCATTGTACACTTGGTGTGATAAAAAATGAAAGGGGAATCTGTGTTTTCAAAATCTTCCTGTTGTGCTATAGCTGATACCTCCCTTCACCTCTTCAATTTCTTATCAGTTCTAGGTTCAGCTCTGAATTTTACATGGTCAGATTGTGCCTAAACATAAACACTTGCTCTGAAAATCTTTCTACTTGGTTAGAGACGTAAATAACAGTATTTGACATCCCTAGATTCCAACAGCAATGTGAAATCACCTAAAATAACCCCCTAAAATCTCTCTTGATAGATTGTAAATGTCACTGCAGAGAAATACGAGTATCCATTTCACCAGCCAGCAAAAAAATGTGTAGTACAAGTGAGGGTAAAGAAAGAGGTATGTGTAAGAAACAAGGTTTGGAGTGAATGGAGTGAGCCAGTGTTAATTTATGATGGTAAGTTTCCGTGTATTTACTATTCATGTATTTACTTATCTTTAGATGTATTATTACCATTCAAGACATTAATTCATTGTTGTGTTTGTTCTTCTGCTTGCTGTATTATTACACCATAACAGTGCCTGGAGGCCCATGGCATGCACCAGACTCACACTGCTCTGGGTGCTGTGGGAAAGGCAGTCCTTGGGCTCATGGGTTGCGCTGCCTGGGTCCTGAGGCAGTGCTGCTCTCCTGGGGTGAATTGCATCTGGGTTTTGACAGCCTTTAGCAAACAGTAATGATCAGCAGCCGGACAGCTCACACCACTGCCCTGCCTGCCCAAACAGCTCTACAAATGCACTCAGCATTTGGAGTGAGTAAGCCAAGAAACCCACAGGATTCACAACATGCATTAGTGGTATCATTCATGGAAACTCCATGAAAGTCACACAGTTTATCTCATAAACATATGAGAAAAAATATTGAACCTTTCTGTGGAGAAACCTGAGAAGAAAAAATTCCATTTGATATTTCCTTTTGGAATGGGTCACTTTTTCTGCTGAAAGCATTGAAGGAGCCTGCAATGACCTGCTTTTTGCTTGCTTCTACATGATGTTCCAATGTTTCATCTAGGAAATGTGCTACATTTCTTTAAGAATGCATTTTCAAGAAGCATTTCAGCCTCTGTTTAAAAAAGCTGAAACATCAAACTGAAATAACATAATTCAAAACATAACTAAAATATTTGTTCTGAAATGTTCCTTTGACATGAAAAGGATTTGTTAATTTTCTCGTGGGAAACACATTCATTTTCCATTGGAATTAGCATATGCCCTTGAAAAAAACACTCAATTTAAACTCAACTGAGCTGTTTAGTATAGAAACTTTCTGCTAAAAAAAGAAATGTTTGATCAGCTTTATTCATATATAGAAACTTGAAATAATTGGTCTAATTTTTAGAGCTGCTGAGCATTCATAGATGGCTTTGAAGTTAATAGTAATTCAGAGGTGTTCTGCATTTTTGCAAACCAAGCCACTTGTTTTGGATTCAACGTGCTGTTATTTAGGACTAAGTTTAAGCATTCACATATGAAAAAGAGACTCACCATGAAATGGACTACCCAAAAGACTATATGGGCTTCTCTTTTCCATAATGCGTGAGGCAGGAAAGTAAGAAAAGCAAACCTCTCTGTGGTTTGGTTAACATGAAGACCACTGCTTCCTCTTCTGTTCTCTGTGTACGTGATACAGGGTTAGAAGAATGATGCAGGACAATAACCTCAAGCAAAGTTTTTTTTCTGAGCCCTTATCTCAAAAGACAAGAAGGAAAAAAAAACTTTATCTTAAAGTGAATAAATAATAGTTTGGTATTTTACTAGTACATAAAGGTTAGTCTTGTACATATTTCTAAGCAGAGTTTTTCCTTGGTTTCCTATCAAATTTCTGGAAATCCATATTATCTTTGGTTTAAAATACAGATGGGTTCAAACTAGGAACTTTAGTACAATTCTTTTGCTCTTTGAATTTGATCTGGATTGATCCTAAGGCCATTGTGTAAAACTAGTCTTGGTCTATTAACATTTTAAGAGCTGTTCCTGCCTGCTTTTCTTCAAAGTACTTAGTTCAAAGCAGTCCAAACTAGTTCTGGTTTTAAAACTAGGCATTTAACAAAAATGAACTTTTTCAAAAATACATCTTTGAGTCAACCAAAGACATTGGGGTTGGTTTTTTTGTAGTTTATGGGGTATTTGGGAAGTCATGCAAGGTACAGAGCAGTAGTATTTGTTGAACAACATAAATATGTATTGCTGGCATTTCTTCAGGACTATGCCTAGCAGGGTTAAAAAAGGTAAGTATAATGAAAAACAAATGGTGTTTCTTGAATAAAAGAGAATATTTTGCTTGACAAAAAGCTTTTGTTTTCATTTTGCCTTAAACCAGTTACAGCTGTGACGGGGTGAGGAAGCAGTGGCAGGGGGATGATGGTGCATGGAGATGGGAGGTGGCAACAGTAGGTATCCAGAAACAGCTAGGGCAGCAGCGGAGGTGTGTCAAGAGCAGATGGACAGAGGGGTCCAATATCCACAGGAACCAAGGCTTAATGGAAGTATCCAGTGGTAGGACAGACCATGCACAGCATCTGACAACAGAAATCCAAAGAAAGCAGAAGATGGAGTCCACCAGAGCAGAGGAAACCAGAAGTGCTGGATCAAGGCAGCAGCAACATTGAGGGCTGAAAGGATGAGGAAGGAACAGTGCTGAAGTTAGGAGCCACCATGTCCCCTAAAAAGCTCCAGGAAACGTTTCTTTAAATCTGTAGCAGTTCAGGAATGGTGCAATATACCGTTTATGTACCCTTTCCCACATTATTAACATTGCTTTTCCCTCTTCTTTTTAAGAGAAGACACCTGATGTCATGTTGCTTTGCCTCACATTGTTCTGTCCCCTGATTTTCCTTGGAAGCTGGCTGATGTGGGCATGTAGAAGGTAATGTACGTTTCTGGTGAGAGGTCAGGGTGAGGGTAAACAAACCATATAATGGATTAAAGTCAAACACAGAACTTCTCAGACAAATTATGTTTACAAGAAGCAGTTAATTGTGCATTTCTGACTATTGTTCTAACAAAGGTGTTAAGACCTTGTGTAAGAAGCTGTACCCTGTCACTGTTATCTCACAGGTCCCATCACAGCCCTTGGACCAAGTGTCTCACATCCTACTCTCAGATGTCTTTCTGCCACTACAGATGGCATTTTTTATCTTGCTCTGACTGCTGCCTCCCTGCTCTCAGTGTGGCTTTGCCCCATGCTTCTGTAAGTTCCTCATTTGGGGCCATCAATAATAATCATGGCAAAGATGAACTGTATTTGCCATGTTGCCCAATTGAATTTCATAATCCTCGGCTATCACTGAGTGTAATCTTTTACTCTAAGATGGACTGTTTACAAGAAACAAATAAAAACCCTCAAACCAAAGTCAGGCTGATGGAAGGAATTTGCTTTGCCGTACTAATAGTACAGCTGAAATAATTTTGGGGGTTAAGTTTTGCTGTACTGTACAGGAAAGTAATAGTAGCCATCCTACACCCACCAAAAATTAATGCAGCCAGCTGCCTCCATGCCACCAGTTTTCTGGCTGGCTACCTAACTTTCCTATTGACGTGGCAGATAAGGCTTTCTTGAACTGAAAAATAAACTTGTTCAGGACAGGATGGGAACTCCAGGTGCCTTAATATTTGGAAGGTGCAATATGTAAATGTTAAAAGTAAACTGGTTATTTAATTAATGACTAAGTATAATTTATGGTTAGGATAAAAGAAGTTTTCATGTGCTCTTAGCTTAGTAAACAAAGTCATAAGGAACTATAGATAGGAAAGCAATGATGTAAAAATACAGAACAAAAAGTTTCCCTTGGGGGAAACAAAATATGTAATTGAAAACCATCTGCATCTAAACATGAAATAATATTCTGGTCAAATAATGAGAGTGACTCTGGCCTCAAGAGGGCAATTCAGCTGCTAAATATTTTCAGTGGAAAATTTACATAGTACTCAAAACCAACAGATAATCCTTTGTGATGGAACAAAATGTTTTCAAGGTTCTGTGCAGACACCACTCACTCTCAAACCCAAATTGTTCTGGACATCAGCAAATCAGTTAAAAGATGTTTCCGATGCTTTGCCTGCTCCCTGTCACCTGATGTTTCTTTCTTTGATTATCACACTTTATATGTACTATTTTTAATTATGAAAAAAGTGTAGGGGGAACATTTTAGCTATAAACATAGTAGCATGCCACAAGCTCTCAAGCTTGGAAACCATATGTTTGTGTATACCTATCAGTTTTTAAAACACTATCAAGCTAAAAGCCAGTCAGTCTGAAGACAAGCTAGGAAAAATGTTGAGAAAACTCTCTACAATTAAAGAAAAAAGAGTGGCATCTAACTGGCATATCTATTGCAAAGCAATTTTGACTGATCTATTCGTGCAGGCATTTAAGAGACCCATGTCTGAATCGCTTTCTTGTAGGTATGGATGCCTGGAAGTTATAACCATGCCTGTTCCACGTCCTTCAGACAATATCAAAGCTTGGTTAGCTGCAGATGAGACTTGCCACCAGGTAGAGTGTGTCTGCCTTGTATCTCTCACTACATTGACATGCATGATATTACTTGTGATTGGAATAGTACAGCATTACCTTTGGAGCAGCAGGACACTTTTAAGAAAAACTGGGAAGAAGGTATACATGATGTTTGTAGTGAAGCCAGAAGAGAAAGAAAGCCTGTGGAGGTTACAGGACAGTGACCTCAGGGGGCAGGATGGAGAAAATCCTCAGGGGAGTATTATCTCAAGTGTGTCTCTAAGCGTTTCAGCACATCCACACTCAACGGGCCAAAATTTTAAGGAGTGATCAGCCTGACTCCCCGCAGAATAGCCAGTTACGGGTTATTACATCTGTAAGCATGTGGGCAAGTTGCCAAAGGGAAAGCTTTTGCAGAGGTCTGCAATTTGTTGGCTATGGTGTAGTAAATGTGCACATTCTTATGGCAAGTAAGAGGAGGCTTCAAAATGCACGCAACATAACCTACCCCAACTGCACACCTGCCTTGGGATAAAACCATGTTTACTTTGGAAGAGCTGATGTGTTGTAAATTCAGATGCTAGCTAATCTCATGGCAATTTGCAAGCCTTTAGTCAACTGAGAGAAACAGAAAATCAAAACAAAATAAATATTTGCAATATTTTCGATATTTATTTTATTTGGCATGTTCAACGCTTCTTATCACTGTCTGTCTTTGTGTGAGTTAGAGGAAAAACGTGCTAGTCAGTGGTCTGGATCCCTATAATTCCAGTGAAGCACAGTGTGAACTGTGCTGTAGGCAGTATGGTAAGATTGCCTCTCACCTGGTTTTCCTGCAACACATGATGAGAATATGCAGGTGTGCCTGGGCTGGGATATTTTTGGGAAACATCATCAAAATAGAAAACTGTAATGAAGATTTTCTCCATCTTATGTGCTCAAAACATTTATTCACACCATTTGCACGTTTTATTTATTAATTTTACTCTTCATTTTACTTTGTCCTACCTTCTTATTTTACTTACACAGCAATACCAAAATGTCTTCCATCAGTGCATTCAGCAATGTAACTAACAATATCCAATGTGAGCTGCTGTGCCATCCTGTCTTGCAGGAGAAAACTTATTCTTTCCAACATTGTGTTTTGGTTTCTGCATAAATATA
This sequence comes from Hypotaenidia okinawae, assembly GCA_027925045.1. Classification (NCBI taxonomy): domain Eukaryota; kingdom Metazoa; phylum Chordata; class Aves; order Gruiformes; family Rallidae; genus Hypotaenidia; species Hypotaenidia okinawae. The sequence continues at coordinate 141,624,755 of BSDF01000001.1, forward strand.
CCTACACGATTGCCAACTCTGACAGAAACCAAGGGCCATCTCTATTCATTAATCACAATTTAAATTCTGAGGCAAGAGGGGTGGGTTGTTTTAATCTGCTTTTACTTTCTCAAAGACAAATTAAGGAAAAAATGGTGCTCATATGATACATAACATTACAAATTAGAAGACTGAAGTGTTTTGAACATGCACCTGGAGTTTGTTCCACAAGCCTTGGGCTGGCTCTCAAGAGCAGTCTGTGCTCCTCTTCTTCTTTACAGTCATGTTCTCAGAAAATAAATGCCTGAAAGCTCCAGAATTAGACTGAAGCCAAGACTCTTATTCTCAAGATTCAGAGTATTTTCTATGACACTTTGGCTAAAACTGTTTGACCAATTTTCACCCAAAAGGTGACATCTTTTCTGTGCAAAAATCCTTTCTCACTCTTTTCACCAATAATGACGTGTAAATTAACTAATAATAACTCTTGTGGCCATCACATATGGATCGACAGAATGTAAAAATAAAATCACCATTAAATAGATATACTGTATCTTCCTGCACTCTAGAACTGCATACACTGCTACTTAAGTGTCTTTGTGTTCACTATATAAATAAAAATATCACAGCTATCAATGATTATCCCCCCCAAAATTTATAACCCCTCCCCTCCCCAACACTGAATTTACTTCTGACAGGAAGACCTCAGCATAGCTGTGTAATTACTGTCCAGATGATTATAACAAGTAGCTGAGATGACTGTTGATGGCACGTCTAGGAAAGACAAATTGAATAAAACATATGGAACATGTCAGTACCTCAAATATTGCTGACACCTGAAATAGCAGAGACATTGGCTTTGGACATACTGCTAAGATTTAAGGCGACCATGGAGAATGGTGCTGAGATAATCTGTTCTATCCAACAAATAAATCTAACCCTCTGAAAGTTAGACTGTGACTTTGACATAAACCTTACGTACGTAGACATATCCTGGAGGATGACAAGCAACAACTAAAGGTTCAGAACAACTAAGAAAATTTTCCTGCAAGCAACTTTTAGATTGAGAGAGTAGCTCATGTAACCTCTGTGTTCCAGTTATGTGACGAAGTAATCTGTACCAATCCCAGACACATCAAATAAGTAGCATGCTTTTAACCATTTTCATCATTTGTAATACCATTGAATGCAGATGCTGTGTGTAACGTAATTTTTATCCAACAGAAACAAATGTCAATGCAAATGGAGATGTACTCAGAGGTTACTGTGGGAATACCAGAAGAGAACAGAGAGGAGAACATTCAACAGAGATGTCTGAAGGAGTCTGGATTAGAAGACCTGTAGGGATGTTATACGTTTTTCACCTGCATGCAAGAGTTACCTCTCTGTGAGGTGGACAATATTCTGATGGATTTAAGGTTACCTGGTACTGGAGTTTGTCTGAGTCCAATAATTTGAAGTATTTTAAGCTCTGACATTACACAACTCTTAAATCACAAACACAAAGCAATACCTTGCAGTTTGTCTCTAATTACTACTGATCTTCAGCCAGTAAAATTACAGCACCTCAGACAATAAGATCTAAAATTGAGGTCCATTTGGGTTAAAATGGAAATAGAGTTAGTGTTTCCTTATGCTGCAATAGCTTTCAAGTACTGACTGACCTATCAATGCCTTTGAAGACTGACTGTTCATACAAATCTTATACTAGCTATTCAACATCTGATGTTTTCATGAGAAATGGTGGAAGCAGTGAATTTTGCAGTAAGTATCAGCCGAAGCTCACAAGGGTTCCCTAAAGTTTAGAAAAAAAACCAAACCTAAAAAAAATTCACCTTTTGAGGCACTGCATGTTGTAACAGGTATCAACCAGAACAAAGAGTCATTTGTGAAGACATACAGTCTTTTAGTGTGATAAAGCTATTCCTTTGAAGTGAGTAAAAGGAAAAAACTTCAGACAAGACAAAGAAAACAATTTTTTTTGCTATATTGTGGTTGTTTAAATAACCATAACTCAGAGAACTGACCAACTATTGATATTTATTTTCCTTTGTCCTTTTAAAGAAACCTTTCTTTTCATTTCCATGAGGTGGCGAGCCTTGCCAGTTCGTTCGGAGGTACACAATCAGTACTACAGTTAAAGTACTAAGAGTATTTTAACTCTTAGTTAAGACATTATATATTTGACTGCAAGTGAAAGAAAAGAGAGCCTTGATTTCCCAAGCAAGAAATTTCTGTATCCTTTTTTTTTTTTTGGCAGGCAGAAAATACAAATAAATGATGGACCTGATTTTCTGGAAGGCTTGGAAGCTGCCTAAAAAATTTTTGCTTTGATTTCTGGTAAAATGTTTTCATTGTGTAAATAATATTGGTTGAAGGAAATATTTGATTGCACTTGAAATATTGCTGTAGAGGACAATAGAAAAGTTTTTTGTGCTTTTTTGAAACATTCACTTTATAAGATACACATCTGTGCACAGTTTTGACTCACCTGAACATGCTTTCTTTTGGCAAAACCTCTCACCCACCACAGTGAAGATTGCATTCTTTCTCCTTTAATGCTAAAAGTAGCTGGTAACATCTCAAGAGCCCAAGCTGGAAATACTTGAACAACAAAATTACTGTCAATGACTATGTTTGCCATAACATCAAGTTCATGTTCTCAGGGAAGAATAATCATCTTTACTAGGTAGTGTTACTTTTCCTCTTGCACTGTATTTTTTACCGAAGGTAAAAATCGCCTTACCTTTGAACATCAGTGCTCTTCCCCCTGTACCTGTCAAGCCTGATGTCCACACAAATCCTCATGGACAAGACAAATTGTAGATAACAGGTAAATGACAACTCCTGTACCATCTCCTCTGTCTTGAGTGCAGATAAACAGCGATCAACATACTCATTTTTTTTCCTGGATGGTCAGACAACATCTCTGTTGACAAGGCAGTTTATCCTATCAGCCATGGTCCAGACATGTTTTCTTAAGAAGAGGGAGTAAGAATTACTGCTTCAGTTAAAAATTATTACAGGAGGCATTTAGAAAACAAGTGTCATGAACTTAGGTATTCCTGTCTTGGTGAGGATATAGAACTGATGCAGTGAAAGGAACAGAACATGTGTGAGCTAAGTGGGCTAGAGAAGTACCACACATTGGCCAAGCACATCTGGAATCCAGACTTCATATAGTGAGATCAGGCCACAGTGAATATTATATTGTTCCTTAAACCGACCAGTGCCAGGATTTAAAATAAAACACAGTGCCTATAGATTAAAATAATTTTACTACTTTACCTGAAAATAGAATAATTCTTTTAGAACAAAATTCCTTTGCTTACAAGCAATCTCATTTTCTGTCAATGCACACAATTCACCCACATGTACATGTCAACCTCCAGAAACACATCATATAAAATGAGATATTATAGTATCAGTTTTATGGGAAATAAATCCTAAAGTGCTAATTTTTAAAGAAAAAAATCAGTATCTGGATCTTTATAAAAATTTTTCCAGTTTATTTACAAAATAGTATAATTTTTCCTTAAAATAAAAATATTTTTCTAGACCTATCCTAGACCTATACTGCAATAGTGGATTAATGTGCAATATTTATTTTTATATATATATATATATATCCACACACACACACACATGATGAAATATAATTATCTGAAAGCAAAACTGTGTAACCCTCAGTATGGCAATAAACACTTGACTATATACAAAGCTTTATTTGGTTCATCTGTCTTCCCTTTGCCTTACCTGTGAATGAAGCTCTTGTGAATAAGATTTCACCTTCTGGTATTCAAGTGGCACAACCTGATGAGACACTGGGTAGTGCACTGCAGCGGGCTTTGGAGAGAAAATCCCTTTGTCTGGATCACAAAGCCCTGTGATATATCATGACTAGAAATTTGTACGCTTCAGGTTTCAAGAACATAGCACAGAGGGACTTAGGGCTAGGCATATCCAATGTTTGTTTCTTCCTAAATGTCAGTGGCTATATAGATATCAGGTGTACCTTACTGTAGCTTCTGAAGGCACAACAGCCCCTTCCCTTTGCTTTGAAGGGAGGATAATTCCAAGAAGACAAAGGGAAACACCAAAGCAACCCTCAGGCTTAGGATTCTTCACGCAGGCTGGTCAAGTTGTCCATTACTGCATAACCAACCTGCTTTTAATGAGAAATATTCCTCAAGTTTTCAAACTGGTTTAACTCAGGGCAGGTCTCCTGCTTTAACTCTACTGATACAATTAAAGAAGTCCACCTTCCTCTATTGTGAAGACCCGGCCTTTGATAGGGACAGGATCCATCTCTCCTAATTTTAGCCTTCTCAAAGTTGGGTGTCCAACCAAGCAGAGCTGGTCAGAGCCCTGGGATATTAAACAAATACCTCCAGCAAACATGTTCCAACCTAGAACAGGTGTCTGAGATAGGACACTCGGATACTTTCTTTGAATGCTTACGAAGGATTTTGGTGGAAAGATGAAGCCTCAGGTTCACCACAGCTACTCTGCAATGTTTAGCCCGATACGTTGATATTAAACTGAGTTTGAAAAAAGCCCATAGTCGGAGGAGGAAGAAGTCCTGTCCTCTGGAGATTTCCATCTCTTTCTTATTAGACTCAGCTTAGATGCTGATGCTGGCAAACCATGCTCTACTTGACCTAGTTGTTCTGTCTCTCCCTGCCCAGGTGAAAGGAAAGCCAAAGAACAGCTTGGCAGGTGTAGCCTTTGCCTTTGGGAATTTTTCCAATACAGTTAAAGAAGTCACAGTTCATATCTCATCATGTTTCAGACCCATATTGTAAAACCAGCAACGTCAGTTTTGATCAGAAACAGCCTCGATCAAGATCAAGGGTACAGAATCTAGGCTGAAGTTAGAGTGCACAATTTTATTCTATCAAATATCTTACACATAGCTGTACACCAAGTTGTAAGTTTCACCAAAGCAAAATGTATGAAAGACTGCAAGTGTGTGTGTGTGTGTGTGTATGCATGTAGAAGGAATGTGGTCACAGAATCGCTGTCTGGATAGAAAAAGGCACCGATATTAATCAGGGCCAAGTGTGCAGTGCATGCCATGTTCTTAGCATCCTGTCTGTATTTCTCCATTACAGCTGTATGGTATCCGCTAGCATTTGAATAGCCAATGCCAGCTGACTGGTACAACCTGATCTACTTATCTAAACGAACCAGATGGCTCCAACAAAGTTGCTCTTAAAGATAAAGATGGCGTTGAGAAGATAAAAATGCCTTCGTGGCTGATGCAGCACTGGGTTGCGCTGAGTTGTATTACTGCATCTCATCAGAATATACTAATGTCAGCATATTTTCAGTAATCTCAGAAAAAAATCCAGATCACAGCTTTGGCTGCTAACTTCATATAGAAACACAGAATCATAGAATATCCTGATTTGGAAGGGACCCATAAGGATCATCAAGTCTCATAAGGATCATCAACTCCTGGCTCTACATAGGGCCAGTCAAGTCAGAGCACGGGACTAAGTGCACCTCCTAGATGCTTCTTGAACTCAGTCAAGCTCGGTACTGTGCCCACTTTCCTTGGGAGCCTGTTCCAGTGCTGGACCACCCTCTCAGTAAGAACTTCTTCCTAATATCAAACCCAAATCTCCCCTTCATACCATTACCTTCAGTTCTATAAAGCCTGTCACCATGCTTCTAGTTCTCCTGAAACTCAGCAGATGGGTAAATTCCTAACTGGACAGATAGTTAGGGGATATGATTTTGGTGTTTTGTCTGGAAAACATTTGGAGCGACATAGACCTCGTGAACCAGTCAACACCTCTGAGTCAAAACTACTGTAGCTTTACTCAGCTTTCCTATTATCATCCTCTAATTTTGTAAAAGCTTCTAAAAAACAGACATGCTTATCTAGCTGCAGGAAATCTAAACCACATAAGCATAAAAAGGTACATGTAGAATACCTAGGCAAAGCAGGATTTTAACAAAGAAAGAAAGAAGACATGAAAGTGGAGGGAAAGAAGGAAAGAAATACTATTCCAGACAATACAATGATATCATTATGTTTTCATTACCTCATAAAATTAATTTGGATCCAGAAAGCTGCCACTTTGCATTCATACTTATGAAAACTAATTGTATTTGAAAGCTTGTTTTGGCTTCTGGTTGTCATTTGGTTATTTTGGCCAATGGAGAAAATGACAAATATGGTGGTTATGTAAATGTTCTAGTCTACAAGAGCTAACAGATACTAATTTTGTCCTTGATTGTGTGCAAAGGACTACTGTGGGGAAGTCTTTTTCCATTTTTTAAACTACAGAGCTTCTTCTCACAGCACATTGAAAATGCATGTGGGTTCAAAAAGAAACTGTATGAAAACCTGAAAAAATATCAAAGACTTGATAGATAGAAAATCAACTCTTCTGTCTCATGCAGTCCTCCACTCACAAATTGCAAGACACAGAATACATCTGCCGCCTTCTTACTTTCTCCCTTAGGCTTCTGCTAGTGCTTCTGACACTGTTAGAGAGAAAATAAACCAGTAAATAAACCAGTGGTCTAGGTCAGCCCTTTGACTAATCAACTACATCTATGTTCTTAGAGCATTTGGAGGAACCACTGAGGTATTGTATGTTTCCCAACTGAAGAGATTAATGGCTTCTCTTGCTAGTGTGGAAACCAAGTATATTGTCTCTGTGTTCAGGAGAACAGCAACGTGTGCTGTTCAGCTAACATCTAAACCCAGAAAATATCAGCACTGGGTAGCTTCACAAAAGCACATAATTCATCTTCACTGTCTTAATGTGGGGAAACTTTATTAGTCTGGACTTCAGTGATAATACAGAAAGGGGATTTATCCATTTAGATGATTTTAGTAGCTTCTTGAATCACAGGGTATATTTTATAGAACAAAATGTTTTACTTAAAACACACAGGATGGGAAAGTTTTATCCCTGATAGGTTTTGGACATTTTATAAAAAGAGATAGTGATGCATATATCAAGGACTGTTCCAACACCTGGCAACAATAGAAAGAGATAGACACAAGCAAAATTGTGCCCACTTTCAGCAGGATGAGGAGAATTTACAGTGACATATATTCATTATATTGTGAATGTAGTCACCTTTGATGCATTGTAAACCTGCCCTACTTGACTGAAGACTCTGTGAAGTATGAGGCATTCAGGGTTATATAAAATATCTAGATTGCACATATGCTTGCATCCTCAATTTATTTCTTCATGAACCCAATAAGGAATAAAATACCTGCCCCATATGTAACATATTGTTGTAGTTTTGCGTAGCTGGGTTCTGGTGGAGGAGGGGGCTGCAGGAGCAGCTTCTGCAAGAAGCAGCCAGAAGCTCTTTGTGGGCCTGACAGAGCAAACACCAGCTGGCTCAAGGCTGGAGTTGCTGCTGACCAAGGCTGAGCCCATCAGGGACAGTCACAGCACCTCTGGGAATCACATTTAGGAGAAAAAACCGCAAGCAGCTGCTTTTTGCCACAAGAGAAGGGAGTGAGAAGATGTAAGAAATTGTGCAGGCACCAAGGCCAGGGAAGGGAGGGGAGAGGAGGCACCCCAGGTGCCAGAGAGAAAGATGCCCCTGCAGCCTGTGGAGAAACCCATGGTGGAGCGAGTGTCCCCCTGCAGCCCATGGAAAAGGCCGAGACCCCACCTGCAGCCCATGGAGAGGCCTCACGCTGGTGCAGGTGGGGACATACAGAAGGTGCTGTGACTCGTGTTGGAGCAAGCCCCTGCCAGCACTGGCAGCCCATGGAGAGAGACACAGAGACAGAGAGAGACCCATGCCAGAGCAGGTTTGCTGAGGGGAGATGTTTGTGACCCCGTGGGGGACCAGGCTGGAGCAGTTTTGGCCTGAGAGACTGAGAGCTATTTGCTGATTTATGACTGCACCCCATAGAAGTGACCCATGCTGTGGCAGCTGGTGAAGAGCTGAAGCTCTGTGGGAAAGGACTTATGTTGGAGAAGTTCATGGAGGACTGTCTCTTGTGGGTGGGACCCCACAGTGCAGCAGGGAAAGGGTGTGAGAAATGCCACCCCCAGATAAGAAGGAGATCATCTCCTGAGGAACTGAACCCCCATTCCCCCATTCCCTGCCCTTCCCCATGACACAATGGGGGTGGGGGGTGGGGGGTGGAGTGGAGGAGAGGGTGGTAGGGAAGAAGGGAGTGAAATCATGACTGAAGTCTGCTAAGAAGGGAGGGGTGGGGGGAGGTGCTTTAAGATCTGGTCGCGCTTCTCATTACCCGACTTTGGTGTCACTGTGTGTGTAATGCAGTGTAAGAAATTAGATGGTTTTCTTTTTTTAGTCTACAGAGTCTGTTTTGCCCTTGATGCTAATTGTGGAATGATCTCTCTCTGTCCTTATCTCCACTCCTAAACCTCTGAATTTTCCCCTGTCCAGCTGAAAAGGGAAGTGACAGAGTGATTTTGGTGGGTGTCTGGCCTCCAGCCAGGGTCAAACCACTACACATATGTTTTGGATTCCTTTAGATTGAGGACAATGTATGTTAAAGGAAAAGGCTGTGTCTGGTGAGCAGTTTTTAGTCCTGGTAATTTGAAATTAAGAGGCTTCAAGGTAACCTCCTTAAGGAATTTATGTTGTTCATTTCCTGCCTTATTCCTAGCACACAGACTTGTGCTAAAAGTGATCCAGTAAGCAAGGACATCTTCACCAGATCAAGTTGCTCAGAGCCTCAGCAATCCTGACCTTGAATATCTCCAGGGATGGGACCTCCACTACCTCTCTGGGCAACTTGTTCCAGTGATCTACCACCCTCATATTGAAGAATTTTTTTCCTAATATCCAACCTAAATCTTCCCTTTTCTAGTTTAAAACCATTAACCCTCATCCTATTGCTACATGCCTTTGTTCACAAACAGTTCTTCCCCAGCTTTCTTATAAGCACCTTTCAGGTATTGGAAGGCCTCTACTAGGTCATCGCGGAGCCTTCTCCAAGCTGAACAAGCCCCAACTCTCTCAGCCTGTCTTCACAGGAGAGGTGCTCCAGCCCTCTGATCATTTTTGTGGCCCTCTGGACACGCTGCAAGTTGCCCATGTCCTTCCTGTGTTGAGGGCTCCAAAGCTGGACACTATTCCAGGTGAGGTCTCACCAGAGTAGAGTAGAGTAGAGGGGCAGAATCACCTCTCTTGATCTGCTGGCCACACTTCTTTGGATGTAGCCCATGATGCGATTTGCTTTCTGGGCTGCAGAAGAAAAATATCCCTTTTAGGTTGTTTTTAATGCACGTTTTTCATGTGAGTTGATTTTCAACACTAGGTGTCAGTCATTCACCTCACAAAAGCAAACTCTCAAACCCTAGCACATTTGTCTTCGGCAGCAAGAACTTTGAAAGGGAGCAGGTACAATAATGTGCACATTAAGTAGTAACTGCACTAATGCCAAAGCCAGTTGCAGCAATTATCCCACAGGACTCTTTAGCAGCCACAGAGATCCCAGAGCCAGGGAATGTGGAGAAAACCCTTTTGTAGAAAGACCCCTGCATAGACTGTAGTGAGTGTTCACACTGTCTCTGTAAAATCCTTGTTAATCTGTTGTCTAATGCTACAGGTGACTGGTTAGTTCCTCTGGTAAAGCACCTATGCTACTCCAGCTTCTGGAGCATTTGTAAAAAACTTATGTTTGTAAAGAAAGAACACTCATCAGCTAGGTCGAAAAAAAGCTTTCTTCTGCATTTCCTCTTGGCAAAGAAAGGACACTTGTCAAGGGGTCATGCTACTTCAAGAAGTTATGAGCTTCTCATATATTTCTGACCTTCAGAGTTTGCTCTCCCCGCAGGTCATCACTGTCATACAGAAACTTATGCCTGCAGCCAAGTTGTGACAGTTGAGGGCTGTTTAGGCAAAATGCTTGCACTGACAATAGAGTTAGCTCCTTCTGCCAGTTCTCCAGCAAAGAGGCACCATGGATCTTTGCTTTTGCGGAGCTGGCATTTAGTAATCTATGGTACCACATAGGATGCAGATACACAGGAGCCATCTCTATAGAATAATGATATACAAGCGGAATTATTTGCTGCAGTGCCATCATGTTACTACAGACATACCTCCTCAGGGCACAAACTGATATGTCCTGACTGAGCTCGGAGCATGGATATGTAGTGTAGCATCCCGCTGCCTCTCTGCTGTGCGACTTAGGCACCCACCTTTCGCCTGGATTGCATCACGGACCTGTCTCCCATCTTCACAGCTCCACTAGATGTCAGGGCACATACACCCTCTGGGTCTTCTGATCCATGTCTGAAATCTTTCTCTGTAGTTACAGAGGGTTTTATTTTTCTCTTCAGCTACTTTTTGATTCGGAAATCTCAACAATCCTCAAAAAGTCTGTTACCTATTCTTGAAATAAGTTCAGACTCTCTTACTTTCCTGGAATCATACATGTGTATCATTTCAAATGCAACTGGTTTTAAGGCAATGCCGCCACGTAGCTCAAATGGAAACTTACTTTAGAGTGTATAAAGAGAAGTATTTTATAATTCTGATTGCTACACTTTTACACGTACATGTAAAATTACTGCATCTCTGCTTTTCAAGACTCTGAGGAGAAATATCTTTTAAGGCATTCTGGCCCTGCAGTACACAATTTTTTTCACCCAGCCTGTGAGATCCCAGGATGCTAGCTCTTGACTATCTGATCTTGGGGTACAAAAGGTAGAGCTAGTGCGCCTCCAAGGACCACTGAGGACATGTTGGCAGAGGAGGCAGGTAACAACTTTCGGGCCGAAAGAACAGAGCTGGATTTTTTATGGCTCTGTACTTCGTGAGGCAGGGTACAGCCACATGCAGGCCTACCCTGTGAGAGCAGTTGCATTTCCACCCACTCTTCATTCATTCTCACCGATCATAGGTCACTGCGAAGGTGAGAGGACTGGAAAACCAGTCCCTTTGATGTCTAGATGATCACTGCATTTGGGTCTTTTTTATAGTATTTGGTCTGTTTGATCTCACATCAGGGCTTCAGTACATTTTTTCCTAGTGATGGGAAGAAACAGCAGTGAATTAGTTCCTCATCTCTGTACCTGTCTTCCTGCTGTGATCACTTGGCCAACCTTTCTTGTTCCCTATACTTCAGGGTAGTTTTGCACCTGCACATCATCATGATAGCCATGACAGCACCTCAAATCAATGAAAACTAGACATATTTGCGTGGCAAGACTTCTACAAAGACAAAAGCTGCCTTGTGTGGAGCAATATGCAAACACCTGTGTCCAGATTCATCCCACTTAAGTGAGGTGCCTCTGTTAGAAAACCAGAACCCCTCTGTAGCCCATGGAGAAAGACAGAAACCTCCAAAGGGTGGTTCATTCCACCTGAAGGTGCCTATTTCCTTCTACTTTTCTCCCTGCACTTGATAGAGCTCCCTTTTACTCCCCCTCTTACTGCAAGAGCTCTAGTTCAACATATACAAATAGTTGAAAAGAAAGAAAGGAAAAAAATATGTAAAAGATGTGCTAGCTCAAATGGAAAGCATCATTACGAGGCCGAAAGTGGAAATATGAGGGAAAGCAGTATAGTGGTGAATAAGAAAAAGATCTCTCAGGTCCTGCATCCTCAGACCAGTCATTAGAAATTGCCTTGTCTTGACCATATATACCTGCTAATTTGAAATTCTTCTTTTGAGCAGATGGACGATTGATAACCATCACCAAAAATGTTCTCCTGGTTGCTTGAAATATATGTTTATGACTCTGTCTAATGTCAGGTCAGAATAATGAGATGAATTTTGGACTCATTATCTGATTGAAACCTAAGAGTGACCTGGTGTCATGAGTACTGTCTTTACCTCACATAGAACCAGAGCTCAGCATGAAGCATGTGATACTAAGCTGATCTGATCTGTGAGATACAGCCATGATAAGCAAAAAAAATTATATCCTTCCAAATTATCATGTGGGGTTTTTTTGTTCCAAACTAGCTATATGACACTGAATTTGGTGTTTTACTGCTGAAGTAAAACATAAGATCACCATAAAAAATTAACTCTACAACCTTTGCCTATGGGAATCCTTTCCTGGCTATGAAGGTTAAATGAATTGGTCTGATACAGACTCCATCCTCTGCCTTGATGACTACTTCTTTAATATTTGTGAACAATGAATATTTATCAGCCTCTTACCTTCAGTGAAACTCTGGCTGAAACCGGCTAGCAGGATTAAAAGGAAAAAAAGAAGTGACTGAGAGTCCATAGGTCCATATGCACACACAGCATGATCAGTCCAACCACATTTACATAATAAATCAGGTTAGAGTCCTTGAAGACATGCTAGTACTCTGAAAAGTGAAATTATAAAAATACTAATACACTGTGCATAATATCTGACTTTCAGTGAGGTTGGATAAATTTATTGAACTCAAGTTTCACAAATACTTAGAAAACTTCAGCAAATGAGCTGATTGCTATCAGTCATACTTAATAATACTTAGAAGACTAAGTTCTATTTTTGTATTCAATAAGAAATAAAGAACTCAGACTCAAAATTCCAAAGTTTTTTATCCTCTGTAAAAGAAGATCTTTTGTTGAATGAAACAGGTCTCTGGAAAAAAAAGTCAATTGTTTTATGATGCATATAAAAGCATGACATTATTTCTCAAAGAAACCAGTGAGCTGTTTGGAAACAATATGGGTTTATTAAATATGTGGTTGAAAAAACATACAGTTCTCTATTGTGGTTACACGCAACCTAAAGATGTGTTCAGCTCTGTCACTAAAATAAAATTTTTGCACTTGTGGTGAATGCAAAACAAAATACTTTATGAGGGCACACTAGTCTTGCTCCCAAAGAAATTAATAACAATGTTCTCGCTGAGTATATGGAATTTCTTTATTCCATTGAAACACTGGGAGGTGTGTACAATTCTTGCACAAAACCTGGTGGCTCAGCATAGCAAGGCAGAGACTGATTTCAGGGTCAAATGTCATCCATAGAAGGCAGGAGAGGTAGATGCTACCTGAGGATAAAGATGTATTTTCCTTGGCGTAAAAAGCGAGTATAATTGAGCAAGCAGGAACTATTTCATAACAAATTTGAAGCTTCTGAAACAAAATGTTATTTCAATACCTCAAAAATCACATACGAGACAAGATTAAAAGATACTAAGTTTTGGTTGACTGGCTGGGATTGGTTGTCTGGGGTTTTGTTTTGTTTCTGGTTTGTTTCATTGTTTTGCCAAGCTAGATGATACTTGATATAAAGCAGCAATTTGATCTGTTGGATCATAACACAAACATCCTGTCAAGACAAACTGATGGTCTATCTGTTTTTTTTTTTTTCCTATGCAGTGTGTGGGTGTGCTTTTTATCTAATTATTGTTTTCAAGAATGTTTGGAATTAATAAGAAGGTATTAAAGAGCAAACCAGAACATATTACAATGACATTGTAAACATTCAGGGTATATTGGTGGCTCAACAACTGTATGAAGGACTGGTTGTCCAACTAAAAAAGAATATAAAATATCTAGAAAGTGAAAGACAGCAGTGGTGAAAGTTGTGAAATAGCTTGTACCTGAGAAGGAGTTAGGTATTCTAGCATCCTTCAGCCTGGAACGGAGGTAGAGGGACAAGGATGGTTATACTGGCTATAAACTAAACAACATGCATTGTTAAGCTGTAAAAATCTTTGCCAAGGAGTGATGTGGATGCTGATGGTCATCATGGGTTCAAAAGATAATTAAAAACATCTCATACAGTTAACTCGTGAATCGTCAAGAACTGTGACTCAGGAAGCCCCTGAAGTACAGACAGCCAGACAGGGAGGCTGCATGCTACACTTGTCCCTTTCTCACATCCTTCCCTTGGCTTCCTGCGGCATGTCAGCTGGAGGAGAGGGTGTGTTGGAAGTGTCAGCCGCCCTCCTTACCTGCCCTGGGACCTCGCCTTTGGCATGGAGATCTCCAGATTGGATACAGAGTGGCTAAGGGCCTGCCCTGTCTGTTTGGAGAGGACTGGGTTTTTGGGAGACCAAGCTGAGCCTGGGAGGCAATACAAAGAGAGCTACTGCCTCTTCTTTCTTGTGCAAGTCTTGGCAAGTGGAAGAAAATACACAGTCCTTGAAGTGTAGATAAGTTCAACATCTTTGATAGGGATATGACCAGGTGTGGCCCATACCTTCTTCCTGGAATCTCTTCACTAAAAGGCAATAGGAATTTCCTAAAAATGTTGAGCAAGGTTAGAATATAACATGTCACAGTTACAGTGTCCTTCAGAACAGCCACCCATGATTTTGGGCAGCAAGACCTTCTGGGGGCCCTTTTTAATGGCCATACTGGTAGGGCTATTACCACTGGGTTGTGGTGCAGGCACAGCACTGGGTATGGCAGCCCCATCTCTGTATGAGGACACATGCCATGTAGAATTGTCTTATCTACAGCTAGTGGGCACATTTCATGTTTTGACTCTGTACTCCATCCTCTCACTCTGTCTGTGGAAAGAAAAATTCTTGTCCAAAAATGGCACCTGAGGATGGATGTGGAGCACAGAGAATCCATTTTGTTCAAAACAAAACTTTAAACTTGCTCGCTGTGTTCTGCTATCTCTGCTTTGCTTCTTGATAAACGAGATAGTGAAATTGGAGATAAGAGGAAAAAGAAAAAAGGCCTATCTAGATCTGTTTGGTTTTTGCCTGTAAGTACTGTTTGTTTGGTGTCAGTAGACTTTGCTTCTGTTGCTTAATGTGACGCTGACTTCAGCAGCAATTATTAGTTACTTTTGTCATTTGTTTGGTCTGCCACCCCTACTAACCTGAATTTATTCATCCCTAGTTTACCTTTGTATTTCAACCCAGAACTGGGACAGAACCTGAGCCTGACTGACGATTTCCTTCCCATGGCGAGAGCCAGCAGCAGCGGCGGGCGGCAGCCTGGGCTGGCTCCGCTGGTGCCCGCCGCTGTACTCCTTACACCATAAGGTGGGCTTTTTCCTTCAGAGAAAGAGTGAGGAAAATCTTGTCTCTCATAGTTTCATGGTTAATAACTGATGCATGGGGTGAAAAATGGGGAAAATTGCACTTCTCAGGCTTGCACTGAAGGCAGCTGTTTGCACCAAGGGAAAGCAAGGTAAAACTGTGGTCTTTTGTTATAGGAGTGTTTTATACTCATGCAGAAGAGCAGCGGATCAGTGCATGTGTTACAAGGCACTGAGCATTCAGGATGACCCTTCCGTAGCTGTCCTACTTTAGTCCTCTTGTCACATAAGCAAACCAAGAAAGCTTCTTCTCTGAAAGCTACTCAGTTGAAACAACGTAAGCAGGTTTATCTGGGAGAGGGGCACTACAAAGGAGGAGCAGCTGAGGTGGGAAGCTTGTATTTATTGCTGCTGAATTAATTAAAGATCAAATTTACTCCCTTCAGAATCGCTTTTCGTAAGAAGCAAATTGATAGATATGCGACGTACCAACCTCTTGTGAGTGCATGCTCACAGGAACCCCTTCTTACTTAGGCTCTCCAACACCAGTTTTTATGATTACTCCACACTACTGAAGCACCTTCTATTGTAAGGATGTAACTGAGATTAGACCAGGGTATGGCTCAGGCTTTATTTCACTGCAGTTGTCCATGGCTTGCTGAAATTCTCTGAGGCTGAATGGATTTCAGAAAAGAAAAGCATGGAATGTGCCTATGTAGCTATGAAATAACAGGGTAGCATAAAAGCTACTTTGTTTACACTCATATTCACAGGGGCTCTGCATTACCCAAGTACCAAGAGGAAATTTGCAGGGAAAGCAGATACCTCTTTGTGGCATGGTTTTCCATAACGGTACTGCATTTCAAACTGAAATAAAGAGAACAGGTCATCTTGAAAAGATGTTCTTCAGCAAAAGCAGAGTTTCTTTTTCCAGTCCCAAAATAATCTGATCTTTCTATGAGCCCTCCCAGCTTCTGCTTGCCCTTTCCAGACTGCCTTCTAAAAAACACTAAGAAAAAAGACCCTAAATACACGTTCTTCCCCTTTAGATCTAATTTGATAAAACCTGCCACCCTCCATTCCCCATATGTCTGCTGGTCATGGCCATCACAAAGTTAATACTGTTAGCAGAAATGAGCTTAACTTAACTCAAAACATGTGCTTGCCTGTACGACGGCGTTTTAGAAAACTTTGCTTATATTTCCCCATCCTCAACTTTTCTATGGTTTGTTTGTTTCAAAACAACATTTGAAATTCAATTACATTTGCTGCAATTCTGAGAAGGGCCCCTGCTTCCTTTTCAAAACAACTCACAGAGAAAACAAAACGGGGACTGTCAAGAAAAAACAAAGCTGCTGCTGGTGGAAGAGACTGTCTCTAGTGGCTGGCTTTCCCCTCCTTCCTTTAAACAGATTTACCCATTTAAGAATATTATCTTGTGCATGCTTCACTTCCAGTCAGTCTTGTACTGAAGGGTCCTCTCAGCAGTTCAGTAATAACCGCAGCTGGATCATACGGTAACAAAGCAAGAAGACATCCTGGCTGAAAAGTGCCCCCCCTCCAGCCCCCAAAATATTTGGGAAAAAATAGACAAAAATCCAAATTCTACCTAAACACGGTGATCTAAGATGACTTTGATCATACCTCTTTTAGAGGTTTTCTTTTGTATGGTTGGTCTTCTATATATAGTGAACTCTCAGTGTAATTAGTTATTGAAAGGCACAAGAACACTTTGTTATTAATAACTCAGATGATAGCAAAAGATGAATGATGTGAACCACATTCTGTTATGGGACACACATAACAGAATGCCCTTCCTTGAGGGCAGAGCATTACCAGATCTTCAGAGTCTAGAACCGCATCTCCATCCCCTTTAAGAACGTAATCTACATAATATGTAAACAAATCTCTTATTTATATACAAACGTGCTCTCCCCACAAGACCAGCTTTACAATACCACTTGGGGGACCAATAACAGTAAGAGAACCACTACCTTCTGATATTTGAGTTTCTGATACAATATTCCAGAAATACAAATAAATCAGGGCCTGAGGGAGCAGGAAAATCTTTAGTTAGTAGTATGGTGGGCATTCATGTCGTGAGTACAAGGGAGTATCATTAAATGCCCATTTATCTCCCTGTTTTCTTTGCCTCTACAAAGTCTTCCATGGTTGCAAAGAGCCCAAGTTCTCCCCAGGCCATTATGTCCCATTCTGGTTCACTGGACTAAGCTAATGGCAGGCAGGGTAAGCAGCTCTCACAAAGTCTTCAGCAATGTCTGTTGAGTATTGAGACAGTGTGGCCTTTAGGGAGACACCGAAATTTCAGGTGGATGGTGATGGCACGGGAGTTCTCAGTAAGGTATGGTGAGTAGCTTCTGAGGAGTTTCCACTATACAAGAATTTAACTTCTAATCAAAGAAATGAAATATTATTAAATAAGGTTTTAAGAAAGGGAAATAATTAAAACAATAGACATAAAATACAAATATTGAATTCCAGTGTAAACTTAACAACAAGTGTGTAGGCTTACTATCACTTTTTATGACAATGGAAAGAAAAAATGTGTACAAGAAAAAAATTCCGGTGTTGAATTTTCATCACATTTTTCTTCTTCTGAAAAAGTTGAGTTTTGCCATCATGGACTGAAACAAACAGGCAAATAGTTCAGGTTACAGTTGGTTGGATGGGTTTTTTTTTGCTTAAAACTCAAACCAGAAGAAAGAATAAATGAGTGAAATTAACTTCCCTTTGCAATTTTATGTTCATAAACTTTTACATATATGGGTTCACTTGAGAACAGATGAAAGAAGTTGTAAAACACCACAAGACTGACATGAATCAACATAATTCTGCATCAAACGATAGTATGTTAAAGAGAAGTCTGGGGCTTGTGAAACCTCAAGACACCAAAAAACCCCAACTTTTACCAAGTACTTCAGTTTTTGCTACTTTCTCTGTTACTTGAAAGATAGTAATTTTTTAACAGTTCAGAATAATTAAAAATAGCACTACAAATAAATAAACAGCACTAACCAGAGATCTTAATCAAGGAAGAGACAGATGTTTGCATGTAATCCTTGCATATCTTTACGAAGGTAGTGCTGCTGGGTAGAAATGGATGGCTGAACTTCTCTAACCAAAACCTAGCCTAGAAAAGCTGCCAAATGACAAAACCAAACACTATATAGTGATTTACCAGAGCGGCACTTTACAAGTGTTCTGAAGATTTACCTGAAATCAGATCTTTCACATTTAAAACAATTCTGTCTTTGTGAAAAAAATGCCAATGCAAAATGTCAAAAAAAGAGAAAAAAAAGATTTCATTTGTCATTTTTCTACAAGAAAAGTAAGAAAAAGTGGCAGTTACCGATGGAAAAAAGTAATTTCTGTCATGCTCCCATTTTAATTGAAACATCTTACTATAAAAAAGTACTTCACTAGGTCTATGCAGGAATATGCAGTGACACAAGGTTTGTCAGGGCAAACATCTTTTATAAAAGCCACTCAGAGATCTGGAAAACTTAAGGAGAAGCTTTTAAACATACAAACCTTTTACAAGTCTGAAGTGGACACAGCAATCCTTAGGTTGCACAGAGCTTGCACGCAACCACTATGTGTTTGACATCAGTAGATTAACCAGAAACTTACAGTGAAAAGAGACCTGTCACAGGAGGAAGTGATAAAGTCTTAAACCTTGTCATAAAGAGAGGGAACTGACATCAAATATGAACTTGAGTGAATAAACCAGATTGACCACTGAAGAAATTCAAAATAAATGACTGTTTTTTTTCTGAAACCATGGTAAACCAGTGTGACTGATTTCTTTAATTTGCATGCAGACTATATCATGATTTGAAGTAACCAAACCCAATTTTTTTTTTATTTTGGGGACTGAGGAGCACAGAGGAAGGGAAAGAAGAGGGGAGTTTGGGGGGTTATGTCTTGTGTTTTCCTTTGTTTTGTTTTTAAAGAGAGAACTAGATTGTTGCAACATCTTTGGGAGCCCACCAGCATTCCAAATACAATTATGCAACATGAATCTCAAGTGCGGAAATGCTGGAGCATATGCTGTCAACCCTTGGGGCAGAAAGGAGGACACTTTAGGCCTTCTCTGCTGATGTTTCCACTGGGGTTAAAGGACTGATCCCAAATTCTTCCACTTTGTGGGATGTTCCAGGGAGTTAGTTTCTGCCAACATGTTCTCTTGGTTTTACAAACATGAAAAATATAAACTTCTAATAGCCCAAGTAATTCGGCTGTGCTCAGGACCTCTAGGCAATTTCCTAAATACATGACTAATGCTCAGTTGAAAGGAATGATACATACTCAGTGGGAAAAGAAAAACTTGTGAGATTGGGTCTGGAAGAGATATCTTGCCAGTTCAGTGGCCTTCATTTGAGGGTTCTTTAAAGGATACTGAATTATTGATTTTATCACTTGGAAAAGTTATAAATGTTGATAAAAGACCTAGTTTATCATTTGGAAAAAAATACACATTATATATATTATGTTATATAGATAAATAGGTTATAAATTTATAAAGTAATGTGTTGTGGCTGACACGCAGGAACACTGCGCTGCCATCCAGCGAGACCTGGACAGGCTGGAGAGCTGGGCAGTAAGAAACCAGATGAGGTTTAACAAAAGCAAGTGTAAAGTCTTGCACCTGGGAAGGAACAACCGTTTCTATCAGTACAGGCTGGGGGATGACCTGCTGGAGAAGAGCTCAGTGGAGAAGGACCTGGGGGTCCTGGTGGATGACAGGTTGGCCATGAGCCAGCAGTGTGCCTCGGTGGCTAAGAGAGCCAATGGGATCCTGGGGTGCATCCGGAGGAGTGTAGCCAGCAGGTCAAGGGAGGTGATCCTCCCGCTCTACTCTGCCCTGGTCAGGCCCCACCTGGAGTATTGTGTCCAGTTCTGGGCTCCCTGGTATAAAAAGGACAGGAATCTCCTGGAGAGAGTCCAAAGAAGGGCTACAAAGATGATAAAGGGCCTGGAGCATCTCCCCTATGAGGAAAGGCTGAGAAGATTGGGACTGTTCAGCCTTGAGAAGAGAAGACTAAGGGGGGACCTAATTAATGTTTACAATTATCTTAAGCAAGGGATGCAGGGGGAATCAGCCAGCCCCTTTTCAGTGGTCTGTGGAGACAGGACAAGGGGCAATGGCTGCAAGTTGGAGCATAGGAAGTTCCGCACCAACATGCGGAGAAACTTTTTCACAGTGAGGGTGACAGAGCCCTGGGACAGGCTGCCCAGGGAGGTGGTGGAGTCTCCTTCTCTGGAGATATTCAAGACCCGTCTGGATGCCTATCTCAGTGAAATGTCCTAGGGAGCCTGCTTTGGCAGGGGGTTGGACCCGATGATCTCTCGAGGTCCCTTCCAACCCCTACAATTCTATGATTCTATGATTCTATGATTTGGATCTTTCCTTTATTTGATATCTCTGTTTAAGAAGTATCGGTACTTAAAGGGCATTGGGATTACAGACAAAGCCACCACCAGGAACAACTAATACAAGCTTTGTTTTTCAAGTGTCCAAGTGAGCATTATGGTTTCGTTTGCAGCAAAGGCTGTAACAGAACCAAGGGTTTATGTGCACATGCCATTTTGAGGCTTACAAATCTCTGATGAGTCCATACAGACCAGCCAATGGCCAAAGCCCTCAGAAAGACTGGATGATGCAGGAGTTACCACCACCGTGTGGGTGGTGGTGTGGCACCAGCCATCAGCACTTCTCAGATTGGGCATAAAAGTGCACCCTGGCAATCTAAGGCTGCCAAATACTGGAAGGTAGAAAGCATCAGGCTTTGCTCCAGCTAAAATTTTGGTTTCAGAATGTTGGCTCTTCACTCTGTCCTCTACCCTACACCACGTGGGACTGCTTAATCTGCCAGTGGGGCAACAAAAGTTTAGTAGAAAACGAAGAGCTCCCCACAGATAACTTTGCTTCCAGAAGATTAGCACACAAAACTTGAGGAGTTCCGAAGTGATCAAAATGACCACTCGCATGCTTAGCTAGGCACGTGTCTGATTTTACTGAGCTATTTTAATTTTATAAATCACTTTGGGGCATAAGCTGGTATAAATGCAATAAATTCATATAATGAAACTGGAATTTTATGCCTAGGAAAAATGCCAAGATTCATAACCATTCCCCCAGCTAAATTCTACTTTGCCTGATTTTCTGAATTAAGTGGTGGTAATTATGTGCCTAATATGCATTCCTAGTTAACATGCTTGTCTCTATGAATTCAGTAATTGCTTATTCAAACAATGCAACAGGCATGTAACACATAATTGGCATGCACAATTACCTCATTTGCATCAGCAGTCACTGTAATTTCATGTCACACTGATTATGCATGAAATCATGAGTGTATTTTGGAAGACATTTGAAACCCAAATGCAAACCAGAGACACAACATAAGTTTCTAAATCAATAATCTTTTCCTCTCCCTTTAAAAATATTTTACTTCCACAGTGCTATTCTTCATTTTTGTACATTTACTTGGGTTTATTTATTTATATTTACTTTCCTTAGCTCACTGTCCCGTAGTCAGGTCTGCAGAAGATTGTGAACCAGTCCCATGAGGGGGACAGAGCTCCTGTGTCCACCTGTGTCAGCTAAATGGTGCCTTTGTTGTTCAGAGAGGCTTAGAATATTCAGTAAGCAAAGGCTGAAGCACTTTCACCCAGGCATGGCTACCCCCTGGAAAGGAAACTTTTCTCTAAACATATTCAGTATTACTGAAGACCATGCACTTGACATTCTTATTGCTAATTTTTAATTAGAAAACATTTAAATATATTATTTCAATTATGATTTTTTTTTCATTTAATGAAATCGGAACTTTGGAGAAATTACCATTTTCACTTCTGAAAGCTTTACAGTTGGTGATTTAAATACTTGAATAATTTCAACAAATGTGATTACATAATATGCAAAATTTTTTAATAATCAAATAAATATATTTAAATGTTGGGGTTTCTTTTAAAGCAAAGACTGAACTGCTTATTGATAGAGCAAGTTAATGGAAGCTGTGCTTGATTTTTCTTTGTGGAATGTAATACAGGGGAAAGTAGAGCACTATGGTAACTTAACAAAGTGAAACACAAATAACTGTAGCCTTGCTGATGTCTCTAGGATGGGAGAGTTGAAACTGATGTAATTTTTCTGATGCCTGTACCTGGCTGTGTCATACTCCTCAGCTCAGCTCTTCACAGGCTTAAATGTTCAGTTTTAAAATTTATCTGGCTTTCAGCTTTTCAGGCACTTTAAACCATTTTATTTCCTTGTGTTCCCTGAAGTACCCCTTCTTGAGATCCATGAAGCTGCCACTCATTAGTCCAACATCTTACCTAGTGACAGCAGAGTATTAAGTAGATGCTATTTTCTCTTAAGAAGTCTGTACAGGACTTTTACTCCCCACAGTTCATCCCTGTTCTCACACTCAAAGATGCGTGTTCAGATGCCTGGGAGCTCCTGCAGAAGAGGTTGTTTGAAGCCTGAGCACAGAGCTGCAGCTCTCACCCTCTTGGAGCTGCTTCTGGACACACACTGGGTGGGGTCCTGAGGAGCCCTGAGCAGAGGTTGGTGCTGGTGGATGGCAGTGCCTCCCAGGAGCTCCTGGAGAGGTTGGGACGGTCACAGTCAGTAAGACAGGACACTCAGCAGCTCGCAGTAACCATCTGGCTAAATCTAAGGAAAAAACAATCAAATCTGGGCACGTTCTGTGATGCTAGAGGTATGGAGTCAGCCATCTGAAGGCACCTGCATGTAGACAGAAACTCCACCTCTACAATGTAAGTTCTCTCCTTTTCTGTGTGCATACAATCTATACTAAGTAAAGTATCCCCAACAAGTGGAGTGAGCAGGGAAAGCAGGCTAACTGCTAGGATAGTCTTCCAGGACAGCAGAGGCTATTTGCTATGCAATATTTTGAGAGGTGCACTGAGGTCACTTTACAAATCAGATTCCACTGGATCTAGAAATATGAACAATAAATGTCTGATTCATCTCTGGGTTAAGTAATAAAATATATGTAAGCACAGCAATAATTTGTTATGGAATTATGAATATACATGTATTTATGTATCTATTTATATAGAGCCTATGTATACATATGCATGCATGCGCACTCATGTGTCTGTGCACAAACACACACATATCCTCAGGAGTTTAAAACCACCAGGATACCATTAAAGATCACAGAATCACAGAAGGGGAGGGGTTGGAAGGGACCTCTGGAGATCATTGAGTCCAACCCCCTGCCGGAGCAGGATCACCTACAGCAGGCTGCACAGGGCAGCATCCAGGTGGGTTTTGAATGTCTCCTGAGATGGAGACTCCACAACCTCTCTAGGCAGCCTGTCCCAGTGCTCTGCCACCCTCACAGTAAAGCAGCTCCTCCTCATGCTTAGGTGGAACTTCCTAGATTCCGGATCTTTGAAGTTAGAATGACCTTCTCTTCTTGACTGTGACAGAGCTGCTGAGTGGGATATAGAAGCTGCCCGCCACTGGGTAGCAGCTTTGGCATATTTTATTTTTCCCAGCAATTCATTATTAGAGAGAAATTTGTTCTAACTTCCGCACTGCTCTGTGTTGAAGGTCTTCAGTGCCAAACAGGTGATTCTTCACAAAAATGGAGCTTCCTATTGCCATACACAGGAGGTGAAGATGCATGGCATTTGTGAAAGTGTCAACTGTGGTGTCTTCAGATTATTATGATAGAAAATTCTAGCACAGATTTTAGCAAGCTGGCTAAAACCCTCAGCATGAGCTCCCCTATCACCTCAAACAGAAAAGCCAATTAATAGTGGATTATGTATTTACCAATATGGGATTCACATCTTCATTTTATGATCTTCAGGTCTACATGTGGCTGGAGGAGCCAGGCATAGCGCATGCTCACACTGAATGGCTGTAAATTTACGGGGCTGGAAAGTCCTGCCTTTCATCCATTGAATAGTCTTTAATGCTTGATTTTCTCCAGCATTGAGCAAGCTCCAAACTCAGTAAATGGAGCAGTGTGATCTGAGACTGCAGCTAAATGGGGATAAACCAAAAAAATATATGTACTCTGCAGATAAAAAAGATGGAAATAATAATATCAATAGCATTACAGAGTTACTTTACAAATGTGAATAATGTAGGAAGATAAGACTTGAAAGGAGGAGCAGTGAGAAAACTTCGAAATACAAAGCCATGTTCTTCTTGCTGCTCTTACTACTATTATGGAGCACCTTTGAATTATTTTTAATGAATTTTATCTACTTTTACTAACCACATCCATTATTCTTTTGAGCAAAAACATTTTAACTGAAAAATTCAAGACTATATATCTGTCACTTTAATGTCTGGGAAACCCGGGTTCCTGCTCTTTGATCTCAGGTTCAAAAGGCAGAGTTCTTTATTTAATACACCTTGTACATTTAAAGAATATTTATTGTTTGTCCCACTTGGCTCCATTTGGGCACCCAGGTACCAAGTACTCTGACAGTCTAATCTGGCTCAGAGTCCAGAGTATATTATTCTAGTATTAAAAGCGGTGGAGTCATTTTTAGGGCTGCTGATCATGTGCGTGCTCAGTTTCCTAATATGTGAGTCAAATAAAGCACAGGTCACAATGCTGACCTATAACCAGAAGAAACTGCTGATGTGGAAGGTGGCAAAACATGGAATGGTTTCACAGTGCAGGAGGAAAAGGCCAGAAACGCTCTCTGATACCCTGTCAGTTCCTTTTCTGGTGCACCATGTAAGGAACATCAGGTGAAAAATAAAACCAAACAAAAAAAAATATCAGAAAAAAAGCATAAATTCTTGCAAGCTGCCCTTATTTCACCTGGCACCCTTCTTTGCTTATGCTTATTGCTGAAGAGACACAGGTACTTGTGGATGAGAAAATATAGAAACTCAAGACTGGGTAGTGACACAGACTAAAGCCAGATGATGCCATCGGCTTGTCCTTCATCTTGTGTCGACTGCAAGACACAAGTAACTTTATTTTGTGTGTTTGCAATCAATGAAATGCTTTGTCCCTAACACAACTTAGAAATATGTATATGTAGTTTGAAATGCCTTAAAACATTCAATTTTTACCATATAGAGGACAGTTTCTTGAGGTAAGTCATAAAAAGTGTTCATTTTACATATTTTGTGAAAATTAGCAAATCTTACTCTTGATATTTTAGTTATTTTTCATCAAATCTGGCTGGGTTGTGAACCAAATTTTCAAGAGTTATCATTCATCTCTCTTTGAGATCCACCAGAGGCCAAACCTGCTTCCATTTAGTCTTCCAAATGCTGGAGGCTATTGCCCGGCTATTGCTCCTCACTGGAAGAAGTGATTTCTCTTGATCCGTGCAACGACGGATGGCTCTCAAACAGCCTGCTCCTGTAGAAGAGCCTCTGCTTCTTCTTGGATAGCCTCAAGCAATGCTTCAGAGGGCTGGGCGCTTGCTGGGGTGTCTCATCTGCTCTTTTGAAGAATCACAGCAAGCTTGTGTGCAGAACACTTGCTCTTAGTCAGATCGAAATCCACCCTTCATTAAACGCGGGCCAAGTTAAAGTGGAAACATGTCTGCTCTGGAGAGTACGTTCAAAATAGCTGATGCTTGTACAAAAATTGGGAGAAGTGAAGATAATAAACAGTATGACCTTCCTAGAGTGAGCACAAAACTTAAAGGGTTTATCAGGTGATGTGCTGTAGGTGCCATCCTGGCTTGCAATATCTGGTATCTGCCCCCTGCTTGCTGCTCATTGCAGAGGATAGTCTTCGGCGTGAGCCATTTCCTGCTAAGACATACTTACTTTTACAGCTAATCCATAGCTCTTCTCTGGGTCCACCAAGGTTTAAGTATGATTCGACTCCTCTTCCCAAAGCTCATACTCTAGCAAAACCCATTACTGTCCAAAGTTCTGGAAAACTACGGACTTGCTACCTATAGCAGATGCTACTGGTGCAGAGCAAGTGCTATTTGCATGAAAGGATCTGTTCGTAGTTCTTTGACTCCATGATGGGTACGAATCCACCACTGTGACCCAGGTGTATTTTTCTCTTAGTAGCAACATCAACTTAAGGAGATTCTGTTCCCTGTTTCCCTTTCGTGGTCCCCTGCTCTTGTATTCCAGTTCCAGCATTGCCCTGTAACTGACCTAAATTCTTGTTGATTTTAATCTTAATTTAAATTAACTCAATACCTGACTTCAAGGTCAAAGCAAAACTGTACAAAATATCTTTGCCTTTATCAGATATTGTCCAAGATTTAAACTCAAGAGCACTAAAATTTATTCAAACAAGAATTGCAGTCTGGAATATTTTTAGGACACTGTCAGCAGTGATGGTGGAATGTGGGAGCTTTCAGGAGTAGCAAGTTCAGTGGGTTCATGAGAGATTTAATCTGTTATGAAAACTGGAATGAACTATTCAATGCATTAAAAGTCCACAGTGCTCAGTTCCAAGCACCAGCTTTGCAGGTCTTTCTGTGAATGAATTTAGGCATGTTCGAAGTGAGAAATGCTGATTCTCTAGTTAAACTCCATGTGGGGGGAAAAAAAAGCAGGATTTTTAGAAAGAAAAAAAAAATTCTCAAAAAGAAAGCACCAACAGAGATCAATTTTACTTCTGCAAATGAAATCCTATGTTCAGAGAGTCCTTGCTCAGTAGTTTCAGAAGAATGAAATTGCTATTATGCTTTAATTTTTGGAGAGTTTATTCTTGTGAAGAGTCTATCTTACCTAAAAAAGGATAAAACACAGTGCAGTAAACTGCCTGATGAATGAAATGAGTGTGGAACCTGCATCTTTCAAAACAAACACCTTAGACAAGGATTAAAATGCTTTCCAAAGATAATAATCTGCAGTCATCTCAGTACATCCTGAGATTACCCACTACTCAGCTTAACATTATTTCACAATCATCAGTTGCTTTTTTTCTTTTTCCACATAAATTGGGTTCCAAACACCACAAAAGTTTGCTGTTAACACTTGAGTACAGAGACTAAATGTAGAATGCATGTAACCTGTTTCAATACACCCTCCACAGGCAAGCTGTTGAAACACCAACAGCATTTATGGCCTCAAGCTGTGCCAGGGCAGGTTCACATTAGACATTAGGAAAAAGTTCTTCACCAAAAAGGTTATCAGGCATTGGAACTGGCTGCCCAGGGAGGTGGTTGAGTCACTGACCCTGAATGTATTTAAAAGACAGATAGATGAGGTGCTCAGGGATATGGCTCAGTAGAGGACAGGAACGGTTGGACTCGATGATCTGAAAGGTCTTTTCCAACCTAGTGATTCTGTGATTCTGTAATCTGTGATTCTGTGGTTTCAAATAAGCCACAGGTGAAATCCAGTGGGTTTTTTTTTCCAAGGTAATTTAGTGCATGTTGTAACTGGAGCCCAGCATCTTGAACTGAACTAGTAGCTGGAAGGTTATGAGCACTGGATTTGCCATTGCTGTAGCTTGCACTGTTGCAGCCACAGAAGATGCAACAGGAACCATCTGCCATTTGGGCTTTTCTAGTGAAAAGCCCAAAGGACTGTAAAAAAGAATACAGCTCTATTTCATTAATCTAATTTGACTCAGAATGTCAAATTTCAGCAGCAGAAAAATCCAATGACTGCATTTTGTCGTAATGCATGAAAACAACTGCATTCATAAGAAGTTAAAGTAGTATGGAAAAAAAATTATTCTTAATGCTCTTATCTTAGTTTCAGTATCTCCTATACAACTACATGTGCAGATGCTTCTCCGGAAGAGCTCTTAAACTGAATCCTTATCTCCTCCCCATCTATGTCTACAGCAGTGGAAGGAGGAGGGGGAGGGAAACCAGCTGGAAATTCCAGGGTGCATTTCATGGAGTTTCCCGACCATCTGGGACTCACCAGTATGCGCAGGAGCCTGAAGCACCAGCATGAAATCATCACCTGCCTGATGCGTGTTTCTTGCCGGTCTTCTGCATGCCCTAGCGACCACCTGCATATTGCAGGCAAAACCCTCTTGGCTGCCCACCCGCTTTTCTAGCAGCCTCACCCCTCCCACGGCACCCTTGGGGATAAGTATCTGTTTCTCTACAAACACAGAAGCAAACCAAGACCAAATCGTACTCTTTCCCTCCCTTACTTCAGCCCCCACCTTCCATCAAAGTAAATTTTCACACAAACTTGCTAAATGAGAACTGAATGCCATTACCTGCTCCAGAAACTTAAACAGTGACAGCGATAGTTATGAATCTCTGCGATAAATAGGTCAATGCACAGCTTCCTCGTGTGCGGGACACAAAAGCTTGTTTTCAGAAAAGATGCCATTTCTGTAACGATTTGAAAGGCCGGCTGGGATTTCAGCCAGTAACTCATGGGACAGGCTATGAAACACTCTTAAAACCATTGTTTAAACCCCAGGTCTTCTCCTACAATTTCTAGGAGGTGTCTCACTGCTCTGCCTTGCAAGTCCTGTTGGATGTATTCCAAACACAGTTCAAACTCTGAGAGATGAAATACTGCCCTGATGTATTCCTGGTGTGGTGTCCTACTCACTGTGCACAGCAGGTGAGGACTTGGGGAGAAATGAGATTCAAGGGGTGAAATAGCTTTTCAGTGGGAGAAGGAAAGGTTACTGGTATTGGGTCCATTATTTGCCGCTTCTTTTTAGCAATGGAAACACTGGTGACTGGTCTAAGGATGCTTATTTTCTCCTCTGTTTTGTGGTTATTTTGGTTTTGGGGTTTGTTTTCAAATGTGGGGAAGGTACACAGAGAAGATATGCTCACTTTAATAAAACATTTTTTCTTACAAGTTAAAAATTACTATTAAGGTTTTTTTCCCCGTCCTGTGTAACCCTGCCTATTGGTGTTTATGTATTTTTTAATAAGTGACATTTTTGTCTCATATATATTTCTTGACTGCCAGTTCAGGTTGCATTCCACTAAGTTTCTTTACCCTTTCAGGAAACATGAATCAAGCTCCTGGCCTGCAATGCAAAGTTGTTCCAGAATGATGAGAGCAGGGGAAGCTGTGTTGGGTATTTTGCAAAGGGATGTGCCAGAGGATTAGAAATCTCAAATACATGTCAAAATTTAATGATAGGAGATGGAAAAAGCAGACTTCTTCAAAGAAGAGTAGCTGAAAGTTGCAGAAATTATTGGTATCCTATATGCATTATAGGACTGCAATGCCGTAATTACTTACAAAGTCTTATTAATGATACTGATGATGATTATTATTATTAGTGCATCCTATTAGAATCCTAAAGCTCTTAATCATAAATAATCTTAAAGATTATGTAATCGAAAGATCATCACAAATGCACTTCTACATAACTACTCCATCTCCCATAGATTGTTTTAGATTGTTTTGTTGACAGTATAACAAAATTTGCTTTGCCATCTTTTCAGTTTAGATGTGGGACTAGGGCAATATTTTGACTTGTAGTTGAAGGGCCCCTCATGTGGTGTTAATGTGAGTAGATGGGAAAAGAGAAAGTGTAACTGACTGTCAGGAGTCCACTTGGTGCAAAATACTCCCAAAGTGGAGGATGTCCCAAAAAGAGAAATTCAGTTGCACTCCTGAATTTATAACTATTATTGTCTTCCACAGAAAATAAAAACATAATTATAAGATCAAAGCCATAGTACTTATTGCAAGTATTATGTTAAAAATATAACATGAACTATTGACCAGAATAATGGAAAGATCTTTTGTAAATGAAGCAGGTAACCCCTTCTAATATAAAATATTGCATGCTACCCACTAAAAGTGTTTAATTTTGCTGATAATATTTCAGTATTTTATAAATTGAATGGTTAATTCTTAAATGTTATGCTTTGTCTGGTGCTTGCTTGTGCTGGAATTTTGTTTAAGATGTTTAACTTCAGCCAGAACCTTTTTTTTTTTCCTTCCCCTTTGGAAGTTTATAGTGTGAAACATTTCTTTACAGGGCGGGTGGTCAAACACGAGAACAGGATTCCTAGAGAGGTGGTTAATAACCCAAGCCTGTCAGTGTTTAAGAGGCATTTAGACAATGCAATTAATAATATGGTTTAACTTATGGTCAGCCCTGCAATGGTCAGGCAGTTGGACTAAATTATCATTGTAGGTCTTTCCAACTGAGATAATATTTACTCCTTTCCCCTCCCCTCCCCTTCCCTCCCCTCCCCTCCCCCATTTCCATTTCCATTTCCATTTCCATTTCCATTTCCATTTTTTAATCACTAACTTGTGTTACTTGTTGACACTGAAATATTTCTGCTAATGGCCAAACATATTTCTTCTTTTAGGTAAAGACTTGAAATTGTATATGGGAGCTGTTAACGTCAGTACCAGACCTTATCAACTTATCAAAGTGAAGAGCTTCCAATGTGTAGACAAATGCCCTGTACACCATGTGACTACCCTTATCAGAACACCATCTTCTTTATTTCATTCAGTGCATACAGCCCATATAACTTCGCTCGTGGCGCAGTGTCCTCCTTCCTGAGCCATTCACAAAGCTGCACCTTTCTGCTCTCTGGACCCATCTCCCTGTGGCTGCTACATGCAGTATGCAAACAGAAGTACCTGAACACAGGGTTTGGCTTGTGCACCGCTCTTTCTTCTGACTTGAGGACACTTCACTCTGCAGCTCTAGTAACGACCTCCTGAAATGGAGGTATAGGCAGGTACAGGGCAGCGCTGAGCGAGAACGACGCTGGTGCAAGTCACTGCGGGTCAGGCTTTTTCGCGTTGCTCTCTGCAGCGCATCCAGCGGGTTCACAGCTGTGAGCGCTCGCCTGCTCTGGCTACTGATACCCAACAGGGGTTCCCCGGGCGTGAATGAAAGCTCACAGTTTCCAGCAGGGTCAGAAAACAAGTATTAGGCAGCCTGCACTGATGCGCAGCCAACACATGCAAAGCAGTCGGAAACTTTTAGTCGCCCTTAGTGATAAAACTCTGCAGTACAATCATGTATGGGATCTGTCTTTTAAAGCTAGAAAGGGAATGTTCTTGCAGACGCACAAGTTAATCATTGCTTCATCTGGAAAAACGCCTACTTTCCTACTTCAGGGCAAATTCCTGCAACACAAACGTCAGCCTGGCAAGCTAAGAGAGTCAGATTTTATTTTGACTCTCCACACATATTGCTTGGGTATAGCTGTTGCAGATCTGTCCAGCGAAGCGGATATGTAGATGTTAATTGAGTTTTATGCCTACATTGCCAGCCCAGTATTTATGGGATAAAATGAACTGTTTTTTTCATATGTAAGAAGTCAATTCTCTTGGTTTTAACTTGATATTAAAATCTATGACTAGGTCACACTTTGTGCAATTTGTTCTTCTTTCATATCCATACTGATTGACATTTCAGGTTCCAGAGCATACCTCGTCCTGTCATGTCAGCTTCTACTTCTTGTGAGCAGACAAGTGATATTTCTCTCTCTTTCCTCATTTACCCACTGTCAACTGACTCTTATTTCACATTTACTGGTTGGCTGTGTCAGCCAACCCAGGCCTACCAAAAAATACAGTATCACATGCCAAGCTGTAACTTGCTCATTATGGATCACACCACACTGTTTGAAGACACATTTTCAGAAATAGTTCCATTTGATGTTTGTTATAAACTTTCTGCCTCATAACTTCATTTGTCAGGAAGTCCCATGTTGTGAGAAAGGCAGTCACTCCTTAGTTACCATCTTATTATTCATGAACTTCTAGAGCTTTATCAATTCCCCAGTAATTCGCCTTTTCTACAAGTTGTAAAGCACCACTCTTTCCATTTCATTTCTCTTACAAATATTGCTCTCTGCCTCTGGGTGACTTTGCAGCTTCATTCTCTTTTTTTCCAACTCTACCACATCCTTGGAAAATGGGGGATAGGGAGGTACCCGAACTCCAGTACTTCAGATGTGTAAATGCAAAGTGGTGTGACATTTACTATGTTTTCACAACATCACAGAAGGGTTGAGGTTGGAAGGCACCTCTCTAAACCATTTAGTCTAATATCCCTGCTCAATCAGGGTCAAACAGAGACAGTTGGCCAGAACTATGTATAACTGAGTATTTAATATGTCTACAGATGGAGACTCCACCAAATCTGTGGGCAACCTGTGCCAGTGTTCTGCTGTCCTCACAGTAAAAAGTTCTTTCTTGTGCTCAGATTGACTTTCATCTTTTTTTATTTCTCCTCATTTTCTCTTGTCCTGTCAGTGGACATCACTGAAAAGAGCCTGGATCCATCATCTTTAGTCCCATAAGCTAGCTACACACAGGGGTAAGACCTCCCTGAGCCCTCTCCAGGCTGTCATCCTCTCCTTGTATAAAAGCTGATCGAGTCTCTTAATTATCTTTGTGGCCTTGCACTGGACTTGGTCTACATCTTTCTTGTACTGGGGACACCAAGGTCCTTTTCTGTAGAGTTTCTTTGCAGCCAGTCAACCCTCACCATGTACTAGACCCAATGTTACACCTCCAAATATACAGGACTTAGAATGTGCTCTTGAGGAGTTTCGTGAGATTCCACCCTTCACAACTCTCCAGATTGTTGAGGTCCCACTGAACAGCTGCTTAACCCTTGTTGTAGAATGCGATCAGGTTGGATGAGCACAATTTCATGTATTTGGAAACGGTTTCCAGGATTAGTTGCTTCAGCACCTTCCCATGAACTGAAGTGAGGCTGATTAGCCTATAATTCCCTTCTTCTCCTTTTTGGAGTGATTGCTTTCTTCCAGTTATCAGGAATCTCTCCCATCCTATGAGGGCCTATGGATTTATGTAAGTCCTGATGGTTAAAGTGCTCACTAAGCTGGTCCTTCTGAGCTAAGGGTGTGTTCTTTACTCCAGATTTTCTTTCTGATCTCAGGATCCTGGGATTTCTGATGGCTGATCTTGCTAGTAACGGCTGAAGCAAAGAGGGCATTGAGTAACACAGCATTTTCTGTGCCATTTGACACTAAGTCCCCTGTCTCATTCAGCAGCAGGCCCATGGTTTCTTTAGTTTTCCTTTCACTTGTAGGTCCTTTCTTGTTGCCTTTCACATCCCTTGATGGACTCAACTCCAGGTTGGCTTGACTTCTTTAACCCTATCCATGCAAGACAGAAAAGCAGCTTTATGTTGCTAGGACACCTATCTCTGCTTCTTCACACTACCTTTTCATATATCATTTCAGACAGGAATTCCTTGCTCATCCATGCAAACCTCCTACTAGGACAGATGATGTGAGGGAAGACCAACGAGTGACAATTTTTGAAGTGATTGTATAGAGGTATGAATCTTAAGAATACCAGGCACCCTGAGGATTAATCCCTTGGGTGGATGATGGGCCCCAGAAGTATGGCAGAGCTTTTTACACATTCACTTCGCAGCATACTATGAAAGAAAACCAGATTCTCTTTTCAGAGCAACAGGTTGACTAACCTGATTACTCATGAAATGATGGAACTCACTATTTTCTATAAATGGGTCATTGCTTCCTTTATCCCACCCACACTGAAATCACTTCCTGTTAATGCTAAAAAATTACAAGGAATCATCATTGCAAAAAAAAAAAAAAAGATATAATCTTGGATCTTTTGCAGGGCTTTTTGTGGAGTCTGTTAATGATTGTTTAGATTCTAAGTGAAAGAAAAAATAGCCTGAGACAATTTGCTTTGCTGAACTACATGGTGATCAAAGACCTGCTTTACACTGCTGATAAAATAATAGGAAGGAGATTAAAAAGAAAGGAAGGAAACCGATGAAAGTCAGTAAGGGTGCTGGAGGTTGCAGCTGACAAGTGAAGCCACCTCTGAGAGCTGCTGTCATGGGTGGAGGAGTTGGCAGAGGACCAAGTGTTGTTTATGTGGTTTCATCCAAAATGCAAAATGAAGTCAAAAGGCCTTCTTTTGATTTAGTTGCTTTATTTGAATCATCCTCATCCTCTGGGTATCTTGTTAAGAATACTTGCTACTGGCAGTCAAAATCACAAGCTCTGGCCACTACTTTTCAACTCTCCCTCACTCTCTGCTTTCCCTTTTCCTGCATTATCATATTAGGATGGATTTTGTTTTGTCAGGCCAAAAATGCCAACACTGCAGTGTATATGAGCCTCAAAAAGGGGGCACACAGTGACAGTGCACCATCTTTGTCCTTATGGGAGCTTCAGCTGGACAGGGGAGAAAATATATGTTGAGAGGCTTAGGAGCTGAGATAAGGACAGAGAGAGATCATTCCACAATCAGTGTCACAGGCAGAACAGACTCAACACAGAATAAAGGAAAGAAAACTCTCTAATTTTTTACACTGCATTGCACATACAATGAAACTGGACTCAGATAATGAGAAGTGTGACCAGATCTTAAAAAACCTCCTCCCATTCTTCCCTTCTTAGCAGTCAACTTTACTCATGACTGCGCTCCCTTCTTCCCCTCACTGTGGCACAGGGAGGGGCGGGACTGGGGAAATACGAGTTTCAGTTGGTTCCTCCCAAGTTGTTTTCCTTCTTAGCTGGAAGGGCATCCCTCATACCCCTCCCCTGCTGCATTGTGGAGTCCCACCCACAGGAGACAGTCCTCCATGAACGTCTCCAACATGAGTCCTTTCTGTTGGGAAGTCAGCTCTTCACCAACTGTCTCAGTGTGGCTCCGTTCCATGGGTTGCTAACCTTCAGGCCCAGACTGCTCCAGCCTGGCCCCCTCCAGAGTCACAAGTCCCCCAGCAAACCTGCTCCGGTGTGGGTCAGTCCCTCCACAGGCTTGCAGGTTTCACTGCCAGGAGCTTACTCCAATGCAGGCTTCTCATAGGGTCACAGTGTCTTTCAAGTGTCTCCACCCACTCCAGTGTGGGGTCCTCCATGGGCTGTAGATGGGATCTCTGCTCCCCATCATCATCCATGGGCTGCTGGGGGACACCTGCTCCACCATGGGTTTCTCCATGGGCTGCAGGGGAATGTCTCTCTCCCACACCTGGGGTGCCTCTTCCCCCTTCCCTTTCTTCTTCACGGGCCTTGGTGCTTGCACAGTTTCTTACATCTTCTCACTCCCTTCTCTGGTGGCAAAAAGCAGCTGTTTGCATTTTTTCTTCCTCCTAAATGTGATTCCCAGAAGTGTTGATGGGCTCAGCCTTGGTCAGCAACGACTCCGGCCAGGAGCCAGCTGGTGTTTGCTCTGTGGGGCCTGCAGAGAGTTTCTGGCTGCTGCTTGCAGAAGACACCCCCGCAGCTGCCCTCCTTCATCAGAACCCAGCCAGACAAAACTACAACAGGAGCAACGATCCAGAGGATATGGGCAAGTTAATCAACTACGCTCATGTAGGCAGGCCAAAAAAACAGCTGGGGGAGAACAGAACCTGTGGAACACGGGCAGCTTTAGAGTTCACAGACTGGTATCATCCAGATCTGAAAAAAAACAACCCAGGTAATCAGAGATGGTTTCCAGAAAGCAGAATGCGAGGCAGGTGGCTGGGGAAGCGTCTGCCTGCATGGGAGGGAAGTGGGACGTGCCTAATTGCTCAAGTGCAAAATCTGATGTATCTCTCAGCAGCAGCAAAAATAGCTCCACCGTGCATCAGGTTTTTGCAAGTGTTTGTTTGACCCAGTCGTTGTTGCTTTTTTACTCCCAGGACCTCAGCCCTAGTTTTGGTTTCAAGAGCAGAAAAAGGAGTGATTTTTTTTTTTTATTTCAAGAGGCCCCCTGTATCTTAAAAGGAGGTAAAGAGGGACAATTATTTGATGTACCAGAATATCTAGTAGGAGGAAATGGTCGGTGAAAATGTCACTGAGAATTAGAACTTGTTTTATATGTAATGTCTTAAAAATAATTATAAGACAGAAGGTATTTTAGATAACTCTTCTTTTTATGCCTCTTCACATCCCGTTGCCTCAAAGAATGAACTGTCTTAAGAGGTCTGTGGTCCAGTGGGTTTTCCCTGTTTAAAAAGCAGACAGGGACAAATTCAGCTCAAATTCATACTCAAGACACATGTTCTGGAAGGAAAGACAAGACGCCTGTTCTGGGAGGAAAATTAGTTTTTATCTTAAATGGGGACACATGGGAGTTGCCATGTCCCGGAGAACCAGAAAATTTTGGATCTCTGCCTTCATTTGCCTATCTCACTGGCTTCTGCAATGCTGACTCTGGAAACTGTGAGTGATTTCAGCTTTCCATTAACTACCACATATGACCTAGTTTAGTATTTCAGTTCGATATTGCTTGGTTTTTTTTTTTTATTTCCAGTAATTAATGCCTCCCTGGAGTAACTTGATCAAAGCAGGGGCTACACAGTTAATGAGTATGTGCGTCAGACAGTCATGCTGGGGTTTCCAAGAGTCACTGATATTTAAATAGGACTTCCTGGGACATGCAATGGATAAGCCAGTGGAAGTAGCCAACCCAAAAAAAGTGAATAGCTAGATCAAAACTGTTATCATATCACCTATCTGGAGACTTAGAAGATGTGGCAAAGCTCACAAGTGTCTCATCTGACAAACAGTACTGTTGGGTTAAAAAGGACAGTGAACATGTTTGGTAAGGCTCTGCAAGGAAAAACTAAGCCTAGACAGAAATCATAGCAGAACTGGGTGTATTCCCAGCCACAGTCCAGCTCCCTACCTAGCATTTCATGTGGCAGACAAACTTCCACTTTCCCTACTTGAGAAAATGGAGGCAAAAAGTTGTCTAGGGGGCAAGTTCTCCAGAAGGCAGTATACTCTGTGTGACCAGGCCACTTTTCATGTAACACGACTGAGTTATCCATCTGCCCAGGAATGACCCTGAATGAAAAGAAGGTTCCTGTACTTTTTCTGATGCAAGCACAGGAAAAGTTCAAGACCAGCTAGGAAGTAGAGGTAGGAATTGAGCTCTCCCATTGTGTATTTTTACCTGCTAATTTCATGGAGCAGTTTATTTTGTGTGATGCTTAATGAAGGGCGAGGCTGAATTTGAAGTGTGTTGATGTGTTTGCCTGTTCCACATGTACCTGACGAGTAAACTGAGATCCTTCACCAGGTCATGAAAGCCCAGAGAAGGGAGCACTTTGTCACTCGGGGCGGTCTTGGGCAGCTTGTTAGGGCCACACTGACTTGTCAGTTCAGATTAGGACTGTCCTTGTGAAGTGAGTCTCCCAGTCGTCCCCACGTTTTAGTTCACACAGCAAAGCACGGGGCTCCTCTTAGGTGAGCCTAGCCCAGAAGCTGCAGTCTGGGAGGACTTCTAGCAGACTCTGACTGCTAACAGGCATTCAGCCTGAGGGGCTGGACTGGTGCTACTCTAGGGATACTCCTCGCTGTCTGCATGCTCACTGTGTGCCTCACAGCACCAACCACTTCACCCCACTGCTTCACTGCTCCAGATTGTCGCGCTACTGTGTGGATGTAGTCTAAGCCCATTTACTTGCAGAGCTAAAGAAAACAGGTCTCCTCAGACTTACTGTCATTATTACAACATTTTAAATTCTGCTATTTCTAAACTATCTTTAATTTCAGGCAAAACACTGTTCTATTTCATGCTTTCTAATCTTAGGTTTATGGATGCATAAGGTATAGTGTTGATAAAATATTAGGTATAACGGTGTATTTGGAAGCTATAGCAGCATGTATGTGTCCAAGTGACACTAGAATAAAATCACCCTATTGCTACCTCTTGTGTAATAGCTCTAGCAGCTCATCTTCCTGTCACAAAAAGGCCCAAAACTTCTGTTTCAAGTCTGGGAACAGAAGTGGCTCAAGCCAGCTGAGGTGCACCAGGTACGTGGAGTAGCACTGTACACACCTGCTAGCAGGAACAGCTCCTGATTTGTAAGCGGGAAGGAAGGCTGTTTGTACCTCTCCTGCCCTCAGGTCACTGGACACTTTGAGGATAGTGTCTTCATCCATGATATGAAGTGGTGACAGCGATGCACCGCTGCCTGGCCCTCATTTGGATCAGGACTGATTGCTACAGCTGTGAAAAGATAAAGCAAAGTGCTGACAAGAGAGATACTCATATGCTGAGAAATTAATGATATCTTTTTTAGCATAGTGCGAAGAAGGTGTGCATTCCAAAGTCCTCCACTTCTGATTTGTTTATAGCTAGAGATATGTCAATTCTTTATTTCCTGTAGTCATTTCCTCCAGTTCCCCCCAGCCTCTGCTATAAAGTATTCAAATAATAAAGTCCAGAGATTACAATTACTCATTTCTTCACAGTCTGTTGTGTCATTCCAACCATGACACTCATCTTTCAAACATGTTCAGTGATCTTCACACTAGGCAACCTGGTGGCTTCTCAGTCTCAATCTTCTGGTAAGTTCAAATCCACAGATAATTATTTAAGAAATTGATATATTAGTTAGCAATATTCCTGTGCATACTTTACCTCATGTGCTGCAACATTCAGTATTTTTTGGTGAAAAGAATCAATGAAACAAAAAATGATGTTCAGCAGAGACTAATTGGGTACTTAAATAAATAAATAATTTCTAATAACAGATGTCTATGAAATTTTCTAACTAAAAATCAAGACAGAACTCGCTAAGCTTGTGTCTGTTCTTTAAGCAGGGCTACTTACTAAGACATAGGTTATAACAGAGTAAGCTGCAACAAAAAAATCCTATCCTTCACATTGAACAAAGATGCATAAAACAGATTCCAGGTAAGACTTCAGCACTTAGCATTCTGGAAGAATGAACATGATGGGAACATTTTCAGCAATATCTTGCACCTGAGAAAGTGTCAAGGTAAAAATACTATTAAACAGGAACATCAATAAAGACATTAAAGACTGATTAGTTCTCTACCTAATTAGAAGTACATGTCTATTTCTTGTGTTTGTCTGTAATGCAATTACTTATAGCTTGCCAAAGATAAGCGTATTTTTAGAGAAATCAAATGTAAAGCCAAACATATAGGCTAATAGTCTAATCTTCACTCTTGTTAATTTACCACAAGTTCCCTGTTATTCATTTTATAAGGAGAGAGAAATACTTTAACGTTATACCCTCATCTTGTTCACAAATAAATCAACTTTCTGTTCTGCTGTGCGTAGGGTAAGTACCATTTTTGGCATTGTGGCACCACCTGATTCTCCAGTGTTAATTCCTTCTGTAAGTCACTGACTCTCCTGTGAAAGGACACGACTCTTCCCAGTCGTGAGATGGACACCACCTATAGCCGTGCTGTACTGACAGCATGACTTTGTGGAACAAAAGTTGAAGATTACAGTTGTGGTGCTTATTTGATGCAAAGTGTTGTGATGCCTAGCAATGGTTGGCAGCCTTCTAAAAAAAAAGACCTACACCAAAACAACATTCTATATGATGTGTTATAAGGATTATTCTATAAGAAATATGCATTGCCTCAAAATGACCATAGAAATCTCTCTCGCTCTGTTGTTCCTTTTCTTGAAAAGAGATTTTCTATTTGGTCTCTGTCCTGTTCATTCAGTTCTGCAGCCCTGTGAGGCAGGAGCTGCACTTTTGCCTACACCTGTTTTTATTAATGAAATGAAACTGTTCTCATAGATGAGTACTATTAAGGCGAACTAAAACCTGTAGGCTCAGGTTTGGGTCTTGCTCCAGTAGTTTCTGTACAGTGTGCTGCAATATGTGGAAGTTCAACTTGCGGTTACTTATCAGATTTCATCAGTGTAAGGAAATCAAAAGTGGTTTTTCTTCTTTGTTATGTTTCAATGAGGTTGCAGCTGTTCCAGTACATGCATGTTCCATTCTGTTATCTTTGCAGGCTCACATACTGCCTCTCCTATTTCTCTTTTTTCATGTGTTCCATGACGTTCAGCTGTTTCACAATGTTCCCCTTCAATATTCTTTTTTTTTTTTATTAATAAACTTTGAAAAGTGGTTTGGAGATGGAATTTACTTGCTCATGGTTGTGTCTGCATAATTAATTGCTCAAGGAAATTTCTTTTTTTTCCCTTGTAAAAGTAGTTTCTTCACTCACTGTAGTGGTATTTTCCAAGCTCCTCTGTCCTGAGAAGAGATAGGCACCCAGCAGTGTTTGTGAGGTTAAAGTATTGTGTGGACCAGTTTACCAAAGATATAGGCTTGGATAATTCTCTCTGAAGCTCAAGCTCATGTAGGCACTGGTATGTGTCCTACAGCACTGCATACTTTTTTGCTACTACAGTACATATTTTCTGCTTCCAAAGGGAATTGGTGGGATTATGTCTATACTCATAAAAATTATCTCAGGACAGCACAGTATTC
Organism: Hypotaenidia okinawae; assembly: GCA_027925045.1. Taxonomy (NCBI): domain Eukaryota; kingdom Metazoa; phylum Chordata; class Aves; order Gruiformes; family Rallidae; genus Hypotaenidia; species Hypotaenidia okinawae. The sequence goes on from BSDF01000001.1 coordinate 141,664,815, forward strand.
GCTAACATTTATATTCTTTTTTTATAATGTTAATTTTATTTAAACATGGAAAACATGTAAATACACACTCAAATATGCATTAAATATACATTGAGCTATTGTTATAGAAAATCGAGGTCCAAGAAATCATATGGATTTGAGTTACACTAAGCATAACACCAGATACTTCACAGCACAACCGTGCTAGACCTTAGTCCATAAAAATTAAAATGTGTTAGTTCACTTAAGACCGAGAATCCACTATCAGGCACTTTGTATTAGTATTCCTTAGCGACATTAGATACAGACATGATCATCCCTCAGACCTGATGAGGCAACTTACAAAGGGCTTGAGGACTTAGGAAACAAGGGCTAAGTAGTCTTTTGTAACAAAGACAGAACTGACTGGGTAAATTTAATTAAATGATAGCTTTTGATGTTTTGAACTTCTGGTTTTGCTACAGTATTAGTACTGACTTCTCCATTCTTCAGAAAAGCACATGAGATTTTCTTGTTCAAGAAAACAATACAGAACAAGCCTGCTGGCATTAGTTAGGAGATGGATGAGTTAGTTTCAAGTCCTTCTCTTCAGGAAAAGCAGAATCTTTTTTACCAGAGCTCTATTAATTACATAGCAGGGACCTGAAGCTACATATAACCAAGGTGTCTTGGATTTTTGTCATACCTGTCTCTTGAATGATTTTGACAAAATACTTATACAAAATGACAACTGCACATATATAAAAATGTTTTAAGTAACTCTTATTACAGATGTCATGAAACTCCTAGGTGCAGAAAATATAGCCATGAAAACAGGCAAAACAGTTACCAGATTCCACATGCCTTTCTCACATTCTTAGTGTTGATTACTGAGCAAAGGATAGCAACCATGAGGATGACTAGGCCTGATTCGCATGAACATTCAGGATCACTTCATGTGATAAAAAACTCATATGAAATGTTTTAAAAACTTTAAAGTCCTTCAGTTGTCCAGAGTGGCATAAAATGTAGACAGCAGTCAAAGCTAAAATCCTCTATTCTGCTGGCAGTAATAATCCAGCAAAGTTTTTGGTGGTAGACTCTTCATGTCTGGAAACATCAATCTGAAAATTTTATCCTCCTCAAGTAGTTTCTTGCTGGTATTCAAGATATATTTTCTTCCTGTTTGTCCATTGAAGTAAATACAGCTTCAAATCTTATAAAATTCAAAATAAGTAATTCGGAGAATCACAGAAGGATAAGGATTGGAAGGGACCTCTTGATATCATCTAGTCCAACATCCCCAGCTCAAGCAGAATCACCTAGAACAGGGTTCACAAGATTGTGTCCAAGTTATGAATATCTCCGAAGAAGGAGACTCCATGTCTCTGGGCAGCCTCTTCCACTTCTCTGTCACCCTCAAAATGAAGAAGCTTTTCCTCATAATGAGATGGAACTTTCTATGTTCCAGTTTGTGCTCAGTGTCCCTTGTTCTCTTACTGGACGTTACTGAAAAGAGTCTGGGCCCATCCTCTTGACACCTGCCCTTTAGATATTTATAAGCACTGGTGAAAATCCTGCTCAGGCTCTTATTCTCCAGGCTAAAAAGAGCCAGCTCTCTCAGCCTTTACTCATAAGAGAGATGCTCCTGTCCCCTAAATGTCTTTAGGGACTGTCTCCAGTAGTTTCTTGTCTTTCTTGAACTGGGGAGCCCAGAACTGGACACAGTACTTCCAGGTGTGGCTTCACCAGGGCAGAGCAGAGGGGGAGGATAACTTCCCTTGACCTGTTGGCCACGCTCTTCTTCATGCACCTCAGTGCACCATTGGTGTTCTTGGCCACAAGGGCACACTGCTATCTCATGGGTAACTTGTTATCCAGCAGGACTCCCAGGTCCTTCTCTTCAGACCTGTTTCCCAGCAGGTCAACCCCTAACCTGTACTGGTGCCTGGAGTTATTCCTCCCTAGGTGCAGGACCCTACAGTTGCCCTTGTTGAATTTAATTTTGTTTCTTTCCACCCAAGTCTTCAGCCTGTCCAGGTCTCCCTGAATGGCAGAGGAACCCTCTAATACAGCACGGCCCAGCCACTCCTCCCAGTTTTGTATTGTTGACAAAATTGCTGAGGGGACACTCTGTCCCCTCATCCAGATCATTGAATAAGACCAGACCCAATGCTGACCCCTGGGGCACACTACATGCTACAGGCCTCCAACTAGGTTCTGTAACACTCATCGCAGCACTCTGAATCCTGCCATTCAGCCACTTCTTAACACACCTCGCTGTCCATTCACCTAACCCACTAAGCTTGCCTGTGAGGATGATACAGGACACAGCGTCAGAAGCCTTGCTGAAATTAAGGCAGACAACATTCACTGCTCTTCCTTCATCTAACCAGCAGCCATGCCATCACAGAATGGTATCAATTACTCAGGCATTATTTCTCTTTGATGAATCAATTCATCCTTCTCCTTGGCATAGAATGGATTTCTAATCCTTCTGCCTTCTTAATTTCTCTGTTTTTCAATGTCGGAATTACCTTCGGTGTGTGATTGTGGAATCCTGATGGACATGGAATTAAAATACCTTCATCCCTGGCAAGAGGTGTAACATAGAGAAGGTCAGAAGAGGAAAGAATATGCATGTGAAGTCAGAGGACATTAAGTGATCTTGGTTGCCTGTAAGGTGGAATTGACCAGAACCACATAGATTAAATATGCTGTATAGCTACTTGTGCTGATCTCCTTATTTGATGATCATCTGAGTCTATTGTTTGCATATCTTTGAAATATGGATTGCCTACCAATGTCAAGAGATGCTTTTATACTCACTGTTGAAATCATATTCTTTGTCAATGTCCTGGGCAGGTTGGAAAGAAGCCATCAACACCACAATAATCAATTTCAATAATGAGAAGATGCAGATCACATGGGCAGCAAGAAAACTATTTCCCACCGAGAATGTGTCATTTTCTTATACGTGAGTATTGGCCATGCCTAATCTTCCCTTCTTAAAGGATTTGATTTGGATGAAGTATCTTAAGTCCATTTCAGTCTCCTTTGACCAGTACCTGAAAATGCTTTAACATGTGTCAATCATCCAGCACGAAAACGGATTACATTCACAACATGTTGCAGAAGCATACAAATCTGTAGGCCTGCTGAACAGTCAGTTACAACAGACACTATATGAAAGATTTGTCTCTCTTCTGTTTCTGTACTAAATGCTAGTGGTAATTACGCTATTGAAAGTGTTTTTTCCATGTATGTATGTGTATTATCATTATTAATTGACATTAGTGACTAAAATAAATTTTATGCTTGGTTAAAGACAGTCATATTGATCGATCTTCCCATTTATTTCTGGGTGGTATATGTCAAAGAACTTTTAGCAGTGGAGTCTTGGAAAGAGATTTATGAAAGCATCTGCTTGAGCAAGTCACATTTATTAGAAAACAACAAGAAGAAGGAAACATGGTAATTTCAGATGGCATTCAAAACCCAGTCTATAAGGTTTGGGTAATGAATTCCCTCACACCAGTGTGAAATTCGCTCATTCAAGAAATTCTATATGCAGACTTCTCTTGGTCAGTGGAAAAAAAACCACCACAAAAACCACACTCTCCCCCCCAAAAAAACCCCAAACCAGTATGGAATTAACTTGTTTAAACTGGTAAGAATGTTCCATTGACCAATATTCTTTCATTTATAGATTTGATGAAGGCAAGCGCAAAGTTTGGAAGCAATGTCCCACCTATTTATTGGATCAAGATTATAATGCTGGATGTCTTTTTAAGACAGAAGGACCCACCCTTGCTATCTCTATCAGGAACAACAATGGAAGTGAAGAATTTTTTTCCAAAATATTCAAATCTGATTTTTATAGTAAGTGTGTAAAATCACCACTACTTTGGCAGTCCTAGTGTTCTCTTGTTGTCCTCAGTTTGAGAAGAAATCAGTTATACTGGAGTATGAAATGTTATTAGAGCGTGTGCCAATGCCAAACTATATTTATTTCATATTTATTTTCATCCCTTGCTGTCATCACAGAAGCCTGTGTGTACCTGCACCTAAGTGGGATTACATGGGACAGTCAGATTTGGCCCAAGACATGGTTTCAAAATTAGAGTGAAAACAGTAAATATAAAAATATGCTTAGTCTAGTGCTGGCCTGCTTAGTATTAGTATCAGGAAAATTAGTAATAAAGTTGATAGTTTCTTGCCTTAGTGCTGGCAATGTGATCTTTCTGGTATTTTCAAACATCCCTTCTTTTGCCATTTCCATGGAATGTGAAACAGAGAACTATTTATCAAAGAGACTGCCATAAAACTATCATCAGATATCAAAAGAAATTAGTTGAGTGGCTCTGGTATAGTCTGACAGCGTAAAAGACACATCCTTCAATTAGCAGAGTGACAATGTTCCTGGTTTTTGTTAAAATCCTCTTACCCCCAAATATGTGTTTCACATCTAGTATGAGATTAGTTTCTGAAAATCTTCTGGAGCTGCACGTAGTTGCAGTATTTAAGTGGAAGGAATTTTTTCTAATAAAAATTGCATAGAAAATATGTAACACAGGATTATCTGAATATATGTGTGTATATATATTCCAAATACATTATTAGCATTTATTAATAATCTTTTAGCAAAATGGAGTATAAAAACCTGGCAAGGCATCTAATTTTGGAAATAGTTTTCTATCTCATAATTCTAGCAATATCTGGTAAATTATGGAAAGCTGCAGATTGATCCTCAAATGTTGGCTATTAAACACCCACTTCATCCTCAAATGAATTTCAGAAGGGTTAGGTAACAAAGCAAAAATATCAAGGATCAGACTTAGGCCTTTAAATTGGGAAGGCAGAATTTTCATAATACATAAAGGCAACCTGAAGGATTAAGAAAGCAGGTTGCAGTCTTACCCCTTTATTTCCCACTCCTGAAGACTAACCATCTACATAGATCAAACCACTGCATGCTCTTCAGCCCATCTGAAAACAGTGAGGGGTAGATTCAGTTGCACAGAGGTAGGCACCCAGTGCTTTTTGCAGATGCTCCACCATATCCCACATAGCCTCCACCATCTGCACAAGTGTGTCCTCTAGGCTTTGGTACAGAATTTGCTAGTCCCTTTCCAATGAAGAAGCCTCTTTCTTTCTCTTGGTTGCAGGGATTATGAGGAGACTGGGCTCCTTCCTTAAGTACTTGCAATAGGTTCATTACATGGGACAGTGTCTACCTTTGAATGTAGCGCCTCAAATGGTGAGCAGTGTCATGGTATCAAGATCCATTCTGATGTTTAATAGGGATTTAAGCTACACAAATGTGTCCTCCAAAAAGAAAATTGCCCCTCTTCATTTCATTCATACATAGAGAAACATTGAGATGAGCAAGGAATAGCAATATTTTTAACTGCAAAGTATTTTTTAAGCATATAGCATAACTTCTTTCTTTTCTTCCTAGTAAAGCCAAATCCACCCCAAAATGTGACCTTCTTCTGGAAAGAGGACGCTGTTACAGTAAGCTGTAATAAACCAAGAAGAGCTGTGCACTGCTTGAAACTTGAGCTTCAATACAAAAGCAAGTTTGACAAAGACTGGCAAGTGAGTTGGAGATGACATTTTTAATCAGCATTGGAAGGAGCTGCAAGTAGCATCTCCACAGAATGTAAAATAGAGTTGTTTCAAATTGTTCTCCCATCATATATTTTCAAATATAGCTGGTAGCAGAAAACAGATTTCGGGATCCTGGATCCCTGCCATGCCAGAAAAAATTTACTTTTTGAGTTATATCTAGTTGCTACCCAAACAGCTGAGGATAATGTAAGGGAAAGGTCATACATCCAGAATAGTGGAGTTTTGGAAGACAAAAGCAGAAAGAAGAGTAGAAGTAAGTAGAGTTACAAGATAGAAAAGGGGAGAAAAAAACCCCAACCAAATAGAATTAAAGAGATGACACAGGATTTTTGTTTATTCTAAAATTATCTGTTAAGTATTTCTAAATATTATTTAATTAACTTAAACCTTTCCAGTCTCATGTATGACTCGTAAATATTTTGTGGATCAAAGTGTCTTTGCATATTTTAAATGTGCAGTTGTAACATAATGCAGCATGTAATGATTGTTATGGCTTTCAATTAAATATCAGACAATGAGAAATAGCTATGAATAGCAAAGAGTCAGTCAAGCAACAGAATTCCTCAAATCGCAGAGAAGTTAAAATGCAGTTCTTGAGGTTTTGCATTACTCTATCTCGTGTCCTAGTTGTCACCATGACTGAGTGTAACATTCTGAAACACTGTCTTGAAAAAAAAAGAATTAATGATGATAAACCTTCCTTCTCAGTCCAGAATTTCTAAGTGTTGCAGCATTGGAGAGCAAGGCTTTGATCCAAGGAAATGCTACTCTTTCCGGGTCAGACTGAAGAGGCTAACATCCGAATGCAACGTAGTTAATTACAGCAGTAACTGGGAAGCAGAAACATTTTGGATGAATGGCACATTATTAGGTAATATCTGTGCTGCATTCATGTCTTGTCTAAGTACAAACAGGGAAGGGGTGGCGGCAAAAGAGGCTGGGGACATGCAGCACATCAATGTCCCATCCTTGTGCCCCACCTTTCGTTAGCAAAGAAAGTTCATGTGTGGGTCTAATCACCCATCTTTAACTCCCGTTCCTGATGGCCTATAATGCTATCAATTTATGTCATAATCTGCAAGGTTGAGTGTCATTATTTGTGTTGCAATAGTGTCCAGGGTCCACCAATGACAGCTATGTGATCCATGGGAGGGTCTCTGTGTTTACATATGTGGACCCTACAAAAAACCTTGATGCCCCATCTTTGAAGGCAGTTTGTTTTGCAGGTACATCCAGTTGAACTACAGGACCAGAGATCATAACATTCTGATGCTCGTATGTGCTGGATTGAGTAAAACAGGAAGGGTGGGGGAAATAGATGAAATAGAAGTGAAAAGTCAGCATTAGCACTGCTTTCCCACCACTTTTCTGAGTGTGATTGACCATCTTTGATGGAAACAGTATTTCTACAGGTTACAGAAACCAAAACCAGATTTGCAGTAGTAAAGACTGTACACCATCCCAACACATTTGCATCCTATCAGCTAAGCCACCCACTAGGCTGTATCGTAGCTATGAAACACTCAGATGTCCGGTCCATCCAGATCTGTGTTCTTTAAAATGCAAAGGGTTATTGGGTCACCCAAAGAACATCTGTATAGATCAAACTGGGATAAAACGTACATTAGTTTTATACACCTGTGTGTTAGATAGGATCATGACACTAGTTACTTTTTAGAAATCAACACTTGTGGCTTCTTGGCTTTTTGTTTGATGGGGTAGGAGAGATTGTTTGTTTGTTTTCTTGGGAAATGAGGTGTTTAGGCTACATGTATAATTGCACTTGCACCTTTAGTGATTGTAGGCAGGTGTACGTAATATAGATTTTAGCATATAGCTGCTGTATCACTGCCTGTGAAATGTTATGAAGATTAGAAGAAATACTCAATACTCCTTTGTCCAGTACCAGATTAATTTAGATAAATAAGAGCACAATTTTTGTTTGTTGCAAGGTTTAAGGAAGGATAGCTTTTTTCCTTTCCTTCCCTTCCCTTCTCTTCTTTTTCCTGTCCTGTCCTGTCCTGTCCTGTCCTGTCCTGTCCTCTCCTCTCCTCTCCTCTCCTCTCCTCACCTCTCCCCTTTGCTTTTTCAATTGAACAATTGAAAATCTTTAATTTGCTCTCATAAACATTTCTTTTTTTTTTTTTTAAAAAGTCAAAGTTCTGTCAGGATTAGGAATATTTATGTTAAAGTAAAAAAAAAAAAATCATGTGCTTTTTCTGTGATTATTCCTAGATTCATGTGATGATGACAGAAAACCTCAGTCACATACGATAATTGTTTTAATTTTTTTGCTGATAGTACTTCTAATGATACTTATCATCTTGATTCTTCTGTGTAAATGGCAGAGGTAAATATCATTCTATTGATTACTATTAAATAACCATGTCATGAAAATAGAGCTATAGTTCAGGATCAAGTGTCCCAGTATTTAAAATTCTTAGCTTACATATGAAGTCATAATGAAGATGTAGAAGTTTGTAGCTTAATTATTATTTGAGGAATAATGCATACAAGGCCTTTAATTTTCAAAACCAGAACAATACTTGTACAAGATAGTGTTTCAGGACAGCGTACTTTCTCTTCCACTTATTTCCTTCTCCTTTTTAGAAATCTAATTAAATCCTGAGAAGTCAGTTATTTCTGTTACTTCTTCTGAATGGATACTATTTTGTGCAACTTTCATCAGACGCAGTGTCTGTTTGAAGGAGGCTGAAAAGTAAGCTTGAGTGCATTCAACTTAGTAAGACTAGATAAATATTTGGGTTTGCAGTTGAATGACTCTGTTTGTGTTTAGAATCTGGAATTAAAAAACCCAAGCAACCAACAACCAAATAAACTGGCAAAAAAACCAGTGAAAAAAAAAATCCCCAAACTACAGTATTTCAGAAAATGAACTAAAACTACAAGGGGTCCTGATACACTTTTTATATCATAAATTGGTATTTTTTTTCTGCTCTACTTCTAATGGTTTAAGTTTACATTTGGGTTCACTCAGTGAGCCAGTACCATTGCTGCACCATGTTCCCTGCCTAGGGGTCTGTAAAGCTCTGAGACCTGCGTGAAGCATCATCACACTTCCTGACTGGCTGGAAGTTTGTATAGAGTCCAGACTTTACTCAGCTGGGGTCAGTTGCAAATCCAGCAGAAACATCACTCTTAGCCTGACGGCATTGTCATACTCTTATAACTCTTGTTGGACTTAAGAACACATTTAAAAGAAATCAAGCCTAGAGTACTGTCATGTAAAATATATTTGTGGTTATGGGGCTGTGCTGAAGTAGATTTTTGCCTGAATGCCTACACTATAGCAAAACAGTGACTTGTATTTCTCTCCCCCTCGCAGGCTTCGGAAGTCATTCATGCCTGCTATACCGGATCCAAAGTGCATATTTGCTGATCTCTTCAGTGATCATAATGGAAACTTCCAGGTAAACGGTCCCTTCCTAGAAAAGCTGTGAATTATCTACAGTGCTGAGAATGCTTTGAAAGTGTCTACTGATACTTTCCCTGCACAGACATTACCACAAGTGCTCTCTGTCCCACGGGAAAAGCCATTCCCCTCATACAACATCAACCGGCGGATCCACAGAGCAAACACTCGAGCTCGTACAGTCAGTATAGTGCTACTTTGGCACTGTGAAAGGACACTCGCTATAGAAAGAGATAGAGAAATTGCTGGGGAGGAATATAAGGGTGTCCAGAGGCACACTATCCAGTGAGATGCTGTTGTGGTGTTTTCATCCATTCCTGCACATGATAGCTCAGGTACTGTGCTTCAACCTGATGCTACCTTTTACACTGTGAAGTGCTGTGAGACTTAGTACTAACTAGCGACGGCACTCATGCCTTTGGAGGCATCAGTCACAGTAGGAAGCATCCTCTCTAGGGCACAGAGGTGTATGGTTGCTAAACTTTTAGACATGAAATAGTTCTCAGATGAACAGATCACAGGTTTTGCTTTTGTTTTCTTACTGCTTCTTGAGTCCATGACATCACATATGTTACATATTTCCTGTATTTATTAGACTGTCCTTAAGTAAATTACTGCAAAGTTTTCTCTGAGTGAAGACAAGTAAAATATTTACATTTTCAAACCCAGTGAGGGCTTTTCATTTTCAACCGCTCAAAGAGCATTAACAAGGTTTCAGTGACAAACAAAATTTACTATATATAGTGTGCGTATATATATATAAAAATATAAATTGTATATATATTTTAATGCTATTTTCAGCTTTAAACTGAAACTGAAGAAGAAAAATATAAACGCAAATTAATACTGAAGCTGCAATACAGAAATGCTATGGTGTATAAGCCTCCTTGTAAACTCAATCTCAATTTAGTTTGAGTCAGGGCTTGACTCAAAGAATGCATGTGACCATCAAGGAGTGAACACCAGGTAATTTACACATCTAAGGTTTTCTAAGGGCCCTGGTTAAATATGAAGACATATTTAAAGAGGACTCGATAGTAAGTAGGAGTTTGTATGCATTTTTGTAATCCTGTCTGCTTTCCTGACAGCCGGTCTTTTTTCCATCCTTTGTGTTACTGCCTGATTGTCTGTATTGCTTCCTTTTAATCCTTTCCATTGTGGCTCATTCTGGAAAGATGCCATTACTAAAGGAAAAATTAGTGTCTGTACAGCCAGGTTTCTTTTGGTTGACATCTCAGTCCCTGCCAACATTAAGATTTTCATTTTCCTAGGAATGGCTAAACAAATCAGATCATGCAATGGTACAAACCAAGCTAGAAAATGAAGATCCGGAGTGCATCATTGAGGCAGAAAGCCAGCATGAAGATGAGAAGAATAGTGACAAACAGGGGCCTCAAGAAAAAATCTTCATATTTTCAAGGTCTGATGAAAATAATGACCCCAAAGCAGCTCAGATTGCCTGCCTGATGCCAACATCTAACACTATAGCTTCTTTTGCTGGTTTCCAGATTTTAATGAATGATGACATGTATGTGATGTTCTAAAATCTGCATAATGCAGAAGGTGTTAAGAAGTTACATGAAAGATCCCGATGAGTCAAGGGGATCAGCTGAACAGAAAGGCTTGTCAGGTGTACATTGACATTGAGAAAGACACCAAGCTGCATTACCTGGTTTCACATCTATTATTTCCCATCTATTACTTGGGCAGGTTTGGTATTTGAAATAAATGTCTGATAGTTTCTGGAGTTAGGATTTGTTGTTCTAATATGGGTTGTTCTCTGGCTGTGCTCCATTTTCCTGCTGTGGACAGGAGAGAACAAGAATTCTTCCATGATACATGCTTGCAGAGCAGAGAATCAGTCCTTGTGCTTATGGAGGATGTATAACAGTGAAAACTACACTGCTATTCTTCCCAGATTAAGGGAGAAAATAAAGGGATTTTTCTGCTTTCTGATCTCATAAAGACCAGACGATATACTGCTCATATTCACAGTGGTAGGATATTGCTTTGCAAGCCCTCCTTAGAATAGGAGTACTTGCTTTTGTAAGCTGCTTTTCCCACTGTGAAACTTTGTGTTTCATGACACGCATCGAAAGTCTTATAAAAAGAACATCTAAGAACAGAAGAGTGAGGATGTACAGTATTTAGTCAAATTTTATAATGGAATAATAGAATCATTGCATCAACCACAGACTGGTTTGAGTTGGAAGGGACCTCAAAGCCCACCTAGTTCCAACCCCCCTACCATGGGCATAGGCACCCTTCAGTAGAAAAGGTTGCTCAAAGGCTCATTCAACCTGGCCTTAAACACTTCCAGAGAGGGGGCAGCCACAGCTTGTCTGGTGGAACAGGTTGTTCCACCTTCATAGAAGAGAATTTCTTCCTTGTATCTAATCTAAACCTACCCTGTTTCAGTTTGAAGCCATTACCCTGGTCTTATCACTACACTCCAACCCTCTCCATCTTTCCTGTAGGCCCCCTTTAGGTACTGGAAGACCCACCTCTCAAACTTGTCAAAATCTGTCTGGATGGCATCCCTACCCTCTAGTGTGTCAACCACACCACATAGCATGGTGGTGTTGGCAAACTTGCTGAGGTTGCACTCAGTCCCACTGTGTCTCTGATTAAGTTGTTAAACAGTGCTGGTCCAGTACCAACCCCCGAGGAACAGCCCTTCTCGCTGATGGACACTGAGCCATTGACCACAACTCTTTGAGTGCAACTGTCCATCCAGTTCATTATCCACCAAGTGGTCCATCCTTATGCTGCAAGTAGTGCTGCGTAGGCAGCTTCCTCCAGAATTGTGGGGGTTCATGGGTCTCCTCTGAGATCAGGTCCTCAGTATCTTATAGTCTTTGCATTACTAAGCAGCTTCTAGAAAATTCTTTTTGAACAATATTTCTATTAACTGAGTTGCATTTATTTCAACCTGCTGTTTAGTGTAATCAGCAGCCACAGACCCAAATTAGACCTTCATATTCACATTGCATACACCACCCTCTTGTTCTCAAACTATGTTCTAATGTTTTCTAAGCATGCTACCTTTCAAATACATATCTTTTTAAATGCAATATCCTATGTGATTAGACCTCAGGAAAAAATAATCTTGATTATTCTGTGAGTTTCCCTGTATTACTGAGGTTACATGCTGTTTGAAATCAATGTTTTTGAAAATGTTTAAGTGCTAAAAGCATGGGTAAGGTCTTGTAGGCATACTGTGATTATATGTTGAATTAGCTAGTTATTTACCTGGATATCAGTCAGTCATTAAATGACTACATCTGTTGACATGCAATTTGCCAATTGCATATTTTCATTGACTTGTTTATAGTGTAACATGGAAAATGTACATATCAGAAAATTACAATGATTAGCAAAATGTTTTTAATTCAGTGCTTTAATGAAATCAACTCCAGAGCTCACTGGAAATAGGAAACAGTATTATCGACCAATAAGACTCAAAGTTTGTTTCTAGGTTACCCAGGTTCCTCTACAAGGGAAAAATAATCCAGAAGTTTTCTGGCCAAATACTTAGAAATGCAACTAGAGGAATAGTTCAGGCACATTCCCCAAATTTTGCTTGACATCACTTCAGATTTGCTAGTTCACTAGCAAGATTAACATGCTAACATATAACACAGGATTAACCACGCAAAGTTTCAATCGCACCGTAAGCAATGGATTTTAAACTGATGCAGACTGTATGTAATTTGATGAGCAGAGTCTAGCTCAGATCAGTTCTTATCACATGATATACTGGCATTTTTCATGTGAACCAAATACATTTCACCAGCTTATTGTAGTTAAGAAGCTGTTACAGTAATGACTCAAACAACATAGTTGGAAGTAAATCCCAGAATGTATCGCTTAGGTACTTCATGTTTGATTCACATATACATACGGTTGTCTACAAAGCTAGCTAGCTACCTTAATTAAAGTACTTTCTGTTGAGCAGATACTTTTCTGTCTGAATTTAAAATGTTTCAGTATATTTTCCTGAAATTTTACTCTGGAAGGAAAAAAAAATTACAATCATGTTGAAGTGTACTGTTTAAGCAGTGTTCCTGAACTGAGACATTATAGTAACTTGAGTTTTTTATTACAGACAGAAATATCTTGTATTATATTTTAAAGACATAAAGTTTTGTTTGTTTATGTATACAATCATATTCACATTGTATATAACAGACTTGAAATAAAATAAACACCCACATATATCAAATATTTAATTTAAAACAACCTCTTATGAGTAAAATATAAGGAATTATTGAAATTAAAACCAAAGCGCTTCTTTCTTCCTTTCTTCCTTTCTTCCTTTCTTCCTTGCTTCCTTGCTTCCTTGCTTCCTTGCTTCCTTCCTTTCTTCCTTCCTTTCTTCCTTTCTTTCTTTCTTCCTTTCTTCCTTTCTTCCTTTCTTCCTTTCTTCCTTCCTTCCTTTCTTCCTTTCTTTCTTTCTTTCTTTCTTTCTTTCTTTCTTTCTTTCTTTCTTTCTTTCTTTCTTTCTTTCTTTCTTTCTTTCTTTCTTTCTTTCTTTCTTTCTTTCTTTCTTTCTTTCTTTTCTTTCTTTTCTTTCTTTTCTTTCTTTTCTTTCTTTTCTTTCTTTTCTTTCTTTCAAAAAAGCCCCCAAACATTCTTGGGGACATCTAGAAAAATTTCTATAGAATGATAAAGAACATGATTTCAGCAACAGGAAAGGTCCTCCCCCGAATACTGATCAAACATGGTACAAGAAGGCACATATCAGATAAGAAACACTCATTGCCTGTGGGTGTTGGGAGCACTGGGGGAAGCCCAAGAGCTAAGCTTTGTTCTTCTGGTACATGTTGTACCTCATCTCTGATGAGGTAACCCTGGTTACCTCAGCCACACCAGGCACTGCTTCCCTGGGAAGGATGCCTGGTGTCCATGGTACCCTCTGCCCCTGCTCCTGGTATGAGGAGCTGGGAGCCAGTACTCCTGGGTACATTGTGGCTGTGGGCTGAACCACAGCTCAAGGACAGATCAATCAGAGGGTGAGTCAGAGTATGAGCAGCTGGCCCCAAATAAAGTGTCTGAAGGGTGGAACAAAATGTCTTCATGAAAATATATGATTGTATGCTTTTCTGTACCAAATGTAAGAGGGTTTGGATGGATCTGGCTCTTCCAAGGAATATTAGCAAGCCAGATAGTTCAAGAACACAGTTTCCTTTCATCTGGGCTGTATAACCAATCACCCCTTCTTCATATCAGGATTGGTTTCAACGTTTGTGGCAGACTGACTGAAATAATTGACTTCAGTTTACACAGGTTATAGACTTGCCAAGGGTATCACTTTGGTCCTAAGCCATTCAGGAGAGACATCTGCCTCCAAAAACCTCTTCATCTTCTAAAACTGTGATATAGTGCTGCATATTACCTAGCTGCTGAAATCTGCCCTTTTCATTATATTGACATCACTATCCACTCTCCTCTCCTTCATTCCCTTTCCCCAGGCAGTCACACAGCCATGGGACCCATCTCTCAGAGCAGGCTTGCAGTGATTCATGCGCTCCTAGCCACAAATGAGGAAATTAGAAGTCCAGACAGGAATAAGACTGTTCAGCTCCCCACAGTGAGAGGAAGGGTACATGGCAGCTTTCACATCTCCCTTCTTATTTATTCAAAATATTCGTGTTCCTCAAAGGCATCAGTCCCTCAGATGCTACATCGTGTTCCTAATTATATTCCAAAGGGAAAAACTTTGTATCATATGGTAGTCCAGGCTAATTGAACTGTATTTTCTCAACAGCAGAACAAACAGACTGTGTATTTATTCTTCACACAATTTGTGTGCTAGCTATACCACTGCTGAGCCAATTTACATTGCTAGAATGGACATCTACACCGTTTGCTTTGCTTTTGATGCCTGATTTTCAGTGAGAGGAAGAACAGGAGGAAAACACTTTTTTTTTTTTTTAACAATTTACAGGACTTACTAAAGCAACTTCTTCTTTACTTTCTTTTTGCTGTTTGAGGTTTTTTTTTTATTATTACATTAGTGTTTTTTCAGTGTACTTGGAACTTATGTTTTACACAATTATAAAAGGTACGATTTTCAGCAGAAAATGATTGCTTCTTTGGCAATGGATCTCGAAGTTTCTTGCAGTGTATCTGGAAAAGATTTCAAAACCAACCTTGCTTTTTTGGGGTGGAGTACATTTATACAGTCACTAAAATCACCCATGCAAAGGTTAGTTAATTTTGTTTTTCCATTTTCCTGAAAACAATGTGAACTGCAAAGAAGAAAACGGGAAGTTCACACTCACTGAATACTTGAAAGAATGGACTAAATACAGATTTTCTTTTTGTTTTGGTTTGGTTTTTTTAAGCCATGCAGGTCTAAACTTGACAAAATACCAAGAGCAAACAGTCAGCATTTTCTGTGGGAAAAGAAAACACAACCCTAATTGACCTTTAGTCACTGAGTATCTAAGCAAACATCTATCACCGACTAATCTAGAAGCCGAAGTAGCGATATTATGCAATAAGAGGGGAAGTGCAGTTATAACACATCCTCTCCTGGAGATTTCTCTACCCTTATTGATTGCAAACTGTACCAGTGCCACCTAGAGGGCTTGCTCCTGCTCAGTTTCTGTCTGGCAACGTCTGGCACAAGGCTTTGTAGATGGTGTACCCTTGCCCTGAGCAATAGGTGGTTCCTGCGTGCATACGCGCTTGCCGTGTGGTAAGCCAGGACAAAAGCCCCAAACTTGGAACAAGAGAAGCTGCGGCTGCTCAGGGCTTCTCTCTCTTTCTCATGTGGGTGCAACGGGGCCAGGGGAGCAGACAGAGGCAAAGCCTGGCTTCCCTCCTGCAGCTCAGCAGGGGATGCTCTATCAAGCTGCAAATGAAGGAGCCCATGTCTGTTTCCAGGTGAAAAAACCCCATTTATTTCCCAGATCAAAATCCCTGGGATTAGAGATAGGGTTCATGTCTAGCTGGTCCGTGGCTGGACCTTCTGGTTTCATGGTCTTAGAGGTTAAGTATGAGAAAGAAACAATATACACTATATGAACAAAAAAAAAATCTCCCTGTGTGTATCTAGGCAGGCCGAAAATGTTATCAGAAGGACGAAATAAATACTCTTAACTTTCTGCATTATATTAATATTATAATTGTACAGAATAGAAAAGGAACAAATATTGTCTATTTTTGGCTCTAATTGCAGAAGCCACCCCTACAGCCCCCCTTCTCCACCAGAACCAAGCCATGCAAAACCACAACACACTTGAAATTCTTAAAGGGTGGATTTTCAAATTCAATTCTACCACCACTTAAACAGATTCATAGAGGCAGAGGTGTAACACAGCCACTTTAACAGGTCACATAGGCATTGCTTAGCATCTCTTGGGTGTACAAGTGAAACAGACCAGGACACCAGAACTAGGCACCCCAATCTGCTAGCCAAACAACACCATTTCCACAGCATTAAATTGTCACAGACCAAATGAAACTAATGTATACAGACAAAAGTCTGCCTATACTTTACAGTAAATATTGCCACGAGTAATGGTTTTACCACTAGAACATGGATATGTTTCTGAGTTTCTTTCTCGCTTGGAAGACAAGACCTCAAATTTCTTCTCCATCCAAAAGATCCTTCATCCAGAAGTTGTGAATCTGAATCAGGCTTACTGTGGCCCTCCTATTTGAGATGAAACTCTCCACCCCCGAGTATCTTGCTACTGTGTATTGAGTTGGCCCAAGGCTTTCTACATAATAAAATAGGAGAGAACACCCCAAACAGCCTAGCTTCAGGTTTTCATATGAGTCACTAGAAAAGCATAATACAGCAAAGCCAATGGAAACAGATGTTTTTGTTTCCTATCATATTCTGCAGATGTTGTTCATAAAAAAGCTAAAGCAGAGTTGGGGGGCTTCTTGTGCAATTTTCCCCCATTCATTCCAAAATATTTGAACTTCAGTACAAAGAGCAGCAGTAAACAAAGGGTCTAGCAGATGGTTGAGAGCAGAGTTATCGTTCATGGCATCTCAATGCGTGCAGAAGTCTCATGTCTCTTGCATGCTATTTTGCAGAAGGTGTTAGATCACAATCAATTACACAAAGGATTTGAACACCCAAGTACTGGAGAAGATCCCCACATCAGAAAAGTCTCAGCCCGTTACCACCCCCTGGAGTAAAACAGGTAGCACAACTAATACGGTGTAGATAAAAAACAAGAGGTAAAAGAGGCAGTCAGAGTCTGTACTTCCTCTTAATTTTGATTAAACCCACAACTGTGAAGTTATTCCATATCTTGGGTTGAAATAAGTTAAAATTGTTTTCAAAGTTTACATCCTGGCTGGGTTGCTGTTTATGCTACCATGGGACTCAGCAGGAGGACTGTCCTCAGCAGTGAACTTAAGGGAATGGAGGCCAAGTGGGAGCATCATAGTGTCATAGCTTTTAGACACAAAGCTCAGACAACTGAATGTGTTTCAACAGTACAATTTTACCTCAAATGTGATATATTAGCCTTTCACAGCACCATTCGGTTTGGCATTAAAGTGTCCTTAAAAAAACAAGCAAAAAAAAATTGCAGCATACCCATAAAGCTACCTCAGTATTAACGAGCTCTGTTGAATGTCAAGGAGGAATCTGGCAGCATTTCCCCATGTTCTGCTGGGCAGTTGGCAGATTGCGATATCTGTTGAATGCTGAAAGAAAATCCACTTGGTGTTTGTTCTGCTGCAAGATATTTTGATGTGGTTCTTTGAAGCTGAGAAACCAAAGGAGTTGAAAGACAGAGAACTTGTGCAACCTTTTGTTCCAGTGCTGCTTATGCAGCAACAAGGAAATTCATGGAAAAAAAAACCAAATGACCCCTTTAAGAAAAGGAATGTCAATCTGACCAGAAGGACACTTCTGAAAGTGATGACTCAAAGTCTTGTGTATATAAGCCTCTATGTGATTCTGTAGTGCAAGTACATTACCTGCACCACGGAAGCAGAAAATTTATAACCAGTGCAATATAGACATCCTCCATTAGCTCTTAAAATTTAATTTTTATTCCAGACTTCCAGGTGTTGTTTAGGAAGGACACAGATGGTCATTCCCAGAAAATAATAAAACCTGAAAAAAAGCCAAAAGTCAGAGAGTATGTTCCTCTCCCTTTCTTTCTCCTTCTGCAGAAAGGCAAAGGATCTTTTGATTTTTTCAGACTTACAGCCTTGCTTAGCTAGAAAAGAAATCATAGATCAACACAGAATCACAGAAGGGCTGAGGCTAGAAAGCATCTCTAGTCCAACCACCCACTCAGACCAGGGTCAGCCACAGTTTGTAGCCCAGCCCATGTCCAGTTGGATTTTAAGTATCTCCAAGGATGGAGACTCCACAATCTCTCTGGGAAATCTGTTTCTGTGTTTGACCACCCTCATAGTAAAAACTGCTGTTCTGTTGTCAGATTGAATTTAATTTTTGTTGTTGTTGTTGTTGTTTGTAACTGTCACTGGACACCACTGAGCAGACCCTGACTCTGTCTTCTGTACTGCCCCCATTTTGGTATTCATACACAAGGGTAAGATTCCCCCTGAGTCTTCTCCTCTCCAGGATGAACCAACCCAGCTCTCTCAACCTTCCCTTGCATGAAAGATATTCTAATCCTGTATTCACCTTTGTGGCCCTGCACTAGACTCCCTCCAGTATGGCTGTGTGTCTCTTGTTGAGGGGGAGCACAATGCCTGATCCAGAACTCCAGGTTTCCCTCACCAGTGCTGAACAGAGGAGAAAGATCACCTACCTCTACATGCTGACCAAACTCTGCCTAACGCAGCCCAGGCTGCCAGTGGACTTATTTCCTGCAAGAGTGTGTTTCTGTCTCACAGTCAACTTGTTGTCTACTAGCCTTGCCTTCCCTGCCAAGCTGCTTTCCAGCTGGTCAGCCCCAAACTGTGCCAGTGCCTGGGGTTGTTCCTTCCCAGTTGCAGGACATTGCAATTCTCTTTGCTAAACTTCATGAAGCTCCTGTCACCATTTTTTCTCCAACCTTTCAAGATCATGTCTAAAGATAAGCAATTTATTTTGTGCAGGTGACACTTATGCCTGTCTGTGCAATATGAGCTAGGGAGCCTGCTTTGGCAGGGGGTTGGACCCGATGATCTCTCGAGGTCCCTTCCAACCCCTACAATTCTATGATTCTGCATAAATACAAAATGTGTGGTTCATCCACTCTTCTGACCCACACCCGTGCAAGAAATAGTATATTGCAGAGTGCGGCAGTTGGTAACACCCATTGCTATAACAATGGCATAATAAACTCTTCTTTTCCATGCTTAGTAAGGTAGTGTTTAAGAGAAAACTGAGAGTGGGACAATGTTGTACTAGAAACTTTGCAGAGTGCACAGAATTATAGGCAGCACCTATAGAGATCAAAAGAGCTGAACTAAAAAAAGCAGCAGGTAAGTAGGTGTATGAGGAGAGGATAGCACACGTTGTAGTAAACTCAACTCTTGAACAGTAGAAAACAAACCCTTCTGATGTACTAATATGATTTTGCTCTCAGGGCTCTAAAAGAAGCAAGAGTTGAAGATGGAATACAAATGCTCTGATGCTATTCACACATTCTGTCAGCATTTACATAGGCGTTTGCAGCTCAGGCTTTGAAGACAAGGAAAAAACTTTGCAAACAAAGTCAGCCTGAAGGGCAAAATGATTTAGCAAATCTAATAAAAATATGTCCTCTAAGATGCAGATAAGCTATTGGACCACACATCAATGTAGAAAGCATCTTAGTAGTATCAGATGTATTTCTGTCCTTGTAGTGCTCTGACAATAGAGTCAGCTGCCTTCGGGTATTTTGGAAAAAAATATTATCACAATGTGCTATGCTATTTTGCATAGAAGATGCAAACATATTGCTTCAGTACATTAACTTTTTAAGTGCAAGAAGCCTTAAGGCGTCTTACAGACTAGATAACAGGAGCATACACAACATACCAAGGAGGACTATAAAAAGTCCTAGACAGCTGAAGACAGAATAACCTTGGTGGTCAGAAGAACTGACACTGCAAGTTACAAAGTTTGATGAAGATAAAAAGGTAGTTTGATTCCTGTAGGTTTCCAGCGAACACTACAAGGTGCTTAACTGACACGCACATACATATTCTCAGAAAAGAACGTTGTTTTCTCTCCATTTGCATGATGAGAAGAGCTTGAAGCCGTTTGCATTTCTTCCACCAAACCCAACCTGAAAAATCACTCAGAGCACTTTCCCTCAGAGCATCGTCCAAACAGGCAGTTCTCCTTGGTGCTGCAATCCCATCAAGTGCAATGAAATCTTCAGGGAGAAAAATTTTCATGTTTATGTTTACAGTCTGGTGAGACATGTAAACAGGAGTACAACCTTGTAATTTCTGCCTGGACTAATACTATATACACGTATTTCACATAGTATATGTACATATATATGACAACATGAAACAAGGTTTCAAGTACAAAAAGCACCACAATGCTTTCTCTAGATAAATACAGAAAAAATAAGGCCAAAATAATCTTTCATGTGTGTACAAGAGAGAATGAGCTCTCCATTTTGTCCAGTGTTACTTCTAACTTTCTTAAAAGGTGAGAAGTATGTTTGCTTGATATTCTTTCCATGTATTAGACCACAGGAGAATGGTTTTTTTTTGCTTCTGGAACCCTAGTACCGATCTTTTTCAAAGTCTCCAGTACAGATGTCTCACTGATATCACCATAGTATCTGGAAATAGAATAGTTAGATAAAGAAATTTGAAAAAGTGTATAAAACTAAATTCACACTGCCTGTTCTAAATTCACATTAAAGCATGAGTGACAACAGAGTACCCCTTCACCCTGCTTGGAAGATTTTTCATCAATCTGTTAAGTATCTACCGATAACAATGGAACAGGACAGCAAAAATTTTTGTTTGACTCAGTACGATAATTCCTACATTCTTGTTTGCCTAAATGCCAGACACCTTTGAATATTGTTTTCCATACATGGTGGCAAGGCATATGGTTCAAATACCCCTATGGACATCCACCAGACCCCCATGCAATGAGCAAGCAGCTCTTGCTCATTAGAAACTACCATCATCTGAACAGGTTAAAAAAAAAAAATCTGATTGAGGAAAATGACACAAATACTCTCTGGGATTCTCTTACTCATACTGGTGAGCCCACACACACACAAGGGAGAGAGGCAGGTTCCCAAATAAATAGGGACAAAACAGCAATTGTTGCTTGAATCCTCCCTGAAGAGGTTAATGACTGAGCAAACAAGACAGCAAACTCTGCTTTTCTGCTGAGCCTATACTGCAACTTTTAGCTGCAGGGAGAGGGGAGGTTGCCTCCCTCCACCCCTTTCAGGATTAGTGATGTGTTTGTAAAGCACGCTATGTTTCAGAAATGCTTTGCAGATTACTGCTGGGTGGGTGGTGGTGGTCAGAACAGGTGTGGTTCACACCACCAGATATGGCCAGGTACAACACAGATGTTACCTCAGCACTAGTTACCATCCATTAACTTCGTAGTCAGTACAGAAAAAAACAGCACATTTAGAGAACTATTCATTTAATCCCAAAGAAAATATAAAAAGTAGGTCAGGTGAATTGTACCACAGAGTTGTTGACGTTAACACAGGCTCAGGACAATTAACTCAAATTAATTAAGTAATAATCATGTATGCTGTAACCATTTAAACTCCGCTGGGATGAGCACTACCTGAGGTCCCTTTTTATTCCTTCTCAGTGGCCCCTGAATGTTTCAGAGGATGCATACACTTCCACAATTAAATGACAGACAAAGGAAGCTTCTTCTTACTGCCAGGTGATCAGTGCAATTCAGATTCAGCCCCAAGCTGCAAGTATCTAAAGGTTTCTGAATGCAGGTACTGGAATTGTCTACACATAATATCTGTCATCACCTGAGACGTGTACTGTTGTCTGGTCTCCAGCTGTCCCATCAGACTTTTCAGCTCTTCAACAGGGAGGAAATAATCTGCTTAAAGTCTGATGATAAATGTCAGTAACAACCCATAGGCCACAGTAAAATGTCCCTTTAGGTGGTACTTTGCCCCTTGATACCTAGGAACAATGCCCTAGACAGACCCTGTGACATCTTTAGTAGTGCCCCCAGAAGCAAAGGGGTATGAAAGCATGACATTTAGCTTTGAGTTGGCCAAGTGGTAGCTGCCTCTCAAACATACCACCTAGTGCCTCCTTATGGAAAGCAACCAGTAGCTCTATAGAGCAGTTCACCCCCTCTGAGACACCCAGGTCAGTTTGGATAACTTCCAGGGATTTCTGTTTCTCTCCATTGACTAGAGTGAAGCTAGGACAGCCGGCTCAGGCTTGTCCTCTAACTTATATATGGACGAGTTTGAAAGAGATAAATGCTGCCATAATGTCCAAGAACGCAGCTGTTGCTGTGGTTATTGTGTTTTGGGTTTTATACAGAAGGGGCTGGAACCCTACAGAGTCACATTAAATACATACTGCCAATGTTCTAAGACGATATCAGGAGCTTTTAAGAAATACATACAATGAATGTTAATAGTTGTTGCAAGAATCTTTAAAAAAAGAGATTCCTGTATGCAACAGCTACTCATTTAAAGGCCTTTCAAAACTTGCCTATGGTCATAGACTAAACAGCAAAGAAAGCATATGGAATTGTCAAGTTTCTCCAGGTCTGTCATCAGGTTTGTCCATTAGAAACAAAACTTCTTCCCAGCAGTCACATAAAAGAAGTTCCTGAGTAATCACTCACACATAGTGTATGCTTTGCCTCCATCCCATCTTCAAAGCATCCCCTGGTGGTCCATTTATAGGTATGAGATAGGCTTTTTCTCCTACCCCCACATGAAAGTCAGTCCCGATTCTCAACCAATAGCTTCCATGTGAACACGGGATCTGCCCAGAGGGGTATTAGCAGAAATCTAAAACAAGCTTTGATGTTCCAATAAGATAATATGAGACCACACGGACAATTGCCCCTATGAATATTAAATGCAGATTCTTTTGATCTTAAGAAATAAAATACTGTTATAATTTAATACAATTCTCTGAAAGATGAAAATAAATAATAGTAAATGAAAACATACCGAATATGAATATTTTTAATGTGGCTACAGACATTCCACATTATTTTTACTTGTATTCTTTTAAAGCAACATTTTTCTGATCTTTTTTATTCAAAAATATTTTTATCTGAATAATTTATTCTTTCAAGGCTTTCAGAACCATTCAGAATTTTTTAAAAGCTGAAAACCTACGTTTACGAGTCTGCCCCATATTTGGACTTCTAAAACCATGCCCATGAAATCCTATCTGGAATATCTTTCAAACTTATTAAAGCAGTTGTTGGCCAAAACTAAGATCAATAAGTCTATTCAGTGTAACTTCTGTGACAGATCTCATTCTTCCTTTCAAAAAGCATATCCTGCCATATTCTTGTGTACAATATATGGCTTCACTTACTTTATCATGTTGCTGTGACAGAGGAACCAACATAGTTTATTATGATGACAGCATGGAGCATTTTGTCAAACCCAGTTTTAAACATGTGAATCAAGAACATGGCATCAGTAGGCAGGTCTTCACTGAGTACTTATTTAAGCAAACATCTGTCACCGACGTTATTTCATGGTTTTCAACAACAATACAGAATATGACTGAAATTTCTTCTTTGGTTTCTAATGGAGCTCTGGTAACCTTTAGTGTAGGTTTATAGCCCAGGAGGTACCCAACTGATAGGCTGTTAGCTAGAATTCACATCACTACACAGTTTAAAACTTACTAGCATTTTATAGGTTGGCAAACTTCAGCTATGGAGCTGAAACCCCCCATGCGATAGGACTGCTGAAGGAAGGTTTTGCATCTGTTAAGGTTTTTTTTTTGGTTTTGAGTAACCAGAGGTTACTTAGCTGTTTAACATAAATGATGTAGCTACTTCTGAGAATGACAATACATAAAATATTCTTTAGATCACATTACAAACAAAAGAGAAAAATAGAAAATTATGCCTTGGAAATGTTCTGGCTCCAGCAAAATTTGGTACAAAGATCATATTAATATAAGGACTGTGCCTTGTACTGTGTAAATTTGCCCAAATCTGGCCAAGTTCTAACTTGCCAAAAATCATACACCTCCTACATCTCTGAAACCTGATACACACTTTGTAAACTCTTGCCAGTTTTGCAGCTAAAGGGGATGCTGCTCGGCCATATGGCTGCACAAGAAGTGGCGTCTTTCTCTCCCTTCCCTTCCCTTCCCTTCCCTTCCCTTCCCTTCCCTTCCCTTCCCTTCCCTTCCCTTCCCTTCCCTTCCCTTCCCTTCCCTTCCCTTCCCTTCCCTTCCCTTCCCTTCCCTTCCCTTCCCTTCCCTTCCCTTCCCTTCCCTTCCCTTCCCTTCCCTTCCCTTCCTTTCCCTTCCGCATGCCACAGGAAAGCTGTTCTTGAAAGTGGAGTAAGAAATGAGGAGTGGGGAGGTGGGATGGAGGAGTGAGGGGCACAATATTGAACTGTATGTGGTGAAAAACAAGATGTCAGGAGCTAAACAGAGATGAAAGTGGAAACTCCGTCCCTGAGAGATGGCAAATCATTACACAGGAGCATCAAGAGCAGGTAATGTGAGTGAGCAAAAAGTGGTTACACAAGACACCCAGAAGGGAAAGTAATGGAGAAAGACCTGAAGTTAGGGAGGAGCAGGATCAGAGAATATATTGTATCCATGAGGATATATCTCTCTTAGGGCATGGGTGCGGGAGAGCTGAGTGCAGCTGTACCTGATGAAGCTAATAGGTAACTGTTCCCTGATCAAGAACATACAGTAGGTGTATATAGAAGGGGGAAGTAAGAGCACCCCCGCTCTCCTGCTGTTCTTCCAATACATCCACACCCCTCAACAATTCCACCTACCCAACAATCAGCAGCGGTGGAACCTCAACCTGTCTGCTCCGCTGCCGGGCTTCAAAGTTGCTGGCCAAATGTGTTCCTCCACCTCCCTCTAGCGGGGGTCCCAGAGCAATTCCCTCCCTTGCCCGGCTTCCACCGTGCTGCTAAAGAACCTAGGGCTGCTCTGCGCCACCTACACCCCCGGATCTGCTTCAAGTGAGCTTGCTTGCCTGGGGACATGGGACTACCTGGGCACCGTTCAACTCGTTTTTCCTTTTGGCCACCTCATCTGTGTTCAAATTAATTAGCTCCAAGCCACAAGGCAACACTGAGAGATTCTCTAAGCTGACAAAATTACCACCTAGCCCAACATTTAGAAAATGTCCAAATACATTTTAATTCATCGCTGTATGCGCATGTGTTATGCCTGAGGATTGCAATGAGAGATCTTAAGACTCCCTCTTCATTAAAAACATAGGGTGAACAGTGCTTAGGAGTGAATCCGTTTTGTGTCATGACTGAAGATCACTTGATGCTTTGGAGACGGGCGTCGCATGAGGCAGATAAACAAAAAGGACTATGATAGAAGACACTGGAGATTCCTGGAAAACCAGATTCCACCCTGTCTTTGTCAGAGATTTTCTAGGGATACCTTCCCTATAGTCACGTTTTGGACTTACAACTTGTGATCCTGCAATCTTTTTTGAAGAATGGCCAAGCTTTTGCAGCAGTCACCAAGATAAATAGGAGCATTACTCGGAGCATACATACTGCTATATACTTTCAGAAATCAGACCTCAGGCATCTCAAATTACCACCCCAAATTGGCTAGCACTTTTGACAATTCCCTATCTGTAAAATGGAGAGAATGATACCATAGGGACATTATGAAGATAAATTCATTAATTTCTGTTAATAACTAGGATACTGTGAAAAAAAAAAAGCGCACAAGGGAAAAGCCCATTAGGAAATGAATAATTATGCATTCAGTGCAAGGTTTGGATGGTGTGCAGAAAATTAGGCATGGGGCCATATATTAAATCATGAGAAGAAAAAGAAATACTGTATGACTGCTCATTTTCTGAGCTCAGTATGCTTTGTGCGCTGAATGAGCCAGGGGTCCTGTGGGTGGACATGGCTGTGTAATTAAAGACTGCATCATAATGCATGCACACAGCTTGCTGTATTTCTCTTATCTCTCTCTTCACCTTGTAACTTTGTGATTGTAAGACTTCTTTACTAAGTATATCGTGAGGTGATGAACATATATTAGGAATATGAAACAGATTGCTGAACATTACAGGTGGGAAATTGCTAGCTCCCAACTAGCAATTAATTAAGAAATGCTGGGGTTTCCCTAATTTCTTTATGCAGTTACACATGGTAAGTTTGTGGGAAGGACTACTGCTTTGGACACTATTGAAAAATGCTGCGACCTTGCATGAACATTGGATGTTTCTTGTATCAGTGAAATAAAGTGAAGGTCAGCCTGTATGTAACTGTGGACTCCAGGAAATCTTTCTATTCCTCAGCAGCCGAGCAGGGTGAGCAGAGCTGGGATGCAGAAAGTACTGCTGCAGACATTGAGCGTGCTCTGAAGAAAACAAAGGTAAAGAGGTATTTGAGGTTGAGGTTTGTATGAGTCTTCTTTTCATAAGCACATGCACATGGTTACTCAGCAATTAGAGATAAGCTCTTAAGAAAATCTGAAAAGGTGATTTCCAGAGTTTTATACCCTGATATATGTGAATTAATTTTCCTCTTTCCCTGAGGAAAGTAACAACTATTTCTTACGTATAATAATATTTTCTTTAGAATTTAAAGCCATTTTTGAAGTTTAGAAGCTGGAAAGAGTTCTATTTTCTTTTAAAATCTTTGAAAAAATTTTACACCAATTCTCATTTTCTAACTGTCCTCGTTAGACTTCCCCAAATTTCTGACTTGAAGGAGTACAAAAGCCTGGACAGCAGGTAGCAAGAAAAAGGTTAGCAAAGTTCAAAGTAGCTGAAAGCATGAGCTCCCAGGGAAAGGTGGAAAAAGTTTGTAATTGTTTTACTACCAGCACCACTTGTGATATGACTGCTGTGAAGCATCACGGAAGCTTTGAGACTTGTATAATGAACATCAGGTGTATCTGAGTTCTTCCCAGTAAATGTTGATATTCAGCCATCATTTCAGTAGTTGATTGCCTTGCAAAGCTACCTTGTGATTACATCTCTGTTAGGCTAACTGTTTTAAAAAAATCTGCCTTCACGTTGGCAAACAAGTTGATTCAAAGCTCACTATAATCAGTAAAAATAAGTTAAATTTGGCTTTTCTGCAGATAGCATCAGTTGGCACTGATCTGCTCAACCACAAGGGCTGAAGGAGCTCATCAGCCATTCCTGCATCAAGCTGGCAATGTCTGGGAGGCACCAGGCTCTTTACTTTCACAGTAGTTGGAAGAGACACGACTAAGGTCAGAAGGTCATTTTACCTTCTTCTGAAAAAGGACTAGATTAGATTGCCAGACATATCATAATATTTCTCAGCTGAACAAAAATTTCAGGTAGAAGCGAGTGTACAAGAGGGTCATTGTGCAAGCTGTGTTCATGGTAGATTTTCAACCATAAGTAATATGGACAAGTGTTTGAATTATTTTACTTTGTTTTGTGATTTTTTTTCTTCTTCTTTTGTTATTTCCAAGGGGCTGCTCGCTGTCTATCTGCATAATACTCTCTCCAAAATGAGGTAGGGTCAAATTTGTTAATACGATTAGGTAACTAGACATGAGGTAGTCACTTTCTGGTGTAATGAAAAACCGTTAAAGAGTGAAGCTGATTAAACACTTCTGAAAATCCTCCTGGAGGTCTACTCATGCCTTTAGGTGTCTGGAGCAGTCGGGAAATACAGTTGTTAGAAGGTTTCTTGTATGTGTGCTCTTCTGGAAAGGTTTATAGCTGAATTTCTTATAGTGCTGAAAATGCAATTGGTTTGTCTGCTAACCGAATACAGTCTTTTCTAGAAAAAATATTTGGCACGAGTTTGGTTTTATTACTTGGGAGGAAATGAATATACTTTTGTCTACAAATGAAAGCATGTATGAATGTACATTTGAATATGTGTGTGTATGTATGTGTGTGTATATACAGATTATATATAAAAAGCTTAATTTCATCTAGTAACTTATTGGTTAGTCATCAAGCTTAATAAAGATCATGCAGTCCATGCTGAAGAACAGCCTTTATTACTTTGGGTATTAGTAGCCAAGTTAAGTACCTCTGACAGTTTGGATGGCATTAGACTTCATCAAAATAAATTTGAAACTATATAAGCCTGACAAAGGCCAGTGTTGGCTGAAATGTGGAAACATTGCAACGTGGAATGACAGGCATACTGATTTTCCAACTTAAAATGAACCATTTTTTATTGAGCTTCCTGATTAATCAAGTTAGCACCAAAGCAAATTGCCAAGTAGTATGCAGGGAAGGACTTTGCTTTATATTTGGTTAAACGGGGACTTCTGCTTTATATGAGGTTTCACCCTGTAAACAAGCCCATTTAACAATTCTGAGCTGAGTGGCGTATTTCCCCTGAACAATCTCCATTTCTAATGTGACACGGTGTGATTATTTTCCTCTTAGGCAGGAGGCTGTGTAGTGATGGTCATCGGCACTTAGTCATAAAATGCTAATTCAGCAAACAGCAAATAAGACAAAACTTTTGCTGTGTGTACAAGGCCACGTAATTAGCTGAACTGCTGCATTAAGTGTAACTGAATCGCAGGAACAGGCTAAAACCAATGGTTGTGATGGATGATGTGACAAAAGGATCAAACTAAATAAGGGGTCTGTTCAGGAAAATGTAGGCTCCAGTGCTACTAATGTTTATTAGGCTTGGATTGGTGACTCTGATCTCAGTAAAAGCCACTGTTGGGGAGGAGGGAAGGAGAATGAAATTGGGTTCTATCACTTTAGGGTGAGGGGAATTGAGTTAGACATCCTAATAGATATTGTCAGCACAGGAACCCAAATTTGTTGGAGGAAGACTGAGAAGATGCTTGAGACCCTACTGTACTTAAAAACATGGTTGATTATGTTGCCTCTGAAAGATAAAGACCAGCAGCAGGTTTCCATTGCTGCCCATGAAGAACTGCTCAAAGATGCTTTGAAATGCCTTCCTAAGGCCCCCTGGTGCATATTGCATCAGGAGGAGGATGGTGGGGGGTCAGAAAATTATACAAGACCAAATAGGACCCACAATGCCTGTGTGAAGCAGATATGGCCATGTAGTCTGCCCTGTCCACGCTCACACAGAAATTGGTGTTAGACCAGCATTCACAGAGAGCCACTGGAAGCGAGATGTGCCTTGTAGGACAGAAATAGTTGTACCTGCTGTAGAGGAGAAACAGGGCATTTAAGTACCAATACTCAAACAGGAGTTTAACATTTCCACATCAAACTGAACAGAATCTCTGTTTCAGTGTTATTTTCGATTAAATTTGAGACTCAATGAAGCTTGGTCAGCTACTGTCTTTGTCTGGAGTGGGTTTCTCAATACCCTGGACATTGTGTTGCCATTTGGAAAAAACTTTTTATTTCCTGAAGAACTGTCTTGTACTTTTGTTACAACTGTGAACACTGATAGTCTTTGGGCATTGCATTTATTCTTAAATAAATGCAGTAAAGGTGTTTTTAATGCCCGCTGTATATTCCTGAAGAGGGAAGGGAGAAATAACTTATTCCTTTAGAGAGTACTAATAAAGTTATAATTTCAGTAGTTTTATTCAGATATTTAAATAGTAATAGTGAATGTATTTTTCTCAAGACCATAAAATTAACAAAAAAAGAAGGGCTGTATTACAGGCATTGGTTTTTAAACTGAAACAGAAGATAAATTCATTTTCTCCAAATTAATATTAGCCCAACAGTCACCCTTTTCTCTCCATATCATTTTCTTTTTCAGATTTCTAGATTAGAAGAATAAAAGTTGCCTGTTGTGTTGGTATGGACACATTAGAGAGAGATTCTTCACTGAGAGGATGAAACTGGCTCCCCAGGGAAGTGGTCACTGCACCAAGCCTGTGAGAGTTCAAGGAGCTTCTGAAAGTCACTCTTGGTCACATGATTTAGTTTTAGATAATCCCGCAAGGAGATGGACTGTAATGGTTTTGTATGGCTGGACTCTGGTGGGGAAGGGGGGCTGCAGGGGTGGCTTCTACAAGAAGCAGCCAGAAGCTCTCTGCAGGCCCCACAGAGCAAACACCAGCTGACTCAAGGCCAGAATTGCTGCTGACCAAGACCAAGCCTGTCATGGTCATAGCGAGCGATGGTCACAGGGAATCACATTTAGGAGAAAAATCCACAAGCAGCCATTTTTTGCCACCAGAGGAGGGATTTGAGAAGATGCCTGCGTATGCAGGCACCAAGGCCAGGAAAGGCAGGGGAGGAGGCACCCCAGGTGCCAGAGAGAAAGATTCTTCTTCTGCTCGTGGAGAAACCCATGGTGGAGCAGATTTCCGTCTGCAGCCCATGGAAGATAATGGGGGGCAGAGACCTGCCCTGCAGCCGTGGAAGGGCCCTATGCTAGAGCAGGTGGAGACATATGGAAGACACTGTGACCCATGTTGGAGCACGCTCCTGGCAGGGCCAAGATCCTGGAAAGACCTGCAGCTTGTGGAGAGAGACAGAGAGATGAGCAAGGGAGAGAGAGACCCACACCGGAGCAGGCTTGCTGTGACTCCGTGGGGGACCAGGCTGTAGCAGTCTGGGCCTGAGAGACTGAGAGACATTCTATGATGTATGACTGCACCCCATAGAAGTGACCAGCACGAAGGCAGCTGGTGAAGAGCTGAAGCCCCATGGGAAAAGACTCATGTTGAAGTAGTTTGTGGAAGACTGTCTCCCGTGGGTGGGACCCCGTTCTGCAGCAGTCCCCATCCCCATCTCCCCCTGTGACACCTGCGAGGGAGGAAGGGAGGGTAATCACAAATAAAGTTGAGTCCACAAAGAAGGGAGGGGTGGGAGGAAGTGTTTTAAGATTTGTTTGTATTTTTCATTACTCTACTCTAGTTTCTCTCTGTGTGTGTAATAAATAGTTTTATTTTTTATTCCGTGTTGAATATTATTTGCCCATGATGCTAATTGCGGAGTGATGTCTCCCTGTCCTTATCTCGACTCCTGAGCCTCTCAATATATATTTTCTCCCCTGTCCAGCTGAAAAGATAGAGTGGCTTTGGAGTGGCTTTGGTGGGTGTCTCCATCCAGGGTCAAACCACCACAGGATGGACTCAATGATCCTCATGGGTCCCTTCCCACTCAAGAAATTCTATGATCCTATGATTCTATGAACATGCATGAATTTCACAAGGATACAACAAATGTGTATGCTCTTTCTAGCACAAAGAAAGCAAAAAAGTGTTTGATATTCTCTTAGACCCCAGTAGCTCAAAAAATAGTGATTTCCTATTGGGGACTGTCCTATTGCAGAGTGAGAGAGCAACTACACAGTGAAATTTAGGACACTCACCTCATCCCTAATGCACAGGCACAGGTTTGATAAAGAACACAGTGAGGAACGGTGCATGTATATCTTGGGAAGAGTTCAATGGCATTTTTCATTTGGGCACCCCAAGAAACAGCAACATTCCTACAAGCACACCAGATAACTAGACAACTGCCTAAGTCTGCACTTAGGGAAGAATCACTGGTGACAATTTTCGGAAGTTTGAATCATCTCCACTATCCAGGGAAATTTTATATCATCCAGTATTACTATTAGTATTCAAAGTATCTGATTTGGGATTTAGGTTTACTGAATCTGTAGAATGTCTTTTGCATCCTACAACAAACTCTCCATATTTCTAAATATCTGTGCCTCTTTTGCCTCTGTATTACATTTTGCCTTAGCAGAATCACTCATTTAATATCAAGATATCCCATATCATATTTTCATGATAATAGGAGAAAGACGGATGAAAATTTCCTTACACATTTGAGCAGCATCTTTACCAGAAATTAAAAACAGGGATGATAGCTGATTTATTTTTGCTTGTTTGATTTTTTTGCTTTCTTTTCTAGCCTGCATAAAGTGAATTTCTTTACAATAGAGCTTAGGAGGACCTGTAAAGTTATTACTGTACACTGCAATGGTAATTTATCTCCAGCACAATCATACTTCTGAGCATAACCACCGGAGACAGAAAAACGATCTTCTTTCTCTACAGGTATTCCAGAAAATTGGTGGGAAATGCATGGATTCTAACTGGAGACAGCTTCTGTTTGTATTTTATCTCATACTATTTTCTCTGTGTAAAACAAGTGGAAAATACAGTGTCTTACTTGAGTTGCATCTTAGTATCTTTCATAAAATTTTCTTCCAAAGTCATCTTCTGTTTTAATGTCCCTATTTGCTGCTTTTTCTTTATCCCTTTCTTTAAAAAATAACTCTTTTCCTCCTGAGTTATTGGCATAGTTCAACAGGAGTGCTTCAGTGAGAGTTTCAATAAGTTTATTTTGATTTCTAAAATTCTTCTCTCTAAGAGTGTCAGACGTTTTTTGGTAAGAACTCATTCTTTTTAACAAAGTTAGTATACATGTGAAAGAAACTTATTATAATTATTCAGCAATATTCAAATAGCTTGACTAAATTACTAGCTTTTTACTTTTAACTAATCATATTTATTTTTCTCCCAGCAAACATTTAAGTAACCAAATTCCTCATGCCATTCTGCTCCAGTTTATGCCTCTGAATAGAGTTTGGTCAAATAAAACACAGATTTATGTCATTCTTCAACTGAACTGTATGAAAAAGCAGCTTACTATGCTGAGAAAGCAGTGAAAACGCTCTTCAAACATCAGCATAATGTAGTGTTCTCATGCTTGGTCATACTTGGCCATTCTTCAAGGCAATACTCCTACACTTTAAAGACCTACCTATCTATTATACCTAAAGGTCAACACTGAAATGGAAAAAGAAATTTAAGAAATACATTTCCTATACTGGTAACTGCTCTTTCCCCTCTAAAAGATCTTTTTACCTTCCCAGAACTTAAGGCCTTTCATGATTTAAAACCTGCACCAGGTACTGGGAGAACCAGTTGGTCAAAGTATCTCATTTTCATTGCTAGTATTGCATCATGATTAGTCCTTATTTGTCATGGAGAACAAGAGGGCTGTGGTCCTCATGAAGACTGTATTTTTCATAATATGGTAAATAAGGGTTAGCCAGTGTTTCTTCAGAAGGCTGCAACAGATAAATGAGGAACTTTACATGCTGTCATGTTTTCATGTAAGGTTTATATTTAGGCATCTTGCCCTGGTTTTAACTCAATTGAATTTGTAGTTTTCCTTGCCTTTTTTTTCCCCCATTCTCATCAAATTTCCTCAAAAATGCTGCCATCTAACTTTTCTGGATTGTCATTGTTTATGTAGAGAAGCACAGCTAATTTTTCATGGTTACAGTACTATTACTTTTAAAGAAGAAGTTACCTTGCAAAGAGAACCACATGACCCATGGAAATTAACTACCTGCATGCTCCC
The DNA here is from genome assembly GCA_027925045.1 of Hypotaenidia okinawae. Taxonomy (NCBI): domain Eukaryota; kingdom Metazoa; phylum Chordata; class Aves; order Gruiformes; family Rallidae; genus Hypotaenidia; species Hypotaenidia okinawae. The sequence continues at coordinate 141,698,228 of BSDF01000001.1, forward strand.
TTCTGGGTCTGTGCTCTATTACTTTTGTGTGAAAATAGCTACAGGTTGGAATTCCACAGTTAGTGCAAGGAACAGTGGTGAAAATGTAAATTCCTTATTAAATCTGAGAAGACTTCCATTCACAACCAAAAAAACCTATTCATTTCTTTCACAGTTTTGGACTCTAATATATACCCTTCCTGCTTGGAAGGGAAAACATTTGTTCCTTAAGCAACCAACTTTCTCAGAAGTTTGTAAAATTTTGTTAACACATTTCTCTTCAGGTTCCTAGTAAGAATGCCCCATGTAATGCAGTTCTCCAGAAAGTCTTTACTTTCTACTTGTAACTAAAGCAGGTATAAAGCATGAAGACAACTTCTTCCCCCAGCCTCCAACTTTGAACGTTTGAGATCCACAGAAATGCTCAAATAATATGCTATCTCTTTTGAACTATGTACTAGTATCTTACTATCTCTAATTAAAATGATTGCCAAATGAGGCATCTTCTCTGAAGACCTCTTGTTACAGATCTTCCTGTCTTTTTGTCACATTCTTTGTTTCAACAGTATTTTAAAGTTTGTTCCATTTTACTAATTTTCAGGAGGTCGAATTTCTTCTAATTTCCAGAAATTTCTTGCAACTGTTGGACTCTCCAAACTTATTCTAATTCCAGGATTCTGACAGTTATTTTCTCTTCTTAGTTCTTGTTTCTTTCTTAAAGATGGCAAACTTTAATAAAGATTTCTCTCATTACTGCTTGCCAGAAGCCCACAATATTTTTAAACATATTTACTCTTTAGCATTTTTTCTTAGAAATTTCTGAGAGGTGCTTGTATAATTCTTGTACTTTTATGAGGTTATGGGATATAACTCTGCTCAGTCTGTATCTGTACTGTTTGCTTTTTGATTACTAGTGTATCAGTAGTGTTAATATCAAGCATAAGTGATGATGGCAGCTGATTGTTGAGGAGAATTTGGGAGGGAGGATATCCATTGTGGCAGTGAACAGCATGTATTGTGGCAGTGAACATCATGTATGAAATCTAACTTTCAGGTTCCTTATTTACCAAATACTCTTCAGATCTCATATTTCTAATGCTTTACTAGCCCTTTTTATAACTTCCTTTGTCCAGTACTCAACTCCCTTGACTTACAAGGGTCATTTTATGGCATTTCTGCAGTCTCCTGATCCCTGAATTTATTAAAAACAATAAAAAGAAAATAATTGGTTCTGCCTATGGTTCATAGGAAAACTATTAGTTTTCATCCCTCTTTAGATGACCCTTAATCTGCCTCTTCATTCTTCAGACTATCTCCTAAAAAACCCGTGATATTTAGTTAATGAAGTGACTTTCATTTTCTCAGTTAAATCTTGTACAGAGCAATATGCTCTGTGTGTATGTTGTTCCTAGCTATTTTTTATCCCCAGCTTGCAAATGGATTTCTTTTATAGTATATTACCTGGTATATCTACTAGTTTTGCTTGTAAACATTTTTTTTTTTCTTTTCCTTGACAGGGCTACTTGGACCTTTAACTTTATAGATACAATTTTTATTGACTCACAAATCCACAGTTTATCAGCCCATATTCTCTTAAGCTTTTTGTTTCTCCAATGTAATTCCAACCCTGTCAGACTAGGACCCGTCAATACAGTGTTAAACTGGAATACTGAGTGTATAGATTAAAACTGAGTTTCATTTGTTACAATGAAGAAGTAATAAATGTACTGGTTATTCTTCAGTCCCCCAGTATATGCAGGCTACTTTTTTAATTTCTTTCATCATTTTATACAACCTACCTCGAAAATTAACTTTCTTAACCATAGTCACAAATAGCTAAATACATGTCCTCACATTATTCCTCATCTCTTGTTGCTGCCTCACTTCAAATGCTCACCCTACCTATGCAACCTGTCCTAGGGAGCCTGCTTTGGCAGGGTGGTTGGACTCGATGATCTCTCAAGGTCCCTTCCAAACCCCACAATTCTGTGATTCTGAGATTCTGTGATCCATGTGGATCCCCAAATAATCCTTTCCGTAACCCTATTTTACTTTCCCATTAAACATGGAAACACTCATTCCCTCTTCACCTTCACGGCAAGGTCCCACCTGGAAGATTTTGTTCAGGTTATTGTCTGTTACAAGTCATCCTCCTCCTCATTTCCTGTGTTAATACATACCCACCTCTCTTTCTTTTCTTTTTCAGTTTAGAATTAATCTTTTTGATACCCACTTTCTTCATATTTGCTACTAACTGTAGTACTTTTACTGTTTTGCATATTGTTCAGTTAAATTGAAATTCCCTCAAACAACCACAGCTTCGTGACTTCTATTTACCACTTTTCCTTCCCTTGCTCTGTGGGTGTCTTCTTTGTTTCAGAATTAAAAAATCCACTTCTGTAAAACAGTGAATTTTTTTGCTCTCTGACAAGTTGGGCACATGATTTTTCAGACCGTTTCCACTAACTTCAGTTTCTGGGGGGGTTGCATTCCTTCCTTTTCTCTCTTTTTTGATGTGCTCCTGTTCTTGATATGTAAAATAGATCACAATGTTAACAGTATTGAAATGAAAGTGTTGTGACTTTCACTTACCGTTTTAAGATTGGCGGTAGTCTAATTCAGTTCCTTTATTTTCCCCATATTTGTCTAAGGTCATAGAGCGCCTGTACCTCATGTCCTCCTAGACTAAGACTTTCCAGGCATTTTCAGAATCCTAAATAACAAATTTAGTATCATGGTCTGGGGTTGTTTAGAAAGGACTGCGGAAGGAGGCAGTTTATAGACCCCTGTGAGCCTTACTGTTACTTTTGGTTTTAGATGCAGAAGACAGCAGACTGTTACTTAAAACAGTCCTATTCCTAGTTCCTTCTAGTTGTTTTAAAACCTATCAAATCCTGATTGCACAGGCAATTTAGGTATCATATTACTAAAGTTAAACCAGAAAGGAAGGGATGGTACATATTCTCTGGGATATTCCATTTAAGGGATTGTGCATTTTTCTTCAGCATTCAATTACAGTATATTTGTTCAAAATGTATGAAGTCAAGGAGCTCCTTTTTTTTTTTTTTTTTTTTTTTAAATCACAAAGTAAAGTTTTTCAACAATGGTCTGTCTTATTCATTATTACTACCCGTGATTTTGTTTACCACTCAAGAAGAAGTCAGAGAGAGAAGGGATGAAAGGAGAACACAAGAGAGAGAACTGCAAGACACCGAAATAAATATCTTGGTAACTGAATACAGATATAGTTTGACCAACTACGTTCAGTACAGTCAAACAGAAAAGATGTTTGACACAAAAGTCCTGGAAATGGATATGTTTGTTAACAACTCCAGAATTGCTTAGTGGCATGTGAGAAATACCTACAACCGGCTTAGCACAATTCCATATTTTCCAGGTTGACTATTTAAACTTTCAGTCAGTACAGTATTGTCTGTCACTCTGTTCATTCTGCACAGGTGGAAAATATTTCTCTTTCCCTCAGCCCCCAGTTCAAGGTAGAATTCATCTGATAGAATGAAGAGCTTTCTATCTGTCCTACTAAACTCCTTGTGAAGCTAGTTGAAGAAAACAGGATATTCTAGGACACTATTTATCACCTCATATTGGAGATAGCTATAGTGAGGCAAGTGAATGATGAATGAAGGAGCCCATATCTCTCTATTCAGTGTAAGGAAGAATATGATGTCCAGACCAGATATAAGCAGCAAGAAGACTCCCTCATATGTCTCAGCTATACTTATATCCACAATAAATAACACTAATTACTGGTAGATGCGCATGTTCCTGAAAGTGAAAAGGAACATTATAAACACATAGTCTGATTTCCTGCATAAGCCAGACCTGATATTTTATATGATAATCCTTTCACTTGTGACCCAATGGAAATAGTCCTTTTCTTCCTTACCTGCCTTTCTCCATCTCTATGACCAAATGATTAGACTGTCTTAAATTTAAATCCCATGAGCAATGTTAAAAATCTGTTTCCTAGAGTCTAGGGCATTTCCATGACACAGGAGATTTGCTTTCTGCCCACGGTATGCTCCCTACCCAAAAATGTGTGCTTCCAACTTACTTTACTGCCCTCCTTATAAAACATACCCCAGTATTCAGTGCTCTAAAAATCACTTCATATTTCCAAAGATAAGGGGAAAGGAAGATTGTTCAGAGTTTAGAGTTACTCTATTTTTGGTATTTTATATATATTTCACTATATTGTGGAACTGCTTTTGTTTTGTGTTTTTATTGTAGTGCTAAATTTGGCATTAGGTTTTAATAACTGTGCAGTGCTTTGAGACCGTGCTGAAAGGTATTTTATCAATTTAAGTTACTATTCTATTATTACTTTGCCCCAAGGCTCACCTCCTTTTCAGCAAAGCCCACTCATTTTATGTGGAGTCATCACTTTTTCCCTCTATTCATTCACCCTTCCCTTTCCCCAGCCTTTTCTTTCTCATTGAGAAGGGCCAAATGAAGAGCTGTTTCTAAAGCATGGATCCATCTGGCAGGATTATTCTGCAATGTAATTTGCCTCGTCCCACCCTTCTCAGAGGCCCAGTCAGGTATCACATCTGCGTGAATCCTGCCTCTAGGAAACTGCAGTATACAAGACATGTGAAGGTCCACACTTGGGATTTTACATTGGGTCCAAAAGTACCCAAAATATACATCCACACTCTGAAGTATTTTATTCCTGCTTCTGTAACTCTCCCAGCTACCAAATCTAGGCTTAGGGAAGGTGGGAGAGTGTTTAATCTAGCAGAGAGTGGTTAATTTCTTACGCATCATTTGTGATGAGGGATAGAAAGTCTCACTGAACCACAAATCTCTTAAGTGTTCTCATGGGAGAGGAGACCTTTTCAGGTCCTTGCCTTGAAGCTTTTAACTAAAGTCTCTTAAAGTTCACCTCTGGACCTAGAAAGCATAAACTCTGCTGATGTCACTAAGGACATAACTTCTTAGAGTGAAGATGAAACTTTCAGAAACAAGGAAACTGTTTCATCCCTGAAAGGATGATTCACAGACATTCACTTGGTATCGTTCTGGGTGAAAGCTGAAGTCAGTCTCACATTTCATTTAACATATTCTAAAGAGCAAGTACAAGGTAATGATGAATATCAGAGGCAGGAGCACAGAGGATAAGAAATCCTTCCAACGAAGGGTGTGAGCTTTTAAAGAACACAGAAAAGAGGAACCAAAGAAAAAGAGGCTGTAAAAGAGAAAACTCAAGTCTGTTACAGAAAGCATGGACATTGATCCGCTGACCACAACTGAGTGAAACAGTCCAGTCAATTCCTTATCCACCAAGTGGTCCATCCATCAAATGTTTTCACATACCTTGACAAGATTCCCTCCTTCATCCCTGTCTTCTCCTGGCTGAACAGTTTCAGTTCTCCCAGCCTTACCTCACGTGAGAGATCCTGCTGTCCCTTGATCATGCTTGTGGTCCTTTCATGGGATCTCTTCAGTCTGTCCACATCTTTCAAACTGGGAAGCCCAGAAGTGGACAGACTACTCCAGGTGTGGCTTCACCAGTGCTGAGCAGAGGGGAAGGATCACCTCCTGAAACTTGCTGGCAACACACCTCCTAATGCAACTCAGGATACTATGTGGTCTGATCAGAAGTGGAGTGTGACCACATGTTATAAACCAAACTTTATTGAGGCGGTAAGAAGGATGGGCAATGACATACCCACACAGGTACTCACTTCATTGCCGACAGCAAATACAGGATCATAAGCAATGCCATGGCTCTGACGGACTGTCAGGGACAGCTAACGTCCAGGTTATCTGACAACAGCATTCAATTGTGCAAATGCATTCTGAATGTGGGTAAGAGTCATACCACACCTTAGCTCCACCTTTGACCTTAGTGGCAGTGTGATTTGAGAGGCTCGTATCTCACACGTCAGTCACATGCTCTTCATGTCATGCCAGATCATGTGTGTGCAGTCCTGCATATATGTCAATGCTGGGCAAGGGGAGGGATGTCGTACCATTATCCATCTTTGCAGCAAGGGCACACGCTGGTGTATCAGCCACTCCTCCCAGTTTTGTTTCATTGACAAACTTGCTGAGGGCATGCTGTACTGTTATCTAAACCAATAATGAAGATGTTAAACAGCACTGAACCCAGTGTTGACCCCTGGGGTACACTGCTAATTACTGGCCTCCAACTAGACTTCATGGCACTGCTCATCACCCACTGGGCTTGTCCATTCAGACAGTTTTAAATCTGCATCACTGTTCATCCACCCTACACTTCATCAGCTTTTCTGTGAGATTGTTATGGGAGACAGAGTTGAAAGCCTTATTGAAGGCAAGGTAAACAATATCCACTGTTCTATCTACCTGTAGGGAATGGCAACCGGAAGATCAAGTGCTGTACGGAAAGCGAATAGGGAAAAGGGGTCCTCACTATGCTGCTAAAGATAAGGCTTCTGCACAGGAGAGGATGATACGGGCAGTGACACGGGTTAAGGGGCGGTAACGAGGCATAGGGCATATATAAGTTGTTGTTAAACCATAAATAAATGCCATTTGCAGCATCCTCATATTGGTGTCAGTGCTCTCTGGCCCGGGGACAGGGGGGTGTCTCCGTGCCACCTCAACCAAAGGAGGTCGATTGCTGATCAAAAGGCAACATCTACCAAGGGGACAGAAAAGACTTCCAGAAAATCTTTTTTCTAAGTCTCTGATGAAGGCCAATACATCAAATAAGCTGTTTTATGGTGTGGAATAAAAACAAAGTAATTCATAATTTTTTCATTGTTGCTGCCAAAAGTATAGGCTGGCCTTTATAGTGAGGGGGAGAAAGATAGACTCTTCCAAGGTATACTAGTTACAGATTGCAAGTTGGACACTGAAATTGGATTACTTAACTTCTAGAAGTGCTTATTTCTCTACAACAGCTACCAAGACAACCTAGAGTACAGTTACATTATTTTGGACCTCAGCTAATTTCCTAAAGCTAGATTGGCTGAAACCAAGCTAAAATTAAAAGTGCATTTTTCACCACTGCATACCTTAGCATTTCGCTGCCTCAGTGTGTTTGAGTAGAACTGATTAACATAATTGCTAGTCATTTGGGTATGCTCAGTACTGAGATGGTAATATTTGCAGATGATGCAATTACTTAAATGACCAGGACTGAATTATCTGTCACTAGCCTTTCTTAGAAACAAAATACAAACCATGTAGATTGCTGATCTGACTTGGCAGTTCCTGTGCAGCATTATTCCTGCCTGATGCCTATGCTAAGCTTTTAGCACTATTGACTAAAATCCATACAAAGCATGAGCAAGAGCAGCAGCAAATTCTCCAGTGCATTTCATTTGCACTGCTCTTTTTTACAGGATCAAAGCCCTGCTGAAGAGGAGACAGAAGTCTGGGGTAATTTGGGGCATTTAGGGTTTGAGAAAAGTAGACTGTAATTGTTCTATGAACCTTACTTCTGTTCAGGAATTGTTATTTTTTAAATAGGAAACTTTTGAAAAGTTTCCTGATCTTTGTTGGAGCACTGTTCTATAGCACAATCCCTTAGCTGCACTCTTTCAGCCAAGAAAGATTTATTACCAGTTTTCACACATTTTGCACTGGATTCCCAGCTCAGAGAGAGAAAGGAAAAGAGGCTTAACTGCTAAATTTGATCCAGAGAAGAAAGATGGCAGTTTGCTTCTTGCAGTATCTCGACACCTGCGTGCCCAGCGCCAGCCAGAAAACAGAAGTGAAAAGACACGCAGACACTTAGCAGTCTTTTTTCCCTAAAACCTCATACGAGCTTATGAAGAAGGTCTAATTTTACTTGCTTCAGTTTTCAGCTCTCAAAGCAAAATTAACTGGCAAGTCAAGAGGTATGCAAACACTGGCCATTTTTCCTTTGCTGCAGGTCAAAAACGCAGCGGGATGAGAACTAAGAGACTGCCTCTTACTTATCCTTCGCAGCTTAAAGACAGCTCTGGCTTTGGCCTGGAATGAGCACGGAGTAACTTTAATAACAACACAAGGCATAGTGCTGCAACCCAGGTTCATAAGTTTCTTTTTCGTTGCCTTCAACAAAACCACCACTTAAATCAAGCTCTCCTTAAGAAATGCTGATCTGCAGAATATTACCAGATGGGTCTCCTGCCTTCTGAAGAAAGGGGGAAATGAGAGAGCCTCATGTTTAACGGCATATGAAAGAAGAAATACAATGTGTAAACTTTCCACTGACGGATATAATAGTGTTCTCACTTTTAAAGAAAAACAGTACTTCCTAGCAGGAGGCCTGCAAGAAATTTAACAATTACTCAAGATGTAGTCGTACAGCATGCCATTTTCGAACATGTGCAGAGTCTGTTATTTTTTGTAATTAAATTAATTTAAATAATAAATAATGTAATTAAAATACATTTGGACTGTGCGATCCCTAGGGCTGGAACTGTGTGTAGAGAAGTGATGCATATTCAATGTGAAGTTTAATGAGTAAGAAAATGCAGAATCCTGGAAATCTGGTAATGTGCAATATAGTTTTGGCACCCTCCCCCTTCTCTCCCATTCCTTTTCCGAGTAAAAGAGGTCCCAAATTACCAAATCAGGCTTTAAATCATTCACAAGTCTCTTTTCCTAAAAAGGAAACATTGCTAGTGTTTAGGGGGTTTTAGCACAACATGTGGTTACCCAAATGTTTCCCTACAATAGTCCTAGTGAAAAGTGATAGGAAATTGACTCTGTAACCCTGTAATAACAATGTTTACTTTACTCTCATCAGAATTTTACAGACTATAGGAAATCATTACTTGTCTCTGTTACGAGGCTGACCCTGATTAAAAACTCCTGCTGAGATTTTCAGAGGAGACTAAGGCTGTCAGAGCTTTGCTTTCAGGGATCATCACCATTCCTGATTTTCTGAGGGTGGATGTGGACCGTTTTCTGAATGTCAGCCTCTGTTAAGCTCTGCAACAGAAACCAAGGGTCCCCAGTCCCTCTCCCTAACTGACTAACGATTTTCACTTTTGATTTTGCCTGTTAGATAAATGAAGTTTTATCTCTCTGATCCAGGCTGCTGATCTCACCCAGAAGGACATTGACTCTTCAGGTGTGGTTTTCCAGGTGAAGGGAAAGGGGCAGAACCTCTCTGGGAGGCACCACTGCAGTTGGGGCCAGGAGATGCAAGGACTTGCAGTGCCTAAGCCGGGGTGCTGCTAGGTATATTCCTCCCTGGTGCCAGGGTTTGCTTCTTCACAACAGGACAATGGGAGCCTTACATGTGGTGTCTTGTCTTCTCTGGTGGCTGGGTCAGGGTGGCAAAGCTCACATGAGCCCAAGTGGTCATAATGCCACAGAACCCATGATTAAATGGTAGCTTAAGGGAGCTCTAATATTCTGCGTGCTTTGGTGGGCTGCAAAAAGCTTATGTTCATGGTGCTGACTTTCCTGATTTCATATCCATGCAATACTTAACGTCTTCAGTGAATTGTTTGGTATTTTGTTTGGTTTGGTTTCATATGGGGCTGTGTGTGTGTGTGTGTGTGTGTGTGTGTGGTTTCTCCACCCTTTAAAGTCACAGTTCCTGCAGCCAGGTAATCACAGGAGAAGTTGAATTTCTCCTAAAAGATGTCTGCCAAGGTGATTGACGAAAATGTAGACCCCAGAACAGCAAAACCAGATGAAAAATGAAAACAAAACCCCTTACATCTTTACTGTTGTCTTAAGCGCTGATGATTGTAAGGCCTGTCTAATGGTTTCAGGAGGCCTGAGTCAGGGGTTTGAAATCATTAGCAATATTGATGCCTCTGAGAAGTGAATGCTTAATACTGTCTTTCTTGTGGCAGGCCAAAATTACTGTTCAGTCTGCCACTTTGCTTATAGACAAAAGAGCCTTTATTCCAAGTGGTAAAGGTCAGCGGTTTGGTGCTGAAGACCCAGGAAAATATCCTGACAGATGAATACGGTGTACACATGCCTATGTGGCCACTTTCTGTTATATTTAGTTATTATCAGTATTTACCTACCAGAGAGCAATTCAAGATTTGAAATAAGTGATTACAGAGCAGCCAAGAGACAGCCCCCCCAAGTGTTTGAAAAACTTCATCAACGGGAACAGGCTGTTCAAGTGAGTCTTTTTCCATCCCACCCATGCCAAATATTAAAGACTATAAACTTAAGAGGTTCCTAATAAACTAAGGTAGTGATGGGTTGTAAGGATCATCTGGCTCAGAGTTCCACAAAGAGTTTTCAGCAATGTCTAGCACATCAGGCCACTCATGGGGGTATGTAAAGTGACTTGGATTGCCTTGAGGCCCCATCTCAGCAGAGACAACTCATGGGGAGCTGTGTAGGTAGCTCAGACTTGAGTTGTCCTGTAAACCGGGACTGAACAGGGCCGTGCTGCACAGTTCAATGAATGAACTGAAACCTGTGTTGAGCCTTGAATTCCTTCAACAAACAATACAGCCAATCAAGCCACTATTCAGCTGCCTAGCAGTAAGATAAAGGCAAGCCAGAGGGTCCCCATTTGGCTTCAATGGGCCCAACCAATACAAAGATACCAGCAGATAGTGCATAAGATAAGGGGGAACACTGCTAATGACTAATGTGGAAGGTGGCATTGTCTACTAGGGCACAGTCCTTCCTCAGTGTCTCCTACATCAGACATAAAACCAAATAAACCCCCCTTGGATTCAGTCTGAGAAGGGGGAGCCGCTTCTCCAACTCTGCGAGTGGGCCTACTCTTCCCCCTTGGCCAGGATGCTGGCTGAGGTAACATGCCCTTACCTGGAGAGATGGGTAAGTGAATATTTGATATGCTTTAAGTTTGTAGTCTCAGGTGATTGACTAACACACGTGTAGTATTTAGTGTGCTTGTGATAGTGTGTTCTGTGACTCAGCTGTGGTTACAAGTCGAAGCTTGTGACTTGCCCAGGGGCGGTAACAGTGAGTGACGCCACTCTGTTGCGTCACGCTGCATTTTGTGACTGCTGGGCTGGCAGTAGTGCATTTTGTGAATCAATTGTGGTTGTGATAAGTGTAGTCATACTTCTAAACAGCAGTAGTGCATTTCTCCATTGTACCCATGAAACCTGCAGTAGTGATGCATTGAATCTACACACGGGTTTTAAATACATTCTTATTTTCGCTTTTTAAAACCCTGCAGTCCAGTTTCTTTCTGCCATCCCAGCCTCTCGGTGCAGTTTGATGAAATCTCGTGTAATGTACAGCTGTGGATGACAGAAGAGTATTGTCACCGTTCAGTGAAATGTGGCCGCTTCTCTTGCACAGCACGGCTCCTGCGCCGGGGACAAGGAAGAATCACGCGGTGATCAGAAGGTGGCAGCAGATCTCTGTTTCATTTCTCCTGAGGTGATTTCGGTAGGAACTCAGAAAGAGAGAAGAAGAAGGAAGGAAAGTATAAAGTTTTAAATTATCTTACCGATTAAAACATGTATTTTGGTTTTAATGCCACAGGTAGCTGTGAGAGGACTGCCTTTCTCGCCTCTTCTGACCTTACAGCACTAATGCAGTAGCAGGTCCCTCACCAAATGCCTTGGAGATTGAGCAGAGATGGGAAAGCATTCCCACCAGGCTAGGAGTGTGAGTGGCAGCCTGGGAAGCAGCCAGACGGTGGTTAGCCTCGGTGAACGTGCAAGCAAAGGCAATAGTGACCTCAGCTCTCGCACCAAACACATCAGCACTGTGGTCTTTATTCACACTGAAGAATGCAAGTATACAAGCCTGGTGCATCTGTAGCTCAGCCAATGTATCAGGCAATGCAGCTCTCATCCTTGCCAAGGGAAGACCCACCATACCTTCCCATCCCCTCTTGGAGCAACGTCCGGGCAGATGTAAAGAGAAGGCCCCTTTTACACAACGTGAAAAGTTGTTCTTTCTGTGAACTGCATTTGGAGTAGCCTTCAGGGTGATTATGATGGGTCCTCCTCAGATGGGGGCAGTTCCCTCTGCACAGGGCTCCTCAAGCAGTGCCCAGGCCATAGCAGAGCTGGTGCTGGAGGCAGGTGTCCATGGCAGCCCATCACGCTTGCCTTGGGTGCCCACCTGCTAGAGAGAGGTGAGAGTCTCCAATGACAGGCCTGCAGCCTTCTCCTCTCCCCTAAGAAGGCAGAGATGCATATGATTCAAACTTCCAGGTTTCTGTGAATCCCGGTAGCTATCCCTGCAGAGCCAACCCCCAGAGAATCCTGGCTAATAGCAGGGACAAAAAAGAGGCTTCATTGCTTTGCCTGTGCATGTACTACCTCCTCCTGTCTTTGCAGCATTGCAAACTCTTTTTCCCCCCTTTGATCTGTGGATGCTACTTGCACACTACAACTGCTCCAGTCTATGAGCCACTGCCACAGAAGGTTCACTGTTAGAAAAGGAAAAGAAATTGACGGGGAAGGGGGAACTGCTTAATAACAACACTAAAAAGGTCATAATTAATGATTTGGCCGTAAAGGTGAGAAGCCGGAGCCCAACATTTGCTAAATAGTTTATTGTTAAAAAGGGAAACTTCATCTGTGGTAATATTTTAAGCAGGTGAGGTGGACCTTACCAATGAAAGGGAAGCTTTCTTTTTCTAGGTTCTGCTTAGGTGTCAAAACACATTTTAAACGAATTTACTTCCACTGGTGCAAGGCAGCCAGCTTTGTTTGCTTGGCAACTGCCTCTGATTGTTTTACTTACTTTCTTTGGGAATAAACCAAAGCACCAGGTTTGATTCATGGATCCTTAAATCCAATGAGGAGTGGCACGAGCATCTGCGCTGACCTGGGGCACAACATAAGCCACACTCTTTCCTTGCATCAAGTCCAGGGATGTGGGTGGTTAAGTTGGAATCAATCTGTTATGAAAATAACCAAGTTTGACTTAAGGACCCCGTGTGAGGTAGTGAAGTAGCCATGATGGTTGGTTACCAGCACAGGTAGAAGTTGTACTTTGTTTCCAGTTTAGACATTCCTAGCTGATACAGGAAAGGCAGCATCTACAGAGTCACAGAGACAGACAATAAACTGGCAGTGACTTGATGAAAAGTGCATGGGGTGTCTAGAGTAGGGAAGGAAGAATTTTGCCCATCTATCAAGATATTGCCCATTACAGTGTCTGATGTTTCCCTCCCACAGACACACACCCACCATCAGGAAATCCTTGAGTCCTCAGTATGCCAATATTCAGAACTGTGTTAGATACGAATATAATTCACTGGACAACGTTAAAGAAATATATCATAATGAACACAGGCAAAGCACATCAGCAAGTTGATATTTGTCTTTTCCTTGAATGACTTGCATCTTCTCAGCTTAAGGACCCCCAACCTACCCACATCTCCTCTGATTTTTAATGGATACTTCAAGGTCAACACCAGTGCTGCCAGCAAAGGTATGGCACACAACCCTCCATTCACATGAGTAAAAGCAGAAACCAACCGTTAGCTTTAAAGTATTTTACTTCCATTTAATTAAAATGTTAATTTTTATTATGGTTACATTAATTTACTATGAGTACAGTTAAAAATAGAATATACCTTGTACCAATTATCATAAAAATTGGTTTGCCTCCATCATAGGAGAGGGAGATATTTCAGGAAGACTTATTCCAGCAGATCCTTTTAAAACCTTGAAACAAAGGAAAACACATGAAAAGCCCAACACCAGTGTGAAAAGAGAAGAGGAAAATAACAAGACAAGCAATTCTTAGCAAAGGTTTCAAAGGATAACACAGTTTGGTGGGGCTGTGCCAGATTAGTATTACAGAACCTTTCAGAATAACTTACAGGAAGAAGCTAATTTTTTAGGCAGGGGTTGCCACTAGCAGAAACAGTGCCAGTATTGTAACAAAGGTGGTTTTGGAAAGGGGGTTGGAATCTAATCACTCAGATCCATGAGGTAGGAAGAATAGGGGGAAGAGATTTGGAGCACTACTGTGCCAAAGTAGTCAAGACATGGCTCAGGGCCAGGACTCAGCCTGCAAGGACATTTTTCTGGTTTGGGTAACACTGGCCAGTCAGCAATTGGCCTGTTCCTATATCATGTTGTCTGAGGGAGAAGCTGGAGAGCTGGGTTTGGTCTGGTGGGCTGGAGCAGCACTGTACCAATGTGTCTATATCTGGCCCCAGAGATACTGTCTGGGAACAAAAATAACTTTTAGGACATGAAACTTGGCTTTAGAGGATGAAGGGAACCCCAAGCAGGTGTGAGGGGCAGAGTCTGTGAGACATCAACTTAACTGGAAATGGATGTGAAATGCAGACACTTCATTCCTCTGGGGATTAAACCTGAGGTAAGAATAAGGGCCACCTTTTTCCTAGTGTCCTTTTTCCCCAAGATATTTTATAAGGCTGAAGGTTGGTGATTTCTCTTATATTATAATGATGACATAAAAACATACCCATGCACAAAAATCTTGGGAACTGGGAACTGGGAACAGTCTGAGCTGATGGCTACTGCTATTTACAGATGCACTTATACTTACATACCTGCTTCCCAAGTCTGACTGAACTCTGCTTGGTCACTTTTGTCATTTCAGGTTGTACAAAATAAAATTCATGCTGTGCCTTTTCCAAGTGGCAAGAGGTATGCTGTTATACTCACAGCACCATGGCGTAGCTAACGCACGCACAAGGCACAAGGTACAAGACAAAGTTCAAATTAGGGGTGGCAAAAAAGTATTCTACTTTGTACTGGTGGAAATAACTTCTAGGGCAGTCTCCTTTCTAAGCATGTTATGCTGTCTTTACACTTGTGTTGTTGCATTGAATCCAGTCACACCATTCCTGATTTAGGATCATGCTAGAGAATAACTGCAGTCAGGACTACCAAAATCTCCAGTGTATCAGTGTCAGTGATGATCACTGCCTCTGATGTATTTTAGAGGGTAAAAAGTAGTACAGGAATTCCAAAATGCATGAAATAGAATCTATACCATGAATCTGAAGCATTGTAGACTAAAGATAATACTGCTAAGCCCAGACAATGAAGAATACAAGTTCTGAGCATTTAAATATTAAGAAAATATTCATATTAAGTATCATCACTCAAATAGGATGAGTTAAAGTAAACCTGTTTTTAAACTGTTGATGGCCCATCAAAAGTTCACAGATTATTCACCTGGAAATTGGGAAAGCACTAGCAAATCCTGGTTACCTCTTCCAAGTTATGATGCTTGAGGTATTACCCCATGCTGCACTGTGAACTAACAAGGCAGAGGGGTTTCACCAAAGGGCCCTACTTTTCCTGCCTTAGTTCATCCTGGCCTGAATGCATCCACCTTGAAAACACACCACAAAGCCTTTTATTGCTGAGGCATATTTTCTGGAAGAGACACCACAGGGAACAAAAGGGTAGGAAGAACTGTGCCATTGCTTTTCAGCCACTGTTGTTTAGAAGTGAACCACTGATGATGCAGCGTGACACAAAGCAAAGTTGGGTGTGTTAAGGTAGGCTGTACACCACTGCAGTGAAGGTTGGACAGACGAGGAAAAGCACAAGAAACCAAGAATGTCCTAGTACATCAGAATGAAGGTCCATTCTGTCTCGTATCTTCTCAAAGAGCATAAAAAGGATGAAACTAAGAGTAATTTTGTGAAACACATCCCCAGTCTCTATTACTCGTCAAGAAATCCTATGTACATAACAGCACCTTCACGTTAAAATGAAAAGAAAGCTGTCCACCCTGTAGTGGAGGGATAGGGCAGGCATTTAGGAAAAAGGATGGCTGAGGACATAGTAGAGGGGTAGAGAGCAGGAGGAGAGAGCTGGCACATGTCCTGATTTGCAATAAAATGGGGACACTGATCTCAAGCCTAGGGAAGATGCACCTGTGTGCTACTGGGAACTCATATTTGTTTTCCCACTCAGCTTTCAGTAGGTCTCCTCATATAAAGCCCTGCTAAGTCCATGGGACAATCTACAGAGTACAGTATTATCCCCTTGTTGTAGCAGACTCAGAAACTCCTGTAAACAATCAGAAGTTTTCCTGCGTCCTATGGATGATGTAGCTTAGGCTTTTTCTGACATCCACTTGAGATGATGTGAGCTATAGTGAAATACTTTTAATTCTACCCTTTTATGTATTTGCTAGTAGGAGTGATATTTAGAGCAGGAGGAGGGGACTGGTAGTGCCAAGAATGTTTTACTTCAAGTAAAAAGGAAATATTTTAAGAGTACTTTATATGGCAATAAAGCAGGGACTATTTAAACATGACATTCATATTCATAATGAGTGCACTTTGATCTGCAAACAGTCCTTAAAGATTAAGTAGGGATACTGCTTTTAATAGCGCGTTTGCTAGTTCTGACCTACAGGTGTGCACAAAGAGAGCGTGTTTCCTACTGCAGCCAATTGACTTCCCCTGATTTATGGCATGTTCAGCCCCTGCCCCATGTGCTCCAGAGGTTTGAGTTCCATTTTCTATTTGGGCCTCACTTGGATTTATTTTATTTTATCCCCCAACTAGGCAGCGAGATAAGAATTGCTTTCACACATGACTCTCTGTTTGCATAACACTTGTAAGAAACACATGGTTATTTCAAGTTACATTTCCTTTGAAAAACAATGGTTTAAATTGAGGTGTGAAATGTTCTACTCCACTCTTTTTTTTTTTTCAACCTTTTTAATATGGAACTTTGAGCAAAATCTAAAGGACTGACTCAAGTTTTATACCTACTTCTTTTTGTGTATTTGTTGTTTCTCATGAAGTCTGTACTCAGTGGTTGTTTTTTGAGACACATTTCATTCAAAATTCAGTAGCTCTATGACAGGGTCCATGCACCACTTTCTAGATGTGAGACTCGGTGTTTTGGATGGTTAGGAGCAAAGATGAGAAGGTGGGAAATATGGGACATGCATGTCAGCCCACAGAAACTCACTGAAAAGGAAGCTGTGAGGAGCTTGTGACACCCACTCTGTTTTGGGAAACTTTTCTAAGAGATGTCTCTGGGACAACTAGGGACTGAGGAGCTACTGATAATGCTGGTTTTCTACGTAATCATAGAGAACAAAAGATAATGGGAAAGTAAAAGGTTTCCACCTCACCAGCTGTCTCCAGGATTACTTTCTAGGCATAATAAGCAACTTTCTCCAGCACCTCACTTCAGTCAAATGTCATTAACATTACCTCTTTTGCTCCTGCAAGAAGAATTTATGGGAAATCCCACAAGAGAAACCTGGTAAAATGTTTCATTATAGCACACATTTTTCCAGAAGGACGTATGAGCATGTTCTTGTGAAAGGAAATCAGAGTACAGGAATTACTCTGCAGCCCCACAGCCAGCATCCTCTTACCAACAAAGTCACAGACAGTCCACTGCCTGCAGAAGGTCCCTTCTCTAAATCTGAAATCCAAATACGAGAACATCAGCATCCTAAGCAATGACTTGATATCTAAGCTAACTTTAACCAGGTTATTCCATTATCAGTAGCTGTCCAATTGTGATGGAAAGGACCTCAGCATAGACGCTATAAGGCTCTTGAGAGTGTTTTCAAGCCCTCAGCAAATGAACTTCACATGAATATAGGTATAGTACAGTTGTGTGGGTTAGGGTAGTAGTAAGCTAAAGCCATCCCTGGTACCCCATCACCATGTCCTTGGATACAGTGTCTGTGTATCCATCCCAAACATGGAGCATTATATCCTGCTCCTCCTGGGTCCTGCTCCTCCTGGCACTGACATTTCATACTGCTTGTGCTGGGAGCCTGTGCCCTGCACTTACATCTTTTCTGTTGTCTGACAGTTCCAAGAAACTCTTAAAAAACAAGGACTCAACAGGCTGAACTTATCATAGCTGAATGTAAAATCACCTGCAGCCCAAAGTTCTCGAGTCCTTTGGTTGAAAGGGATGATGAGCTTTATATCAGTGGAAATTTCAGGTGAGAAGTTGGAACTGGACCCATTTTTTACTGCAGATGGGCTTACTTTTAAGTGACACAGAACTTGTTTTCTTGGTTTTCCATGCCTGACATAAGTTGGTGGCAGGGGATTGAGTGAATACAGCACTCAAAATCTCATGACCAAGAAACAAAATGTAAAATGCTTTTACTGGAACAGCAGTAGAATCAAGACATGACTCCTTCTTAAAGCTGCATAAAACAAAAAATGGCAGGTATCTCAGCCTTACTTTTCATAAGAAGGCTTTCAGGAAGTTAAAAGAGCATCGCAACCATGTGAAATCCTGACCGACCTTTCTTTATGAGTAACAAGAATTATTTAGAAGGCTACTCTTTTAAATTAAAAAGTGACCTTTTAAAGTATTTGGAAATAAGTTTTTGTTGTATTTATCATTCTTGCATGTTTATCAAGTCCCACTGAGTTTTTCCTGCATAAACATGGAAGCAGGTAGGTGGTTTCCTTCTGAAACAGTTAAACTGGTACAAGTCCTAGTGGACTTTACCCTATGATGAAGACATTATCTCTTGATCTCATCACAGCAGTACAAACTTCTGCAGCAGATAAGGCCTTGGTATGTATAGTAGAAATGAGATGCTGATTTTATCGTATCTTAATCAGCCTATTCAGAAACTGGCTGCTCTTCCCCTTAATTACATGTTACTCAAGGAAAATATCTCTCTCTCTCCCGCTAAAGTCAAGGCCAATGTTCATAAAAGAAAGAACACATACCTGTAAGCTACAGACTGTACCTTGGGGGAGGTCCTTGAGCCAGGGAAAAGAAAGAAGGTTAATGTGAAAAAAACAGGAATGTATTTTGTTGTCACTTATCATAGATATCAGAAGAGAAATAAGTTTAAAAACCCTAAAGCAGTATCTGTGGGCATGATCTTGCTAATTCAGATTATTTGCTATTCATTTCTATTTTAACGACTCACTAAGGTGTGTGAGTACAACTGGCTATTATCCTTTTAATAATGATGTTTCCAAGACAATATCTGAATTTAGTGCTTTCAAAATGTAAACAGAAGATTTTTTTTATGATTTGCACAATTTTATCTAGAGGCAGCTACAAGTTTTCAGTCCGTATCAGCCTGCTCACAACGTAGCTTTGCCAGATTTTTGTTCAGAGATATGCTACTTGCTTCCGTGTAGGAACACATAGATTCAAACATAAGAACCCAGTCACAAGGCTTGCAAGTTTATTCAGCTACCAGAGTGAAATCTTGAAGGCAAACAGGACAAAAAAGTAGTTAACCCAATGTGTGCCGAACAAGCCATCTTACAGTGTGAATCCAAACAGCCAATGTACTGGAACTAAATGGTAGATAAGTTGGGGTTTGGGTGAAGAGAAATGGGAGAGAGGAAAGAGATATAAAGGAAGGGTAGGACATCTCAGACTCCAATCTGAACATCAAAAGTTGTTCTTGTATGTGATGTTTAATGATTGCTTCAGGTAAAGAAGTATTCATGTTTTTTATCTGAAACTGTCACTGGATAAAATGCATCAAGAGGGCACCCCTAGGAGAAATGGAGGTGTGTTTTTTGAATCATGTGAGAAAGGCAAAAAAATCAATGGGAGGGCTCCTGCATCATGGCCAAATGCTGTCTGACTATCACTTTATTGTAAAACAAGTGCACTCAGACCTCCTGCTACTGCCACTCTGTGATCTGTGTTGAGTTTTTCTCCTGTCCAAGTGCTTTTTTTGTGCCCTCAGAACACAGGCTTGTTTGGCTGCTTCAGGGGCCTTCAGCAGTGGAAGACCACCCTATGAATCCTTCTCAGATTTTGTCTTGAGACAATGCCCAGATAAACCATGCTTCTTGGCATGCAGAAAATGTCAGTTTCCTGGGAGTCTTCAGTAAGAGAAAATTGTGGCATCTTCACTGCTGGGGGCAGTTGAGCTAACATTTTGAATCATTTTTCAATTCACTTCAAGTTGCTAATGCCTCATTTTGGAGCCCGGTCTGGAGTGTTGTGTACCTTTATTTTTGGACAGAGGAGAAGGAAGACATAATGAGATGTGCCCAAGTATACTAGAGTCACGAGTTTGAGAAGCAAATGGAGAAAGAAAATAAGAATGTGTTAGGTAGTAAATGCAGAGGTACTTAGATAACATTAGATGAATTTTAGCTCATAAGTTTTGGCTTAACCATCTCTTATTATCCATTAAGTCTAACCACTCCTTTGGACATGTTACGTTTGAGGCAAAAAACTCGTAAATTCTGCAGACTACTAAACTGCATCTGTTAGTACCATTTCCAACTGCAACTAGAAAGGACCAAGTAAAATCATAGGATGTAGGATTTGTGTTTGCTTTTTTCCCCAATACAATCCATGCACAGCTGTTAGCTATTCCCCTTGCAGCTTTGACAAAGCATCACCTACAGCCACTCTGTAGTTTTGGGATGATAAATCAGAGGGGCCTGTAGAAGGAATGGACATCAGTAAGATGCAGAAAATAACAAATGAATTCTCCTTTTAACTTTCATGTTGAATTCTGCACTGTCTTTCCCTCCCCCGAGTTACAGAGTAAGGACAACACATACACCTCTGCCAGAGCTTTCGAAGTTTGTAAGGTGCACCTCTGCATATTCCAAACTAGTGATGCAGCTACAAATGCTGTAGAACACAAGGTTGACTAACAAAGAAAAAGTAATGAAATGCAGAAAATCCTGCCTCCTAGCCTAGTATAGAAGCACATAAACCAGACACTACAGGCTCCCTACTGGCATTTTATATGTAGGAGCAATTTGTGTCACAGAAACCTAAAAGCCAGAGTCAGAAGAGGTATGGCTTGCTTACAGATTTTGTCCTCTGTCAAGAAAATCACTGCTGGAAATAAACTTTCCGTTTGTGGTGTTGTTTGTTTTTTTTTTAAACAGAACAACGTCTCACAGTCAGGTAGAATCACTCCAAATTCTAAAGATTATGTTTTTTTAAAGTCTGGACTGTGCCTCTTAGTCCCCCAGCCTGTTCCAACACACATCTTCCCACCATACAAAGAAGCCCACATCAGGTGGGGTTGTTTTCATCCTTTTACCAATAGATAAGATACTGTTGTCAGGCGTTTACGGTCTCATAACATCCCACACATCTAATTCTTGCTTCTTCTGGCATGTTTTGCCTTGTAATCTACTAAATGAATCAATCCCTGCCTTTTCAATAAAACCAGTTAAAACAATTGTTCATTATAGGAAGAAAAAGTCATAGGGCAGCACACAAAAGTACTACGGAAAGCAGCTCCATGACATAATACTTTCTGAATACAGACACACCAAGAGGAAAAAGTCATGTGGAGTTTTTTACTATTCACTGTCATTCCTAAGTCTCTCTGCATTATTTGTTTCTTCCTGCTATGGAACATCTGCCTTCTGCATTACAATATTTTTCCCTGCTTGCACCAGTTTTCTCAAACTGATCCTCAGTTTATTTTGTCCTGTCCAGATGCCTATCTCTCTCCATATTATTTCTCTATTGTTTGCAACTTCTTTCCAATTTAGCATTAACTGTGAATTTAATTAAACTGTAGTCATTAACATTCATTTTATATGCCCCACTAACAGAATCCCTCTTCTAGTTCTTAATGACACTTAAATAAATAAAACCTAATAGAGATCCCTGTGGTACCTCACTAGACACCTTAACCTAGTTTGATACTTGCTACTTAACTGTTTACCAAGCTCCTTTGAACACTCTTCAAACCACAGAAGAGCATGTATATTCAAACCAAACTGAATTAATTTTTTAGTCCAATTTTCATGAGACTCCATATTGAATGCTTTAGCTGAATGTAAATAGCTGACAAGTCTCACTTTTCCTTTCATCCGTGGAGGCCTTGATTCTTCAGCGCTTACGATCACGCTTAATTTTAAGCATGTGTTTAAAAGTAAGCGTGAGTAAACACTACCTGCAGCCAAATGAGCCATGCACATGCTTGCAAGCTGGTGGCTTGTTTACCTAGCTCAAAAAAGGGTTACTGTAAATCTGGGGTCTTACTGTACAGTTCTTTATCTCCAGAAATATTATCCCTCCACACAGTTCAATGCAAAGAGCTATATATTACACTGAAACCCTTAGTGACAGTAAGTTTCAATTTTGCTTAGGAGTATATTTAAAAAAAAAAAAAAAAAAGCAGAAACGGTGAAGTAATAAAGAATATAAGGATATTATGACAACCTCATATACCAGCAATCAAGCTTTTTACAAAAACTCAACAAGAACAAAAAAAAAAAAAAAAAAAAAGAGAAAAGAGCAAAAGCCTTTCAAAGGCCTTTACAATTATTTCCAGCCCAGCTACCGCTTAAAACTGACATTATCCTATGAAAACATGCAGCTGTGTTCTTGCCAACATTAGTGTTACACCTGTCACAAGTGAGACCAAAACCTTAAAAGATACATGTCAGTGGCAGGCAGGCTAATCATTTTCTGGAGACTTCTTTAAAAATATTTCCAATTTCTGTTGTAGTGATTTCTGAGCCATTTCAGTTACAAAATAATGATAAAAAAAATTTCTTGCTAGAACAGGAATTTAAATTAATAATGTTCCTTTAATTTTATATTGTGAGAGTAAACTAAAATGTCCACATTGATTAAATTTATTAAATTAAGATGCCTTCCAAAGACAGCATTTAAAAAATATCTTGAAACATTTCGGAGCAGGGATTTACTGTGAAAAAAAGTAGAAAATCATCAACCAATTTACAGGTGACTTTGTTCACAGCCCCTGACATCTTTACATTTCAAAAAGCAAAGTCCAAATTATCCTTGTTCTCCAGCAGTGGATCTGACATCTTCTGCACCAGGACTGACTGATGATGAGCCATGTCATTAACACAGTGCCTTTTGTTGCAATAAATGGCTCATGGCAGGGATGCTGGCTGAGATGACGGATCCTGTTGCATCCTATACAACAGGAAGACCGGTACAAAGCTTTTGAAGTTGCTTGTGAATGAAATTGTTATGAAAATCGGTAAAGTAAAATGTTTAGAGGTGGTCAGAGAAATGAAAGAATGAGCCCAAAGCACATCTGGTTAGAGACACTTTAAAAATTATGTCCTCAAAAAGATTAAGTTGCCTGTGTAGAAATAATGTATGTATTATATATTTATATACACATCTGGGGCAAATACATTTTACTGTAATAGAGGTGAGTAGTCTAGTTAAGGCCAACAGTTCCTTCAACCAAGTTTGTTGAGGAGGACTTTTGCTTTTAATTTGGAGGACAATACAGAGATCTCTTCATTTAGGGCCTTAGAGAAAAATAGGAGAATTTTTAAAAGGGAAAATAAAGGCAGAAGAAAAAAGTAAAGATAATATTATTTTAACCAGGGTATCAGAAATAATTTTTCTGATCATTCACAAGTATCAATGTAATTTCCAGTAATCTAGGCACATACATGTGTTTATGTAAACTTATTTGCATCATTTTGCTTACAGATGTCTATGTACTTTATGAATAGATACTATATTAACAAGACTGTTATGCTATTTTAATAAAATTCTATATGTAATGTCCTATACATAAAATGGTTATCTATATATATATGTTTAAAATAAATCAATCTTGCTCCATTCTATGAAAAGAATAAATAACAAAACAGATTTTATTTAAAATAAATAAACTGAGATACACTGAGTCCAGAGAAAATGACTCTAAGTGTAAGTGGCAGACTGGGGAACTAAACCCCGAACTAAGTGATGCCAACAGTGATTAGATTGCCTCTGAGAATCAGATAATGAGCAAAACTCTTGGGACAGAAATATGGGGAAGGAAACTCTCCAAGAAGAACTTCCTCCTTTAGATCTCCTTGCTTGCCTACGATCCTACTCCCACTGAGTATTTCAGCAGCTCCTGTGTCAGCTCTGCTTAGCCATCTTCAAGAATCTAAATTTTATCCTGGTAACTTTTGCGTGAGTAACTGTGCTGCCTGGCTCCATTGAGATCAAAATGTAGAAACATGGAAAAAAATCCTGAGGAAGATCCTTATCAAAACCATAATGAAGAAATTACGGTTCTCTCCCATGGCAACAGGGTCACAGACCTCCTTCGAGGATTCTGTTTCCACTGAGGTCAATCAGCTTCTGCCAAATAACTCAGTGGAACAAGACAAGCTAAAATTTACATAGGAATAAATGGAAAACAAATTTCCTGTATCAGGTAAACTATAGTTTTCAATTTGTTCTTCATTTCTGTCCAGTGGAACCTAATGCAAAATATAAAGTTTAGTTAGCCAGAACCCCCTCTATAATTCGGCCAACATTCTTCACATGAAAGAAAGTGCACTCTTTTAGGTGACTGAGGAATTCACCTTGTGATTCTGTGAATTATTTGATATTTAGGACAGTGCTGTGTCTTCCCTATTCTGTCTACTTACCTACCATTTTTGATTTGGTGGTTTGAGTGAAGAAACAGGAGCCATATTAAACAGAAAATAGCATTCAATAAGTACAGATGTTTCTATGCTGTTTTCATGGGTGCCAAACTGAACGTTGCATTCTTAAAAAAAATATATGAAGAGATATATATATATATATATATTTTGCTAAAATTGTTTACTGCTTGCACATAGAATCACACATTTGTGATTATTTTAGAAACTCTTGTGGGTTTTGAATGCTATCTCAAAATATTTTTCAGCTCCATTTTTCCAGTGGGAAAGCGTTTCTAGGTAAGACCTTGTTCAGTCTAACTGTAAAAACGTGTGCATCATCATGCCCCAATTTTTGTATTATCCTATTTTTATTCTTCTTAGGGAAAATGTGACGATGTTCTTATCGGAACCCTTCATCTTTAAATCTTAGTTATGAGAATCCCTATATGCCATGCTGGGCTATCAACAGCCGCTCAAGCAGACACCAATCTACACCAATGAAGACTGCATATGTCACAATCCCATCCCTTTATATTGTATTTCATTTACTGCACAAACTCAATTATTTGGACTGCTCTATTACAGCATCAGCCCCAAATGACCAATTTCCCATGTTTCACACGCATTTGTAGAACTCAAAAACTTCCCACGTGTTATGTTTTAATACTAATTACCTTAGTGCTTGATTGCTTAAACAAATCACCCTTCGTTGACGGTATGGCTAATAAACCCATAACTTTACAGCTTTCAGAGGCTCCTTTCCTGAAGTATGCTCAAACTTCATAGATGACACGTAAGTATACCCAAACTCCCTTCTCCCAGAGGATAAGGCTGGCTATATGCTTTGAAGAGTCACTATATTGACATGTACTTAATCTTTAAAAGAGCCTTTCCATACAGGAAAGGGCTTGTTGGTATAATAAACAAATTCTACTCTAATCCCTGTCATATGTCACAGAATAGTAACACTTAGGAAACCCAGGTTTCTATCTTTGGTCAACAGCTACTCTAAATTCTGGTTATTCAGCCCCCAGCGAATAGTTATGCTGACCAGAAATGAAATAATTTAATTAATCATTGAAATACCGTTTTATAAGAACAATCTGTTCTGCATGCACCTGCACTTTTTCATCATGGTGAAAGCATGCATTTACAAGAATTTGCATGACCAAAAGGGATATGGTTTTCTCCTGAGATCTGGAAAAAGCATTTATCGCTTCTTACCACATCAAGTGCCCCTTTTAGGACCAAATATTAAGAAAGGAGACATTGAGATAAAACATTTCCTTTTGTAACAAACTGAGAGTGAAAACAAATGTAGTCCAAAGCCAACATGGAAACTGAAGCGTTTTCTAAAATGTTGGGTTGTTTGGATTCTTTTTCCTTGTAAATAATTAATTGGGCAGTGACCTACCAGAGTGGCTAAACATGGTTCTCCCAGGTTCTCCAGACAGTATAACAATTTTTGCTATCTTCAGAAGAAACTGCAAAAGAAACAACATGCTCTATCCAAACCACTTATAAATATTGAATTAACCTCCTCCAATATGTTCAGTCTTCCTACACTACTCAGCTGCTGTGGTAGGTTGGCCACGCCTGGCTGGATGCCAGATGCCCACCAAGCTCTATCACTCTACCACTTCCCTTATCAGTAGGACAGGAAAAATAAGATGGAAAAAACTACGGGTTAAAAAAAAGGCAGTTTAATGAAGAAAGAGCAAAAGTCTGTGCACAGAAGCAAAGGAAAACCAAAAGATTTATTCTCTAATTTCCATCAACTGATGATGCCTGGCCACTTTCTGGAAAGCAAGCCTTCAGTACCTCTAGCGGTTACTTCAGAAGACAAACATCATAAGAAATGAATGCCTCCCTCTTTTCTCTCAGCTTTTATTGCTGAGCAGATGCCATACAGTATAGAGTATCCCTTTGGTCAGCTGGGACCAGCTGTCCTGGCTGTGTCCCCTCTCAAAGCCTTGCCCACCTCCATCCTATGGGTGTGCCGGGGGGGACATTGGAAAGACAGCCTGGGTGCTGTGCCAGCACCGCTTGGCACCAGTCAAAGCACTGATGTGTTACCAACACTTTTCTGGGTAACACCAGACTTAAATCAGACAGGATGCATTTGTAGAATGCAGGGTTAAGAGGACTGCTGTGGGGAAAGGTAACTCCATCTCAGCCAAACCCAATGGACCTGAGCAGACATGGTAACATCTCTTTCCTATCTGCAGGATAAACACCTTTTCTTTCTAGGCAATTCCCTATCAACTCAATGTGATCCCTCCAGCACCTTTCTACCCTGAAGAGCCTTCTTGTCCTCATATCTCCTCACATAGCATATGTAGTGCACAGGTCCCTGTGGGAAGTCATGAGGTCCTTGCAGTCTTAGTAGACCAGGACTTGATCTCTCAGGAACACTCCAGCTTTCAAATCTTTCTGTAGAGAAGATGTCCACCCTTGATCAGGGAAAGTCTGGGGATAGCACTTTTTCCTACCATTAAGCCTCCACTTCATAACAGATAGCATCAGAGAAAGTATTGTTTTCTGTTGCTGCACTAGAGTCATGTTTCAGTGGCTTTTTACTGGGGGGGAATCAGGTTTCCTGACTTTAAAGGCAGTTAAAGAAGATCTGAATCCTGGAGAGGAGGCCCAAAACTCATTGATGAGGTTGTCTTGAAAGGCTCTGGGTTTTAGTTTTAGCTTTTCTTTTTCTCCTTCTTTATCTTTTTGTAATTTAAACAACAAAGGCAGAGGCTGAGATGCTGTATTCTGAGGTGCTCTCAAGTGCTATCTTTTTATTAAAATGAGATAAAAAGCAAAGAGTTGTCAGGCAAAAGACATAAGGAAAAGAGTAGCTCTTAGAGAAAAATGTTTTAAAAACACGTCACAGGACTCTGAAAGCTTCTATTATTTTTTTCTGTTTTACAATTTATACATTCTTTATTTTAATTTTATTCATGTTTGCTTTACCAGGACATTCAGTAAAGTAGCTATGCTCAAAACCTCATCACATCAATAGGAAGTCAGTCCATGAAATATGAATACATTGTTTCTCCATGTTGTAGTAACAAGTTAACATACTGCAGTAAATACTAACTTGTCTTTTTTACATCAACATTGGCTACAAATACTGTACTTGGAGACTAGCTACTTATTCCGCTGAGATTAATTCACCAATATTATGGTGAATTATGGTGCCAAAATGCTACAGTGTATGGCTTGCTTGCATAGAGAAGAGATGAGCATGACTTGCCTTTGCATTTCTTGTCTGCTCCAGTACCTATTGGCTGCACTGAAGGGCTGGACAGAAGAGCTGCACGGCACCACTGGCCATTCAGGTCACTGTCCAGGACGGGGAAAACACTGTGTCTCTTCCTCATCCTGCATGATTGTGCTTTGGGGCTTTTTCCCCAGTAAAACTAAATGAAAGCTAATATGCAAACAAAAAATCCCACCAAAGTTCAGGAGTGGATCATGTGCAGCTGGGTGTCATTCTAACCTGAAGTCCTAGATGGGTCAGAGTATGTTTCACAGAGTCACAGAATTGTAGGGGTTGGAAGGGACCTCCAGAGATCACTGGGTCCAACCCCCCTGCCAAAGCAGATTCCCCAGGACAGGTCACGCAGGTAGGCGTCTGGATGTGTCTTGAATATCTCCAAAAAGGGAAGGAGACTCCACAACTCCCCTGGGCAGCCTATTCCAGTGCATGGACCGGTAGTTGAGAAGCACCACAGGTGCACACAGTTTAGGCATAACCTCTGAAACTTCTGACTTATTACTGTGGTGAACACAACTGTGTATACTTGGCAAGCTGATGCTGTAAGACTCTAACAGCGTAACCATATACTGCCACACTGTGCTATACTAGATAAATATTCTCCCAGCTATTCAACTATGACAGTACTAAACTAAAGGAGAAATACCTTTAAATCCACCTTCACTTTGAAATCAACAATGTCACCTAGAGTCAAGCTTGGTCCTGCCATTGCTGGCAAAATGAAAACTCTAGAAAGCAAACTAAGTAGGATGTACCAGGAAAGGAGTTCAGAGACCTGCTTGCAGTCCAAAGCAGAAGTCTGCTAATAATCTTGAGCTGGGTAGGTCCTCCAATTACATTCTTTGGCTCATGTTTGAGAGTTCTTCAAGAAAAGTTCTTTAGTACAAGGTAAAGCATGCCAACAGCTTGACAGTGTGCAAGATTGCATTTTGGTGCCATGAAAAGTTACAAGCACTATTTAATTTATTAGAACTCATTCACCCTGCTTTCCTCCTTGCTTTTTCAATAGGAATAGTCTTCCCCCCACAGTACAGGACCGTTGAGCTGTTATTTCCTTAATCCATAGCCTCTGTAATGGGGAAAAATGCAAAATACCAGCCAGGAAACTGATCTCAGCATGGTAGAATAAGCACCTGTCGCACTGTCTCCCACAGGGATAGTCATGCTGTGATCTTGTATTGCTTGCAGCTCTTGGCAAGTTATAGGATGACTCACTTAAAGAGTTACACTATATAATGGATATTAAGGGCATTTTTGTCTCAAGTGAATATCTAAAATAACACACACAACACATACATATATAAGGGCTCCGAAGTCCAGAAAATTCTCACTTTTAGGTATATTTTCTTCACTCTTTCTTATAAATTCTAATTTACTCCAAGGATCCACAAAGAAGAGAAACGCATAATGACTTGCCAAAACCATTATGACTTTCTAATTCTGTGTCTTTCATCCAGACCTTTGGTTCAGCTTTCCCTTCCAGAATCAGATCAGCAGGATGAAGCATTTTCTATCATAATTACGATGCAAATTTTTTTTTCATGAGCTCACTTTACTACCTTATTTACTTCTATTGCAGCACTTAGAAGAAAATCCAGTCAGGAGTAGTATCCCAATGTACTAAAGCTATGTAGACATGTAGGAAGAGACAGTTATCACCTGAAGAACCTACAGTCTAGGGCCAAACTAATCATAGACAGGGAAAAAAGACCTAGCAAATTGTCCAAGGACAAGGTCAAAATCAGAATCAGTCTGCAAGATGCCCTGGTTGATTGCACATCTCAGACACAAACAATGGACAATGGCTGTCAATTCAGACATCCTAGTGATTGCTCTGCAACCTGCAGACTGCTGCCTCATAAAACTTTTGCTAAAAATTTGCCCCCAGACACTGCACGAAGTGCTCTGAATGGATCTGACACTTATCGGAGAGAGTGCACCTTCTACTTCATTTACCTCTGAGCCGAGAAAGAAGAATATAATTGAACATGCTTCCCTCTTTAGTGCAATTTGTTCGTGAACATTGTTACGAGGAGAGCAAGCGGGCATAAAAAGCACTCTTTCCTCCACCAGGGAAAGAATGCGTGCACATTCTTACACAGCCTGTGTACAGGAAATCATTCACAAACCTTCAAAGGCATTGATGGGGGAAGGGAGGAGGCTGAAATGGCATTCCTTGGGTAAGAGCACATGAAAGTCTGGTCAGATTAGTGTAATATATTACACAAATGTGACACAAAAATGTTCATGGATTACACTTCCTTCGCTGTATCATATTAGCACCTCATCATCGCAGCCTACCACAAACAGATGCTAACAAGATATGAGAAGAGAGCTAGAATATGCGGAGGTTTCTGTCTCACATTAGTAGTGTGTGCAATACACTGTGATCACTGCCAGCATGTGATGCACAAATTACTAGTGCATAATCCACAGGGAAAAAAAAAAATACAACCCAAAACAAAACAAGACATTACCACGAAAAGTGTGTTTACAATGTGCTGCAAAGTGAAGACATGTGCTCTGTGTAGGGAAAAACTATCCCACCTCCTGCGAGGTCACCAAGACGCAGAGGAGTGTGCTAAAGTCCCTAACTGGTGCCCACTCAGAATGCGCTGGTCCCTTCCAGTGAGTTTCTCTTCTTAACAACACTTTTGAGAAAGTCCTAAGGCACTGATTTACTCAAATTGTATTATTTTAGCAGGCTTCATATGGATTTTATTTAACGGGGTCTTTTCTTTGCAAGTAAAGTTGGCCTTGTTGGGTCCGAGGCTATAGAAAAGCATCAGTCTCGTCCCAATCCAAGCTCTAGCAAATCCTCTGGGAGATCCTGACTCAATAGTTTCATCCTCACATTCGGTCCCACAATTCATTAAATACGATGATATTACACATACACAGCAGCCTTATTACACTGGGTAAGTATCTCTTTTAAGGGCCATAAGAAACACATGCACACATCTGCACAGTAAAGCCTTTTTTGCCCCATACAGCCTCACTTGCCATGCAGAGACAAAACCAGGAGAAAATGCACGTGCATATCTGAAGGTGCCCTTTTCTTCATGAGCAAAAGATAAAATTTGCAGCTGCTGAAAAAAAAGTCTTTCAGATTGCCACCTCAAGTGCTTTACTGAACATGAATATGTGGTTGGCTTATTGTTGTTATTATTATTGAAATGCATACTATGTAAACTGAGTTAAGTTCTGCCCATCAAAAGCTTATTTTTGTTTTCTTTTAATATATTTACATTGGAGAAATAAATATGACAGATAAAATCTCTTTGGCTTTCTCTCTCGCAACAATAATTATGCCAGGCATTCAGTGCTGTAAGGTTACGATTATACAACCCTGTTTCTGGTTTCCTCTAGACATATGTGCAATATATACATTGCACATAAATTGGCTCAAGCTAATTATTTTTAAATAACATGTATGCTTTTAAAAATAGCAAGCAAAAATGGAACTGCCTAAATCTATTGTGGGTCATGTTTTGTTTTTCCCCAGGCACTAAAAGCTCGTGTCTGATCTTTTCTTGAAAACACTTTTGAGGGGGGCAGGGTAGGGGGAAGATTTCCTCCCAGGTTGAAAACCAGATATATTTTGCCCTGTTCTGTGTCCATCACAGCCACAGCACTCCAGTATGAACAGAATCTCGTCTGTTAGAACTCAACTATGAAGTTGCAGCACAAAAGGATTCCCCCCGCCCCCCACCCCATGGTTATAAATAGGGGCTTATAAGGGATGTTTGGACACAAACCTGTTTTTATTGCTATGGAAAAACGTGCTTGTCAAACAGCTGAAATATAAATTTTCAAAAATTTACTATTTATAACGACAACCATAACACTGTATTTCATAATGCATAACAAGGATGTTGTGAGAGGAAAGCTGTAGCTTGCTGGTGGCATCACAGTGAATGAGCATGATGCCAATAGTTACTTTCTTCAGGGACCACAAAGGCGCTGTCAATAGCAGTCATGACAATGACATGGAACTGCTGGGAAAGGTGTAGAGCACTGATGTCTCAGCACTCCTGTCACCTATCCACAGGACCCTGAAGCTCCCTGGTGCTGCAGCAAGGGGCTGGGATCCTTCCACTACTTCCATAATGCCATTACTGAGATGCATCTGCTTTTTCCTCGGCCAGTTTAACTCTTCGTAGCATCCTGTTGCAGCAATAAGAGAAGCTCAAAGCACACATTGGCAAAAGAGCTATACATTGAATTACTAGGAACTGACAAGCCCCATGTGATATAGTTTACACCTCTGGCCTGAGGGAGGCTGGGTACCTTCCCCATGATTAGAGAGCAGGAGAGTTGTGGGTGGTGGTGGAGGAGGAGGAGAAGCCATAATTCCTGATTTCTAGTTCTCTGTCCAGACCCAGAAGTGCAAATGCTTTACACTCTCCTTTCGTAACTGGTTCTTACTTCACAGTTTGCATATTTAAAGAAATAAAGGAAAAAAGTAGGTATATTTATGGTGTTTAATTGAATGATGTGAACATTAAATAGAAGGAGATTCAGACCCCGTTTTCCCTGTCACTCGAAAAAGGCAGTGAGCGAGGAGCCCAAGGCACGCTGGCAAGTGTGTTCCCTCTGGAAGGCTTTTTCCTATGGAGTGTTGCATGGGAGGAGTCTGAGTTTTCCCCACATGCCGTTTGTTTATTTGACTATCCTTGGTTGACATTGTGTCAGCTGGTTAATGAATGAATCTGGTTTTATGGCTTTTGCACATGTACCTAGAGGTCAGCCTCGGCATATTTTAACAAATTAGAAAAATAAATTAATTAATTAAACTTATTTTCTACTGGGAACCTGTGCACCTGAAATAACAACTATTTTCTCCAATATATTTAGCTGTGCTCTGCCGTGAGGCATTTCTTTTCCCCCTTCTTGACTGAACAACTGTACTAGCCGGTAGGTTACTATCAGACACTGTTGAGTAATAAGAACTTTATAAACTCTCATGCACAAGTTACTAGCTGCTTCCAAACAGAGCACTTTAATTGTCTAATTCTGTCTCTTCTTCTTTTCCTTGTATTATGCATGGATTTTGCAGGTGACGTCTATCTGCTTGAATTCGGGTCAGCCATGCAGGTGCAGAAGGAAAGATGCTCACCTCTCACAAAAGTGTCTCCTGCCTGTCTGCCTCCCTACTTGAGGCCCTTCTGTGGGGTCAGAGAGTTGGGCAATAGTAGCCATTGGTGACAGTTTTGGAGATTTTATTTTCTGGGAGGGAGAGAGAGACAGATTAAAGCCCCATCTCATAGGTTTATTTTTATTTAGAAAAACTCCCTACTCCCAGTCAATCTGATTATGGAGATAAATGTTGGGGGGAAAAAAAAAAGAAAAGGTAACGAACACACTTTTACTACAAATCAGACGTAATTTTCATCTTTTTACTCAGATTTTCTAAGACTTTTCTCTTGGACCTTCCAGAACTTGGCTACATAATTTTCAAAGAATCATGTCCCAGATAACAATGCAGAAAACCCCTTTCTCATGAAGTAAGATAACAC
The DNA here is from genome assembly GCA_027925045.1 of Hypotaenidia okinawae. Taxonomy (NCBI): domain Eukaryota; kingdom Metazoa; phylum Chordata; class Aves; order Gruiformes; family Rallidae; genus Hypotaenidia; species Hypotaenidia okinawae. Next base: position 141,731,232 of record BSDF01000001.1, read on the forward strand.
CTCCTTTGGCTTATATATGATATTTGGGTCAGAATGAAATTCAACGTTTTTTGTTTTTTTCCTCAGCACAGCTTTGTATTGATTTTGTATAGCACTCTGGTTGCTTCTTACAAGAAGTCGTATATGGAATCTGCATACTGTATAATATAGCCAATCTTATACCTCATTTTCTGTAGCATTTCTAAAGGAAACTGGTTATTTTTAAAACTGAGACTTTTGTTTGGACTCTGTATGCTCAACTATATGCTGGCTGTAAGAAGACAGTGAGAAATTTCCTCTGTGCTCTTTTTTTTTTTCTTCTTTCCAATCCTAATTTGCTTTTCGTGTTTTTCTTGAGAGATTTAAATTTACAATGCTTTCCCCAAACATGTAGGTCAGCCTGGGTAGAAGGGGATCCATAGCACATTCCTGAGGTGAACAGTCACCTGGGATGAAATAGAAATCCCAGCACTGACAATTAAATCAAGGATGCGTGATTTGGGGAAATGCATGGTCCTAAACATCAGGTCCTCCGGTTAAAAAAATTCAAAATGTATCTTTGAAAAATTTCAGCTGTTCCGTAACCTTGCAATCTGATATTGCTGCATAAAGTGATTTATAAAAAAGTTGCATGCAAACACAAGCTAAAATAGTAATTTTCCTTAGAGATGAAAAGTAGATAACTAAGTGGCTTTTTTTGCCTACTTTTCAAATTTTCTGGAAAACTTTATTATGCTTTTTCTCCCTATATTTATTTAGTTTCTCTCTGAATAATTGTTCAAGGAGATTTTATGAAACTATAGAATAGAACCAGCTGAAAACCTGAATTTCCATAGTGTTGAAGTTTGTTTAGTACAATTCTCTTAAAAGTGTACTCCTGTGTGATTTTTCCTGCTTCCTTCCTTCCTCTCAAAATACTTTAAAAGATCTGTAAGTATATTTTTTTACTACCAAGGGACTTTTATGATTAATACAAATTATTCATATTCCCTAAACACAGATTTGACTAATATGCTCTATACTTGCTGCCATGACACTTACAAATGTACATTAAATGAAAGCAATTTAAAAGAAAAATATTCGTAATCTTTTCAATAAAAGAGCGAATAACTGGCAATAACTGCAGTACTTGGTACATTACACCTCTTTTTCTAAATCCAGAGTTTCTGTAGTTTATGATTTTGGCAGTTCTGTTAAGTGATTTTCATAAATTTTGTTTGATCCATGATGTAGTATATTCATTTGCAACGTGGCATATCTGAAAAATGTCATTAGTGATTATTGGTCTGTTATGTGACTCTACTTTAGTCCTGTCACTACATAACTCTTGAGCTCATGGAGACGAAATTCATTTTCCATTGTATTGAAACACACTGTCTTTTTTTTTCTCCTTTTCATGAGCAAACTAGACTGTACAAATGTTCATATAAAGCCAAGGCAATAGGGGGATAAAAGCAGATGAAGACAATTCATTTGAAAATCAAAGCAAAGCTCACAGAAATATGTTGGCAGGATTCACCCAGCTCTATTTCAGACTTGTTTAAACACCATATAGACCAGAAGAGGAACAGGAGTAATGGTCTCTCCTGGAATCAGTTCAATCAATTAATCTGTCTCTTTTTTTCCTTCGCTCATTTAATTACCACTTTGAAAAAGCAGGGGGAATTAAGTCACAAAATAACCATTCAGATAACATGATGGATCTAATTGAAGCCTTTGTAAGTGATCAGATCCTGGGGTAAGGCTGAAACAGCCTCATCCCACCCAGTTGTGCGCTGGCAGGGTGTACTTCACTGGCTGCTGACTTTGGATGAGAATATCCACATATTGACCAAATTTTCCTGCCTATGTGGCTAAAACAAGACTGCTCTTGCGGCCGGTGAAACTTGACAGCAGTGGCATTGGCCATGTGTCCTGTGAAGGAAGGGGCACCACGTGTGGGGTGGGTGGCCATGGCCAAAGAGGACTCTCCTGCACCACTGTGCTTTGGGTTGCCCGTCTGGACCAGAGGAGGAACCATGGGCCCACTCACACCCAGAGGATGCTTCCCTGATAAAAACACATGCTTTGTCCCTGGTTTTGATTCCTTTTTTTCCATCTCTGAGCTCTCCCTGTCTCACTTGGCTGCAGGCCTCAAGTTCCAGCTCCTCTTCGCAGACGGCCCCAGGCCAGGCTCAGTTTCGGACCAGAACAGCTGCCCTCTAAGGATCCTCCAGCATTACTCTCCCAGCCACCCTTGCTGGGCCAGGGTCAAGGGAAAGAGAGGTGCCATGTATGGACACAGGCCCACCCCATGTGACAGGGAAGGGCAGGGTGGGCTGTACTGTCTCACATGTGGCTCTCCCAGCACCATCTTTCTTACCTGCATACAGCAACCTGCCCTGACTTTGGTTTTGGTCCCCCACCCTCAAAGCATCAGACTCAAGGTTGTAATTGAACTCATGACTCTCAACACAGCACAGGCATCCAGAGCTCACTTGCACAAGTGTTGTGTGCTGCATGAGGCTGGGGGCGAAACTGCTGCTTCCCAGCAGTGGGGCTGGACAGAGGCAGCCATCTGCCAGGGGCAATGCGGCGGCAACACCAGGAGCAAGGCTGGAAATAGGAGCCTGCCCCCCTCCCCCCCCCCGCACCCCGCGCTGAAGCAGCGCATTTGATTTCCTTCCTGGCTGCTGTCCCGTGAAATAACTTCGGTATTCATTCGAGTCTCGTCCGGTCTCCTCCCGCATTATATTTTGGTGTAAAGGAGACGTAGGTGAGGCGAAAAAGCCTTCCGCGGTCTCTCCCGCCTAGGCGGAGTAGGGAGAGGAGGCAAGGCGGTAACCGGAGGATCCCCCGGTAGAGGGCATCCAGCCCACGCCGATCCAGGGCCGGGGCAGGCCGCGCTGCTCTGCTGCTGCTTTGCTGCCTGTACCGGAGTGCTTATATCGCTGCCTGATCCCGGATCTGCGAGAATGGACAAGGGCAAATACATTGTATTAATATCAAGAGACTTCTAGTCAGAGGGTCTTTGTTGTTGGTTTGTTTTGAGGGTTTTTTTTTCACCCATAGGTACCAACCACCTCCCCTCCCTTCCCTGGATAATCAATTTCCGGAAAGTCTTCAAGACTTCATAAGCTGCAACAATGAAAATCCTAACCAGCAAGCCTTTTAATTTCCTTATGGTGTTATTTAAGCAGTAAGACATGACAAGGTTTGTGCTATGCTGGTATATCTCCATGCCTCCGGTGAGTTCCGTCAAGCAGGAGGCTGAAAATCAAGACACCTGAAGAAGACACCTGAAAAGAGGGCCTGTCCTGGGATGCTGTGCATGTGTTAGCATTCATCTCTGGGCCTGTACAGATAGGCTCAGGACAAAGCAAAAGAATTAGGAAGAAGAACAAAAATATAAATATTATCTGCCCTTTCATTACACCACATGCAATAAAACCTTCATTTATTTTTTCCCCCTACTGGTTTCAAAGTGAAAAATAAGCATTATAAATTAATTAAATCAATTAATTCTCTAATATTTTAGTTTCAATGTTTGGGTTTTTTTAATATTCTAGAATTTCATAAGAACTTCCCAAATTTCTAAACCAAACAACTAAACCAAAAATAAAATCAGGTTGCAATTTCATCTGACTAAAATTATGCAAATTTTTTTCTGTCTTTCACTGAAAAAAATTTGCGTTTCAAGACCAAAACTTTCGTCCTGTCCTTGCTACAGAACATTTTGCTTGGAAAAAAAGATGTTACTTCAACGTTTCTTCTATCAGCCATTTTATTATATTTCTTACTGTCTGCTTTCTATCTTCTGTCACCTGATGGTTAGAAACGTGCATCCCGTATTTCTCTTTGAAACATTCTTCCTGGTTTGCATTGCTGAAGTAACAGTAGAATCTGTTAAATGTCCTGGAGGAGAAACCAAAGGAGTTGCCCCTGTTTGCACCAGCAGAGGTGTGAGGAGTTTCCCTGCTCTGAGATCCCACTCTAGAAGAGGGATCCTTTTCTTAGACAGACCTCACTTTTAAGACCCACCTTTGATGTTGGCAGCACATCAGACAAGTTACACAAGGAATTGTTACACCAGGGCAAGAGAATCCTTGACTTTTTGTAAAAAAAAACAACCCAAAACCTACCAATTGAATCATAAGTATTTTGTAAAGCCACACCTCAGTCCCAGTCTCACAGACTCAAGCTATAACAGACGCAACTCGCACAAAGTTACACATGTGTGGAAGTGTTTGCAAAATAAGGTGCTTGACTCTTGCAATTATTTTTTTTCCCCAACAACTAGCTTTAAACTCATGTGCTTTAGGAAAAGAGAGACAGAAGTTAGGAATATAGCACTTAATACCCCTGGTTGATTTTAGTGAGATGGATGTGCAAAAGCCACAGAGAGAAGCCCTGCTAGAAAAAGCAGGGCAGATGCAAAGTATGGGGGGAGAGAGAGAGAGAGGGATGGAAAATGGAATCCTACAGAGAGAACGAGAGGGCAGAAGGAGGCAAGGGAAGAGGAGCGTACACAGGAAGAAGAGAGAAACAGGAAAAAGAGGTGGGAGACAAAACCAACCCAACAAGGCTGATTGACCAGACAAAAGCTAAGAGTGTCATTAAATATATAAATATGGCTTGGGTTGTTTTTTTCCTAGAAATGTAAAAGAAGAGTTGGGAAAAGTCAGAAAGAAGCAGCCTTGTTGGAAAAGTTTAATTACATATCACCCATTCAATGAAGTATCATTAAAAACAACAGTAACCACAATAACAAGAAGCCACAGCACTATCTAGCAATTTAAAGGCACCCAAAGCCAAAGGCTTGGTCTAGTTGGTGGGCATTACCTTGATGCTTCAGTGAAAAGATGTTGACCATCCACATAATGAAGTAGAGCAGAAAAACAAGTAATTAGGTTTCACAGAGCAGCATCAGGATAAAGTCCCTCTCCCTTACAACAGCTGGAGCTCTTAGTGCCACTTGACATCAACTTGTGAGTGTGTTTGGGTGCTATTTGTAGAGAAATCCAAAGACCCTATAATTTTAGATAATTTGTCTCAGCATGCAGGAATAAGGAATTTCTTCCGCCGTGTCGAAGTGAAAATAATATGGAGAACTGTATTGGAGGCCATCCTGACAGCTATTTATGTTAGCCAAAGACAAAGTACACTATGTACTTTTAATTATAGCTGTGCCATTCTCACTGTGATAGGTAAAGTTGTGTCAGCACTTCCATTACAAAACCCTATTTTTAGGGGTTTATAACTCAGCTGTTAAATTTCGCTTTAGGCTGAAACTTGGCATGCAAAGCCTCAGCCTGCAAGCACTTCTTTTTTTTTTTTTTTTTCATAAATACGAAGAAAATACTTTTGGTCACTTTTTATTTTATAGGAAAGTAGATTTTAACATTCAGTCATTTCTAACTCTGAAAAAGTTTCATTATTTGAATTTTATAGGCTTGTCCATTATATGTCATGCTGCATTTTTAAAAATAGCATTGCTTTTGTTCATGTTGGCAAATTGGCTACTGTCCATGAGCAGTAACTATTTTTAATCATGTTTTTAAGCATATATCCATATTTATATTGTTATGATCCATGCTCCGGACTCTGTAAGGAATAGTAAATGACAGGCCACGCAGGCTTGAGCACAGAGAAAGAACCACAACAGCTGTTAGTTTGCAACAACTACACAACTCAAAGTGTAGTCTTCAAGTCATTAGCATAATTAATTTTTAATAATGACAGCATTCATTTGTTGCCTGAGAAGTAGAACCTAGGCCTTTCTCCCACCAGCCTTTACTCAGAGATCTCTTTGTCGAAGTCAATTTTGCCAGTGGAAAAGGGCTTACATGATTCACCAGTGACTTGTGGACAAAACTGTGCTCTGTTTAAGTGTGTGTTGCCCTGGCACCTACACAGTTGACCCAGAGGGAACAGAGGTGCTGGCATGTCTGGGATCTCTCCCCAAGTCCTGCTTGCTTTATGACATACACCAAGAGGGAAATGCTTATGGTACCTCAAAATGGCCCATAGAGTGAGATTCAGTGATTCTATTCCTACGACTCTTATATCCTCAACCTGCTAAGTAAATCAAATCCTTTGACAAGATTATTCAGCTTCAAAAAACACCATACATGACCAAGAAAGTAGGACTATACAATAGATTCTATGGTTCTTCCCTTCGGTTGTGTCTCTATGTACTTTTAAAACAATGAGCTAAAATATTTCCCATCTATCGTAAGAACTGAAGGATGTATTCCAACCTGTAAATACAGATTATTTGCTAGCCGGTTTATACTGCTTTCACATGAGTCCACTGATGAAATCAAGCTTTGGTTGACATTCTAGGCTGCGATTGTGATGTGTCTTTAGAAAGCAGTATACATGAGTGCAAAATTTGGCCTGCTCCACTAATTAAAAATTAATAAACTTTTAGAAATAACCTGATCTAAGTTCAGGTCTGGCCAACAGCATTGATTCCTTTCATACCCCACCCCTGCCTCTCTTATTTTAATTTGACTGACTGGCTACTGTGTCTCTCTCTAGAGATGCAGTGGGAGAAAAAAAAAAAAGTAATGAAGACCCACCAAATAGCAATATGTGTACAGACTTGTAAACATGATCAGCTTGGTCTTTGAGTGTCTATCAAGTCAAAGCTCACACAGACTTCAGAGGGGTTCTAGCTTTGTGGCTGCCTGAGAATCCAGTCCTTTGATTGAACACCGAACCACAGCAATCCTTTCCCACTGAAAGCTAATACGTTTCCATTCTGACTGACCACTTTTGCTTTTTTACTCATCACAGCAGTCGGACTTAACCTGGGCAATTTGTGGCTTGCAGTTTTCAACATTGCTCTAAAAAGACTTTCAAACTGATCCTTTTACATTCCAGCAAAGCACTTACAGCATGTGCCCGATCCCACTCAAGGAGGACAACATAACCCTCTTGACAAAGGACGTTCCCATTTCCCCATTTTTTCACAAGCTGGCAAACACGGACCCGAGTGCATCCACAAACATTTGCTTTCTTTAACCTAACTGTAACCCATACTAGAGAGGGAAACATCACCAAACTCACAAGAGCCCCTAGTACTGACAGCAGCCTAAAGTGGAAGCTCACTGGATGCCACAGTGGGCAGCAAGAACAGGTGACCAGGTGACTGGTCCTGGCACCCATTGGCAGTGCATCGGCTCAGAGCATTACACCCCTCTTCTAAATGCTATGACCACCACCTCACTGAAAGGAAAAGCAAAATGGAGCCAGTTTTTATTACCGAGAAGGCACTCTCCCGCTCCGCTGCAGACAGGAAGGGGTGGGGTCTGGTTATTGTTGCAGATTTTCCCCCCTCTTTCTCTAGGTCTTTAATCCCAGACTTGGCTTGTTGCGCTTCAAATTGAAATATCCTGAACAGATGTAAAAACACATGTGAGCCACTGCTCACAAGCTGTGCAAAGCTTTGTTTCATCTGCTGATGATGTGAGCCTAAAGGAGATCTTTTTAAAATTTCATCACTATTCAAAAGGATAATTAATACGTACCCCCAGGCTTTGATTATGCTATACCCAGTGTGTACTGCTGGTACAAAAATAATGAGGCTCTCATCAGGCCGAATGAATACTTGCAGCAAACATTCAGTTTCCATAAGAAATTTAAGATTCAGCGGCGGTACCATGTAGGTGGCTTAATCTAATTTTAATTTGTAACACAATACAATAGATAAGATCGTTTGTTTGTAACCAGCACAGGCATTTTGTTTACATGAAACCCCAGTCAGCATTCAGCAGATGGTCTTTTTAAAGGCTTAATTGAAGTTTTCTAATCTAACCTTTTTTCCCTCCATTACAAGGGGGAAAATAAGACACAAAAAAAAAAAAAAAAAAAAAAAGAAAAAGAAAGAAAAGAAGGGAACTACAAGGAAAAAACCCTTTTGCAGGGAAAGCACAGAAAAGCATTTCTGCCTGCTGTCAGATGCAGGTTCAGTCAGAGCCAGGAAGACGCTGAGGTCGGAGTTTTCAAGAGGCTCCGGAGGGGTAAGGATAGGGCTCTTTGCCCCCACCTTTGTTGCTAGTGCGAAGGTCGGCAACAAATCACTGCTCCTGCCACAGAGGCTGTTCTGCCTGCACCAGGCTCCTCAAATTAGCTACCTGAGCCCTTCCACAGATCAGGCATCTCCTTCTCACGCCTGCCTTCTTGGAGGCTCATTACTACATTATAATTTCTGTGTACTTTCCGTATTCAGCCGATCTGGTTTCAGTCTCCTTCTGGTCTGTCCTTTCTGCCCTCGATATTACCACGTTGACCACAATAAACACTTTTCTCCGCTCTGGCTCCAGGCTGCCTCTGGCAGCCTTCCAGTGATGTGCGCTGGAATACAACCTTTCCCAAACATTTAAATCCTACTCACATAGTGTATATTCAAAGAGTTTGGCTTGTTGGTGTTTCTAACAAAAAAATCAAGTGAGCTGTTTATTTTCCTGTTCATGGGCTATAGGGAGCACACAGAGGGCAAATGCCGGGTTTTGCATCTTTTGGGAGTGATGTGCTCGTGTGGCAGAGCCCTCACACTCCCTTGGCATTGCTGGTGCTGTGGTCTTGGCAATGGGCAGTAGGATCAGCAGGGCAGGCACACAGGCAGGGTAAATCCCCAACTACCTGTGTCGATCAGGTCTCGCTAACACCACCTCTGCAATAGGGATGCCCCCGTGGCCCAGTTCCAGAGATAGAAGAGGTAAGAAGCTGTATCACATAATAAAGAGAAATGAGTTTTACTCATGGTAAATGATGTGAGAACAGTGTCTTCGGGCTTTTTGCAAGAAAAGAACTAGTCACCATTGAGAGATAAACAGGCCTGTGACATCATCATAAAAGATGGTGTGGGTTGGTTGCTACCTGGTAGTTCACAACCACAATGGCAGACATCAAAGAAGAAGGCAATCAGAACAAAAAATTAACTAAAATTTCTAATTCCACTGGCCCAATTTTCCTTAGGTACGAGCTGCACAGATGTCCATGGAGAGATATGTATTCATATCCTTGTGCGGCAGGCCAAAAGGAGATGAACCATCCTCAACCCAAAAACTGTAACACTGTGTAAGAACAGTGAAGGGGTCAAGCCAATAACACTACACGTTATAATAATATAATGAACATCAGTGCAAGTGCAAGACTGTATATGGAGTGATTTATATGCTGAAAGAAAACAAATATCAGTGTTAGGATAAAAATATCCTCCAAGGAGCCCACAGGCCAGCTGGGCTTATAAGGTCAGGTTCTGCACTGCATTCATGCAGCTATGTGGTTTTTGGCAGGGGCCTGTTTCAGGCCTGCTGACTCAGAATCCACCACATGGAGGGGAGACTAACAAATGTGCCCACACAATATCTAGAGAACTTCATAGGTTCTCACAGAAACAAAAAACGTCATGGACTATATTCTAAATCGATGTAGTTCTAAGTCTATATTATTTTCCTTCAGAGAATGGGACTGTGGAGCTGATGCTGTTATTTTTGAGGTAACTGTGACTGGGCTAGTCGTTCAGAAAAAAGGCATAAATGTCAGCAGTGTTCACACCTAGAATTTGATGCTGTTTTTAATTGCTTACTGGGGCTGCACCATGGAATCACCTCACTCTCAGTGAAACAGTGACAATTTACGGCAGATTAGATCTTGTCTGTGCTTCACTATGGCCATAGGAGATTCTTCTCCAGAAGACACCTGTAACACCTGAAGTGATGCAGAATACCCCTTTAGCTGTCAGCCACATCTGAGCTGACTTTATATCCTTTTTTATGCAGCCCTTATGAATTAGAGATTATCATACACACTCCAACACGTCTCATTCCGGGAGAGAGCGGTGACAAACATTAGCACAGATAGGATGTCATGGGTTATGGGTGTAGCAGAAGCATGAATAGAGACATTGAAAGATACACAATAATTGCAATGATTTCCAATTATATAAGTGGAGGCCTCTGTACACAGGGTGATTTCGACGCTGGAAGAAAATTAATACCAGTTTAGATTTAGGATTTCTCCCAAGGAAAACATAAACTAAGAAGCATTTCTTGAACTGCCTTTCTGAAATGAAACACAGCAGAACTCGTTAACCACAAAATATAGAACCTGATGGGGCTTTTTCCTGACACTATTATTTTGATGTGCTGTAAGGGCATTCAAATAGAGACCTTGATGTAAGATGTCTATTCAAGAACAAAGAAAACATCTTTGGATATAAGGTTTCACTCTGTTAATTTCATCATATTTCATCAATTTAACCTTCAAAGACTCTTGGCAGTGCAATACTTTGATACTATAATGTTCACTTTAAACCTCGTATTTTCAAGGTAGTGTGCAGGGATTTATCCTCATCATAGAGAGTTACATAATTCAACCTCTGTGTAAGTTATTTGAAAGCACAAGTACAAGCCTAATGCTTACCGTTCCTGTAATTCTACAGGAATGTGGAATATAAAGGTATGGAATGCAAATGCTTATTGACTGTAAAATACACATCAGAGATAACCAGTGCCACATTGCTTTCCACTAGCGGACTAAAAGAGAGAGCAGGAGAAACACAGAAGTGGACTTCTACATTGGTTTGCATAATAATAGTCCCCAAAACAAAGTTTCTTTCTGAATGGTGGGCCTACCCAGTGGGAGTGTAGAGGTAACCCCAGCAATATTAGGAGTGCAGGTGAGAGGCCATTTCCTCTTCCAAACCAGCATCAAAATGGAGCATTGTCACAAAATACTTCAATGGCAACACTCTGATATAACTTCAGGGAACATAGTTTCTTCTCTGTCTTTTACTGCACCTTAAACCCACAGTTTGAGACAAATTACCTGGACTTCAAACTGGTGTCACTCTTTTTAGCCTTTTGCATCTCTGGCTAGGCAGCACCCCTCCAGAACAGCTGGAGGCACACAGTTCCATAAAAGATACTCAGTTAAGAGCCTTATTCTGTGAAAATATCGGGCCTACAGATTAAATCTGTCTGACACATCAAAGAGGCATGTCACCCGAGTTGTTTTGTACAAACCATTGGATGCATGATCAGAAGAACTCAGCCGTGTAGTGTTTCTTGCAGTACAAAGAACATTAGTCATTCATAATTCCAAATCCCTTGTGAAGTACCATATCTGGTAACTAAGAAGGAGTAGTTCAGAACCTGTTGGAAAATACATATGAAAGTATATCAGTCGTAAAATCACTCTTTCCATTGGCTGTGCATGCATTGCACATACAAGTCTCCAGATTTAGATTGAAAATCGTATTACATAGATAATACATCCTTCTAGTTAAAGGACATTGTCTTTTTTGGGACTGGTTTAATAAGGGACTGTGGCTTTTTACATGTGCAAGATTCATTTAATATAACTTTCTTGGCTGTGAATCTTAGAAAAGTTGGCATTTTTACAAAGCTGCTTTCCCCATGTTGAATCTGAATGCAAACCCATCGCCAAGCTGGGATTCTGTAACTTGACATCTGTTCACATTGATTTGCTGGTAGACCTCCACTGAAGGTATACCATGTAATGTCCACACTCTTAGAAAAGAAGAAATGTATTCCGCTGTGATCAAATTGAGATATAATTGTCACATGAGCTAAAGAATCAGTCTTCAGCATCTGAGAAGTTCTGATCTACTAAGCCACTGAACCTTTGCAGTTCTTCCCAAGTCACTCTGCATTTTACAGGAACCCACCCAAATCAGAAGGACATAGAACAGGGGAGTTATTTTGAACATGGAGGTTTCCTGAGGTCAGTTCACTGTAGGATGTTTGTCTCCAAACTAGCATGTCTAGCCATTAGTTAATCAAATTGCCTAATTCACATCCAAATACCCTGGTACTGCTGCCACGGAGAGCACAACTGTTCTGCCAAGGAGCTACAAGTGATCTGACACTATCTGCAGCACACAATATAAATTAAATAACCAGGTTCACACTGAGAATGCACTGGTAACAACAACTTGATAAAGTGTAGAGCTGAAACTACCTGGAAATGGAACGTTGTTAAAAAGTGCTCCAAGTAACTAAGAACAGGACAAAAATGAAAGACCTCCATGTGGCTTGTGAGTGGGAAATAAGAGCACAGCTGAGTACAGATACTTTCCAGTTGATGTTGAAATAGTCCACCAGATCTGAATATTTTCTGTTCTTTCCATTAAAAGTGTGGATGGGTAAGCAAGCTTTCATGTGCTCAAATCAGGCATGGGAGGAGCTGCCAACCAAGCCTGCACAGAACAGTTACAGATTTGCTGTATTTCCAGTGCCGTGAGGTTACATGAGAGAGAACATCCTTCCTGTCTCTACAGGATCCTTACACCATTTGGCTGAACTTTGAAGGACACTCTGCATGAGGCAACTTGGGATAAGCACTAAGTTGCCTAGAAGAAACTTAGTATTGCTGGTTTGCTGGGTTTTATTCTCACACTTAACCGCTAAATACCCTTGTCTTTTTTTGTATTATCTTGATAATAAACAAACTGTACGGTTCTTATTTTACACAGTATTCTTTTTAATGTCCCAAATACACACATGAGATGCTGAAATGCCTACTACAAGGCTTCCTGTTGAGACCCCTGTGAGCTAAAATTTGTTAGAGCCACCCTTGGGCCACTTTCAGGGTGAAAGAGCCACAGTTTTGCCATTCCTGAAATCATAACATACAAGGATTTGAAAGGGACTTCCTTGGTGAGACCAGAGTTGTGAAACACAGACTGTTTTTTTCTGGTAATACATGTAAAAGTTGAAGAGTAAAAGACAGGGTTGAGTTGGTCTGGAATTTCTGAAAACATTGATAAGTACCAAAGATGATATAGGGGCTCCCTGATGGAGCGTGGCTCTGAAGTACTCAATCTTCTAAACACCAGATTATCCACTTAGTCACTGCTCTGTGTTTCTCTCTGAACCAGCAATGGCAGTCTTATGTGAATGCACTGGTTGAATGCAGAAATAAAAATGTTTATATGTCAGTCAATATACTTTGAAGGTGACATAAATAATAAACAGCCAGTAGGAAAGACAACTGTAAAAGCAGTATCAGACACTGATGCTCTAAATCACACTACAGGTGTCTGGCCTACCTGCTAAAATGCTGTGCGACGGTCTTTGGTAATCACAAAAGTATGCATTAGGCATACTTTAGTGAGGATCAGAACACACTGCACATGGCTGTCCAGCTATCATTGCTGGGCACAGCTTCAGCCAGGCATAAAGGAGAGGGTTAGGCAGTGGTGATTCTCTCTTGCAAAAGGACAAGCTTGACTGTGGAACTCAGAAGTTAGTCTTCTGGACCTCTAGCACGTCTTTTCCTACTCTCTCTGCTGTGTAATTCAGCAATCTAACTTCAGGATATCAGTCACCAGGATGTACTTATCATAATGAACAAAACACACAAACAGAGGTATCTATCAGAAAAAAAAAACCAAACCCAAAGAGCTGTTTCTACTTGAAGGAAAGCATCTAGATTGCTCATAGTGAGTGTGATTTCATCCCTTTGAGTGAAGACAGATATGGTTTCAGGCTTGACATTCAGATACCGGTTCTGCAGTTGATCTCATTTGTTTCTTCCAAACAAAGGAACATTTTGCAGTCCTCTCCCTCCTTTACACACACCCCCCCCCCCCCCTCCAGTCTTCTACTAAGGCAAACGATCAAATCCAAATCCCGGGTTAATGAGTGCCAATCATAGTTTCAGCCCCTTTTTCAGGCTTGGCAACAAGTTCCCCGAGCCTTAGCAAACAATTATCATTCAGCTACTGTAGAAATTGATTCTTGGGTTGACGAGAGCAGTCCTCCCTCGGCTGGTGAGGTCCTGCCATGGGAAGCAATTACTGCAAGATGCCAGCTGACAGACTCATTCCGTGGAAAGTCAGGTTGTCTTGATCCTCAGGCACTCTCTAGGCAAATTGTATCCTTACACTCATCTCAAACCTCTTACGAACTGTTGGCTTCTATCAGGAAAAATGGATTGTTCCCTTTGTTTCTGTGGCATTTGATAGAATAAAACTGGACATCCTGCCTGCACAATAAGGAGATTTAATTTTAAAATTCTCACACCAAAATGCTGCAGTATGATAAAGAAAAAGAGAATCATAAAGCAATGGAGATAGATTGCTACTTGCCTAGGGAACAGTAATACAGCACGGATAGTATGACATTTTTTCTGTATAAAAAGACCCAAATTCCATTAGCAGTGGACTGTCTCTATTGATCATAATTTTCTTCCCCCCCCCCTAATTTTCAAATGCTTTGTAGTAACATTTTCACATCACTTTGTCTGACTTCTTTCATTTATTAGTTTTGGGTTGGTTTTATTTAGCCTTTGATATTCCAAGGTGGCAACTGGGAAAAAGCAAAGATTTTCTGCATAATTACTTTTTGTGACAACATCTGAACAGTGGTGGAGATTTTACCAAACACTGATGAGACAGAGATACATAGCCAGTAACCACTAACAAAAGCAGGTGGCATTTGAAGTCAGCTGAAAGCGATTATTCTTGATATCTATCATGAAATGATTGAAATGTAAGATGGCTAAATAAGCAAAGAGTAAACCATACAATCAGCTTCAAATACTATCCGTGAGAAAGAACATTCTTTTTCATAAATTCATAAACCATCTCTTGGACTAGCATGTTTGTTGTTGGTTGTGCCAGAATTTCATGGAAGCCATATCCCTGTCTTTAAAGACTGAAAAGCCTAAGTTCACCAAGAGATAGATAGATAGATAGATAGATAGATAGATAGATAGATAGATAGATAGATAGATAGATAATAGGAAGACAAAACAAATGTAAAGACTACTTGACCTCCCTAAGATTCTAAATTTTACGCTGAGGTACCTGGACAAGTGCCAGAAGCAGCATGGGTGATGCAAGCCTTTAAGGGAGATAAAGACATAATACTGTAAATGGACATTTGCAGTCCCAGATGCCTGAGAAAAGGGGGAACCCACAATGGCCAATTTAAGATGTGTTTTGATTGAGAAGTGGCACATCTGGAAAGAAAGTCTATAATGTCTCCAGAGAGTCAAAAAAGTTCACTTTGAGTAATACTAGTTAATGTGTCTACTCTTGCTATAGCTATTAATCCATCAGTTCTGAAATTCTTAAGAAAGACCTGAGAAGATTTTAAAAACATTTTCATGACCAAATCTCTATCTTTATACTTCATTTTCATTAAGCATCCACTGTACTCAGTAGAGATAAGCAGGCTTAAAAAAAGCTAAGAATTGGGCTAGGCTTTTTCTCAAATTTGGATGAAAGATTTGTCAGGATTCTCCCTAATTAATTTTCAGTCTTTTTAGACTTTTAATTCCCCCTGAAAAAACCTTTTACAATATATTTTCACCTTTTCTTTTTGCATTAACTGCATTCCAGATTCACTGAGTTCTGAGTACACCCTTAGAAAAGCCTTTTAACCTGGCTGGTAAGTTAAAACTCTCTAAATCTCATATGCCCACAGGGTTTCCCACCTTAATTAATTAATAACCCCTTCCTTGTCCTTTTAACTGGGTCATGAATTAATTTAAAAAGTTAATTATGCAATTCTTTCCTCTCCCTTTACTTATGCCTTTCATCCCTCTGTCCATTGGCTATAAACAATGTGGAAATCCAGCCATAGAAGCAGGGATGGATGTTGAAAGCTCTGGACTGCTGGAAAAAGAGAAAAGAGCCAAACGTATCTTACCCCTATTTTTCTCTTCTCCCTTTTTTATTCTACTTCCTATAGCAGGCTTTTGTAGGCTTTGTGGGGAGCAATAAATATCAACAATTACTAGCAATAAATTAAGGGCTCATTTGTTTGTTTGTTTGTTTTGGTTTTTTTTTAAGGAGAGAAAAAAGAAGCAACTATAGAAGTCCATAGGCCTCTGAGGAAGCAGAGACCATCATGTAGGGAAAAAAAGGCTGGTAAATGGCTTCTTATCCCTGTCAACTAATATACTCAAGAAATTATTTAAAGTGTAAAAGGGGTTTTGTATATGATATGTAGGTATAGAACATGTCTGTTCTGATGTGTTGGTTTCCATGTATATAGAAACAAGGATGATAACAGCCTAGAAAATGCTTTTTTTACATCCCCCACCCCTATGCATGATGTACAGAATTTTTAATTTTTTTATAACCCCTATCTGAATTTTAACTATCAATAGATCTAAAGAAGACATGTAACCATTGTTTGATTTTTGTCATTGCTCAAAAGGTGAAAATGAACCATCAGGTTGTCAGCCTCTCAAAGCCTCCAAAATGCACCCTTAAGGATGTGCCTTCAAACAGAAACACACTGAATTATCCTGAGCAATAACTGTGATAACTTTTCAGGAATGGAAGACTGGAAAGTACTTCTTAGGGCAAGATGTTCAAGGCAAAATATTTTGGTCAGCCAAAAAACAGCATGATGCGCTCTGTCCAGTATTAATTCTAGTCAACATAATCAGAGATCTTTACCATCCAAGTCCCATAGGGCTTCTCAGTGTGTTTTAACAACTTATAGAATCATAGAATGCATTAGGTTGGAAGGGACCTTTAAAGGTCATCTAGTCCAACCCCCTGCAGTAAGCAGGGACATCTTCACTAGATCAGGTTGCTCAGAGCCCCATCAATCCTGACCTTGAATATCTCCAGGGATGGAGCCTCTGCTGCCTCTCTGGGCAACCTGTTCCAGTGATCTACCACCCTCATAGTGAAGATTTTTTTCCTAATATCCAACCTAAATCTCCCCTTTTCTAGTTTAAAGCCATTACTCCTCGTCCCATTGCTACATGCAATCCTTATCTAGGTAAGGTGCAGAAAAACCCCTAGGATTTAGTTAACAATAATGTTTCCTCTTTGACAAGTGAAGGAGCTGAGACACAGGACGACATACCCATTGAGGCTATGGTGCAGACAGGAATAGGATCCGACATCTGAATCCCTGCCCACACCTGTAGCCACCGGATACATTGCAGAATGCCTTTCTTTAGCATTACAGTTTCAGAGATTAATATTTCATACAATCATCAAGACAAAAGTCTAAGGTTGCCATAAGGCTGCAATATTCTGTACAGGAAGTAGTATCTACACAAAGAACATTTGCATCAAACCTAATATGCACAACAGGGACCATTTATCTTGGCACATTGCCTATTAAAGCCATTGCTTGCTTTTTCTTTCCCTTCTTCTTCTGGAGTAAGTGACAAATTTCAAACAGTAAGAACATCTTAACTTTGTAAGCAGATAACAGGAAATATGACTATGAATGAACCTGCTCTGAGGAATAGCTGAGGTGAATGCCCACTGAAAATGCATAAAGGTTTCAAATGTTACTCATGTCACTAAGGGGACGCTGCATATTCATTAAGGTATCACAAGGAGCTCATTTCATATTAATGGAGAGGTCATACATCCTTCCAGAGGAATTCCATTGCAGAGCTGCACAAATCAACATGCTATTATTTTAAGTGCTACCAATTTAAACCTCTCCAAATTCACAGAACAGCCTGCATTTCCAAAATGATTTAGTCACTAGGAAAAATGTAAGTGACTTTTTTCATCTAGAGGACATATAACAGAAATGTACTAAGTGTCTTCACATATGGAAACTCAATTGAAACTGCACATTAGGTATGCCCTTTTTCATGCTCAGAAAAGCTCTAAACATTATGTTATATACATATATAACTGTAGTACAGGAATTGAGAGTTTGGACTTTTTTACAAAGTTCACTTTTCCAATCGTTTCGATGTTTGCACAAGTTCCATTGCACTTTCATAACAGAAATAGCCAAAAGCTTCACAGGTGCATACCATACAAGGATCTTCATAGGTTAATATTGTGATAATTAGAAGTGGAGAACTATTCAGTACATACAAATTTGCATCCAAGTATTTCATAACTTCTTGTCCCTGTTTTTACATGCTGGGATAATGAAGCAGTGCTGGCTACAACACAGATCTAAATCTTTCTCCCCTCTGCAGGATAAAAGTACCCCAGTATTGTATGCTATTACCCATGCCATCCTGTGGCACGGTGTCCCTGATTCATGGCACATCAGCATGGCCAGGCATGAGCACAGGCATAGCCAAACTAACTTTAGCCTCTAGAGCAGGCACTGCTATACCTGGAAGAGTCTGGAAGGCAACAGACATCACAGCCGAGGCATGATTTGTCCATTGTCCAACTGCTGTTGAGGCAGACTTGGTTGTTGTGACAACACTGCAGTCTGAAGTGTCAGGCTGCCCCTGGGGTTTCAGGCACACAGGGAGATAGGTGTTTTGGAAGCCCAGATGCCTAGGGAAGAAGGGAGGAAACAGAGGGATATGAAGGGAATTGTCCCAAACCTAAATCCTACAAGCCTGGCAAGTGCCAAGGAAAGTGGTGTGAAGACATTAGTGTCTCACAGCTTTCTGCTAGAAGAGCAGTAGCAAAGCTGACCAGAGTCAAGTTAATACTTCTCTCAATAGCTCTCAGCAGAGGGAAGGGTAACAGACAAGAATGCTTTTAGTTTAAAAAGCAATGGTCACATGAGTTTCCACCATGAAACTTTCAGATTTTTCATTTTGTGATATGTTCTGAATAATTGGAAATTGTGCTAAATGAGAAACAAACCCCCAAGATTGTTCCACCAAACTTTACTATGAAAGGTAAAATTTCATGTTTCAGCCAGCTGCAATTTCAAGGAGGTTTTCTTGAGTAAAGAAACATTTGAAACACGTTTTTATATAACAGGGGAAAAAGCTCAGTCATGGATTAGTGATGAAGTATGATGTCTGCCAGGATGCTTCAGGTATGTTCCTGTCCAAGACAACTCTTCAGACGTTGTTAACTGCATTCAGTGGTCCCTCCAATTTTGCCTGGTTTGACTTTTGCTTCATTCTCTCATCCCTTTCCTATGCCCCCACACTTCTTCTCTCTCCTTTCATTCTGCATTCTAGGTTTCACAGGTTGTTGGGAAATGAGACCATCCCACAGAATGATTATACAGTTAGGAATATATTTGAATACACATTTAGGAAACATAGTCTGTGTCTGGCTGCTATGATACCCAATTCAAATTGTTTAGATTAATGACAGCTACATGCCTAATTTATTACTGTAATTATTGTGATAATTTAGAGAAGATAAATTGAAATCTATTAGAATTTAATGTAAAAAGCTGTAATTAGTCTGCTTCGGAGAGGGGAGAAAGCGAATGCACATAACTGAAAATCCATTAAGCCAATTATAATGTTACTGAGGCAGAAAATATGCAGCCATCTAAAATATACCCATGACTTTAGCATAACTGTACCCTAAGCATACAAGCCCATGTGTCAGATTCCTTCATTAATTTAATAAACACATCAAGGCAAAAAAAATTGAGAGAATTCCTTAATCATCATAATTAATGCACATAGTTCAGACTGAGAGTTAGGGTGGGGAGACGGGGGAGAATAAAATTTTGTTGCCATTGAGCAATTATCATGTAAATAAAATGGCAGCAGCATCGGAAGGGGTTTACAGGAGAGGAGGGTACACTGCTAATCATTGCATAGACTTTCTGAGCTATTCCCAGAAGTGCTAAAAGCTGTCCTGGTGCAATTAAAAAAAAATAATAAAAATAATACAAAAAGAGAAGACAGCAATTGCTATCACCTATTTACTGTCAAATTAATTCAGCTGCTCCTGAGATGCCATCTGTATCAGGAGAGTGAGGGTGTCACTAGCTTTACGATCCATCAGGAGAAGTGAGAGCGCTGTTCTGTTTGATGGCTCTGATAATGGAAAGAAGCTAAGCAATTGCAACAGATACATCATAGATTTTCTCATAATTACCTGACCTGTTACACTGTGTCACTCTGCCGCCAAACACACTGTTTTTATGTCAGAAGCTGTATGGGCATTCTTTACTTTGATCATTCTGTATTCTGCAGATGTCAGCATTACTGTATTTTAATTGACTCTGGGGTAGCATTAAAAAACACCTTCTATTTCGGTTGCTTAGACCTGATGAGACTGACAACCTGGCATTTATGAACATTAGGCCTTGGCGTTAACTGTGTCAGGAACTGTGTTTTTCCTAAATTCCCTAGGTATGAATAGCAAAATGATGTTAGTAAACCAGTTGAAAAAAACAGTGTCTATGCAAAGAGCACCTCTGACATACTCTAGCCATAAAGATGGCAAACCTTTTCATTAAATTAGACTCTGGAGTCAAAAGTGCATGGTCTATCCCAGCGTGCAATTAGGAATTGGCCAGAACATTGATAGGGGGATAGAGCTGCAGAGGACTGAAGCTGTGGGTAAAAGTTGGTAACCTCAAAACAAGACTTGCTTGACAACTTCCATATTCCCAGCATGCCCCATTTGCCAGAATCATCTTTTCCTCCTCCTGTAGGAAGAGACAGCTAGCTTTTTCACTGTGTAGCTTTCTAGCAGCATTCAGCATAATCCTCTAAAATGACAGTTAAAATGGTAGGCATTTTACAGGCTGCTGTAGTAGAACTACTTTTTTTAACTTTTTTTCTTTTTTTTTCTTTTTTTTTTCCACTTTTTTCCCTAAGTAATATTCTTGGTTGAGTAAAAATAAACTAGACTGCATGTGAATTGTCCATGTTTCCCACCAGGTTTTACCCAACAATTTATTTCCTAAGAAATCCACAGCCTCTACAGGCACCACCAAGGCGTTGAACTTGCAGCTTGACTCACTGTCAATAGCTACCAATAATTGCAAGAGAAGTGAAAATCTAACTCAGAGCCTCAGAATTCAGTCCTCGACTCCTTCACTGGTGCTGCTTCAATAAATGTTGAACAGCTGCTTGCAGAACAACTCTTGCTTTACTGCTAACTTACAAGGACAGCGTGCCATTCACCACTCCCACGGGCAGGGATGTTCCCCTCCTTCCTCCTCAGATTCCAATGAACCTGGTTGGAAATTTTGCTTACTGTTAAGATCCTTCCACTCAGATACCAATAGACCGGGGTGGTTCCTCTTCAAGTCCCATTAGTATCCTCTTCTTGATAAATTAAACTGTGTAGAATAGTTACGAGCTGAGGTAAACACTTCTGCCTTCAGCCATTAAAATGTTATTGTGTTGTGCATATGTTGATAGATGGGTCATGTGTAACACCAAGTGGTATTATGAGGCACCTAATTAGTACGTTTATTCTGAGTGTTTGTTAAAAAAATTCTCCTAAGGCTTTCAGTCATGTTAATGGAGTGACATAAATGCTTGTAAAGGTTTTGAGAGATCCCAGTTCAGTTAATGTGTACACTTTAGCAAGATTACTCTCCAGAAATCTTCAGAAGTACTTAGAATTTTCCATTAAATTTAGGCCCTTCTTTCACCCAACTAAGACCCCACTAGGGTCCTAAAAAAATACACAAAAGACTAAAGTCAGCATGTAATTTGGTCTCCACTGCAACTTTTCTGTGACTAGCTCTTACGCATATCAAGACCGTAGTGGATTCTGCTTTTGGTATGTTTTATGGGTACTTTTTGAGATGGCATTTGTAAACTACTGGTGTGTCAGCAAACATGCCAGGCTGGTCTGGAGGGCTGACTTTGACACAGCAACAAGGAAGATGTCAGTATCAAACAAGTAACACCCTTTAAATTTCACAAAGAATCAAAACAGTATTTGCATTATAGATCCGTAACTGTATCTTTGGTCCGTTTTTGTAAAATGAACCAAGATTGGTTTTGTTGTGACCTAGAGATCAGAACCAGCAAGGAACAAAAGACAAACTCTCCGTTCAGGATGATAATAACAAAAGGAATTCCCATCCTACTCTGTAAAGGTAGGCAGGCTGCTTTACCAATAGAGAGAAGATGGAAGCGGGTGATCTATCTATCCAGCAGCCCACAGTTTGGAAAAAATGATAGACATTTGAAACATCCCCACATTATAGCTACAGAAATGTTTAAAGACTGCATAAACAAGTTCACTAAGAAGCAAAGATCAAGGAGAGGTTTTTTTTTTTAAAAATAAGACTGAGAGATAGATTGATTACGAAGTATAAGAACCTCTGTAGGATAAATAGAGCGGCTCCTATCAGACTCAACAGTCTTACAAATACGCAAAATCTGGCTGGAAGATGAAGGCAAAAACATTACAACATGGTCTTTTAACAGTAATTGTGATTAACCACTGGAACAACCCCAAGAAATTAAGAATAGTGAATCTTTTGCTACCTAAAAAGCAGCTCCTTGGTTTGTGAATTACTGCATTTAACAAAAGTTTATCTGTGCAGCAGTGTATGTGCTGGTCTGATTCTTTCTGCCCTTAAACTCTGGTCATTTTCCTCTCCTGCCCCACCCCCCAAGTTCCATGCCCACGATGTGGGGAGAAACCCTGGTGGAATTGTTCACTAGGCTCTCCCGTAGGCTCATAGAAACTTAATTGGGCATCCTGGAGCTCCTGAAGTCTCATCCTATAATGATGAGCCTCATTCAAACCCTTGAGTTTAGAAGCAAAAGAGAGCAGATTTCAGGGATCATATTTCAGTTCACAGTCAGTTACAATATTACACATAAAATATCTAAGAATGTCTGGACTAGTTCAGACCATCTAGTTATATATCCTGTCTCTGGCAGTGAATGATATCAGCTATCCGGGCAAGATAATGAAAATCAGATCGCATGCAATGATGCTTCCTCCCCAGTACAGACTTCCAGAAAACGGCTGACTGAAGCTTGAGATCTTCCTGAGCAAGAACTGGTATTATTGTGCTTCAAAGCCTTGCACAAACCCTTTTTCTTCTGCAGCCATTTGGAACCCATGGACGTTTTCACACTGTCTGTGACAGCAAAATACACATTTAGCAAACTACCCATTTTTTTTTTGTTTTGAACAGCAGTGTGCCCAGGTGGCCAAGAAGGCCAACAGCATCCTGGCCTGTATCAGGAACAGTGTGACCAGCAGGGCCAGGGAGGTGATCTTACCCCTGTACTCAGCCCTGGTGAGGATGCTCCTTGAGTCCTATGTGCAGTTTTGGGCGCCCGCAGTATAGGAAGGAATATCAAGGTGCTTGAGAGGGTGCAGAGGCTGATTAGGGGTCTGGAGAACAGGTCTTATAAGGAGAGGCTGAGGGAACCGGGGTTATTCAGCCTGGAAAAGAGGAGGCTGATGGGGGACCTTATCACTCTCTACAGCTACCTGAAGGGAGGTTGTAGTGAGGCAGGGGTTGGCCTCTTGTCCCTCATCACTAGCTACAGAACAGGAGGAAATGGTCTCGAGTTGCACCAGGGGAGGTTTAGATTTGATATTAGGAAAAATTTCTTCACTGAAAGAGTGGTGAGGCATTGGAACAGGCTGCCCAGGGAGGTGGTGGAGTTGCTGTCCCTGGGGCTGTTTAAAAAACGCGTAGATGAGCTGCTTTGGGAAATGGTTTAGTGATTCAGTGGTGTAGGGCTGATAGTTGGACTTGATGATCTTGAAGATCTTTTCCAACCTTGATAATTCTACAATTATATGAACTTCTCAGGCATGAATTGATGCCTCTTACTTCCTCTATTGGAGAAAACAGAGGGCAATTGCTACAAATTTACTTTCTTTTCAGAATTTTTCAGATCTTCATCATTCCTGCACATGTGCCTTTTTTTTGGCAGATGTAGATGTGACTCAGTGACATAATATCTAGTCCCTTTCCTTTGCAGCAAAGGATATCCCTGTGGTTTTCCTAGTGCTTTACTTTCAACAATGGTGAGGCTTCCAGGTGCATCTCATGGGGAACTGTCCTGAGTTCTGGCACAGGTCACCCCAAGGAGCTGATGTGCGTGATAGAAAGGGTAAGCAGAGAAGGTGCTACAATCCTGCCGATGACTTTCTATTGTTGGTTATCCTGGATTATGAGAAAATTAATACTTTTAGAAGAAATCCAGACTCCGTGATCAAATGAGACTCTGACAATTGTTTAATTTCCATCACAGCAGAGACAATGTTGTCTAAATATAGTATTTGCAAAACTTCTCATAGCTGCTTAGATGAATACCTACACTACTTTTGGGTATCAGAGTCTTAACAAACTGATCCAGGGTTTTTGGGTTTTCTTAACCATTTTTTCCCTGCTGAAGACAGTTGTAATGTGTACCTTTCTCAGTTCCTTTCCATAACAGCTTAAAAGCAAAACTGGCTGGATGTGAAGAAATTCAATACACAGAAAAAGCATGTGCTGTATCATTAGAATGACTGTGCCCATAAATTAGTAGAAGATTTTGCCACCTAGGACTGCCAAGTCCAAGATCTTAAAGCAGGCATGCAAAGTTAATTGAGAACAATTCTGAGAGAAAGATGGATCCCAAGGTATTTGAAGCCCTGAGGTAACCAGCTGGCCTGAAAATCTAGTGGGAGGGGAAAAGTAATTAGATGTTCCAAGCAAATTGCCCCAGACTTATTGATATTGATTTTAAATCCAGATAATCCTCTGTATGATTTCCAAAGGAACTGAAGAACTGCCTTATTTAAAAAAAAAAAAAACCACAACCAAACCATAAAGAAACTCTAGTCACTGATTGTATCTACTGCACACACCCATCCGCTGCAATACTTTCCTCTGGCAAAATGATCCGCCAGCTTCATGGAGACAATGGGAGCTTCTCCTTCTTTTCTGCAGAAGATAGGCAGGCCTGTAGTAAATTTCTCATTACAGCTGTGCAAGTTTCATCAAAACTGAGAAACAAAACAACTTCTTGTTCTTGTCTGCCACTGATAGCGAAAATGTCCTAAATGTGTGCCACATCATTATCGAAATCTGTCAGTTGATCCATGTTGTATTTCTACTTATTGACCCGAAGCAATTTTTCACAGTACAGGACAAAGCATCAAAGGTAAATCAATCTCTCTAAAACCTTAACTTTTTCTTTTTTCAAAAGAGGTAATAGATATTCTGAGGGAGACAAATCCTGCCTGTTTAATGTTCTTCTGGTGATGAAAGTCTTGAGGCATTTGTGTGGCTGTTTCCTGAGTTTTGAAGCACTCTGAAACAATGACAGACATATTGACGAACCATCTTCTAGGAACCTCCCTTTTTGTGTGTTTCAAGCTGAGTATTTCGTAAATGGAGATACCAACCAAGAGTCTTTGGTGTATCAGAAGTGGTTCACTCACCTGTGTTCTCAATTTGGCATCTCTTCACTGTTCTGCAGCTGCAGTATATAGCAGATGAGCAACAGCATCATCTATGGCAGTTATGGGAGAGAGAGGAGGTATAGGAAGCTATGGACTTGGTGCTTCAAGGAAATGATGCTTAGATAAATGGCTTAGATCTCAATCTAGTTTTCCATTTCTGTGGTTGTCTGATCCTATTGTATCCCATGGCGTCTCAGCACTCTCCATTCAGTGCTGAAATTTCTTTTAAAAAACCTTCCTTTAATGATTTTCCTGACAATATTTTACAGAAGCTTTTCCTTGCATTGTACTGAAAATATACCTTTATTCCTGGGGTAGGGAGGGAGAGAGGTGATTTACCTACTTGCTTACACCGAATCATAAGCATAAGCGTTTTCCTGATCATGATCTCTGCTATACCAGCAAATTGATCCATGACATTTCTCATTTATTTTTATTCTTTAGTAATCCAGCAATATTTGTATTTTCACTGCTGCTTTATACCGTAAAGTCCCTTCAGGTGGGAACAACTCCTTCCTCTTCATTTTGCTTTCATACATTATGTTACAGACAGAAACTATTACTGAAACTGCTGACTCTTTTAAGTTTCCCTGTGAGGGAGAGATGCAACTCAACTCATGAGTTATTATTGTATGTCAGTACTTTGATTTTCTCATTTTAAGTCTAGTGACTGTCAACGTGAACAGGTCAAATCCAGCAAGGATTTTCCCATAGATCAACAATGGGGTCTTATGAGCTCCCACGTGATGCAAAGCAGGTTACAAATGGTAGCAGTTGTATGAGTGAGTGTTTTGCTTTCAAAAATCTCACAAGTCATTTGGAAATGTCTGCTGTGGGAAGCAGGCAAGAACTGTGTCATGCAGGACATGGATAGCTCTGTTCCATAGATTTATCACGGCTGTAGCTAAAGTGAAATGAGGAAAATTTACAAAGAAGATTTAAAATACTATTTACCAAATAATAGGCAGGCAGATTATTCCATAAAATTGAATTGAAAACACAATTATGGACAGATTTCTGGCTGAAAATCCCAGAGATTGTATGGGAACTGAAAAAAAACCCCATGTGCCGATCTGTCTTGTATCTAGAGCCAGGAATCACTGAGGTCAAGGGGAAAATTCTTGACAGGCTTCAGTAGAGACTGGAACCTGGAGATTAGTCTGTGAGAAGAAAAAAATCCTCTCCCAAATTCTGCGTAATGTCTGTCATACACAAGTGATTGAGAAATACAGTCCCCATACCATTTCAGTGGCAAAGTTTCAGAGAACACTGCCAATACTGAGTCACTGACCTAATTTAGACTTAAGGTATTGCTGAAGAATTAGAAGATAATAAATACTAGAAGTGATGAAGGAAAATGAGAAGTTTTGAGCCAATGAGTAACTCTCTTTTAAGGGAATCTGGAAAACATATTGCTCAGTCTGGCAAAGAACAGGCAATTAACACTGCTCATATCTCTGTAAGAGTGGGGGCTTAGCAAGATTATTTACCCACTGCACCTGGCAGAACCTAAAGCATTTTTCAGGTGTATGGATGTGGGTTAGATGAATACGTCATGCAGACCGAAACCTTCTCGCCAACATGAATGGAAAACCAAGGTTCAGCCACAGATCTATGTGCATGAGGAGGGATGACCCGTGAGCCTTAGACATTTAAAAGTTATACAGGAGGCTGTTATGCTGCTGAGAGCTCACTGGGGTCTGGTACTTCACACGGGTTCTTTCCCCGCTCTGTCCCACAAGTGCTCGAACTCAACTCAGGTCCACATTTGGGCCTCAGCACTAGAGGCAGCAGGTGGCAGGGGGCCAGGGGCTGGCTGGCAGAGACTGTTTGCCAAGAGAGAAAGGAAAACATTTCAAGGGAAATTACTCCCAAGGAAGTACAACAAAGTTCAGGATCTAATGATAGGTTGCTCGGGTGCCGCGTGTCAGTCCTGTTGGCATCCCTTGCTACCATGCCCTGGAGCACACACGCTTGAGCACAGTGGAATCTTGGTGCCAGTGACCAGTTCTCCCTGTGCTACCCTGCAAATACATATACTGTTGGGTTTTTTTTTCCCCCCAAGTTTCTTTGTGTGTTGCCTCCAGAGAGCAGAAGTAGCAGACATTTTCCAAGGATAAGACTAACAGGCCTGCTAAAAATATCACATTGAAAAGAGGTAGCCCCTGAATGCCCTTGCAGAGGAGGGGTGGGGAGGAAGTCTGCAGTTGGGTGCTGGCACCCAGAGTGTAGCAAGGCATGGTGGAAGGGGAGAGGAGGGGGAAAGATGTACGTGCTCCTAACTCCTGCTGTCTGAAGGTTTGGAGGGCCTTGTCACGTAGGGAGCATGCAGAGGCATGCAGTGCAGGTGTTTGGGTGCACAAAGGTTTCTGACACCAAAAGAAGGCTGTGGAGCTTCTTTAATAGATACAACTATCAGCATTCTCAGGGAATGTACAGACATGGCTTGTGCATCCCTGGTAATTATTTTAGTTACTGAGCATCTGGAAATTTTATTCTGCTTTTCAGAAAGCATTATTTAATTAAACAATGAAATAGGCCTTTACTTGATGGGATTTTTCCTCTACTAAAGTAACGTATGTGTTAATTTTTAAATGAAACAATAAAAATACATGTTTTCTAATTGTTTTTATAAGAATAGCAGACAAAAAGAATGGGAGAAAATGAGGACAGAAACATACTGGGCTGAAGTATGTATTCTCACTGAAGATAAAAGATCCTTACTAAGGTTGGAAAATAAAAGCATAAAAGCACACCTTCACCAGAATGAAGCTGTGTAACTACATACAAACCAACTGCAGAAATGTGAATTAGCGAAGAGGCAATGCAGTTGGTAGTCTTCCTCTCAGAAAGAAATAGAAAAATACAGAAGTAATACATGCTTTTGGATTAAGAAAGGATAATAAGCTGCAAGAGAGAGAGCTGTGTTACCAGAAATACACCTGAAAATGGTGAGAAAGTCACTAAACAGAGCAGCATTTGGCAATGGCTGCTCATCTGAATGACTATGTTCCCTGAACAAGAAGTTTTCTCTTTTCGCTATTTTATTTTCTGTGTGTTCACAGCCTTGCTGATAGCCCGCGTGGGAACAATTCTGTGCATATTTGATACTCATGAATTTTGCTTGATGAAAGATTGCAAAATTAGGCTGTGGCCTGAAATCTTGGCCCTGCTGAAGCCAATGGCAAAAATATCCTAGCTTCTGACTAATCTACTTATTGCCTCCACCAGACACACATTACAAGTCCTCATCCTTTGCCAAACTGCTTTAAAAAGGACTTCCCTCTGACTGAACAAGTAAGAAAAAAATTATCCTGAATGCAATATTAATATTTGAAATCTGTCATTTTTCTGCTTACTTCTCAACTTTAAATGTCTGCATATATTTACTCTTTAACCAGCAGTATAAAACACATCAATAAGACTGCTTCTTGTGATCTGGTAGGTTACACCATCTACTAAAAGATGTAAATATATTAAAGAGTCCTTCTTGAAAATAAAATAATCTAATTTTAGCATATATGCTCCTCAGTAGCATGAGTAAAGAA
The DNA here is from genome assembly GCA_027925045.1 of Hypotaenidia okinawae. Taxonomy (NCBI): domain Eukaryota; kingdom Metazoa; phylum Chordata; class Aves; order Gruiformes; family Rallidae; genus Hypotaenidia; species Hypotaenidia okinawae. The sequence continues at coordinate 141,759,828 of BSDF01000001.1, forward strand.
AAGTAATGTATGCAGTTAAAGCAGTGAGAGCTCATTCTGCAGCCGAGTGAGGTACCGACACGATTTCACTGTGAAATCTGGAACGCTTGGTTTATGTAACTGAGATTTATGAATGACAGGCACGACCAAAGTCTGTCGTACTCCTCTTCCATTATAGCCACTGAATGGCTATGTGATGGAGCATCAAAGCCCTTCAAATGTATGCTTTTCTTGGCTGTTCTCAGGTTAGGCTCTGTGTGGATTCAACTCTGATGATAAGCCCTTCAAACTGCAGAGGCATTTTGATCACAGAAAAGCAAAATGCTGTCTATGAATCTAAGCTGCAGTGAACCAGATCCTCCATAGTGTTAGTGAACTAGGTAAGTGTTTCAAAGGCTGTCTAACTCTACTTCAACATCAATTGCCAAACTCCATCTAAGAAGTTTTTACACAGGAACAGAGAGCAAATATTTTAAACTCCCTCCCCTTCTTTTCTCTCTTTTTTTTTTTTTTCTTTTCCCCTCACAAAGACATGCCAGAATGCCCATTTTTTTATAATAAGGAATGAGTACTCCCAATTGAAGCTCTCCTTTCAATCAAGGCCACAGGCTAAAAACCTAAAAGACAATGGTAGCAGGAGCCTCCTGGGATCTTGGACTGCTGCATTATTCTATCTCCAGTATTCAAGCCTAAGACATAACAAGAGTTAAAAAGGCTGTGTCGGGAATATCAACTCTGACACTTCTCTTTGTAACTAATTTTGTACAGTTATGTTACTGAACTCTGTATAAGCAGTTCGTTTATACCTTGGAAAAGGAGGGAAGGAAAAACAAACATCATGTATAACATTAATACAGGTTACAGCAAATTTTGTATCAACAATTCTGCCATAGTATATGGGTATAGATGTGTTTTAATGTTTTCTAGGAAACTTGCATAAGTAAATTGCTAAAAAGTAGACGTGCAACTGCACAGGTATAGATCTATTTGTCTACCTTCAGCTTTTCTCCAAGGGCCATTTTTGCAGTATTTAAGTGCCTTACAACAAATTAGGTTATCTTCAGACAGACACGGAATCATTTGGTTCCTCTGTAGGGCTCTCTTGCATGTGCAAGCACGTATCAGAACATATGCACAATGCACACATACAACTGCATGTATTTTTGTAATTTCTAACAAGAAAGGTTATTAAGATTTTATATCCCAGCATCCTTAAGCTGACAATTTTAATGTAAGCTGAGTAAGACAAAAAGGTCTATACATTTGTATTTTGACCACTGTTGTATCTGTGTCCATAGCCTGATACATTTATGAAAAACATTTCAGAATCAAATTAATTTAATTTGCTCTTCAGACTTGGTCTCTGAATGATTACTGGAAAAACACATGTTTACTTTACAATATTTGTCCAATACTGGCTTAAACACTGCTTGAACAGAAGGGTGCTGAACAGAAACTGCCTGGTGAGACCTGGTGCAGGAGCCATCCTGTCACACCTTTGACCCTGTACATGCATCTGGCGTCACACAGATGCTCAGAGACAGGGCGAATGTCCTCACCCAGCTTTCGTCTGCTGTATAAAATACCCAGGCACAAAGGGGAGCTCAGTCTAGCCTGGCAAAATTGCCTCCATGCCCTCCAGATGCCAGGGACAATGGACGAAAGGCAGTAAGAAAGCTGCCTGGGTGCCTTTTGTTTTCACACTGTCATAGCTGAGCTGTGCGGCCTTATTTAATAGGACTGACAGCATAACCTACATGGCACAGCTTTTTCGACCAGTTCTGAGCATTGATTGTACTTTATTTATTCGGCACTTGAGCTATCAAAGGAAAAAAGTGCCCGTGGCAAGCTAGGTTGCAGTAACAATCTGTGCATTTTAAACTGCCTGCATCTACTTAGTTACTGTAACTACTCCCAACTGTGTGATTAAATACAAATGATGTTTCCATATATTAACTGCAAGCTTCTTTCCAATATGTGCTGAACATGATACTTAAAACACAGGATTCTCAAATGGAATAACATTTATGGGAGTAATTTCCCAAATGTGTATGATTATCACTTGCAAGGATGTATGTACCAGATAAAATCCACGGTGTGATGAGAAATCATTTCCAATCGGCTCAGAATGGAAACAGAATTAAAATTCTGCTTCTCCACAACGAAGTCTTCCACATAAATCATCTACCTGTTTGTCACTCAGACATTAATATAATGCTTGGATTTGTACATTCTACATGTAATTTGAATATTAGCTATTTGACTATATCAATACTGTATTTGGAAATTAAATTTGTTTTATGTAGAGTATTTAACAACTGAAATTACCTTCAATTCTTGTTTAATTAAAAAAAAAAAAAAAGCTAAATTTAATCAGAGAACTGCTGACCCTTAATGGAGTGCTTGTGTTAATGCATTTTGAACAGAACAAGCAAGTCAGGGAGACAAATAAAAAATGGGATAAAATCAAGAATGGTAGATCACTCTAAATTGACCAGTTATCTCCCTCTTCTAAGAGCACTGACTTTGTAAACAAGGGAAACTGATAGATCCATTTAATATGAATTTTCATAACTCGTTTGATAGGGCATGTGTAAGTGTGTGGTGGGTTTGGCCCTGGCTAGAGGCCAAATGCCCACCAAGCCTCTCGCTCACTCCACCCTTCAGCTGAAAAGGGGAGAAAATATATTTTTGGAGGCCTAGGCCCTGAGATAAGGACAGAGGGATCACTCTCCAATTAGTGCAATGGGCAAAACAGACTCAGCACAGAATAAAGGAAAGAAAAATGATTTATTACAACTACAACTAATACACCCAGTGAACCGGAATGAGATAAGAGTAAGAAGCAGCCAGGTCTTAAAGTGCCTTCCCCCCACCCCTCCCCTTCTTAGCAAATTTAAACTCCATCATGATTTTACTCCCTTCTTCCCCCCCAACATGGTGCGGGGAGGGGCAGGGAATGGGGAGTGGGGCTCCAGTGGTACCAGTTGCTTTCCTTCCCCAGATCTTAACATTGCTACTTGCCCCCCACCCCTCGCCTGTTAGCACCCTTGACTTTAATCATCAATTTCACTCCCTTCTTCCCTCCCATCGCAGCACCAGGAGGGGCAGGGAGTGGGGAATGGGGAATGAGGGGTTTTCAGTCCATTCCACCTGAGCTGTCTTCTGTCTCAGCTGGGGGGGGGGAGCATTACACACACACACACACACACACACACACACACACACACACACTTCCCTTGCGGCGCCGTGGGGTCCCACCCACGCGAGAGTCATATCCACGAGCTTCTGCAGCGTGAGTCCTCTCCATCGGGGAGTCATCTCCTCACCATAGGCCTCTCAGCAGGACTTCCCTCCATAGGGTTCTGACATTTGGGCCCGGGCTCCCCCAGCCTGGCTCCCCGCAAAAGTCACAAGTCCCCCGGCAAACCTGCTGAGGCGTGGATCAATCTCTTCACAGGATATAGATGTCTCTGCTCCCCATCCTCATCCATGGGCTGCGAGGGGACAACCTGCTTCACCATGGTCTTCTCCACGAGCTGCAGGGGAAACTTTCTTTCCACATTCCTTTCCCCCCCCTCTCCTTTTGGGCCTGGCCTTGGCTATCGGTGCAGCTGGTCACATCTTCCCACTCTGCATTCCGGTGGCAAAGTGCGCCAGCCTGCGGGTTTTTTTCTCCTATATGTGATTCAGAGAGGCGCTATGAATCCATCTCTGATTGGTCAGATTGGCCTTGAATTGGCCAATGTTTACTGTCTGGAACTTGCAGAAAACTGTAACTGCTGCTTTACAAAAGCCATCTCAGCAGCACAGCTACAGCAAACTGCAACAAAGTGGTTAGAAAAACAAGGTGAGCAACAAAAAACTATCATTCAGAAGATGGAGAAGGAAGAGAAAGGGTCAATGTGGAGGACCTATTCCAGTCTGAGCTCTAAAACTGATTTCTGAGTGAGCTACCAACCCTTAAAATGCCTACTTTTGACCCCTGTTCATGTCATGAGTTTCAGTGTGGTTTATTCATTCTCTGTTTAACCACAGAATGAGCAGGATGTGACGTCTCACTGGCACAAGAGTCAATGTTCTGCCAGGATGCAGAAAGAAATGTGTTTCCAGCAGAGGAGGAGAGGAACTGATGCCTTTGCACTTGATATTGGGACTAGCTTAATCCGAAGTAACTTCACATCCAAGTTCAAAAAGACAGACTCACACTGGAGCAAGTGTGGGAGAGGTTCTGAGGGTGACTGGGTCTCAGATGAAAACTGTCAGTAGCCTGAAGTCAAAGTTTTCAGCCTGCTCTGATAGCCGAGCACTGCTGAAGGCTGTCACCGATATCTCCTCTCTCACTGTGGTTTAGGAATATTATCCTTTGACTTCAGGGCTTGTGATCCACTCCTAGAATGCAGAGAACTGATGATGTCTCCCCATATTTTTTCTATTGGGAATGGGGGATCCTGGTCTTCAAAACCACTAGTCAGATTGAGGTAACTGAAATTCCTTGCCCTTCTGTATGGCACAGAAGACCAAAGGCAGTACCAATTTCTGCTTCCAGGCTGCACTTACAAGGCAGAATTGTAGACAACTACAACTTCCCTGTTTTCTGGCAGGTACAACTGATCTTACCATCTACTCTTACTTTTTTCAGTCAACAGTGAACAAGTATCAACTCATCCCATGCAAGTGCAACCACCTGCATATGACTCATCGACTGGGAGGACTGTTTGGTCAAAGCAAATAATGTAGTGCTCCTAAAGGAATAGTGAACTTCCTAAACTAGAAAGTTTAGAAGTATTATCTCACTTTTGCAAATGATGAAGCAGGTGGAGATGACTTACTCATTCCTTCTTCATATAATGCATCTCCAAGAGGCTGGACCATTACAAGCACTCAAAAGTAAATATCAGTGAAAAATAACTTATCCATATGTTGGAATAGACTTCAATAAATGTGACCATAGTCTCCGAGTTTTATATCTTAAAGGAACTGTTGTTACAAAAGATGAAGGGAGAATATTTATTCTTTAAATTATTCCTTGGGCAAGTCTGAAACAACATGGACTCACAAAGAAATAAAAGAAAACAAACCCTGATATAACTGGTATCTAGCATATTTTGATATCAGCAAGTTTTACATTATCTCATATTCTTTCTTCTCAGGTGTGTAAAATTCTGAGATGTAGACCAGATTGAACATGTCAAAGTCTGCTTATTTTTGTTTATTGCTCTTTCTTTTCCTTCTTTTTATTTTCTTTTCCCTTTTCCTGGCCTGCCAACAAATATTACACCTAACATTTCACATTTAAAAAATACAAGCTGTTCCTGTAATTATCACAGCATTTAGAGAAAAGCATTGAATCTGACAGATTTGTGTAAGGTAAGAGTTTTGTAGTTAAATGTTTTGTGTTTCTTTATCTTTGTGCTTACAATGTAAGTTATATATTTTGTTTGAGTTCTAAAAATACAGCCTTTTTGGATTCGGTGCTTAATGAAAACAGAGTATTATACCATGAAAGGTGACCTATTGAAGGTGAAGTGCTAATAAGTAGCAGATTGTTCAACATGACCTAAACCCTTTTTTTATTGAAAAATGAGATCTACAAAGGTACTTTGTAACATGTTTCATAAGGACTTAATTTTGCCTAGCACTAACAGGGCCATTAAATCTACTTAAGAGTCTGGATTACAAGAAAACAAGGATATTTGTATTCTCTTTTACCTTTTTCTGAAAGTAAAAATGAATGCCTCTTGTACCCCCTTAAGATGTTTTCTAAAAAAACAAAAGAAACTTATTAAAATCTGCTTTCTGGGGGAAGACTTAGAGAGAAAAAGACAGGTCTAGGGGGGCAGGGGATGAGCTGTGGAACTGACTTTTTTTTGCCATTAGTTATGAGTAATTGTGCAACTCACAAGAGGCCCAGTGAACACTCTCCTAATGCAGGTGAGTGGTTGTCTATGGAGCAGCCACAGAGTCTTATGCTCACCAGTCCTTGCCTAACTACAAAAGCAACTGCATTTCACAGATGCATTCATGTAACAAGTGGAAGCCATGGCCAAGCAATAAACTTGCTGTGACTGTTGCTGACCGTGGGTTTTGCTGTTGTGTCATTGCTTTATTGCAGGGCCATCCTCCCATCCAACTTACTTCTTAGACCCACCAGTTGGTGCTGGTCCCACTTTTGAACCATAAACTCTTCAAGGCCACCCTTCACTTCTGTTTGAAGAGCACATGGTACTGGGGTGCCATGACTCAGAGATGTCACCAGTCTGTTGCATTAGAAATTTAGCTGTGGCTGGAATCTTCATCTGACCCAGCTTTGCAGCTATCCCTATACAAGGAACCCTCACCTGCTCAGACAGTGCCCTACTGGGGATCTTCCAACACCTCCAAACAAATTGAACGCTGAGTGTTGTTCTCGAACATATTTACCTGCAAGAAGGAAAACTAAAGCTGGGATCTGTGAGGGCACTAAGAGACTCATAGAAAGCTCTGAGAGCATCTTCCACAATGTTTATATCTTTTCTGTTGCCTGTGAAGACCAACTGGCGGGACAAACAAGCTAAGAGAGGAGAAGGACAATGTTTTAGTTGGATCCATGATTTCACAAATACTCACAACTAGATGAATGTAGATCCCACAATATTTAGTGACTATGCACTCAGGAAGTGCAGGGGGACTCAGATCTCCCTATGTAGTGTCATGGACCCTCCTCCCCCTCATTTGGGCCAGTGAGGAGTGCAGTGCTTTTTTGCTATGGTTGATTAGATGTGATCTGAGAGACTGTTACACTGCAGGATGGAGACAAGCAGTGGCAGGATGAGCGACTTGTGATAATCTGAGGCACTAACTAGGCTGAAAATAAGACTGTGGTATCAATATAGATGTGCTGGAGCAGATTCAAGCTTCTTTAGGGTCATGCGACAGCAGAAATTTTTGGCGCCGTTGGGGTTTTGTAGACACAAACTTGAATGCTAAGGATGTTCAGATGCCTAAGGGTTTTGTGAGCATTGTCTGGGCTTAAACCTAAGTTTAATTTCTAGTTCTCCTCACTGATCTTTCAAGGTGGTCTTTATTTTTACTGTAAGAATTTAATATAAAGGTAACATAAAAATCCTTCTTTTGCCAGCTTTAAGATAACCTGAAATATCTATTCATACTGGAGGGGAAGATTCAGAAAACTCATGGGTGGTATTTTCTTCATGTAACATAAGAGAATCATGACATCATTCCTGTTCCTCACTCATGATGTGTCCAGTAACATAATGTGGACTTCTTGTTCATGTTCTTTCTCAGATACCTCAGCAAGCAGGGAAGAAAGTGGAAACTGCCCAATGCCACTTTTTTGGCCCTGTCTCTGTTTACTGGGGGCACAAACTGGCTAGTCAGAACCACTGGTAGCAACAGGTTTCTTTTCCCCTTTCCTGCCTTATTTCTGTCTCCCTGGTGCTGGGATCCTGTTGACATACCAGCTGCTGCTCATAAACCTAAGAATGAGCTTTTGTGAGGTCTGTCATGTAAGTGGGCTTATTTGGTGGGTAGCAGGTCAGGAAATCTTTGAGGGAAGAGTTTATGGAAATGGCTAAAAGTTTGCATCATGAGGACTTCATACTATGGGTCCTCTGTACAAATAACAGTTCACCTTTTTGTCTGGTTTACCTTTTTATTCCTTATAATAAAAAAAAGACCTCAAATACTCCTTCAGTTTCTGCTTTGCTAGACTTTTACTATAGAGTTTCTGGGATAAATTCTGGGATGGTTATATCCCTGGCCACTTCCTCGGAGGGACAAAAGGAGACAAAATCTATGCCCTGGCTTGAGCAGCTCACAGAAATCTAACATGGCTTACACTTCCCTCTTACAGAAGAACAGAGCGAAGTGATAGGAATGGAGATGGGTTCAGTACAACCCAGAGGTGTCCAAGAAACACGCTGCAATGTGACCTTTTGTCATCATACAGACTGCTGCAGTGACATTGGTAGGTAACCTCTCCTCAGCCTGAGACTGGATTCTGTTCCTCAGCACAGCTCAGTTCTGCCAGCACAAAAGCATCCCCACTACAATACAAGTACAGCCTTGCCACGGTGGCTCGCTGACTCCAGGAAAGATGTGCAGCAGAGCAGGGAAATAAGGCAGCTATCTTGACTGCCAGGCCCCTACTCTAACCTCTAGAGCACACTTCATAAATGTTTGAATCTTTAATAAAATCTTCTGGGTGTCTGCTTCCTGCAACACTAACTGTTTTAAAGTATTCATGGGTTATTTGTTTATGACTCTTAAACAAATCTATTAAACACTCTACATTATTTTTAGTTAGATTTTGGTTTTTTCCCCTTTTGCTTTAATAATTGATATTGTTTTGGATACATAAATATGTCCTAAGAGTATTTGTCATTTCCTAATGTTTACAGTGGGGATTTTTTTTTTTTTAAAATATAAAACTGTGGGGGGTTTCTTTCATATAGAGTATGCTTTTCTGTTATATGTACATTTCAGAAACATTCACAGACAATGCATCTGGCAATGGCATGTGGATATGCAGGAATTGCAGTTAATGCTGCTTGGAAAGCCTCATGTTTTAATTTCTCACTCATCATGTGGTCACAGAGCACAAGGGTATCCCTCTTATAAAATATTACAGAACTCTGTTAAATGATAGATAAAAAAATTCTGACATTCTCCTATCTAATTTCAACTGTTACTGGATTAGGACTTTTATACCTTACATATCAGGAATAGACAAGATAATTAAAGGAGAAAAAATAGCGTAGATAAAGACAAGACTCTCTTATCTAAGAGGCTTATTGCATGCAACTCAGAGATTAAACTAGTTTTTATGAACTGCTTACTTTATGTAAAGAGTGGATGGAAATCCTGAGCTGCCCTCTGTCTAAAGTTTGTAGAGAGACATAATCAGGAAAATCAACAAAGAGCTCAAATATACCTACTCCAAATTTGTTAGGATGTTATTTTCTTCCTTCTGGTAACTTCAAGAAAACCAAATAATAAATAAAACAGCTAAAGGGAAACTGAATCTGTTCTACAATGAGCTTTTTTTTTTAAAAAAAAAAAGTTCTTGAAGTCACTAAAATCATCTTGGCATGGAGCTGGTGAAAATAGTATGGATTCACTGAGGAAATGCCCCTGTTAAGCACCTGCCAGATGATACAGTAACAGATGCAAAGTCTTGCATTACTTGCCTCCCCACCCCTACCCCCAGAAAAGGAAAGAACAGCTTTTACTTCTTATCTCCCCCTTGAAAATTATTCTTGAGTCCCTTGTGCTTGAACCACTCCCAGCTACAAGACCGTGATGAAAAATTATAAGTGTAACAGGTCAAACCTGCCAGCTGGATGAGTAGGCAATGCCTGTTGTTAGCACTCCAGTTTAAACCCCATGTAAAAGCCAAAGGACAGAACAAAAGGAAATCTTCCACCTCCTACCCTTCCATGTCTTTCAATCTGAATCAAATTTCTCTGACTTTATTTAATGAGACATACGTGCTTCTGGAGCAAGAGCGTTATTTTCCAGACCAGACTCACCAGGTGGCAGTGCTCTATGCAGTCTGTAAGTGCCAGTGGCCTTTAAAGAAATGCTATGTTGCTGTCAGTGGGAGAGGGGACAGCAGCAGGGCAGTTTTACTCAGAAGAAGAATAAAAGTAGAAGAAGAAGAGGGAAAATGGGGTTTAGCTTTTGAAAGGCCAAAAAGGGCAGAAAGAATTTTGTGATGGTGACCCTGTGCTGGGGGCAAGTGGGAGTCTGCTGGGATGCCTGGGACTAGATCCCAGTTTTGACTAGATCATTTTGTAGATAAGGCCCTTCAGTCCACCTGACATCAAGTGTCATGTTGCATTGCCTCTGCAAGTGGTGACAGTGGAAATCCAACTACTAGACACTCAGATACTTGTGACCACATGGTACCTGGCTTCTTGTGCACAAAGGGAGAAGACTTTAGAAGATGTCAGCAAAAATGAATACTTATCTATGGTCTCTTCTAAACTGGAAACAAGAGAAAATGCATAACTATGGGAGGGCACCTAGAATAATGTAAGATACAAGCTGGATGTCCAATACATCCCTGAAAATGCCAGGGATGTGAAAATAAAATCACAACTGAAATAATCAAGGCAAATTAGTCTGCCATTTGAGTTGCCTGAGCAATAGAATAAAAACTACAAGTGCTTTTACACATCAGTACTAAAAAATGAGCTGTCAGTACTAAAAAATGAGCTGAGAGAGAATTTTTCTGGAGAAAATAGATGGTTGCTTCCTGGGACAACTACTCTCAGCAACCACAAGAAAAGAGGCTATTTTGGTATAATCTGGAGTAATGCACAGGATCCACTTTGGTGAGAGCCTCTCTGCCAGTGACTGCAGAACTGAATTTCAAGAAAAGAAACTGTGTAAAAATGAGGTAATTGGACAAAAAGACCAAATAAACAAGCAAAAACTCGTAAAAACAGCTGTCCAAAACCAAAGAAACCTAGGAGCAGCCTGGAGGCTGTTGAAAAATACAGTGTTAGAAGCCAGGTAAAAAGTGTAGCACATTTCAGAAAGAAAACAAAGCAGCAGCCAAGAAAATTGCTTTGAGCCTTACCTGAAAAGTTATGTGTGTGATCGCATGGAAAAGCATTTTAAAAAATTTGAAATTGTGGTGGTTTGACCCTAGCTGGAGGCAAGACACCCACCAGATCAATCTATCCCTCCCCTTTTCAGCTGGACAAGGGAGAAAATATATATTGAGAGGCTTAGGAGCTGAGATAAGGACAGGGAGAGATCATTCCACAATCAGCATCACGGGCACAACAGACTCAGCACAGAATAAAGGAAAGAAAACTCTCTAATTTATTACATTGCACTGCACACACAGTGACACCAGAGTTGGGTAATGAGAAGTGTGACCAGATCTTAAAGCACCTCCCCCACTCCTCCCTTCTTAGCAGACTTCACTCTAGTCATGATTTTACTTCCTCCTCTCCCATCGCAGCATGGGAGGGGCAGTGAATGGGGGAATGGGTGTTTCGGTCAGTTCCTCCTGAGTTTTTTCCTTCTTAGGTGGAGGGGAGCATTCCTCACACCCTTCCCCTGCTTCACTGTGGAGTCCCACCCACGGGAGACAGTCCTCCACAAACTCCTCCAACGTGAGTCCTTTCTGTCAGGGTGTCAGCTCCTCACCAATTGCCTCAGCACGGCTCCCTTCCATGGGGTACTGACCTTCAGGCCCAGACTGCTCCAGCCTGGTACCCCAGAGTCACAAGTTCCCCAGCAAACCTGCTCCGGTGTGGGTTGGTCTCTCCGCGGGCTGTAGGTTCTGCCAGGAGCTTGCTCCAACACAGGCTTCCCACAGGGTCACAGAGTCCATCAGTTGTCTCCATTTGCTCCAGTGTGGGGTCCTCCATGGGCTGTAGATGGGATCTCTGCTCTCTGTCATTATTCATGGGCTGCAGGGGGACAGCCTGCTCCGCCATGGTCTTCTCCAGGGGCTGCAGGGAATTCAGTTTCTTGCATCTTCTCACTCCCTTCTCTGGTGACAAAAAGCTTGTGTTTTTTTCCCCTAAATGTGATTCCCAGAGGTGCTGTGATCATCACTGATGGGCTTGGCCTTGGTCAGCAACAACTCGGGCCTTGAGCCAGCTGGTGTTTGCTCTGTTGGGCCCACAAAGAGCTTCTGGCTGCTGCTTGCAGAAGCTGCCCCTGCAGCCCCCTCCTCCACCAGAACCCAGCCATGCAAAACTACAACAGAAATCTGGCCCGAAAAAGGAGAAATGTGAGGGAAAGAGAAAGAGAAAAGGAGACCTCAAGAAAAAAAATCAAAAAATCAATGAGTTGGAGAAAAGGTGGGTCAGATGAGCTTCAGTAGCAATAAATGCAATGTAATACATCTAGTGAACAGCAATCTAAACCATGTTTGCATGACATTGAAACCTGAGCTGTAAATGCCAGCTGTAACTGAGATGCTACTCATCAGAAAGAGACCCTGGAGTTATCATTAGCTGTTTTTCAAAATCATTATCTTGATGTGCAGTGGCAGATGCAAAAGGGAATAATCTTTATCATCAGTCCAAAATACCATCACTGAGAGCAAGATGGACCTTTTGCCACCGTATTAAGTTGGGATGTGCCATGCCTCTTGTGAGGTGTTTGCAGTCCCAGCTCTATGTCTTAGGAAGGTCTTAGTGGAGTTGGGGTGATATGGGAGAAGAATAATGAAAGAGGATCAAATAATGTCTTTCCAAAAGGAGATTACTAAGGATGGGACCCTTCATTTTGAAACAAAAAAATGAGAGTGACAGAATCAGAAGGATGCTGGTATACTGAACGTAGAGCTGTTATTGACTACTCAGTCAATACTTGACTTGTACTTGACAAAGTACTTGAACTTGATGAAGCAAGAGTCAGGCTGGTTTAAAGGCAAGTGCACCTTTAATGAGTGCACAGTAAACTTTCATACCTTGTTCCCACAAGGCATATGAAGATCAGGTGAGAACGGTAGAAGGCAAATTCATGGCCAGCAGGTCTATAAACAGGTACCAGAAGGACTGGACTGGAAAATACTAGTAATCCCATGATTACAGAAACTGATGCTGTGTGATGGGGAAACAGTCTGCCATGAAATGGCCAGGTTCATGTGTTAAAAATCCAGTTGCTGTTTCATCAGGCAGAGAGTCAGACTGGATGGACCAGACCACCGGTTCTATCCTGTTGGGCATCTCTTTCATTCTCATATAATGTCAGGTTTGCAGAGGGCAAAACGTGCAATTCAAGAGTGCACCAAGGGATCTGACTGTCTGTCTTCATCTCTGTACTTTACCTCAAATCCCATCTGTGCCGAGATTGCTGAAAAAAAAAAGCTATATGCCTGTTGATTGTAACTATCCCTGCTACAGCACCAGCTGATACCAACAAGAAATTGTACTATAAATATACCCAGACTATATCTGGAAATTGCTTAGATTTCTTCTGTCCATTGACAGAAAGGTAGTATCATTGGAATGGAAAGAAACAAAAATCTTACACTGGCAGAAATATGCTCAGCGGCCAAAAATACCTGGAGGGTGAGCTCAGGCCCTTGGATTTGAGGTCAGCTTGTGATGGAATTTTGCAACTTCAGAGCTGTATCTGTGTAGAAAGCAGAGCTTTCCCCTGCTATTTTTACAGCTATTCCTAGTTAGCTGCTGTTCCAGCCCTCATCCCTTTACTGGCATTTGCTAGGCTCTGTGATTATTTGTTCAGCTTTCTTCCATTTTCTCCTTGACCACATCTAACCTTTTTACTTTTGTGATCCTCTTTACCTCTGTGTACAGCACTCATGGGCAACCTGCCAGACCAGGGCATCTCAGACCACTGCTTTACATGTTTTCATATGAAGTGTGAGAACCACTCTATGCTGCCAGCTTCTTCTTCTTCTTCCTTCCTTCCTCCATCTTTGCAAGAGGTAGCCACAGACTTGACTTTCCCTGCTCACTGTTCTAAGTCTTCCCCAGGTTTGTCCCAGCTTGGATATTAAGAAGAGGTTCTTTACTGAGAGGGAGGTCAGGCACTGGCACAGGCTCCCCAGGGAAGGGGTCACAGCACTGAGCTTGGCTGAATTCAAGAAGCGTCTGGACGATGCACTCAGTCCCATGCTCTGACTTGACTGGTCCTGTGTGGAGCCAGGAGTTGGACTCGATGATCCTTATGGGTCCCTTCCAACTCAGGAGATTCTGTGATTCTATGATTCACTCTACGGTACCATTTGTTTTCATGGTGTATTGTAGCAAATATATCCTGATATAGACAGGTATAGCCAAGGAGCACTGGCACTGGAGGCCTAGCTATTAGGAGTAGATTTGCTCTTTAGCAGCAAATGACTGTTCCTGAAAGAGACTTATGTGGTAGCATAGGAATGTGAGGCAGCACGGTCATTTGGCAGGGAGGCTCTTGCTTGCCTGGGCTTGTTTCAGAGAGTCCCATCACATAGTTCAAGTGGGGTGATGGCCCTGTGGTGTAAAGTCATACTGCCCTTTCATGTCAGGGCAGCTGGCTCATGTCCTCCTTTCTCCAGTGTGTCTGCCTGTGTGTCAATAAGTTACTTGATACATGCTCTTGCACCAGTCTCTTGAGCTTAACTGCCTGAGAAAATCTGGAAGCATGAAAGCAGTCGATCTTTGTGGGCTGTTTAAAGTCTCCTTCTATGAGGAAATCTCAGTGTTTGCACAGCAAAAATCAGGGGAGAGAGAATGAAAGGAGGACATGAAAGAGCTACAAATTATATTAACACAAAAGTCACAAGTAAAAAATTACTATGATGTATTAAAAGCACTTCCCCCTACAAGCATTTCTATTTCCTCCTTCACTTTCAAGCCCATAAAACACATGAACACTGAAGGGAAAATGGTTTGTGAGAAGCCCACTGAACGCTCATTTACTGCCAGCAATGATAGCTGCAGACACTACAGCGCAGCAGCAGGCACATCACATTGCCCCACGACCATCACCACTCCTATTGCACCACAGTGCATACAGCTCCAACGTGGTCAGTAAATTTCTCATTTTCCCTTGCAGCTTTTAGGGCTGGTTTCTTAAAGAGAGCTAACCTCCTGCTCCCTCTTTGCAGCACCAGCCAGGTCCTGGGGTGATACCGTGCTGAGATTGTCTCTGTGCTCTTGCTAAGGTCTCTTCTCCAACCCAATTTTAAGGTGCGCTTCAGGTCTCCCTGCTGCCTTTTTCTAGGGCAGAATAGACAGCATTTTTAGAGTGATATATTTACTTTAATACTGTCATAAACAGATTTTATGGCAGCAGAATCATTTCCAGCCAAACCTTTGGCAAAACATAAAGAATCCACACTAAGCTTATGACTTCTCTATGATCTCTCAGACATAAAAAGGAAGACTTTTTTTTTTTTTGTCTCATATTGAGTGCCTTTCTGAGATTCTCATGCACATGCTGTTTTCCAGAATAATCCTTAAGTATTTCTTAGGCTCAATACATTCACTGTGCCTTTAAACTGCTTGCTTGGCATCTCTGATAAGACCTTGTCTAGCTTACAGAGATAGATTGTATTTTGCCCTTTTGCTTTCTATTTTTCTACTTCCCCACACCCCCACCCCCCAGAGGAAAGTATATTCAGGAAATTATGTGCTACTTTCGAAGTGGGTTTACAGCTTGACTACTAGAAGAATCACAGAGTGGACAAATTTCAAGTATCTTCTTAGAGCTGGTGCTGGTTTGGGGTTGGAGAAGCTAGTGAGGAGAACAGAAGAAGAAGTGAAAGAAAAGGTATGGTGCTATGAAATGGATTATCCAGATAGCTTAAATCTTGCCACTTAGGTGGTACAGTTGGCTTGTGGCTCACAGAAATACTGATGCATCTTCTGAGAAAATGAATGTTCCGTAGAAAAGTAAGATTTCATTTGATTGTTTTATGCATACCTTCTTAGCCATTCTGAGTAGACAGCTGTGGCTTTTCTATTTTTGCTACTGTGCATGAGAAGGTGTTCTTTCTTATTGGCAGGGCCTGCCACTCAGAGCATGTCAGGTGGGAGGACAGTGTCTTTGACTGTTGATAACCTTCTCACATTTCCTGCTGTTCTGAGTACTGTTACTCGTCTCTACACATCCCAATTTGCAACAGAAGCATTTTGGTATATCTTTTATTACAAATATGGTCTGCTTCATTCTTCAACTTGGATGAATGCGGATCTATCTAAACCCCCTTATCCCAAACCCATCCAAATCCAAATCCAAATATGAGTTGTCAAATTTGCAAAATGAAACTCACCCTGACTAGAGCCTAACACAAAAGAACCAGGTTTGGTTTAGTTTTCAATTATATTAAATTCCTTTTATTTTTTCTCTTTCTGGACATTTTTATTTTTTACATTCTAGCTGAATGTAGTATGAAGAAGTGACTAAGACTTGCCTTTACTCACAGAGTAAAAGCCTCATGACAACTGCCTCTGTGAGATTTATACTCCATGTAATTTCAGTCCAAGAGTCAAATGCACAAACCAGTTCAACTGCTGACGTTGAACCTCTTTCTAATACAGAAATTGAATCAAAGCACTTTTTGTCCTTTAAAGTATATGGATGACATGTAGAAGCAAATCCAGTGTATTAATTGCTAAAATGCTGTTTCAGTATTCTAAAAACAATTTTATTTTAAAAAGGAAACTCTATTAGCAATTAATATTGATGCTGTTTGATCTCAGAAAATCCTGAGAGTCTAGGGCAATTCAAAGTGCGCAGGATATAAAGTTCGGGATGCATGCTGAAACTCTAAAATAAAACAGGGTGCAAAGGCATGAAAAATTGTCAAGAAATCTGGAAGAATTCACATGTCTATATATGTTTGATTTGAAAAAGAAGCTATAGGAAATACTGTGCTGTGGATTCCAGGGGGACAGGGAAGCTATAAGGTGGGAAGACCAGGAATATAACAAAAATGTGAGTGCCTTCTACAAGAAATATTTTTTATTTGAAAAGCAGCAAGGAAAAGAACTCAGTGGGTAAACTTTGCCAAAAATTAGAGCATTTCTCTGGCTGATAGAGCACCACAGCAATATAAAATGGAATAAAAGCTGATGAATCACTGTCATTTCTATTGGTAAAAAAGCAATACAAGATCCTTCAATGTCAACATTAGATATGAAATGTGTTCCTTGCCGTATTAAATTGCATTTTATTGAAACAGCCAAGGTAAATTTTAACTCTTGACTACTCAGAACGTTCACTTTTATGCTGTATGTCACGGAGGGTAACCTTTCAGGTAACCAAAAGCTTCTCAGGGGACTACAAACCCATTATAGGTAACCTTGTGGGATATCATGTGCTTGGTGGGGGTCACATTCCTCCCTCACCAGGGACCAAAGAATGGCTTTATATATAAGGAGAAACAAAGTGCAAGGTGAGGAGAAAAGGCATGGGGAGTCTCTGGAAGAGGAATGGAATTTTTGGTGGTGAGCCCTGGAGCAAGGTCAAATGAAAGCAGGTTTGTCTGTGCCTTGGTGTCCAGTAATGCAGGGAACAGGCAGTACCTCAGGAAGAATGAGGGGCAAAAATCACAAAATGGATAAACATTATTTACCTTTTATTCAAACTAGGAACTTGTTAAAAGAACTCTTGAGGAAACCCTAACGTGTGTGTGAGGCTGAACAAGTACCAAGGAAGAGATGCTTGTAAGGTTTAGGGTT
Source organism: Hypotaenidia okinawae (assembly GCA_027925045.1). Taxonomy (NCBI): domain Eukaryota; kingdom Metazoa; phylum Chordata; class Aves; order Gruiformes; family Rallidae; genus Hypotaenidia; species Hypotaenidia okinawae. Next base: position 141,776,972 of record BSDF01000001.1, read on the forward strand.
GTGCCTGACAAGTGTTGTCAGTAAAATTCTGTGGGTGAAAGATCTATGTTGGAGCAGATACAAGAGTTGTACCTTGTTTTATTTGGAACTTGAAAAGCTTTATAGCAGAAAAAGAGGAGCCAATAAAACTAATGAGCTGGAAGACTAGATCCTCCACACACACATCTCTAGAGACCAGGTCCCTAGAGGGATTCCAGCATGGTGAGCATTATCATACAGCATCATTACCTAGTATAAAACCGGTGTGAGCATCACAAACCACTGTTTTCCAAATTCTTCTTTTAAAAAAATAAACATGGTCAAAGCTTTAAAAAGGGATCTTCAAACATTTAGAAATTTTCAAAGTGCGATCATTTTAAGTATCTGTTCTTTCTGTGATCATAAATACAAATAAGTGGTACCACTGTCATGCTTATGCTGCATGCCAGTTAATCTGTTGGGGCAGTTTCCAAATCCACTGAAAGTGGTAATACAAATTCTGCCTGGTTCAATAGCTCCTTTAGTAATCCCATATACGTCTTTCCGTGCACCAACATTCGTTTTTATACCTGTTCTAGTTTCTTAACCCACAGAATACATTTATTTTTCTGCCTATTAACAATGTTTGGTTATTGGTTTTTTGTATGAATGTGGCTTTCTTAAAGATGTAAAATGATGCATTGTCTTTGCAAAGAGCCTCTCCAGTGCCCTGCTGTTCATTATGGAATCCACATACCCATCACCCTCCTATCTACACCATCTTATTTCCCTGAAAGTAATATAATTACATTTATATGCCATCTATTTCATCTGTGTTTCGTGCTAGTTAAATCAGTTTCTTATGCATTTGTTTCATGCATTCACCACAAATTGATATGTATAACCTATGCATATATTCATCTCGTCAAGTATTCATGTACTGGGTTCCTGTGTTCATTATTGACAGAAATTATTCATCCTAACGAATCCATGGGAACACCAGAAAGAGCATATAACACAAAAATAACTTAAATTATACAAAATGTGCTAGGAAATGTGTGTGTGTGTGTGTGTATGCGTAAAACTAGCTCAGATTAAAAAAGAAGCAAACCTAAAAAAACGCTTGTGCATGTTGACTGGATGTGTGGATTTATGGAGCCCTTTTACCTCTCCAGCAGTGTGATCAGAAGCACACGTGTGCCAAGTGTACAGTTCTTTCAGAAAAATAAGGAAACAGCATTTTGCATAGTCATTATGTGGTGGTTGGAGCCCTCCCAAATACAGAAAGGGGGGATTTGTGACCATTAACCCTCTTTAGCTCTCCAAGTGTATTCAGTGATTGCAAAAAATAATGCTGGTAAATGTATGACTGATGATGGACCTGTTTGGGGTGGTTAGCAGTGATGGCGGCCGTGGGTTGGTTGCACTTTTATTTTTTTTTAAGGAGGAGCGAATGTTCAGGTTTGAAGCAGCTTCACCGAGTTAAAAGGTGCCAACCTTTGCTGCTGAAGTGTCTGTCATCACGTTGGCAGTACCCAGGGTTCCAATACTGGAGTGGAACGCGCACCAGGGGATGGGTGTGCAGGAAGACAGTTACTCTGGTCAGCCTCGCAGGGCGGTGTGAAGGGGCCTGCAGGCAAGCCTTGCAGCTTGCAGCATACGTGGGACCTGTGAACAGTAACGTTTCTGGTACTATGATGAAATGAAGAGAAGCAAGATGCCACACCGAAAGCTCCTTGCACTATGCCCATGTGCTAGAATGGGAACACCTAGCCTCCGTGGTCCAACTGTCCTCTCAATTAATTCATAAGCTTTGTAAGGAAGAGCTACCTAGACATATAATGCTCTATAAAATGGGACTTTGACACTTGAATGGATTGTCCATATATTGCCGATTGCCTCTTTTTACTGCTTTGATCCCAAGATCTTAAAGTACTTTATAAATATTAATGAATAAAGACTCAGAAATAGTCAGTCATTGTGTCTATGCTGTTGCTCATGTCACAGATGGGGGCAAACATATTAAGGCTACAATTTATTCCACCTTGCTTTACATTTCTGTATATGAGTGAGTTATTGCATTTCTCCTTCATATTCAGGGAAGGAAATGAGAATTTTTTAAGGTGTGACTCATTTAATCTATTTTATACATTTATTTATAAGGAAAGGAATGATGGTCTAGAAGTATCTGTTTCTCTCCATCAACTATGAAGGGACTGTTAAGGTGACTCACTCAGATTTAGACATCTGCATTATATGATGGTGTTTGCTAATAGAGGGACTGTGGCTCAGTTCTAGCTGAGCCCAACTCTCCTAATTTCAACTACCATGCTTTGGCTATAAGACAAGTGCTACATGTATACAGAAAGTTCCCTCATATTTTATCAGTGTGTTAGCATCTGATATGGAAAAAAACACGTTCTGTCAGTATTCAAAAACTAAGAGTTTACTGGTAAATTTAACAGCTATTAAACCAAAATAAGTCCCTGAAAAATAATGGAAAAGCTATCATAAATTGTCATTATTTAAAAACCCCAGAATTTTATCAATTGTCACTATATTCTTGGAAAAAAAGTTACCAAATTTCTCATAATTTTTTTAATCCTGGCTGATAAGTGTAATCACACACATATACCTAAAATTTTGCAAAATTAAAAAGCATTGCAAAATACATAGTTTAAATTAACACCAGTCAAAAAGTTAGTTGAAATGAATCAAGATCATGTCAATTGTTGAGTATTTGACGGAGAAATTCAACATTATTGCTACACTGAAGTGAAAGTAATGATGTTCCAAAAAGGTCCTTGCCAATACACTATTTTCCTAAGGATCTGAGAGAAAATGTAATCACTACTGTTAATAATAATAAGGAAAGGAAGTAAGAACAGGAACACAGAGTTGCAGAGTAGCCTGAATTGCTTCACAAGCTAGAATCATACAAACAAACATATCAGGCTAATCAAATACACAAAAATACCCCTTATTATGAACAGATTGTACGTCTCTCCTCGCATCATGTGCAAAGATGCATTCTTTTCACTAGAAAGGTACTGAATGTAGAAAATATTTAGGGATCTTAGTGAAGAAGCAAGGCAACACCAGCTCCTTTTTTCTTGTGAATGAACCAAATCAATCCTTAGGGCAATGAGTAGGAGTAGAGAGACTAATTTCATGTCTGTGATAAAGAATGGATGAAAAAACCCTCAAAAACTAACAGTACTGAACAACAGTGTCCAGTACTCTTGTCCATACTTAAAAGGGAATTGAAAACTTGCAAATGAAAAATTGAAGAGAGTACAGAAAAAAAAAAACCAAAACAAAAGAAAGATCTAAGAATTTCAGTTCTAGGATTGTTTAAATGTTTTGAGAGCACTGTCAGTGTTTCTACAGTAATTCTGCAACATGCAATTTTTCAGGTGCTACAGATGTTTGCATCCCCCTTGGGTGCAGTGTGTTTCAGTGCACCACTGGTGTGCAGATGATTCCTTCCTATGAATATCTTTACAGGGAGAAAATGCCAGGGGTTAGAATTCTAGGGTTTTTTGTGGAAGATGCTTCTCAGGAAGTTTAAAAATTAAATATCTCTAAAATGAAGGGAATCAGGGAAAAGAATAATGGGACTGTTGCTTTCCAGCTCTGTATGTTCAGTTGGCTCCACAGTAATTTGGAAACTCTGGGTAAAAATGTCTGGTTGATTTATGCCACAAAGACAGACATCAGGACTAAATAAATCTTTATGTAGGTATTATTATCATTACTTGCCTTTGTCTGTTTCTTTATGGTTCTTGAGTTAAAGCAAAACGTGAGTTCCGAGAAAGTAGTCTAGACTTTACTGGACTAACACAATATATTGCCAGTCTTGGACTTAAACTTTTTTTATTAGGACTGCAATAAAGCATCTGATATGATGGGATGGTGTTAGTTATGAGAGGAAGATGGGACAGATACCAAATTATGACAGAAATGCAGAAAGAAATAAAGGAAAGGTTACAATTTATTGAGCAAACGAAACAGGTATTTATTTCAATTGAGATTCCTACTAAGAATCCTGAAAGTCTGATCCTGGGACTGATTTTATTTAGTATTTAGTATTTTCATTAATAATTTCAACACAGAAGCCAAGAGGTGGTTCATTAAACTGCTGATGACATAGAGGTGTCAGTTATTTTCATCATAGAGGAGCACTGGAAAGACACACAGGAAGAACCAGGTGACCAGGAGATCAAAAGAACTAGACACATGAGGAAATAAACTAGTAGTGAGGGCAGAGAAAGTGGGAGCTAGCAACAAGAATTTTTGCAAAAAGGCTGTTGCTATAAGATAGAAGAGCCAGATCATGTGCATCAGACGAACACAGGATGAACTTCAGCTGACAAAATAGTTACTGCAGTGAAAAAAGACATTGCTGTCATTGCATGCATATATCTGACAAGACATTTGCAGTAAAGCCCAATGCTAACTGGTGAAGCACTGACAAGAGCTCGCTAAGGTTCTTAACATACGTCTGACTTAGAATGAGGTTTCATCTCTTCCAGAGTTGTCTGCTTTTCTACATTGTATGCATGCAGAAAAAGTAGTATAAGTGGAGCTTTGGGTGAATGAAGACCTACGTTTTGGACCATTTTTCTGAGATCAATCCCACACCTTGGGTCTCAGTGACTGCTTAGTGATATAGGCAAAAGTACCTTTCCACCTTGAAAGATAGTGTTGGCTTAATAGCAAATAGGTGTAAACTGTCCATAAAATAATAGGGCTCAAAATGTGAAGCAGTTCACTAAACATCCAAGCAGTGACAATCTGCACAGTATGCCCAGTAGATGTGTAGGGAGTCAACAACCTAATTTTACAAGGAGATTTCATGGGTTTGTGAGCAGATGCTTGCTGTGATATAATTGACCCCATGATAGTAGTATCTGGACTAGGTGGTGTTTTCATTCTATATTCTCTGGTTCTCTCTTTGGAACAGAATTGTTACTAAACATATTTGTTAGTTATTAATTATTAAATGTTTACACATCCATTGTAAGTAAGGAAGATTATTTTTTAATATTATATGAACGTCCTAAAGTTTTATAGGCTTTATAACAGAACAATGTCCTTTTCAGGAACAGCCCTGTAACCACACAACATTCTCCTTCAAAAGCCATTGCCATTTGACTTAAATAATTCACATGTAGCCACAAATGTTCCTTTTTCTGAAATGAAACATGATGGTCAAGCATGCAGAATGTTTACACAACTCCATGTAGATAAAAGCTACAGGAACATAAAGGATGATTTTATTTTTTCTTTGGCTGGAAATACTTGCACTTTCATGTGGAAGTCATAAAAGATGTATAATTCTGCATATATACACTTATACTATTGTATTAACTTTCCCCTGATTTACATGAGGCAGAAGATAACTAATACACAAAGAATTTAATGAGGCAATGCATAAAATATGCATATAACATACAACACACAGCATATGACATCTGACATGCAACATATAACATACTTTATCACGAGTTGCATGCACATATAGCCAGAGAAATGTAAGTGGAAATCTTATCCACTGAAAAGGCTGCAACTTAAATGGAATTGATTAGTTGAAAGTGTGGATTTTTAGCTATTTGAAAGTGAAACATCTTGAGTAAACCACTGATCTCAGCTACTTCCCTATATGCAGTAGAAACAGGTAAACCTTTCCAGCAGGTCATTCATTTCACTTATCTGAGGAATTTACTGTGGTTATTTGCTCTCCAGTGATGCCAGTCCTTTACCAGAGAGATAGTCCGTGATGTTGTATTAATCATTGCCTTACTTCTACTAAACTAACATCAAGTGACGTGAAATCTATCCTTCAGTGAAAAAAATTTTATTTTGCTCCCTATACCAGCCCAGAGCTATTGAATTTAATTTCTGTAACTACAGGTAACAGGAATGTAGACTGAACCACCCCTATCACTTGTCCAAAGAATTTTGCTTATGTCTTCAGCAACCTGCCAGTGCTCGTCTGAGTGTCTTGCTCTTCCTAGGCTGATAGTATTTACCTTTCTCTTGACTGAGTATAACTTTCTGTTTCTGCAAAACCATCCCATTGACAGGTCAACAGAACAAGTAGCCCAGGAGAGTCTGGAAATCAACTTCTTTTCAGAACAATTCATGAAATGCAATCTCTCATCAAATCGTGAAATTTTCAGATCAATATTGGGGGCCTTTAACTTCTGGAAAAAGGATAATTTGAGGGATGCTTGCTAGTGCAATGAGAATACAGCTGATAAAGTTTTGCAATTTCTAGCATCTTCATTTGGAGCAATTTGTAGCATGTTGAAGAAATAGTTCAAAAACTTGTATGATTTTTTAAAAATGAAGTTTGACCTTCAGTTCCCACTATAAACTATCACAGGATATCTCTGAATTAAAAGATACCTCAGAAGTCCTCAAGTGTGAGGAGAACCTTATGCTTAAATGGTTCTGTTTGAAAGGTTAGTTGGGCAGCTGGCCATAATGACATATCTGGTAGGCAAAAAAAAAAAAAAAAAATAGAGCTTACATGTCACTAATTGCAGAAGGCTCTGCGTTCTTGATATGTGATTCTGGAACAGAGTCATCGATGGTGGCTGTGGACTTCTTTTAGTTTTTATCTTGACTCATTAAAAGAAAATCCCTGATTAGTTTATCTAGCTCAACGAAAATTTCAAAATCAATTAGGGTGATGTAATACAAATGTAAATGGCTGACTAGAAAGCGTGCAAATAAGGGTTGTAGGACACCTATCATTCCAGAATATTCTAGTAGCATGAAATGGAAACAAAGACTGTGAGTCACCTTTAAAGAGTTTCTGCTTGGATCACAGGACTTCAATAAGAAGAAATACCTTCATGATACCTGCCATAAAGTAACTATGCAGGGAGATTAACAGACTCATTGTGCCTTGAAGGTGACAATTTAAAAAGTAAGATTCTTCATTTTGTAACCTATCACATTTAAACACTGATCAGGATATACTTTCTGAATAAAAGATTAAGCCTTCATATATCAAAAAGACTTGTCCGTTCTTCATGCTGCCACAGTGAGCTAGCACAGCTGATGGAAGAGGAAATGCCCATTCTGAGGTGTACCTATAACATCTGATTATTACATTTCAGTAGCTGATATTTTTTGATGAATGCCTGAACATCCAACAGAGAGAGGGTTTTTCCCCTCTACACAACAGCTGTGCCTTTTGAATCACACAGATTGGCTGAGAGGAGGTGACACTCCATAGGCCAAACATCACTCAGCACCGGCTGAGCTCACTAGAATGCAAATGCGTCGTCTTGATAGTCTAGCTTGAAAGACATCTGTAGTCACATCACAGATAGAGACAGCAAGGGCAGAGCATGACAGATTGCAGTTGTTGGGAAGAAAAAAACATGATTCCTGGAAATATTTAAGTCTACTGCAGAAGCAATCACCACCACAACAAATCCCAGTTGCACTGGAATGAGAAGTAGGCCCAAGAATCAATTATACCAAATCTTTGACAATGCACCATGAATTAACTGTGGTTTTGATACAAATATTCTGTATCACTTTCTGTATAGTCACAAACATAAATACAAGAGTGGAGAAAATGTTGGCTCTTCTACTTGGAGGATTTGTATTTCTATAGCTTGGTATGAAGATGGCACAAAAGATTTTTATGTTTTGGGGTGCTTCTCAAAAAATAATGCAGTCTAATATCTGAAAGCTACCTAAGTAAATTCCTATTAGAAAGTTTCTCTGATTCGGGGGGCTCTTCAGTTTATCTCCCTCAGAAATGTTGTTTAAGCACCTCTTGTTCTCTTATTCACCCACCAGCAAGCATAAGACTAGTTTATGAAAATAAAGAGGACTGTCTGGACTATCAGACTTATGGCTATATGACATATCATATGATAATAGGGTAGGTTTTCTCATGTATGTATGACTAAATGATCTTCCTTCAGAACAGGGTTATCTCACACATTTTGTCTATTGAGAACAACCTCTAGCTCACATTATCCCTCTGTGTCCCTAAGGATTCCCCAAGGCTAAGTCAGGAAACAGTAACCTGGAATCGGGCCGAACCCTGTCACAGCTGTGCTAGGAATTTGCACATCAGCACCTGGGTCTGTGCACATTCCTACTACTGAAAGAAAAACTCGGGCAATGCTACACAGAAGCTGTTTCCAACCTCATCGAGTTTTTGCATCTTCCAGAGTAGAGAGTAGCTGCAGATGGCTGCTACAAAACAATGTGGCAATGTGGGCTTTGCCAGGTACAAAACTTGCAATAACAGAAAAGAGGTTGTATGTTTTACTTCCTTTTCATCTTTGTAATTCAGCTTGTGGGTACAGGTGAAACCTATTAAACCCCTGTGGCTAAGGCATTCACATCTCTGGCACATGCTCACCAGAAGTGGGATGTATATGGACAAGGAATTCCAGTAACTCCCTTTCTCCTCATTCGTTGCCTTCCACTCTAATAGGAATCATTGATTAAAAGAGAAGGGTTTCCTTGAAAGGTGCCACACACAGAGATAATATGCTCCTTAGTGGGAACTGTGCCATTCCACCAGCCAAAACCACTTTCCATAACCTTCTCTGACTATCAACAGCAGTGCTGCCAAAAGAGCAAAGGCACCTTGTTGGGCCATTGAGTTAGCCCCTGACCTGTCAATGGCTTTGAAGAGCAAGAAGGCTGATTAAAAATTCTCTGAGGTATAAGACACGGAGAGACTATAAGGTAATAAGCTTAGTAGTAGCAGGAAATAGTGGATTTAGAGCCTATTGTATTAGAAACAAAGTAGAGCTGAACAGGACTATCTGAATTTCCTTCTGCACTGTATCACACTGCATTTATGTGCTTGTCTTTTGGAATGAAGTCAGTGTTCTCCATTTTCTTCTCTGTATGTTCCTATAAGATTCATATACAGAATTCAGACTCTATATTGCCTTCTGCTGACCCACTGAATTGGTAGCGCATACTCTCTCCTTCCTGTCACAGTGAGCTTTATCACATATCCTGAGAAATTCCTTTCTGTCTCAAAATCTGATACTTTTTCCCAATGGGTCCTTTTCTCTTGAAGCAGCAAATATTTGCTCTGGATGATCATGAGTGGTTTTATTCTTGCTTTACCTAAGGTATACATTTGTCACACCTATCTTGATATTCATTCAATGATTGAAGCTAGAAGGCACTTCTGGAGAATGACTAGTGCTCTGAGCTGCCTGCTTAGAAAGAGAAATCTCAGCTAGAGCAGGCTGCCCAGGATGGTGTCCATCTGAGGTTTGAGTAGGTGCTATGATAGAGACTTCACAACCTCTCTGGGAAACCTCTTCCTGCATTTGGCCAACTTGACTGCAACAGCTAGGGGTGGGTTCCTTCTGTTTAAATGGAATTTCCTGTGTTTCAGTTTGTGCCCATTGCTTCCTGACCTGTCAGTGAGCACCATGGAGATGAGTCTGGCTCCATCTTCTTTATGACTCCCCTCCTTGCTAATCACGCATTTGTAAGCATGGATAAGACCTGCCTGAGCCTTCTCTTCTGCAGGATGAACAGTTTCAGATGTATTTGACACTTCTTATTATAGGTTCTCCAGTCCCTTAACCTTTTTCATGGCACTCTATTGGATTCATTCCAGCGTGTCCATGTCTTTCTTCTATATATCTACCACAGCACTCATCTGTGTGAGCTATCCCATCACATTTCCTCAATCCTAGTGAGATCATAGGACTATAACTGCACATAGACCTCTAATTCCTCCTGTTTGTTCCCTATGCTATAGATATTTGTGGACAGCTTTTCAGACAGGTACCAAATTGTGCTGATTTCACAGGAAATGTCTGTGAGTTTCCCTCATCATGCTGGCCTCTGAGTACTTCTTTATTTGTGTATGTGCACTTGAGGTGGACACCCTTCAGCCATGTTTTTTTAATTACAAGATCTTCCTTGTCCATATAATCCCACACCTTCTATTTGCCAACCCAGTCCTCAGTGCTTGAGTACCCTCCTTGAAGAACACAATTTCGGAAAGACCTGTTTGCTTTTTTATTAATTTTGAAAAGCTGTCAAAGATTCCCCATATAATGGAAATTCTCCCAAAAGCAGCTGTTCAGGTAATAAAAGCCCTTTCTGTAATGTGGCCTAATCAATGTCTGCAAAGTACTAAGAGACTTCAAAAGTTGTCATCTGAACACACTCAGAAAGAGTGCAGGCAGATGGAAGAGGTTTTAAAGAGTGTCAGGAGACACCCACTGAAGATAACAGAACTACTGGAAACAATGGGAGATCATGGTCTTTGTCATGCATTTCATATTTTCTGTGATGTATCATAATTTTGGGGAAAAAAACCCAGAAAACTAACAGAGAATATTGCACTTTCAGAGTGATTTCTGCTGTCTTAATTATTACATGACAGCAACGGATGAGTTTATTCTCTTTCAACCCTGTATTTTAGTGATTCTTGGGATACAAATTTGTTTCGGTTCAACTATTATAATAAGATTATATTGTTTTACCCCTTCCTTTCTCTTTTCCTTGTAATGACACGACTGAGCACTGTGCACCTCCGTTCAAGCGACAGAATATTTGGTCAGGGAAACGACGTTGTACAGCAATTATGTGTCCCTGCCTGTAATAAAAGAAAGGGGCTTTAAACTAGCTATGGCTTTTGGAGCTTGCTAAATAGTCAGAACTGCAGCCATTGTAGGCACGTGAACTCCCAGTCACCTTTTTATTTTTTTATTGGCGGGCAGAGATCCTCCGGAGTGCAGTAACGAGGAAAAGCCTCTCTGACTCTGGTCTGGCTGCTCTGCTGAGGGTGGTAGTGACAAGATCAAATGCCATTTTGGCACTGGTTGTAAGCATGCCGAGTCTCGCTAAGTTGTACAAATACACGAGCGGTCTTACGCTGCCGGCCTCCGGATCAGTACAGAATACTAACCGAGATCAAAGAGGTGACAGAATCTACTGAAATAATAAGAATGAATGCCGATAAATACCCACATAGAGCCAGGTCAAATATCACAACAGGATGAGTTTAAGGAAAAAATTCTTAACACTTTAAATGAACATGCCCTGGAACAGCTGCTCTGTCCTGCAATATATAAGAAAAGGCGTTTACTGTAGAGTCCCTTCTGCCACAAAGAATGCCAAGGCAAAATGACTGATATGATGTATCAGAAGTATATTACATATTATTGGAATCCCTTAGTGTGCAACTCAGGTTGGGGAGACCACATAAACAATGGAAGTTAGTTGGAAAGCGAAAAAATTAAAACCCTTCTACTTCTTGTGGGTGCGACATGAGCAAATCATAGCATCAAGTACTGCATTGTATGTTGCAAGGTTATGAGCTCACATGGATCATGTCTAATTATGTACACACCTAATAAATTTCTCTAGCAGCAACTGTTTAAAAATGCACATTATCAGAAGGAAAACCTTCTGAACTTATCTAGCTTATTTATACTTTTAATTAATAAATTAGTTGTTTTCATTGGATTCACCACATTACATCCTATGTACCAGTCAGACCTGATACCGAGTTATCCCTGCTATCTAGAAACCAAGGAGATGTGTAATCACCTTAGTTATACAAGTTCCAGGCAGAAGCTTAATCCACCTATAACTTCTTGAAATTGCCAATAGGCTCTCTGATTAAAGATAATTAATATACACAGTGCTTCTACACAGCAGGGGAAGAGTGACAAAATCTAGTATTTTTGTAATTTCTAGGTCCACCAGACAAAACACAATAACATACACACAGAGAAATAAATGCAGCACTACTGAGTAGCGTTGCAATAAGAAATGATAAAGCTAGGGCCAAAATATTTAGGAAAGGCCGTTGCTAGACTATGATATATAGGTAACACTTGGCATGAAACTAATGAAAAGATACCTTATTTCAGATATCATACTATTATCTAATGAAACTAAATATTCAAGATCCAGGTCCTGTTAATTATTCAAATATTGTTTGCATATTCACTGGTTTCAACACCAAAATATTCACAGCACCCTGCTGGCACTTATATACCATGTTGAAGTGATGTTGGTAGCTGACATATATATGACATACATAGAGAACTGGAAATCTTTGAGTCTGTGGTAGATGATGGATGACTGCCAGTGCAGTGGCAATTCCTGGAATCCATATGCTCTGTAATGACGGGGCAGGAGGGAGAAAAAAGGTTAAAAAAAAAAAGTAAGCCGTCAACTACTTAACAAAGGGGGTCCATAAAAAACAAGATTTTAGCCACAGTGGCACATACTCAAGGTGTGCATTGACAGGGTCCCACTACAGATGTGCTGTCTTTGTGTTTCTGCCATGTTTCCAGCACTGTTTGTTTCACTGTTTTATTGCTTGGTGACATTGTGATACAAGTTGCTTTCTCTATTCACAGTTTGCATCTTATGTACAAAGGCTATAACTCAGCTCCTGGTCAGCAGGAACATCTTATTGATATTTGTGGAAACAATTCCTAAGACTGAATTCAGCAGACTGTTGAATAATGAATAAATAAATTAATTACCTTAACAATTGGCACTACTAACATTCAAGAAGATGCTCTATCAAGAGTCCCAAAAGTAGCAGAACATGTTTTTCCAAGTAAGAAGCTTCTTTCGCAAAGAAGTAGGCTTTTGTTTGTGTTGCTTTTGTCACATTCATGGGAGTGTTGATGCTTCCTTTGGTGTCTAATTTAACACATGGACATTCCAGCCAGTTTTCACTGACTGCTCTGTACAGCCCTGAGGATTATGCGCTTGGCTTTGTTTCAGGAATCTATGAATACAAAGCCCGTTGAGTATGTGATTTCATTCAAAGCTCTATCTATACTTACTTGTTTTCTTCAAGTGCTGAAATGGGTGAACGCATTTTTGCTATTTAATCATGCTGCTATCAAACCACCACTTTCAAGAAACCGTGACATCTGATAAAAAATATTTGACATCAATAAAAAAAGCAAGTTAGAAAACTGTTCGGTCATACAAAAGGTGTGATCGCTACAAAAAGAGCCAACTTACAAAAGGGTTAGTGATTCACTCAGCCAAGTTAAACATGACACAATTGGGGCTAATTGACTTCCCTCCTTCGACCTCCCAAGTATGAGTTTATGAAAGCCTGGAAAGCTAAATTAACCCCAATTGTGTCTTGTTTAACTTGGCTATTTAAGTTAAATGGATAACCCTTTTGTGACTTGGCTCTTTTTGTAGATGTCACACCTTTGGATAATTAACATTCCCTCTCTCCCACCTTTCTAAATCAGTTTTTACTTTAGTTTACATGTTTTGATTTGTGGTGGAAGAAAATGCAAACCTTTTTACATTTTTGACCAGGCAAGCTCCTCACTGAACAAAGCAAAATTCACAGTAGGGATTCAAGGATGCTATGGGGAGTGCAGAAAACTGGTATGATGTCTTGTAGGTAAGGCATGACTCCAATGCAAAAGAAGAAATCTCATTTTTTATATATTTATCAAATATCACATAATATCAAGCCACCCAATCTACATTGTTGTACCTAAACTCAAACTTTTACTGGTAAGCAAGTATGAAACTGTTCCCTCTGATTTCAGCAGATGGTGTTAGTGTTTGGCACTCAAAGTATACCAGAGTAAGACTATAAGTAAAATGCTGAACCGGGGGTTGAAAAGTCTTGTGTAGGCCTTCATTTTTCAAAACCTCGGTTTCTTTTTATTGCAGTAGTATCTTTGGGTGTGGGTTCCGTATTGTGTCTTCATATCAGCTGTAGAAGATAGCTATGAAAATTAAGCAAGATGTTGCAATGAACCATTGGAAGAATTAGAGGGCAGCTCCTGGCAAGCTTATAGTGTGAAAATACAGATGGTTTATTTAAGGCAAAAAAAAGTTTAATGGATTTTATCTGTGGAATTTTCTGTGTTTCAGCATCTGAAAAGCTGCAGTGTTCTCTGACCTTGCAAAGCACCTGAATGAACAACATGCCTGTGGCAGGAGCAGCATCTGGAGATGGTTGTCTAAGATAGGTAGTGAGACAAATCACTGTCTGGAGGTGCTTCTCATGCTCCTGTGACTACAGAGGGAACCTAGCTTCAATAGATCAGGTTATTGAAATAAATCCACTCATAAGTGCTCAATAAGGGCCAAACGTCAGCATTCCTGAAATTGCACCTGCCTAATAGAATCAGGTCCATGATATTTAAAGAAAATGGATATGTGAAATAAATATAGGATGTGTTAGTGGAATATTCTTCTGTGATTTGTTTAATGTTAACCATGATCCCTGGAACACATATCTTTGTAAAACCTGGGAATACTGAAGTATAAGAGCTCCAAGCTGACTGTTGACATTTTTTAGTAACCAGACATTGCAGAAGGCACTTTTTTTATGTAAGGAGTTTTATGAGCCATACTTGTTTGTGAAATGGGCAATGCTCAAAGAATAACCGATGTGTTATTAGTTCCCCACATACCTTATAGCTAATACAGAGGTCTACACATGTAAAACTTTGTAAGAAATAAAAACTATGTTACATTACCTCTAAAGTAACACAGGCATGTTTATGTACTTGTATCAGGGGATCTCTGCATGTGTACTAAAGACACTTCTGAGACCTTCCTTGAAATCTATTAAAAATCCAGTCCACAATATTAATAGAAAATAAAGAGAAAAAGGTAGGTACTAATATCCAGGATGATTCCTAATACAATGGGATTCCTAAAACAGATGTGAGCTTGGAAAAGAAGAAGCAAGCGTTCAGAAAAGTTTATCAGTGTGAAGAGATTCAGTGGGGTCTGTTTGCTTCTGTTCTTGCCTGGTTTTGTAATCAGACAGTTTTCTAAGAACATCCACTTCCTAACTAAAAACTGTGATTCTCTCAGCTTTCTACAGTTCCAGCCACGGTATTGCTAATGCTGAGACTTTATTGACTTCACGAAGAGATGATCCGCTGGCATCAGTTCTAGCCATGCCAGCTCACAGTTGGGTATGCACACGGTACACATCCACCTCTGGTCAGGCAAACGCTATGACTTTCAAAATCTTAGAGGAGTAAAACTGGCCTTAGCAGGATGCAATCTGTTTCTGTAGGTCAGAAAAGTTCTTTAGTTCTTTCTATGCTAGGGTTTGTCAATAGTTTTCTGTCTATTGGGCGAAGTAATGTGATAACTAGCTAGGCCAGCCTAAACTGCACAGGTATATTAGAAAGAAATGTGCTCCTTCAATGACCTTTGCAGTACTGAAATTTCTGTACTGATTAAATCTTAACTTATCCTTTTGTCCACTCAGGATTTTCTGTACTTCAAGAGAAAGAAAAAACACTGAATCCAAACTGTCTTGATTTTCAGGATGGGCAAAGGCCCAAATTCTGTCTGGAGCTGGCTTTTAAATATTCCAGTACATGGAATAAGGAGTCTAAATTCCATTTTTAGAGCATTCAAAGTAGGAAAATTCAGGTTCAGTGCTTACAGTCTGAGTTCCTCTCAATTTAAATGGAAAGATTTCCAATGCTAACAAAGGATTAAAAAAAACCAACAAACTCAACAAACAACAGAACAAACAATGTATTTGGAAAGTAAATCTGCCCTGATGACTCGTATCATCCCATCTCTTTTCAGTGAAAGGTATTCTGAAAGCAGATGCAAGTTTTAACCAGAGCGTGTGCTGGAAGTCTGCTTGCCAAATGTCCCACTGGTCAGTTTATGTGCCCACTGTTAAAATAACTGCAGAGAGCAAGTTAGAAAAGATAATTCTTCTCTTTGACCTTTTTCCAACAGTTGCTGCAGCATTGGTTTTAATTTTTTGGAAGTTTTATATTGAAGGGCAGTCAGTGATAACTACTATTTATAATGGGCTTTTCAAATTTTACTTCCCCAGGCTCTCATAGTTCAGGAGGCCTCTCCCTCCTACCCCATCCCATTTCAGATATCAAGCACTTTCTTCTCATAAATATAGTGATTATCAACTTATTTTTCACTTAAGGGGGAAGGAGGAGGGGGAATTTAAACTGCCTGCTTGACAATGCTTTCAAATGGTGATGAAATGTCTTCTTCATATCTGAAGAGAACATGATTATTAGCACTGAATCTGACAGACACGATTTCTGAATATTTTTGTGGCATTAATTTAAATCAATGTAATGTTTGAAAACATTTCAGCCCCTCAAACAGCTGATGCAGCTTAGATTCAATTATAACAAATTGCAACACACTGTCAAGTCTTTTTACCAAGTCATTAGTCAGGGATTTTGAATGCACGGCCTCCAAACGGAGTTCAGCTGGCTGACAGCTCTAATTGTTGGGAACTGCTAAAGGATTGCTAATGAACTGGGGGATCTGTTGGGCCTGTAGCTTTCTTCAAGGATGAATTTTTTGAAAACTTTCACAAGATCAAAGCAGCATAACACGGGCCATTTGCTAAATTGTCAGCAGTAGAGTGAAGCAACCTGAGTCCCAGCTTTAAAGCTGAAGCTTCAGTAGAAAACACCATACAACTCCTGCCCTTGAGCTTTTTTCATGTGTCAGTAAAACCATACCAAGAAACAATGGCTTGAAGAAAGATCCCCAGAGCCGCAATGGCTGCTATGGCTTAATTAGGAGGACCAGAAAGTGAGACAAAAATTCCTCTCTGCTGTTCATGGGTGCAAGAGGAATGAAGTGTCCAGCACTGTTATAACCAGCCCCAGTTATTTATTTTGCAGCTTTCAGACTTATTAACAGAGATGTGTATGATAGCAGAGAAGCTACAGGAAGGCTTCTCTTCTCCTTCCCCAAAAAGACTGCCAGTGGAGTTGCCAGGTTTGTTTTCAGGACCCAAGGAAAGGTTGCCCTCACCAAAGGCTTTGCCATCAACTTCAGGGGAACCAGGCCTTCCCCTTCAGCACCTGTTCCAGTGCCCAGAGAAAGCCATGGGAAGGTTGCCATTGAGCGTTGTTGGACACCGAATCCAGTCCCAGTGTAGCTGACTGGCAATATACATCCAATCAATAGTTCCCAGCTGCTGCTGCTGAACAAATATCTTCCTTCATGTTACTCAGCGGCAGAAAGCCAATGCAGTGAAGGGAAACTTTTAAACTGATCTTAAAAGAAAAAAAGATATGAATATGTGTCTCCATCATTCCCATCTGGTTTATATTTTCCTTTCATATTCAAGTCTTATTTAGGTCTGTTCATTTTTACCCCTTTTTTTTTTTTTACTCCTTCTCATTGAAATTTACTGTGGTATCCTTTTACCAAAAGAAAATAATGCCTGCTGAGCTGCAGTAACATTGGTCAATTACCCAAATGTCTTAATATAGAAGTCTGCCAGGGGGAAAGAATGTTTGAAATAAGATTTACATTATTACTTCTTTAAATTAACACTTCAACAAGACTTTAGAAAAAACAAACTCTTTCCTCCTCGCACTGTGTGAGGTACAGTTCCAAGCTGATGCTATCCTCCCCAAGAAAACCCCTATGTTTAAAAAACAACACTGAAGGGCATATACTGAAAATTTTTGGAGTGCTTGAAATGGCAGCTGTGATCTGAACATCGTTACAGCATGAACTGTCTTGGATATGAATTTTGCGTCTCACACCTTCTTCTAAAAACATATTTCATATCTCTATTACATTCTCTCTCTCCTTTACCAGATATACATCAGCCATACGAACTTTCTGAAGTAAATATTACTTAGTCTTTCTATTAGGCTTCTATGGGCTCTGGTCAGCAGATGTGGAAGAGATTTCCTTGATAAAACTTGTCTAGAAGATATGAGCAATTCATACCTGTCCACTGCTATAACTTTCATTTATAGTTAAATATTCAGCCTGAAGCTGTGGTTGGGTTTTTTGTTTGTTTGGTTGGTTGGTTTTAATGGAATTATTAAATTAGATATTTATATTAAGAAAGTTGATCAACCTGCAGTAGTGTAATAATTACTATCAATTTTCAACTGGTAATCATGGAAGAGTCCCATTGAGTTACCTATGGGGGCTGGTTTATATGGTCAATCTACCACTGACTTTGTATCAGCTGAAAATTCACAAAAGATCTAGCACTGCTTGGTTTACCATTAAATACACCAATAGCTGCAGATACTGAGATATACTCTAGCCGAAAACTTAAATCATTAAACTAACTTGAAATATTCTTCAGTTTTCACTAGGAAAACCCATACAGGCAGTTCTCTTCTAATTTTACACATCTAGACTGAGCTAATCACCAAGATTATCTCTATGCTTGTTGCATGAGTCACCCTATTTGTCTTGGACACATATATTGTGACTGAAGAAATGTTGTGATAGAGCATCTGTCTTCTTCAGTTGGCTGTAGAGGGAGCCCAAATGACAAAATTGGACTACACACATAATTTTTAGAGTTGAAGTAAAGGCAAAGAAAATCCAACTGAGAGTGCCTAATAACTTGCTTTTGGACAAGCCCCAAATTGACAAAGTCTTGAAAATGCTGATCTACTTAGAAGAGGACAACTTGTGGGAGCTCACAGACAACCCAGGAATCAGCCATATTTTCTGGTGGCACTTTACAAACAAGTCTTGAAATGTGCATCACCTAGCCCAAAACATAGTGTATTTCATCTGCACGCTCACTAAGAAGTCATTCAGTTCAACTGACAGCAAGACATTGCCAGTACATGTAGAATAACAGCAGAGAAAAAAACGAATTAGAATTGCAACAGGATGCAACCCAGTGCCTCCGGAAGAGAAAGGTTCATACTGACAACCTTCTCTAACTTACGTTAGAGTCCCACTGGGTTGTAAACACCAGGTTCTTTTCCTGAGTTTTTGCTCCTGGTCAAGGGTGAGTAGATATTGCCAACATGAAGTGCTGAGCACCTCACCAAACATGGGCTGTAGTAGATTTACCCTATTGCTTTGCTGTTGGAGCATTGAACCAAACTGTAGGAGTCTGTCTGCTCGAGGGTGACGGTAAACCTTGGCTACCAAGATAAGATGCTCTCTTCGACTCATCTCGTGGATTCTTTTCTTTTCTATCAGGCAGCTTCTGTCCAGGTTGTGTAGAAGGGAGACAGACAAAAAGGAGATTTTTACCTTTGTGGTATAAAGCAGCCTGGGAACTGGGCACTTCACTTCTAGTCTATGATTCATTAAACGCTTACTATGAAGTATGTGAGAAAGAAACAGTTTCAGAATAATACTACTGGAAAGGATTCACATCTGTGAATTCAAAATGAAGCCTGGATTGCAGAAATTATTTGTCAAAGAGCTGTTTATTATAAAACAAATTTCTCTCTGTAGCTATCCTACTGAGTAGCCAAGCTGTTTCCCTGAGGCCTTTATAGGTAGTCAGCGAGCTTAATCCAGGACTCCGAATTACTCAAGTGACCAAAGGCCTGATCATTACTGTAGTGCAAGTGCTATAGCAACTGACTTCTCCTATGTGTCTGCTCTCAGTGGGTACAGCTACTCTGCTGTGTGCAAGCCAGGATTTCACACCACTTGGGCAGTGGGGGGAGGGGCAGCTTCCTCAGGTCTCGGACACAAAACCCAGACATGCTTTGGAGGACAGCTCACTCCTCTGGAGAGCAGGTTGGACAGGCTGGCAGCTAGTTTGCCTTCTAGTCAAAACACTCCAACACTGTTTTAGGGAAGTCTATGCTTGACAGCCAGCCACGTGCTTTCTGGCTACATCTAGGATATACTACACATGCCCTCAGTCTCAAGCTATAAAAATATCTTTCTGGCAGGCTGTGACACTATCCTGTATTGTTTCAGCACTAATCACACAAAAAAAAGAATTGTAGGTTCAGACACTGGAATGCTGAAGAAATATAGGACCAAGTACTATGTAATGTCAATACATCTCCAGTGGAGGTAGTCTGGACACAAGCCCCTGTACGTCACATGGCCTTGGGCCCAGGGCTAACTTCCTACCCCTTGTTTTTATTTACTGGTATAGATATAGCTGTTTGTTATGTTTGTAATATGGGCTATGTACAGATCATAATGCCTCTAGGTTTCCCCTCTTTATCTGAAAAATACAGATGCCTATACTTCCTTACACCCCAGACAGAATCTGAAAAATAACAAGATACTTAATAAATAATGCTTTACAGGGGTTAAGCATAGGAAGGGCTGCACCATTATGGAAAGCAGGCACTAGTCTGAGTGAACACTTACTGATGAATAGCTTGGGTGGCAAGGAGACAATGACACAAGTCTTAACATCTACTCAAAAGTTGTTACTTCTACCTGAATCATACCTCTCCAGTAGCACCTGGACCAAGAGCTTCATTTCAGTAGTCAGTCAGAACAATGTTTAGCAAACACTTTTCTTCCTGGTTTTTGCTGTTATTTTTTGCTTCCTCAGAAAAGATCTCAGGCATGAATCTCTGTTTACAGAAACTGTTGTAAGGTGTTACCTCTTGAATTAAGTTCCAATTTACTAATATAAAATATCCTTTCTGTCAGGAAAAAGCAATTTCCCTCTATCTGTGTCTTGAAACATAAGAAAACAAAACAGATGCTTGTTGCATTTAATAAAGAACATGCATATGCATTGAAATAACTTCTAGCTTATTTTTGTGTGATGCCAATATTTAATTATGTTCATTTTGCATTTGTAATTAGAGGGCAGAACAGATGGTGAAGGCACAAAGTGAAGGAAAGTGTCCGTTCATATAACCTGCTATGTGATGCCAAGAAACACTTGTGCTTAGAGCCTGATCCAAGCTCTAGTGAATCCAATATGTGTGTATTTATTAAATATCAGGGTTCTGGAGGAGGCCACAGTAGCAGGGCTTTACTGTAAACTGTTTTACTAATGTGTACATGGTGCATATATTTGTCTCATAGCTGGATTATATTTTCCAATTTTAAGGCAAATTTTGGTTCAGGTTGATATGGGTTGTGTTATTTCATGCTTGTTTTCCTGTAAATAGAAGTAAATTGCTTGTTAATTTTAACTATGAACCTTAGTTGCAAAAAACATCTCACTGTATGTTGCATTTTAACAGTAACTATTCATGCAGTTAATTATGTAAGTCACATAGAGAGCCAGATAAAACTTATTTAGATCATTTTCAATATCACTGAAAGCTGGAAGCTCCAGCAGTTTTTGACACTTCTCCTGGATTTCATTCAAAGACACATGGAATTAACCCTTGTACTCACTTATTTTACAAATTATATATATTTCAATCTCTCTTTCAAATTAACATACTTTTTTCAAGAATATGCTAATTTTAACTAAGGGATTTTAAATAGATTGAGTAGGCACAAATATATACTAAATAAAAAAAGAAGTTTTCAGTCAAATGAAACATTTGCCTTGACCAAAAATGAATTTGTGTGTGTGTTGTGTGTGTGTAACCGAAAGGGTTTTTTTAAGTATGTATGATTCATCATTTGTCTGGCAACAGTCATAATGATATTTCTCCTGATCTCTGAGCAGGAAATGGATGTCCTTAATCAATATGTCATGAACTTTAGCTATATAAATGGCACTGCTGGGACTGACAGTAGAATATTAAAGTGTGTCAACAAATTCAAGACAGTGCTCAGAAGAAACTGTTATTTGAAGGCTTGAAAATATGCTTACAGTAAACAACCCAGGACACTTGATCTATTTAGCTTATGAAAAAGATCAAGAGGTGTCTTGTGGTGTGTAAGTACTTTCACAGGGAGTACTGGCATAGAAAGTTATTAGCAGGAATGGATAATGGGAAATTAAAGCCTGGCAAATTCACGTTATGAGTAAGAAACATTTCTAACATGGAGGCTAATTAAGTATTGGAAGAACCTACCAATAGCTGTGCATTGTCCTCTGCCTCTTGAAGTCATCCAATAAAGAAAGAACAGAGGATGTAATCTGATCCAATAGTTTCTAGTCAACTTTGATTCGCAGTGGAGGGAGAAGAAAGAATCCCCGTACAGTGAATGTAAGTCTATTGAAAATATGCTTCCTTTTCTCAATAATCTTTTGCAGATTCTCTTAAAAGGAGTCAGCCACTTTGAGTCAAGCACAAATTATTAGGCTCAACTCAGGGGAAAACGACTCTACAGATGTTCTGAGTAGGTGGTCTCCTGGTGCTCTCTGACCTTTAAAACCCATGAATCAGGAAATTTTCATATACATGTATTTATTTGTAAAATATCATTACACATAGGTATGACTGCATTGATTAATTACATATGCTTTTCAACAATAGGAAAGGACTACCAGCACCGCGCAAACAGCAAATTACTAACATTTTCAGGAAAAAATTCAGCAATCTTCAAACACAGAATTAGTCACTGAAGAGATCTGTGCATAATTTGGCAATAACTAATAAGCCCAAGAATTTTGCAGTCTATTTGAGAACAATTTGCAAAGAGAAAACAAAGCAAAATTCTTCAGATAAATTATTCATTTGAATTAGTCATTTAGCTCTAGTAAGGACTTGTAGACTTTTTGAAAATATGTGACAAGGGGATACAGTTTTAAGGAGGTTGAAGCAAAAATGCTCTGCACTTCTAGTGATTGTTTCATCACATGTTCTCAAGGCACTTTATCATTAATTATGCTGAATATTAATTATAACCATTCTACATTTTAATATACTGAGGTACAGTGCCTTGCCTATGGTCACACAGTGAGTGGGGATAAAAGTTGGCAAAAAAGTATGTCTCACTAACCATTAAATACACTTCTTGCCACTATTCTCTTAGGCTTTGCTACCCCACTACATCATTAAACTTAATTTCTGAGGGAAACAAATTTTAGGTGACCACACTGTCTACCTGTGTGTTAGCTATAATAAAGGTGTTATAGATTGTATAAGTAAGTCAATATGGATATAAGAACAAATTTAAAATAACTCTACCTTAATATTTTTTTCTTATTGACAAGGGAAAACAAATTTGAACAGGGGAAAGATAGAAACCTCACAGTTATTGAGGGAGGAATTTACCTGACCAGCAGTAGAGGTCTTCAGCACAGGTATCTACATCTAAATCACTTAATGTATACTCACTTTAAGGTCAGTGGTAAGAAATAGAGATGAAATTCACCTCATTCTGGAGTTGATGCCTACATTTGTTGGATATCCATCCCTGTCCCACAAGCACCTTTTCACTGGCCCTTGGAGCAGGCATGGCCAGTCGGTTCAGATGTAAGCAGAACCACAGAGTCCTACAGGTTGGATAAGGCCAGAAGAGATTTCATTTTAGTTATAAATACTGACTCAAATGCTTCCAATGCCACAGGTTTCATTCCAAGCACTTTAATTCCAAACACGAACACAAAGTACTTTCTGAACACATCCACCTCTTCCATGTCATTGCCTCAAATTTTTCTGTCTGCAAGCAGCAATAGATATATTCCTGATCTATGAGTTTATTTGTAGCTATTGTGTTTTTGAATGCTGCCTTCTTCTCTTCAGGTTTACAGGACACAGCTAACCAGACAATTCTTTACATATTTGTGTGAAATGAATAAAAAACTTCCAAGTTGTTAATTTTTTAAAAAATACTTGCCTTATATGTTACCACACAGTTCCCATTCTTTATTTCTGCTTCCAAATCTCTTAACTGAGATGGCTTCCTGCCATTATTGTTGATTTCATCATATCTATGGGACATAGACATTTAGGGCACTCAGGAAGCTGTCCATGAGCAGTTCCTGGTTTGGAGTTAGTTAAATAAAATCTTCAATGTTTTTCTGAAGTATGGGTCAGATATCTTGCCCTGGAAACAAAGCTGTTTAAGATTGGTAGTTGTGTGAAAGATGATCCAACCTAGTATGTATGAAAGGAAGTAAAGCAGAAGCATTTATTAAAATAAAATTAAATAAAAATTCCTGTACATCTTATTTGCTGTATTTCTTTCATATGTTGCTGAAAAATCTACTTTGATCTGTACAGTACATCATCAAATCATCTGGCAGTGTAAAATACCATCACTTATGAAAAAAGCATACATATAATTTAAATATATAAGCAGAACAAGTATGCCACTCTTCTTCCTCTATGATAATAGATTACTATAAGGTTTCAGTCACGAAGTTAAACATCCTGGAGTAGTTAAACAGGAATTTTACCCCAAAGCAAGTGTAAGAGCTATGTGAATATTAAGAAGCCAGCTGACATGCACAGATAGCAACAGAAGCCTGGATGGATCAATGAGCTCTATCAGCTGTTTAAAGTACAAAGCTTTGAAGAAGAAGAAGTAGAAGAAGAAGGGGAGAAAGAGTTATTTTAGGTATAAGGAAATGATTCTTCTCATAAGAAATCTGATCCAGCACTTGTAATGTCTCTTCTCTGTTATTAAGTCACATCAATAATACTGTCTGATAAAATTTTCTTTAAAGTAAATATAGTGCGAGTGCTATTAGTGTGATCGTGTTTCCAACAGCAACCCAATAAAAGGAAAAGATGCTTTACAGCTTGTTTAACACTCTTAATAACATTTAAGAGATGATATATGTCTTACGACAAGGTAAAATAATTGCTAAAAATAACATGAGGGAAAAAATACCTGTGAGCTTTTTTCTGTTATTTTTAAAAAATCAATCAGAAATATAAGGACATTTAACATCTTCAGGCTTGTTCCTGTTATTTAAAGAAAAATCAATGGGAAATATAAGGAGCTTTAGCTCTTTTGAAAGAACATGGCATCATCTGGAGGTTGTTTCTAGCCTCACAAATTCAGTGACACATTTTCCATGGTAGTTTCATCTCAGATATTCCACCAGCAATTATCCAGGAGAAATGTTTGCAGCAAAAATTTTTCATAAATCCAGTAAAAATGGATAGACTGAGAATTAAACTAAACATTAGCATTAAACACCTGGTTAGAGTAATTATATTTAGTCCATCAGCTAACTGATCTAATTCTACATCTATTTATTCATTTACTACTTAACCCTATAGATTTGTGCAATTCCAAAGTGTTCATGCTGAGCATAAATGTTTTTTATAGGATGCAGGCATAATATACTTGATATTTTGAAATTCCAATTTCTGGTATAATTAGGCATTTCAAAAAATTTCATGGTTGGTAAATAGTCATCAAAATGACTTAACTAAATACTTTGATTTAAGAAAAACACCAGTGAGAAATTGTTACTGTTACACAGTTTGGACCCATTTTCAAATCTCAGTGGCCTAAAGGACTATGAAATAACATAAGCTGGAACTTGAGCAATAAAAAAATATGGTTTTGAAAAGCAATCTTTTTGGTGGAAGGGTATGTGTACCCTGCAAAAATTGCCTGCTTCAAGAATTGACTATGTAAAAAACTATGTAGATAAGTGAGGCGACTGGGCAGAATTGAGGCATTCAGATTTGGTTTTCAGAGCATATCTAAGATAATAGACAAAGACCGTAACTTTCTAGCAGTCCTTCCTGAGGGTTCTAGTCATGTTCCAGACAGGTGATTGCTGCTCAACCCTGTGTTTGATGCAATGTACAGCAGAGCAAATGCACTGAACAGTGAATTGGTGATTAGTTTACAGAGAAAGGAAGACAGATGTCATTGTGAAAATGGAAGAGTCCTGGGTTCTTCAGAAAATTATTCTGTAAACCATGGTAAAGAAATAAAACCCCAGATTGCAATGGTATAGTTGCAAATAAGCTAGAAGGGAGAGGACAATGACATCAAGAGCCATCAAAATGAGATAAAAGTATGCAAAAAATCTCATTTACAGCAGCAAAATATCCCCTGTCTGTCTGAACGTGTCTCACTGAACCTTGAATAAATGGTGCTTTTTGGCTCTGTTTCCATCAACTACCACTGAGCAATTGTTGATTAGACAGTGTCTGCTCTACACACATTTGAAGCTGGTCTAGTACCAGTTTTCTAACATCCATTATCCAATTTGATCCAATTTCATTAAGAAGGAAAACCACTTGCACTTCCCAAAGCTTCACTATGATGTGTGCTACAGCAAATATCAAGGACAACTGGGCGATTCACTTCAGAAGTTCTAGGTCTTCTGACACAAACTGAGATTCCGGTGCCCGACACTCACCTTACGTCTCTCTCTCACTGCAAACTTTAGTAACTTCTTGTCATAGAAGTATTTTTATATTCTGACTGATTATGAGAAGTGCTCCTTGATGGAAAACACAAAAACGAGAAACATTTCTTAGTGTGAACATACAAGTAATTCACAGAAAGGCAAGTTAGTATATGAACCATTAATTATTCCTATAAATTCACACCTGACCTTCGCCGTGGTTACTTATTTACAAGTATGTTCTTTACAGTTTTCAAGGTCCTCTTCTTCAGTCATCAAAACATCTTTGTAGTTTTTCCTTTCCTTGTCACAAATTTTCAACACCATTTTAAAAAGTCAGCCTATAACCACAAGTGCTTTTATGGTTTAAAACTGACTGGTAACCTGTTAGAAGGTAAGTCTTACCTTCTTCACTATCATCTTATTTCTGACAACTTGGCCAGCTAATTTTTCTTCAAGCGCATATGCCTTTACAAAGACCAGCTTCACGCTGAATTGAGGTCTCCTGATTCCCACTCTTTTTTCAAGGGGAGATTCCCAAATGCCAGTCTTGGGACTGTGATAGAAGAACTAGAGAACACAGAGGAAAAAAAAACCCCTGAAAATCCCTGCTTAGTCAATGTACATGAAATTCATTGGTTTACAAGCCTCACAAGCAAGCTAAATAAGATATCTATTTGTTCTTTTCTCATTACTAAACAATGTAATAATATGCATATCAAAACCCATAATCTATTATAGGGAGTAGACTTGGAAGAAGCTTAACAGAAAAAGAAAACAACCAACCCTTGGCATTAATGTGGTCAGTCAATTTGTGATTTGGTGAGACAGCACTCACTGTAACTGTTAGTTTATTCTAAAGCTGGAGAAGCACACCAAGCCTGATCCAGAGCCAAGGAAGTTACAGGTGGTCCTTCAGTAAAACTTGTATGGGGTTAAATCTGACTGATATTATAAAGCTAGGTAGAAGATCAGAGATGGGAAAGACAAATGTAGGATTCATTATATTATCTTATTATTGTAATTATTTCTAAGAGGTCAACAGAGATTGGTAACAATAACATGGGTTAGAAAAATAGTACGTGTTTTGAGTGTATGACTGTAAGGAGAGAAAGAGAAAAGAGCAAATTACCAAAGACTGTCCGAAGCAGTGCTAGATTACAAAAAGATTAGACAAATCAGAGCAAATCTTCATTTTGTTTTCAGTGGAAGAAGTCTCCTTCACTGTATTGTTACTGATTCCTCTAGTTCGTACAATTTCATTTTTATTAAGTTGTACATTTGATCAAGTTCAGGTTGTTTTGGCTTGTCTTTGATCAAATCTTTGGCTACCACATGTCTATGTTGGTTTTTGTTGCACTTTGTGGATGGCAGCTTTTATTTTTCCCTAATGTTTCTTCACTTCTTTGGAATTGCAATGATTCTTCTCATTCTAAGATAGCTGAATTAAGTGAAATGGAAGTTCACATATTGCATGTTGGCTACAAGTAAGGATTAGGCACCTAAAACATCTAGACTTTGATAACTTGCATCTGACCAAATTTTTCTAAGACATAATATGAAAAAGAAAAACATGTCCCCTTCTCAAAATATAGAACGTAAATTCAAATAATTATAATAATGCTAACAATTGTAATAATTGTGATAATATTAATACAATAATAACTGAAAATTCTATTGTATGCATTCCTGACAATCAATTCTGCAGAAGAGATTAAAATGCCAATCAAAACCTTAGTACTCTGTAGAAGAAAGAGAGTAATTTTTCTTTCAACTATTGTATTTAAAGATAATGGAGTCAAAAACTCCAGCAAATGAAACCATTTGAATTTCAGAGGAAAAGGATGAGGATTTCTGTCAGGGATTAAAAAATAATGAAAAAAAGTTAAACACTGAACTTTCTTTGTATCACATCTTTCTATTAGGAAAAATTTTGTTGGGAAAAAAAAACAGTCATCTTACAAAAGTTATTGATAATACTGTCACTGAATTTAAAATGTGGATTTTGAAGAATCACAGGATGGCTCAGGTTGGAAGGGACCTGTGGATATCCTCTCATCAAACCCCCCTGCTCAAGCAGGACAACCTACAACAGGCTGCCCCAGACCTCATCCAGATGATTTTGTATAGCTACATGCATACTCTGCAACCGCACTGGGCAACCTGTGCCTGTGCTTAGTAACCCTGAAAGTAAAAAAGTGTTTCCTGATATTCAGTGGGAAGCTCCTATGTTTCAGTTTGTGCCTATTGCCCTCTGGTCCTGTCACTGGGAACCACTTTAAAAATCCTGACTCTTTACACCCTCCTTTCTCATATGAGTTTCCCCACAAAATGAGTTTCTCCTCTCAGACTATGCATTGGCAGCTGTCTCAGCGCTTCTTCATAGGAGAGATGCTCCAATCACTTAACCATCTTCATGACCCTTTGCTGGACTCTTTCAAATATGTTTGTCTCTCTTTTGTACTGAGGAGCCCAGAACTGGACCCAGCACTATGTATGCAGCTTCATCAGAACTGAGAGGAAGGAGCACCTGCCTTGACACACTAGCAAAATTTTACCTAATGCGGACCAGGATACCATGAGCCTTCTTTGCAGCAAGGGCACATTGCTGACATATATTCAAATTGATGTCCACCAGGACCCCTGAAAAGCCAAGCTGCTTTCCATCTGGGTTGTCCCCCACATACTTTTGTGCATGGGGGGTTTCCTCCCCAGGTGCAGGACTTAGTGATACCTTTTGTTGAACCTCAGCATGTACATGTCAGTCCCTTTCTGCAGCCTGTCAAGGTGTCTCTGGATGGCAGCATGACTCTTTTTTCATATCAGCCATCCCTCACATCTTTTTGTCATCACTTTCTCCATCATCTAGATCATTAAAGAACAGGATTGAACACAATATTGTCTCTTGGGGTACTGCCTTCATAACCACATCTCTGCATACTTGGACAGTGCCTCTATTCTCAGGTTACCTGTGCCCACTTCCACCTTCTGTATTTTTACCTTTTATATTTGAGTTTGGTCAGGAGCATACTGTTTATCTACACAGACCTTCTGGCATTTTTGCCTGACTTCCTAATCATTGAGATTAATTGGTCTTGAGTTTGCAGAAGGTGATCCTTGAATATTAACCAGCTTTCTTGTTCCCCCTTTCCTTACAGAGTCTTATCTTACAGGATTTCAATGTGGTCAAAGTCTGCTTTTCCAAAGTCTGGGATTGTGACTGCTCCCTACCCACAGCATCCTGAACTCTACCACCTCATTGTTACTGCATCCATGGCTGCCTCTGACCTTCACATCCTCAACAAGTCCCTCCTTGTTGGTGAGTATGATGCCCAGCAGAGTACACCTTCTTCTTGGCTAGTCTGTCACTTAGGTCAGGAACTTTTAACAGATTCCCTCCAGGAAACTGCTGGATTGCTTATGCTATGCTGTGTTATTCCTCCCTCAGCCCCCTGTGGGTTGAATGAAACACACAAATACCAGGGCGTGTGAGCCTCAGGCTACTTCTGGCAGTCTGTAGTAGGCCTCAGCCATATATTCCTCTTCAGGCAACCTTTAGCTGATATCCACTACAATGCCATCCTTATCTGTCTTCTCTTTACTCCTTTCCCATAAGGTCTCAGTTGATTCATCATCTACCCCCAGACAAAGCTCCATAAAGGAAAACTCCCCCTCCTCGTCTTCCTGGTCTGTCTTTCCCATTGGGCCTGTATCCCTTCATTGCAACCCTCCCATCATGCAAACGATCCCACCACATTTCCTTGATCCCAGAAGACCATAGCTCTGAAACTATTCACTAATTCCTGTTTATTCCTCATACTGTGTAGAATAGTGTACAGATCCATATCAGATTGACTTCAGATTCACTGCAGAAAAAATAGTACATCATTTTAATGCCTACAACCATCAGATAGCAGCACAATGATGACAAACTAGTTTACAAAGAAAACAGACAGAACTGAAAGTTTTGAAAAATTATGAACTGCACAAAGTGAGACAGAATGGGTAAGTTTATTGTTTATTATGGTAGTCTGTGGAAAAGAGAGCTTATGGGACACAGGAGACCTAAATACAACTTTTCAAAGGAAATATTATCCTCTGGTCATGGCAGAGGAAATTATAAGAAAGCTTTCCAGTCCTTTATTATATGTTATATTTTATTCCATCGATGACTTAAGATCACGATTTTGGCAGTCAAAGTGAAAGATAAGAGTTCAAATGTTGTTCTATTGGTTTCTACATACTTATCTTACAGTATGGCACTGGAACTTTTCCATGAAAATTATTTATTCCAGCTAGACAAATGCTCAAGGCATCAGCACTGAAACAATCACAGACAATGCAGTAGTTTAGGGGAGTGAGCATCAAACGGCGTAACTGCTTAAGGAAATAAATTCTAGGTAATCCCAAAAAAGGATTCCAGTCACAAGTCGCAGAGCAATTGCAGACAAACCCCATACAAGATACATACATTTTGTAACGGTTTTATATGCCATAAAGATCAAATGAGTTATCCTTAGTTTGGCTGAGTTTTTTGTAAAGACTATTATTAAAAGTTGGCAAACGTACTACACACAGTTTCTCTCAGTTTTCTCACTCATACATAATGCCTTTTTAATTTTGTACAACCAGGTAGATTTCCATGTCCTATGAGATATGAATGAGAGGAACAGGACTGGTAGAGTGGAAAACCTGTCTTGCGTGTAACATATGAGAATTATGCAAATTTATCATTGGTATTATGCAGAAAAGAAGTTATTTAAAGTCTCTATATTTACCCCTAAAAATTAGATAGTAATTAGAAGTTTTAATTCTTTATTCTCTCCGTTTAAAATGTCTTGTAAGCAGAGAATGTTTACACATATACAAATTTATCCACTGGTTGAAGATTAAAATTCTAGCACATAAAATACAACAATCTGGAAAGACAGGATTCCTTTATTTTTCAGAGAAAAAGATTAAGGTTTTGTGTGATGATGAGTGGTAATATTCATCATCAATTATTTGTGCAATATATTTCTTTTAGTTGTAAGCATCTCTTAAGTGATTGCATTCAGCTGACTACATGTCAGAATCTATTGTATAGATGTCTACATCTCTGTTAATCAATATGGGTCTATTTACAGTTAATGGAAAGAAACAGACATTTCTAGAATGTGATTAATCTTGTTCTAAAATATACATCTACTTTTACTGAAAACTGTCACCCCTAGAAAGCACATTTCTCTCATTGCTGTAAAGAGAGTTCAGGACTGTTAGGTCATGTGTAGACACTCACTGTCAGATGCAGAGATCTAAAGCCAGGGGAGAGAAGATTTCATTGCTCAGATCCTACAAATAATCTAAATATCAGGTGTTGCCTTGTGGCTTGTGCTCAGTACCTGCTATTCCAAATTGTATGATATGCCTTGGTATTAAATGCTGTGTAAATTGAAAACAGGGAATCCTAATTTTTGAAAAGTAAAATTGCCAAATACAAGACTATGTTTCCTTTCACAGGTTTGCTGTCCTTTTGCCTCATATTGGACTGGAGCACTCTCAGGTAAGAATGCAAGCACCAGGCAGATTATGGGATGGAAGTTTGGGAATATATGTGGGTGTTTCATTACCCGAACTCCCCAGGTTTAAATCCTTATTGTTAGCCTAGAGGTTAAACAGAATGTCTGTCTTTGTCCACTCTGTGAAACTCTCTCCTTGTTTCCTTTATTTTCATAAAAGCATTCTCATTTCCTTTACTTTATTGCACCATTCTTGCAAACTGAAAACTCAATTTTCAGATTAGCTCAAATACACTTTACCCTCAAAGGATGTATCACCCCATTCAGGGTTTCAACATAAGTAAAAGTACTTGATCTCTAAGACTTTATTTGAATTGTGGGACACGGAAGCATTTCTGATCTCATGAGTCCATATGCACACACCTGCCATGTCTCAACTGAATCCTGTGTGTAGGGAAAGACTTATCCTTTTCTTTCTGGTATCAACTATTCCTGCCTTTTTGTGGGGGTTTTGGTTGCTTTTGAGGGGGAGGGGAGTTGGTTTTGGGGTTTTTTTAATTTCTGGAAAGGCGGAGGATCATGTGTGTAAGCTAGACCGGAGCCCTGCATCAAGTCCAGTTTAGTATTGTACCCAACTGGGACATCTGATGGACTAAATTTTTAAGGTGCTCCACAATATATATCTTCTAGACTTGGTTTCATGGTTAAAAGTTTAAGCAGGCTATGGTGGGAAGAGCCATCTCAATGACCTCCTAGAACAGAACTCAACTGTTTTATTTATTTTGAGAAATGATACACAAAGCAAGTCCAGCTCAGAGTCAAGGGCAAATAGTGAAGAAGGATGCATCGCTGAGTTATTACTGTAGGGACAGCTGGTTAGGCAGACCTCAGTTACTCAAATTACATTTAGCCAGGTCTAACACCTAAGGCTCCTCAGGAGGAATTGTCAGGTAAGAAAAGAAAATACTGGCATGATTCTCAATTGTTTCTTATTTGCTAGTGGTCACTCTAACTCAGTGTGACAAGAGAATGACTGCAAGTAGGTGTGACTGAGTCCTGTCTGACTGAAAGAGAATATGTTTGCACAACTGCATAAGAATGAATGCCATTACCAAGAGCCTGCAGAATGTATATCAATTAGGGCATTGGCCTACGGGAAAAGCTACAGGTCCAGTGCCAAGTGCCCCCAGATCTTGTGTATGTTTCAGTTTGAACCCGTGTTTTTAAAATAACAGGAAGGCGTACATTGGAAGCATATCTTATTCCAACTCCCAGAAAAGCCCTAAGGAGCTGTGTATGTTTACAAGATTCCTTAGTTATACAGTGACTTTTCCCCAATAAATAGCACAAGAAGGTACTCTGCTGCCTGTATTTATATATTTTTTATTAAACCTGATAGTGATGTAGACATATGAACATTTCATGGAACTGATTCATTAGCTCAGCAACTCATCTGCTACAGCTCTATTTGTGGGCTTGCAACATCAAACTATTTCTGCTTTTCAATTAATTGATGTGTAGATATTTACAGTACATCCACATATAAGTGGCGGGACACTTCTGAAGCTGTTACGTGTCCTAGAACATTTGCACACTTTGTCTGGTAAGGAATATTGACAAGTGCCAATGGGTGCAATAAAAGAAATTGACAATATAAAGCCAGCCTTTCTTTCTCCCTGTCTGCGGGGATTAGAGAAACAAGGCAGTGAACACAAAAGAGGATTTTTTTTCCTTTCCTGATGTAATAACTCTATGCAAATTATGTTTCAGGTAGCCTAGCAAAATTGGCATCTTAACCAGAGAAGAGGTAATTTAAAATCTAGATATGAATAAATTCATAGCATCTGATACAGAACACTGCGACTAAGTGTTTAACTTTCAAATAACTGGTAATTTTATGTAAAGTTTTTAAATTAAATGAATACATTTTAGGGCATGGTGTGGGTTTCAGGATTTCCAGCTCCCACCCCCAAAAAACGACCATTAGAATCCAAGCTTCCAATTAATGGTGAGCTGCATGCAGTACAGCGCTGGCTTAACAATTCTGAACAGAAAGGTTTGAAACTGGATAACAACCTGTGGGCTGTAAACAGCGTAGGCTTAAGTCTTGCTGATTTTAATGTGGTCTGATCAAGTGGACTGTAAATGAAAGACTCTGCTGTAGCTTGCCTGCTAATTTGAATTGCTCTCATTTGACTTGTTTCCCATTCCAGCATTTTTTTACCTAAACATTTATAATATCATAAATGAAGAATGAAAAATATCCTGAAAGATGTATGGTCATTTTTTTCTTAAACTAAATATGCATGAAAAGAATATTCCTGGAGATGAAATGGAGACTTATGTAGGAAAAATAGGCTGCTCTCTAACACATTTCCCTTATTGTTTATGAAATTTCCCACTAATTGCCTATTCAACCAACCTTTCCCTGACCCCATTTTTTTCATTACTTTTTTTTCCACCACTTGTGTAGGGTTACTGGTCAGATGGATTGTGTTTAATAGGAGCTGAGGGACATGCAAAGATCGGATGGAAGAAAATGAAAAATTAGAAAAATGACAACAATCTACTTTTAAAAATATTTCAGAGCCCAGTAACCCTGTGCTGATAGAGTTATCTGAGTGGGGAAAGTTTTTGGAGGCTGCAAGCATTGGCTAGATATATTCATGCCTACTCCTAGCAACAGTTACTGTCCTATTATCCCAAACTCCTCAGCCACACTGCAGATATTTCCTCAGTAGACCCCTCTTCCTTCATGGGTCAAAAATTGCTTTTTGCAGTGTGAAATACCACGGTACCATAAGGCATTCTGTGAAGCCAAGATATGGCATCTTTTACTGGCATCTAAATTTGCTGCTACCTTACCAAATCCTTAACTTTGAGGAGAACATCCAGATGAAAGCACTGAGTGTGGGGACTGGCACCCCGCTATGGGGGCCTCTACAGCTTCTGAGACATCAGGCTAAATTTGAGGTTCTGCCTCACCACTCTGTATCGCCATTATTCAAATATTGTCCAGGTGCTGCTTTCATTGTCATGAAAATACTGTCTAGCAAAAAAAGGACTTCCATTAGAGTTTTCTTGCTGGTGAAGCATTTCAATCTGGTTTCCTGGGAGGATGGAAAGACAAAGAAAACTGCTGGCTGCAAGGAAGGCACCATCTTGGGGAAGAACTGTGTAAATCACAAGTCTTAGCTTGAGGCTTTGTCCAGATGAAGCACTGGAGGCAGCTTACCATGATCACAAAGTTGGTGGGGTGTAGAGGTAAAAGTGTTTGGAGGTTTGCATTGAGGTTTTCCAGCTAGATGGACAGGAAGACTGCTGCAAGAGATAGGAGGATCTGTCAAGAAGAGTACAAATCAGGGACACATACATATCAAAGTGATCTTGTTTCACTATAAGATGCACGTGGAAGAAAAAATTCAAATAGTATAAGGTAAGATAATATAAAATTAACCAAACATATCCTTGCCTAGTCCTACTCTTATCTGCAAAACAGATACTTAAACGAAGACAGACAGTTATTCAGCATTCTCACTGAGCAGAAACTGTTTGGCACTTTAACACCTGTTTTGATCTGGACAGGCTCAGCAGGTTATGAAATAAAATATGAATAACACTGTCAATACATAAATGGGGGGAAATCAATGTATAAATTTAATTTTGATTTACTCATATGGCACATCAACATTTTCTGAAATAGAGCCAGCTTTTGATATAAAGCTCCATAAAAAATAAAGTTACTCCATGACCACTGGCATTGATGCAGTCTCCTTTCCTGCAGTTTTATGTTCTTTGAATCATCTACCATCTGATGATTACAATAAACTCCATTCCCTTCTGTGTGTTCCCTGGTTAAGAGGCAGCCCAAAGATGGCTAGTCTGGAGATAAACCTATGATATTCATCTGAGCAGTCCTTAAGTGCCTATTAAGTCATACCTGGAAGCGGAAGTACTGTTCTGGATCTATCTCCCCTGTCAAGACACTGGTGTGCCTAAAAATTATAGTATTTAATTAACTTTGAAATATATATTCCTTCTTTTTTTTTTTTTCCTTTCTAGTTTAATAAAAACTGTCCAGTAGCCTGAGAAATTATTTAGGGAAACTGACAAGTGGGATGGATAAGCAGAACAGTCCCCTAAGTTTATGGCTTTGCAGCTGAAAAAAAATAGTTTGGGCATGGTTGTTGGTTTGGGATTTTTTATTAAAAATATATTTCTGTTGACGATTTCTATTATGGGATACTGAAAGTCTCCACTGCATGTGCTCGCTGCAGGTTATTAAACACTGAGCTCTTTTGCAAATTGGACAGCTCATCGGAATCTGGCTCACAGTGCAACTGCAGAAAACCAAATTGTTTGCAAAAGGTTTTCACCAGACACATTCTAAAAAAAGTTAATTTTTGTTCATGGTTTATCTGGAAAACAAATGCTGAGAACAAGCAACCAGCAAACAAACAAACAGACTGAACTAATTACCTAAATTAGTGAAAGCAGATAATTGATTTGCCCGGCATAGCTGCAACCCCAGGTGAATTTTTGGCTGGGACAGTACTGCTAAAACTTGTAAGCTTGCCAAGTATGTAAGGGGACACAGTGATTACAGGGGCAGGACACCAGCTTCCTCTCCAATTGTGGAGAGCAGGTCTGTTTGCAGGCTGATCCAAACATGCAAGGAGCTGCGTCATGCCTGGGCCAGGGAAAGTCCAAGGCTGCCCTATTGCCTCGTGACCATGACCACTTCCTCCCACATCCTGAGGTCTCTTTGGAGACCTCCTGTGCAATACTAGCCTAGTCTGACCCTGACCTCATCTAACTTGTGAGAGGTGACAAAGGTCTGTACAATTGCCCACTATGCCACAGTTTCAGCCATAGCTCAGGAATTTATGTAAATCCCAATGGAAGAAACAATGCTGCTTGTCTATCCAGGAGACAAGAAATCAGGAGTCCTTTGTTGGAGATATTTGGCTGAATGTCTAACAGTTTTCTGTAGTATTTGCAGAATATCCCAAAGCTTGAAATCTCCACCTCACCTTATTCTGACATTTCACTGTCTAGTTTTTCTGTACTTTAGAATGAAAATCAATCCCAAGAAACGGGAATCATAAAGATGTGATTGCTTTCCAGACCATTACATTGCATTTAGTTGAGCTCTGACATTATTCCCTGCTTAGTCTACTACATTAGTGGCATCTCAAAAAGTTAACAGTGAAATAAGTAAAGCAGTCCAAGAATTTAAGAGTGTTTTCAAAAATTTTTATGGGCCACTAGATTGTCATACCAGAAACACTTTTTTACAGCAAAGCAGCATTAACAAAACAGTTTAGCTAATATCGCTGGCTATTTTGTAAATATTTGGAATACTTATATTAGTGCCTATCAAAAGCTGAACATTTTCAAATCATTTTTTAAAAAATTGACTTCTAAGATAGTATGACAGGGTGATGTGTTCATATTTTTCAACTGCTTTGAATGCACACAGTGTGCCTTATTTATTTCTTGGGATAAAGGTGATCCATAATTTCAAAAAAAATATTAATTAAAAAAAAAGCGAAAGAATAGCATTGGGATTTCA
Source organism: Hypotaenidia okinawae (assembly GCA_027925045.1). NCBI lineage: Eukaryota > Metazoa > Chordata > Aves > Gruiformes > Rallidae > Hypotaenidia > Hypotaenidia okinawae. Next base: position 141,813,933 of record BSDF01000001.1, read on the forward strand.
TGTGAGGCAATCTCAGCCAATATATGAGAAGAATTTTTAGAGAGAAGCGATACCAAGTTTGTCTGCTTGGTATTATTGGATTACTATCCCTAAACCAGCACTATTAGAACATAAGATAATGAAGGTAATTAACTTCTGATGTTATGAACAGATAGAATTTACTATATTTCCCAGGTTTCAGGGCAAGTATTAACTTTTTAGCCATGGAGCAAAGACCAGTGATTCAAGATGTCCTAAACTTCTACTACAGAACTTTACCCCTTATTAAACTAAACCTATAATTGTGAACATATCCATACCATTTACTTGTATGAAGCTCTGCAGGATGTCTAGGTTTTCTGCCGGCAGAAATTAAAACACTTTTTTTTTTGACCCGCATTCTTTGCAGTTTGTAGACTAGCCCTTTTATTCCACTGTCATGAAAACACCGAAATCTCCAACCAGAACAGGAAATTTCACACACCCCTCTCTGTCTAGAGCACAGCAGCCATAATGGTTTCGTTATCCTCGGGTGCTATGTGCAGTGACTGGTCCGTACAGAAAGGGCTTGGGCGCGTGGCTTTGCCTGTTCCAGTTGACTGTAACTGCTCAATACCCACACACACTTCTTAGGCTCGCAGGCTTGCTTCCATAGTAGCTCTCCGCTTTCTTTACCACAGTAGGAAGTTAAACCAGGTTCCTTGTAATAGGTTCATTTCCTCAGGGCTGAATTACAACTTCTACATTTTGAAGCATGGGCGGATGGCTAGCAGCCTTGACTTTCAGCTGTGAAGAAGGAGGTGTTATGACTGGAAAATGTTACTGTAGGAAGTAAACTTCAAAGCGCAAAGGAGGAGAAAGTGCCAAGCGCCCTTTTGACAGGCACCTTAACCACCACATAAATAGACCTCCCACTTAACTAAACTCACAATAATGATGAATTATACCATGGGAAAACTGTGCCCCCTTTAGCTGTACAGCTGCAGCTCCTTTGCTTTCCCATATACTATACACGTATGTACATATTTACATACTTAAATATTTTGCCTCTGTGTGGGGATGGCAGAAGTCTCTCTTGCAGTATAACCCAGCTGGAGTACACACATACCTAGACAAACCAACATGCGGCTTTTATGAGAAATTACTTTTGGTTTTGCTGGTTTTCCTTAGGAAAAAACTGACAGCATAGTAAGAAAGCATACATTGACATTTATTTATCCTTTTCAACAAGAACAGCACAAAATTAGTAAAGCTGAACAAAACTATGAGTAGTATTGTTATTTTTGCTTTTTTATGTATGCTGCTTATGTTATTTACTAACTTTAATGTATTTTATTTAAGAGTTTAATTTGTATGTTAACTCGCTAACATTTCTGTAGTCTGCTAGAAGGTTTTGTTTGGGGTTTTTCTTAGATATTCTGTAGTGGGACGTTGTGAAATTATTTCACAAAAACCAAATTATTTTACTTTCCTGCAGTTTTTAAAAATCTTTGTAGGAAAATTCAGATTTCTTTGTAATGTAAGATATTTTAAAGTACTACTTTTTGTTATGTTCTGAACAAAAAAGTAGTAAAAATTACATTCTTTACTCAAAAAGTTATTACACTATGTGAGAAAGTGAAGAAAAGTCTTCTTTTGTGTAGCTATTTGAAATTTGTAAAATTTGCTAAAATTTTGGTAGAGATATTTGGTAAATAAAGGAACACATATCTCCTGTTGTTAAAAATTTGCTCACATGAATAAAGGTTATTTTTTTCCATATAGAAAACATATCTTTTATTTTCCTTCTTTAATCTCTTAGTTCATTTCAGGCCAGCTATTCTGAAAGTGAAACCACTACAAGAGGGGAAGAGACATAGTTGATAAGTTCTTAGATTGCTTACAAAAGATGTGTTGATGTGGTAAATACTGTACAGTCCACACTTCCTAACTGGGGCACAGTTATATATACGTAAAATAAGGTGAATAAAAATCTTTCTTGATAAGGAGAGGGACAATATATTATTGGTTTGGGAGATCTTTATGCAGTTTTATCTACACTCATGATGGTAGTTTCATCTTCAGAATGTCTGGTTTGAAGATTTAGAAGAGATTAATGAAGAAAAAAAGACTAATGAAAAAAAAGAATTTTTTTTTTTTTTTAATCTGGAAAAGAAAAAAATGTCCAGGAACCACCTGAATGACTGCCAACACTTGCAGAAGAGGTTGTCTGCATAGGTTCCTATGACCCTGATCACCAGCCCTGGCTTTAGCCACATCCAGGAAAAACACCCCTCAAGACAGTTCTGGGAGCTAAGGATCTTCTTTCCAAGTTAGCATAAGGCCATCTCTCTATATCCCAGAATAAGCTTTCTAGACTGCTTTTCTACCAAATATCATCAGCTCATATAGATTTCCATAAGAAGCTTCCTTTTATAGAAAACAGGCTGCTCTGCAAGGTCGGTCTTCCTTGTTCTGCTGTGCTTGGTCGTGTGCCCTGGTGAAGGAGGAATGCCCAGTAAGGCTGGGAAAACACTGACCTCTTGGGGGACAGCTAGCTGGGACATGGAACTGCACCCAGATCTGAGTGGACAAGAGTTGTCCATGTAACTGGACAAGTCACCCAAGCAAGTTGAAGAGTTCAAATTCACTAGTCAGCATCACTGACAGTCTTATAACTGAGTGACAGAATTAGGATGTGGGGATACCAATGATCTTGTGTCTGAGACAGTTCTACAAATCTTGCAAATAACAAATAAGAAAGATCTTAGCACAAACATTCACTACAGTCCCATCTCATGCTTCCTCTTCACACCTGCCACTGTTCATCATCTGGATCCAGAAGATTTATAAAGATTCATCTTTCCCCAGATTAGGCTGTAATCCTGAAAACATTTTTGTGCGTTGCACATACACTGATCAAACTCTCGTGGGCCTGTTTGCAAACCCAAAATTATAACTTCTGCAAATTCTTATAATTACAGACTTAGGAGCTATGTGGACAGAAATACATTCTTTCCCCTGGTATTTTGCACAGCGATGCTTTCATTTGCACAAATGAATTCATGATAGTTTTATAGCCCAGAGTGTACTGTTTGTGTGCACAAACTACTACCTGGGTAGTTAGAATTGCTAGTGTGCATGGAAATTTAGCAGGATCTTCTTAGACCTGTTTATTCAGAAAGAAGGATATTATCAGAGCTGTTGCCCAAACAGATTGACTGCAGGTTTGCATTTGGGCATCATAATACCTACTCGTAATGCTTTGCAAAGCTCCTTGGAATTTATGCCCTATTGACAGAAAGACATGCTTCTCTCAGAAAGGAAGAAAAACTGAGGAACTGGCATTAGGCTTAGATAAAGCATGATGTGCCTCTTTTATGCCCAAATATTTCAAGTCTAATAAGAGTTCCTGCTGCACACACCTTATCAATTAGAAGACCAAGCTTTTGTACCTTTCCTCAATGCTTGTCTACCATGCCTACTGGCAACGCAGTGTTATGTCCCCTAAAAATGGAAAAAAAAAACCAAACAAAACTTTGTTTAAAGAGTATCGCAGAAGGATGAATCATTTTCAGTTTCCTCATGTTCAGAAGAGACTCAAGATGAGCGTCTGGCCCTAAGGGATTGTTCCCGCTCCCTTACCAGGAAAATGGGAACATTAGAGGTAATTACAGAATTCCCGCAGCTCCCACTGACAGCAGGATCATGTTGTATCCCTACTCAGTAAATACAGACTAAAAAGTGCCTTGCAGAGCTCCCAGTCAAAAAAAAAAAAAAAAAAAAGACAAACAGAAAGCAGGACCAAGCTTTTTTTGCTTTGTCATAATTGCCATTTTTACTACCAGAAGTATAATGCTACTTATATACATATAGCTATACCATAATTAGTACAACCACAGAAAACAAAATATACAAGGCAAAGCACTTGGAAAGGAAAATGAAAGGCCTAAGTAAGCTATAATAGATTTTTTTTTCCTTTAGAACCATTTACCATTAATGCTTTATAAAAGCAGACACTTTGTATAAAATATTTCAGAAAAAAATAAAGAAAGTGCCTTTCTCCCTCCTTGTATAAATGAAATCAGAGTGTAAAACAACAACTCACTTAAGGCAACTTCCAAAGATCTTGGCTCAAAATGCCTAAAATGATTTGTTTAGGTGGGTGGAAAATTAGATTCTAGAGCTCCCTGTGCTTTCATACCAGAACTCAGGTTTAGAGTGTTGAGTTTTCTTCCCTAGCAACTTTAATATTAAACACCAAAATTCTGGCAACAAACAAGCCTTTCTACTCTATTTAATATGAGTACTTATTTTTAAGAAAACATTTTGTTTCTCTTTTAGAGCTCTTCAGGCTTGAGAAATGTTAGGTGAATTATGTCTTTTCATATTTTAACTATGTGACTGCTTCCAGTTATGGAGATCTTCCAGTTCCCATTATCATCTGTTGGATCCCAGCAAGTCTTGGTGGTTACCAGAAAGGGTAAAATATTCTAATATTATTTTAAATTCTTCGCTAGAGAAGAATTCCAGTAAAAAGAGAAAAATAGAAAGTCCCCTTCGTTTGAATGCTTTTGTATAATCAAAGCAGCAGTGACAAGGATAAATTAGTTACCATTGCATCCAGTCAGTCAGTCCTGGCTTTGGGATCCTTTTCCTCATGGTAAGAACCTCAACATACAAAGCCCTTCTATTTGTTATGGAAGTAATTTCCTAGCCCTTTTTCCCTCCTTGCATCCCATCGCTTTCCCCCACCCCTCCCCCCACACCCCTTGCCCTCCACTCCACCCAAGAAATAATAGCATTTCTCAATAGCCACTCCTTGGTCACAAGGCTTTTTGCACTTCCTAGCTTTCTGGAAAGGAAAGCTGACAGGAAACTTGACCACGCCCCCGCCTCTTCCTAATCAGAAACTGAGTGCATAGCTGCATTACCTTCCCTAGGAGATGTGCTGCTGTGTTTGCAAGAACAAATATTTGCAAGGTGTGAGAGGAGTCTTCCAGACTTGGTCTTCACCTGCCATTGAAGGACACAGGTCTCCAGAAGGGACCCATGCCACTTGAGCCCGTAGCATGTCTGAGACCCCTGGTGTCATCCAGAACATCTTGAGCTGCCAGCTTAGGCTCTCTTATTCAACCAAATCAATGTACGTAGCATCTAGTGTTTTTAGGTCTCAAGGCTATCGCCTTCATGAATGGCTGGAGCAATGGAAACAGGGAGCTGTGTATTTTCTCCTACCATGTTTCTAACCTCATAGGTGCATGTCACACTTAGGTAAAAAAGGTAGAGGGAGCGAACACACAGTAATCCGTGTTTATCTGTGGAATCATTATCTATTAACAAGCACATCAGAGAACTTGCAATATTCTGCTCCTCAAAAGTTTGGATTCTGAATGTGGGACATCTCAACTCTTTTATATACATATTCTTTCTTTTTTAATTTATTTGGTTTTGGATCAAAACCTTTAAAACCTCAGCATCCACTAAATATTTCCCACACAGAAATACCAGTGTGTGCATTGGACACGTTGCCTACACTCAGGCCATAAAGCTAGTGAAGTTTGAGATACTTCAGACTTACTGCACAGGCAGAGTTTTTTACCAGGGGGCATCTGTAGCACATAGGTGTTACCTGGGACTGCTGTATAGACAACTTCATTTACAGATGTTCAAAGACTGGGCCTAAACATCAGGGGTCTGGTGTTTTCTGAAATGATACACTGAGCTCGTACTGTAGAATTACACAGCACATGTGGTATAGACTCATCTGGGATTTCTGGATGTGTGGGAGCCTCTCAGACCTACTGTGAATGCTCAGTAGCATCTGACTTGACAGTTCTAGCAAAATCCTTGTCATACTTGCAAGAAAAAAATAAAAGAAAAAAAGAAAAGAAAAAAAATTAAAAATTAAATCCTCTAAACCCAACCATACAGTAACTTGTGGGGGAAGACTTGGATGATGATGTGCCAAAGTGAATGCATTTTCTTACCCTTTCTGATCTAATGTTATCAGTAAATCCTTATCTTTGCATGCAGCACAAGGAACACCATGCCATTGTCCTCTCTTACCTTCCACACTCTCTTTTCCTTCACCAATAATCCTTAACACAATTTAATCAAAAGGTCTTGATTCTTGTTTTAAAGACTATTATAGTGGTTTCTGCACAAAGAAGGGTTGCTTTAAACCACTGGGATAAAGGAGATTGCAATGAGAGGCACTGATAGGATGAGATGAGCCAGCTGGCAGATTTTATTGTAACCAAGGCAAACACCGGTTTCAATATAATAAGTCAGGAAACTGAAGCAGCCCTTGAAAACTCAGGACATTCCCAGAAATAGTAACATCTGGTCATCATAAAGATTACACTAGTAGATTCCAGTTATATTTGAGATAGGAGCTCTGTAAGGCAAGCACTTACAGCGATTGTTTCATTTCTTTTTTTTCCCTTTTTTTTTCCTGCAGTACTTCTTGAACAGCTTAAATAGGAAACTTGATCTTCTCTGGGTACTTTGCCATTGTCCGCTTCACAGCAAATTTCCTCTGAAGCTCTAACTTGGGTTTATTTGCTGGAGTTTCATTTCCCTGTAAAACTTGCCCTGCAACATGGAGAGGAAATTAAGGTACTGGTCCTTCCACTTTACTTCTTCATCGCTTTCCCTTGTGGTAAGAAACACTGATTAAAAAGAAAAAGTTTATTTAGCCAAAGTGGAAATCAATAGCATCAGTCAGGTATCTGTTAAAAATAAATAAATTATACTTCTCTTAGGCTTCTCTCAGTTACCTTTTCTTTGCAGAACCTGCAAGCAGGACTTGGTAGCCACTCTCTCTGGCCTACCTGCCCTAGTCCTAATAACTTTCTGGTAATAAATTAAGCCTGGGATTTATTTATTTACTCTAGAAGTTCTGCTAGCTAAATTTCTTTTGCAGTATAAGACAGTACTTGTTCATAACTAAGTAGCACTTTGTGCCTGACAACGGGTTAATGGTCCAAAACTACTCATTTTGAGAGCGTTGGCTGTTTTGGTCCAGCAAACTGGTTCCAGAATCTCACATATCCCACATTCCCTTCTCACATCTGGACTCTGCACGGACAAAGTTTTCTTTCATATAAACTGTTTATTGTTCTGTGAGATTGATGCCGTTAATATTGGCTTTCAGAATGACAGATTAGCATCACCAGTTAATCAGGGCTATTAGCAGATAAATATCTGTAATTTAATCACTACAGTAATTTCTTTTCCAATAATAAGGTTTACAAATGCAAGTGATTAAGTAATTAGCTTACATCTCCATAGATTACAATTCCTCTGAGCTTTCTTCTCTCACTTTTTTTCCAAAAGATTTCCGTATTTAATTAAAGTAACTACTCCCTCTTTTACGTTGTCTCTGCAAGCACATGTGAGAAGTCATTGGGTTCTTTTTCAAACCAAACTGATCCATTTGTACATAATCAGCAAAGGAATCCCCACTTCCAAACCTCTTCCATCCCTCTCCAAGGGTTAACACCTACCCTGCCAATGCTTAGCAGCTATAATCGTTACCAGTACCCTTCCTGGTCCATGTGGCAAGTGGGGTGCACAGGGGGAAAGAATAATTTACAGGAAGGGGGCAAAAGTTTCCAATGGAAAAATTGTGTGCACTTGATAAAATAAGAGCCTGGCTCACTAAAGCAGTCTATCCAAACACTTCTCAAGGATCTCTTTGTTGCTCTTCCACCGACTTGGCCCTAGGGCAAAAGGCAAGTTCTACTTCTTCCAAACTTATATTCTCCTATTTGCAGAGTAATTTGACAGTTACTGTTAATTTCCTAAATGCAACATGAAAGCTGTAGAAGGAAGCCTGAAAAAAGGGTGGGCAGGGGGGAAGGAGAAGAAGAAATTCATAAAGAGCAGCAGAGAATATGGGCAAAATTGCTTCCATGTGTGTTGCACAGGCATGGCTTGGGCAGAGATCTGTGGCCTTCCCAGAGTTTGACCTCTTGAGGCGGTGCCAGGTTGCTGGAGAAAAGGCATTGCTCTTTAATGAAGGCCTAATTTTTATTGCCACTCCATCGACTTCAAAGTGCTTCAGGTTGCCAAACATAATTTCACTGGAGGTATTTTCAGGTGCAGAGCAAATACTTCATAAATAATTTCCTCGTTAGATTACAAATTCCATTTAAAAAGGGGACTGGGGAGGGGAGGTAGTTATTCTAAGGCTTTTTTGTAAGCTGATTAAAAAATCTTTCAGAGTGGTTCTTTATTACTTTAATTCTGAAAGAAAATAATTAAAGAGTTTTAATTTTTTATTTATATTTTTTAATGAGTATGCAGTTTGCTGAGATGACCAAGTACAGTGGAATAGTTGTTAATATGCTCTCAATTAAAATATATAATCTGAGGCTCTAGGTGCCTATTCCTTTTCCCTCTCCCCATCCTCAATTTGCCGCTAAGTCCAGTGATTGCCAGCAACCCAGTGGCATCCACATTGGGGCCCCAATTAATTATGTAGATCTGTCACATTTCTACGTTTTTCATCTGTTTACTCTTTTCCTCAAGTAAAAATGCCCGTAATTAAAATACGCTTCCCTACATCCTCTTTATCACACCCCCCGTGAAGCCAGGGCAGGGAGCTGCTGAAGCTGACGAAGTGCTGCTGTCACTCAGAGGGAATGGGGATGATTTGAATGGTGTTTATGTTTAATGCACTTTGTGAGCCAAGATGAGCCTGCAATCAAGGCAGAAGGAAGGCTGGCAGGGAGGAGATGGGAGTCAGGAGTGGCGAGCTCCTACCCCAGCACTCGTGATGAATTACTGCATCCGCGGTCCATTCTCCATCACCCCCTCCCCATCCGCCTGTCACTGCAGTGTCCCTGTCAGAGCTACTGCTGTGATGGTGCTAAAGTTTAACGCCTTAACGTTTTAAGCAGCCCTCAAGTCACTGGACAGAAATAGAAATGGGTTTAGTTCTAGTCTGCTTTCTCTTGTTAATAATTCTGCAAATGCATCTGGTTAGGGTTTTTCACAATTTCCTCTCACGAAGGTTCAGTTACCCTAGAACACAAGGAACTAGTGAGACCCATTTATAAGAACAAAGGTAGGGAATTACCAATAGTTTTACCAATGTTAAATTCATTTTCCATTTCTTCTTCTGGAGAGCGCTAGTTGGAAGATGAAAGTTAGCATAAATATTGCAGAAAACATTTTCTTCTGTTGTCACCTTGAAAACCAGCTGGATTTTATTAGGTTATAGACTTTTAAAAACTGATATATATCAGTTTATATATTACAGCTGTATATCTGCAGTAGAGCTTGTTAGACACTTATCTCTAAACCTGCACTGAGAGGGCTCCAGCCCCAAATCCTTGTCTGAGACTTCACTTGACTATGCAGCAATGACCTGGAAAAAAAAATAATTAAAATTCACAGGTCATATCATTTTATCGCTTCAAAGCCAGTGAAATGGGAAGGGAGCCAGGAGTTACCACCAGCCCTACTTTCTTATTGATCAGGGATAAGAGTGTGCACTTAGTTGTTCCACACCGCTGAGGTGCAGAGCCCGTTAGCATCCCGCACTTGCTTTACAAAGTCAGACATCTCCTGAGCTGCTAAGGATCTCTTTTCTGGTGGTTACTTTGGAGTCTGTGTTTCCCACTCAGGATGAATGCACCAAATAAGCGTACATACTCAACTGCTCTCTACAGCAAAGAAATTACAAAAATAAAGCCGAGATTCATGGTTTTTCATGTTCCTTTGACGTGTAACAAAGGCTTGGCATAAGGCACGGGGAAAGTAGCTATAAGTCAGGGAGAGTAGCAGCTTTCTATTTTCACCAGAAAGAGATATATGTGATGGATCTAAAAAGATCTCTGACTCAGACAGCTGAGAAACAATTTTGTCCTTCAGCCTAAAAGAATTTTGATGAAAAACTCCCAAACAACCAAGCTCAAAACATTAAAGAAATAGTCAAGATAAAACAAAGCTTAAAATGAAGAGACACTCTGCAGTGATGAGAGATAAGAAATATGTTGCTTTAGTCATTCTGAGCACAAGATTCAAATATACCACCACCCATGCCACTTTTGCCAGCAGAAAGGATATATGAATGTGAGAAGTGGCAGAATATCCTTTTGTATTTTTCCACTGACTTACTAAGATTATGGTTTACTTTGGGTACATCCACATTAGCATTTCAATCCAGATCTGGAGCCTGTCTTTCAACAAAAAATGTCCTAGGTTTTCCCACTTGCCATACTTTGGTTGATACCATAGAATGCCTCAGACTGCTAAAACAGCATGAGATGAAACTAAACCAAGAATCTCTGTCCAGGAACATCTTTAATGTGGCCTAACCATTAACAGAAGTTCAGTTCACAGGGCTAACTGTCCAAATTGAAGCTGTCCAAATTTCATGCAGCATGGACCTCAGTCCATGAAGCAACTGCTTCACCACATAGATCTTTCCTTCTTTACTATCTGCAGTCTGAGTGATACCAGGTAGCATTATAACACCACATAAAGCAAGACAGAGTTTGCACTAGTTACTTTTATTATAAATTTTAAATTAAATTCCAAAAATATACTCAGATATTTTTGTAGCCTTTTATTTATTTTTTCCCCAAGCTATTTGCACTTCAGCACTGTGTTAGATGGAAGATGGTCTAAATAGGTAAGAAATTGTTGATAATTGTGAAATACCAATTAGAAATTTATGCTTCACAGAGTGAGGAGAAGGTAGGACTCTAGTGGAAAGGAAACTGTTGGAGAACAAAGCACCATCTGCATTGTTGGCCATTCAAAGCTGGGAAAATGAATAAAGTTGCAATGGAAATTTAGTGTAGGACCATTTTTTCCAAGGAGATGGCTGAACATAGTATTTCCATTTATCTTCTCTTTCAAGTCTTAATTTAGTTAAATTCTAATGAATAACGTTTTACATAAGAGAGGTCCCTGCTACAGCAATAAAAATATTGGAATCTTTTGCTACTGTTGCGCAGTGCATTGCTATATTAGCCAAATTCTGCTGCGATACAGCCAGGTTCAGATCATATTATATATAATACAGAACGTCTGCAATTTTTCTTGTTTCCCTGGTAACAACTGTAAATGCACTAACTCCCTGGACTGCTCCACCCCTCCTGCTGCTGATGTCAGGCACAGGAGAGGCACATGTGCAACTCAACTCCATACCTGTCAAACCAGGCGGACGCTCCGTTTGATCACCCATGTTTTGGTCCCACAAAGACCACTCATTTGGTGATCAGAGGGCAGTGTTAATTTAGTCAGCTATCAGGATACTGGGGAGGGAGGGGAGGGGAAAAAGAAAAAAAAAATCACCCACTTGTGCTTTGGTTTTAATCAACAAAGAGAATGGGGAGGCTAAAAAAGCCATCACGTGGCTAAGCGGAGGCAGCGTATTCTTGCTGAAAAAGCGAGGATTAGAGCCATTTCTGTTAATGTTAATAATTTCCGATAATTGGGTGCTGCTCGATGCCAAAGTGTTCTCAAATTCCATACTCTGTCACATGCATGCCAGCAGGGTTCACTATGAATAATGTTAATACAATGAAGAGGGAAGGAATGAATGAGGATTTTCCATGTGTTACCTGACAGGATCACTTCGAAACAAATGACCAGTCCTTATTAATGCAGCTATTATTTTGATAAACCAACAAGAATGAACGTGGTATTCATGAAAACGTGCTATGCACCATCACAGGAATCCCACCGTAATTTTACAGTTAATTGAGATACCTGTAGTCATTACTGGAAAAGATTATGATCTGACCTTAATACCCATCCACTAAACTGGCACGTTTCCTATTTTCAGCTCAGCATTAATGAAGATGAACATTTGTACACAAGTCTGCCTCTTAATAGTAATTTTGTCCAGTGTCAGTTTATTTAGATATTTCAGCGTTTGCCTCAGTAATTTTGAGTCAGCATGTGAGTTTCAGTGTGCCAGGGTGTTTTTCATCATCACCCATGGAAGCACATACAGTTCACCAGGATGATGCAAAAGTGTATTTGGTGGCCATGAATGAGAATAGTAACTCTTGTTTTCTGCAGCAATCATCCACCCTGCCTCACTTTTCTTTTTGTCAATATGTGGTACAGCCAAAGAAAAAATTCACCTCTAGTGTTTTTAAAAGTGAAAAAAACCTTTCATACTAAGCAAACTTATTTTTTTTACAAATAACTATTTTTATTCAAAAATATGGCTTTTATCTAAAACATCTTGCAATCTAAAGATTAATTTGCAAGTAAAAAACATTCAGTTAATTTAGTAAAATGAAGTTCAGTTAGTATCAGTTGTAATTAATATCAATAGAAATTTGAACAGTGGTATTACTAGTAATTTGCATTAACGCTCAGAGTTTTCGGTCAGGACTAATAAAAGGGAAGCGACAACCTGTACCTGTTACTCTGCAGAATTTAAGCAAGTGTATGTATGTTAGCAGTCATGGTGCAGTGGGGTGGCTTGTGTCCGTCTGAGACGTCCACATCACCGGGTAACAAAGCAGAAGCAGATACCAATACGATTGTCAAGGTGAGGCTTTCTTTGAGGGTGTAGAGTCATGCCTTCAGGGGGAAATTGGGTGACTCTACTGAACCAGCCCAAATTAGAGGAGCTGAAAATAAGGAATTTAGGCAGGATAAAAAAATAGTTCTTTCTAGGGTCTGTGTAATTGTAACTCAGGAACTCCTCAGACAAGCTCAGATGCCTAACTAGAGAGAAAGTTGGGCCTTTTCAGCTCTTTAAGAGGAGGAGGCAAACCTCCAGATAAAGAAGTAGATGCAGATTATTTTCCAGTCCCCTCTGTCTTGCCAAGCCTCGTTGCTGTTATGCAAAGTAAACAGTACCATGCCAGAAGAAGGTTGTTTGGTTACTCTGTTTACCTCTGTCGGTAAAATGCCAAAGGGAAGAGCTGCAGATACAGCTCTTCCAAAGATGTACAGACCTTCCACTGGCAAACACAAGCTTTCTCTTCCTAGACTCCAGGCTACATGGATGCGAACTGCAGATCAAAACCCTGTAGCTTCATTTAATGCTGTGCTGTATTCCAGGTGAAAAGCCTGTTCAGCTGAGCTCTCAGAACATGTTAGTTAGAGACAATGGGCATGATGACTGTGCACTTCAGTGACAGGCTTGGAAATCACTGATATGTAAACAACTTTGACTATAGTACCATGCCAAATATCCCACTCTATTTCATTGGCACCTGGGCCTGCTGTGGGCACCAGAATTGAGTGATGGTCTTTTAAAATATCTATTATGGGATATATGGGTTATGTCTAAACATCCATATTGTCATTGGGGATCAGACAGTACAATGAGTGGAGTTCAGACAGCTATTAAGCCGGTTAAATGTGACAACCTCATTGTCTGCACATGGTGGTCTACATCATTTGAGAAGCCACAGGGTCCTGAGTGATCCAAACATACTGTAGAACCCAGGAGACATTACCTTTCTGAACAGACAGCTGGAGGTCTGTCAACATCCCATCAGATGTTTCAGAAAGCACCAGACGTTTGGGTGTGGTTGAATAAATTGAACTCTCATTGTCTATTTCTAGCTGTTCTAGTTAGTCCTTAAGATAGATTAAATCTTCAATGACTCCAGTAGGACCGTAGACACTGTACTCACACATGGATGCCTATACTGTAGAAACCCAAATTTAGGCTGCTGAATCTAAAGCTTTAATTCCATTCCTAGGTATGAGTTATCATTGTCTGGAAAGTGACAAGTGGATATATGGCAGAGACGTCTACCCAGATATATATCTGCCCAGAGACATCCCTGGGATCTCCCATAGGTCATGCATGTACTTTCCAGGTATCAATGTTTTTGATACCCTAGGGAATCAAAAACGACATGATAGCCTGTGTTTAAGTAGCAGAAATGAAAAACCATAGCCATGCTTTCTTCCTGACATTACTGTAAGGGTGGTGAGGCCCTGGCACAGGTTGCCTGGAGAGGTTCTTGATGCCCTCATCCCTGGAGGTGTTCAAGGCCAGGTTGGATGGGGCTTTGGGCAACCTGGTCTAGAGAGGGTGTCCCTGCCCATGACAGGGGGCTGGAACTAGATGATCTTTGAGGTCCTTTCCCACCCAAAGCATTCTATGATTCTATGTTGTTCAAGTTCCCTTACAATTTGGCTTCAGTGCTTCATGAAGAATACAGAAGCCCCAGTATGGAATCTGTTGCAACCTGAAGGTAATATGCTGAGAAGGATTTAATGCCCATCATTTGAATTTTGAGAAATGACAAAATGTGCACCGGACAAATGATAAATGTGCACCGGACAATTATAACTAGTAGTTTAATATGAAAAAAAACATTTGTCATCTCTCTTCAACTCCAAACATACACTAAAGACAAATTCATTTTTCTAACACTTATAAACATTTCAAAGTTTGCCCACACACACCAGGCTGAGATAAGAATTTAATGTATGTTCTGATCATTTTAATTACTAAAGTTCTCAAATTGGGTTTCTTTTTTTTTTTCTTCTTTTTTTTTTTTTCTCCCCCCCCACCCTGCCCCAACCAACTGGGATTCAGAAGTTGCTGTAGTGCTATCCAACTTCTAATATTAAAAATTCTGTCTCATAAAAAGTGGATCTAACAGGCATCAAAGACTTGCATTCCACTGCGATTTAGATGGTAAAAAATGTAAAAGTGCAGATCTACACACCTTAATATTCTCAATAAGACTTTCCATCTTGCATCTTTTTATCCTTTAACTGGATGTGACTGCCAATTGGGCTCACGTTAAAAAGTAATAAACTTACACTGGACATAGCCTAGGTATTTTTATAAGTATTTTATGTAATTGAGGACAAATGGCATCTTGATTAAATTGTAATTCATGTAGACACACTTCAGTAGCATTATTTTTCCCAGTTAGCTACATTCATGGTTTAACATTTACTCTTTTTCACTTCATCCTTTTGCCTACACTTCCACTTAAAAGCTTGATGAAACCAAAATTCTGTGACAGTATCTGAGGCAGTACATTTGTTGCTTAACAAATTCTGCTTATTGATCTCATGACATGCACTGTCCTCAAGATGCAATTTATTTGAACAAATTCCTTTTTTATTGTAGCTTCTCTTACAACTGATAAGCATAATTATATATTTTACATCTTTGATTTATAACAATAGCAATCATCTATGTATTGCTCTCTACATCTGTAGAATAAATCAGAATTTTTCACATCCAACGCATGTAAAAAGAATTTAATCAAATCGATATCATCTATCACTCATCTAAAGCATAAAGCTTGGACTCTTTCAGCTGTCTTACGTGTCCATTGTCTGCTTCCCAAAATGCCTATAAAACTAGAGAGGAACTTTGCAACATGTTCACATATTTAACAAATCAATCCTGGTGCACCAAGGAGGGAAAATTTATTTCTGAGACAATTCAACCAGCTGCTTTTTGTGGGCTACAGCATGGAATCCAAGCCTGAGCATTTGCACCATATCTAGTTTTCACAATTCTTGCCAAACGATATTCTAAACAGTTTAGAGACCAAAACTTACCAGCACAAACTAGCACAGAACTGTTATGCTTCCTAGATATTTGCATTCACTCCAGGAAGCTCTACTTACTGGTTTTGATATAAACCTGAGCAGCATTAATGAAAAATGAGCGGCCAATGAGAGCTCAAAAGGAAAGAGCCTCCTTTCATTCCTTGTGATCTCAAGGTATGGGTTTCCAAGCAAGCGGTACCAGGAGCAAGACCACAAAATAATAGCAGACGCAGACACACATTAAAAAAAAAACCAAACCCAAAACCAAAGAAAATAAAAGCAGTAGTGTCAGGCTCTATATCAAGAGTAAACAGCTGCATCTTTACCAAGCTGAGATGGAAACAGGCTCCTATCCATTCCCATTACTGAAAAGGACTGATGTCAGTTCTAACATGCTCCTTTAATCACAAACCAGAGTGAAGAATAGCAAACACACTTCTCAGTAACAAAAGCTGG
Source organism: Hypotaenidia okinawae (assembly GCA_027925045.1). Lineage (NCBI taxonomy): Eukaryota > Metazoa > Chordata > Aves > Gruiformes > Rallidae > Hypotaenidia > Hypotaenidia okinawae. The sequence goes on from BSDF01000001.1 coordinate 141,829,869, forward strand.
TACAATTTTCAAGAGCCTGTCTTAAAGTTCTTTTCAGTAAAACACTCAGGTTGTAATAGAAACTAATTTTTCCAGTTGTATGGTCATTCTGACCCATACTTTTCCTAAAATAAATTTCTTATTCTTTAAATAATACTCTAAATATCACTTAATAACATTATAGTACTACTTAATATTCAGTTTCCAGGCAGATTTATCTTAAATTTCTGCTGGATTTTGATATTTCTAACACAGAAGGTCTTCATTCACCTATGTCCCACACAAAATTTCCAATTCCTTTCCTGTGATCATATCAAACTCCAAGGAATTATTTCTCCCTAAGTTATACTATCTGTCTTCTTCCCCAAAGGCAGAACTTCTCAGGCCAAATTTGACATTTATATTAACTGTTAAAGTCACAGAGGTGTATTGCATTCCTGTCACCATCAACCCCTCAGCCCAAAAAAATAAAGTAAAAAAAAAAAAAATTGACAAAAAAAGAAATGCTAAAGTATTACATTGGTAACTGGGTTAATGGACTTAACTGGTTGCTAAGCCAGTTTTGCTTGTTTTGCCAATCAAGACACTATGGGACAGCAATACTAGAGCAAAACTTTTCTAATGATGCAAATAGTTTCTTGCAATGTCTGTTTATCCTTCTTAGGTACATATGGTCGAAATGACCATCCTCACCCATGTTGAACACATTCTTTCCCAAGAAGCCAGTGTTTTCACAAGTAGCTAAGTAATATGAGGATGCTGCTGCAGTGAGTTGGTTTTTCTGGTCATTTACTCACAAGTTACACTTAGTGGCTTTATAAGGATCAGATGAATTTTGTTGGATTTAGGTTCATTTCAGAGACCAAGCTCTTTTCTCTTTCCCATAGGTCTCAAGGCAGTTTTGGCTTTATTTACAAATTAACACTCATTGTTAAGGCAAAGAGGTTGTTTTGTGTTTTAACTACCACAGGGTATGCTACACAAGCTTTGTTTTTATTCTCCTATGAGACTTTCCAAATTCCTCCTCCCTCCTAAACCTGCCCACCTGGCTACACCAGGGAAGAGGAAAGAACAGACATAAACAAGGTTGGAGATCTGATGTTCTGGGAATAAGCAAATCTACGTTGCATCCAAAACCAGGGCAGATGTGCAATGCTGCATGGCTCCTTGCAAGAGAACTTGTGTCTCCTAGGTTATTTTGACTGACATCTCGGGGCATTTTGGTAGGGGTTTCTTTTGCCCTGTTCCACAGTCTGCGACTCCAGCCCCAGTGAGACAATCCTCCTGTGCCAAAAGCCCTAGTAAAAGATACTAATAGGTAATACTTAATTGTCTTTGATGGCAAGATTATTTTCTTTTATCCTTCTAGATATATTGTAAGAGAGGTTTTGTGGATTTTTTTATTATTCCAGTCATTTCTGATACATGACGTGACTGATTTTCAGTTAATCATCTCCATACTATCTTCTCTCATATCACCCCTCTACTAAATTCAATAAAATATGACTTTAATCATTTCCATTTGTCTCACCTCAAAGTAAACCACACTCCAGAAATGATAGCACACTTAGTGAGGTCAGCTGCTAAGTTCTTCCCTCCCAACCACTACAAGTCTTTTATTGACAAATCTAAAATTACTGTGCAGACTCCAATAGGCTAGGCTTTGCTTTCTGAGACAGAGAAATTATCTGAATGGGAGGGGAAAGAAAAAAATGGAAATAATTAAAAAAAAAGGAAATAAAAAAAAGAGAAAAAGCAAAACTTTACAGGATTTATGTAAGAGGAAGGTTAGCTTGGAGTAAGAACACATATATCCTGCCTAGCTTTTGTGGCTGAACAAAGGCAATTGCAGAAATCCTCCTTTCTGAAAGCTGGAGATTCCAGAAAGGGAATTAATTCCACTAGTAGGGAAATAATTTCTTTTCTCTGGAAAGTAATAAGAGAAAGATAGTGTGCCAGTACCCTGAAAGCTTCCATGAAATAAAAAAGATCCTAAAATGCAGCTCTTCCTCCATCATAGGGCTAGATACTGTCCTGTCTCTAGGATTCATGGGTACAAACCTCACTGAGATTTGGCCTATTTTATTTTTCCTCCTGTGAACAATCATACACTTATATTTTATCTCTCTGCTTTTTAGTAGCAAACCTCAGATGTGTTTCTTTTTCCGTTACGCCTAAAAAGTTTTGGTTTGAAAAATATATCTACTGTGAAAAAAAGACCAGATTTATTGATTTACAGATGTGATTAATTCTATTTTGACCTTGTTTTAGAACAGGTCTACTTGCTTAAAAAAACAAGAAAAAAACCCCACCCGTTCAAAAAAAACCAAACAAACCAAACCAAACCAAACCAAAACAAAACAAAAAACCCCACAAACACCCACCTTTCTGATTATTTTCCTTCTTTGTCCTGAAAGATTATCAACAGTCTTTTTCAGGTCTACTGATAAGATTTTGGTCTTCATGGAAGTTCAAAGTTATCACAGATGTTGAAACATGTTGACACAATTAGACAATAAAAAAAAAACCCCACAGATCTCAGTTATTTTAAATTAGAAGTTGCAGGGAAGAGTTTCCTGTCACTAAGCTGATGTTTTATCTTAACACAAGAGCTATTCATGTGTCTGAAGATTAGCAGTTCTAGAGGACTCAGCCCTAGTTTCGTGTTATTTTTTCCTGGTTGAGCATAGATTAACTTCTTCAGCAGAAAATAAGTAAGCTATGTGTTTTTCATTGTCAGATCATTTTCAAAGATGCCATGCTCTCTTATTGAGAGTTAAATCTCTCCTTTGATCAAAGAGGACAAAATGGGTGCTATGGATTGCAATAAACTTGGAGGTGTTTTGGAGGAAAATCTTTGCTTCTAAAAGGACAATGGTTGGAGTCAGAATTTAGTCACCCACTCTGAGCATCTAATACAGACACCATGCTGCCTTGAAACTGAGTTCCCAGCACCGCTGAAGAACCTGGATCATCTAAATTGAGCAGTGCCACAGACAGAGCTGTGGTTCCACACAATGATCAGGAGGCTACTTACAACAAGCCAGCAGCTGACCAGAAACACATCTCATCTACCTCCCTCCAGTGTGCAAGTGCTCCTGTCACCTCAGAGCCTGGGAGGATAGACGGTGTCCAAAGAGCAGGCATCTTTCTAGTGTGGAGGCAGTGAGCAATGATGAAGATGAATCCAACATTTACAGCAGCAGCACAGAAAGAAGGAAATTTGAATTTCATTTCTGCCTTGGTCTTGGGGGGCTCAAAATTCCTGTTTTTCTCTTCCCTGAAGAGTGCCTTCCTTATGGAGTTTCAGAGCAAATAGCCTGTCTCCCATCCTTCCCCTTCAAACAGCACCAGTATAGGGTATGCAATGAAGAAGCTGTGTGGTCAAGAGCAGATCAAAGAGAAAAGGTTTGCCTCCTTATGTTTGTGACACTCTCTCAGAAGTGAGTCTGATCCCTGAACCTCAGTTTTACTGGTTTTATCACATTGATGGATAAAGCAAAATTCACAGCTATTCTATGGAGTAAGGTTCAGTTCTACCCATTTGATTTCTGTGCCCTGTCCATTACAGAGTCAGCTCTTGCCTTCCTCAGTTTGTGATTGCTCCCTTCCTCTAAACAACTGTCTACCTTCAGAGGGAGTAAATGAACTCATGTCTTCCAAATTCCTGCTGAGTGCTTAAAATTTTGGGCCAACATATAAATTTCAGACAGCCCCTCTTTTTGTGGTGTTTTTGAAATAAAATTATCCCTTCTTTTATGCGTTTTTCTGGGCTCAGTGCTGGCAGTAAGGCTTCAGGGTGCTTAGACTGCAGTGTCAGACCACTCCAGGGACTTGAGGAAAATTTCAGACTTCTACACAGTTTTGACAGGGGATGGAGCCTACAAACAGTGAGATTATTACTTCCCCAAGCCAAAGTACTTAAGTAGGTAAGATGCCAAATATGCAGAACTTAAAAGCCTAGAAATTCTGAATTTTGGTGTCTCTAGAGCAAACTTTAAGCAAAACTACTTTAGGATTAGGTTTTAGATTACTCTGATGGTTTTTTTTAAACACTGAAACACAGTCTGATGATCTAAGATTTACTTTTTTCTCTCTGTAGACATTGCATCTAAATCTTAGAGATTGTATGGAATTTAGGGGGTCTGTTCCACTGGGGAAGAGAGGAGTGATTTTTTTAGCAACTGGGTTCTAAAACGAACAGATCCATCATACCTCACACCAAAAAACCAAATCACCTATAGGTCACTATAGGAGGTATATAATTTCCTCGAAAACAGGCAAGAGAAATTCTGGGCCGTTTGTTTTGGTTTCCAGAAATTCTCTCAGTTATCTTAAGATACTAGAAGAACAACATGAAATGAAAAAGTGTCAAGAGATTTTTTGCTTTTCTCTGGTCAAAAATAGCATTCCCCACTGAACTACACATACAGGGTGAATCTCATAATTAATGTAGACATGTCCAGGTTTGGGGATTTTCCTGTCAGTACTATAACATAATTTGGTTTTACCCCAAGTTCCTCTTTCTTTTCCTCTCAGTAGAATTCAAGGACGTTTTTGGAGGATGATCCTTTTTCTTGGGAAGTGGCCAGGTTTTTGTATAACAAAATGTGACAATAATTAGAAAACAGTTGGAGTAGGTTGATGAACTATGATCCATTGAGTCATGGATTTCAGAGCAGGTGTCTGACTGCAAGCCAACTGCAAGATTTGTTCCTTTCTAGTAATGTGTCTAGGTATGTTGGATCGTCTGGATCTCCCTTGGAAGCAGACATATTTTTTTTTAATGTTGCTTTCTGCTTTGTTGCTTTCATCCAAGTTCTGAATTCTCATTTTTTATGATTTTCACTAAATCCAAAATGCCTTTTTTTTCTTTTCTATTGAAATTGAATCAAATCTGTAACCAGACTGATAAAAAGGATGTAATCTGGAGTTATTTGGGTGTAAGTAGGATCTTCTAAACTGAGGGCAGGAACCTGAGAAAGCAAATTTAACTCCCATTTGTGATATCTTATTATAGGAAACCACAAGGAAAAATGTAATGTATCCTATATAAAATTGAAGAGGATTGGCTATGAAGCAACACTTGGGGAACACCCATAAATATCTTTCCTAAAAAAGAACATGTTTCTCAGGACCTTTAAGATGCACAAGAAGAGAATCTGAGTCACTTCTGGTGGAAGTGCCCATCAAACCTGCCAAAACCAGCCCATGAAACAATGCTAATAACTCTGTGGAATAGGGTTCTGAAGTCATTTCTGTCCATGGGTACTTCAAGCAATTCTGTATTGGTGTACCTGGGCTGGATGTGAACCAAGGTCCAATCTCCAAAACACATCAAATGCTAGATTACTAGACTAGGAAATACAGAGAAGGTAGGACTAGCATTTAATATCCTACAGGACTGCATCTGCACTCTCCATCCCATATATACTGAAGCCTACAGCCCTTATATACTTCTTGTGGTTTAACTCCCATAAGCAGATAAACACCACCCAGCTGCTCGTTCACTCCTCTTCCTAGCCACCCCTTCCCTGGTGGGATGGGGAAGTGAATCAGAAGACTAAAAGTGCAAAAACTCATGGGATGAGATAAGGACAGTTTAGTGGATAAAACAAAACCTGCACACACAAGCAAAGCAAAACAAGGAATCCATTTGCCACTTCCCATGGGCAGACAGGTGTTTAGCCATTTCCAGAAGCAGGGCTTCATCACACCTAATAGTTACTTAGGAAGACAAGCAACATTGCTCTGAACATCTCCCCTGCTTCCTTCTTCCCCCATATTTTATTGATAAGCACAACATCACATGGTATGGGATATCCCTTTGATCAGTTGGAGTCAGCTGTCCCGTCTGTGTTTTGTGCACCTTCAGGTCACTCACTGGCAGGGCAGCATGAGAAGCAGAGAAGGCTCTGTGTAAGTGCTGCTCCGCAATAGCTAAAACATCCCTGTATTATCAACACTACTTTGGTCACAAACCCAAACAATGGCACTGTATGAGCTTCTATTAAGAAAATTAGCTCTATCCCAGCCAAAACCAATACAATACTGATGGGTCCTCGGATGATGCAATTTATCCCTTCCACGGCAACCCCTGTACCACATTCAGAATGTGCAAGTCACCCCACCCAGAGTTGAAAATTTGTTTTAGACACTGCACAACTTTTCCACAAGGTCCTGAAGTGCTGCTCCACCCACTGCTGCAGAAGGGTCCTTACTCCTGAGAGACGCTGCAAGTCATTAGAACAGCTTATATATCTCATTATACATTGCTCTGCTCTGCAGCAACTCAATGTGTAGTCTTTATACATTCATAGGATTTCTCTTCAGTTACAGTCTGAGATTTGTACAATTACATGTTGAAAAGGAAATGTTACTAAAACCCAAGGTTTCGTCTAATTTCATATCCAAACCAGACCACATGAGAAGCTGTGTCTGATTTCTGCACAGAAACATGAAATGTTTCTTTCCAGCAAGGCATGAAACCAGGCGTGATTCACATGGCTTATACTTTTGTTTTGAACTTTTGAAGAACTCTGCTCTGTATCTCATTACCAGTCTCCAGAGACACCCCGTCTCTAGCCCTTAAATGGGGATTTTGTCAGGAAGCGTCTCATATACCATAAAGGAAGGTTTCGGTTTTGGCAAATCAGATATCTCAAGAAAAGTGGATAAATGGTGTCGGAGATGAGCTTTCATAAACAATTTATGTGTGTGCATTTCTCTCAGAGAGACGACGAGGAAATAATTTGAAACAACACAAGGGTACATCTCTAGCTATGTTTTGCAAGATTAGAAAGATACAAGCATTAACCCATGTTAGACTAGACTGGAGAGTAGGGTATATTTATTGCCTGGCTCTCACCATAGGACTGTATGTTTTCTGTTTTGCTAAGCTAATCATCTGCTACTATGGTCTTCATCTTCTTGTGGCCAGGTCTCCAAGGTTTTTTTATCTTGGAAACAGAGTATTTTACGTTTGACTTAACACTGCTTGAAGTCATGAATAGAAGCATCTTGAAATCTCACTCTTCTGGAAAATCTGACTGTGCATTCCGCAATTGGAGCTGCATGTGTAATTTTTCCGTGGGAAAGTAATAGCAAACTCATACTGTGCTACAGTCTATCAGACTTATGTCTTACAAAATAGAAACAAATATTAAAAAAAAAAAAATCATGCATCCTGCAGCTCTAAATGTTTCCAGGTCTACAGATCTAAATTGAATACTGTATTTACTCAAAAAAAAGGTCCACTATTTTCCTCAGATTTTTTTGTTTCCAGATCAGAGTTTAAAACAGTATCTGAACCCATTTCAGTCACCAGCCAGCTGTCTGTGCTGAGTACAGCAAAGTTTTCCAAGCATCTTTTACATTCCTCTTCCATATTGCTCCTTTATCTCGATTCCCTTTTCCTTATTGTTCTACTGTACAAAGTCAGCAACAGCAGGACAGAGTTCTGTTTGCTCTCGTGCTCGAGTCACTGGACACCACCCAAAAGCCCCGTCTGTTGGTCATGCACAACATAGCATTCCTGACTGGATGAACTATGTTACCTTCAGCACAGCATCTGCAGTTCAGGGCTAGTTATTCTAAAGCAGTAGGCATACAGACATAGCACGGTAAGTGAAAGATTAGGTAGATTTATTGTTAATCTAGTGTAACAAAGACAATAGGTCGAGACTTCATGTTGTGCAAATTCTATACTGGGGAGTGAAACTGAGAACCATAGCCATTAGCCTAGAGATGTGTACATTTGAAAAAATAAGGTCATACTTGATATGGGATGGACTTCTAACATTCTAGGAATGTAATGTCTCATTCACCACTATTTCTAGAGCTCATCCTCATGCTCATCTCCCATACAGCAGATGCCTCTCCAATCCAGAAATTCACGTTACATATACGTCTTTACCAGTAAGCTTTGCAGCATGAACTTAAGCAACAATCAAAGCAGAACACTGTCTTTTGAGGCAATTCTTTCAGATTTAATGGGAAAAAGAATTTCCAGGATTTCACATTTCTTTATTTCAGGAGTACCAGTACAGAATATGTCATGGTCATGTTTTCTCTTGATCTTTCTTCCTTGGGGAAATTATCTTTCAATTTATTTATTACACCATAGTGTGGCCGCAGCAATATTGGACCTAAACTTATGCTCCTCTTACCTCCTGTTGTCTGTCAACTCTTTGAAAGCTTCCCTGACCTTCATTTTAAACACTGCTTCTCGTATCAACAACAGTGCATATATTCAAATGTAATGATTTCAAACATTCCTGATTGAACAGGACAAAGTCATATCTTATCCAAAATGCTTTCTGATTTATTGTTACTATTTGAAGACTACATTTATCAGCCTGATTGGGTTAGCAGAGCAGCTAATAAAGCAATGTGCTTACTCTTTGACAGCCTCAGGTAAATATGTATGGGTGAGAACCAAGATTAAAAACCTTCTATGTAACAGAGGCTGAAACTAGTTCAAAGTAAACATTTAGGAAAAAAGAATTACAATTATGATAAGGTGCAGCAGGTAGCCTAGCAATTATTTAATAGTTTCTTCCACAGCTGATGCACAGTTATATTGCCTGTTCTGAAGTGATTAAAAAGCTGTATACCCTACATCCACTACTACAGTGTTTTTTTCCCAATTCAATCACTGCTTAACAGTTTAAAATAATATTTTTCAAAAGGTTAGGAAAAGAGAGGAAGAAAAGAGAGAAAGAACTGTATAGTCTCTAGCGAGTTTTTCAGAGTCTGTTGAAGATTACAGTTTTTGGACAACATGCCAATAGTAGAAAGAAAGTTCAAAAGTGTAATGTGACTTAAACTATGCTGGAAATTTTTGTACACGCACATGGGTAGTATATAGGTTTTACATGTTACTCCAAACTCTGCTTACTTCTTCAGTGACTCTGTCTCTTTTGTGGAGATACAGATGAATTAGTAGCATGGAGTTATACATGGAGCTTATAATTCATCTCCTCTAACTTTACATATAGGCCCTTTGAATTTCAGAGGAAGAGGAAACAGGAGGTACAGGGATGTGACTCATTAGACTTAAGTCTAACTACACTTGTACAGAGTAAGTGCTACTTATGAGATCTTACACAAAAATGGCCCAATGAGCTTTTCTAACAAAGGGTTATGAGAAATTGGATATTGGGTATTTTTAATGGGCACAGGATAGGATGAAAGGCTGTATACAAGGACTTACAATGTACATTATATGTAAAAGTGAACCATTTATATATGAGATTTTGTTTTTCAGCCAATGTTTGGAATCTGTTGCTGAAATGAACTTTTTTTCCATATTTTTGATTGCAAGTATTTCAAATGTCTGGGAATGATTGGATAATTCTCTCTACTCTTTCTTCCTTAATTCTTTCCTCCTCTTTACAGATTATAGCAATCCCGAATCATGACATTTGCAAAGATGTCGTCATGCTTGGGAAATCTGCCTTACAAACATCAAAATAGCACATGTTCACAGTTGAATTAAATACATTCTATACTTAGAAATAAACAATCCCCCTGAGACATGGGTGGATATGGGAATTCTTTCAGCCTGATGAAACCTAATGCCTGTAATCTTCTATATCCATCAGTATTTCTATAATTTAGTCAATTGAGGGTAAAAGATTAAAATTACATTAGATACACTGATCCTGCTGAGTAAAAAGGGTAAAAGATCAAACTACTCCCAGAGAGCAGTCTGATCCTAACCTTTTACATCACTTAGTTATTAGGTCACTCTCACCATTTCGGGATGCATCAGCTTCCCGAAGACAAAAGCTATGAGTGGTTAAAGAGCTAATGCCCCTCAGCAACAACTGTCCCCAAAAATTATGGATTAAACTGCAGTAGTTTGGCTTCCCCATCCAAGAGAAGTTTGAGAATCCTACCTTAGCATCACAAATGCGTTCATTGACCTTTATGGTCAGATCTGTTGAAATGGATGGAGCCAAACCTTGTATTGAGTTTATAGGTAGAATTGTGTGGTATTTTATTTTATTTTGTGGTAATTTGAATCTAAAAGCATGGAAGAGCTAAAAAGAACAGCAAACATCTGTATAAGTCTGAGATGCCTGTGTCACCTGGGATATTGTAGAGTAAGTATGTTTCTGCACGTGAACTATTCTTCCAAAAAAATGTCACCATAAAGAATATACACAAAACTGTTACTTGTCTATCCCAGGCACTTGAACCTGTGTTTTCTACCTGCCTGGTTAGTGATTTCCTGTACATAGCAACTGGCATGAGCAAGAGGACCTCAGAGGTACAGGAGCAGTTTATTCAAGAAAAGGCTTTGTGGGAAGAGAGCAGATGCCTGTGTAGGTGAAGCCATTCTCTGCCGGCAGAAGGATTGGCCACATCAAGTCCATTCTTCAGGCTGCTTCTAAGGATGAATCATCCACCCCCTCTCCATTTCTCCAGCAATATTTCATTTCTTGTTAGCTCAGGGACTGTACTTCCAAGTCCAGAGTTAACATTGCGTCCTCAGCTTTGACTCTGAGCACATCTGCAGAGAAGTGGGAGCAGTCTTCCTATCAGCAGAGTGCTCTGTCCGGGATAAGGAGGGGAGAAAGATGCATTCACTGAGAGTCTGCTGCACTCATGTGGTGAGAGAGCAGCTGGTATTTAAGATAACGGGTATCTGTGCACATCTCTGCACTCTTCCAAGTAGACCTTCCATGTTGCTTGATAAGCTCTTTCCAGTCTTTATTGCCTAAGAGATTTTATGTTTAGTGATGAGGTATTTTACAGAAACAACACGGAAAATAAAAACCTAGCATGCAGACAGTGCTAACACTTCACCGTGTTTTTCCTCACCCCTCCAAAAAGTCCAGGAGTTGGGGAATGACTGAGTAGAATGAGTTGTGAGACTTCTCATTCCTGCCCATTTCATGGCTAGTCTTCAAGGTTATTTCATTTCCACACCAGCAAAAGGAGCCTTTTCTCAGCATCACAGGTGCATTTCTTGGTTTTATCCTTTTGGCTCCTTTTACCTTATGACTATTGTGTATGTCCCCTACATACGCAGAAGTAGCCATCAAATGAACTTCAGAAATACTAGTGCTATGTTAACTTCTGTTCAGGTCTCTGTACAGTGTTACAGTGACTGCTAAGATGGGTGTCTTCTTGTTACCAACTTGGTTGCATTTGAATTAGTGACATAGAGAAGATTTACCAGTTCTCTGAGTTATCCTATACTCCCTTTTACTTTTAACATACACAGTTTTGTCCAATGATTTGACTCATAATCTTTTTTTTTATCTTCACAGGAAAAATACGTATTCTAGTGTTTAAAGTTCCCTTCTTTCTTGGTAAGTAAAAAATTCCTGACTTCCTTTCCCTCCCGAATTCATTTTCCTCAACAATCTTGTTCTTTTTTAGCTGTCTACTCATAGTATTCCCCAAGTTAACATTAATTTACATGGCTTACCCAAATGTACTTCATATTTTAAATAGATTAGGACTCCATTCCTTTGAAGTAGTCATAATATTTGACAAGAAGCTTTCTCTCCCTCCACCCCACCCCCTCCCAAACTTAATGCAATCCCCGTGGGAAGGACTGGATGCTCCAGTGCATTCTGGGGGGAAGAGAAGAAGACATCTGTGTATATACATAGGTACTCTTATAGATTTGCATATGTTTGCAAGCACATTTATATACACAGCCATTCTGAAAAACCAAACGTGCCAGAGAGCAAAAGCAGTGCAGGTCTCCTCCGGTACCGCTGAGCCAACAGTCCTCAGCCCTGACCTGAAGAGGTCACCTCCATAGATGCAAAACATTTGTATCTTATTAAGGAAGCAGATAAGCTACTTTTCTAGAACTGTAAAGTTTGTGCAGCATGAAAGGGCAACTAATTTGTGAGCAGGAAAAGAGTATAACCACATTTCTGTCAAGAGAGAGGGGCAGAAAGGAAAGAGGTACTGCATATTATTAAGCTACTTGATCACATATGTCTTTTCAAAGAAGGAGACATTAGCAGCAAACAGAGGAACATTGTCATCTGCAAACATAAATATTTCAGATTTCAGGTACACTGGGAATGTCATTAATGTAAAAACTGACAAGAAGAGGCCCTGGAGTCAGCAATGACCGTGGGAGGCACTTCAAGAGACAGAAGAAGGGGCTCTGACAACAAGCACTGTAATAATAATAAACTCCTTTGAAAGTCATGTAGGAGATAGGTAGAGAATCAGGACAAAGAAGCTGTATCGCTGTTTCAGCTTGAGTTTGAAGGTGCAGAGGGGAGGGGAGGAAGAACCTGACTCCTCACAGTGTTAAGCGGTCCCATTGCTGGGGGTTAAGTTAGTGCCTGTGGCATGTCCTCCATCCTACAGCTGAGAAAAGGTGATCAATACATTTAAACACACCCTTGCCAGTGAGCTGGTGAGATGAAGAGAAGATATGAAGGGAGCAATTAGTTAGAAATAATTTAGACTTAGGGTGGAGACGGATGATATTACCTGCCAACAGGGTCAGCAGATAGAGATTAAATAGGAGCTTCAGTAACATGATGTGTTATTACCCTGTCATCTGGAATATTGTCCTGGAAGGCTGGAGAGGCAACAGAATAAAGGAGGTGAAAGGGTCAGCAATTGCTGTAGAGATGATAGGCTAATTCTTTATTGAATAAACATCTAAGTAGGATGGTCAGGGTCTTTCTTCTTGATCCCATTTCACATCTCAAATGGTTATTTTAATGAACTAAACAGACACTAAACTGCTTAACAAAATTACCAAAAAACCCCCTCAGAACTGAAAAATCACAACAGGTTGCATGACAAATTTTGATTCCTTGTGTGGATGAAAGCTATTCATATATGAGCTTGGGATACAAATGCTCAGTACTGGAAGAATATCCACATTATTCACCATCAGGGTTAACAAGGACTATCTATTTCATATCTATGTTATAGAATTACACAGAAATCCCTCTGTAGTTATTGAAGGCTTTAGACCTATAATTAAAATAATAAAATGAATGTAATAAGAAATATTTTTGACAGCTGTCATTTAGTTTTTCATTATTTATGATGAAATTACATCACATACAAGTAAATGCACTTTAGTATATTTTTAATGAAGTCTTAATGATTCTGAATCTCAGTACGACACCCTGCTATTATGTCTTTTCTGAGAAATAGAAAGAGACATATCAAAACATTATGGATGCAAATTACCACATGGTAGGGAGTGAGGACCTCTTGTATTATTATTGCTGCTTCTTCAAGCAAGAAATTAATCCTTTTCCAGCAAGGTTTAAAAAAAAAAACCCAAAAAAAAAAAGAAGAAAATCTTGTTGCTCTTTCAAATTGTTCCTGATCCAAAGCAGGAGCCCTAAAGAACTTCCCTCGTCTAAATTTCCAGACTGGAACCAATCGGTTGACCTTTGGCCTTTTATAACTAACTGCCCTAGAAGCTCTGGGTATTAAAGGAAATATATTTAAAAAGCATGTCTTCATTTGTTTTAATGTTTTGAAATTTACCATGCTAATCAGTAATTTAGAATAATCTTGAAATATTAACTGGCCATTTGTAATCTTTTTATCAACTACAAAGAACACATAAATGGATCCCAGGTTTCCTCCCTGGGGGAGATAAGGGGTTTTTCAACTGATGCCTCCATGGCTGGAAAGCCTGGGATCACTCCACAACACGTGGAGACTTCCAGACATTATTGCATTTGCTGAATGAAGAATGTTTGTCTTTATTAATATCCCCTTTGGACAGAAGTTACACAAATGTAAGCAACTTTGCATCACTCAAACACCTGGAAAAATGCAAAGATGCAGGACAAAAATGTGAGCTAGACAGCAAAAGTACAGTGCTATATAGTCGACCTTGATTCTTGCTGGAGAGGTTTTATACAGGTATCTGAAGGGCTGGAATGAAATCTAATGGCAACAGTCTGACATGATGGGTACCTGACCCGTCTTCTGTGCACTGATTAATCTCAAATGTGCTTAACCCAAATAAAAACTTTAAAGGACCCTAGAGCAGAAGAATAACAGAAGCAGCACCTTCCTTTAGTTCACTCATTTGAAAAGAAAAAGACACATATCTAATATATAAAAGAATAATCTGAGGCTCAGGCAAGTCAATTTCAGTGAGGAGAACAGCTTTATTTCTCTAAACAATCCATCAAGCAGAGAAGCAAAGGTAAGAGAAAGATTTACTTCTTCAATAAGTAGTAAGCAACATGATTTCATTCAGCATTGAAGGAGATTAACACAAGTCTTCAGTTCAAATATGATAAAAGCTACCAATAAAAACATGAAAAGTAAGTAGTATATGGTCTGATGCTGTTGTTCTGGCCAGAAGATGCTGTGATTTGTGGTAATTATTTACTCATGATGCTCTTTGCCTGGCAATCTTTGCTACCCATTATGCTGGCAGGCACAAACAAGATGAAGCTTGCATCTGCTACTGGAAAACGAGAAGCTAACATTACTTTGTTGATGTTTCTACAAGACAGAAGATCTGCAAGTGGACACATGAATGCATTAATATAACACTTATGCCACGTGCATCTTAGTTGAATAATAGTAATATACTATTCACATTAGTGACAAACTGGAAGAAATTTAGGAAAACCTGCAAAATGCACAAAACAAGCCACAGAGGTATTAACTCTTGAAAGGACAGACTCGAGGAGCCAAACAAATAAAGCTGCTGCACAATTATTATCAACAGCCATGGCATCTGAACAGTGCAAACATCGAAACAAAGGAAAAGGTTTTCTTTCTAGAATTGCAAAATATAGGGCTGTATAATAGGGAAAGACCACCCACTTGCTGAGATCCTCTCTCTGCACGTACACAGTGCTGCTAAACTCTGCATAGGAAAAGGAAAGGACAGCCTAACTCACAAAATTGTTTTGTTCCTGTATAAATATCAGTGGTGCAAGAGTTATCAGGTGGAAAAAATAACTGAGAATGTATTTTGCATTTTTATGTTATTACACTATTTCTCTGTTTGTTCTTCCCACGTACTGCACCAGTAACTCCTAAATCTATTGTTCAGTTTCAACCTCCTTGACAAGGAGTAACATTTTTAAAGGCATCACACATTGACACACAACCTTAAAATAAACGTTCAGATAATGGAGATCCCTCAACAGTATCGCTGCTTGGGGAAACATTATAAAATGAGTCAGAAAACTGAATGCACAGAGGAGAAAGATATTACAGTGCTAAAAACATTGGAGAAGAGCTTATCATTTGATCAAGGGTCTGCACCTTATTATGTGCTGGAGAACACAACCACAAGGGACAAATTCATTTAAAAACAAACAAGCAAGCAAACAAACAAACCGCAACAAAACTACTTCAAACTGTAGAGCCCAAGAAGTCTGTGGTCAGATCAAGGTAGTTGATGAAGGTCTAGTGAATCCCCTCCACACCGCAAAACTATGCAGCTGACCTCCACCAGTATCTACTTTAGACTCAGTTGAATGCATCTTCAGACTTATTTGCCCTTCTTGACTAGACCTTCATAGGCTATAACAGCAGTAGTCTTCAGTGGCATTAGACAAATATATTTAGGCAACAGAACTGAGCCCTAGAACCTATCTTAAACTTTATTTGTTCAACTGATAGTAGAACTGCTAGCATTTCTGTGCTCCCTAAACATTTTTCTTACTGCTTTTTTCCACTGTTGTCATTCTGCCATGATCCAATTACCACAATGAAAACATCAGTCACTGCCATCTTTGTGAGCTGCCATCCCTACACATATTTCATGTTTCTTTTTCTCTGGCACATTTTCTTGCGTGGTCATGTGCACATAATAGCCACAGACATCCTTGAGCATGAACCACAAAACAGATCACCATAGCTTTAGAACACATGTGAATAAGTTTACATTGAACAAGGTGTTATCTTAACTGAAGGGATTTTACAGCAAAGTGTATGTGTGGATCTGCATAATCATTGTGAGGTAACAAATGGCATTTAATGTATCTAGGATTTTGTTGCTTATCATACACTACTGTTTTGCTGATTCTTTGATGTCTTTAATGTAGTTGTATGCATCTATTCAAAGCAGTATTTTTATGAAAATATAGTTGCAGTTTTCTGCATGATCATTTATAGATTTTTTAAGTTGTAGAGAAACTATTTTTTTCAACATGAATTTTTTCCCAGTACATTCATACACATAGTGAGAACAAAATTTAAACACCAAGCTGTGACAGAATGGAAATATTATTTGAAAGAAAAAATTCTTATGATCTAAACCTTCATAGAACCCTCACTACAAGAAAGACACTGAGGTCCTGGAGTGTGTACAGAGAAGGGCAACCAGGCTGGTGAAAGAGCTGGAGAGCAAACCTTATGAGTAGGAGCTGAGAGAACTGGGGATGTTTAGCCTGGAGAAGAGGAGGCTGAGAGGAGACTTTATCACTGCCTACAATTACCTGAAAGGAGGCTGTAGAGAGGTGGGTGTTGGTCTCTTCACCCAAGCAACAGGTAATGGGGTGAAGGGAAATGGCCTCAAGCTGTGCCAGGGCAGGTTCAGGTTAGACATTAGGAAAAAGTTCTTCACCAAACGGGTTATCTGGCACTAGAACTGGGAGGTGGTTGTGTCACCATCCCTGGATGTATTTAAAAGATGAGTAGATGAGGTGCTCAGGGATATGGTTTAGTAGAAGACAGGTACAGTTGGACTCGATGATCTCAAAGGTCTTTTCCAAAGTAGTGATTTTGTGGTTCTGTGATTCTGTGATAATGAAGACTGTAGGAGCCACCAAAGCACTTTCCTGTGCTCAAGTAAGAGAAACTTTGGAAGCTTGAAAGTAAGGACCAATCTAGCAGGGGCAAATAATCTAACAAAAAATGAGCTTCCTTGGTAACCAAGATGAACAAGGACACTCATGCCTGTTAGTCATTTGATGCAGGAAGCCTTAAAGTGTGAAAATACAGAGGATCTCTTCAGGACAAGTAGTGCATATGAATAATCAACTACATTGATCAGCTTAACCCATTTGTCTAAATAAAGAAGAAGATAAACCTGGAGTTCAGCCATACCTTTTAAATCCCAAGGGTGATATTAGCTGGTATATAGACATCTCTGAGATCCTGCATCAGGGTCATAGCAGTAAAGTGTACCCAAAGTTGGCATTCAAAGATGCAGAGCCACAGACCTGCAGAAATGAACATTAGGAAATATGGTGAGCTCTGGGATGAAGAGATGAATCCATGCCTGTGCACATACCATGATTTGAACCTACTGCATGATGGGACAGGGCAATTAAATTAACCCAAAGATTACATTAGGTAAAATTATATTGCCTGCCTACAGTCTGGCAGGGTTAATCCTTTTTCCCTGTCCACCCTCAAACCTTGCACAATTCACCTACCCAAATCCTGTTTCTTCAGGCTTCATGCCAAGATGAGAGGAAGTATTACTGATAGGCAGACTGCAGGCTTTGAGTATTTATAAACAGGCAGAAAGGAAGGAGTCTGAAAGATCCTTCAGACTGTTCACATAACTATTAAACTCATGTGGAACGTAGTGTCACCCCCTGAATGCACTGAGAAAAGGAAGCATTCAATGAGGAAAATTTAATAAAAACAAACATATTCTGATAGGATTACAGCATCAAAAGTGCATATGTTCCACATGTTTTTATTTCTCTTTAAAATTAGAAAAAGTATCTTCGCTTGATGTATCCTGTAGGGCACTAAGCCAGAAAACACTATTATACTATTTCTTGCTTCATAAAGAATTTCATTTAAACTATGAACCTTGTGATAGGTAATTATATGCAGGAAGCAGAGCACATATGAATTTTATATTTATGGTCTACACTGAGGTCACAATTTAAATTCTAAAAACTGCCTTCAGAAATACCAGTTAGTGTGTCGTTTTTATTTTAATTGCATTTCCTCCCCTCTGGTACAGCATGATCAACTGAAAATCAGAACACATGTTTTATGTAACATATTTAGAATCTAGCAATAAACTATTACCATCCATATAAACATTAAACCCATTTGGACTGCTGCTAACAGAGAAGGGGGAGGTTGTGGGAGGTGCTTGTAGATCCTTTTGCCCAGAAGAAGAAAACAGCATTGAAAGATTTTCACATGCTCCTCATAACAACTGCTGCTAATGAACTGTTGTCCTTCTTGCCACAGTACAATTACTATATCCTTTTATTTCCAAACACAGATATCTATTTTTAAAAGATTGGCAATTTTTTTTTTCCTTTTCTTGTTTTACTGAAATAGAATATGTCAGTTCCCTTCACAGCAGTAAGTAATGGCGTCAGGACCAGTTGGTGCTCTGAGAGGATCTAGTTCCACATCCTGTCCATTCAGGAATATAGCACAGTGGGACTGCTGCTACCAGAGACTGGAACCACACTTTTCTTCCCTAAGGGTTTGCTTTTTATATCTGATATAGAATGTTCTCTCAAGTCTAGGAGATAAATCTGGACCCTTGTTTAGGTACACTACACATAAAGCTCAAAGCACCCTTTTCCCATTGACTTTTGCATGTGGGCTGTGACTGATCTCCAAAGGGGTCATTACTCTTACCCAAGACACAACACCATCATGGCCAGGTGATATGTTCTGTCCACCACCATGATGAATCCTGCCTAGAACCACCCAACCTTTTATGTCCAGGTTTTAACTGCCTGTTCTACAAAAACTGGGTAGACAGGCTAGTGCACTCACCTAGACTCCTTCTGTAGTCAAGGAGAAACACAAAATACACTAAAGGGAGAGTCAATGCATTGTAATAAACCTGACCACTCCCCAGGCAAGTGTGATAAATGACTGTAAAGGGGGCTGCCTGTTCACATGACTGAATGCAAAGGAGAAGACCCTAAGAGTCAGAAGACTGAAGTCAACTGAATCCCAAGTTGAGTAAATAAATACCTTTCAGATTATCTTCATTTATGCAACCAATATATGTTAACTCTGGCTTGGAAGAACAGGTTCCAAAGATGAGCAGTTTAGCTTCTGTGATCCATTTAGACCTTGGTCTCTTCACTAGGAATGATGACAGGACTAGACATTGGAATGACATTTTTATGTGACAACTTTTTCACTTAAAATGCAGTGAGCTATCACTTTCTTGTGTCAGATTAGGTAGGTAATCAAACAGTGTATAGATGGTCAGAGAGATTCAAATTATTTTAATATTTTAAAAGAAAAAAATTCTCTTTTGTTTCTATTTTTTATCACCTATTCTAAAGGAAATGTCTGGATGTTCAAAACTCAGTCACTGTGATTTGAACAGGATATATACCTTTGACCTTGAATTTTAAAATACACTATATAACACAACTCCCTGCCATCTAGATCCTATCATACCTTCTTCATTTGTCATAGAAAATTTTTTGATTGACTTAACATAGATACTTTCATACGCTGGAGCTGAAAGAGCCAGTTCCTCAACTGGTACAAGTCAGACTAGTTGTATTAACACAAATTGAAGCTGACTGATTTATACCAGCTGACAAAAGAGTCCAGTATCTAATAAAAATCAGAAAGGACCTTACATTTTACCTGACACTTACAGAGGTTTTAATCAAATTCTACATTTGCTTGTTTGATTTTTGGCATTAGAGAATTTTTTTCCCTAGCATTTATTGTGCCTCAGGATTTAAAAAAAAAATGTGGCAAAGTGTTACAATTACTGAGTAAGATATCTATGTGACAATTAAAAACAAAAAAGAGCTGTGACCAATAGCCAAATCAAACTGTCAGTTAACATACATCTGAAAGCAGTGACATCTTATTATATAGAAGGTTCAGATATTCACTCACACCTTAGTAAAAGTCTGTTCATGACATGAAGAAAACTACACATGGGAACAGAAATATTTACCCAGATGAAAAAGCATGCTAGCTGTTTTTAAAAATTAATAAACATTTTAGAGATATTATTAGCTGAATTTCCTGATGCCATCATCGGAAACACTGAAACATAGGATCTTGATTCCTATTTTTCTAGGAATCACTAAACCTATTAGTGATCTCCATAGACTTCTATCTGTGGTAACACTATGATGAAAGTTGGAGATGTAATTTTGAATACGAAGGCATTACTGCTGGCTAAGATAGTCCCAGAGCCATAAATCACTAAAGAAGGATGACAGGATATTTTGGAAAACCATAATAATATTTCAGTTTTGTTCTTGGATTCATCCCTAGGCACTTGTTATAAGCTATATGTTGATAAGGATGCTGGACTAGGTGGACCTTGATCTGATCCAGTTATGATTGTGCTTTTCTGCTCAACTACAGATAACTGAACAATATGTGACCTTGTAGGCTGTTAACAAATTCAAACCTCAAAAGTACTATTGCAATAGGATTGCATATTGATTGAAAATTTTTACTTGAAGTAATTTCTATAAAGTTCAGTGTTTCATTTTAAATGCTATGTTTTTTTCAAAGCTCTTTCCAAAGAAATGAACAACAAGAAAATAAGAAAGCAAGCAGGAAAATTGCATTTGGCAACACTAAAAAAAATTTAGGTTTTTTTCAAATTTCCCAATGGGATAGAAAACCAGCAAATTTGTACATTGAATATTTTAGAATATATTTCAAATTCAAAAGAACTAGCCATTTTCAGGAGGGAAAGAAGCACTTACAGATCAGTTGAAGCAGAATCAAAAATGTCCCTTTTCCCACATGATCCTGGCATTTGCACCACATCTGGTAGTATTGGCACTTCCAATCTGTAGAGCAACTGGATCTTTGAGAGTCCTGAGAGTCTCGTAAATCTTCTTAGACAATAGGAAAACATTGGGGTTTTTGCCCTTGCTCTCTAACCAACATAATATTTGGGATATACCAAAGTATGATGTCTGAACTCTAGAAACCACACTGGGTAATTTGTACAAATGCACAAATGCAAACAATAGAAAAGAGGTAATCCCATGAGGCAGGGAGTAGACTATTTAAAGGAGCAGTATCTAATTCATATAAACTACAATTTCTTTCTAGCCAAACTGTAAATAGCTTTTCGTTGTAATATGTCATGAGGCACAGGAACATATGCTATGCTGAATTCCAAACATATGACCTCTGCTGCATTCCTTTCATCTACTCATTATATAATTCTGTCAGCAAGAACAATCAAGTTTGATGTGTGTAAGTGTTCACAGGATTGAGCTTAGATACTCTGAAAACTCATTCCCTTAATACTGGTACCATTATTTTAAATGGGAATGTAGTTAATCCCATAGAATAGTAAATATCAGGATTTTTTTTAAATTACCATAATAGCTCAATTATTTAATTTTGAACCATAATTTTATCCAGGAAAAAAAAAGAAAACTCAGCAATATTGAAGTTCCTTAGTTAATTTCCATAGTAATTCAGGATAGGGTTTTGTTGGCTGATGCGACAATAGCCCGTCAATTCCTGTAACAGCAGTTAACAGAACTTGGTCAACACACATCTGAAGAAGAGCTGTTTTTTAACATCAAATCTTTCTACGGCTACCTTCCTACACACCGGTAATAAATATAGCTCACAGAAGTAATCTTAAGGAATTCAAGTTGAGCATGAAAAGACAACATTTAAAGATAATTCGAATTCCATAGAAACCAGAGGATGATGTTACAGAAGTTGATGTGTTTTAGATGAATAATTATGGCCTGTTGTATTTTCTGGCATTTGGGGAGAGTGAGAAAACACCTGTGCACCTAACTCAGCTAAAGCATTTCTAATGACGAAGGTTCACCTGACCAAATAAAAACAATGTAGATGTCTGCATCTCAGTTAGTTACTCCAGGCTCCTGTTACAATCAACAGGAGGAAGCAGACATTTTTCCAAACAGTGTCTGAAACAGGTCAGATGAACAGCGACCTCAGAGTGCATATTCCTCTCCATGTCTCATTGCAGCATAAGGAAGCACAACTCTGAGTGTTCCCTAGTTCTTACAACTTTCCCTAGAGCTGAATTTTTATTTGTATTTTGATCTGTTTATCTGAACAAACTGCAAAAGTAAGCTGGCTTTCCTTTTTAGACACAGTTTTTGTTTCAAAATCTTTAATGACTATTGCAAAATGTGTTTTCCTTTAGTATCTGATGTTCTTTTTCTTTTCAAATAAACCATGCTGTAGAATTTCTTGCCTTCAACCTCTCTTGATCCTTCCGAATAGTAATAATTTTGTCTGACGAACAGGAGAGCTAATGACCCATAACTTTGAAATAGTTCAGCTGAATTTATCTGATATAGTCTGTGTCTTAGGAGGGCAGGAACTAAAGACAAAGACCCTGATATAGATGTAATATATACACGTTTATCTCCCTACAGCAAATACATTTGCACTGCTGAAAAAGAGAACACAGTCATGGCCCAGATGCCAATGCTCCGATCTTCAACATTTTCTCATGCCTTCTGTTCACCAAATAGCACCTACTGTTAAATTCTTGTTTAGCAGATTTTTAAATATGGGATGTAGTGGTATTTCACTCTTGAGAACTGCATATGGGAACAGTTAGAGGCAATTAGGATTTGAGGTAGTCCATTAAATAATTGTCTATTGATAGAGCTAAAGAGAAAGACTAAAGCCAAATAAAGAAGTACCCTGAGATACATACATAGATGAGTCAGGCCCAAAGCCAGATTTATATTTTCTGTGGATCCAACACAAAGGGTAACTCTTGCTAGGCAGGAGCAGGAACTCAGCCACAGTCCATAGACTCAGGAATCACCTGTACAATTGAAAGTGTATCTGCTCTGATGCAATTTGTTCCTATTTATCATAGAAAAGTTTTGAAAAGTTTTTGGAAAGGAAACAGTACATTTCTTAATATCTTGGATTTTTAATGGGAATTTTATCCCCACCACCACTTGGTTTTATTAATAGCTGCTTTTATGGTTTTAGCTACGTATTTATAATTGATACAAACAAGTATAGTAAGATGATCAGAATACTTCATGGATCATTTACCAGCATCAGCTGTGAAAGAAAAAAATCACTTTGTTACAGCAGAAAGTAAAAGACTAATTACTGAGATCCAAATTATTCTGAAATATCAACCAAAATAAAAAAGAGGGATGGTAAATGTATTTATGTTTATATGACCCACATTAACTTAGAAGGATCTAAGTACTAGCGATTTATTGTCCACAGGTTAGAAACATCACCAGCATGCCCCTACCCCAAGCTGATAATTATTCAGGAAATCTGTTGTAGAGTAAAAGAAATTTTAAAATGTGCAGTTGATACACAAGAAAGGAGAAAAAGGTCTCCAAATTCTCATAAAAATTCAACAAAAAAAAGAGGGAGCAGGTTATTTTTTTTTTAAGATTGGGAGCAGCCCATTTGACATCAGAGAGTTATTAGAGCTTAATAAGCCTAGAATCAACTCCTCATAGCAATTTTGATTTCCCAGGTATCCTGTAGAAATCTCATCTTTGACTTTCCCCCTTGGAAAGCTGCATAACCTCTTCAGACAATTAGAAAAATGAAGCAAAAGGTGCTCCTACAGACCTGGAAGTCCTTCAGTGGATCTGGGCAAACTAGGCCTCCCAGTTGTGCTCCTGAGCAGCACTGGCTGCCATCTCTGCAGAGAGGAGCTACCTCATGCAGTGTGTCTTCTTTCTTACACCAGAGTTCACTCCATGGCGTAACAGCAGGCACAGGTCGGACCAATTTTTCCCATGTACTGGACATCTGGTGTCATTTTGGCCAGAAGCAGGAATGTCTCTTTGTTTTTGGGCGCCTTCACTGTGCTCTTGAAATGGGATCCCCAAAAGTAAACTCTTCACACAGCACAGGCACATTTGCTGTAATAGTAGGTGGAGAGAAAGAAAAGGAGAACAGAAGTATGTTTTTAGTCACATAGTTACAGAAATTTAGTGAATTTCAGGTAGCAATAAATATTGCAAGGTCATTAACTAAAATCAATTTGCAGATGTCTTCCAAAATGGCCAGAAGCTTCAAAATAATTAATAAATTTAAATACACTTAATAATTTTGTCAGAAATGCATAACACTTTTTTTTTTTTTCAAATCAATTATTGCCATTGTTTGTTTTCTGGTGGTCTTTGTAAAGATTTATACACATCATATGTAACACAAGTGTCATAAATTGAGCACCATCTTGATTTTCTTTCACCCAAACCTATCTCACCTACACCCTTGAAGCCGCCTCCTTTTTTTGTGTGTGTGTTTCCAATGCAGAGCTCATCCAGAATTTACAAGCACTGAACATCTCAGGAGAATGCCAGATCTTATCCAATGTCCTGACTAAAAAGCTTTAGTGAAGTCTGGATAAACAAACAATGTTTTAGTTGCCTTACTAAACTATATTTTCAAAGTTCACCCATCACTAATCATAGCCTGATAGCTTGTCAGAGATCATTGCGAAGATTTCCCTGCTGTAAATAAAAGCTGTATGAACACAACTAGTTATAATAGTTTGGATTTAAATGGAAATATTTTTGGCAAGAGGGTTCTGTCAACATTTATCAGGGAGATGGGCGTATATTTTATGTTGTTTTGGTTCCACAGCTAATTTGGACAGCAAAATGAGATTTACTTGTAATGAGTACAAAGCCACCTGCTTTGTCTCTTTGGAGGAATTTAAAATATTTAGCATGAGGTATAAGTATATCAGAAGAGTTCTCATAAATATCAGCAGGAAAACTGTCTAGGCATAGAGATCTCCTGAGTAAAAGAATCAGTATTTAATAGCTCCCTTAATCTCACTTAATGTTAATGGACAATTGGAGGAAACTACTCATCTGGAAATTACTTTAGCAAATTAAACATGGCCAAACATCTTTGCTTAAGTGAATCTGAAAGCAAGTCATCCATCTTATACCAGATTTTAGAGAAGTATCTGAAGTCTGAAATCTGTGTGTCAGTTTAGTAAATGAAAGTCACTTATGAGCACACATAAATATACTGCATAATCAATGCCCAGCCAGAGTTCAGTAACCAGTCTTCTAGCAAAAAAACTTTACTTATAGGCACTGCACCTCAAAAATTTATGAGAAACAAAAGCTTTTCAACATTTTGATGTTTTTTAAGATTATTTTCTCTTTATTATTCTTGCTCAAGTTCACTGCTGATGTTTTGTACAGTGCTAATTACTATGTGTATTGTGCCATGTCCACTTCCACAGTGACATCAATGAATTTCACAAATATGTTCAATCTTCATTTAATTATAAAACGTTCCTATACAGCATAAATATATAAATATACCTATATATCTATGAACACTTTCCTTACTGCTCAGTGTATCTTGTGTTCTGGTAAAGCAAGTAAACAATAGTCAGCACCACTTTACTACTTAAGAAGCTGAGGTACAACATGATCACCTGCTTTGCATAAGGTTCCTATAAGCATCACCCTGAATCCATAATCTATCTCTAAAAACTGTATCACTTTGCACTTTCAACCACAGTGAGAGGGCATGCAAGGATCAAGTAGCAGGTTTGAAAAATTATGAAGCTTTTGTCTTCAGGTATAGGACATGACTGTGGGAGAAGTTGTTGGCACAGGATACTAAAGCCAAAAATAAGTGCTTTAAATTATTATGTAGGTACCTGGAGGATATGTTCATTGGTGGCTATCAATCAGTCATGGAGATGGTATGATCTCTGTTTCAGGAAGTCTCTAATCTGCTAATTTCCAGAGAAACTATATCAGGAGATATATGGTACATATGGTCTGCTTGAAACTTTTTGATAAGCATCTGGCAACTGATTTTGGAAAAAAACCCTACTGCCCAGAAAAGGTATCCTTATGCAAACTTCCATTAAAGAACCAAGCAGGTCAGTGGAAATATTACAGGAGATAAGTTTGAAAGAGTTCATATTTGTCTTTTCTTCCTGCACACATTCTTCATGTTTTTAAGGCTCAAGTCTTTTATTTCAATTAAATCCAAAATTTGCATAAATAAAAGCTGTGTATACAAATTTGTTGCTTTTCATGAGCTAAATGAGTTGCTTATATAACCCTTTGTTTCATCACTTCTTTTAGCACATGAACTTGCATGTGAAGTTTTGATCACTGACTTAGACTCGCCTCTCAAAGGTCAGTTTCAACATTTTTGAGAACATTTTTGACAGGAGACCACATTCACACCTAGAAGATTCCCATTGATTTTAGGAAAATTGCACTCAGCATGAATTTTGACTGGAGTGTTTATTTACTTTTAAGTGGATGAAAACATCGTTAAGCACCCACTAATAACTTCATTCAGGTATCTGAAGATAAATCAATTCTTCATGTAGTTCTGTTTAAAGCAGTGGGGATTAATTTGATCTATTTAGTTCCTATTTGAGATGAAGGATTTGGAACCATATTATATATTGGCTTCCAAGGACTCTCCTTCTATATTTTATCACTGTAACTAGTAGAAAAGAATATGCATATGTTGATTACATAATGGTGAAAAAGGTGTACCTAAGCTATGCATAGTACATCACAAGAGGCTGCAGGATTCAAAGAATTATACGAATCATTAGAAAGATTTTTTATTATTATTTTAACTTAATTATTTTTTAAAATTATTTTATTTCTGATAGTTTAGAATAAGATTCAAATTATGACATGAATGCAGTCTTCATAATCTCTCTAAAAGAATAAAATTATTGGTATCCTGGAAGTACATGATGATCGGTTACCACAGTAGGGTGTTAAAAGGCCAAGTTCAGCTCTAACTTAAGTACAATTCCACTGTAAACAGAATTAATATATATTATAAAATGATCTCATTTAGGTTATTGACTCCCAGCTTTGCAGGCAATCAATGCAAAAGGAAATGCTTGTCTTGCAAATGCTTGCCTGACAAAAGGGGAAAAAAATCCACTCAACTTACACAATTACATTCTAGCAGCATCATTGTGTATATATAAACTCCAAACACATTTTAAAAAACTGTCATAAATAGGTTTATATACAGTATTTTGTATTTTTAGCCAATCATTCTAATATAGAAGTTAATGTGTTTCTAGGTTTCATTATTGACATCCTATAACAAAAAAATCTACAAAATAAAGCTGAGAATGTAAACACTGAATTAAGCTTGAGCTTCTCATTTTTCCAAAATTCATCAGATAAATTTAAAATCAGATTAGCATCATATCTTTGGACATTTGGCTCATGTTCTTTGCAGTTCTTCCGTATTTATCAGCTTTTCATTGGAGAAGTCTCTGGTGTACTTTTAATCTCTTTTCAGTTCATATTTTTTCAATTTTCAGTTGATATGAACAACAGATATTCAAACACAGTTTGCAGTTCAATTTAAAGAAGCTGTTTCTCTTACTCAGAGTAAACTCATGTAAACATACGTCATTGTTCTTCAAATTAGGAACAGAACTTCTTAAATAGAAAAAAAAAAGAATGAAATCTAGAGTATGCCTTGAAGAGAGAGAGGCAAAGAAGTTAAAACAATTGCTTTGATTCATGAAAAAACATCTCACATCAAGTTTTAGTTTTCACGTACCACTGAGTAAACTTATCCTTTCCTATATATCCTTTGCTATGAAATGAAGAATATCTGACATGCAGGACAAAGAAATGTATACATCACACTGAGTAGCTTGTGATGTAATCAGAAAAATTTTACTTAATATAGAATTAGGACATGGCTGAGTAAACCATAATCTAATCATATCCAAATATAGTATACTCTCCCTTTTTGATGGTAAATAATTCAATGTGGGAAGTGAAACGAGGAAGGATAAGTTGCTAGAACCAGGCAAGAACTGCGGGGGAACTTCTATCTGGCTTCACCCCCACATGACCACGATTTTTCACAGCAGTGCAATGCCAACAAAAATAACTAATTTACTCTGTAAACCTTAAGAAAAGGTTTTGGTGAATCAAGTCCAAACATCTTTTTGCATGGTAAGAAGATTCATGATACGTCTTGTTCTCTCAACAATTACTGGCAAAGTAGACCTAGGATGAGTTACTAGGGGTGGCCAGCAGGGACAGAGAGGTGATTGTCCCTCTCTACTCTGCCCTCATGAGGCCCCATCTGGGGTACTGTGTCCAGATCTGGGGCCCCAATACAAGAAAGATGTGGAACTGTTGGAGAGGGTTCAGAGGAGGGTCACGAGGATGATTAGAGGGCTGGAGCACCTCCCCTATGAAGAGAGGCTGAAGGAGCTGGGCTTGTTCAGCCTAGAGAAGAGAAGGCTGCAGGGGGACCTCATTGCAGCCTTCCAGTCCCTGAAGGGAGCATACAAATAGGAGGGGAATCAACTTTTTAAAAGGGGAGACAATGGCAGGACAAGGGGGAATGGATTAAAGCTAAAGGAAGGAAGGTTTAGATTAGATATTAGGGGGAAGGTTTTCAGAGAGAGAGTGGTGAGGTGCTGGAATGGGCTGTTCAGAGAGGTGGTGGATGCCCCATCCCTGGAGGTCTTCAAGGCCAGGTTGGATGGGGCCCTGGGCAACCTTGTGTAGATCCAGGCCTGGAGGTTGGTGGCCCTGCCTGTGGCAGGGGTTGGAACTCTATGATCCTTGGGGTCCCTTCCAACCCATACCATTCTATGATTCTATGATTTCTCATGACAAAATGTGTCCAACTTTATTAATAAATTAACAAAATTCATTTACTCTGATTTCCTCCTCCACCTATTTTTTTTTCTATTCTGAAACACAGGAAAAAATTGGATTATATTTTTTAAAAAAATCCTGGATTCTGAATGCTGTACTTCAGCTGTGTCCTCATCACTGTTTTACTACCAGAAAATACCAGAAAAGTCATGGCTCAGTTGCTGCTTCCTCATTTTTCTGCAGGGGAAAGTTAATCAAGTTTCCTGGCAGAATTTTTTCTCCCCCTCTGCTTGGTTGTACAGACCACTGCAGTGGCAGCAAGCTCAGGTTTACCCACATGCACAGCAATGGAAATATTGTGTAGGCCTGACTCTGTTTCCTATTTTACACTGTGGTCTGAATTATATGTATGCTGTGCAGTGAGGAAAACATCTTCTGCCTGTGAAATCTCTCCTGGATATCCGAAGGCCCCAGCCTTGTGTAGTACCCTGAAGGTGGGAAATGTAATGTGTCCAGAGGTTTTGGCGCAAGTCCTGACTGACTACGCAGACACATTTCTGTCTTCTCTGGGTTAGCAGACCATAGCGTGTCTGAGCAACATGCCAACTGTTTTCCCTTGCTGACTGAAAATCCTAACACAAGAGACATACCAAAAACCTCAAAGCCATGCAGCAGGTTCCACCTCACCCATGTGTTGGAAACAGAGTAGGAGTCCTGCACCAGGACATGTTGCTACAGCTTCTGTTAGAGACCTGATTACAGGAGCAGACCCAAATCTTTCACACATCATGTATAGACAAGTGGCATTTAACTCATCTTCAGCTGTAGCTCACATACAAATTTCAGAGAGCTTATGTCTGAGCCTTCACCCATTAACAAAAACCAATTACTCAGACAAAAGCTCTCTACAGAAAAGTAGCTAAATGTTATGCCAAGCTAATTGTTCCTTTGTGGAGAGCAGAGAAGCAGGTAACTATGTAATAGGTCAAAAATAATATTGCTGTTCAGGCTAAAATAGTTTACCAACAGCTAAATACAGCAGAAAATGGTAATTCTAAATGCTGATGTGAATGGGCTTTTGGCAAATCCATGTGATATCTCTGCTCTACTGTCATGCTTGCTCTGACAGCTGCCATTGCCTGACAGTCATTTCAGTAAACATGATTATTATTTTTTTCTCCTATGGGTAACAATAATGCTGTACATGTACTGTGTACGCATTTCTTTTTCCATTTGTAACAATAAAAGCATATACACCTTGATGAAATGCTACCTATATTTACAGAGGGGGAAAGGGAAAAGAGGTGAAAATGCCAGTATCTTGCTGACAAATAGAAAGATAAAAGAAAAAAAGCAGTTCTTGTAACAAAGTGTGCTTTTTGAAAAAATACTGACAATTTATACAAAAAAATGAAGAAACGGGTCACTTGCATACACCAATTCCTGGCAAGAAATACAACAGATGCTTGAAGGTTTTAGACAGTTAGGGTGGAATCCACTGCAACTAAATTTAGCACCTAAAATATGCTAAAATTGTTCTTTTTGATACACAGTCCTGATACCCAAGTTCTCTAAAGGTGCAGCAGGAAGAGGTAGATGCCCCTGATAGGCAAATGGCTATCCCATCCGCCTGAATTAGATGGATTGGATTTCCTCCTCAGATTTTTCATTTTACTACCCCATCTGCCCTTCTCTGATCTTGAAAGCAATGTTGGCCATGTTTGGGGAATTATTTGGGAGTTATAAAGCCAAGGAGTGCTTCAGTATTTTAACAAAAAGTTAAAATCAAACAGTGGGAATAATTCCTTTCAGTCCCAATGTCCTGCTCATCTTGCATTTAGAAATAGGACAATCAGTATTTTTCTAAGAGATGCTTATTTTGCAGTCTTTCATCGGAAAATGAGCAGGATGGATACAGGCCACATATACCACAGGAGGAATTAATTTCCAGAGAGAAAGCTGCACCCTGGCATGGTCCTGGGATCAGACCCAGCTGCTTTTTCCCCTGAGTGTGCCAGGAGTCATTCACAGGAATAAGGAGTACAGTCACCAATGGCATCCTCCTGAAAGATCAGGCCCTCAGGAATTGGACCAAATTTTTACTAAAAATGATACAATGGCTGAAGGACATGTGCTCTCATGCATAGTTTTGTGGGTTGTTTGGTTGTGGTTTTTTAAAGTGTTTTATTGGTTGTTTTGGTTTTGGGGTTGGGTTTTTTTTCTGTTTACTTTTGTTCTTCATGCCTGGAAAGAGCAACTGCAAGTCACACTAATGCTTAGGGAAGGGACAATATCTGAAGCTACCCAAATGACAGGATCCATGTCTCAAAACACTGTGCCAAGCAGCACATGTTCTTGACTCTAGGAAATCCCATGTCAATGAATGTGAAATGTAAAAGATGTGCATAAGCTCTATTAGGAGTAGGATACTCAACTGATTAAAAGAAAAGGGTCGGTTCACTGAAGTCAGTGCAGCTGCAATAATTTATATTAGCTCAGAACCCAGCCCTAAGCTTCTTTAATGCATGTGGTTTTATTTCTTAATAATTTATTAAGCATGGTTTAAAAGACAAATCATTGATGGTGATTCCTGTCAGAGAGAAAGCTTTCATGCTAGCTGCATTGTGTCTGACAAGGGAACACATACGGTGGTCCGGCTTCTATTGTACACAAAGAACGGGATTCAATTGCTTAAACATTGGCATCTGTTGCCACTTGAGACATCTCAGGCGACCCCACCTGGTCTCCAGCTGCTTGTCTAGGAGGACACAGGTCTCTTGTAAGTCCCGTGACATACCTGTCAGCCTCGTGCAGATGTCTCAGGTATCCTGGGGCATATCATACAGTACTAGACACTTATGTTCAAACTACTGAATCCCTCCCAAGGTCTGTAAGGATAACCGAAATAATGTGTATTGTGCAGCTCCTCTTGATTTGTTGTCTGCTTCTTTTACTGGTTTAAGGAACCTTTGCTACCAGACTTGAATTTAGTAGCATTTTTAGTAAGATGATAAATTCATAAAGCAAAGGGGTTTTTTTTCACAATGCTTTACCTTTGCTAGGGGCTATGAAAAATATTAAATATGCAGCTCAGTAGGTCAAAAATAAAGCAAACAGGTAGCTCAGCTTTCTAACCCTGTGGCAGATTATCATCTGTAAAAGCAAAAGCTTGCTAAAATGACAGATTTTATTTACAAGTTTACTAGAAGTGGAATTAATTCCCCTAAACTTTGGAAAAAGGATTCAGCACCAGACTGCAGATATCTAAGAACCAAATGCTAGGCAGGTATCCATATCCTAGACAGGTGTGAAAGCTCTCATGATAGTGGATGGGTTCTATGGCTCCATTTACATGTAGCATGAAGTACCATATTCTACCTCCTACCAAATGGTGCAGATCTTCTACAGACCCATGTCACATCAGATGGACAATGTCTCACGCATTTCAAGCCATGACTTATGTTTAGGCAATCTTAATATGTTCAGTCAAGAGAGCATGGTCTCTCAAGAGCTATGTGTTTATCCTGAAAAGGACAGCTAAGGCTGGAATCGTTCAAAGGAACCCAGTCGTATTTTATGTGTGCTGTGGGGTCTCAGGCATTCACAAGGGCTGGGAGACATGACACAAGACTTTCAAATCAGTCAATGGTCGGAAGTCACTTCAGACACCTTTAGTCATCTTACAAATCGCCAGACATCATATTTAGTCCACTGCATTAAACCACTGCATATGGGCTAATCGGCCTGGGCTTGCCTTAAAATCAGTGAAGAAAAGTAAGCACATTCAGGATTTAGGTTGATAGACACATTAGAGATGTGCAAGGTAGATCATGCAACTATGATGCACATTTTCCCCCAAGGACTGTAAAACAACTCTGAGGTGACTAATGGATTCATGGACATACACAGTGAAGGTTGTATAAAGTTAGATGAATGCCTATAATTTCACATTAAAAAAAGCAAAGCAGGGTTAAGCAACTCTTATGGTTCAGTCTTGACTTACATAGTAATAAATAGGTTTGCTAATGACATTGAGACAGCTCTGTACAATTTTTTTAACAGGTAACTGTGACTATTAGAAATACTTCTGCCTAAATTTATAGAATTTTACATACTTTTTTTAAAACCAGGATTTTCTTTATAAGTTCAGTGCATTATTATTATGGAGTGTACCTAATCACCTGAAACAAATATTTCTTATTTGGCAGTTTATGTTGACAAATGAAAGCTTCATACTGCATATTGTGGAGATCCACTCACCCTTAACTCCAACGGCCACTGGAAAGCCTTGGATGATCTTCCCTAATCCACTCAGCTGCACTTGATTTTCTGCTGGTATTTCATAAGTTTTGTAAACCTAGATAGGGTAATATTCTGGCACTTCTGACTGCCTGCTTTTCTTTTCTTGCTTACATTTCTGAGTGTAAGGTTTTCATTGTTCACTGAAAAGAGAAGGTTCTTGGAATCACTGAGTCAGTACCTCCTTGCCCACCTAATTACCTTTCTGAACAACTAAATTATCTGGATCATTAGTGTTTATTTGAATATTTAGATTATCTTCATGTGAAGCTTTTATGTGAGCCAAAACTTCTGATGGAGTCATCTGTATCTCTCTTACTGAAAGAAAATCAAGTTCAAGTTGTTGTCTTAATAACAAAGTCAGTGGAGTTCTTAAAAAAAATATTCAAAGAATTCCTGTGGGTTTGCTTTGGAAGAGGTGCGGGATTTAAATATTAAAGACTCAACAGTATTAAAGGCTACAAAACAACAATATCATTGAATTGAATAGATTCTAGAGAGCATTTTGATATATAATTTATATATGTAAATTATTTAGCACTTATGCAAATTAGTCTATTATGAAGCACCCCTGTGCTGTGAATGGCACTTCAGCCCATGGACCCATCAACTGGTAATAAAATAAATATTGAGATAAAATTTGGTTTTAGTTTAAGCTTATGTGTACTGATGGCATTAAAGCTGCAGAGGAAGTTGGAGAGCGCAGTGCTTCCTTTTGTATTGAAGATTTAAGAAAAAGGTCATCTATGCATCCAATGAAAAGGCTTTAATAATGTGAATGATCTGAAGTAAATCTCAGTCAGAATTACAACTTATAAATCATTGTGGGCTTCTATTGAACTATGAGGGTTTTTTTCTAGTCGGTGTTGTACAAAAAAGCACTCATCTGCCTTGGAGATCTAGGCATCTAAGTGGGCAAAATAGAAAAGTAAATTCTAGTCACATTTAAACACAGGCTGTCACAATGCCAGGCATGATCAGAGAAAAAAAAAATAATAAAAAAACCAACCCCAGCAAACAAAACCAATCAAAAAACCCAACAACAAGAAGATGAGAACCACAGTTACTTCAAAACAGTAAGGAACAATACTAGTTTGCCTAATTAAAGACAGGAAGGAAGGGCAGAGTTTATCAACATTAAGGTGTCATTACCACCATAGATCTAGCAGAGTACTCTCTTGGCTCACTGTTTTAAAACAGCAGAACAGCACCAGTAGAACTTAAACTCCTTTCTGGAAGCTACCTCCTACTGGTTGGGTGGATATTTCAAGGGACTGTGAACAATAGCCAACTCTAGGGGAGCAATGACTGTACATAAATTTTTTTGCAAGAAACTCCAGCTGTATACATGTTGGCAAACACTGGTTTCTCACAAGAAGTTAAAAAAAAAAGACATTTTCCCTTGTTATTGAGTTCATCTTTGACGAGATAAAGACAATATTATTGGTCTGAAATAAAATATAACTTTACTACACGGGGATGAAACAAAGGTCAAACATCATGTGTTAAGCAATTTCCTTATGCTGGTCCTAATAGGTCACTACTAGGTAAGACTGAACACACAGGAAAAAAGCTCCTAACATGTAGGCAGTTTAGACAAAAAGCTTTCAAAAAGCGTAAGAATGGAGCACCAGAGGGGATTTTGTGGGTCATCAAGTCTGCTCCCCTGCTGTCTAATTAGGGTTTTCTGTCCTTTCTACTGGAATAACCTTTCAAAGCTATGTAAGAAGCTCACTTTGGTATCAGTACTTTCTTTTCCTCAATGATATTCATTAGTCTAAAGAATTCTTCTACCTCACTACTGAGTATTTCCATATACACATTCTTTCATTTGTATTATTTGGAGCAATCACATCCTCTTTATACATCCTCTCCGCTAAGCCCTACAAATCACAGTCTTTCTCTCCTAATCACACTCTTCTTCCTCTGACCATTTTAACTGACCCTGTTCTATCTGAGTTTATTGCTTTTGAGCCCTGGGCAGTAGTTTGGCATTCTAAGTGAGATCTTGGAAAACTTTGTACCATAGGAGCAAGGACCTTCTTCTGGTACTGGAAATTTTTTCACAGAAGATCTCAAATTTCTTGCATCCCAGCAACTTTCATAGCAAATTTTTTTTATTTTACATATGATCAATTAGATGATTTTCTTCTCTAATGCAAATGTCCCCATGACTTTTTCACTGGACTTCTATTGTTATTTCAGAATGATTCAAGATGCCCAAAGATGCACACCAAAAAATTGTGACAGTAGCTCTGTACAGCAATTATTTAATCTAATTCCCAAAGCTACTCACAGCACATATGGAACTGAGCTTGGAATCACTGCCATAGCAATAACAAATACAGTGCTATGACCCTTCTAGACATCTGCAAAATGGTTGTTGGAATTTTCAATGCATGAGCACCCAGAATCATTGGCAATGCAACTTCAGATTCAAAGCCCTCCCAGGAAATCAAAAAAATGGTGCAAATATGGCAAGACTACCTCCTGGGAAGAGTTTTCAATGCCAGCTACCTGATTTTGCTGCCAGTCATGAATATAGTCATGAAGAAACTGCACTAACATACCTATATTGCCAATATGTCTGGGAAAGAAATTTGATCCAACATATTCAGAGGTAAATCCAACTCATACTAACTAATCACTGCTGGCTATGCAGCTGAAGGGACTTCTCTTTCAAGGTAGGATAGGAAAGGGAGAACTTCAGAGAAATGTTGCTGAAGAAAATAAAAGAAATATTCCAAATCTTACAATATTGTCTTTCCTCGTTTATAAAATGAATATTGTAATTGTGTTTCCTTTCCTTTCAGTCAGTGTCTGCAGTGAAGGCAGGAAACTGAAGGGCTAAACTGAAGTGATGTTGCAGGTTTGATAAGCCTAAACAAGATCAGGGTGAGATGGAAATCCTCTGAAAATGACTGTATGTAGTCATCATTCACTTTCCCTTAGATGATGCAAAGTTTTCAGGTACCAGATGAAGAAACATTAAAAAATTTGTGTCCTCCTCTCTAGGAAAATAATCTGTAATGGCCCAGGCGTACAAGGTCAGAACACCCATTGATTTGCATAGAAGGACAGTATCTCACTCTGTTGGATATTCAACATGTTGTTCATTAAAAATTTAGTTGTTCCTGTGGGAAAGTGTAAGTAAAATCAGGATTTATTCATGTTTAGAACTTGGCTAACCACTGTTACTGGGTTGAATTCTCATTCTATGATAGATCAACACCTTGGAATGGAAGAAATATTATGGTTTGAATTTCTCTTTTAATACTGACTACTGAACAGAGCATTGATGTTTATTACATTAACTCGAAAGCATTCATTTCTCATAGCCTTAAAATTGTATTATGGTATGATAAATATGAAGAAAATTGTCTTCTGTTAAAAGACTGCATTCCCAGCAATTGACTACTGAGTCCAGTGAAAGTTTGGTTTGCGTAAGGAGGGTGGGATTTAGCAGTACTAAGTGCTCAGGAAGAATATAGTTGGTGACTTCCAGATGCTGCAAAATTCATGGTAATATTGACCTCAGAATATCTCACCAAACTGTGAAGATGCAGCCAAGAAAATATAAAACTATTATATTACATAGCAATATGAGGTTTTATTGCCATCATTTTCCCTGTGTTATCTGCTGTCTTTTCAGACAGCCAGATACTGGTAGCAGCTTTAGGAGTCAGAGATTGTCTTTACAGCCAAACTTAATGCCCATCTGCAAGCTGTTTTTCCTCCTAGAACAATATTATTTCTGAAGAACTAAAATAACACCCCATTTTATTAGGAGTTTATTGTTTTGGTATTAGGAAGAGAGGAGAAGGCAGGAAGAGGGAAAGTGATGTGTCTTTAAACTTGATATCTGGGCCAATACTTTTCCTGGCATATACCTAAAGCCAAGCTTAAATGTTTGCCTAAGATCCAGAAGCTATAGAAAAATAACACCAGTCAGGAAATGCACTTGAAGCCAACTGGAAATCTTTACAAACTCACTGTATACTTCAGCCTGTGTTAGTACTTCTAGAATGATGGAAATAGATGAAAGACATGGAGGAATGAAAATAACCATGTGTAAGTACAACAAATTACCATTTATAATGCATGTGCTTATTTAAAATAACAGGCCAGAGTGAAATTATATTTTTCTTTCCTTTTTCTCCTCTCCTCTCCTCTCCTCTCCTCTCCTCTCCTCTCCTCTCCTCTCCTCTCCTCTCCTCCTCACCTCTTCTTGCATTGGTTCACTCCTCCTCTACTCCTCCCTTCCTTCCCCTTTTCACATATAAAACAAATTTAAGGAGTTAAGATGGGGAAAAAGACTGTTCACATAATTCTTCTGCTAGGACCAGAAAATGTCCAGCTTTTTAAGCTCCTATTTGGCAAAAGCAAGAGAGAGAAATAAATCTTTGCAGGTTGATACAAGCACAAAGTGAAGAGGGGATCTAAAAATATGCTAGTCATCTAATGCTGTCCATAAATCACCAAAAAAAGAAGAGGGTCCATTGTCATATGCCTCAGGCATTATTATAAAGTAGACAGGAGAAAGAAAATCTATCCATAGGGTAAGTCATATACCATTTGTAGTGTTTAGCTTTTATTTTAGTTAGAGAATTTACTGAGTAGTGAACAGAGAAGGTGAGGAGATGAAGGTAGAAAGGAAAGAGTAAGGGAGAGATAGCAAAGTCTTACATCTCATGAAGAAAGAACTGGCTTTCCAAGTTTCACTGGGGGTTGGGCAGTGACCCTAGCACATCCACACACATGCACAAGACAACCTAGAGCCTTAATGCTGAGCACTGGCATGATGTTTTGGGCTCTCCCTCTGAAAACAGAATCCATAACAACCTGTTGTTCTTCTGTCACACAGATGGTCTTGATTCAACATTTCTGAGTGAGATTCACAGGTAGCAGGAGTGAGACAGAGAAGCTAATGCAGCCAGCAAGATCTGTCAAGGAGAGACAATAGCTTTGATTTAAAACTTTCTGTAAAATGGGTATCTGAATTCCAGTAAGCAAAGTACTGACTGAGACCCACCTTGACAGCCAAAGCTTAGGTGATTCCACCAGCTCCAAATTTTTCAAGATTTTAAGAGCTTCTTTTTTTTTGTCCTGAATCAAACTAAGCAATATCACCTAATTGACAAAAAAACTAGACCACAACAAGTTATGGATGCAATACTTGTTTGTTTATTAAATTTTCTTTCCATAGGATCATCCTTTGCTGCCAGACTGAGAAATCACTGAACAAAGTAGATTGACAGGAATGAAAAAGTATCTTCTTTGCTCTTAATTTATCTTGAGGGGAGGAAGATGAGGGGGAAGAACACAATATTTCAGAAGAAAACTAATAAATTACATTCAAATTAAAATAACTTAATAAAATTAAATCACTTTGACCATTTTCTCCTTTAAATAATCTTGGGACTTGTCAAGAGTTTATTAAGTATGTTGAAACATGGACAAGGGTAAAATCCTTTTGGTCAAAAAGTGTATTTCTACATTAGATTTCCTTGCAGCAAAGTCAATGGTTTCTGCAAAGATTTACTTGAAATACTTCCCTGTATGTTAAGAATTTTTTTCAGGATACTGATCCTCTCTTTCTTGCCAAAGCAACATCAGTGCTAAATAAACCCAGTGAAATTGACACTTTAGTTAAGAGAAAGGTTACTAAGAGACCTAAAAGCGTTTATGATAAACTCTACGTTTGGTGTTAGAAAAGCACTCTGTGATCAGTGTCTTATATAGAAAGCAGATAAACTACAGAACTGATACCATCTGGCATATCCTATGCTCCAAATAAAAATTATCATTTGAATATATTGAAAGATAACTACGTTGTTGACTTTTTTCCTGTGGGGCTTTGTATAAATTATTTTTTATTTAAAAATAACATAAAGCCCAACAGAATTTAACCTGTAGGATTTTTTTTTCTGACCCATGTTAAGGACAACAAACTACTGACTGATTACCAGAAAATATTGTACGACATTTCCCTGGTGTCTCTTTTTTCATTTCTATCTATATTTGTAATTACTTTCGTGGCTGCCTATCTGTTTGGTAGTCCAGCAGTTGTATTTCATTCAAGCCATACTTGCATATTTTTTAGGTTGTTACATAATGCTGAGTTCCCGATTTGCAGTGCATAATGCCCTGCCTCCTGTGATAACTCTGTCTGCTTAACAGGCCAGATGCTGCCTACGAAAACAATGAGCAGCAAGGTGAAGTAACATTTCTTAGGTTTTTCTTTCATTTTGCATATTTTTTTTAACCATTTGCCTTGGGAGAGGGAGTGTGGGGGGGTGGAAGCAGGCACCACTCCCTGTCATATTGCAGACTTTATCTTTAAACCTAGGAGACAGGAAATGAGGATTAGGTTTGCAGAAAGTCATGTTCTGTGAGGGAAAGATAGCAGACTAGAACAACAGATAAACACTAGTTTATACATCGCACTCAGAGGAGGCCTGCAGCAGCTATTTAAGGAACACAGAAGATGCACCCAGATGGAGACCAAGGCAAGTGGAAGACTAAATGTGAGAGTTGTGAGCATCTAGGGACAGAAAGTCAGAAAAGATTCTTAGAGCTAAGGCTGACAATTTCAACGCAAAAGAGGGCAAAGTCTACTAAAGGACTCTCAGGAATGATCATCGTGGTCAGAATGTTATTTGCAATAAAAAATCAAAACATATTAATTTATGGAAAATGAAGGTGAATCTTTTTGTAGGCAGAATTAGTGGCACTCCTATGCATTATGTGTTAAAATAAAAGGACTTTGTTGTG
Organism: Hypotaenidia okinawae; assembly: GCA_027925045.1. Taxonomy (NCBI): domain Eukaryota; kingdom Metazoa; phylum Chordata; class Aves; order Gruiformes; family Rallidae; genus Hypotaenidia; species Hypotaenidia okinawae. Next base: position 141,869,432 of record BSDF01000001.1, read on the forward strand.
CGGTAACACTTCTGCTCTATGCTGAGACTCTGACCAAACCTCAAACCCAGTATTCGGAAACATCGTAATTGCACCGTCACCTTGCCCAAGAAGGAATGGGTAGATCAGGTCTTGGCCAGCCTTTTTTTGGCACTTGTTTGCCATATGCTCTGAAATTTGACTTTCTTGGGCAGTAGCCTCTGTCATAAGAATCATCTGCTAGCACTGATGGGAAGGAGTTTGTTTCAAAGTGAGGTGGAATTTGCTGCCGGTTATGTTGGCTGGTGTGCTAATGTCAAAAGTACTTAGCTGACTAAAAGTGCTTTACCTGTAATCTCAGTCATGAGTAGAGTGCATTCGTTTTATTTGTGAGCTAGGTATAACTTGATTTCACGGAAGTTTCTTACTTTCTATCTTCTGGTGTCCTTTTAATGCCTTTTGTGTCATTCCATCAATGAAATTTGAGATGCTGTGGAAGTCTCAGGGACATCAAATGCTCATGAGAGTTGGAGACTGGGCAGGGAGAGCTTAAGTAATGCATCACTGAAGAGAAAGCATCAACAGGAGCTCAAACACTATCTGTTACATGGCACCTCTTACCACAGGACAGTGGGTGAGTGTAAAGGGGCTACAGCACTCTGTGTGCTAGGTTGGGGCTGAGGGAGGCAGGATGGAGCTGGGGAGATGGCACAGGCATAAAGGATGGGAGAGGAGGAACAGGGTTAAGCCATACATGATACTGAGGGGATTCAGGGTCCTTCCTACTTAAATCCACAGAAATATCAGATTTCATTAATTCCATAACACACAGATCTCCTCAGTTTGGGGATTTGTTTCACTGTGGTTTGTTTTGGGTTTAATATATTTAATATTTATAAATTCAATACAAGCTACTACATACGCCTGAAATTCCTATTTTCTTTGCTTGTTTGTGTAGAGTAGTCTGTGTATGTGATGATGGCTGTGGACAGGACTGCTGGAAGAACTTGGGCTGGTTGTCTCCCTCCTTCCCACCTCTGCCAGGCCCAAGTGCTCTGCATTGCACACCTTTACAAAGGATGCCAGAAACTTCAAGTCCCACATGAACTCTGGGATAGACATGCCACCTGAGGTGTTCCCAGGTGAAGGCAAAGACCCATAACTGCCCAGGAGATACAATTATACACCTCAGGTATAAACCAGGGAGTTAGGAGAAGCCTTTTGGTACAGTGGGGCTACCTTGTCCCCACCGGCTTTCGTCTGCCTGCACACTATATTCTGTCTCTAAAGCTGCACTGTAACCCACTTCAAGACAAAAGTTGATAATGAGTTTATCTAATTACAAAATGACTGCAGTTTGTGAAACTGGTAAGTGGAAAACCATCTCCCAAGTTAAGAGCCTGTCTGCTGGGAGATACATTTTATTTACACTAGGCTGGAACTTGTTAAAAAAGCTGTGTGTGAAATGTATAGGTAATATACTACTGCATTAGCCCACTTTACTTAGGATAACTTTGTAAGTCCTCGGCCAATGTTTACTTAGCCACAATAAGCCTACTGTAAATAATTAAAAGGCTTCTTTGTTTCCTTTCCAGTTTGTGTGTTGTAGGATTGGTTTATTGTTGTTGGGTGGCAAGTTACAAGGATTTCCTAGGCCAGCTCATTTATTTTATTTGGCTGTTGGGCCTTGTTGCCGTTTGGAAATTTCCTGATTTCAGTTGTATTTTCTGGGCTGCTTTCAGAGGCCTTTGAGCATGAGCAATCCAAAGGGAGAAACTGTGATGGCTAATAAAGCACTGCAGCTGTTAGCACAAGCCCTGCTCTCACCCATGAGTTCCTGGCATCTTTCATCACCAGCTTCCTCACCCCTCTTTCTCCTGACATCACCAGAGCATAGCACCTAAAAGTGTGATGTGGGAGACCAGAAGATGAAAAGCAGAGACCACCTATCAATAGCAAGGTCAATGTTCCTCGTAGCCCCACATGAAGGCAGCAGCATCCTCCATAAAATACACAAGGAAAAAAGGCTGACAAACACTGTACGAGTGATTCAGGTTCATGGTGGAGAACTGCAACAGAACACCCATTGACTCCAGCTTTTCCTGGTCACTGACCCTAATCATAGAATCACAGAATCACAGAATCACAGAATTGTCTTGGTTGGAAGGGACACTTTAGATCATCAAGTCCAACCATCACCCTTAAGCTGCCGACCACTACTAAACCATGTCCCTCAGCACCACATCTAACCACCTTTTAAATACCTCCAAGGATGGAGACTCCACCACTTCCCTGGGCAGCCCATTCCAATGCCTAACTACCCTTTCTGGGAAATTCTTCCTAATATGCAATCTAAACCTCCCCTTGATGCCATTTCCTCCTGTTCTATCACTTGTCACCAGGGAGAAAAGGTCAGGCCTCCCCCCATCCCCGCAACCACCTTTCAGGCAGTTGCAGAAAGTGATTTTATCTCCCCTCAACCACTTTTTCTGCAGACTAAACAACCCCAATTCCCTCAGTCTTTCGTCATAACATTTATTCTCCAGTCCCCTCACCAGCCTCATTGCCTTTCTCTGGACACGCTTAGGTATCTCCAGGTCTTTTCTGTAGTGAGAGGCCCAAACACCCAGGACTCAAGGGGGAGCCTCAACAGTGCTGAAGAACAGAGGGACACTTACTTCCCATGGTGGTTGAGCCCTGGCCAAAGGCCAGGCGCCCACCAAAATCAGTCTGTTACTCCCCTTCTTAGTTGGACAGGGGAGAAATAATATAATTGGTCGGCTCAAGAGACAAACTCATTAATGACGCGGGCAAAAAAGACTCAACACAGAGTGCTGAAGAGAAAAGTTATCTAATTTATTACACCACACTAAAGAGAAAACAGTGAAAAGGAACCAGAGTCAGGAGTGCAACCAACAATCTTGAAACAAATGCAAACCAGGCAAACACTTTTCCCCCCACCACTCCCTCCTTAGCAGGGTTTAGTTAGAAGTTTGCTCCCTTCTTCCCTCCTGGTCGCAGCCCAGGAGGGGCAGGGACTGGGGACAATGGGGGTCTCGGTAACACCTTCCCCTCACCCCTCCATTCTAAAGCAGACTTCCCTTTCAGCCATGATTTCGCTCCCTTCTTCCCCTCTCCTGATCGCAGCACAGAACAGGGGGACAGGGACTAGGAGATGGGGGCTTCGGTCAGTCCCTTGCAAGATGGTTTCCTTCTCGGCCGGGATGGGGGCATTCATTCCACACAACCTCCCCCTGCTGCACCGTAGGATCTCACCCACAAGAGCCAGTCCTCCACGAACTTTCTCCAAGGCAAATCTCTTCCCTCCGGGCTTCATCTCTGCTGTGGCAGACAGCAATCAATCACAGTGTCTCTCAGTCCCAGTCCTCCACGGGGCTATGATGCCTCCCCCAGCAAACCTGTTTGGCTCATCTCTGTAGGTCGCTTGTGCTGGCAGGGGCTCATCCCAACGTAAGTCATGGCATCTTCTCAATGTCTCCGCTGGCTCCATCCAGCGTGGAGCCTCTCCACCGGGCAGGTCGGGTCTCTGCCTCCGCCATGGGTCCTTTCCTCCGCCTACTCCACGTGCTCCCGCTCGGACTGCAGGGGCAAACTCCCTCGCCCAGGTACCTGGGCGCCTACTCCTCCCCGAGCCTTCCTGGCCTTTTGTGTCTGTCAACTGCCCACATTCACATGCAAATAGACATCCCAATGCCCTTAAGGGGCCAAAATTGCGATCTTCCTGGCACTCCGTGTTCTGGTGGAGTCTTTGTCTCCTATATGTGATTCTCAGAGGCGCTATAAGCAGGCCTGCAGAAGACTCTAGCAGCCATTTTCTGTAGCATATGGCCCTCTCTCAGTAGCCAACTATGCAAAACTGCGACACATAATTAGGTCCTTTTCCTCATGACAGTGTAGAAGTGGGAAGATGGAGAAGGAGGCCTAGGAAGTAGAACTATTGGTGAATACATTTTCAGCAGCAGGTGGAGGGAGTTTCTGAAGACACTTTTTTTCTGCCACCTATTTTATAGAGAGTCTACTTGATACACAAATTGAGAGCAATACAGTACTAGGATTGGTTTCCTCATGTATCAGAGTTAAAAGGAAATATGGTACAATAGATTACTTTCCAATTTCCTGGTCCGGTTGTGCTCCTCAGCCATATCAATCCTGTATCACAGGTTCAGAAACAAACCATATAGTTCCTCTCACCTTCAAATCCTGCTTTAGAAAACATGATCATTAAGGTCAAAGAACAGATGAGGTGGTTCATCATAAATAAATTTAAAACCAACCTGATTTTTTTCAGTCTGTGTCTTTTCAGCTGTGACAGCTGATGGTGCCCCTTACACTAACTGTGCCACTGCCTCTGTGCTACAGCTGTATTTTGCAGGCTGAAACGCCGAAGTGCCAAACAGGTTTTGCTGTTTGCCATGTGCTTCTGCATTTGCTCATCCATCTGGATTTATATGCCTAGCAAGAGATTAGCTCAACGGGTCCTTGATCCTTTGCAAAGGCCTCTAGGCAGTTCCATCTCACACACGATAAATAATAAATAACATTAATGGAATGCCAAGAATGTCATTAATAATTTTCAGATATGTAATTCATATTTAGAAGCATTTCAGACATTGTAAAATGCGCATGCACCAATTACATGGAAATGTTAGCCTGAGTGTGTGACAAAAAAGAAACTATGGCGTGTATGAATGTGTCACTGTTGTTGCAGGGGGTTTTGAGGGTTATGTCTTTTTTTTTAACCTGAGACTAATTAGAATTGACTGAAAACTTGACAATTGAATATTGATAAGAACTGAGATTATAACTTAAAATCTCATGGCCATGAACAGGGCTACCAGGGTTGTTTAAGGCTAATGATATCGATACAAGTAGTCCATGCAAAAAAGGAGACTCTAGAGCTAATAAATGAGTCATTACATGTGGTATGGATGTGAAATCAATTGACCACAAATGGGGCTGTGGAAACATATATAAATGCTATACAACAATCTGTATAGAGGACAGTCACTAATGAATGACCAGGGAGGGGAAAAAATCCACGCAAAGAAGGCTGTTAATGTTGTTATATATCAGTGAAACATAAAATAACACTGGAAGTTGGATGTGTAAAGAGATGAACAACCAAGTTGTGCTTCTTAGTGAGTTGGGGGAAATTTAGTAATGGCTTATCTCAGACTATCAGAAACACCAAAGCTGTTCAATTGCTCCCCCTCCTCAGCTGGACAGGGGAGACAAAATATAACAAAAGGCTTGTGAGTTGAGATAAGGACAGAGAGAAAGCACTCACCAGTTACCATCATGGGAAAACCAGACTCAACTTAGAAAAAAATTCTTCAATTCATTACCCAATCAAAACTGAGTAATGAGAAATCAAACCAAATCCTAAAACCCCGCCCCCCTCCTTTCCTCCTGGGCTTAAGTTTACTTAAGTTTACTTCCGATTTCTCTACCTCCTCCCCCTGAGCAGCACAGGGGAAAGTGAATGAGGGTTTCAGTCAGTTCATCCCACATTTCATCTGCTCCTTCATCCTCAGTGGAGGACTCTTCACATTCTTCCCCTGCTCCAGTATGGGTTCCCTCTCACAGGAGAAAGTCCTCCATGAACTTTAACAGGAGTCCTTCCCACAGGCTACAGTTCTTCATTGTGAAGACCCCCACAGGGTCACAAGACCTGGCAGGAAACCTGCTGTAAAGTGGGCTTGTCTCTCAATGGGCTGCAGGTACTGACAGGAACTTGCAGCAGCATGGGCTTCCCACCAGGTCACAGTCTCCTTCAGGTGTCTCCACCTGCTATACCTTGGGGTCCTCCACAGGATGCAGGTGGGGTCTCTACTCTCCATCATGGTGCCAGCTGGAACATAGACAGGAGGTTCCATATGAACATAAGAAAAAACTTTTTCACTCTAAGGATGACAGAGCACTGGAACAGACTGCCCAGAGAGTTTGTGGCATCTCTTTTTCTGGAGACATTCAAAACCCACCTGGACATGTTCTTCCTAATCGAGCTGATCCTGCTCCAGCAGGAGCATTCGACTGGATGATTTTTTAAGGTCCCTTCCAACTCCTAACATTCTGTGATTCTGTGATAATCTTCCATGGGCTGCAGAGGGACAGCCTGCTTCACCATGGTCTTATCCACGGGCTGCAGGGGAATCTCTGCTCTGGCAACTGAAGGGCTTTCTCCTCCTCCTCCTTCTTCACTGACCTTGGTGACTGCAGAGTTTCTCACATCTTCTCAGTCCTCTCTCTGGCTGCAATGATCTTCCACTAGGGTTTTTTTTTCCCTTCTTAAATATGTTATCCCAGAGGCACTACCACTGTCACTGATGGACTTGACCTTGACCAGCAGCAAGTCAATCTTGGAGCCAGCTGGCCCTGGCTGATCAGACCTGGGGGAAGCTTCTAGTAGCTTCTCACAGAAGCCACTCCTGTAACACCCACACACCCACTCTCCCCACCCCCCTCAAACCTTACCACAGAAACACAAAATAACATTAAAGTATTACTCCAAAGACTTTTTCATGTATTTCTATTCCAGAAAGGTTCAAAGAAGAATTTGCCCTTTCTTTTGTCTTTTGGCACTATCAACCTATCAGTGTCAGGACTTTTTTTCTTCCTATTTTTCAGCATTCATGTGTCACAACACAGAAACATAGTATTAGATTAGCAATCATCACTATAGAAAAAAAGATATATATCACTCATACCTTTTTAGAGTACTGGAGAGGCAACAAAAAGGACATGATCAATTACAATACAGACGTAAAATACCCAAAAGTCATCAGTGTTCATGTTACTTAAAACATGCAGCATGACACTAGGATTGTGATATATTCCTATGTTTTATAATCTACACCATACCATAAAATTCTTTAAAACATAACAGAAAAACAATGTCATTTTACAATATTTTAAATACATCTGCATAATGTCGCATGTACTTTAGCGTATGTGCAGCAGATGTTTTTCTTATATTAAATACATAGAATATATGTTACATTCAGAGTAAGATGATAGGTGGCAAACAATAGGTTTTACTGAGTTCAGTGCATGAAATCAAACTACTACTTCAAAGGGCTGCTTACTTACCATAGGTAGGTCTGACCTTTAAAACTACAATACTAGAGGGTCACTCGTCCTGAAGACCAAATGAGCAGAAAAGACAAAAATGTTCTGATAGCTCTACAAATATTTCAGGTACACAATATAAAAACTGCAAAGGCTTTTCCATCGTGTCACTGGTGCAACTTCCTTAGAAATCAAGTGATGTAAGATCATGTGCAGCGGTGAAATCAAGGCTTTATATTTAGATGGTCTTGATGGTGTCTTCCTACTTACAAGAATGGGCTTGATGTCAAATTTCCTGTATTTGGTCACCGAAATCTTTCAACGTTACCAAAGCCTGGAAATTTTTCATAAATCATAGAATCATAATATTATAGAATATCCTGAGTTGGAAGGGACCCATAAGGATCATCTAGTCCAACTCTGGCTCTACACAAGGGCAGACAAGCCAGAGCATGTGACTGAGTGCATCGTCCAGATGCTTCTTGAACTCAGTCTCTGCTCGGTGCTGTGACCACTTCCCCTGGAAATTAAATAAATAAAAATAAATCAAATAAATGCCGCAATTTAAGTTTTTCTTCTTTAAATGCAGTAGTATTTAGTTCATTTCCAAGTCATCACACTGGCTCTGGTGCTATTGCTAATAGTCATCTGCCCCAAGCTGCTCAATAACCACTGCAGCACCAGCTTAATATAGCTTCAGAAGCTTTTTATGTAGTGTGCTCATTTTGAGGGAAGGGGAAAGGACTCCCAGATCTAACTCTGACTCACACAAATTTCAGTGGGAATTATGCCACTTAGGTCAAGGGGAATGGTGTGCTTCTCAAAGATTCAGTGTCTGCTGTAAGAAAAATATGGATAATTCTTTGGGGGTGTAAGCTTAAATTTTTCAGTTTTACACAAGGAGGTTGGTATGGAAATGTAATTGAAAACATAAATAATAAATGTATTACTGGCACAGGAGTTAGATGTAGTTTCTTGAGTTGGCTCAAGCCTGTGGGAACAGCAGGGTGGCATATTTTTCATGTGGTTTAAAGTCCAAGCTGTTTTAAATATTACTGATCACCAAACAAATTAATAAGTGAAGTCCATTAGGCTTCCTAAGAATTTCCTTCTTGGATTGTACCTGGGACTAGCCAACTAAAACCACACTAGTCTAGTCATCCTTCTGGAATTACTTTGTAGAATTAGAGGGTTTCTGATGTGCTCATTTCAATACTATCTGTCAAATAACAAGTTTCTTCTTGTAATGCGGACATCCTCCTTTAGCAGACATGTCACTGAGCTTAAGAGCGGCTTGTTTAAATGCCATAGGAAGTCAGTAGCAGGACCTGGAACAGAAGCTAGACCTTCTTAGGACCAGACTTGTAGCTGAACCACAAAACAACTCCTATTTCATCCCTCGATGACTAATTCATTAGCAAAAACTTTTCCCTTGTAGTAGCCAATGAAACCCAAGACAGACCCTTGACTTCTCCAACTGGATTCTACTAACTACCTGGTAAATATTTTTGGTATCAAGGGCCTGAGAAAGCAAACTGAATCCAACCCCACAACAGTACAAAAGTGGCTAGCCGCCTGTGAGCCTCAGAAGGTTCAGAGGTTCAATTTGGAGACCTACCAAAAAGTTCAGATACTTGTACAGAGTTTATCCAAACGATCTGAACCCTCAAGAATGCAGACATGGGCCTCCTGAGAACAGACATTTTAGTTAGATTTCCATTCGTTTCTGTTTCCTTTTATGCCAGAAATGCAACAAAAACAGCCTTTGTTTTGCGTTTGGTTTTGGGGATTTTCTGGGGGGTTTGTTGGGTTTTTTCTACTTGAGAGCTAGAAGTTGAGCCAGAAGCATCACACAGGAGCACAGATTTACACTGCAGCAAAGTGCAGCAGGGAGCTTATCTAAACTCATCAAGGTTTGGTTTGAGTTTCTGAGTGTGCCTGTGTGCTTGCGCATGCACGAATGTATGTGTGAAACTTATTTTTCAGTCTATACTTGCTGGCCCGTGCAGAGGGGATACTGTTACAGTTAATTCTGTCAATCCCCAAAGATGAGAAAATAGCCACTAGGTACCCCAACAGGTTCCTACTTGAACATTTTTCATTAACCACCAAGAATCCAGCCCATTCAGAAATTGTTTTCAATATCTGGTTGCCTCACAAATGAAGGAAATTGCAGCTGCCCAGGGTCTGTATGGGCAGGTTCTGTGTGCTGCTCACTCATCTGTCTGGCTGGGATGGGATGAGGCTGTATAGGGAGAAACACTGGTGTAGTTCTTAGCATTGCTATCTCTGTCATGATCTTCAAAAACCTGCTGAACTGGATCACCAGTTCATCCTTTGTGTGTCAGGACAGGGTGCCATGGGAAGACCTCCAATGAATGACAGAAGTATGACAAGTCCACTACCTTTTCAGTGCATTTGATATCACAGGATTGCAAAATGCCATCTATTGCCCAGAGCACCTGTAATAAAAGGGGAGCCAAGGTGCCACATTGTTTTCTAGCTTCTGCAATCCACAGGAGAAGAGGGAATGAAAATTCTTCTTTGGGCTTTTGACCAAAGAAAGCCCAAGAGGCATCAGATTAGCTGTAACTTCTGACCGTGTTGCCCATGAACATGCAACTACTAAATTGGCACCATAAGCTGACAATGTTTTCTTAAAATTTTTCTTGTTTTTAATAAAATTATTCAGCAAATGTCATGAGCTCTTAACCCTTCAAAGGCTGTAAGTTTTTGAAAGTGAAAAAATAAACACGGGAAAAGTTTTAGAAATTTTAATCGCCCTGTTTAGTAGATGCACAGGCCAATCTTTCTCAGATTTTCTAAATGTGGCTGGTTTTATTAAAAAATTTGGAACCTAATAACCTTAACACATTGTACAAAAATATTTGCTCAGGTTCATTGTTCTCAAGTGTTTTCCTTTCACCCCTCCCTCCTCCTGCCCCACACTTTCTCTGTTTAACTAAACACATAGGAAATTAACAAAGTCTGTGACCTAACAAGTGGCAATTCATAAATTCATTAGATTAAAAAAGACTAGTAATTCAGCAATTCCTTTAATAGGTTTCCTTCCAATCTCTAATTTACATTTCTGTCTGCCCTGGCAAAGATATTACTTCGTTAAGACTTCCCCCACCACCACCCCCAAATTAGAGAAATTTTAATGACTTCTCTTATTTATTGCTTCCATATGCAAGTAGTTATCTTTCTTGCAAATGGAAATGAGACCCAAAATTGCAACAAATGGGGCCAAGCCGCTGAGTGCATATGTTCCTTTTTGGAGAAAGTACACATGCCTGATCGAATTAACTTTAACCTCTCTGTCCATTGAACAGACATCCTCTAATGTGGGGGCTTTTAAAACTGTTCTCGTTAAATTTATTTTGAATCGCTGAAAACACTCTATCACGGTTTCAGCAAATAACCTCTGATAATATTAAACACCTGGTAAGCACAGTACCCGAGGGACCCCGTGCTGCCGTGTTTGACCCATGACCTCCGGCAGTGAAGTTCGGCCCTTGTGATCCACTCGGGTTCAGACAAGAAAGCTATTCTGAGGGAAAACACCTGCTTGCGAGGGCTGACCCCAAGCCAGTGCACGGTTGAAAAAAGTCAGCTGGGTAGAAAGAGACCAGAGCCCCGTGCAGGTGTTTCCTACAGCACCGGGCGGCTAAAAAACAAGGGAAAATAATGGACAATGGGGGTAACAGTTAGGTGCTCCCTCAGCTGTTTATTTGGGTTTGTGTAGCTCGAGCTCTTCCCAATGGAAGCCAAGGAAATGAAGAAGAACCTATTGGTTTTGCATTTCTGAGTCTCCTAGGACTTAGAACTGGCCAGTGCAGGTCCCCAGCCCAGTAGGCTACAGGGAGACTTACAGACATGGCAAAAGACAAACCTGAAGGCCTCATTCCCTCTTCCTTACCCATGGCCTTAGCTGCTGTTTCCATATTCAAGAAAAAAAACCAAAATACAAGTAGGTGGCTTCTTCCTTAGAAAACTCTTTTTGGCTCTTGTTTTCCGCTTACTGAGATGTCCTTTAATCTACCCTTATTTGAGAAATGTATTGTAAATGAAGAGTTAAAAGCAGCAACAACAAAACCTCCTGCTAGCAAAGAGGAAGAGGTAAATCCTTCGCTACCTAAGTTAAGGTTTTTACAGCATTTTATTTTATGCAGTGCAATAATGATTCCTTTTAAGTACAGTGGGCCCCACTTTCATTGAGCATTTTTAGTCAGATGTCACATTACTCATTTTCGTCAACAGCACAGCAACAGGGCAGTGAGAGGAAAATATTTAATCTATCTCTTTATTTATTAAGTGAGTATCATGAAGTAAGATGACAGGGATTGAAACCTAACCCTTTTGAAATTCTTCCGTTAATTTCTTCATACGCTTTTCTCCAAGGTCATTGTTGGATACGGGACTTGAATGTCACTCACTCACACACCCAAGAGCTGTCAACACACCTCTGTTCACCTGATGAGTGCACCTTCAGCTGGCATCAATAAAGCCCTTCCATTCCCGACAGTTTCAGGCTCTGGAGCTCTCAGATACTAAACAGCCAATTCTGGACCATTTAAAAAGAGCCAGGCAGCAGGAGTAAGGGGGAAGGAATGGCTGTTTCTCTGCAAGAAGAATTCAGCTATGACTTGTCAGAATTCATTTCAGCTTTGCCTTTTATAGCCTTCAGATCCAAATTGCTTTCCATCACTCTGGCAAAAGCAGGATTTGTATGCCTGTCCTAGACAGGAAAGGTCAGTGCAGTGTGCGTTGCGCAACCAGTCTCATTAATACAACTGGGTTCCAAAAAAACAAAAAGGAAAAAAGAAAGGAAGAAAAAAGAAAAAGGAAGAAGAAAGGAAGAAAGAAGAAAGAAAGAATTATTGGCAAGCAGAAAAGTACTAACAATTTGCCTTCATCTTTTGCCCAGCATTTTGGGCCTGATAAAGACCAACATCTGAAAACAATCATTGGAGAATATTAGGGTTTTTTCTAAGCCATATCAAACTACAGTATAATAATGATACATTTATTCTGCAGCATTTTAAGGTTTAAACAATTTGCAATCTACTTCCAAGATGACTGAGATGGAAGCATGAAGAACACAAGTTCTTTAAGTAACTTCCTCACTGTTCCCTAGTCATACACTGAGAACACTTGACACCCAATTGCATTCATCCTGCTGGAAGTAAATGCAAGTCATCACTTCGCATAAGGCTGTTGGTATGATTTCTGCCAGGGCTGATAACAATGTCCTATTCTTGATGAGCCTCTGTCAGTTCCACTTAGCAGTGAGAATGTCAAATTGTCAAGTGTTTTTAAGAGTGGAAGGTGAGAGACAACCAGTACCAATTTCACTTGGAGCCAGAGGGTTGAATCCCCCCGCAGATGTCCTCACTATACAGGGTAACACAATATGATGGGAGGCTGTAGCCACTGGAAAAACAGACAAGAGATTTTTTAAGATTACACTCCTGGGAGTATAAAAGGACAGTATCTTTGCTCGTTCTTTAGAGAAACTCCAGGCTGTCTCTAACAACAGCATAAAAATTAAATTAAATCCAGACATTAGACCTGAAAATTTCCAGTCCATCTGTAAGTCCTCTGTTCTTAGGGGACTTCCTTCTACCTGTCTATAGCACTGCTATTGCTTAAACCTCACTACTGTTCCAGAATTGTGGTGCACAGTCACTATTCCATACGGAAGGAAATCTGACCTGTAAAGAATCACAACAGATAATCAGATTTCTTAGTCTGTGCTTGGGCATTAATGCACTGACAGTACAAACCAATCCTAGCAGAAAAACACTGACATTGAACCTCTGTCTCCATCAGGACTCCCTGGGCTGAATAAGTGTAGGGATACAGGGATGGATTTATGCCACATGAAGTCTACCGCGGTCCACTGTTTTTCCTGCCAGTGGATAAAGTAAGGTGCTTTTGATGTTTTTGATCATTTAAAAAGACAGAGATAACCCCCAAACAAAGGTGTTGCCTAAAAGAAATATTAGAAAAAGGGACCTTGGGTAGAATTTATTACTACTGAAAATAACCTGTACCCTTTTGCATCACTCAAGGCAGTTCTTTCAGACTGGTGCTGGTAGGGAAGCCAGCTCATTACAAGTCACCCTCTTACTGCTCTGCAGATAGAGACATGTCAACTTCCAGGACTTTTGGCTTAGTGGCTTTCACAAGCACAACATTAAATATGAAGAGGAAGCCCTTTAGAAAATAACACCTTAAGGAAAAGTTTATTAATTTTTGTCTCCTGGTTTAACCTCAAGTAATCAGCTTTCAATACTGTCTCTTTTAAGAGCCAGCTTTTCTTACCTCTGCCATTAGCTGCGTATTCCAAACCATTTCCACATGAGCAGAAGCCAACTACAGCCCATAAGACAATCTAACCTGATACAGTCCCAGGGCTCTGCTTCTATTTCCCGTGTGTTGGATACCTGTTGCGTTTCCTCACGGGTGCCTTACTCATCCATGTAATGCTGTGGTATTGTCCATGTGGTAGTCTCAGTTTCCAGCTGAGCACTAATCCTACCAGGAGCTTTTCTATAAACTTTTATTCCCTGTTTTGCAGTCTGAAATAATTATTATTGTCTCCCAAATTTTAGGTGTTAATGACAATTTTGTGAGAGAGGAAGGTGTAAATCATAAAGAGATTGTGTTTGCCTTTTTCCTCAACATCTGTCTCAAGTGCTCTGCCTAAAGTGTTCTATTGAATTTAGGAAGGGTTTCTTTATTTATTTTACACTGATTTTTTTTTTTTCCTCTTGTTTTGGTCTTACAAGTTAAAAGAAAAAAGGAATAACAGCTGCTTTAGATAGAATCATCCTACACAAAAGCCACCTGGTAATGAGACTATCCAAATTGCTAACAATAGTGATAAAAGTCAACAAAGAGTTTTAGAAAATATATCCATTCTCTTGCTCTTGGGTATATGCCTCAAACAAATGGAGGTTACGATTTCTTCCCTCTCTGCAAAAGCAGGTTATTCCAAATGTGCTTAATGCAGCCGTGTTCTTACAAAGGAACAAGTTTCAGAGACATACCAGTAGATCAGAGAGTCATTACGTTTGGAACGAAAAAGCTACACTTAACCTTACTTTTGTCCAGTGTTGGTTTTAAGGTTTAAAGGTGCATCATTTTGATACCCCATTGCACCATCTGGACCAGAGTAGGAACAAATAAACAGAATTCAAACTACCTCTGTTGTGATACTCAAGAAAGTACAGATCTCTACAGGTCTCAAAGGATTTCCATCAGGATGACTTCCTTTATCATGTCCTTTGATTCATCATCTTGACTTTCCAACATTATTGGGGTTTCTTCTCTCCCCCAGTCATACAAAATCAGTATTTCCTTGAATGAAGAATAAATAGGGCCAACCGCAGAGAAGGTGGGACAATCTTAACTCCACTGGCAAAACATGTTCAGAACAAAACAAAACAAAGAAAAATTCATTGGTAGACCTTGAAAAGAAAAGCCTCACCTCTCCAGTTGTTCTCTAATTAGTCCCAGATACAGATTTACTATGGGCTATATAAAGGGAAGGTAAGCACAATTGCTTTTATTACTGCTTGCCAAATGCATAATTGTTGCTGTTTAGGAAAGAATGTTCTCCTTTTTCCCAGCTTGTTTGAGTGGTAAATTACCCTTTCCTTAGTTTTGTGGAAACACATTCTCTCTGGAAAGCAAACCTGATAGTATACATACTTTGATTTTTATACCCTTTCTATTAAACAAGCTTGACTGAGTAAAATGTGATCTCCTTTGGTACTACACATGTGTATAATCAAGTAGTAAAGTCCTGCCACAGACCCCCGCATAACAACATGCAGCATTTTCAAATGCTGCCTTTCTTAAACAATTGGTGATGAGTTTACAAAACCTCTTACCTGCCCTGCTGGAAAAGTTCACTCAAGAAACTCTGAAAAGGAAAAAGAAGGAAAAAGAAGGTGTAAGAAGGTGCATAAATTATTGCAGCCCTGGGGCAGTGTGTGAGTTTTACAGGGCTATTTATTTTGCTTTTCAATAAAAATGTGTAATAGACCCACTGGACCTATTACTTGCCCACTGGACCCATTACCTCTATTGAACAAGGGCGGTGTGGCTTAAAGAGACGGGTGATTGGCAGCCGACCCTCCTCCAGCCTGGACTGCAGTGGGCTGCAGCTCAAGCTGAGCCTGCTTCCCACCTTACCCCCGTCAAGACAATGCAAAGATGGGTAGAGGAGCTGGAGGAAGCCCTGGAGCCAGAGTAGCAGCACCAAAGTATGTTACGTCCATGAAGAAAAGCATGTCGGAGCTTTCTGTTGTTCAGCCAAGTATCTTTGCAGCCTGAAGTTGTTTAGCAGGCCAGGCCTGGCCCCACAGAGCATGCTGCATGGCCGCAGCTGGGACATGACGTCCTTCCTGGCAGGAAGGGATTAATGGTAATCTGTGCTTCTTGAAGTCTTGATATAGCAAGGTGCTGAGCACCAGGATCCCATCCTGTCTGAGCACAGAAGTACAGGCTTATGTGCGTAAAAGTCAAGCACATACAAAAGTGCTGTCCAGCTAGATCTTTCCTTTTTTTCAAACACTGATTATATTCTCAGCACAGTGTTCATCATGTTTATAGGTTAAACCCATTCTCCATAAATATCCAGACTTGATGCAATCGCTAAATAATGAATCACCATAAACTCAACATTTAGAAAAATATGTTTAGTACCTGTAATTATAAATGAAATATTTCACATTAGTTAAAGTCTTGCATTACTGATGAAGTCTTTGTGGTGGTGCGAACTGATGCAATGAGACACCAACATATTTTGCTAATGCTCCCAAGTCTGGTGTGTGGCAGGAATGGGAAAGTACACAACAGTTTCCCATGGAAGGTCCACACAATTATAGCATCCTTAGAAGAAACAGAACAAAAGAAAGCTTATGACATCACTGGGAAAAGTTCTACAAAAACTTTTCCAGTCAAAATGGCTCTCACGATCCATGAAGTGTGAAGGTTCAAGTGGATTTTTCCTGGAAGAAAGTGGGGGCAATTGATTATAACAATGTAAATTCTTAACATAATATTAATAAATAAAAGGAAAGATTGTTGTTGGTTGGTTGTTGGTTTTTTGGGGTTTGGGTTTTTTGGTCGTTCAGGTTTTTTTTGTTTTGTTTTGTTTTGTCAAGGTTTTTTTCCCCCTTAGTTATTTTTAAAGTTAGTTCTAGTTCATCAATGTAATATTAAAATCTAACAGAGTAGTCAAATGTCCTTCTGTGGCCATAAAAGACAGCATTTATGCAATGTAACCCACTCATACACTTAGGAAAATCTTTAACCATGCAGATGTCAAAAACTCTTGAAAGGTAGATAAGTATCTTTATTTGCCTTTTACAGTTCTGGAAGCTGATGAGAAATGGTTTACCTTCCAAAGAGATATTGGCAGTCTTAGGAATGGAAGTGTTTGAAAACTGTTCCCTCAGCACATGGAGATTGCATTTCCATTGCTATTGCAAACAGCTTTGTCAGAATGTTTGCTTCAGTTGGCAGTACTGAAGCCTGAACTGAATCCCATGTGTCAAGGACCTGCCAAGAAGCTATAGGTAGTTTTGTATGCAGGTATCTCAAGATACCTTGGTACTGCGTCAAGACATAATGGTGTGATCACAACTCAGTCACTGCCTGTGCTACCTGTACCTTCCTCGGCCATTGTGTGGTTTATGCTACATCAAACCAGACTCTTACAGTGCCAGGCTTTATGGCTTTCTAATCACTGTTACTGCTAGGTTAGGTCTCACTCTACCAGGTTTAAAGCTCAGATTGGAAGCAGTGAAGGTGCACCTAAGGCCCAATACTTGAATTAAGGGAGAGAATCACATACTGTCACATACATTTATTTGACATGTTCCCCAAAAGGTGTTTGGCTTACTGTGTCCTTGCTGCATCTCTTTTAAAATTAAAATCAATGATCTTGAACTGTCAGAAATGGAATGTGGAGGAGCTTGGCTTTCATTTGTGGTAGCTGAAGCCACAGGAAACGAATCCTCTTCAGTTCCCACCTGAAGATATGTCCATGTAGCATGCTTTTTCCACTGTTTTAATTAGGCCTCTTATTCTTCTTTTTTAAAAAAACTAAACCATCAACAATAACAACAGTAGCATTAATAATAATAAATGGGCCACTTTATAGGTCTTTCTCCTAGAGGCTCACCTGTCACAAAAAGCAATTTTTTTTGTGTAGAAGCAAGTTGGAGGAAAGAGGAGTTCTGGTTGTTGCCCTTTAAAACCTATGTATATTTCTGTTGGAACTGACATTTCTATAATTTTACACAGGAAAAAACATAGTTAGAATTTTCTAGACTGTTCTTGGAAAACATAGGAACAACAACATCTAGAAGTCTGGAATACACTTAGCATTACTCTCTATTTGTTATTTTTATTGTGTGAAACAATCAAAGGAGGAAGTCTGTTATTTAAGTGCTAAGCAGGGTGTGAATGGTGATTTGTACTTTAATCTGTTTAAATATTTTTGCACAGTTTTGTGTCTATAAAAAAGATTGTAAAGATTGTAAAGATTGGATGTAACGTGAGTATGAAGCAGAGGATTAACTGGAATGAAATTCAGCCCCTGGGCTGGAGACTAAAGCTGTAAAGCAATCCTTCCTGGCCACTGTCTTGGCCCATAGATTGGGAAGGAAGCCACTTAACTTTCTATTCCTTCTTAAGGGCAGTGAGAATCACTCACACACAACTGCCAAACCAAAGCATTTATTTTTTTTAAGTTGGCTCAACCTGAACTAACTTCATCAGGTTTTGTTTCTTCTTGAAGAAATGAAACTAAAGAAAAAAGCGTTTGGGTCAATCAAGAACAGAACACTTCATTTAAAGGCACTGAATATAAAAGCAAATGAAGCAAAGAGCCAGATCCCAGAAGGAGGGAGACGATTGCCTCCTTTTATCCAAGAGTGCAGCAGTTAAAATGCCTTATAAGACACAGGAGACCTGCATTCCACAACTGCTCGTGAGAATTTAAAGTACAGCCTAACTCCCAGTCCATAGCTACTTCTGCCATATGTTAGTCTCATTTTCTCAACTGAAGGATATTGCATGGAACTACATGTGGGGGACATAGGGAAGAAGGAACTCAGTTATTGAATCAGGCCATGACCATGACACAACCACGTAGGTTGGAAGGGACTTCAAGATCTGTCTGGACCTAACTTCCGCTCAGGGGAGGTCTATTCAGATAGGTTCCACAGGGCTATGTCAAGTTTAATCTTGAACACCAAGGACGCTGATCCCACAGCCTCTCTGGGCAACCTCTTCTAGTGTTTGACCAACCTCACGGTTGATGAAAAAAAGTGTATTATGTCAAGAATTTTCAGATTTTTGTATGTTTCAAGCAGTGTCTGTTGCCTCCTGTCCTATCCCTGCACATTTCTGGGAAGAGTTTGGCTCTGTCTTCTGTCTTGTTAGGTAGCTGTGGACAGCAATTAGATACCCCTGAAACCTTCCCTTCTCCAGGATGAACAGACCCACCTATACCTCATATGGTATGTGCTCCAACCCCTAAACAGCTTGGTAGCCACTCATGGGACTTCTTATGCATACTGGAAAGCTCAAAACTGGGCACAGAATTTCACAAGTGCCAGATAGAGGAGAAGGAACATTTCTTCTACCTGTGGCAAGTCATGAAAATAGCTACTGCAGCCCAGGTTTGCTGTGAGGAGAAATTGCTGGCTCACTTTTGACTTATCCACCAGGACCCCCCCAGATCTTTCTGTGAAGCTCACTTCCTGGGTAGTAACTACCGAATATCCATGTGTCCAAAGGTACTAGACAACCAGATGCCAGATGCACAGAAAGTCTGTGCATGTAGTAGTTCAAATTGGAATACAATCACCTAGTCTCATACTATTTTTTCTTTTTAACAGTGAAAAGTTAGGAGTACTTAAGTGGGTAATGACCCTTGCCCCACCACCTTTATCTCCTCTGGTACTTGTTAGCGATTAATATAATCATGGCAATAAATCAGTAAGGGCAGTCTGGCAAAGAGCATAAAAGCATTTTTGGTTGCTGAGCAGCTAGTGGTAGGATGGGAATGATGGAATATTTGTGATTAAGATTAACCAAACATTAATACCTCTAAAACTAAGGAACAGAATGTGATAATCTTTAAGAACACATCATGAACTGGTGTCACAGAGTAAGCAACAAGCCCAGAAAATTGCATGACACCTGATGACATGCGTTCAGCGAGCATCCCCCAAGGAGTTACTGACACTGCTACAAATTGCTTCATCATTTCAGTTCAGTTACAAACCCAGTCATGCAAAGATGGCTGGAAACCCCGCTTTCACTCTCTCACATACCCATACGCGCACGTACATGCACATCCCCCCTGCACACACAAAGAGACTGACATCTGATGTGTACTATAAATTTCCATAATGTGCTTAAGGATATGAAGAATTATTTTAAAAAGCTAATTGCTATCACTGTCTCTTTTATACTGTCCAACAGATTGCAGAGATTCCTTGAAAACTGGTTTACGCTGTCGTACCTAAAATACAGAATTGTGGCAAACAGACTCACACTGTGGTTTTGTCCTTGTTTAAAAACACCGTGCAAAGTTATTGTACACTTTTGCAGGGGACATGGAAAAACAAATACTGCATGGATTATTTGATGTATTTCTTGAAGATCATATTAATGAAAGAGATATTGTGGGTAGAAATCTGCCCATTAAGCAGACTACATCTCATATAAAGAAAAAGAGTACATCATATGGGCATTGAAAAAAAAAAAAATCATTACTTCTTTTGAACTGAAATCTATTAAAATCCTAGATTAGGATTAGGATATTAGAATGAAAGTCAACATGTTGTGACAATGGAATCCTGAAAGACAATGCCTTCCTCTTCCTCAAAGATGAGGATTTTCGCTCCAGTAGGATTTATGAATATGTGCACAAAGGTAATGTATGTACAGGGGTGGGGGGTTTACACAGTAAATATATAAAAATATCTATTGGTACATATATTTATAACAAAATGACACTGAAACAATATTCTTCAAATTTAGAGAAGTATTGAAATACCTCAAGAAACCAGATGCAAAATGTGTGGGTCAGGTATTCATGAAGTTAAGGGAGTACTAAAAATACATCTGCCTTTTCTGGAATCTCAGCAGCATCATTAGACTCAAACAGCACTAAACCTCAAATAGTTTACTGCTGCAGAGGTACATTTTGGGAGGAAGGTGTGAGTGCACAGTCCTAGCAGCTCCCTTTCACAAATTGGTTTGTGTGTACACATACTTTCTCTTACTGCCTGTGTACAACAGATGATTTACACTGAGTTCAACCAGATACCCAGCAGAGTATGGGTTGCACAGGGAGGACCTATTGCACAAGGTCTTGTGACCAGCAAGTCTCTCAGGACCTCATCTTTTGGCTGGGATTTGGAGCTCACCTCTGAGCCACCAATTTTCCTACCAAAGCTTCTGTACTGACTGTGCCATCAGCTGTGATTTGCTTTATGCAGACAGCTGAGAAATAGAGTGTCTGAGGCTGCTCCTCTGCTGCTCTCAGAGGTTTGCCTTTGTTCACCGCCCTTACGCGGAAAGCAGACTTGCCACCAGGGCACAGACTGTGACCCTAGTACCTGGGAGAGTTTAAGTGACTTTAACTGCCCCTTAGGATGTGCCTGAGCGCAAAAGGCCCAACACACTCCAGGTGCTGGGTTACTGTAGTGCTGAAGGCAGCATTTGTAGACTTGTTTGCCAAGGTCATCTCAATTTTAGGCTAAGTCCCTTAGAATGCTACATAGCATTGACCGTAACGCAACAAGTCATGATTCCTATCTGACAGGAAAAATGGGCTCAGGGTTTCAGAATGAGAACTTTCCATTCAAAACAGATCTTTTGTCTTTCCTTTCTCTTAAATAAAGTTCTTTTACTGTTTTCATTATTGCCACCATACTGCTTAGGGCACAATGGAGTGAAGATGCCCTATATAACATGTGTAAATCATATATTAGTCCACAGGTTCTTGTCAGACTCCTTTAAATGTTTTTAAAGGTTTAATGCCTAACCGTTCACAAATCTTGATGTTCATAAACCACTGGAAACTTATTCATGACCAGACTAACTCTTTACAGGTGTTTTAGGACTGATCGTAATATCTTGTGAAATAGAGAATATTAGACTCAGTTGGAAGACCAACAATGGTATTCTTTGATTGAAGGCAAACTAATATTTGGTCTATAAAGTTTAATGGCTTCATGGCCTTTTTTCTTTTCACTAGGCTGTCCACACATTTGCCTTTACTCATACCATGTACACATATGTTTAACTGACAACACTATCTGCAGAACTGGGCTATGACTTTGTGTATCTCCATGTATTTGCATAAGAATATGTGTTTGTGTGCACTTATAAAAGGAGGTCCTGGTGCACAGCAGGATGACCGTAAGTCAGCAATGAGCCCTTGTGGTCAAGAAGGCCAATGGCATCCTGGGGTGTATTAGAAGGGTTGTGGTTAGTAGGTTAAGAGAGGTCCTTCTCCCCCTTTACTCTGCCCTGGTGAGACCACACCTGGAATATTGTGTCCAGTTCTGGGCCCCTCAGCTCAAGAAGGACATAGAAATCCTTGAAAGAGTCCAGTGCAGGGCCATCAAGATGATTAAGGGAGTGGAACACCTCCCTTATGAGGAAAGGCTGAGGGAGCTGGGTCTCTTTATCTTGGAGAAGAGGAGACTGAGGGTGACCTCATTAATGTCTGTAAATATGTAAAGGGTGAGTGTCAGGTAAATAGAGCTGGGCTCTTCTCAGTGATGTCCAGTGATAGGCCAAGGGGCAATGGGTGCAAGCTGGAGCAGAGGAGATTCCATGTGAACATAAGAAAACTCTTCATACATTGAATAACACCAGAACAGGCTGTCTAGCGAGGTTGTGGAGTCTTCTTCTCTGGAGACATTCAAACCCTGCCTGGACATGTTCGTATGTAACCTAATGTAGGTGATCCAGTGATCCTGCTCTGGCAGGGGGTTAGACTAGATGATCTTTCAAGGTCCCTTTCAACCCCTAACATTCTGTGATTCTGTTATATATATGACACACACTCTGGACCATGTCTCACATTTCCTCAGTACAATGTCTGTTTCTCTTATCATGAGAGGGTAACTTCCTATATTGAAATTTCAAATACTTACAAGAAGGACTAATTATGAATCTTAATTTTAGCTGTGGACATGAAAATCAGATTTTTGCCTGCAATAAATGTAATGAGAAATACAGAATCTGACCCTGTACTTCGGTTTAGGTAAGGCAAATAGGCTGTAAAACAATTCTAATTGGCTGTCAATAAAATTCTTTCAGTTCTACAAGTGCAACAAAACTAAAGTTGGATTAATTTTACTTACTGTTATCCATACAAAAATTGAGCACCTACTCTAAGCTGGTGATCCTATGTCATTGCATGGAGCAGTAAACCTGTAGAGGGCAACTGATCTGCAAAATAAGCATCTAAAATAGGTGGAATGAATAGCCTCCAAATTCAAACATATGTGTGCCTCTACTGGCAGTGACTACAGATGGAGCCTACATGACTCGTTGAGACTGGATGCCCCTCTGTTAGATGGCTAAAATTAGGCTGAGACATATCCCACCCATAACAGTGAACTTGTCCCGAAGACAAAGTAATTCATTAATACCACAAGTATCTTAACAGTTAACATAAATTACCCTGGAATCTCTGCTTAAGCATATCTGGTTCTGCTCAGGCCGGTGGTAAGGAAGTCTAAGATTGGGTTTTAGGAAGTAAAGAATGTGGCTGGAATACCTTAAAAAATAACCTGCTAATGTGTTTGTCTCTGAGACATACCCATACAGATACAAATAACTGAGACATAGTAATTTTCTCAACAACTTTGGAAAGCCACAGTTGGAAGCCACGTCGCCATTTAGCAACTGCCCCTTAACAGAATTTTTAGTATTCCTGTATTGCCGAAGGGTGATAAGAAATGCCAGCTGGAAAGCAACATGACAAATGAAGGCAAGGACATTGCAGCACACACTGTTAATACAGAGAGGTGAGCTGCAGTCTTCAAGAGTCCTGTCTCCAGAGTTAAAGGAACAGAGGCTTAAAAACACAGGACTATAAATGACTGATGATATTCAGGATGTTCCTTTCACGCTGCTAGCAACCATATGCAGTGGGCATCAAGTCTGGCTGAATTTCAAAGCCTTTGCCAGTGCTAAATAACAAATGCTAAAGATCTGTATTACTAAAGAATCAAAGTCACAAGAGCTACAAAGGACAAAGAGGGGAAAAAAACCCAGAAAATAATAGAAGAAAGTATGGAAGACAAATCAAGAGCACTGCCAATAGCCTAGATGATCCTGGAGGCCTATTGAAAGTAAACACGTTAAGAGTAATTAGGAAGGGCAAAAGAAAGGATCATTATCTAGAACTTGTATAAGTAACAGTGTGTATATATATATCTATATGTGTATGTTTTTCTAAGTAGATAGATATATGAGAAAGGAAGGAAGGAAGGAAGGAAGGAAGGAAGGAAGGAAGGAAGGAAGGAAGGAAGGAAGGAAGGAAGGAAGGAAGGAAGGAAGGAAGGAAGGAAGGAAGGAAGGAAGGAAGGAAGGAAGGAAGGAAGGAAGGAAGGAAGGAAGGAGGGAGGGAGGAAGGGAGGGAGGGAGGAAGGGAGGGAGGGAGGGAGGGAAGGAGGGAAGGAGGGAAGGAAGGAAGGAAGGGAGGAAGGGAGGGAGGGAGGAAGGGAGGAAGGGAGGAAGGGAGGAAGGGAAGGAGGGAGGGAGGGAGGGAGGGAGGAAGGGAAGGAGGGAGGGAGGAAGGGAGGACTCCATCCAAGTTGGTTCAATGACCAACTTGAAGCTGAGCACAAAAATATGACTGACTGAGGCATATGAAATACCTTGAAACGTTTTCATTCTAAATAATAAATACTTTGTTTTATTACTTGGTTTTGAGGGAGCAGGCATAACCCTAGTGCAGACATTTTGTGAGAACTGGCTTTTGGCAAACCATGGCTAAGTCCAGGAAGGATATGGCTCAGTGGGGCTGTGAGCTGGGAGTTACATGTTTGATTATACAGGGTGAGTCAAATCCAATTAGACTCATAGCTGGGAATTTCTAAGCAAAATAAAAGATCATATTGATTAGAAAGGCACTTAGTAAGTATAAAGTGAAGGATATTCAAATCAGATCTTTGGCTTGAACAAAGCAATAACTTCTGCAGACTTAGTTTAGCACACTGTAAGAAGTTCCTGGGACTTCAAAGGCAGTGAGTATGCCAGGTAAAGCACATGTGCAAGTCTTTGCAGGATGTAGAAACTCTGCTATAACTGTCTTAACTATCCAACAGCACATGTAGTCCTTACTAAGTTTGGCAGAATACAAAGTGACTTATATTGCAGGAAATAAACCTATTTATATTAAGGTGCTTATATGTAAATACCTGCTTTAGAATAGGCAGATTTTAAAATTTTAGCCAACATCATACCTTTTGGGAGCTGCTCTAGACCATGCATGTATATCATACACAATTCTTCAGGGTCAGATACCTGAGCAACAACGTGTCTGGTATTTGTTTTGATCGGTAATTTTCCCCCAAGAATTTGGGCTCTGGAAAATCTATTTTTCTTTGCTTCATTTCCACATTGTAAAAAGTGGAATGCTAATTACAGCATTGGAAAAATATATCATAGGTCTACTGAATGAATATATTGTCATTCATGAGCACAGGTTTTTTTTCACGTTTTGGTAAAGGAAGACAAAATAATTGGCATGAAAAGTTACGAGGCATTAGATAAAGGTCAGATGTCAAATTATACAGAAAGGTATTTCCTGTGATTTAATGTATCAGTAAGATATGCATATTTTACTATTTCTACCATATTTGGTGCCAACATGTAAAAAAAAAAGCAACCGAACAAAGAAAATGCAGGAAACTTCACTTATTACCGTGAATATGTCTTTCTACCAAGTTCATTCCAATTCAATCTGCTTTAGCAAACTATAGGGACAATTGCCTAATTACAAGCAATTAAAGGTTTTTCTCTATCAGAAGAGGTGGCATGTGATATCTGATTTTTAATTATGAATAAATCTCAGTCTATTCATACCTGTAGTCTCCTAATTAACTTTTAAAATATTTATGAAGGGCTTAAGAAAACAGCCCTGAATTTAATTTTATGTTTCTTAAACCATTGAAGCAGTTGTTAATAATGGATATTATATGGGGAACTATAAGCTATTTTAATTATCTGGTTATTTGGGTATAAAACAATCCATGACTATTAAGGAAAAGAAACATGTCCTAGATAGCAGGACCTCAGCTGGTATAAATCAGCATTTAAGTTTATAAGCTTATTTACTTGTAAACTTCTCCCCATAAGTGGTTTTCCTGTCTGAATATTATTCTTATAGCAGTAGTTATAGCAAACTCCAACACAAGTCCTCTTTAGGTTAGATTTTTATTTGTCATTATCATCCAGGGATTAGCAGAAATATATGAGAAATTATAAATGTGCCTAACTATCTATTAAGTATTATTATGCCCATATATACAATCCAAAATATGCTGCTTTAGTGTTCATAAATATGTTCACATATGCTAGCAAATAACACACATACTTATAGGTTTAAAAACCAGTAATCAAACTTCAATGCATTGCAGTGGATCAAATTATTCAGCGAACATTTCACTAATTTAAAGTAGAAGATTTGGTAATCAAAAAGACAGGACTTATTTCCTAATCAATAGCATGTCCATACTATGTCCTTATTTTTCAAATAGAAAAATGTGAGAATGGATGTGACGGCAGCCCACATTCATTATTTGTGCAGACATACCATTTCCAGCAAACTAAGTAAAAACATTCAGCAGCAGCAATGTGTGGGAAAATATTTTACATACAAGAGCTCATTTTCATATGGGTTCATTTTTACGGTAATTTTTCTGGAGACTGGGGACAAAAAAAGAAAAAAAGAAGTCTGGATAAAGTTGATTTTAGCCTAGGCTACTTGTGGCCAAAAATAAATGCACAGACACCCAACTGCCACCGAATAACATTGTTTGGTTTTGATCAGCCAAATCTGTGTGCTTGAAAAAACATACCATAAATATTATTGGGGGGGGTGGAGAATGATAAAACAGGATATGATTGCAGGGTTTTTTGTTCATAAAAACACTTTTCAGAAACTGCAGGGGTTTTAGTCTGACAGTGCGTACTTGCACACATAAAACAAATTGAAGTCTGAGGGAAGAATTCTCCTGTTCACAAACAATCTAAGGGGCATGTACGTAAAAAAGATTATACTGTTTAATGCATTTGTATATAGTGTTATAAGGGCTATGTAAGATTGTATTC
The DNA here is from genome assembly GCA_027925045.1 of Hypotaenidia okinawae. Taxonomy (NCBI): domain Eukaryota; kingdom Metazoa; phylum Chordata; class Aves; order Gruiformes; family Rallidae; genus Hypotaenidia; species Hypotaenidia okinawae. Next base: position 141,895,877 of record BSDF01000001.1, read on the forward strand.
TGGTTTTATAGAAATATAGCATACTGGAAAATGGTATTATAATCTCAGATGAATCCACCATCATCATAAAAAACAACTTCTTTAACTTCAGGGAAATACACCTTCTACTCATTATGGAACATAAATTCTCTTTACACCTTTGAAAAGCATCCAAAAGAGCTGAATCACAGTAATTTTCAGTGGAAATACCAATAAACAACACAGTTTTACATGCATATGTAAAAATTAAATACTTGTTTAAGGCTAAAATGTGACTAGACCATTTTAAATGGCTTCTTCATTTCACAAACCGCAAGCACCTACACAAAATTAGTCAAAGGCATCTAATGATTTTAAAAATCACCAAAACAATAACCATAAAACTCTAACCTCATCCTTAACCTCATCCTACCACACACTTACTCTTGCTATAGATTTACATTTATTTAGTATAAGTAACTGTATTGATACTACTCTGTCATTCCTCCCCTGTTCTTGCTTTCTGACACTGTGCCTACCATTAGATCTCCTTCTAAACCCAACTCGTAATAATGGCATCAAACATTGAATAACACAACTCTACCTATGTATAACTACAGATAGTCCACTGGCACTCTCCATGTCCATCTCCCACTTCTTGCACCACGCTTTTAGGTGCAAACTGCTCAAAGATTTGTTTTCAAGCTCAGCTTACACCACATGGTTACTCCCATTGAACCCGCTGAGATTATTTGCAGCAGGTAACGTCAAGCATTTGACTGGTAAATGTCTGGGATCTCAGTTTATTTCCTAGCAAAGGGGGCAGGAAGAAACAGTAGGAGAAGGCAGAGGGGAGATGGGGGAGTGTCTGCTTTCCACCTCCACAATGGATGCGTGCTGAAGGTCACGTATGGAAGATGAATGGACAGTCAACCTCTTTCTATATGGTGCTGCAATACATACCAGTAGTTTTAACAAAAAGTGACAGAAGGCCACTGGCTCCAGCAATGGTCTCCAGAAGCATAAAAGATATATATGTTTTAACAAACATCAGTGCAGAGTCAGAGCCAAGAACTGAAGCATGCAAAACACTTTCACAACTAACCAGTTTTGCTTTCTGGAGTGTTAGGATGAGCAATTGCCAGAGGCACATATAAGGCCTGGTGAGGCCTGGTGGGGCAAGAGATTACAGGTAACATCTGAAAGAGCACTTGGGTGCTTTAGGAACCTGCAGCAGGAAGGTCCCAGCCCACTTGGCATCACCTTTTAAGAATGCTGACTAAATGCAGATTAGAGCTCGATGAAAGGAAAATGAAAGCAGGGCACCAGCTCAGGATCATTAATTGTGGGATAATGATGTTGAAACATTTAAAGAAGCTTTGTGGTGCCTGTGTGAATAAACATAACATGAAGCCAACATAGTACATTTATATGTAGATTATTAATATACATACTAAAAATAAGTTATTATAAAGTTTCATACAGACGTGTGTGCATATGCACATCTGTGTGTATGTGTGTTTGTGTGTGTGTGCCTCTCCATATACACATGTACATAATAGCAAACAAAAAAATATTTCTGCTGAGATGCAAATAGTTTCATTTTCAAGCCAGAATGTGCCGTTTGTCTGGATGTGTATATATAATCCTTGGTCACCAGTAGCTGTAGTTAAATTAGAATTTTTTTCTGAGACTGTTATATTTTTAAGGACCATTAGTTCTTGTAGAGCTCTTGCTATGTGAATAACGAATGCGTCAGCCACATCGCAAAGGATAAACCAAACTGCAAACGTAAACTTTTAAAGCCTCGCTGTTTCTCTCTGAAGGAACTTTAATCTGTGCTTTGCCAGTCCAAGTGCCTATTCCTAGCCGATGAGCAATGCAGCTGCGCTTGTTTCAACGTTTAGCAACACTTGCAACCTAAAAATCAATTATATGAAAAACAATAAAAAATATTCTTATTGCATGCCATAAAAAAAAAAAAAAAAAGAAAAAGAAAAAGGTTAAGCAGAGCAGCCGGCATCTGCACACTAATGACATGATTGTTATGATAGGTGTTTGCTTTACCCTGGAGTGGTAACATTATAATTCATCCACCGCTGAATGAGTGGGGACAATTAATGCAGTCAATGTGTCCCACGTGTTCCCTGCAGCATTAACAAGGCAGCTCCAGGCCCCTTGGCAGACACCGGGCTGGAAATTGAGCCGGCTCCCCCGTTGAATGTGATCCTGATTGCCTCCACGGGGGCCACCTGCTGCTTCGTGCCTCCTGGTTTTGTGCGCCGGCCGCCTCCGTCTGTGGGGACCCCAGGGATGGACGCCCAGGGCCGCGGGCAGCTGACACCAATCTGGCCAGCCGGGGATGAACAATCGCAGACTGCGTGCCCGGCAGCAGCATGCTGCGCTTGGCCACGCTGAGCCCGCCACGGGTGTGCGAGCCCGAGTGAAGGCAGAGCATGGACCCCCGGTCCTGCTTTTGTTAGTTGTGACAAGCATCGCTCCTGCAGTGCATGCCTCCGGTGGGATGCTGGGGTTGGTAGGGTCAGCATTTTCCTGGTGCTCAAGATGTTGGGGCTGAAAATGGCTGGCACCTTGTGTATGACGGGAGATGGACTGCTTGAGCCCTGAAGTCTGTCTTTATCCCATGATAACGGTGATACAGTTTCCTTCCAGTTGTCTCCAAGCTCATTAAAGTCAACCCATAAAATGAAGTAAAAACCAGCTTGCCTCTTTGGGCCAGAGGGTCATGGGCGCTCACTGACCCCCGCTGTGCTCAAGTACTGACAGGTGAGGACTGCGCTTGCAGCAGCAGCAGCAACATCTCCATGCTTTTCAACCTTACCGGCTGGCTCCGGGGAAAAACAGGAGGGTTTCTGCGAGGCTGTGGTCGGTTATGCAGGTCTGTGCCACTGCAGCTGTGGTCAAAGGGACAGCAGCAAGGATCCATGCCTGAAAAGAGGAGGAGGAGTCGTCAAAAGAAAGAGAGAGGTGAAAGAGCTGAGTGGTGCCAGATTAGGACTGCGCTGCAGAGTGGCAAACACGGGCTTCATTATTCTGTAGCGTGAGCTTCCTGCACAGGAAGTTTGAAGGGGTTTAGCAATCTGCTTTCCTTTGCCCTCCACTAAGTGAAGGGCATTTGCTTCATGAATATTCCATTACCCTGCTGTTCCCCGCAAGCCCTCAACCAACTTTTGAAAATAAACAAGTGTACACATTTCTAGGCAACACCATCCAGGCCTTGCTTTCTTCCCCACTCCCCCTCCCCCAATAGTAAAAAATACTGTTGGCTTTTGCATGTAATTCGTGATCTCTCAGACACATTTCACACATGATATGAAAGTGTATCACGTGTATAGCCCAAGGTACTCATGTCTTCTCATACCAAGCTATTCATCTTTGTTTTACTGATTTACATTATTGTCAAAAACTCCCTTTTTCCTTAAAGCTTTCCAACAAGAACCGCAAAACTCCTTTCAAAAATCTACTACACCACGATTCCTGGAGAGTGTGCCACCAACCAGCGTTACATGTTTGAATTCTGATGGCTACCTGTGTTACTGTCCAAACCAGTTGGAACATGGTGAGGATCATCTTCTCTATTTGTGCTCAGAAAGAACTTATGAAATAGATAAATTTCCATATATAATTCATATTAATTATTTTAATTCAACTGGGGCTATGCTCACTGTGGTATATAGTATAACAGGTATGTCATTCGTATAAATCTGCAAGAAGTGAGACTTCAGTCCTGGAGAGATATTTGTTTCTAGACCTTCTTGGTTTTCATTCAAGATGAGCCCAAAAATCTTCCCAGAATAACAGGGAAATAAATAGAACCGATGTTTTGGGTTTTGTTTGGGGTTGGGTTTTTTTCTTTTCTATGTGCCTAAGAACACTATAAAATCAGGACTTTAATATTCGGCTGATTCAGTGATTCTTACTGTGAGTTTGGATGTCTGAGTGAGTTTGAGATTCTAGACTTCTTTGTCTCATCATCTCCTCAAGGAAATGGAGATAAGAGGACTTGCTTGCCTCAGAGAGAAACCCAGGAAATAGGTATGATGTTATCATAAAGGGCTCAGATAATGGCATGTTTGCATAATTCTAGGTAGATAGAAGAATATTTGGTGGAAATTCTCCAAAGGAAGTAATAAGGTGACATCATTCAAAATCTGGAGGGCAAGAGGAGAAGGGAAAGGAAGATGATTTCTCTACAAGTAATAAAAGAAAATTAATAGGAGAATACTAATTTTCAAAAAAAAAAAAAATACTTTTTCCCTTTTGCTTACAGAGGAATGATTAGGGTTTGGTTATTTTTATAAAAAAAAAAAAAAAAAAGGAAACAAAACTGTACTCTGAGAATTGTCACTCATTAAAAGTATTTCTCAACTGGTTCCACAAGGCAGAAAACTCAAATGCCCTAACTCCCAGACCAGTGCCCACCCACTGAGTTATCTGCCTCCCCAGAGGAAACAGATCATTTTGATGCAATGAAAATAATATTAATGCGAGAAATTCAGATTCCTAAGGATATTAGAGTCTTTTCAGTCCTGAATTAATGAACAAATTTAGTTCAGAGTTGCAACAAGCTTTTTTTTTTACTGTATTATGGCTGCTCAGTATCCAACTCAAAATTAATTTATTTACTTCAGTCTCCCATTAGCTATTATGACAAATATCACCTTTCCCAAAGTGATAGATTTTAGTGAAAAAATCTGAAAGCAGCAACCATTGAAGTCTGAGCTAGAAGGGATGCTTGGTAACACCAGGCTGTAACCAATTCCCTTTCCCAGAGGACTGAATAAAAAATTGAACATCCAGCGCTGTGATTAATTGATTATACCACCAGCACAGCTGGTGGTCTGGTCAGAAGGTCTGCTGGTCAGAAGAAGACTTCGACAGAGTGGCCAGTTTCTGGCCCGATCCAGAATGTATCCGGTTTATTCTGACAAATATAGCATTGCCACACGGGCAAGTGCACAGTGCTATGCTGCAGAGGCTTTCTTCAGGGCTCTACTCAAGACTTATTGGCACAGGACATAAGAAAAGTGTGAATGAGATTCAGACTTTTATTTTTAATAAAACCCTATGGAATTCAAGCTTTTCCCTGAGATGACTCAATTCGTGTTCAGTTCAGTGGGAGCAGAATTGCAGAACTGCAGAATGCTCAGCACCAAAAACTATATGGTTATTTTTAAGCTGCTACTGCAGGTCTAGCAGGTCCTAGGAAATGGGAATCTCAAAGGTTCAACAGGTTCCTTACTTAGGTTTCTTACTTTAGATTCGCATACATTTTGAAAACATCCCAGAGGTTTTTTTCTAAATCCAGTGTAGACCCCAGCTCAAGTTCAAATGGCCTTTATACCACCCTTCCCATAAAAACTTTGCTTCCTGAGTTTTAATGCATATAGAAATCCCTCACCAAATCTTGTGGATTTGATTTGATTTGGAGTCAAAACATTAAAGATCAGGAACTGTTCATGCTCTTGAACTTCACTTCTAGGAGTGCCCAGTTTGTGGAGTAAAATCTTTGCTATAATTCAGTGAACATCAGCTATTGCCTCCTTCCCTGTGTGTTTATACAAGACTCCCATACAGAGGTAACCTTTGTCAGTCAGGCATAGTCCTGCCTCCGTAATGCCCATTTGATAAATTATACATGGGTACCTAATGTACTCTCATAAATTATTATAGCCTCTTATAGCCCTGTGTTTTATGGTGATATGTCACGGCACAGGAGCAGACAATATATTGTCCCAGAAGATGCCATGGACTCTGAGATCATATTAAAAATTCTGCCAATATAAAATAACAAATTAAGAGCTCTAAAAGTAGAATACCTGACAACGCCTCCCTTAATTGAAGAAAACATTCTTAATGAAAGCGAGCTTTTGCAGCAATCGGTGCATTGGTGAGTGAGAGACAGGGTTTGATTTAGGATCCCCTCTGGCTCTCTTGTTCCCCAAGCAATCAGGAGCTTTGAGCGCTCAGTCCCTGGGGAAAGGCATGCCTTACATCACTTACCAACCACGCCTCGTGTGATTAAGGGAAGAGGTAGAAGCCTTTGAAAGGATTTTCGTCCAGTCCTTCTCACTACGAGGTTGTTGAATAATACCTTCAAACTGTGGATTTAAAAAATGTCAGGAACTGCATGATGAAGAAAGGGGAGGGGATCAAAGACCTAAAAGACACAATAGCCATATCCTTTTCTAGAGACAAAATGCAATGACAAAATGCAATGACAAAACTTAGGACCGATTTAAGTGGATCTGTCTGTTATCTCAAGATTAATATTCATCATTTGGGATGCTGCTGTCCAATATATATCTGTCTAAAAGGGACTGCTCAGTAAAAGATACTGCACCGTGTCAGAGGGGTGGCCTCAAGTCAGCCCAGGGACCCTAAACTTGTCTTTGTCCGCCAAAGTGCAAAAACAATGGTCCTCACAAAGGAGTCAAGTTTCATTTTAAAAGTCAGAAATTATCTGAAAGGCAGAGAATGATAGAAACATCTCTTTAAAATGTTGACATACCTTAGGATTTTGAAATCTTTGAAAGGTATTTTTTTTTAATTTTACATCAGAAGAACATTGAACTTTATCCAATGTTTCTCAAACACATTTGAGCTGTACAGCAGAACTTCACAGCCTTGAGGTTAGGAACTTTAAAACAACAGTGGCTAAAATTGTTTTGCACACATTTTAGTGGACAGCTGTTTTGGTTGGTAGTTTTTGTGGGGTTTTTTTTCCAAAAGCTTTGACTTCAAGGAAAATTATTGTTTTTCCTTGCAAAAGAAATCAATGTATTTGATTTACAGGAGAAATTTGAGAGTTCTGGGGAAGATCATCTGTTTTCAGGGTAAAGTGGGGAAATGGTATTTTTTTATTCATTGCCTATATAAATCACACTGTGTCAGGTAAGTTATAGGAAAGAGTTAAATGTTGATCGCTGTGGATCTAGAACCATAATGTAAATGGCATTATGCGCAGGAGAAGATTTTGTGATGAAACCAGAAATACCATACTTGAGAGGCTGGAAAAATTTTTATCACCAAAAATTAAAAATCTTGCATCCTTACATCTTAGTCTGTTGTAGAGGTTTCGATCCTTTTTAATACACTGCTTCAGGTCAGTACTCACTGTCTGCTTTTTTTATTTTAAGAAAGTAGTTTTCTAGACAGTATGTGGAGGGTCTTTATTTAAGAAACCCCAGAGCTTTAAAACTTGGGCAGCAGGTCCTACCTTCCAGTATGTGAGTAGATGTCTGACTTGTGTAACAGGGACTTGTGCGCTATTTGGGGTGGTTGTGTGTTAAAATGCCATGCCAGTTAGCATTATAATCAGCTAGTGGCACTTTTTAGCAGAGGCGGATGTACAGAGGAAGTTCAGTCATCAGAAAGGTGATGGTTACTAAGGCAAAGTTGTGTCCAAATGTGGAAATTAATAAAATAATAAGTAATGATGATATATAGCTGGTTAGGAGATATTATATTAGAGGACTGTTAAGCTGCTACCCAGGAAATAAATGCTAATCATCTATTTTGACTTTTGTAAATACAGAAACTGTGAGACAGGAAGAAGTGACTCACATAAATGCAATGGTGACAAATGCCACGGTATTTCTGGGCTTTCTGCTGTGGATTACCCAATGCAAGTAGTTTTCAGTCACTCACCAGGGAAAAAAAAAGGTCAAATAAAAAGAATAATTGGCCAAAAATAATTGCACCAAGGGTGCGTATTACACCACACTAAGAGCATGTTAACAGAAGTGCTTCATATGCTGGAGTAGCTGATACTGGAAGAAACAGGTGAGTAGAACCATCCTCTTGGCATCATCTACTGAACTTCTGGCAAGCATTGATGGCCCTTCTCCAAGGGTGTGAAAAAGCATTTCTGCTGGAATTCACTACAGCAGTGCCATCAATGAAAGTAGAGACAGACACTTAACTGCTCTGAAGCAGCAGGCAGCTGCTGGTGATGCCAGACAGGGAATGAGTCCTGGCACAGGGTGCTCAGCCCGACCAATGTCACTCCAGCAGCCATGGAGAGCCTCTGCCACTCCCACTCCACTCCTCCCCACCATGGGCACTGACCCAATTTGGCACTAAGTAAACAGCCACATATTAACTGATTATGTGTGTATATATATATATATATATAATTTTTATTTTTTTTTAACAGCATGGTCTGTCAAGGTGGGCGCATTATCACTATGCTACCAAGTGAAGAGCTATGGGGCACTTGGAGGTGGTGGCAGAGGAGGAAGGCAGAGGTAGGCAATACTGATAAGCATAGCTATCATGTCAGCCTCTGCCCATATGCAAACATGGAGAAACAGACAAGAGAACCGCGCTCAGCCATGAAACCAATGCATACTTTGGAAGAAAAATGCAAGGCCAGGCTTCCTCTGGTGAATGCCTGGCAAAGCCAAGACTGACTTTTGAAGTGGGTATTTTAAATCCTCTTCAGAATAAATCTTGCAAGAGCTGACACAGGGACATTCAAAACAGTATTTCCCTTTGGTGTTTTTGTTTTGTTGTTTTGGTTGGTTGGGGTTTTTTTCCCCCAAATGGGGAAATTAGCTATGATGGCCTCAGATAGCTCCCACTGACATCTGGCCTTTCCACAGACTTCAGTAGAAACTGGATCAGGCCCAAGCAGTCTAGAAATGAAATGATGCACGGAAAAAATTCAGTTTGCTGAAAAAGCATGTGTCATGACTGCCTGCTATAGAAACAATGACTAATGAGAGAAAGCTGCTTGGCTGTCACCTGAAGGACAGTCTATGATGAAGAGTTTAAGAGTTTATCTCACTGTTTACAAACACTCCCTATTTTCTAAGAATATAAACCACAGGCCTGAAATGAGACCTCAGTGGTTCAGCCAGAGTTTTTTCTAGGCTGAACCATAATAGCTACAGGAGAGTTAGTCAGATTAAACTGACTTACAGAAATTAAAGATCTGTCCCACTGAATCTGTTGGGCAGTTGCTTTATGTGTCTATAGTTACTCTGCTGCCCGTTTTATCAACATTCACTGGGGTCACAGTAGAGGAAATTTCCTTCACTAGTAAGTTTATGTTCAGAAAAAACTAATTAGGTGATTCAACATCAGTAGCTTCATTTTTTATTTCTGTTCATGTTAACTTGTGGTTTACATAATTTTTTTCATATTTACTCACTAAAAATTCTGATTATTTTTGCTAATTTATTGTCCTCTATGAGTGGTGTCTCCCTACAGCAGAAAGGACTCAGCTATCTTATCATCTTTGAAGGCTGATATACCTCAAGGGAACCAAAACTCATGCAACAGCAACAGACCAGCAGTGAGCATAGGAGCATCGCCATGGCGGGATTTACAGCCTACTCTGACCACTGTTAAGTACCAACTCAACAAATCTAAGTTCCAGTCACAGGTGGGAGGCAGCTAGAAGGGTTGGAAGGTAGTTGGAAAAGTCTTCACATCACCTTTTGCTGTCATTATGCTGTAATGCTGCTGTGCACAAGCATATGGGTACAACCAAAACCACAGAATGTACCAAGAAATGCTCTGGTCTGCGAGGAAATTCCGAACAAAAAGACATCTAAAACTGCTCGAGAAACAAGACAGCATTGTGCCAAACTTTCTACTATTCACTTGCAGCTTTGTAATATTTAACTTTTTGAAAAATTTCAGAATTCAGTTATTTTATTTCTTAAATATGTTTCAGAGCCTTAACACATCTAATAACAGTGGATCAATAGGCTCATTGCCCTACAGTGTATCGCAGCACAAGCAAATACCTATGTTATGAAACTAAGTGAATTTACTGGAGTGTAAAACCCCAGTGAGTTGTCTGCAATCAGCCAGCAGGCCTTCAGGGCAAGAGAATTAATGTATTTTAATATTTTAGGTTATCTTCCATATGGCATAATGCTATACCCCATCTGTATGTGTGAATGTGCAAGCAAATATAGGCTTTTTTTTTTTTCAGAAATAAGTTTCTCTTAGTAGAAGTTCACCTTCCTTCTAACATCTCTTATTTTCTACTGCTTCAAACAAACTCGGAGCAAAACTTGGAAGAGTGTGAATTTACAAATAGTGTCAATGTCTATGAAGTTGAATTAGATTATTTCAGACTTTTTCTCTTTAAATAAAGTTGAAATGTTTATTCTATTCTGTTCTAAAGGACTCGGACAATTGAAAAACAAGGCATCCTTAAAAGAACTTTTCACGTTTTTGTGGAACTTCTCACTGAATCACAAACCAGCATGTTCAAGGCTCCACATAATCACTAGCATATAATTGTGCTGAGGAAGTTTACCTCCAAAGTGTCCCTTCATGGAAATAATGGCACTGAAACCATCAGCCGCAGGGTCTCTAGTTGACTTAACATACTCAGGAACACAGCTCTTAGTAGGAGGAGGTGAAGGGTGATGCCAAAAGAGAACAACACATACACATTCATATTTATATAGGTATTATACTGTTTCCCATGGAGCATTACAGAGAATTTTTAATAACCCTCCCAGCCCAGAGGAGCAGTTGCTGAGAGGCAGCCGAGCGGGGCAAGCTTCCCATGCTGCATCCTCATCTCCTGATCAATGGTTGGGACTTCACCTATTTCACCTCCTCGAGTGCCCTGCTCTTAGCTTATGCAGACCGAGTGTGCGGTGAGCTCAGAGGCAGAGATGCCAGTGCCGGTTCTGGCAGGGGACCACACTGGATGTATTTTTGACATCAGCATTAGATGATGTCCACCATTAAAACAGGTAGGCATCTAACGATTCACAATCAGGCTTCCATCACGCATTGTACAAAGCAGGACAGCAAGACTCTGTGTTTGCACTCTCAGTAAAATGTTTTTAAAAACCAGGCTTTCCGTGTGCAAGGAGAGACTGCAACATTATCAGCACAACCACTGATTCAGAAAGAGAGACTGCAGCCTGAAGATCCCACATCACCCGCATTGTGCCTTTGTAGCAGAGGTATTATTTACAACTTCAGGAAAAATTTAACAGCACTACGCATTTGATGTGTCTCAGAGAAGAAACAAACTGCAGACAGTGAAAGAGTGGCAATGATACACCTATCTGGAACTGTTGGATAAATTCCTTGATGAAGAAAGAAAAAACTTTAAAAACAAGTTGCATAATAGACTGCTTTTTGTAGCATTTTTTCTTCCAAATCCTGGAATTAATAATGAATTGATGATATTGTAATTAACTCATTGAAACACTGGTACCATGGGTGGGATGTTGGAACTAGATGATCTTTGTGGGCTCTTCCAACCCAAATCATTCTTTGATTCTATGTTCAGAAGAAAATTCCCTTTCCTGAGACATGCAGTCTGGGTAAATATATGAATTATCTCAGTGGATACAGTGAAAAAAAGCATTTTTAAAATCTTTCTGCCTCCCATTTGTTTTGGTAGTCATGTAAGAAAAATAATTTTTCAGGAGTGTTGGCAAGTGAAGAAGTGAGTTTCACAGATGCAGGGTTCCTCGTAGGAAAATAGACTGGGAGGGACTTTCATGCAGTCCCCTGGGCACTATGCAGTGCAAGTGGCCCTCATGTGAGCTGTGGTGAAGGGATGTGCCATGCACCATGGTGTGCCATGGTGGTGCAGCCTGCACTGCCTCTGCTCCTGCTCCATGCGAGGGGACACCAGCAGCACAGAGCCTTCAGGCTGGAGTCTGAAGAGCTTGGCAACAAAAAAAAAGTGAGAGGCAAGCAAATGCCAGCTGATGATTTCAGAACAGGGGGTGATTGAATCAAAATGGAAGCAAATGTTTTACAGAACTGGGGGGATATCACTTAATCGCACGCCTTCACCATCCCTACGTAGTCGATTTAGGCCATGTCCTCTGCATCCCGTGAAGCTTAGAACTTGCCTTTCACCCAAGTATGACGTATTTTGCACAGACCTCCTTGAAATAATTTTCCAAATTCCTAGTTTTATGTTGTTTCCTAATGAAACAGGTTATGAAATTATGCTAACTGATTATGTATGCCTGTGTTTCATGCATTTATTCCTCATCCTTTCTTCCTAATTGACTTTCTGTTTTTAATGGGCAAGTCCGACAGGCACAGTACTGCTACCTTTGTTCAAAAACAAACTAAAGCTAATGTTTGTGGACATTTTCTGCATGGAAAGTACATATTAGAACCGAAATTATCACCAACATTTGCCGTTTCCTCAAAGCAGCTCCAAACCTACTGTTACATTTAAATTTCATCAGTTTAAAAAAAAAAACCTGCAAAAAATAATTCCTTGCAAAAACTGATGATGCAGATCATAGTTTTTCATTAACTTCCTTGCAACTTGACACTGACAACTTTTTGTTCTTGTTGTTTGATCTGAAAACAGTATTTTAATTTGGCATGTTTCTCAGACTAGAAATGTTGTCTGCTGAGGTCTTTTTACACATACATAGGTTTAGTACTGAAAGTTGATGACCATTCTGTCCCTAGCAATGCCAAGCACTCCAAGACAACTCTGTCTGGAAGCTTGTATGTTCATTTTCCTTCAAACAATATACAATTACATATACCTGTATACACATGTGTGGATGTGGATGTCTATATACATACACACACATAACTTTTGTCTATAACTGGCCTACCTTCCAGCACTTCACTGCCATTGATCCAAGGATCGATAAGCAAAAAACCCAACACCCTGTTTCTATTTGAAGGCTTGCAAATACACAATGTCACAATAATTCATAATGAATGTGCATATTGAGAACTGAAAAACAAAGTTATTCTCATAGGGATTCTAAAATAAACTGAGATTCAAAATAGAGAGTGGTCCAAGAAGTAGAACTGAGCAATATACTACTAACTAATAAGGGTTTCCTCTGCATCATATGTTAATTGGCATTCATTATTTTGTATTCATAACTTCTCTACAGTGTGCGTACCTTATTATTAGAGAAATTGAGGCAGCAGCAGAAGAAAAGTTCACACTATTCAACTCAGGGGGGAAGAAACAAAAAATAAAGAAAAAAAAGAAAAATAATAAAAAAAGAGGAAATCAATGCTCAAGCACAGCTTCTAGTTCAGGAGTTCCTGGCATGACAACCATTGTATCTAGGTCAGTGCAAATGAAATGAAGCAATGCCAATGTAACACAAAAGCAGCAGGAGAACTTCTGAGACTGCTGGCACCACGGAAAGCCTACTATCACCCGAAAAGGTATGCAACCAGGATGGAAATAATGTGCCTGGCTCTCTTTTTAGTCTAGCTAGTGCCTTTCTCCTACACGAATCTCATATTATCGTCTCCTTTTTTCTTATTGTAAAAGGAAGGACAGCAATACTTGTCTCGATGGTTAAGATCATAGGATTTTGAATCGCCTTTCACTGGCCATGACACCTACTTGTTCAATGGTCTGAAGCAAGGTAGTCAAACAGCCTGGGTGGGATTTTTAGGCATATTTAGGGCCATATTTTAGTGAATTTTTTTAGAAATATGAAGCTGTAAAGAGACATACAGTTAATTGAAAAACAAATACTTTGCCAGTTCAGGTACTTATCAAGATCCTCCAAGGCAAATATTTTCCCTCTTTGAAGACCTAAGTGCTAGAAATGGTTAAACACTTCAGGAGAAATGGTTCTCCATCTGAAAAGGCGCTTTTTTTTTTTTATCAGATTCAAGGATTTTTGCAGGGATGTGTCAAAGTGTTATGACATTTTTTGCAATTAGAAGTCAAAGCAAATATGCTTGATCTCATTATCTCATTACAGTAGCCAGTATTTCATGCAAATAAACTGAGGAATAAAACTTTTTCCTTATATTTCATCTTGACAAATTATTGCATAATAACATAAAAAGCCAGATAAGAAGCATAACTCTGATATAACTATCATAAACTACCCTTTTGGCATTTCCAACCTAAAATTTTAGTTCTAGGTGAAATTTTATATCTATTTTCCAATATGGTATAAAAATAAATTTCAGAGTTTCCTAAGCAAAGTGAAAGCTTTTTTTTTTTTTTTTTTTTCCTAATCAGTTCTAATAAGATCTCTGAAAATCTGGCACTTAGAGCTGGCTTAACTCTGTTGGCTTTCATGTTCTTTGTAATATTCCTACAGACTTCAAAGGAGCGAATTAGCTTAATGCTAAGTGTTTTTAAACTCTCATTCTCTTTCTGTTCACAATCTGTATAATGGGGAAAGTGATTAGAATATCTATACTACAGAGGTATTCTGAAGTTTTAATTAAGTTCTAGGAATTAATTCAGGATTTCAAGACAGGAGAAAGGGGAAGAAATAGCATCCTTCTGTGCACTGGAGCCTCTAGCTGCAGATTGTGAAGCTGTAGCCAGTTTTACCATAGGAAATTTTGGAACTTTTAGCTCCTGACCACATGAGTTGGAGCTGAATATCTCTCTTTACAAGTTGCAAAATGTGGAAAATTTCTCTTGTATTTGGACCTTTCTTTGCTTGTGTTTTATAATGTGATGTCCGGTCGTGTCAGTCTTTAATGTCATTCCTAACCAGGATCCTTTTCGTCAGTGTCTTGTACATGTTCCTCTCACTCTCCTTTCCATCTTGGCAGACCTCCTTGTTTCATTGTTAACACATCCCAGACACTTTCATGATTAGTGTTTTCCTAATTCCCGCTGATGCCTTCAGATTAAGGTTTCTGACTGAGCATGGTCATGACCAACATCGGTATGTGTTTGGGGATGGGTGCACATTCTGGGACCCTCATCTTCAGAGGAAAAAATTTTAAAGCTATTTTAAAATTATTTAAAAGTTTCCCTCATTCACTGAGAAATGAAAAGCTCCTCAAGTTCTGATACTGTTGGCCTCTTGAGAATCCCTTAAGTGTAAAAGCCCTGTGTGATTGAGGGTCTGGGGGCAGGGGATTGGGAGAATAGCTGCTATTTCTCCTTCGCTGATCTTCACATGAACACTAGAGATGACACACATCCTCCTGCTTTTGTGAAGACATCACTTTGGTATAATTCCCAAAAGACAAAGGAAGATTCCATCTGCTGCATCCACCTCTCTGGGACTGAGATGACAGGTCCTCTCAGAAATAGGGCAATGGAGAAACCCACAAGTAAATTTGGTGATGAAGGTCCACAGTCATGGAACTCAGTCAGGAGGGTTTTACCCAGAGGTAACATGACTGCGCTCGCCCTACCCAACACATGAAGGAAATGAGGTGGGTTGTATCTGCAGATTGAAAGTACATGCTTACATGATGCAAACACCAGGAAACAGCAGCATAGCCAAGCATGTCAGCTGGTTTTGGAAAGCTTCTAGACAGCCTGGTATGCTGCTTGTAATACACAGAGATAGACAACTCATGCTTCCATTTCCAGTGGGTTTTAATACTTATTTCCACCCTGAGCCTGACACTGAAACTATCAATTCAGAGTGAAGGCATTTCTGTAACTGCCCTGGCCTGTGTCTCAGCTGTGGGCTGAGCTCTGCTGTGGGTGCTTGTCTTCTGGGCATATTTCCCTGATGCGGGAGGTGGAAAAGTATCTACTACAAATAATGTCTCAAGAACTGCTGCCCCTTTCAGTATCCTTTGTCCTCATTTCACATAATACCTCTAAGGGTCCTCTGTTTCTGCCAGATGTGTCTAGTAGGACACAGCAGCAGCACCTGGGGCAGAGGTGTGATGGCCAAGGCTAGCACACAGCTGCAGCCCTGCCAAAAAGCAGAAGAGCGAAAGTGTGCCACCTCAGCAGGTGTTAATGGGCTATGAGGAGGTCATAACTCCTGGTTAAAACCCTCCCTTGCTGCTTTAGTAAATCCACATCTCTCTCATCTTTGTGGTCAAGCAAGTTAGGAACTGGTCTGGGTAAAAAGTGCAAGGCATAGCATCACAATAACACAGTTGAGTTTTGAACTTTAAAATGTGTTTTGACTACTTGAATAAACCAATGTTCAGCATTTTTCTACCCAGAAAATACACTGTGAGAATTTTTAAAAATAAAGAATTTGTTTAGTTGAATTCTAAATAAATAGCACCTAAGACTTTAAAATTTAAGAGTTTTTAAATTTAAAAGTGGAAAAACTAGGAAAATGTCATCCAGAGGACAATTTTCATCTTATTCTTCCAGAGCATCCAACCCATGTGAAAATAAAACATATGGTTAAAAGCAACAAAAGACCGGGTACCACTCTACATATCAAACAGCTGTAAAATCTCAAGCTTCTTCTGCTTCTGACTTTAAAATTCCTAATGCAAAAGGCATTCATATATGGTTGTTTTCATTTGGATGGGCGTTTGTAAATGAATTATCAATTGGTTATTACCTTGTTTGTGTTTCAAGTATCTTTTTCATAGAACTAATATTTTTTTCATTTCTCATCCAAACCAGATGCATGTAACCCCCTGGTTTCACATGCAGAGTGGCTGCACTGGGGAAATAGATGAAACAATCCCCAACCTGCATGGCTCCTGTATTGTGGGGTGTTTTATCATGGGTTTTAAGTGTTGTCTCTTATGATTCACCAAGGTAAATTCTGTCACAAGTTTCAGATCACTCCACGACTCATGAATTTTTCTCACAAACCGAGGCCTTTGCGTGGTTCAGGCACTCTACTTACTCAATGTAAATAGATGCTAAGAAGGAGCAACAAGTTGCTTTGAGCTCTTTTTCATAGCTGTGATGTCAGGCGTGACTTCAGCACTTGCATAGCACTTACTCTGCAGACACCTCTCTCTTAGTTACTGTCTCCAGAACAGGGTGGGCAGAAGGCAGAGGGAGGATCAAAACTTTCAGCCTAGAATATTTAACCCAAAGCAACAATTCCAAATCTGAAGAGTAGATCTCCTGTCCCTGCAACGTGACTGGGAAAACTTTGAAGTATTTTCCTGTCTATTCTTTCCCTTCTTTCTTTTCTTGACAATCTCCCAACAAAACATTTATGATTATTCAGTTGACAGCCAATAAATAGCCAAGTGTTTGGGGGAAATCTGTAGGTTTTTTGGAAAGAAACCTATAAAAGAAAGAGACGTGGGGAGAGAGAGAGAGAGAGAGAGAGAGAGAAAGAGTGAGGGGAGAGCATAATCTGTACACCATCTGTTGCCTAGTGCAATTCATGCTGACACAGGGCTTTTTGACATTTTATACCCCGAATGCAAGCACATAGATCATTTCTACCTTGTACTTTTCCCGTCTCATTATCGGAATTTATTCCCTTGCTTTGTTGTTGGTGGAGTCCCTATTCTAATTGTTTCTTACATGTGCTGTAAATCTGTCCTCCAATCAGTAAAGCCCTGGAACATGAAACTGAGACCTAGCAATTTCCTTTGCTTACCAGTGCATCTGCTGGAGCATAGTGTTGAAATAAAATGAAACATGTTTGCACTCTTTTTCTATCATACTGTAATGCGCCTTTCATTTCGCTCAAGGAATTTTTAATATTCAAGCCATACCCTGTGCATGAAGTCATTTCCCTTCGATATAATTGTAATGGTAATACGCATGGCCTAACTGGCAGTGGCACAGCTGGCTGCTTGCCACAGCTGAGCCTCTGACTCGACTTTAATTCTGTCATGCCTCATCTGGTTTTATGTACTCTTTTGTAGTTAGTTCACAAATTTATTCCTGGGTATCCATTGAGATGGGCAGGCCATTGACTTTCCTCTAAAGATAGCACACTAAACTAATGAAGGGTACCAAATATGTGCATTGATAACCCATGTGCATACTGAATAGAAGTCAGATTATAAGTCAATGTGCCAGTGTGGTCAGGACTTATTGACAGATGCTTAGGCCCTGATTGTGCAAAGATTTAGTGGCAGCGCGTAAAGGTAAGCATTGGCCAGTCTTGCCTCATCGCTGACTGCAGGCTCTGCTGTCACAAGTGGCAAGTGGCACAGGGTCTGCATAAGCTACATTAGCAGCCTGTTAGCCCACAAGACCATTTAATGAATTAATAGTGGTGTTTTGCTTAGCAGGTTTTAATTAACAGAGTCTTTCTGAAAAACCCTGGCATGAGTTCAGCCACAAGGACCTTTTAAAGCCTCTCTTCAGGTTTGTTTTCACTTACAGGGTCAGAATAAAGTTCTTCAGCCTTACTTACATTGTTCTGCTGCCTTTTACACTTACCATACCTCTTTCCTTGCATCTGTCACTGAGCCCAAAATGCATGTCCCCAAAGCGAGGTTCTGTGTTTGCTTTCATCCCTTTCTGCTTTCACTGAGATGCTCCATCTTCCTCCTTCTAACTCTCCTTAAAAAGTGATTGTTTCAAGCCGGAATATCCAATCCCTGCATCCAATTACTCACTGGAAATATACTTCAGTTGATGGTTACTATCTTCATCCATCCTCACCTTTCCGAGTCTGCTGTTTGTCTCCTCTCTATTTGTCCATAATAACTTAGAGAAAAGATTTGCTTTTGTGTATAAAGCTCGATGCACATCTACTGAGTTACAAGAGCAATAAAGTGTTGTTTACCAGGTTTATGGATCGCTCACTTTCAGTCTATCGTTCAAATCTAAGTCCCCTCTGAAAGTTAAAAGCTGTTGGTGTGAATCGATTCGGACTTCATTTTACGCTAGCTGAAATCAATGACCAAACTTGTTTCTTGCTGTGGGAGAAAGGTCTTGCTAGCTGCACACACTGCAGTTTTTCCTGATTCAATGGTTAAGCCATTGAATGCTGAAAAAATGTTATTAGAACAAAATATTTCATTCACCATGAGGTCAAAATTCTTTTTAATTGGGGATAATTATATTTATTCTAAAATCATTATATGAAATCCTAAAGAACGAGCTGATTCAAAACAGGAAAAAATAGGACTTAAGAAAAAAAAACCCAAATTTCCTCTTTCTCCCCAACAAAACAAAAAAAAAAGTCATACTTGATCTTTTAATTAATTCTTTTTTTTTTTTTTTTGGGCTGGAGGGGTGGGAAAGAGTACTAGATCTTTTTATTAGGATATTCTGTGATTCTGTGATTCTGTGACTGCGGAAAGTGCAGACAACACAGCAAAGCCAGAGATCTGTCAACCCCATATTTACTACCACCCTCAAGTGGTGATTCAGCCAATCTGCCGTAGAGATCAGCTCTGATCAGCACTTTGGGATGCAGGAGTAAATGAGCAGATAGAAGGGAATATTGGAACCTATTCAGGTCTTGCCCTGGTAAGAACTCAAAGGTGTAGTATACACCTAAACCGAAATTCACAGGTGCCCTCAGTTTAGGCACAGCATATTAAGAATGGAGTTGCAAGGGAGCATCTCAGCACTCTCAAGAACAGTCTGCTGTTCTCTTTTAAAGACTGCCTTGGTAATCACACCTACCATAAATAAAAGAAGTGTTTTCTTAATTTGAAACCTAGGAGCAGATTGGGGCAGCCCTAAGAGAAGTCCATATATATAAGAGCTTAAATTGTCAAAAATTAATGCCACTTTTCAAGCATCTATCAGTTTACTTAGCCACTTGAAAACATCTGACAGCTTATTGACATGCTCTGACTACTAAGGACTTAACTATAAACATTTAGTATGTAAAATCTTTCTTCTCCTCTTGACTGTGCCAATCTTTCCCCCTTCCTTCATCTCAAAAGAATCCAAGTTTGGAGTGCATGCCAAATAGCCACTTTCCTAATCTTCCTGATAATCCGAACAACTGACTGATATGGTAATGAGGTACAGGAGTCAATTACATTTGGTGGAAGCACAAAAAAATTCATTTAATGCCTCCCCCATCTCTGAAATACTATCCTGGCCCATGCTGTTCATACATACCCATGTCAAAGGTAGCCTAAGGAACAAAAACACTTGTGCCTCCAGTACGTGCTTGGGTTTAGAATTTTCCAGCCCCTGTTTCTCTGTTCACAATTTATTTTCTTCATATCAGCTTTAAATATGAAGTAGGTTCCTGATGTTTACTTAAATTTTTCAGTTTTTAAAAATAGTCTTGCAAGCATATGATTCTCATAAAGCATCTTGTGCAGGGGGAAAAGTAAGCCTAGAGGCAAATCCTGTAACTCTCCTGACTGTAAAGACGGAATGATGACAAATTGTATAAATATGTGCAAATTGTCCAAATGATGTCATGTATCCAGGCTTGCAAAAGTCAGGAAGAATACTTGAGCATAAGGTCAGCACAGTCGCTTTCTTTGAATAAAATTGAGCAATTACATTCAATTTGCTTAAATTTATCACCAAGAAAAATGTTTTGTTTAATCTTAATCTTCATTTTATTTTTCAAGCATTTTAGAACCTACTGTATTATTACATCAGTGAAGGCTTCCAGTAAATTCAGGAAAACCCTGGTAGGTAACAGCATGCTTAATGCATGCTGCCTGCTTGAAAGGATTGGTGAAGCAGGGCAGCATACCTGTGACCTACTACATGAAACTCCTCCGTGCAATTTAAATGGCAAATTGCAGAGCCTTGTAAAAGTGTGGGTTTTTGTTCTTGAAACAAGCAGCACTTTAGATTACTTTAGAAAATTGCATATTGAAACATTCTGTGGCTAGAGGACAGGCGTATGTTCTCTGGGCTCCAACTGGTCTGTAAATGCTTATACTAAAATCCTTTTAATTTACATTACACAGGTCTTCATTCCTCTCTTCCCCTTTCTCTCCCTCTCTCCCTCCCCTCCCCTTTCAGTACCAAGGTCAACCTTTTCCAATTATTCGTCTGCAAACCATTTCTTTCTCCAAGTTTTCCCATTTACATTACACAGATCTGTGTCTCCTTGGGTCAAGCTGCTTTAACTTTCGCTGCATCTTTTTCTCACCTTTCAATGCTTTACTTCTTTGCTTTCACACCATCCAGCCCCAGACCTTCCAGGGTCTCCATTTACTTTTTGGAGACAGCAACTTAATGTACAAAGGGAAAGAAAGGGGATCATTTCTCCTTTCCCAACAAGCTTCCAGCTGCAGCCATGGGTCCAGATGAACATGGAGGTGGTTTTTGCCAATGCAATAAGCTGTTCATTCTCCCTGCACCTATACATTTACTTGTAGAGGTGGCAAACAATTCATCAGCTGTTGTCCGGGTTGTACACCTTGGTGGTGGGTATGAATGCCTTTGTGGATACTGCCAAACCCATCGATGTCTGGACCCTTTGGAGGACCCTGGCAAAGTTCATTTGACAGGTGGTGAAATGGTCATTTCTGACAGTAGACCTCTATACCCAGCACCAACTAGACTTCAGTTCCTGTCGTTAAAAGAAAAAAAATTGTGTTTACTTGTTTTTACAGGTGTGTGAAGCGGTGTGCAAAGAGAAGAGGATGACAAATAAAAACTTTAACCCACTTCTGTTCTGACTCTGATTTTATGATTCGCGGGGTTCAATATATTAACAGTAGTGCCCACTGCATTTGAGAGGTCAAACAGATTTGTTGTAAATATATAGCACGCACTTGCCTCTATCTCAGGGCCAGACTGCCTGAACCCTTTTGTGAGCCCTGGCTCACGCAGGGAGTCAATGCGAGTAAAGGGTTTGCTTTCTAGTCCGCCTGTTTAGGCAAGAAATTAAGAACAGATGGAACCTGTTACAAAAGAATTTCTGAAGTACGAGCTTTAAAAATGGTGGTGTTTTTTGATTTGGTTTTTTGAGAAAAAGCACTTACAATGTTAGTGGGATGATATGTGGTGTACGGCTAATTTGGCATCATGCAATCCGATCTAACATCAAGTTAACACTAAAGCAGCTGAATGAGCCATTCTCCAAACATGTTTCAGCTGCAAATGTTAAAGCCCCTGTAATTGTTACTTTTTAAGAGTGCATTAAAAAGGTTGTGAAAACTGCTCGTTGTAATGATTTCTATAACAGGATCTCTGCAAACACGCAGCTGGAGGCTGTCAAACACACACCTCCCTAATAGACAGCACTGTGTGTACAATTAACACGTTAATTTATGGAGTAAACTGATCAGGGGAGACTAGAGCTTCAAAGTCGAACACTTGCCATTAAGGAAGAAGTGAAGTTACATGGCAGGAGTCGCCTTGCTCACTGCAGCCTTTCCTAACACAAAGGCCACGCCTGTGCTGCTGAGCCCAGCAGTGCTCCCTGGCTCCCACACCCAGGTGCACCCTTCCACTGGACCGCAGTTCCAGATGGGGATAGGAGTAAGGCATACTCCTCCCCTCCCCACCCTTCTCTCCCATCCTTCCCCCAGCATTAAAGGAAATCTTGGGACATAGACCAGATGGGCACGCTGCAACCAAATACTCTGACGGACTGGGGAGGAGGTGGGTAGCATATAACCCTCCTGCCTGCTTGGTTGGATCCAGCACATAAATAACACGAGACTTGTCGCTGCCATGATTTAACAAACAGGAGCGCTTCGCACCTAGGCATGTGTCTGTCAGAGCAGAGGGAAGCTTCCTTGCAGAGGTTATGTGCTGCTCTTACATGCAAAAGAGAGAGAGTTTAATGCCCAAGGCACACCACATGAGGGGTGGAGCCACCAGAAGTCAGTCCCATTCATTTTGCCCGGACTCAGACAGCAGGGAAGCAACATGGTCTGGCTAACCATCATCACTTCTATCATGGTTCAGCCCCAGCCAACAGGTGAGCACTACACAGCTCACCCCTCCCCTGGCTGGATTCGGAGGAGAACAGAAGTCAAAGGCAAACCTCCTGGGTTGAGATAAGGACAATTTGATAGGACAGCACAGGGAGGGGGAAATAACAACAGTATTTATAACAGAATATATAAAAGGGGTGGTACACAATGCAGTTTCTCACCTAACGACTATACAAGACAGACCATACAGCTCAGACCTATCCCAAAGCTGGATCGTCCTGGAGCTGCACATCCCAGAGCCGCACCTCTTCTCCCCAGTTAGTCCCCTTTTATACTGAGCATGATGTCATACACTATGGAATACCCCTTTTGACTACTTTGGGTCACCAGCTTCTGGTGAAAATCAACCCTATCCTAGCAGAACACGGGGCAACTTCTCAGCACTGCAGACCCAGAAAAGAGCCTGGAAACTCCTCTTAGATCAGGATGTCTAGGCTTCTTTTGAAGATCACTTTTCCTTTTTTCTTTAGTATATGAGGATTTAGGGTCCTTTTGTATTACAACCTTTGATTCGAACATTCACAAGGAAATGGGTGACCCATGCTGTGTCTCAACCAAAAGCATTCAGATTCATTTGAAGAGCAAGATTTGCTCTACCCATTTTGTTGAAGGTTGTTTCAAGGAGCATCGCTCTACTTTGTCTTTCCCAGCCCAACCTAATTTTCAGTACTGGCTTCTCTCTGATGACATCTCCAGGTATGTGTCTGTGCATCTGCAATTACCCATGATCTTGCAGTCACAGCCTCCTCTGGCTTCTCCTTCTGGGTGTCTCCCTCAGGAGAAAACTACAATGATTTTCAAGCACAAAAATGATTTGTTGGGTTTTGTGTTCTGTTTTCTTAGTGCAATACCAGCTCACCCCTTTTTCTTTCCACAGTCTATCACTCTAAATAGTTTGAGGGGAAAGAAGTTGGATAATTCCTTCCATGCTCAGTTCTCAGAAGGATCCTGTAGTTCCCCACCACACACCATGCCTTCCCTAGAGGTAAATGCAGTGAGTGTGGGCAGGGTATACAGAGCACAGGATAACCAGATCAGTGGTGTGGTGAGAGAAAAATATCACCTGCCAGAAGGAAGAGAAGCTCAGCTTTGGGTAGCCACAGAAGCAGTCCTGAATGTTGCTGCCTGTTGCAGAGAGGGTTAGCTAGCTGGTGTTTGTGTGGTTGGTCATTAGAGTCATTTTTGAGGTCAAGAGTATTGCTGAGGGATACTCAGATACTTGGAGGTTAGGGGTTTGGGAACTCTGTTTTCTTATTTCCTTCCTTCTGCTACAGCCACAATAGACACAGGGTAGGTTTAGCCTCCATGACTACTTTCTTTGCCTGGGTTTTTTCCTTTTTAGTAGAAGCCATACCTGCCAACTCTGACACTCCTGGCCATAGATTTTCACTTCTGTGAGTCGTCTACCTCCCCTTTCCCGTGTTGCTGTTGACTTCTTGTGGGGTCAAAAGGAATTTGGCCATTTGCTCACAATTTCTGGACACTTGCAAATCCCAGACTAGTGTTCACATGCCTGTATAAAGCTGCTTAACAGCTCACATTTCTGCTGGGCACACTGAGCTTGCTGAGCATGCAGATATATCTTTCACAGTAACAACATAGGAAATCAGGTGCATCTTGGGGCTACTTGGATTCTTTATCTACCAAACTGTGTATAAGTCCTGAGCAGATTGAGGGACCTCATGCACAAGTCTATCGGTTTTGCATTTCATACAGTCCCTATAGATTCACAAGAGTATCCACTGGAGAGATAACTATCTGCTTAAAGCAAAGCAGGTCTTTTTAATCCCATTTGGGGATCTCAGATCTGAAATCAATTCTACCTTCTGTCCTACTTTGCTTCATGCCTTAAAGACCTTTTCCTTCAATATCTAGTATATTCACCACTCCCCTCTATAACTAACTTAATAGCAGGTCCATTAATTAATTCCCATTGTAGTCCATCTTTCCACTGCTTTGACTGGTGTTCCTCTTTGTGCCCTAAAAATATGCCCACCAATGCTAGACCTCTGGGCCAACACACTCATTCTGCAAAATTTCTACTGCTGCTAAAATGACAAGGCACACACTCACTGAAGAAGGTACCCAGCTCAGAGGATCAGGGGTGCCTTGTGTCTTTGAACAACGGAAACAGTAGGATTCAAACAGGGAGTGCGTGACTTTTCAGGAGGGAAAGCCAGCCTGCAAGAGCAAGAAGCTGCTGGCGTCTGAGAGAGGGGGCAGGATGCTCTGCAGGAGCCGGCAGCCATAGGAACCAGACTCAGCCTATTTGCCAAGTCTACCACTTCGAACATTTGAAATGTTGGCAGGTATGCAGCCGGAGCATGGTTTCAAGAGCACTTGTAACACCCTCGTCTTCTCTCACACCTCCAATGTTCACTGACAGCTCTCATTAAATTAATCCCTATAAAGCAGTGGGGATTTGAACAATTTTGCCACTCTTTCAAAAGGTGTTACACCATGGCTTCACCGCCATTGAGAAACCTGGCCACCCAGTCTCTTGTCCCAGCAAAAAAGAAAGTATTAGAAAAAAATCTCATCAACGGGATTCTAGAAAAAACAAGGTTGCCCAGGGAAGTCTAACCAACAGCTAACTCACATGGACTCAAAATAAACAGAGACCTACAAGAAGCCATCATAAAATTAATGTTTTCATGGAAACTGAGGGAGACATGTTCTTATAAAAGTCAAAACAGTTGCAGCCGTAGGATATATCAATGTCTTTATAAAGAAAGTTTTCAATACAGTGATTTAAAGCTTTGCAGTTGAATTCTGGAATTTAAGTTTCTCACAGGTAATATTTGGATGTGCATAACCAGCTGTCATTCGGAGTGGACCCTTAGGCTATCGGTGGGCATAAACAATGAACATGTTGCCTTGGTTAAACAATTTCTGCCTCCAGATGGAAATAAAAATCTATTCACCACCATTTCCAAGCTAAAAATGTTTAGACTCTGCCTCGACTCCAAAATTATTTCATAAAAGTATTTTATGCCAAAAGATCATGAGGCAAAATTAATGACATTAAACTCTTTGCCTGCCTTCTCTTGTCTCTGTAACGTCAAACTGTCCTTCCCTAGAATACACATCATCAAAAAAACAGCTAGAAATAGACCTGTGAGAGCCCTGCTGTGATGATCTGATGAGACACAAGGGATTCTGGAGAGCATGAGTCGTCTGCAGTGATGGCAAAAAGATCCTATGTTCACCCTGCCAGCATCATTTGCTGAAATAACTATCCACTTTATTTTACACGGTAAGACTCGGTCACATCTGAGAAATCTTATTAGCCACCAGGAACTAATAAAAAATAGCCCAAAAGTGTAATATTCTTTGTCCAAGAACATGACCCCTTCAGACAAGTTGTCATGGAACATGGAACATGGACAACTCACCAAATAAACTTCTGTGCTGCTGACCCCTAGCAAGCCAGATGTAATAGAGAACACATGCAATCCCTCCTCATGGATTCCAAAGACAATTTTCACAGTTAACAAAAGAGCTAAAATCTTGTTTTCAAGGATGTTTTATACTGGAGATTATGTCCTATTTGGAGATTTAGAAACCTTGCTTAGGCAGCTTTCTGAGGTGTTTTGTTTAGGTTTGTTGCTTGGCACAGAATGCCACATGCAAATATCTTGGCCTTTAGCTGTTATCTGATCTATACCCAGAGTTTGGATTCACTGCCTAGAGAAAAATCACTTCACTGATTTCATAGCCTAGACTTGAACTTTGCCATTTGTCACCTTCTCAAAATTTGCACAAAATAACTGAAATACTAATCTTTCTTCCTCAGTAAAGGAGAAATGTTGTTATTTGAGGTTATTTTTAATTCTCAGAAGATCTGAGTAGGTTAGGTTTTAACAAATGTACATTGGGAAGAGTTAAACTGCTTAGACTGTTGTTAAGCTATAACTGGATTTTGGAGGTTAAATTTTACATGTCTCACACAGTCTAGGCAGAGGTACTCAGTAAGACTACGTCAACCATAAACTTGCTTTGCTGACTTTAAAATTCATGTTGAAGTATCTTCATTAGATTTGTGCATTTTCTTTTTGGTCTGAAACAATGTAAGACTTAAATTCTTTCTCACTTGAGGAGAAACCTGCTAAAATCATCTCAGTCAAGCCACTACAGTTAGAGGTGAAATATAACCCACAATTCCAAAATCTATAATTCATGAATTAAATGTTATATCAAGTAATACTAATAATTGCTAGCTATTACCCTGAAGCCTCTTAAGGTGGGTATCATCTTAACTAGAAGTCTTTTGTTTCTTTTGCTTTTGAACATTATATTTGCTGCATGAAGAAGCAAACACTAAAACACTCATAGAGTCATAGCATCATAGAATCACAGACTGGTTTGGGTTGGAAGGAACCTCAAAGATCATCCAGTTCCAACCACCCTGCCATGGGCAGGGACACCCTACACTATACAAAGTTGCCCAAAACCCCATCCAACCTGGCCTCATGTTAATGTTGATTCCCATTTAGCTAGAATGAAAGATGTAAACCTTTTACTAATCTTTTATTTCTGACTTCTAAGCGATGATAAAAATAATCACTGGACTAAGTGCAAAGTAGCATATTAGAAATGTAAAGGGACAAAGATACCTGTCAGAAAATGGGTTCTGTTTCAAGTGAAAGCCTGGGTCTTTTTTAACCCTTACTCACCTGAAAATCTGCATATTCAAATCAGAAATTATCTGAGATCAAGTCTCTGCATTTAAGGTGAATAAAAAGAGGAAAACAATTACGAATAATGGCTTTCTAGGCATGCTGAAGTTACTGGTATGATTTTGATGGATCCTTCTCGTCCTTTAAACACCCTCACTTTGGGACACATGACATTTATTTTTCTTTTTCTTTCTTTTTTTTCTTTTTCTTTTTTTCTTTTTTTTTTTTTTTTTAACTGGAAAGGATCACCATGATGGAAAGCCATCTATTCTCTGCTTGCTTTGCGGTACTGGAATGACATTTCAGCTGTGTGCAGCCTATCAACCTCAGCATTACCACAGTTGGGAGAGAAAAACCCAGTAAAGCTTTTAAATTTGCCAAAGGGGCAACTGAAGGGAAAGGTTGTTGTCATAAAATGAAATTGTCCTTGTTTTCTAGTAGTCACCTGTTGCAGAGATAGTTCCTCCTCTCAAAATGTTCTGGAGACACCTGTGCCTTCATGCACTGGGGGATTTACCCAAGGAAGGAAAACTGGCCAAGGCATGAAGCACTTTCTCCTAACCAATTTACTGTTGTATTGAAGTTGCTTTTTGCCAACCCAGTATCAAAGAGATTTTTAATTTTTTTATTGCTGGCACCCTCAGAGCGATCAGTGCAATCACAATTACTTTGACAGGCGTGTTGGAATTGGAGTAGGCAGAAAATGGCCTTAATGGGAATCTTTTACAAAGCAGCTGTTAGAGTGTGGTAACAAGACTCTGAATAAATGGCAGCTACATAACTTCCCCTAATCAGATTGGAGCAATCAGCTTGAAAAATTTTCCCATATGTTGAAGAGTGGAGCTTAGGCCTAGGGTTATGGCAAGGACACAGGCCATGGTAAGGTTACAAAGTCTGGCTACAATTAAACACTCACTGCAGAAATTGTGATGATGCTTCAGGGAGCTATTGCACTTTAGCCATTTGTAATTGCACATTCGGAAATTACTCACTCCAAAATTACTCGGGGCCCAGTTACACGGTTTACAAACATATGTTCTCAGAGAGAGGGAAAAACATTATCCTGCCAATGGGCACCATTTATAGATATGTTTATGGCTATTAATGAAATGCACTTTTGAGAGATTGTTTATTAATAGTTGCATGCGATTTTTTGGAGGTTCTGTTTATCATTGATTTAATGATTAAGGCACATTTCTGCCTAACAGGGGCAAAACTGCAATTCTTGCAGTCTCTTAATGCCCTGGTTTAATGCCTCCCCTGTCAGCACTCATTGAGTAATCCAACCAGAGCATTTCTCCTTAGCAGAGATTTTTCTTCTTAATTCTTTACAGACTAGGCCGTGCTTCTGTGGGTCACATTATCTATGGCAGGATATGTGGGCTGGCACCTGATCTGTGTATCAGTACTGCCACTTCAGATATATTTTAGGGCTGATAAAGTGTGAAAGTTATGTAGAAAATTAGCATTGCACAAGCTTTGTAATTATACAGCTTTTTATGAATTTAATGAAAAAAGACAAGGCCTTCAGGGTGTCTCTTTTTTCTGGTAGTTAATGCAAGGAAATTTTCCATTGTGTTCCAAAGCCTATCCTTCCCGCATTAGCCGAGCCTGGGAAACAGAAAGTGAGCCCGATGTGCTTCACAGGTCTAGAGAACAAGATGTACCAGTGACTGACAGCACTAATGACCTTTCCATTTATTGCACGTGAAAGGAGAAGTGTAGGGTGCCAAGTATGTTCATGTGTGTGAAGGGGGATGATCAGTGAGCCAATAGGAGGAGGTAAGCATCATCTTAGAAAATACAATCCATGTAATTTTCAAATGCACATGATTTGCACACAGTTTCAGCAAGACAGAGAGAAGCAGTGCTCTCTGTGCTGTTCAGAGACTTTTTCTCTGAGCAGTAAGACCTCCAGTAGTTCCTAAACATATTTTTGGACAAAGAATCCAGCATAATACTCTATATCTGATGGCAGGCTCTAAAAGACAATTCTTCCAGTGCTGTGGGCTGCTGTTAGGACCTGCAGTACTGCCTGATGACAGAACCTTAATGCAAAAAAATGAACAAATAGCCACATAGTTTGCTTTAAATAGAGTAGATATGATTCCCCATGGTTTTATTTCTTCATCTGAACTTCCAACAGACATGTAAAGTTAGGTAACTCGCGGAGGAAATTGGCAAAAATTGCCCTTGTGTAGGAGACAGAAGTTAAATGAGTTGTCTCCCTTATCTCCACACTTAGTTAGAAGATAGAAGTTGAGTCTTTAAGAAGGCAGCTTGTATCTCCTTCTCTGAATGAACATGGTTTAGCATCAGAGCACATTGGGGACTGGGATGACATCTCAAAGCGTAAGTGCTTTCCCATGAGCAAAGAGATTCCCTGCAAGGATCTGTTTCTCTCTTGCTCCACATGTAAAATATTTGCTCTTGACCTTACAAATGTCCTGCCAAATGGTGTAACCTAATGTACAATCCTGCTTTAGGATTTAGGATATTGCAGCCTCACATTCTGCATCTGCTCTGCAGTGAGTTGAGTTTTTTCTAAAATTCTGTAAATATGAGTTAGATTCTACTCACAATGAGTTTGAATTCACTCATCAGGCCAATTGTTTCTTTTTAGCTGCTTTTTCCCAAGATTTTTTCAAAATAAATTCTCAATTCTTTTATTCAAGAAGTTCTCTCTCACTTGTTTCCTCACATAGTTTTGGGGTTTTCTTCTCAATCTATTATGTATGGCTGAGTTATTTTAGGTGGGTAGTACACCATTAAAAATTCCTTCTGTTACCAAGATGCTGTTATCTATTGCTACACTTTTTATTGGAGTCTGAAGCTCCTAGCTTTGCATTTCAGTTTCATCTGGAAGTATATGTTGAGTAACACAGGATTGTTCATGTTGTTTCCCATGGAAACAGTATTAAACTGCACTGGACTTGATCCTTCCATGGATACATAACAAGCTAATGTGAAAAGGTCTTTTGGGAAGAATTAAAAAGAGTCCTGCCAAGATTATATTTTTAATTGAAAATCTTAAACTAGAAAATTATTTGGTTCATTTTCATTTCAGTCTTGCTTTCCTTTTACTGTTGTGACAAGTTTATGAAGAAAAAGTAATTCAGACTTCACCAAATTATCTTAAATATCTCCTTGGTGAGAAAATTCAGATGAAAAGGTTATTTATATTTCTCAACTGCACTAGCTAAATTTTCACCCCATTCTGATGCTAACATAAGAAAAGGGGTGGCATAAATAGTGAATGCTTTAGCGTAGACAGCTTTCTGGCTCAAAAGCCATTTCCAGGACACGTCGAGCACACAGAGAACTGCCGATGGCTTCTGGAGCCAGGCAGCTGTCTACACTAGGGCTCACTCTCCTGTTAATACCAGGCTAGTGGAATCAGTGCCTCTTCAGATTTTAATCAAACTACCTGAAATGTTGCTGAATACTTTGTGAGCTGGGGGACAGAAGGACTTGAACTGTTTTCAGCACTGTTCAGCCGCAGTCGTTGTTGACACTGGTCGTCAGCAGCAAGTACTTTTCTTAGGGTACATGAGGCCGTAATGTCCTCACAGCTTGAAAATCATTCATTCTCACAATGCCCACACATTCTTCTTCATGTGGTACACTTTCTTGGGGGGGGGGCGGGGAGAGGGGAAAGAGAGATAGTCCAAATAAAACAGATTCTTGCATTAAAAAAACATGACTATACACAAGGGTTATAGAAATGTACTCATTTGTAAATTGGTTGTAAAGATTTGAAAACTTAAAGAGACAGCCACAGCCTGTTGTTGTTAGACATATGGATTTCTTTCTCCCTTCTAGAGAAAAGAAAATATTTATTTTCAGCTTAAAAATTGGTTTTGGAACTAAGCTGCAATTGTGCATATTCACTGAAAGAGAGCTGAAAGAGGGTGGAATAGTAATCTGTCACCTGAGACCCCCAAATGTAAATGAAAGAATCTTAGAAAGAAAGCATAGCTATCCATCCTACTATCCATCACTGAAGTGTTAAGGTTAGAAATGTATCCCCCTTGGTACCATGTCTAGTATTTGTGTAATGTGAGGAAAGTGCAGAGCTGCAGCATAACCTGATTCTCCGGTACTTACCCACACACAGCTTTTTAACACCCTGGCTATGTGCCATGAGTAGAAAATGGGGTTATTTCTAGCTGAAAAAGGTATATTGAGTGACATAAGCAGAGCCACACATGCGGGTGCATGGGCTGTTCTCATCTTGGGATCATTCGTCCTCCAGAGCTATCTTACCCTCTGTTTTTGACCAACAAAGTTCTCTGACCAACTGCCAAGTACATTCCAACTTCTCCACCTACAATTCTAAGGGTCCTTTAGCTGGCCCTCTGCTCTTCAAGAGCATTTTGCATGTCCCTCAGAGAGAAGGTAAAGCTGCCACCCATCTTGATTATGAATCTCACATATCACCCAGTCACAGCAGGGGCAGTAACTCTGCAGATGTAGTTGCCAGCCGCAATTTCAGTGAGTCTTGGAGACCATGAAAGGCCAGAAGTGGCCAGGCAAGTCACTGTATGAAGGGTAGTGACTTCTGTTTGCACAGGCATTAAGACAATGAGAGTTTAATGTATAAAACTCCAGTAATGGTTTGAATAGCTCATATCAAATATAATTTAGGTGGTATTGGGTAGGGAGAAGGGAGAATAGGAGAAAGGACAGTAGAGAGGAAGGGAAGTAAAAGGAAGGAAGGAAGGAAGGAAGGGAAAGGAGAAGGGGAAGAGGAAGGGGAAGGGGAAGGGGAAGGGGAAGGGGAAGGGGAAGGGGAGCCGAGGCTGAAAGAGAAAAAGAAAAAGAAAAAGAAAAAGAAAAAGAAAAAGAAAAAGAAAAAGAAAAGAAAAGAAAAGAAGAGAAAAGAAAAGAAAAGAAAAGAAAAGAAAAGAAAAGAAAAGAAAAGAAAAGAAAAGAAAAGAAAAGAAAAGAAAAGAAAAGAAAAGAAAAGAAAAGAAAAGAAAAGAAAAGAAAAGAAAAGAAAAGAAAAGAAAAGAAAAGAAAAGAAAAGAAAAGAAAAGAAAAGAAGAGAAAAGAAGAGAAGAGAAAAGAAGAGAAGAGAAAAGAAGAGAAGAGAAAAGAAAAGAAAAGAAAAGAAAAGAAAAGAAAAGAAAAGAAAAGAAAAGAAAAGAAAAGAAAAGAAAAGAAAAGAAAAGAAAAGAAAAGAAAAGAAAAGAAAAGAAAAGAAAAGAAAAGAAAAGAAAAGAAAAGAAAAGAAAAGAAAAGAAAAGAAAAGAAAAGAAAAGAAAAGAAAAGAAAAGAAAAGAAAAGAAAAGAAAAGAAAAGAAGAGAAAAGAAGAGAAAAGAAAAGAGGAAAAAGGAATTTCTGGCAGAGTTAATAGTAAGGAAATACACAACTGGTTAAAATTCCATAGGTTTGACTGCAGTGCTGCTGAATGTGTTAAAACTAGTGGGAGCCACAACCACAATTCTCATTAAACCTATTGGAAAAGCAAAGCAAAGCAAAATGGTGGTAAATATAGCTACATTCATAGACGTCTTGTCTACACTGTGGTTCCCACCAGTGGGAATTATTTTCTTATTTGCACACTTCCGAAAATCAAATCAGGCCTATAGGCATGGACATGAGGTATTTTACAACCACGTTAGGAGGGCCAACTGCTTCTTAGAATGGTACATTTCCACAGTTTAGACAAGGCTTAAGGAATTGAACTAGCAATGAAAATGAATCCCTGGTCGATCATAATACTTTCTGAAACGGTACTGAAGAGTTCTGTCTGATCTGCTGGTCTCCTTGCTTTTTTTCTTTCTCTAACTGGTTTAAGGGAACCTTTGGCTGCAAGAGATTTGTCCATGTTTCTTTATGTGATCCAGCTTAGTGTGACTCAGTTTAGAGTTTTAGCTGAATAAAACCTGCAGGAACATGCTTTACCTTTACAGCAGTGCCAGCTCCTACTGCCATTACACTTAAAAAGTAGAAAGACTAAAAATGCATGGGCATCTTAGTTTCCATCCATAGGTCCTGACACTCTGGGGAGATCTTGACAACTACAGAAACAGAAAGTTGCTGTGGCTATAGGTCTGGAAATCACAGTGATCTGGAAATCTAGTGATCACAGAACAAAGCACATTCCCCGACATGCATAACTATCTAATATTTTGAAAAAGAAAATCTGCAGCTCTATTTGCCTAATTTCCACTTACACAAAGGCAAAATGTTATTCAGCTCTCAGATGACATGGCCAGCACATAAAACATTTATTCCAAATGCTCCAGTTTCTTAGAAACAGAAGTTGAAACTGCTTTCTCTTTTACAGCAATAGAAAAGGATGTTGAGTTGAGATTTTTCCACTGAGTTGTCCAGACTCTTTAACATGTTAGTGTATCCTGTCTGTTCATATACTGTACTGAACTATATTTCCCCTGGTGTCCTCTTCAAATATCAAATTAGTTCTGTGCTGTGTAACTAACTGGCGGGGGGAAAGAAAGATTAAGAAGTAAAATCTGCACACAAAAGAAAGCTGATTACCATTACCTACATGTGAAGTTCATCTGCTTCCAGCATTAGAAATGCCATCATATCTGAAATGCCTGAGTAACACACTGTTTGGATCCTGCCATCAAAACAAAGAGCTGTTGCTCCTTACACAAGGAGATGGTTTCTCAAGGATTTAGCTTGGTTAGTCCTATTGTCTTGATTTTGGGTTCTTTGGAGGGGGTTCATAACAACAATAACCTGGGTCAATGCTATTTTGGAAAACTAGGAATTTCATGAAGACGAATGATGCAGGCAAGTCTCACAACATAAACTATCCTCTTGGCACTGGCAGTACAAGGGAGTTTTTATGGCTGGTGTTACAAGCTGTAGTGGAACTTTTGGCATCTGGACGATACATAACCATTCTTCACATGTGTCCCCCCTCCAACACTCTTTCAGTAACAGGACTCTTCCCATCTGGGATGATGTCCAGGCTCCAGACCTCCGTCCTGAGCAGAAGGCGTAAGATCTTTACCTCTGTCTCCATCATGGCGGAGTCCGTAGTGAAGGGAAAGTGAGAGTAGCTCACATGAGACCAGAGTAGAAAGGTGCAGTCTTCCAGGTGGTGCCCCATAAACTTCAGTAGAGCCACATGCATTAAAACAAACTGGTGATCAGCCCTTGACTACTCTGTGTTCCTGTGCTGTCCACGTTTATTTTTTCACTGCTCCCACTTTCTCCCAGAATGGAACTCATCTGCCAGTTGATTTCATACTTTCTTTTCCCCTTTAAAATCCCAGTTCCTCTCCTCACTTCAGAGAAGTAATAACTTCAAAGGATTTACACAAGAGACATCAATGATAGTCTCTGGTTGAAGATGCTGACTTCAGCAAAGACACTGAAGGTCTTAGGGCTTAAGTTCTCTGTGCTAATATATTAATGATAATTCAATATTTACAGCATGAGAGCTTGAGTTTCTTTTTTAAGGAAAACAACACATACTTATATTGTGCTCCAAAGTCC
The DNA here is from genome assembly GCA_027925045.1 of Hypotaenidia okinawae. Lineage (NCBI taxonomy): Eukaryota > Metazoa > Chordata > Aves > Gruiformes > Rallidae > Hypotaenidia > Hypotaenidia okinawae. The sequence goes on from BSDF01000001.1 coordinate 141,930,500, forward strand.
AACATCAAAATATTTCAAGGCTGATTGCAGCTATCTGCTATCAATATAACTCTGCAAATTTAAGTAATTTTTGTAATATTTTATCACTAGTTGGAGAAAGGGCTAAATTCATCTTGCTTTCTGGAAGCCAATACTCTTCTTGAAGTTAGTAGAACTATTCATTTGAGCCCAGGGGAGAAGAGTTTGTTCACCAGACATGAAATCTTACAGATTAGCAGAGTTGCAAGTAGGCAAAACAGCTCCTTTGAAAACCATGAGGCTGCAAGAATGCTTGAGCTAACTGAGCACTTCAGAAAAATGTGTGTTGAGATGCCTGGCAGTGGGACTGCTTGCTGCCTCCCCACTGCCCACAGAGGAGGTATGACACACACACAGCCATACACATTCCCCCATATTGCCCACAAGTGCAGTGCTAGAGTTGTGGAGGAAAAAAAATTGTTTCCTGTCCCTTTGGTTGACTGTTTTTCAGTAACAGCTTGCCAGCATTAGCCAGAAGCGTTATGGAAATTTTGCTCATAACCCCACAGTCCAGGTGTGTATAGAATCGTAGAATGATAGAATCACGTGGGTTGGAAAAGAACCTTAAGTCCAACCACAGCCTAACCCTGCCCAGTCCACCTCTAGACCATGTCCTTAAGCACTTCATCCACATGCCTTTTAAATACCTCCAGGGATGGTGAATCCACCACCTCCCTGGGGAGCCAATTCTGATGCCTGATAAACCTTTCAGTAAAGAAATTCTTCCTGATGTCTAACCTAAATCTCCTCTGGTGCAATTTTAAGCCATTTCCCCTCATCCTATCACTTGTCACCCAAGAGAAGAGACCAACCCCAACAGCCCAACAGCCACCTTGCAGGTAGTTATAGAGAGCAATAAGGTCTCCCCTCAGCCTCCTTTTCTCAAGACTAGAAAGTCCCAGCTCCCTCAGCCACTCCTCATGGGACTTGTGCTCCAGACCCTTCACCAGCTTTGTCATCCTCCTCTGGATGTGGTCTCGCATCTCAACATCCTTCCTGTAGTGAGGGGTCCAAAACTGAACACAGTACATGAGATGCAGCCTCACCAGAGCTGAGTGCAATAGAAATAATCACTTTCCTTCTCCTGCTGGTTACACTATTCCTGATACAGGCCAGGATGCCATTGGCCTTCTTGTCCACCTGGGCACACTGCCAGCTCATGTTCAGCCAGCTTTCCACTAACACTCCCCAGGCACTGAGCCCTAAGGAACACCACTTGTGACCTGCCACCAGCTGGATTTATCTCCATTCACCACAACTCTCTGGGCCTGGCCGTCCAGCCAGTTTTTAACCCAGCAAAGAGTATACCCATCTAATCCATGAGTGGCTAGTTTCTCCAGGAGGAGGCAGTGGTGGACAGTGTCGAAGGCTTTACTGAAGTCCAGGTAGACAATATCTACAGCCTTCCCCTCATCCATTGAGCAGGTCACCTTGTCGTGGAAGGAGATCAATTTGGTGAAACACAATCTGCCTTTCATAAACCCATGCTGACTGGGCCTGATCGTCTGGTTGTCCTGCATCTGTTACGTGATGGTACTCAAGATGATTTGTTCCAATACCTTCCCCAGCAGTAAGGTCAAGCTGACAGGCCTGTAGTTCCCGGGTCCTCCTTCTGGACCTTCTTGTAAGATGGGTGTCCCATGTACCAGCTTCCAGTCCAGGGGAACCACCCTGGTCAGCCGTGACTTCTGGTAAATAAGGGAAAGTGGCTTGGCAAGCACTTGTGCCAGCTCGCTCAGTACTCTCAGGTGAATCCCATCATGACCCATCAACTTGTGCAGATATCTTGTGTATCAGTTGACATAAAATCATATAGTCCCCTATCATCATCATGTAGTCCCCTTTTTTTGTGATAATAATAAGCAAAGACTTGACAAGTGAGGAAGAAAGGTCCAGAAAGCAGAGAGCTGGATAGCCCTCAGAAGGTCCTTGCTCCTTCATCAATTGTTTGGATGACTTTGCCTAACCGTAGGCACCACACTGAAGTATGTAGGGGCATTGAGGGAGAGGCTACCTGACCTTCTACATTTCTGCAAATGGACTGTTGCATTACTCACTTAAGTGCCTCAGTTAAGGACCTAAAAGAAATACATTCAGACCTTAGTGGGCATGGACAGTTCTCCCTCACTTGCTGTTTGTTCCCCATATATAAAATATAGGGGATAATGCTTTGCCACCTCGAAGTGGAATTGTGTGTATACCTACAAGGATGGTGACACACTTAGGTGATACAGCAAAAGGTACTACACAAGTAGCTTAAATTCAGGAGCACAATTAAGTGGGCAGTTATCTTTACACAACCCTGTTGCCATCAGCAGCAAAGCAGAAGAGAAAGATTAGTTTTCTCTTTTTGTCAATTTACATTTTAATTCAGGCTTGCTTTTTTTTTTTTCCCTGACACTGAGCTTTCTTTTTCCCTTTTCTTTCAAAGCTTCCTTAAGACAATAGGATTGTCACAGATCACACTGGGCAGAATTCAAATTGAGATCTACGAGATGCTGCGAGCGACATTTAAACTTTGATCATCAGCTTGTCCAACTTCCTCTGTTATTCTTGATTTCACAGTGGTGAAAGGAAAGTAGCCTGAGTAAAAAGAGCTTTGTGGAAAATATTTTGCAAAGCTGCATGTACAATTAAATGATGACTTTCCTATGCTAACTGTGTTCCTCACCACGCAACTGCTCTGCAAATGGACATTTCTGATATTTGTGAGGAAGACGCTCCTTGCAAAAGACCCATGTTCAAATTCTATGTTTGGGAGCTAATTACTAGTCATAGGTTAATAATTCATAACAAGAATCCTATTCACTGAATATACCTATCTCTTCATGGATTGTTGCTGAACAAACTGGTTTTGTCAAATGTATTCATTATTTAAAAAAAGCATTAATTATTCTGCAATTTTTTGATCAGCATGTAGATGATGCACTGTTCATCTACACCTAATTCTCAATTTATTTTGAGGTGTAATGTTAGGGTTACGTGATATACATTCCTGCATCCTAGATAAATGAGAATCAGTTTGCTTAAGCAAAGACTTGTAATTAACAGTTCATCTCTCGTCTGTAAATATTCTGTAGTATGTCTGTGTATATGTATATGTATATGTATATGTATATGTATATGTATATGTATATGTATATGTATATGTATATGTATATGTATATTAAATAACCACTGAAAGCAACTACAAAAATCATGAACTCACTTGAACCCTCCCCAGCCCAGAAGACCCTCCTTTTTGATTACTGAAGAACTGAACTAAGGATCATAACATAAAATCTTAAATATAAAAGGGGATAGTGCCCAGTCAGTGTAAGTCATATGATGAACAGTGAATACTGTCTTGATCTGATTATGAATTTCACTGCAGAGAGGAAAAACAGACAGAAAGGATTTTTATTTTCATTGGCATTTTTTGTGGTGTTTTCAATATTTACTTCCAGCTCTGGCAAAATGAACTGTAAACCTACTTCACCCTTCCTTGAATGATTTGATATATAACTTTAAAACATTGGCCCTGGTTTCTTATAGAAGTATGAAGGGAATAATTTTCCAACACAGACATTCTATGATGTTCATATAACTATCTGAAACCCAAATTTCTGAATAGAAATCTGAAAGGCCAAGTCCAAGGTTTCACTACCATAGAGAACTTTAAACTGTGCTTATATTAAAATTCTAAAGAATCCCTTACGTATCAATACTGAGGAATGCACCATTTTTTTTTCTGAAATTAGAATTAACTATGAGACACTTAGAATGTGAGAAAGATATTGCCCAGGGAAATTTTACTGAAATGAAGATGACTTGAAAATATCCTCTTTTCATTAAATGAAATTACCCATGTCATTAGAAAAATTAATGCTTTGGTGTTGAGCAGCTTTCTGATGTTATCTGTTCAGTACACGAACCTACTTTTTGCTTGGTTAAAGAGAACACATAATTCTTCTTTTTGGCTCATTTATGTACCATGAATCATATCATATTTGCTATACAGAGTTATACAGTTCAGGGAAGGGGCAGACAGTGAGACAAGAGGAGTAGGAAATGATCCAAATCATCATTAGTTAGTCCCCAGGTGGAAAAATACAAAATGCAAAAAGTATCAGTTGCATACACTAAAATTTGTAGACCAAATAGTGCCAGAGAACTCCTGCTGCTTCATGAAAAGCTAGCAGACCCTGCAGATGTAGAGCTATCAGCACTTACCATTATGTTCTCTGCAAACAGGGAAACACCTACAACTCTACAGGTAACACTTAGCCCAGATGCATTTGTCTGTAAATCACACTTTTCTAGAGGAAAGCATGTAAGTAACTCATTCAGGTGCTGCCAGTCTGGAAGAGCCTAGGACACAGTACATTGAAGTCATCCTCACCTTTGGGATGAATTGCAGGCAATGTAAGTAGAAAAGACCACAGTTAAATGTTGCTCAATGTTCTTTTCTGTGCATGTTATTGTCAAACTCAAAACATTTGAAGATAAATTATTTCTTCTTGTGTGTATGCCTGATTCTGAAATCACTGCTCAGATGCAGTGTTAAAAGTTTTGAGCACCAGTGAGGAGTGCTAAATAGAAGATTTTGATCCCGCGTAAAGTTTACCACTGAGAAAATGGAGAACACGGATCCACAAACCCCAAAACTGCCTAACAGCTGAGCAAATTAAATCTGTGTCCTCAAGGAGATTAATTTTTCTCACTCTACTGCATTGGTGAGGGATCCTTTATGAACTGGATGGGAAGAGAGACCTTTTTTTCTGGTTAATGGCAGTAAAGAGGATTCTTGGGTCAAATCAGACAAAAGGATGCTCAACCAAAAGAAAAAAAAAAAAAGCTAGGATGACAAATGCAACATATAATTGCAAGCCAGTATCCAAAGTGTCTTTACTGAGAAGAAATGCACTGAAACTAACAGGGGCATAGGGGGAGAGTTCTATATTAAAAAAAAAAAAAAATCCCTTCTTTTTGAGCTATTCCTAACAAAGAAGTACAATCTTCGGGATGTATATGGGGTCACTGACCTAAGAAAGCTCATGAATGGAGGCTGTATGAGCCTCCTGATAACGAAACTTAACAGAATACAGAATTAATTACTCTGCAATATAGGGAAAGAAAAACTGTGTTCTTAAAGGACTTTAAGGCAGATGCCGAAGGATACATGTAGCCAGCAGAAAAAAGTGGAAACATTTACAAAAGATATTGTTGTTGACAATGATATGTCACAAACATTGCAACATGAAGTTGCATGTTAAACTCCATTATAGTGGTTAAAGGTAAAATAATTACCAAGTTGAAAGGTTGTGGTCATCTAAGTCTCTGATAAAGTTTAGCTTCTTAAATTTGGCAAACATTATTAAGATTCTGAAAACTTCTAAAACTTAGGAAATGACATGAGAACTGTACAAAAGGTGTGTTAACGAAAATAAAGAGTTCTCAAAAATTGTTTTTTAGTTTACCAGAAAACATGTATTCGATCTTCAAGGCAGAAGTCAATTCTGTGTAAAAGTTCATCCTGACCCAGGAATGACAGTAACTTTACTCGATATTTTTATATAAATGTATATAACACACCAAGTTTGTATATATGTATGTTTATTTATTTAAGGTTTATATGAAATACATATTTTCTGTCAAAGTATTTTATATTAATAATGAAGTGTATAAGAAAAGTGATATAAGGTCATGTGCTTGGGGACTGATAACAAGAATATCTGCCAAGGACTAATCTGTTTCAAAATAGAGGGAAGGAATTGTAGAATCATAGAACCATAGAATGTATTAGGTTGGAAGGGACCTTTAAAGGTCTGCTAGTCCAACCCTCTGTACTAAGCAAGAAGAGACACCTGGGTATGCTAATAAGTTTGCAGTGAGTTGGTTTTTTTTTTCAGTTTGTTTCTGCCTTTGCCTCTAGACCATTCTGTAATGTAAAACCCCAAAAGCAATGTAGTATAAGCAATTTTGCTAGTTCATACAGAAAGACAGATGGAGACGACAGATTCAGAGGTGGCAGCTCTTGTTCAACTCCACTAAGTTGTTCCTGAGACACAGAGCCAGGACTGCACACACAGCACTCAAGGCGTGGAACATGCCTGCTCAATACTGTGGCACAATGTTGCCATATGCTTTGTATTCAGAGCCCTTGCTGATGATGCCCAATTCTGCTGCCTTTTTGCCTGCTGCTAAACATAGAGATGATGATGACTTTGGAAACCAGATAGCGATGACTGTAAGGTCTTCTTTCCTGAGTTGTGACTGCCAGCTTGAAGTTCAGCAACATCTAGGCATAGGTTAAATTACTGTTCCCCAGCTTCACTACTACAATATCTTTCATACTGTAGTTCTTCTGACACCTTTCAAACCACTTGTGCAACTTTTTGATGTCTTCTTGCTTGTTTATAGTCAATCCACTGCCACCCTTGATCCCTATGGGAACCTGTAGGCCCTCTTCAGGTATTGCAAGACCACAATAATCTGTCTCCAGAGCCTTCTCTTCTCCAGGGTGAACAAGCCCAACTCCCTCAACCTGTCTCCCTAGGAGAGGTGGTCCAGCCCTCTGATCATCTTCATGGCCCTCTTCTGTACTTGCTGCAACAGACCCATGTCCTTCTTATGTTGGGGGCCCTGGAACTGGACGCAGTACTCTTGGCACAGTCTCAAGAGAGCAGAGTAGAGAGGGAGTCACGTCCCTCAACCTGCTGATCACACTTCTTTTGATGTGGTTCAGGACACATTGAGCTTTCTGGGCACACTGCAGGCTTGTGTTGACCTTTTTGTCAACCAACACTTCCAAGTCCTTCTCAGGGCTGTTCTCAGAAAGAAAACTGTAAAAGGCAAAAGCTCAAACTGCCTTTCTGATTAAGAAAGTTAGCAAGCTATAGCAGATGATTTTCAAGAGTTATGAAAACAAGACAAAAGCATGTGGAAACTGGAAGCAGGTCCAATGAACAAGAACAAGTGTACAATAATACAAAAAAACAGCAGACAAGTAGCTAGACCAAGCTCTAAATGAATTCAGTAGCAAAGGAGATAAAGAAAATAATTACTATAAAATTAGTTACAGGAAGACCAAGGAAAGGCTTGACCTTTTAGTAGGAAAGGGAAGATCTCAGGTCTTTTTACACTGAAATATTTGTTCAAAGCATTTTGTTAACACTTTTTTGCCTTGACCAAGGCAAAACCAAATGGTTAACAAAACTTGTGACAGTAACAGGTTTAGGAATCCATAGTGGAAAGAACAGTCAGAATACACTATGATAACTACCTGCTTTCAAGTTTTCTGAACCTTATGACATTCCTCAGAGGATGCACAGAGAAGTGGAACAAGCCAAGTACCACCTCTTTGAGAAGTCACAGGAGTTTTGTGACAATCAGAAAATGACAAGTATAATGCCTACATATATCATAGAATCATAGAATCATAGAATAGTCTGGGCTGGAAGGGACCCCAAGGATCACAGAGTTCCAACTCCCTGCCACAGGCAGGGCCATCAACATCCAGGTATGATCTAGACAAAGTTACCCAAAGCCACATCCAACCTGGCCTTGAACACCTCCAGGGATGGAACATCCACCACCTCTCTGGGCAGCCTGTTCCAGCACCTCACCACCCTCTTTGTAAAGAACTTCCCCCTAATATTTAATCTAAACCTTCCTTCTTTAGCTTTAATATATATCTATATGTGTATGCATATACATATATATATTTTTTATTGTTTTAAGGGAAAAGAAGAGGAATCCAGGAATTATAGATTCTCAGAAAAAGTAACACAGCAAGCAGTTTTTAAGCAGGTAAGAGGAAATTAATAATAAGCAACACCAATAAAGAAAAACTTCTGACTTTTTTTTCTTTCTGTCACAGATCAACAAATTTTGACCTTCAATGAAAAGTAGACTTGACCTATCTTAACTTCAGTGGTACTTTCACTTTTTGGTTTACAGGCAATTTCATGAGAAAAATAGGAAAATATCCATGGTGAAACAGTTATTAAGTGGGAAACTTTAGTGCAAGTGTAATTATAAACTGCCTATTGTCAAATTGGAGATTCTGAAGGATTTTGTCCAGAGTCTGGTAGTAGTCAGTGTTTTTATTAATTACTCAATTAAAGAATAGAAATGGTATTCATTGAGCCTTCAGGTTAAGCCATCTGGATAGGAATGCAACATGTTGGAGGTCGCAACTAAAACTATGATTGTGTGCTGGGTCATTAGGTTAGAGTTAATTGTCTTCCTATTAGCTGGTGTAGTGCCACATTTGGGAGATAAGATGAGAGCAGGGCTGATAGCACCTTGTCATTTTATTTGTTGCCAAGCAGTCAAGGACTTTTCAGCTTCTCATGCTGTGCTAAGTAGAAGGTGAGGGACACCCGGGAAGCTGGGAGGGGACACATCCAAGACATATGACCCAAACTAACCAAAGTGTGTATTCCATACCAATTACATCATGCTCAGCATAAAAGGAGGCTGGTGGCGGAGAGGCACATGCCTCCAGGACACACAACTTGAGGACAATCTGTTTTCAGGATGGCTCTGAGCTTCTCAGGTGAAGAAACAGCATTGTGCATCGCCATGTTTGTACAGTTTGCTATAAGTCCTGTTGTTATTTCTCCCTCCCTTTGCTATCCCAGTAAACTGTCCTTATCCCAACCCATGAGGTTTGCCTTCGTCTTCCCTTCTTACCCTTCCCTTCCCTCCCTCCACCCACACAGTGAGTTTTTTTCTCACTGCGTGTGAGAAAAAAAAAAAAATGAGTGAGTGGCTGCATGGTTCTCAGCAGCTACCTGGAACTAAACCAGGACAAATTGATAACTGAAGAAGTGTTCAGGAAAAAAACCCATTGATTCATGATGCAGCAAAGAAAACTACAGAGTTCTGCCCCTATATGGAAATAATCAAATTGTAAATGGAGAATAATTTGTAAGTTTAAGGTACTGTAAAATGACAAGCCTTCAGACTCTAGAAATGAATTCTTAATAAATTTGAGTGTTAAGTCTCTTAACTACTTGAGTTATCACATTTTAAGCAGTCTTCCAGATGGAACAATGAGACAAAAATTAATCTTCTATTATTTGTTTAATCTGTCTACCTGTTGACTCAATAAATAGAGATAGCAATATTAAATCACCAGAACATAATGTGACTTAATTACATAAATGTTTTAACAAAATTTAAGACTATTGCTAATTATGTAGACCTATTATATGGTGTGATATATACATACACACACACATTATGTATTGTTACAGCTCTGTGATCACCTGTGATAACTATGTTTGATGGTGAAGCTCCCTCTTGGTATGCTGTGGACTCCTTGTCTTAGAGTCTGTTCTAACTCTCTTCTAAAACCTAAATTCTTTCTTATTATAGTTTTCTGCTTGCAGGTTCATTACAAGGAAACAGAGATTGTGCTTTCTTCATTGTACACTATGTAGTTTGTCTGAGGCTCCGGGTCTCATTTTGACATCTCTTCCACCCTAGAGTGATCTCTCAACTAAACAATAAACAGGGCTTTAAATCTGAACATATGAATTAGCCACAGGGATTTTAAATAGACTTTTTGACCTACGACTGTAGAACTCCATGTATTGTTATACACCTCTCTGTGGGACCGTTTGATCACTTTATTATTTATAGATTAAAGAACATTGTTGCTAATTAATACTGTTCTAATTGTTGGCAGTGTATACGTGCTTGCTTTGATGTTTTTTTGATCCTGTATTTTGGGGATTTCACTTACTACTTTTTTTGGATGATTTGGGATTTTGGAACCTGTATTTTCAAGCCCTTGTTTCATTTTCTTATTATTGAGGTCTCCTCTTTTCTAACTTCTTTGCTTCTCATCACGCCATTCCTTTTTCTTTTTAATCAAGTCTTATGAAATGGGGCAGCCCCAATTAATTCCTCAACATTATACAAGTAGCTTCATTTTTCATTGTCTTTTGAAAAAAATGGTTAGTATAAAGGTTAATATTTTGTTACCTATATCACATTAACCTTGTATTGTAGCTTGTTAGGAAGAAAAGCTTCACAGTTAATGCAATACAGTGATTTCAGGCTAATCATTAGGGGAAAGCTTGCAGCCTGCTAACATTTAAGCAGGTTCCTCTGATGAAGTAGTTCTACAATTTCTTGGATGCACACTTTTCATAGCAAGTAGAGCCACAAAATGGTAATTTCTCTCTCACTGTCTGCCACATGAGCCTTTCAGTACATGAGGTTAGACTGCATGATTGTATCAGTTCCTACTGATCTTGAATGATTTAATCATAATGATCATCTATGAATGATTTAATCAAAAAATCCCAGATGTTGAATGTTTTGATCAGAAATCTTCAGGTTTAGCATATTCCTGAGATGTTAAATTACTAAGATGTACAGTTACTATACAGAATTTTGCACCACTATTTACACTCATTAAGTAATGTTTTTCACTAATTCAGTATGACCAACATAAGCTAATTGAAACACTGTTGCTAGGGTGGGGTTTCTTTTCCTTTTTTATTCAATGGTCAGCAGAAACTTAAGCTTTTCAAGAGAAAAGAAAAAAATTCTGGATTAATGATAAAATTCTACACGTACCATTCATCATTACAATTCATACTCATCACAAATGCTCTTAATTTGTATATATATAAATAAATAACATGAAACTACCTTTTAAAAAGTATAAAAATAATTGTACTGAATGTCTGTCAAACAAGAATATTATAAGGCATTAGGCAGACAACTACAGTTTAGTTATAATTAGTTCCATTGTGAGTTTCAGCTTCAAAGAAACCCCAAACTTCTAAGAAAAAATTTAGCTGACTCTACCAAGCTTTGCCTGTGTGCTATGGCCTAGATCCACTAAGAATTAGGAGTCTAACAGCCATTGTAAACATCTAAGTCCAAAATGTAGATCTTCAAAACCCCAGCTGAGTTGATACCTCATCCCAGGGGAAGATAGTTGCCTTCCCATGACACCTAAGTTTCTGCTAATAATATTCTCTAGACACTTCACACCGCATGCAGAAAGGCAGGTAGGTGTCTCTAGCAGGAATTAGGGGGAAAAAACAAAATATTTGCCTGCATGCCAAACAATAACCCTGAAAATCTCCATTAAGCTGCCACCTGACCTGATCAGTGACCAGGCACTAATCACACCCAAGCAACACCCTGAAAGTTTCTACAGGAAGCATAAAAGTTCTGTCTCTGCAGTGTCCTGGTATACCTCAGTTTTGATCTTAGTCTTGGCTCATGCTTATGTGTAACTGGTATCCATAAGCCTGCTGTTCACTAGTTAAATTGTCTGAGGACATTTCTGCACCGCTAGTTGAAAGGTTGTTGGAATGACTTTGTGCATTGTCCACATTGTTTTTTTCTGCTAGTGTGCTGCTGGGACCCGCTTTGTGCCATTTCTAGTACCAGGTATTGCCCGCATACAATGCTGGCATCAGTCTGCATGCTCTCAAACAGCAGTATAGGCAGCACTCCACCAGGTCTGTCTTTTTCAAGCCCACACAAAATAAAGTCCCATCTCCCTCATCACAGTCTCCGCAGGATTTGCACCTTAAATATGCCCTCCCTTAAACATACCCTCATCCTCCTCATGACACTGTGCAAGGTTTGCCACATGTGCCCTCAGATTTACACCATAAATTAATCAGTCTGTTAGGAGACAAAACAGAAACCAAAGGATAATTCTGGCTTGGAGCCTGTCATGGTTTAACCTGGCCAGCAGGTAAAACCACCACACAGCCACTCATTCGCTGCAACCCCACCCCATGGGATGGTGGAGGGAATCAAAAACAAAAGAGGTAAAACTCATCAGCCGACATAAAAATTGGCATAGAGAAACAAGATTATCATCATAATAATAACAATGATGACGACAACAGTCATTATAAAGCAATATACAAAACAAGTGATGCACAGCATCATTGCTCACCACCCAAAGTCAGTGCTCACCTAGTTCCTGAGCTGCACCATCTCCCAGCCCACCCCTAGTTATATACAGAGCATGATGTCATATTGTATGGAATACCCACTTTGGTTAGTTTGGGTCACCTGTCCTCATTGTGTCCCTTCCCAACTTCATGGGTGCCCCACACCTTCTTGGTAGCAGGTCAGTATGAGAAGCTGAAAAGTCCTCAACTGCTTGGCAACAACTAAAACATCAGTGTGTTATCAAAATTGCTCTCATTGTGACTCACAAACATGGCAATGGACCAGCACTGGAAGGCAATTTCCTCTATCCCTGCCAAAACCAGGAGAGATTCACAGAGGAATGCACAGGTATCATGTGTGAGGTCAAGTCCAAAGAACACTGCTTACATGCAGCTCCACACAATGGTCTGAATATGGCTTCAGCTTTACTGAGAAACCCAAGTACAAGAAGAGGAAGCCTATCTACCTCCTTTATTTGGTAGCTTAGGCTATGGTCACAAGTGCTTGGCCAGACTGTGAAAGACCCTCTGCATCCAAGGAAAATTCAAACACACATCTCCCAAGAGTGAGTGCACATTCATCCCTGCTTGTTCACAGTGACTTCATCATGCCTTCTTTCCAAAGGAGTTTGTATTTAAGAGCTGGTGAAGATCTCTAATTCAAGGAGAGTGTTGAAAGCTGAGGCAAGGGCTTACAAATAGTTTATTTAAGTGGTTATCTTACAGGGCTGCCTCTGCAGCACAATGGATTTCATGGAAAATATTTCTGACTCCAATCTCACGCTGCATACAGAGTCAGGGCTTCTAAGTCAGACCTGAGGATCCTATTGAAGAGGAGTCACATGGTCTTAGGATATGGTCTGTGTGATTATGCATACATTTGATTTGCATTTGACCAAATACCCCTGTATTCTCTCACACTCTAATCCCTTGAAATTTCACACAACTTCTACCAAAAGTAAAAATCAAGTCAGGGACAATCTGAAAAACTTTAAAGAGTCTCTAACACAGGCAGAAGTCATGTGGGTTTGAGTTTTATTTCTTTTGCACTGATCTGCATATGATCTGCAGAAGCAGTGGAGATGGTAAAAAGTAGAGGAAAGATGTCAAGGGGAGAAGGCAAAGTCTAAAACTCAGAGAATAAAGAACAGAAACTCCCATCTACTTCATAGACACAGAATTTCATTCCCATTTTCATAGATCTTCTTCTTCTACATTCAGCCTTCAACATTTTTGCCTGCCTTACTATCTTCTCATTCTAGAAATCTGTGCTCAAACATTTTTACCAGATATTTTTGTGAGTTCCACTTACTCGGACCTAAATTGCCAGAACAGTTTTTACAGTGCTCCTCCAATGAGTTTAATCCATGAGGGAAACACAACAGCTCTTAGTTTCTGTGGGAAGTGGAAGTGTAGAACACAGTAAAAAGAAGAGTCCCATGACAATGAACAGGATTAATGATTAATGTTTTTGCCTGAAAAAATGGTCTCTAATTTACACTCCGTAAGTCTAGAAAGTCACTTCAAATGAAATACTTACATTTTCTTTTTGGTGTAGAAGAAAAAGACTTGTTTATACTTTAGTGGGGAACTCTGACAGTTGGTTGTGTTCTAACAGAAATGGAATTTAATTTTTTTCAGTATTACACATTAACTTACTGACACCAACAGTTCCTCCAAAAAACAGCAAAAGTTTGATCCTTTTCCCAGACACCAGAGTTAATAAATGGAAGGACTTTGGCTGAACTCTTTTCCCATTGAAGCTCATAAGAAAACTGTTAGAGGGGTTAATAAGAGCAAAGCTAGGCCAGCGTTGAAGGCACTTTCAGATCTCCTATTACTTACACAACTTTCTCATTTAGTTGATTTTGCCTAGAAAAATAGAAAATAATTTTAAATATTTTGAACTTTCAGGAATAAAGCTTAAGTTTCCAATACAGCAAAAACCATTCACCACTTATTCGTCTCTTCTGCTTACATAACTATCCTGCTCATATTTATAGTCTCGTTGAAATTTGGAGAATTCTCAGAATGGCTTAAATTAAAATCTTTCACATTTTAATTTTTTTAAGTAAAGAGAAATGCGCAGGCTTTTCTAGGCTAAACCTTGTAACTAATAAAACATCAAAGAAAGATGATGAAAGAGATACAAAGATAGTATATGTAAATGTTACCAAGCGATCATAGGTTATAAGAGGAAATTTAGTATAGCAAAGATTTGGAATTGCCAACTGAGGTTTAAAAAGAAATGAAGCACTAAAATCTTACCTCTAGATTTGCTAAGGAGCTTTAACTATGTATTTCCCTCTAGAATCCTTCAAATTTGCCTAAACACATCTCTATCTCGCTTTCTAAATTTAGGGCCGGTGTGCATCCCCTGCATACGCCACGCAAAAGGTGGCCCAGGCTCATGTCTGCTGTGCATCCCTTCCACTGTTAGGTCCCTAAAAACCTGTGCCCCTACACTGTCTGGGGCTAATATTCAGTCGAGGTAGACAGGTACCAAGAGCTGCCTGTGTTTCTGGAGATTGTCCACCTGCCCCTGAGCTCGCAGGGGAAATTGATAGCAATCTGCTGAGGGTAAGCAGAGCAACTTCCAGCTCCACTGCATGATTGCGCTGATCCAACTCCTCTGCTGTTAGGCAGTCATCAATCATTCTTCCACCTCACTTATGGCCAAATTCCACTCTCAGATGTGCATTTGCAAATCCCGTTGACGTCAGCGGTTAGCGGTGTACCAAAGGAGAAGAATTTAACTCTTCATATAGTTTTCTCCTCTCTCTGAAGGTCCTTTTTCCCCTCTTCTGAGGCAAGATTTTCTTTTTTCCCTAGCATTATATTTTGGTTTATGTGTCGTAAAACATTGAGAAGGCTGACATTGTTGCTCTTAGGTGTCACCTCACTGAGCTCCATACTTTAAAACTTTGTGAAGCTGATTGCAATCTTTTTTTCATTCTTGTTTTGTTTGGTGTGAGATACCCTAATAGGGAACAGGGTACATTGTCAAACTTAGATTTAGAGAAACTTCAGGAGGAGGGGGAAAAAAGATGAAATCTCATTTCTCAGGACTCACTGAAAGAGAACTGGGGAAAAGAGTAGGTTCAAAGGAAAAAAATACAAACATTCAGTATTTCTAAGTATGCTGCAATAATATCTCAAGTCATCCAAAGGGCCATATCATTAGGGACTAAGCTGTTTTTAAAAAAAAATAAAGGCTGATTTTATGTGACTGATACATAGGCTAGTAACTAAGTGAACTTCTGAGCATTTGGTTCCAGGGGGTATTTCTGAGGGCTTGGATGAGTCCTGGTGAGTCTGTAGGCTTTCCAGAGACAGATATATTCTAGTCTCAAGAGTTGCAGTTTTGTTTTGCTGGAGTCTTTCTTCTCAAGATGGAACTGAAAACGTTCTTCAATTCCAAATATGGAAAGTGCCCTGGATAGCTTTTATGTTCCCTCTCAACAGCCAAATTTATCAGTGATTCAAAAATTACAAATAAAGTTTGGAAGTGACTCTAGGATGTGAGGCTGAAGTGGGAAGATGCTGCTAATCTTCAGACCTCAGCTATTACTACCAAGTAGAGTTGCTGGCTGGTAGGAGGTAGTTGTGCAGAGCTGGGACATCAGGACAAGTCAGCCTACTCCCAGGGTGGCCTCATATTCTCAGAGGTCACAAAGTATTTCATGGAGCACCGTCAGTTTCTGGGAGGAAGAAAATAAAAGGGAAGAAATGGAGAAGAAAAGTAAAGATTTGGTCATTCATGGCTCCCTTCAAGAATCTGGATTTCTTCTTCTCCAACACAGCTTTCTATTAGCTGAACCTGATTCAGGGCCAACCGCTGAATCCTCACACTGTAGGCTGCAGCTCAGCTGCACAGTAGTATCTTTACATCTGTGCCAGCTAGGGTTATTACTGAGTTTTATAACTTCTGCTATAAATAAAGCCTTGTCATCTAAGCATTCAATTTAAATACCCCTCAGTTTATTTTTGAACACTGGAAGTTAATAATAAATATCATCTTTGTTTTCTAATTTTTTTACTGAGTTGATTTAAATGCTCTTGACAGCTCCAATCCAATCCTCCCATCCAAGCTGACAAGCATGACATGCATCTCTGCATACAAGCTCTCAATTATGCATAATCCAATGTTTTCTAGGGTTTTAATTGAATCACTAGTCTCAAACTTGTTATTTTTAATTTACAACATTTGATTTCTGACACCGGCCCCTCTATGTCATAAATTATGCAGGCAAGAGCCTTAGTTGTGTGGGTGATTAAAAAAAAACTAATTAGGCATGATTAAAAAAAATAAAACAGAGACCTCTTAAATATGTGCATGTTACCATGTAAGAGAGGCTTATTTCACTGGAAATGCCTGGATGATTTTTTTTTAAGAGATTATGTTCAGTTCAGTACAATTTGATTGATTTTGACAGAAATGAAAGAAAATGTAGGATTTTTTCTTCCTGCATATATACCAGAAATTGCATTACATGGCCCGTTGATGTGAATTTCTCCCACAGCTCATTGAATGTAATTTTGTTAAGTGGGCAGGAAAATGAATATGAAGAAAACTGAATAGAATCCAACATTTTCCTTGGCACCAGCAGCAAAGCTAAGACATGGCATATATAGATATAAATATATGTATATATATACATGTGAGATACAATTAAAGGTATTAACCTTTTATGCCTCAGCTAATCGCAGCAAGGAGGAAAATGTGTAGAATGTTAAACACCAGTAAAAGGAAGCTAGCAGAGGAATGGTGTGTCTGCAGAGGCTGTACCACTACAGCAGGAAATTAAAGGAAAAGAATGGCTTTCTCTTAAATGAATTTAAGAAGTGACAAGTGTACATGCTATGTTAACTTGCAGATGTTTGTTGTTATTCTCTAACAACTCAAATCTGGCTATTTTAAATATACTGTATCAAAAGGAATGTAATCATTCCCCTTTTTAACATGTTCTTTTTCCAAAAATCTGGGCAAAATTTGAGGAAGAATCATTG
Source organism: Hypotaenidia okinawae (assembly GCA_027925045.1). Taxonomy (NCBI): domain Eukaryota; kingdom Metazoa; phylum Chordata; class Aves; order Gruiformes; family Rallidae; genus Hypotaenidia; species Hypotaenidia okinawae. Next base: position 141,947,452 of record BSDF01000001.1, read on the forward strand.
CTTCCCTCCAGCTGTGCTGCATGATCTCTGTGCTTTGAGCCTCCAGTCTCAGCACCACAGACGTACACAGTACAGCTGCTCTATCCCCCTAAATCAGGCTGTGATGATAATATGAATGAACTAAGGAGTTGCTTCATCAGAAACTTCCAGTTCAGGAAAGAATTTATACTTCTGCTCAATGTTGGACCTGTACATAGTTCCAGCAATGCTGCTCTTCCACTGGCTTATAACCGTATGCTTATACAGTTTGCTGGATTAGGACCAAAGACTCAGATGGAGGTGCCTGAGGAAGAGCTGGCAGATTTGTTAGTCCTAACGCCCTTAACAGCTTTAAAAATTCATGGTGCTGATTGAAAATCCAGGATGATCGACTGATCCTCAACAGAACTCACTGTGAATTCTGGAGCTGTGATGACGTTTCACCTGCATCCAGGGTGGGAAGAAGGCATTTCACAAGAACAGGGGTCTTTTCAATTGCTGACATACCCAGAAACATGGCATTGAATACCTTTTCTCCTTTCCCCATACAGAAGCCCCATCATGAAGAAAAGAAGGATGTCAGAAAGGGCTCAGGGGAGACCAGAGTGGAGGGCTAAGACCATGATATTTTTCTACAGTGAGCAAAGCTACTCTGGTGGTTCTTCACTGACAGTTTTAGTACTGTCAACAAGCCAGAAGCTGCTAAGCAAAAGCAAGAGAAAAAAACTTCCCTCCAATTCACCCCTCCTGGGGTATCACCATGGGACAGAAGGGTCCTGAGAGACTGTAACAACTAAGAGATATGGAGCATCACAGTTCTTGGCCCATCGTCTCCAAAAGCATCCTCAGCAAAGCTAGATTATACTTTAGATGGTTAGGACAGACACTCTCAGTCAAAGGTGGTCGAAATTTTGAAAATTCAAGATGCTCACTAATAAGCTACAAAGAGAAACTTAAATATTTGTCAATCTATTTTAATTGATACACAGAAAGCTTTTGTTTGAATCAAGAAATATGAGTGCTTGGACATAGAAGGAAAGAGATCTGAACAGTTTTCAAAGTGATCTTTCTGCAATTCCTGAGAAAGATTTGAAATGTGCTCTGGCAATGGAATCGACAATAAACCATGAGAATAGGATGATGGGGTGTTGAAACATTTTATCTTTTCCTGCCTGAAAGCCTGTCTGGACAGACCAGAGATCTGCTTTAAAATTTGGTAAAGGCTTTTATATTCCGAATGAGAAATCAGTGGGAAGATCAAAGATCTATCTGCAATCTCAAATGTTAGAAGAAATAACAAATCTCAATTGTTATCTATTGAAGGTAGAATATATATGCTATATTCACATTTACATGTTTTCATATATGCCTGTTAATTCTGAATTCCTTGTTCAGCTGCTGTGTACTGTCTTAAAAACTCAACTAGATATGCTCAATACTTTCACAAATCTAAATCCTACTTAAAGGGTATTTTCTGACATAAATAGATTTGACAAAAACATCTCTTTATTTTACCAACAAAATCTAAAGTTTTCCTCAAAAGAGAGAAGGTACATTGCAGAAGAGGTAATTAGAGATGAAACCATGCATAGTTAAAAAGCTCTTCAACCACTGTGGTCAAAACACTTCTAAATCTCCTAAGGTCTGCATTATAGTTGGCCTTCATACTATTGCACAGGGCTGAGTAGAAGAGGCAAGGGAGCAACAGCTTCCTTCTCTTGGGTAGCAAGCTCTCGAAAACTTAACAAAAGAAAAACAAAACAGCAGAAGTGCTATAAAAATAATAGAATTTGACATAACTTTGGCCAAAATGTCTATAATTTTCTTACTACATCCTTCACCCAGAAAGCTCCTAAAATAAAAACAAAACTGAAAACAAGCCAAGGCTGAATATCAGCTTAAACCCTTTACTATAGTAGGGAAACTCAATGTCATGGTTTAGCCCCAGCTGTCAGTGAAGCACCATGCAGCTGCTCACTCATTCCTCCCCCAATGGTGGGATGGGGAGGAGAATCACAGGGAAAAAACAAAACTCATGTGTTGTGATAAAGACTGTTTACTAGGACAGAAAAGAGAACAATAACAAAAAACAGTGAAAATAAAAGAATATACAAAGATGGTGATGGTACCATGCAATTTTCTTACTGCCCAAAGCCCAATGCCCAGCCAATACCCCAAGCAGCAACTCTTCCTACCTGGCCACTTTCCGCATTATTAACTGGGCATTGTATATCCTTTCGGCTAGTTTGGGTCAGCTCTCCTGGCTGTGTCCCCTCCCAACTTCTTGTGAAAATTAATTCTATTCTAGCCAAAAAACAGGACATTATCCACCCTTTATTCTATACAATCTACATCATGGCCAGATCCTACTCTTTCAAATTAATTACCACCACTTTTCCTGGCTTTGATATACATGCACACACACACAGAGATATCATTCCCTTAGTCTATGGGCCATCCCTCTAAAATGTCTGTTGAGTTCATTTAATGCATGACTTTGGTCTCCTTTTGTCATAACAGTTTTTCATGGTAGGAGAGATGGTGTGTGCTGTTGGGTTGTTGCAAGCTGCAACATTGCAGCTGGTGTCTGGCATGGCCTATGCCCACAATATGTGGGTTGAAGATATAATTTTCAAGGAAGTTGCTGGGCATGGGTTGCTGAAGCCAGTTCTAGTTCCATCATCATTGCACTTTGCTTAGTTTCATCAAAGTTCATCCTTCATTAATTTGGGTGATTCTTACTGTAATATCATTGATACTGTATATAACAATTGTAATAGTGATGACATGCAACGACAGGGTTATTTAGCAATTAAAATCATACAGCTTAATTTATTGGCAATAACTACAATTGCAAGGAGCAAAGACGATTAACAAACAGACCTTCCTCTGTGTTTTCTTCAATGGGAATCTGGATGCCCATGTTACTGTTACTTGAGGACACTGTAGAGTGAAGTCTCTTCTCTAATGAATAATCTTAAAGGGAATGCAATCAATCCTAATAGGCATTTCTTTTCCGTGATGAGAAGGAAGTCTGTGGCAGTTAAACTCTCTGAATTGCCTGAGTTATTCTGGAATAAATCACCCACAACTCCAGAACATGTTAGCTCTGTAAACCTGTCAGTCACGATCAGCAAATTGTTAAACATTAGAATACAGAAGAGCATGGCTTTGATACACAAGCCCTTGATATAGGTGCTGCAACTTCAACACCAAAGATGTATGGTTTCTGCAAGCATGTGAGATGAAAACTTATACCAAAAAGCCCCCACTATTATTCCTTGAAGACTTCTCAGCAAGGATTAGAATATACATATTTCATGCAAAAATCAGACATAAAAAACAAAATGGCTCTTACTTATGAGTAGGGAAATTCAAAACCTGGAGCTGCAACCTTTACTTAATGCCAAGGCCATGAAAATGCAATGATCTACAGAAATTCACACTTTCGTCTCTGGGGGCATTGTTACAGGCTCATAAAAAGTCAAATTGCTGTTACTTGAGCTTGCAAATAATTTATACCTATCATTTGTCTTATAGTCCTAGCATTTGCCTGCTGTGCTGACCACCTACTCATGGATGTATGTTGTAGCAATCATGTTCTTGACACAGCCACCGGAAGAGAAGGATGTGTTATTTGAGAATATTTGAAATGTCCAGGACTAATCTACTAAGCAAAAACTACAAGCTCATACACTGAAAAAAAGGTATTTCTTCCAAAGTGTTATATCATGAGTTGCCAAGTCATTTTTTGAAGGTAACAACAGACTACATAATCCAGTGAGGAATCCCTGCTCTGATTGTCATTTACTTAATTCCTCTTAGCAGTTAAATGAGTATACAAAATTTTTAAGAAAGAATTTTCCAAGACCAGTATCCCCCAATAAACTTAACCACGGGAGAACACATTTAGGAAATTTATTATTGCCATTTTTTATGTTTTAATGCTTTAGAAATTTGCCTTTCACAGCCTTTTCTATCACAAATATCATGATGTTATTAGTCAATAAGAACTGAAATGTTTTCACAATCTGGTCTTATCATTATGAACTATATTGCAATGGACTCATTTTTCTGATGTCTTACACACATTTTCCCAAAGTTCATGGGTAAGGAAGCTTTAAATTAAATATTTCATATCATGCAGTGAAATCTACACTTTTCAGTGCCTATGGTTTCCTTTCTCATTGCTGCAAAACCCAAGCTGAAATTAGAATTAAAGTTATTAAGCAGGGGCTATTTGCAGACACTCCAACGTTTTCAAAACTTTGGCCAAAGGGACAAATGTGTCAGCATCTTTCTTCTTTAAATGTATGTAATAGAGGTTAGACACAAAAAAAGAAAAACTCATTAGATCATCTAGTTTGTCCTGTCAGTCTCTGTATCTATCATCTCATCCTGGGAAAGTAGTACAGACAGCCTCTGGGTGTTCTCTACACAACACTGGCAGAATAGGGCCCAAAGTTTTTGTTTTCTTATTACACATCACAGAAATAAATAAACAAAGAAAAAAATCCCTCTGAGCTGAAACTAAACCAAAAGAAACCTACCACTGGCTGACCTAAAAATGATCTGCAAGAGCTGTGTATCAACTGAGTTTTCTACCATTCACTATTCATTTCTAACCCAAAAGCTGATCTTAGTGAATTTACAATGATGTCAGTCAGCTAAGTACAGTCCTATTTTTGGCACCAAGAGGAAAGAAGCATTAAACTTTCATATAATAAAATAGCAACATTAGGTTTAGAGAACATAAGAATCAAAATATTCTAATGTTTCCCTAGGTTCAGTTTAATTCATGTCTGTGCCATCAGGAAAATAGTACCAAGAATATAACATTGAATTGCTTCTGTCCTGTTCCTTCCCCTTCCCTGGCAAATTCAAAAAAGAAAATTGCTTCAAATCAAGCACACTAGTATTTCTTCTTTGTTATTCAAATTGAGACTGGGACTGCTGAAAACAATTTATTTCCAGATACATTTCAATCATGCGATATCAAATTTTATGAAAAAAAAGTCAAACCACAACATCTTTACACTTTAAAAAAACTTGAATATTTTTATTTTCCATATGGAATATTTATTTTAATGACTGTCTCAAGTATTTAAGAGATCATAGCCCCATTTCATTGTAGCCTCAGAGAACCATAGTTGTGGCTCAGCCTCCTCAAAATGCTTTGCCTCACAGGGCAAGAAATGTATAGACCTTCGTGCTGCAGTGAAGTCTCACATTGAGACCAATGAGAGCAAAGTCCTTGCATACCTAAATTCATTATTTTTTTCAATATTAGTTTACTTAAGGAATGCCTGGATTCTACAAAAACTTCTATCTTTATCTTATTTTGTCACAAAAGCAATTACTTTATGTTCTGTGCAACACACATGCAGGCATCTCAGCTGAAAACAACAAACTCATCCATTACAAATTTCCCCATTGCTAAACTCTGGAACTGCATGGACCCTCTTGAATTTTCATGAAAACTCAGTATGAAATCTGAAAATTACTTTGGCCTTTCATCAGCCCATGAAAAGGACCGAGTGGCTTCTGGACCATCAAGCGGCATCTTTCCCACGCAAAGAGCATCTCACATCTCAGCCTGTATTTTGCTTACCATTGCATGAGGAACTCATTCCTGGCTGGCACAGCTAAAAAGGCAATACAGACCTGAATCCAAAGCCTCGTGAATTTAATAGAAAAATTCCCACTGGAATGAAGAGGCTGAGGCAGATCCAGCCCTGAGCAATTTACAATGTATCTCCTGATCTGTACTTTAAGCCTGGGAGAGATGGAATATAAAGTATACATTGTACATGTATTAGATATGTTTAATATAATTCCAAGGCATATCTTTGATTAAGATATTGGAAATGTATGAAAGCAAAAGTAATGTTGTAATATAAAGCATGTGGGCATTTATTTTAGTATATGCATGTGCATTCACTGATAATACTTTCCTGAAGTTTTCAGGCAGTTTTTAATACAAAACAGTGATAAATGTCACTTACTAGACACCCTCCACTGATCTCATACCAAAAAAATTACAAAACAGCAAAATACAAATTTACACCTTCAGTTTAACTTTTGCTTAAGACAACCAGATGTTGGAGCTTCAGTTCACACAGGTTGCTTTCCCACCAAATGTTTCTGAATGGCAATAGCCCACAGAACTAAAGCAAGTCAGAATGTTTTCTGCTTTCAGATGAGATCCGTCTGATTGGGAAATGCTGAAGTTACTACCAAAGAGTTTTATTGTAAACACTTGAATGGTAAACGCTACTTTTGCTAGGTCAAAGAAAAAGTCTGTGCAGAAAGGATGCAATCTTGCTTCTATAAACAAGAACAATCTGTGACAAAGTTTGGTAAATGTCATTCCTGGAGTATATTTGACACTGACGTCTGGGTATGAAATTGCATTTTTCATCTTAGTGAAGGTTTGGTGCTAACAGGGTTTCAGATAACACACACGACACAGAAAATGATCTTTTAAGAATGTAGAAGAATGATTTTTTTACCATTTCACTAAAAAAATTATTTATTATTCCAACTTGGAAACTTTTCTATAAAAAATACAGATCGATTTGGTCAGTTAAATAAGAACCTTTGCCAAAGAACTCACCTCATTAGGGTCCATGCAAGCAGACACTATCCATCCTTCTGAAAACAGAACATGTAAAATGCTAAAAGGACATGCAAGGAGAGTCTCATCCTGAGAAACTCATCCATGAGTTTTCACGTGCTTTTACTCTCATATCTAAATACTGTGAAAGAGATAAAGAGTAATTGTATGCTTTGAAATCAAGCAAAATTAAACCAATTAAATGAAACCAATTAAATAAAATCATTTTTATGTCTCCTCAACAGGTGTGATAGTGATTACGACATTGCTTAACATCTTAATCCATGAGTACTTTTATTCTATTGACTGATTACCATATAGAATGTCTGAGTGTTAATCCCTTAGTGGGGGGTGTTGGTGCAGTTGACAGTACAATCCCTCCGCTTGGTCTCCTCCAAGGAGTGCATGCTGGTCCACCTTTTCAGTCTTGTGCACTCAGGCCTGCTAACCCTATCTTCACTGCTGACTCTACTAAGTCACCTCAAGTTCATACCATCAGAGCTACATCTCCCCAAGTGCTGCTTGTTAATACAGTTTGGGTTGGTACATCCACACAGGCATGTCAGTGCCTGAAGCTCTAAGAAGTGATTGACAAAGCAGCAAGAGGGAGCGGTATGTCCTTCTAGGCCTCTGTGTGTAAATGTCCAATGACACCTTTGGCTGGACATTTAGCCCCATATATTTCTCATTCCTAGACCTTCCATCTTCTATCAATTTACAATCTAATGCATGAGTGATCTCCTCCTCCTGCTTGTTGCCTCAGTCTTATTGCAGTATCAGAGATGAGGGGAGACAGCCGTGTTGTGTTCTAGCCCTCAGAAGACAACAGTAGGTGTGAGAAGGAGAGCTATTCATATCAAAAACTAACAGAGAAGAATGGAGACATACATTGCCATGGCTCTCAGAATAGCTCTTAGTGCTTAGTATTATTATGCAAAACTTGAACTCTTGTCAAGTCATGGCCATTTTCAAACAAGATAAATGAACTATAAGTGGATAGAAGTATTGGAAGTCACTACCATATATACATCTCATTTAAATAAAATACTATATCTGATGTTGATGCAGCAGTGACTTTAAATTAAATAGTGTTTTATAAGTGATAACTATTAAAATTATAACAAAATTAAAAGCAGATCTAACTAGGATGGAAACATTTAAGTGTCTATGAGACAGCTTTCCTAAACACAAATAGCTATAAATAAATATATCTTCATTAGAAACTGACAATAGTAGCCCTGAAGATCATTTGAGGAAGACTGAAGAGCAGCTCCAAAACAAAATTATGCATTATGCAGTGTAGCCTGAATTTTGCAGTGTCCTCTGCATGCAAGGTTTTTCTTTCTTCCTTGTGTCTGGGAAGAGAGTTTATTCTCAAAGACACTCAAAGAACTTAGTTCATCTTGCAGATCTGCAGAGGAAATAAACTAGTGCTAACCAGTATTAGCAAAAGAAAATAAAGAAAAAGAAAAAATTATTCCATGGGATCCCTCATGTATACCCATGAAACACTGTGGAGGGCAAAGCATGGTGTCTGCTCAGACCCTAGTCATAATGACCATCTACTAGCACATGACATGCTCTCTTATCCTCAGTAAAGGGAAGAGTTTGTGGGTTTTATGTAGTCAATGGCTTCAGGATGGAATGTTTCTCAGCATTCTGCTGGTCTAATCCAGGCTAAGGGTAGGTCTTTTACAGCTCTGTTTATAGCTGGGGAACTGTGCGTTTCTAGGACACAGCTGTCTTGGGATACCCATCAGTATGTAGCAATATTGACCTATTATGTGATGATATGACCAGAAATTGTTATGCAATACTGCTATCCAAGACAGAATGAAGCATTTCCAGATTCACCGGCAGACTTGTCACCTTTAAGTGATATTAAGGGTATTGGAATAGAGCATTTAAGGCAATTGCTACAAACAAGAGCTGTGCACTGAAGCCATGTCACAAACTCCTCCAAACTGACCTGGCAATCTCAGACCTAAATAGTTTCTTCGTAACGTGGGCTGAGGTGCCAAAACAAGATCATGTGACACCAGCCTTATCAATTCTTTGGCTACAGACACTAACACTCACTAATATCATAAGCTACATAGCCTGGTATGACCCATGGACTTTGTAGTTTTAGCAACAATCTTCAAGCAGATTTGCATGTGGTTATTAACCTACAAAACAGAAGGGACCACTCCAGTGTGCAGCTAAATTCTCTACAGCCCTGTAGAGTTCAGCATGAAGGGATTTTACTTCAGTATGTCCAGAGTTATATTAATTATTATTGAACATTTTACCTAACACACATCTCTTTGGGACATGCAGGTTTGCATAGAGTTGTTCCCAATTTTTGATCTAATTTCCATTGATTGGTGATGTGACAGAAGTTGTCAGTGCAGCCATATCTGCTCCATCAAGCAACTTTTTCTCTGAACTTATTAGTATATGCATATGTTATCTGAAATCAGTTTTTTACACTAATTTGAAATAGAAATATGCATTTATTCTTTTTTATAGAACAGATTTGGGGGAGGTTGAGGCTATGCATGCCTTGCTTTCTGGATGTTAATTAACCCTTTGTTTTAGGGCATCTAAAATTGCTGCAGGATCGCTCCTTATACATTTCCTATTAGTATTTGTGTCAGCCATGTATACACTTCGTTAACTAAGTGAGGTCTTTTTATTTTCATACTTTATCTCTGCTTTTCATTCCTTTCCCCTACCTATCACCAGTTGAGATCATCCACAGGCAAACAGGGCTTTCCCCCTTTTCTATGCTGAAGGAAATACAGCGCTTCCAAGCAGCACGTCCTATTGTTTGAAATCTAGAGATTACAACGCAACGTGCTCTCATGTAACATACCTTGCTCTCTGTATCACCTTGTCGTTGCCAGCTTCATGCTGCCAATCGCTGATTAATTCAGCCCCAGCACGTGTCTGAAGCGAATCACAATGTGATGCTCAGTTCCTCAGCGACATTTCACAGGGACCAGATTTTTGCTTTTAACTATGATTTAGGTAAGTAAATGTGAACATACTGTAAGGTTCAAATAATATACTGTACATTAGACTCCCAGCTGCAGCCTTATCATATTATCCTTTATAAACTTGGCTCAAAATCCAGTGGGACTGTGGACTGCTTAATATTCAGTTAATTTCTGTTTTGATTGGAAAGAAGAAAGTAAACCTTTTGGAAATGAATTCATCAATTCAAACTGCATAACAGGCTTTATTGAAATGCAGTCTGCAATGTTCTTAAGTCAGCCTGATCACTGAATGTTGGGACTTATCTTAATTATGGTTGGTTGTAATACTGTACTTATATTAATAATGTTCTTATGTTAAAGAGATTTTTTTGACCTTTTGGAGTGCAGAAATCAATGAGAAGTTGATAAAGCCAAGTTCATTGCTGCCTAAAGTAAAGCAAGCCTGATTTGTTTACTTACCTAAGCCTTCATCTGTCAGACTCATTCTGAAATGATTTATAGACCTCTACCCAATGAAATCATTTAAAGTAGATTAGATTCAAGGAACAATCACCTCTAATATGACAAGCTGATGGAGGCTGACAGGTAACCAAGTTGCTCTGGATGGCAAACAAGTTCCTGAAATTCTGATTAAATTAAAATATTAATGGTACCACTGGGAAAATAAGATTGAATCATGTTAGGCGAATTCAGTATTAGAACCAAAATGCAAATAGCGAATCATTCTGTGTGAAGAAAGCCAGCTGAGGTACCAAGGGAAGTTACCTCCAGTAAACGAGAGAGCAGGAAGTGAATTCAAATGAAAAGCATTGTGTCAAGAGCTCACCTTCACCTTTCTGAGGTCTCTAAAACAACAAGGCCTAACAGGCTCTGGGGTTGGTCTGAACACTTTTGAGAGGTTACATATTTATTTGGACTTGCAGCCTAGTACTAATGAACAACTCCTGCTTTCCTAAGGTTATAAGGTTATTCTTTGAAGCACTGATCCATGCTTTTTTTTCCCTTTTTCATGTTTGTTTAGTTTCTGTTTTCAATCCTGTACATTAAGTGGCTCTGGCTGCACTATAATTGCTATATAACGAAATGTATTGACACTGCCTGCTTTGGGATCTGTATTAATTTTGACGTACAGGGTAATTAAATGTGCTATTCGTCTCACATGCATTAAAGGAACAATAGAAGCCTTATCTGCCAGACACGGTGAAGTGTGCAATTACAACATGTTAAAAGTAGTTGTGTTTTGCTTCACAACACCTTTTATTAAGGTTCTTTTAAATATCTTTAAATGTTATTTAATGACAGCTGTGAAGTAAAGACTATCCATCACAAGTCACGCTGATGGGATTTATCTCACCTCACTTTAAACAGGGTAGACATCTTCATCTGATCTAATTGCCACCTTCCCCCCACCTCTCTTTTAGTCAGCAGAGAGAAAGCACTGCTTATAGATTGGCAGTCATCTGGTCTTTTTTTTTTTTTTACCTTTGTATGTGAATGTGATAAACTGCAACCTGGACAAAACTCCCCCATCATTCTCTAACTTCCAGGTGGAAGCAGCTTGGTGTACGCAGCAGGAAGCACCAAGAGGAAATGGTGTCTGTACTCACAAAGCCTCTCTGAATAGTAAAGTGCCAACTTAGTTTCAGAGCAACAGAGTTTTCCTGGTTTTTCCCACAGGTATTATATAAATTATGGTGGCAATGGTCAGTCCAGTGAGTGCCAGAACTAGGGGAAGAGTGTGATTAACAAGAGCACAAAACAGCAGCTAGACAGCAGCAGAGAGAAGGAGCCTTCTTGAGACCCGTATCTACAAGGAAGGTTAGTTTTTCCCAGAAAACAATTGTTATGCAGTATGGAAGCAGTAGAAGGAAAGGTGGGACATGCATGAAGAACTGACCGTGGTGTTGTAAAAAGTTTTTTGCCATCTCACTGGGGAAAAAAATAAAGGCCAAGAAGAGAGTGCTGCCAGGGCAATGCCCCAGACAATGGACCAGCTCACAAAGCTGTTTGATGAGTTTTGTGACTGCAGAAAAACTGAGGTAATGGAGAGACAGTGAACTGGGCACTTGGGCAGAAGAAGAGACTGAGGTTTTCCCATGTGAAACCAAGAAGAGTGGAGGAATGTGTTTACATTTTAATGATGTGAACAATGGATATGTGAACATGCACATTACTAGATTAAAAACATATTAAATTCTAGCTGTTCTGTTGGGACTGCTGTAGTGTGATCTCACCAGTGGTGATACTAGAGTGAAAATCAGCAGCAATCAAAAGAACCTGAAACAGGTTGGTTGAACGAAAAGACAGAGGTGCAGATGTAGCCTGGGGGACCACCAGAACACAATGCAGCACAGGAGAAAGAAAAAGCACCCCACTGATTGCTTTAGCATATACAAGTAATGGGTAACCAGCTTGAAAACCAGGATAATGGGCCTTGGAGAATGGCAGCAAAGATTACACTCCTGGGGTGACTTTTCCACGCATGTATTCTGGTTTGAAAGAATAATTGACACCACCAGCTATTAAAGAAATAAGGAAGCATCTTGCTCACTACTAGAATAAAAGAAGGGATTATAAGAGAATGCAGGCAGCACAAAACAGCCTGTAAATATATGACTTGCGTATATCTGCAATTTCTCCCAGTTTGTATGTACTGTGGTAACAGGGAGGAAGTTCAGGCATAGTAACAATGGAGTCTTTGTGTTCTTGCCACATGAGGCAGACCAAAAAAGATAGGACATAGTACTGTATAACCTATACTGAGAGCACTGCTTGGAAAAAATGCTCACTACTCAGAAGTTTAACTCATGCCATTAGGGAAAAGGATAGTAGAGCTCACAAAATGCACATTTATGTATCTTCCCCAGTGTCTGAAACAAATTCTCACACATCTGTGAATCATTATTTCCACAGTTCAACTACTTCTGTCTATACAATGTGGCTCTAAGATACAGGAAAATCTCTTGTGGACCAGTGAGCACAGTACAATGGGGAAGTACAATTTTCCTACATTCGCTGTCCAGCCCATAAAGATCTAGTTGTCTTGTAAACTGTGATGGGACATTATGTCCAAGTTTTAAAAGAAAATTAAATAAATAGGCACAAATCTTCATTTTCTAATGATATTACAAATTAATTTTGTCTCAGTTTTTCAGCTTGTTTCATTGAACCATTATTTCATGAGAGCTTTGAAAATTATTCAATGTCCTTAGGTACCTAAACAGATACCAGGTTCTTTGAAGTTTTCATTTTTAAAAGGTTTGACCTCTAGGTATACTTCACATCGTAGTGATGGAAGTGTGTCTATAAGGTATAATTTCTAATCTTTTTATACCTCTGCCATTCAGGATATGACCTACTTAGTCATCAATTTCTGTCCTAACGCTGCCTGACACATGCTGTCACACAGGACAGCTCCAGAAGTCCAGTTTCTCTGGACTCAAAACCAATACAGTCTGGAACTTGAAAATTAGCTTTGATATCACTACACAATTAATTCATCATTACATGAAAAGGAGCAAAGCATCTGTTATGTAAAATACAGGGCAAGCAGAAGCGCATGCAGGAGGTAGAAAATATGAACATTTATTCAGTAAAAGCTCAAGCAAGAAGATGGGGCAAAAAATATTCATGGTAAAGAATTAATACGCTTTTTCCATAAAAACAAACAGCAAAGGCAAATCCAATTTTGAGAGAACTGAATTTGAGACTTCATGCAAATTTATGTTTCAAGTTTAAACTTTTCCACTAAATTTCCTTTTAAAATTTGAACATTTTAGTGAGACAGAACGAGCACTGTCTTGAGCAGTCCCTGCGAATGTGCCCATGAACAAATCCTTACTTCTCTTTTCAGAGGTGGGCGATATTCTGACTGTATTGAAAAACATTAATGCTTAAGTTGTCTCCCATATATTTGTATTCTTCTTCATTTTCACTCTCACCTTACCTAGATCTAAATAATATATATCTGTATATGTAAACATGGAGGTGTGTATATATTTAAGTATGTATGTACTTATCCCTCATAGACATATCTTAATAATTATCTATCTCCCTAACTGTAGCAACAGAGGTTTATTTAGATTTGGATTATAATATTTCACTATTTTTATGCAACAGAAAACAGAATATTATTTGCACCAAAAGCAATATACCCCCAAAGATCTAGTGGTCATGGCTAAATATGTATCTTCTGTTTTCTGTAGATTTTATGATTGTTTTATATGTAAGATCTTTCTGTGAAATCATAGAATAATCAGGGCTGTATGGTGGGGATTTTTCTGTCCATTATGCAGCACAGATTGCTAGTATATGGTTTGCCACGTGGTTCCTATCTTTTATGCACTCGCCCCATGCCTAGACTGCAGGCATTGAAAACATGTGAGTAGCGGTTATTGACACTGGGTAAATATGGAATCCATATATTAAATTTCAACATCAACTATGCAGGCCTGAATTTCCTGCAGCTTTGATTCTGATGCCCTAGTAATGTTTATGCTATCTATATTAGCTTACATAACATTCAGGCTTTGGACCTGAGGGATGGGTAAGAATAAACTGCTTTCCATTCTAGCAGAAAATTTTCTGGCTTTCTCTGAAGCTTCAAATACTACAAGGCTTCTTCATGGAATTATAAAGAGGGCCCATGTTCGTAACAATATCCTAAATCTCAGCTACTTCAGCCAATGACTTGCTGTCCATGGTGCATTCCAAGTAAGTAACAGAAACGTTATTTCAAATGGCAGATTTTTTTGTGTGTAATCTCTCTGTCTTGTGATTTTCTATGTCATTTATGCCTGGAATATCTGTGCTTTTCACATAAAACCAAGCGCAGTAGCCTCAAGGCTCTTTTCTCACAGACTTTTGTCCTTGAAAAGAAGAGTGTTGACTAATCAGGCAATGCTGGTGGGAATCGCTAATCCTGGAGCTCTCTGAGTGCCTTTTGTGGAAAAAGTCTTGCTGAAGTGTGGAGGTCTCCCAGCATTTCTTGAGGCAGACAGGTTCTGCATTCACCTGGACTCCTGTCTATGATTGCTTGGAAACAGGGAACATGCCATCCCTTTTCTTCAAATGCTCCACCCTCAGTTTTGTGATCTTGCTGCAGCTTGTTCCATACGTTCTTTTAACAATTAATAATGAGATTAGAACCAAAAGCTGGCAACAAAAGGGGACCGGCTAGTGGAAAGATTTAAGCACAGGCTTACCGGTGCAGGAAGCATGAAGAAATGAGACAAGCTGCATCAGCTGTAGCCTGTTGCTTCAGTTCTATATTCAGTTCGGTGGTACAACTGTGGTTGCTCAAGCAAGAGATGACAAATGCACACATGCTGCATCCAACTACTTGTCTGAAAGGAAAGGTCAAAGTCCCATAGCACTTTGGAAGAAGTCTCCCAAGACTGCTAAAGAGGTTGACGTTTGTCACCACCGTGACATGATCCAGGCATCTGGGCCATCCTGGAGTGTTACACACCAGCTCCCAGCAGCCTGGGAGGAAGGCTTTGCTGCTGGAGGATCGCCCTGGAAGTGCCACACACCCCACTGCTGGGGTAAAGCAGCCTCTGTGCTGTACAGATTGTGCTCACTGACCAACCCTCCTCAGTGTGTGCTTCCCTGGACCAATGTGGAAAGTGGGTATCTTGAGACAGTGATAAATAGACATGTTAAGGTTTCACTCTTGCATTAACTTGTTTGATTCAGGACAAGATGAAAGTCCGAGAGTTGGGGGATTTCAGGGATCAGGAAGGAGCATCGGCAGCAGGCAGGCAGGACCAATGAAGCAGTTTTTGGGCTTTCAGAGTAGTGAGCTGGGAATGTCTCCCCTATCCAGCTCTGGACTGCAGGCAGGATCTAACACATGCATTTGGGCAAAATCAAATTTGGAGTCTTTTCCATGTAGGAAAATCAAATGGCAATGCTCACAGTCAGAGTGGTGTGGAAGTCAAGGCTCCCTAATTTAAGAAATATATTCATATGCCAAGCTTCACTGTGCAGTCCTGTAAGGTTTTTTGCATGGTGCTTATTACCCCTTAGAAATCAAGAGTGATCAGGTTTTATACACATATTCTCTAGCACTCAATATTAGAAGCTACAGAGTAATACTTCCATGTCTTCAACATTTTGGATCATAGGTTTGCAGTAATATGATGACTACAAAACCTTTTGAATATTCCCTCTCAAAGATCAACCTCTGAAATCTCAAGCTGCCATTACATGTTGTCAGTTATTTAGGAAGTAATTTTAAAAACATTTTAGGTATGATTATGCCCCTTTTTGGAGATTCAGAAGGACGGGCTCAGAGCTATAGCTGTTAGTATTCATAATAACTATGCAATGAGATATTTGCTAAATATGGAGACTAAATAAATTGAGTGATTTGAACTGCCTCACCCTTTTTATTGTTAATTCAGAGTAAAATTACATTTTTCAAATCCTATCCCCACAATTTCTAAAGCAGTCATAGCATTGGCTATTCAAGATATCACAACCCCTCTTCTGGGAAATGATGTAAAAGGTAGAGAAAGATGAGCTAAACTGCCACTGTGCCTTATGGGCTCCAGGCCAATCAACAGACCTATCTCCAAATCTGAACACAGTCTTCATGTTTGCTGAGAAATATTGAAAGGCTTTTCCAAAGGTTTGAAAATTGGGTTTTTTTAGGATCTGTGGTTAAATTCAGTTTGGTTCAAGATTATTAAGGACTTGCAAATTCTTACATAGTTAAAATTTCAAAAACCAAAATAAGGTTCCAACTTTGAAAGGACTGCTTCACCTTAATTTAAATTTTGCAAACAACCATACTGGCAGCATCTCTGAACAATGTGTTCTTCTGCTTTTGTGTGTATAATGATTAGTGGAGCAGCTGGAGTTCCTGTGGAGACCAAAAGGACTCTCTCTAGAAAGTTTCTCTGTGCCTACTTCAACTAACTATTCTAAACATTCTTCTGCTTAAGACAAACCTGGGAATACACTTCCATGAATTCTAGAAAATATGTTTTCACACCAGATTCTCAACTTTTCATTCTTTTCTGTGCTGGGTGCTTTATGAGTGGTTGTCCCCAAACCTTAAGTTTTGGGTGGTAAGGATTTGCATTGATAGGTCTATTTTATCACAAAATCTCTACTGCAATATTTGATACTTTACAAATAAATTTAAAATATTTTGTTCAAATTGACATTTTTAATGTGAGAATAATTCTTGTACAAACATCTTTAAAAGTGCATAATTCAAAGAACATAACTTCTGAATGCAACAACCTCTGGCCAGATATATTACTGAAATTTTCTCTGCTAAAATTAAATTAAATTCCTTATTAACATTACTTAACCAAATTGTAGGTCTAGCCATATTTATCCATAAAGCCAACCCTGGTCTGGTTGCCGTATTAATACAGGTCAGTCTGTCGAAAACTACCACCTTAGACAATTTGAATGTGGCCTTTAATTTTCAAATATCATTTTCCTTTATTCCCATTCTTTGACTTGTAGTAATATCTAGAAGACTGACACTTATCTAACAGAATTCACATAATTATTTGGGTCTCATACTTAACGTTGATTATTTCGTTATGATAGAATTGCTAAGGAATATCACACCATAGTAATTAGATGTGGTTTGAGTCAGATGCTGTTATCTAGAATGATTCAACTCTTGACAGATTAAAAAAATGTTGATTTCTGGAATTTTTGATTGGTCTTTGTAGAGATTCTTATGTTACTAATCCAGTCCTTAAGATAAATAAACTTTTATATGTTCTTTCCTCTCTCTGTGGATCTGGGATACTTTCAGTCATGCAAGCAAATCTTGATTATTTCTTTTAAATATTTACTGTCTACTTAAATTGCATTTATTTCTAACTCTGCCATGAGGAGAACAACTGTTGCTGTCTTCAGGCGGTATGATCCATCCCTAAGCAAGCTGGGATTCCAACCATACCAACACTGGTTTTAAAATTATTTGCTTATTACTACTCTTTCTGATGGTGAGTGTTTTGCAGACACATGCCCAAGAAAGTATGAGAACTGATCAGATTGAGATGCTTAGCCAGATACTGTTATTCTGCAGGTAAAATCTGGGACTTTTCTCAGTACCCAGCTTTCTATTACTCCCAGATAGGGATGAATGATAAACTGTGTGAGCTCCCAAACTGCCTCTTAGGTTAGTTCTTTCTTTGTTGCCTTAATCATATGATGTCAGTGTGGACAGGAATCATATGATGTCAGTGTGAACATGGAGATGCAGCATCCCCACTGCCACATCCATCCGTCCCAGAATAACCACCAGATCTCATGCCTCACATGCTGCAGGTGCTTAGAGTGTACTTTCTGCAATTTAAACTACTGAAACTTGATCAGTGTAATCTTGCTGTACTTGCTTGACTTGGCCCAAGGACTGAGAGTCACCCTTTAAATACACTGTCAAAGAAATAGTGGCATAATTGGCTTAGATGCACATAGTTCATTCCTCTGCTCCAAAGTAGGGTCAACAACATGTAAAACATACTTAACAGGTACTTTCTTAGCCTGTTCTCAAAACTACCCAGTGATGGAAGTTGCCTTAGCCTGTGTGCTGGTGCACTAGTAACTTTGACCAGTTTCCTTCCCCATCTGCTCACTGATTATTCTGGGGTAATCTATGCAGAGCTTGTGTTTCACACTGCCCTTGCACCCATATATAAAAGGAGTCCAGATACCAGAACAGGCCTGACCCTCCCTTGTTATTGATTTTTCCTACTTAGGAGTAAACCTTTCCTAGTTATACTACTAGAGTCAGCAGCTATGGGACTCTCATGTGGCTGACCAACTGGACAGCCCTGCTCCCTGGTACCAGGGATGCAAACTCTCTGCTCCCCTTATCCCCAGCACACTGATTTAGGACTTTTTTTTTTCTTTTAAATTACATTTTGCATTGAGGAAAACAACACGTTATTTCAGAAGGGTTCAAATAACAAAGCTAGATACACCCCAGTTATCTCTAAATTCTAATCTATAGACATTTCTGCACTTGCCCAGTGCTTGTTGCAGGAGCAACGTTGAATAGTCTCTAGGCTTCATTGCAATATAAACATCAAATTCTATTAACACCAGTCACAGCATGGTTCTACACTATAAAATATAGACAATAGCTGCAATAATAACTGTTGAAGTATAGAATTTATAAGCAATAAATATAACTGAAATTGAGAAAACAGCTATTATCTCCATCTCTGCCGAATTCAAATCAGTCTCCTACCAACTTTGTCTATTGTTTTCCATGACCCTGTGGTCTTCTGGTAATAGCTCCATTCATCATGATGAGTCCAAATATCCTGGAAATACCTTCTTGTCCAGATGGAGAACGTTTGTTAAGTAGCAGGTATATGAAATACATATATTTGTATATTTATGTGTATGCTGAAAGGTAAAATATTCATAACCCACTGAAGAAAGCTCAGGCCTTTCTTAAAATAGGGTAGCTTTAATGAAAATAACTGTGATATGAACTTTGCTTCCAGCTTTCTTTGGTAGATTAAAGGAAGAGCATAGAAATAAAGATATTAACATGTTATTAATGTTTATTGTTGAAATATGTATATATGAGATTTGCTCCTTCATACATTATGTAATGTCTAAATTGCACAAATGTGGAGGAGTTTAATAAGTCGTCCACATGGTCTCATATTTTAATGTGATTTTGCTACATTCTAAATGAAGCAGGGAAAAGTCACTACTTTTAGCAATTTAAAAATTATTTTACATGTAAAAGAAGCTGAATAGTAATACAGTGAAAACATTGTAGGTAACATTGCATTCAAATTTATTTTTCTTAATAAAAGCAGCATGCATGGAGAACTGAAGAAAAACTGTGATGAAAAATTATACAAATGTCGAACAAAGGAGAAGGAAGGTTGATTAGCAGTAAATCTGTAATTGAAGCATACTTTCTGTAGATGGTAAATTACTTTTTGTCAATAACTGATCTTTTAAAAATTTTTTTCAGGTTATTCAAAGTATGCATTTACTGAGTCACAGTGATGAGTTCGGGATTGACAAAAGAGTTTTAGTTCAATTCTGGGCAAGAGTTGAAGGAAAAACCTAGAATGTTTCAGGGTAGCACTGAAGAAACAAAATGGTGTTTTGAATCTCATGTTGCATGGGTCATGACTACAACGGGTCATAGAGTTGGGAGCACTCTATGGCAACTCTTGGGAAACGTTAAGCATGTCAACAAGTCTTTTTGTGTCATTATTCTTTTAGTAGATGTCTTTTAAGTGGAAGTAGACCTAGCAAAGCACATGCTTCTCACAAAACTGGGAGAAATGTGAAAGGGAAAATTAATCATTTTACCACACATTAATACATTTATTTTCTTTCTTACTAATTTAGTTTGTACCTATGAACATGTAATATCTCCACAGAAGAGCTGTTCCAAATGAAAATGACTTTGTTGTGATATGATATCTGGTTCAAACAGAGAATTTGCCTATTAACTGATTTTGGAGCTCAAATCAGAAGGCGTCAGGCCATCTATTTCAATGGCTTCATAAATGCACTTTTGTACCTTTCCCTACTGCCCCCATCCTTGGGGTTGGGAAAGGGGGATTAATAGCCACAGAAAACCTAAGGCTTCAAGGTGTCTCATCTCCATATGTTAAAGACTCTTTTGCTAAATTGAAACCCCTGCCTTCTTTGAGAAAACTAGCTATTTACTATCAAAAGCACTCAAAGCAAAACTCAGTCTTCAGATTTACATTGTAGTTCTCTTATTGATTTCAAAGGGAATAAAACCTATATAAAGTGTACAGAATATTCAGAATTTCATTGCAGGGAAAAAAATTATTTGGCTTAAAACATAAGTTAAAATTTATTGCTTTTACAATCTGTCATGATGTCAGAAATGAGACTTGTCATATGTGTTCCAAATTTGTCATAATCACCAGGCTAATGCAAGTACCAGGATTTTTGTTAAGTTGTACTGTGGTTTGTTTCCAAGTTTTGTCTGAATGTCTGTCCTTAGACCACCTGACATCATGATGTAACCAGCAATAACCCCAAGATAGCATAGCTGTTGCAGTGGTGAACAAGCAGGGAGTGTTTGGTTTCAAAATGCAGTTCAATCTGGAAAAAAATAGAAAAGAATGCTGCCTACGAGAAAATATTCTGCTTCTGGTGAAGTCAGTTAGAGCTTTTAGACAAGATTTCCTCCTCCTTTCTCTTTTCCTTGGACATGATCAGATAGAGGAGTCATGTCCCCTTCCACTGCTGTGGTTCTGTGGAAGTTTGATGTCTCAGATCAAAGAAAACTGCAGGTGTAGAATTAGCTAATATTTTAAAAATAAATGTCAGAAGAACTTTTTAATCATTGTAAGAAGTTGTTTCACTTAAGAGTTTGATAGAAAGTCTTAGATTAATGGACTTTTCTCTGTCACACTCACCCCATCCCTAATTATCACAAGGCTCCAACATCCTTGTCATTAAGCTCCTGCTAAGGTAATTGAACAATTGGAAGGGGCAGTTTGGGAGCATTATGAAATCTCTTTCTCTACAGTAACAGAAGAAATTTTGGTTTGCTATAAAACTGCCTACATGTTCATCTTAAGTGCAAGGGGCGGTGGTGTATGCAGATCTGACAAAATAATCTGTGAAGGCAAAAACGGCACATATATAGAAAGATATCCTGTCTGGAGCAGGTGACCCAAACTAGCCAAAAGGGGTTTTCCATACCATATGAAGTCATACTCAGCATAAAAGGGGGTTAATCAGGGTGGGGCAGCACCACTCCAGGACATGTGGCTCAGGGATGGTGGAGCTTTCAGTTGGGTCAAAGCTGTACAGTCTGAGTTGTGTAGTCATCACTGAGAAACTGCCTTGTGTATCACCAGTTTTGTGTACTCTGTTAAAATACTGTTGTTATTTCTCTCTTTGCTGTCCCAGTAAACTGTCCTTATCCCAACCCAGGAGGTTTGCCTTTGTCTTCCCATCCCACTGAGGAAAGAGTAAATGAGCAACAAGGTGCTGAGCTGTGCCTGGGACTAAACCACAGCAGGAGGAACCTGAAAACATGCATCAGGAGCAACTAGAAATAAGTCTTATAGGATGGTGAATAAAATGTTTTGGTGGCTGATGGAGAGCTAGAGAAGACTGGGAAGGGGATGGCTGAGAGTGCTGCAGAACCGTTGTCCATGAGAATGGACAGGCAGCACCTTAGGTGTATTTCATCTGGTTAAGATCACCACTTCACAAGAGCTGAAGCAGCTAACCATGGTGCCTCCATTCCCCCTCCAGTTTCTGTGTCACTTTACACCTTAAGTACCATCTCCAGCCCAACCTTGGAGAGGTCAGAACAGCACTTCTTCACCACCTTGGGACAGGCACCATGGCTCTGAAACTCAATACACAATAAAACAGACAAGCAGACTTAATTTTCTGAGTCCTGGATTCCCTTTCAGTCCAAACCAGAGTGAGCAGACCTTAACTAAAAGAGGGGTTCCTTAGTGTGGAAGAAGAGCAGAGAAATTTTAATTATCCTTACTGAGGTGCAAAAGTTTTCAAGGCCTACAAAAAAAGAATGGAAAGAAAGAGAAGTTGCCAGAATAGCTGCAAAGAGGGATTGCTCAAAGATGCAATTGAAAAAAAAAATACCTGTACAATAATTAATTAAGCTTCAAAACGTCCCTCTGAGGTAGGTATTATTAAACAAGAATATACAGAATTAATTAAGGTTTGCAGGGAAAAGAAAGGGCAACAATGGAGAAAAGAAAAAAAGCTGAACAAATTAATGCTAGCCAAAGGGGTAAGGAGAATAAGACTCCCACAGACAGAATCAAGGAAGAAACATATCGCAGGAAGAAAACATACCCATTAATAATGGAGCCATTATTGGAACTGATTGCCAATGCTTCCTTCATTATTGGAGCTGATTGCCAATGCCTCCCTAAGGGAGGGCAAAGATGCCAGACTCTGCAGGGAGGAGGCGTGGAGGGAAGGGCATTACACCCTCACTTAGCTTATCTTTTCCGTTATGCTGACAATCTGTCAGGCAATCACCTCATTTTCAGGCTTCCTGCAGGATGTGTTTTAAAGAAGGCTGTAGAGATGCAGGCTCAGGACACCTGCAAGGTACCTCTGGGACTCTATCCCTTAGTATCAAGACCTCCTCTGTAGCACAGATATTAAGTTCTTTCATGTCAGTTTCATGGGAACTGCCAATCTAGTACTATCACTATGACTGATATGAGAATTACCACAACCACACCTCTCTAAATCATGGAATAATAGAATCAGAGAATCACCTGGGTTGGAAGAGACCCTTTAGATCACTGAGTCCAACCATAGCCTAACCCTAACTAGTCCACCTCTAGATCATGTCCTTAAGGACTTCGTCCACACGCCTTTTAAATTCTTCCAGGGATGGTGACTCCACCACCACCCTGGGCAGCCTGCTACAATACCTGATAACCCTTCCAGTAAAGAAATTCTTCCTGATATCTAACCTAAATCTCCCCTGGTGAAATTTTAAGCTATTCATTGGCAAAATGCCAAAGGTAAATTATTGCACCAGGGCATGGAAAGCCCCTCCTTAAAAATGGGAAAAAACCCAACCTTAAAACCAAATCATCTCTGTGACCTTTTCTTGGTAAAAGAAGGAGAGACACAACCTAATATATCACCCATCATCACTTAACAGCCTGAAAAAAGACTCTTAGTATGATGCTGCTAAACAGGTGTACTGGTTTGGGCCAGGATGGACTTATTTTTTTCATAGCAGCCCATATGGTGCTGTATTTTGGATCTGTAACTAAAACAGCCTTGATAACATACTGTTGTGGAGCAGTGCTTGGAATTTATTAGAGGTTTTTTTTTTTCTTTTTCCCACATTCCCACCTCTGGAATAAGGCAGGGGGTGGGCAAGAGATTGAGAGGGAACACAGACAGGACAGGTGGCTCAAAGTGACCAAAGGGATATTCCATACCATATGACTTCATGCTCAACAATAAAGGCTTGGGGAAATGAGGAGGAAGCAAAGATGTTTGTGGTTATGGCATTTGTCTTCCCAGGTAACCATTTCACATGTGGAGGCCCTGCTTTCCAAGAAGCGACTAAACATCTGCTTGCTGATGGGAAGTAATGAATAAATCCCTTATTTTCCTCTCCTGCACATGCAGCTTTGCTTCACTTAATTTGACTGTATTTATCCCAACCGATGTTTTTCTCACTATTGTTTTTCTGATTCTCTCTCCCATCCTACCACAGGGGAAACAGTGAGCAGGTGGGTGGGTGCCTAGTTCCTGGCCGGTGTTAATCCACCACAATAGGCTTGAAGAACTTAATAAAGCATGATCACGGATTTAAATCAGACAGATTTATCTATGAAGTGATTTCGGTAGCTCATTGATTTGTCTTCTATTGGTAGCTGTGTGATGTATGAGGGTACATAAAATGGACAAATAACAATCACACTTGCAAATCAGAAAGTATCATCAATGCTAAGGTATACATAAGGCTCAGTATTTAACGTAAGTATTTTTATTTTTTATGTTTCTCTTGAAACATGGTCCAAAACACTGCTTGGTGTCTTGGCTTTGCTGTAAAAATCAACTATTTGTAAAAGTTGCAGGATGCTGGGAAATGCAAAGGCTTAGCTTCCTCTGAACTAGGTGAGTTCTCTGCTACTGATATTTGCTACTGTACAAGATTGTATCCTCAGACCTGGAAGGAAAGGGCAATGGGAACTGGGGTTATTTATGACCTCCTCCTCTCAAAGTCGCAGCTGGAACCGCCTCATTCTGTGCTGCCTGCTCCTTGCCTGAGTTTTATTTTGAGAAATAGTGCTCCAAAAGGGTCTAGCTAACCACTGAGAATTAGTGTTGTCCATGCTCCCCACTGAGCCACCATGACCAAGTCTGCTATTCCAGAGCAGCCCAAGACAGTAGGAGCAGCAGCCCAAGTCTCTCAAGTATGCATGTTGTGGTATGCATTTATCACTTGTGTAATGAGATGGGCTATAAGCACAGGCCCGAACCTATCTATACACAAGACCTTGGTCTCTCACTGCCTAGAAAGGATAATAAGCCTGCTGGAGAGTGGGGCTCTTATCCAGCAGTGTATTTGGACCACAGATTAGGTTTCAACAAAGCATGCTGGAGATGCAAAATCTGTTGATTGCTTCATTCATATGAAAAATACTGAGTAGAGGTCAACCACTCTGGCATGAGAACAATGAGGGTGTTCACCTGTTTCACATAGTTTTCAAAGGACATTTATCGTTACTTTCATTTCACTGATATCTGTATTCCTTGTACATCTGCTGTGAGATATATAGCACAAAGTTGCACATGAGAACCCACATTATGTATAGTATTGCATCTGGCACAAATGGGACAAAATATCTGTCTGGTTTTCGAGAGTTTCAATTTAATTTTTGTTGATTCAGATCTGACTTTATTTGATGTGGCTTTTACTGCTAACTTTGGATGATCCATCTGTTGTATTTTTTAACATGTTTGCCAGCTGTTAGTAGAAACTAACAACAAAGTATTGTTATCCCATGCCTCAAACAAACAGAAGTCATGATTGCAAGGTTTCATTAAATGAGTTTTATCATAAGAGTATAACCTAATCATCTGCAGAGGAGGTTCTTCTCACTTCAAGAGGAACTGGATCTGGCTTCATATGAGAATTTCATACTTTTGCAAGAGGAATTGACAAAACATACCTTCTAGGTTTTGTCTTAGGTTTTATTCATATTTCCACCTTTTTATTTAAATTGTTATGATTTAAAGAAGACTTCTTAAGATAATGCTAAACTAACTTTTCATGTAAGCCCACAAAGGACACAGTCTATGAGAATCAAATGACTCATGGGAACATCTCCTCCCCAATGTGTGAAAAGGACTCTCCCTCCTTGTCAAATGTATTGAACAAGTAAAAACAGAATTAAAATACTCTTCTCCTGCCGTTTGGAACCAAGCAGTACTACAGAGCCAAGCATGACCTTAAAGTATAGTCTAACTTAATATTAACCATCCAGAAGTTAGCATCTTGCCTAAACTGTTTATACAGCCCTGTTTTACAGTAAGCAAAAAAGCAGTCAACCTCAGAGACCAGTTGTCACTGTCCATCTCAGATGTTTATGACAGAGTAAGATGAATTATCCTCTCGACTATGCTCTCTTTTACTTTCCCACACACAAACTAGACACAATCTTAACTGCTTTATGTTTTGAGTTGCTCATGATGGGTGAAACAAACTTTGGTCTTTGTGCAGTGCTTCTGTTCAGATGGCTAAGTTGTTCCACAAGGAAAAACCTTTCACCAAGCAAAAGACTGAAAAAGCCTAGAAGGAAGAAGGCAGCATGAACTGTGGTGAATCAGAAGGAATCATCTTGGCTTCAGAGGAGAAAATATTGTGTGCAGTACATGAAACAAGGTGGAGCTTGATTTAGTGATACAAGACACCGCTTTGGGTTCTGTGTTCCTAACTGATTACAGAGGAGAAGGGAGCTACATTCCTTGGAAGAAAGATTAGGCGTCTCAGAGGAGCTCTGTTTCACAGATGTTTACAGTCCTATCAGATGTCAATACTCTATCTGCATGTCTGTTTAATAAGAGTCCTAGAAACACTTCATCCCTCAGAGAATTAAAACCAGGACAAACTCTGAAAAAAAAACCTCAACAGACACATGCACTTCTCTGACTGGAAAAAAAGCATACAGAACATTAAAAAGGACAAAAATTTCATGCCTAATAATTTTCTCTGTTAGTGAAACTCTTTTTTTTTTTTTTTTTTTCCCTTAAAAGTTGTCCAAAAGCCAAAAGATTCTTGGGAATGTATTTGCAGTTCAGACTTGGTTGACACACTTGTGCAAACAAATTTCAGCTCATTTTTTGCTGCAAATGCTTGTTTAGGGAATTCATTATTCTCAAATCATGTTTTGATGTTTGTAATCATTCACCTACTTACGCACTCAGATGCCACAATTATAATTAGAAAGATATTGTTGTTTCTTTTCCCCAACTGGATGACCTAACATGAATAGACAGAAGCAGTGCCTCAGCAAATCACTGGGGCTCATCATTCTCCTAGGGAACACATGGAGAAAGAGAAAAAGATGACAGTACCCTGAGTAAAATAGAACTGCAGATTGGTTGGGGTTTCATATTTTTCTGTATTCCCACGTGGAAAAAAAAAGCCAAAACAAAAAATCTGTAAAATATTTTCTTTTCAAGAAACATCTAAGAGCCATATACTTTATTTTTAACTACACAGTGATTTTCCCATTCACAGTTTAACTAAATCACAGAAAGTATCACCCAAGGTTAGTCTGTACCAATACAGCTTTCCAAAGGATCCAGGCATATCGAACATTTTGTTGTCTGAAGCTGGCTAGAGAACAGAAATACATAGCATGCATTATTTGTTTTTTCCTTCGAAATCACAAATCTCTCTGCAGGTAAGAAAACTTTGTGGAGAGAAAACTTGGTCACTGATATCAGAATACTTGTACTAGAGTTACTAGAACGTGTACCACAAATCTGTACAGGACTACATCTTGGCAGAATACTAAAAGGCAAATAATTGTTCCTTTGTATACAATACATCTGATGAAGAGGACATAGTGATAGCCTGGGCTTATGGTGTTTTTGCATTTTTGGTCTAAGATTCCTTGATTTAGTAACTTACAATATTTTTGTTAATTAAAGAAAATGTGGACATTTCTGCTTACTGTTACCAAAACCCACATTCAGACCCCAAAGAAGATAGCACCCCTGCCCACAAATTAGCCACTTTTATTTTTATGGATTCTAAAAAGCTACTTTTAACATTTGTGTTTTACTTTGGTTTTCTGGTTTATTTTAGAAAATGTATGTATGCATTGATTATTGTTAATGCCATTCTACAGCGTTATATAGGGGCCCTCGGCTCCAAGTTGTAAATATCTTTCATACAGTGTATTGTAGAGCAGATAGCCACACACTTGAGACCTTGACAGCTAACAAGACTTTATTCTCAAAGAATAAAGGCCCTTGTACAAGAAGCCTGTGTGGTGTAATTAGGATCTTTGTAAGATATTCCTGGTTTACTGAGGTCTGATTTTGAAAGAATGAAAGGATGTTCTGTTGAAAAGTAAAAAGGTAAGCATGGATATATTATCAGAGCCATAAACCATGTCATAAAAGCTGGCTTTCCTCCTTTCATTCCCCAGAAAGACCTCTGAAAACAATTTTTGCATTTATACACCAAAGATCTCAAAGAAAACAAAAAGCAAAGCCTGGAAAATGTTCTACAGAAAATGTGGGGTACTTTAACCTAACTGGTGTTTCCATTAAAGAATTCAAAATATGGCTGTATTTTAAAAAATTGAAATTAGCAGCTTGTCTTTGAAACTCCTATTTGCAAATCTTGTACATCCTGCATACAAATCTCCATGAGTTTCCCTAATGCCTTTATAATCTCAGTAATGATTTGTCTTAGGTAGAGCATAGCACAGCAAAGTCCTGTATATTGCATTTAGTCCTTAACATGGGAAAAATCTCTTTTTAGGAAAAAGCTTCATGAGCATGCTGGTTTTGGCTGGGATGGAGTTACTTTCCTTCATAGCAGCTAGCACCAGGATATGTTTTACATTCGTGCTGATGCAGTGGGTTGAGCACTTTCTTGTGCCCACCAAAGCTGCTCTGTCACTCCACTGCCCAATGGGACATGGGAAAGAAAAGTCTTGTGGGTTGAGAGAAGGACAGGGAGAGATTCCCCACTACTTACCATCATGGGCAAAACAGAGTCAACACAGGAAATTAATTTAATTATTACCAATCATGTCAGAGTCACGGCATCAGGGCTTTTTTGGTTCTTACACCACCCCATCAGCAAGCACACTGGGGTTGCACAAGGATTTGAGAGGGGACATAACTGAGACAGGTGAGCCCACCTAAGCAAAGTGGTGCCATATGACATCATGCTTGGCATACGAGGGGCTGGGGGAAGAGGAAGGAAGGTAGAAGGACGTGCAGAGTGATGGCATTGCTCTTCCCAAGTAATAGTTGCATGTGATGGAGCCCTGCTCTACCGGGGAGTGACTGAACACCTGCCCTTGGGCAATGGTGAATAAATTCCTGGTTTGCTTTATCTGTGTGTGCAGCTTTTGCTTTACCCATTAAACTGCGTTTATCTCAACCCATGAGTTTTCTCACTTTTACACTTCTGATTCTCTTCTCCTTCCCAATGGAGGAAATGAGTAAGCATCTGCATAAAACTGAGCTGCTGGCTGGGGTTAAGCAATGACAATAAGAATTGTAGAAATATTCATAATAGTGTAGAAATATTTATATAGCAATTTTTAAACTTACCAAGTTCAGAAATATAAAATAACTTTTAGAAAGGCTATAAAAAATCTTCAATGACTCTTCAGCTACAACAGTGAGTCTTTGAGCCTAATTAATCTGAAAATAGCAATTTCAGATCTAGCCAACTCATATAGAACAAATCTGTTTAGATATTTAAACCAGAATTCCAATTCTTATTAAACTCTGAAACTAAAATGATGTAGCAGGAAAGAGTCTGGTTACAACCGCTAATAGAAAATGGTAAAACTAACTTTAAAAATATTTCTGAGGTTTTCCATCTACATGAAAAAGGTGTTTGGAATGCACTGTGTATGCATTTGACATTCTGCATGTTCACAATATTTGAGACAAGCACAGGAAAGTGGTGAGCCAGGGAAAGCATAAGAAAGAAAATATCACTATCAAATCCAGAGAAGCCTGGGGGAAGTATGTATTCCTCTTTCTATGAAATCATAAAGGCTGACTGTAGAGAACACTCTTAATTGCGCAAGCAATGTCTTCTGATCCTCTCCTCAACTTTGTGGATTCAACAGTGCTTCATCTCTTTATTTTTCAGGCAATCATCCACCACATGACTTAGAAGGAAAAAGACTAACAGGAGGAGAATTAACAGTCCATTTCAGTGATGTTTCTGTGGCATAGTGATGGCTCTGAAAATCTTTCTCCATGAGGAAAATGAAGTTGTGAATTTTGAGAAGAAATTTAATGTATTTCTTTGACAGCTTTTAATGGTCCACGCCCATTTTGAAATTTAAAATTCTTACAGTGTTTTTTTTTATATGGTGTGTTCATTAGGGCTAAAGGGTCATAGAAGGGTTGCTCTGAACCAATTGAATCTGAATGACTGATTTAAATATCAGGGGTTTTTTCCTACTCCAGAGGCAACATGTGTAGGGTAGATTTCCATGCAAATAGTCTTAGAAGAGCAAAAGCCAACACGATCATATTGGAAGACATCCACAGGCTCTCTTTTTGATTTTACCATACTGCTCCTCTTCTATAGAGAAATAAAAATTATGCTAAATTTTTTGTCTCTTTTTTGCTTTAATATGCTTTCCTTTTGTTTCTAGCCTTGATTACATGTGGGAATTCATATCTATGCGTTTTACAAGAGTTTGCTGAACTATTTTGTGAACTATACGCTGACATCTCACAGACAGTCCATGCACCCAAGATTTGGAAACACCAAGCTAAGCAATGCCCAGGATTCCAAGGGAGTTTATGTAAACCTTACCTTTACACAAAAGTGCAGTCTGTAGACCAAAAAAAAACCCAAAAAATAAAATTATGGAAGGATCGGGGAGTACTTAATTGCCCTTGACATACTACACAGACTCTACACCAACTCTACACAGACTGTACCAGTGATCAATGACATTATTTTGCCCAGTTTTAACTGCTTTAGTTATCTCTGACAAATAAAAGTTCTCCACAGTGATACCCACAGACTGCTATACGGCCATAGTTACCACTTCAGCGAAACCCCATTTTGTATGTATAGATTTATTTTATGTAAGTGAGCAAGTTACATATTGTGTCCTTCTTTTTCTTTCTTACCCCTCCAGCATCAGTACAAAAGGATGTAAATTCTGTTGGAGCCTTAATTATCACAGATGGCACACTGTATAACAAACAGAAGTGAGACAAGATAGTACAAAAGCCTAGGTGATGCTGCAGCAAACAAAGACAAAGGAGGACAGATTCAAAACTTCTCAGGAAAAAAAACTTAGAAGGTAAGCAGAAGCTAATGTTTCTTGGAATCTCCCATGACAAAGATACATAACTATAGTCAACAGGATATTAACATAACTGTAATTAGGAAGCAAAAACCAAGCAGATGGAGAGGCTGAACAGAAGCAAGATGGCACGAATCTCTGAGCTAGGCACTGAAATCTTCCTTGCTTTGCAGCTGAAAGCTGGGACAGACAGGTCACGAGTGAGACATTGCTTTTCCCGTATGCAATCTATATTGCTTTGCTGCTCCATTTCATTCAACCTGTCAATAAATCAATGTATCCTGTATGACTGAAGTGGCCCAGGGTGTTGCTTGCTATTACTGCCCATCCACCTACACCTGCTTGTGTAACACCAGGAAAGGCAGCCAAAGTTTGGCTCTGAGCAGAGCACACAGCTCTATGGCTGGAAAACTCCAGACACTAAAGCAGCGAGAGAGAGTTAGAGTCAATCAATAGAAATGCTAAGAGGGGGAGAGGTAATTGAATTTCCACCCCTCTTTCGAGTTCCTATTCTGAAGCTGGAATTAAAAAAACTAAAATACCCAGGATCCTTTTGCAAGCCTAAAGCACCTGCCATTATTATCTAACAGCAGAGAGAAATGACCAAATTTTTTGTTTTGTTTTGTTTTTTCTGAAGTTATCTAGAAGGTGCTTATATGGGAGACCCAGCTTTAATTGCCTTCACAGCTAAGCAGATTCATGCATTCACTTCTTTAATTCATCCATATCCTTACTCCTAAAAAAGTGCCCTACTCAGAAGACTGTGATTTCCCCCTTTAAAGCTCACCTCTATTTGCTCTTGGAAATGGGTGTCTAGCAGTTGGGTCAAAATTCTGGGGTAGAAGGCAAGCAGAACGGCCTGAAGTATGGACCCTGCTACTATTCATTTCATAAGTCTCGCTGCCTTGAAACCTGTCTCGGTCTGTAATAGGTTTGTCTGCTCTCAGAAATCCAAACCACACTGAATTCACACCTAAAACTCTCTGGTTCTTTTAACACATGAGACTTGATAGGACCATCTCCCCCAGCGTGAGCACCCAAGATAGGCATCCCTGCACTTCATATAATACCACATGGAAGCGAGAAGTAGTCAGGACTCGTGTGCCGAGCAGGAATGTCTCTGTTCACATGAAAGTCATTCAAGCAAATAGCTGCTGCTGTTCTATTATTCACAAGCATCAAGTTAAACTGGTGTCTGGCCAATGGTGTGAAAATAACTGTAGTCTTCAGTGTGCTGTCTCATTGTCGTGGTTTCACCCCAGCTGTGGGCTGAGATCCACGCAGTTGCCTGCTCCTTAAAGTAAAAGAGCAGGGGAAAAGGGAAAAAGGGAAAGGGAAACAAGGGAAGGGAAAAGGAAGGGGCAAATAACTCCAAAACCAAGAAACTAGGAGGCCCGTGGGTTGGGATAAGGATAGTTTACTAAGATAACAGAAAAATAAAATATAACAATGCTAACAGGACTTTAGAGCAAAAGAATATAAAACTATTGATACACAATGCAGTTTCTCACCGAACCACACAACTCAGGTACCACCCAGAGCTGTCCCGGAACCGACCGTCCCCCCAAGAAGCACGCGTCCCGAGAGGAAGCACGCGTCCCGAGACCGCCCCGCTTCTTCTTCTTCCCAACAGCCCCCCGTTATATCTAGGCAGGACGTAATTGGCATGGAATACTCTCTTTGGCCCATCTGGGTCACCTGTCCTGGCTTCGCCCCTCCTTTCTCAAGAATAGAGAAATAGAAGAAGCTAAGAAAGTCCTTGACTGTCTGACTGCAACTAAGAACATCAGGGTGTTATCAGCACTGCTTTCATTTTAACTCCCAAACACAGCGTTCTATCAGCTGCTACAAATGAAGTTAACTCTATCCTGACTGAAACCAGGACATTCCACCCCTTATTCCATACCATTTACGTCATGACCAGATCCAACCAATGTTTCAGAAACCCATATATGTATTATTCCCTTAGTCTATGGACCATTCATCTGAGTTTTGTTGAGTAAATGATTTAGTTCATGATTTTCAGGCTCCATTCGTTGTAACAGTCTCTCATGGTGTCAGTATGCGCCACTGGATCGTTGCATGCTGCATCTCGGGCGCTCGACTGATGCATCTGACATGGTCCATGGTCATAGTCTGTGAATCAGAAGTGTTCATTTTCAAAGGGGAAGAGAAAAAAGTTCTTATGATGGCAGGTCTTGGTCCCATCATCGTGGCAGTCTTCCTTCATTGTCGTGTATGGTTCCAGCTGTAACTCCATTGGTACAACAAACAACAACATACAGCAATTATAGTAATAATGAATATACAGTAATGGGTTATTTAGCACTTATTATAATACAATTTCTACTTTACTAATTACATTGGCTATTTTCACCTAATATCAAATCCCTTTGAGGTACACATCGAACTTCTCCATCCTTCTGCATTACCCACCAAGTACAACCAGGTCCTTGAGCAAAAACAATTCCCGACATAGGTTTACCTTTACCTGAAGCAGGGATGACCCAAACCGTCTTCCCTAATATACTCTTCATATGCACCACTGGGACTCTGTCTCCTTCTACAGTACGTGGAAATTTTGACTGGGCAGGGCCAGCCCGATTGGTAGAACCCCTAGAGTTAACTAACCACGTGGCTTTGGCCAAATGTGTATCCCAGTGTTTGAATGTTCCACCACCCATTGCTTTTAGGGTAGTCTTTAAGAGTCCATTATATCGTTCAATTTTCCCAGAGGCTGGTGCATGATAAGGAATGTGGTACACCCATTCAATGCCATGCTCTTTGGACCAGGTGTCTATGAGAGCATTTCGGAAATGAGTCCCGTTGTCTGACTCGATTCTTTCTGGGGTACCGTGTCGCCATAGGACTTGCGTTTCAAGGCCCAGGATTGTATTCCGGGCAGTAGCATGGGATACAGGATATGTTTCTAGCCAGCCGGTGGTTGCCTCCACCATGGTAAGCACGTAGCGTTTGCCATGGCGGGTTTGTGGGAGGGTGATGTAATCGACCTGCCAGGCCTCCCCATATTTATATTTCATCCACCGTCCTCCATACCACAGCGGCTTCAACCGCTTCGCTTGCTTAATTGCGGCACACGTCTCACATTCATGGATAACTTGTGCAATAGCATCCATGGTTAAGTCCACCCCTCGATCTCGAGCCCATCTATATGTTGCATCTCTCCCTTGATGACCTGAGGAGTCATGAGCCCATCGAGCTAGGAATAATTCACCTTTATGTTGCCAGTCTAGATCTACCTGAGCCACTTCAATCCTAGCAGCCTTATCTACCTGATGGTTGTTTTGATGTTCCTCCATGGCTCGACTCTTAGGTACATGGGCATCAACATGACGTACCTTTACAACAAACTTCTCTAATCGGGTAGCAATGTCTTGCCATAAGTCAGCAGCCCATATGGGTTTGCCTCTACGCTGCCAGTTGTTCTTTTTCCACTGTTGCAACCAGCCCCACAGGGCATTAGCTACCATCCATGAATCAGTATAAAGGTAGAGCATTGGCCACTTTTCTCTCTCAGCAATGTCCAAAGCTAACTGGATGGCCTTCAGCTCAGCAAATTGGCTTGATTCACCTTTTCCTTCAGTGGCTTCTGCTACTTGCCTTGTAGGACTCCATACAGCAGCTTTCCATCTTCGGTGCCTTCCCACAATGCGACAGGAGCCATCGGTGAACAGGGCATATCGCTTCTCATTCTCTGGCAGTTTGTTGTAAGGTGGGGCTTCTTCAGCGCGTGTCACCTCCTCATCCTCTGGTGACATTCCAAAATCTTTGCCTTCTGGCCAGTCTGTGATCACTTCCACAATTCCTGGGCGATTAGGGTTTCCTATTCGAGCCCGCTGTGTAATTAATGCAACCCACTTGCTCCACGTAGCATCAGTGGCATGATGTGTAGAAGGGACCTTCCCTTTGAACATCCAGCCCAGCACCGGCAATCGGGGTGCCAGGAGGAGCTGGGCTTCAGTCCCAATCACTTCTGAAGCGGCTCGAACCCCTTCATAGGCGGCCAGTATTTCCTTTTCTGTTGGAGTATAATTGGCCTCAGATCCTTTGTAGGCCCGACTCCAAAACCCCAGCGGTCGACCTCTAGTCTCCCCTTGTGCTTTCTGCCAGAGACTCCAGGTAGGTCCATTCTCCCCGGCTGCAGTGTAAAGCACATTTTTAACATCTGTCCCTGTCCGGACAGGCCCAAGGGCCACTGCATGGACTATCTCACGTTTGATCTGCTCAAAGGCTTGCTGCTGCTCAGGGCCCCATTGGAAATCATTCTTCTTCCGAGTTACGTGGTAGAGTGGGCTCACAATGAGACTGTAGTTTGGGACATGCATTCGCCAAAAACCTATAACACCTAAGAAAGCTTGTGTTTCCTTTTTATTGCTTGGTGGAGACATAGCTGCTATTTTATTGATAATGTCCATTGGGATCTGACGACGCCCATCCTGCCATTTTATTCCTAAAAACTGGATTTCTCGTGTAGGCCCCTTGACTTTACTTTGCTTTATAGCAAAACCAGCTTCCAAAAGGATTTGAATTATCCTTTTTCCTTTCTCAAATACTTCCTCTGCTGTATTGCCCCATACAATGATGTCATCAATGTACTGCAGGTGCTCTGGGGCTCCACCCTTTTCCAGTGTGGTCTGGATTAGTCCATGACAAATGGTGGGGCTGTGTTTCCACCCCTGGGGCAGACGATTCCACGTGTATTGGATGCCCCTCCAAGTGAAAGCAAACTGTGGCCTGCACTCTGGCGCCAGTGGTATTGAGAAGAAAGCATTTGCAATGTCAATTGTGGCATACCACCTGGCTGCCTTTGACTCCAATTCATACTGGAGTTCTAGCATGTCTGGTACAGCAGCACTCATACCTGGAGTGACTTCGTTTAGGCCACGATAATCCACTGTCAGCCTCCACTCTCCATCGGACTTCCGCACTGGCCATATGGGACTGTTAAAGGGTGAGCGGGTTCGGCTGATCACCCCTTGATTCTCCAATTGACGAATCAGCTTATGGATGGGGATCAGGGAATCCCGGTTAGTGCGGTATTGTTTTCTGTGCACCGTCGTTGTAGCAATTGGCACTTGCTGTTCCTCAACCTTCAACAACCCCACAACAGAAGGATCATCTGAGAGTCCAGGCAAGGTACGCAATTGCTCAATGCCTTCTGTCTCCAAAGCAGCTATTCCAAAAGCCCACCGGTACCCTTTCGGGTCTTTAAAATAACCTCTACGGAGGTAATCTATACCTAGAATGCATGGAGCTTCTGGGCCAGTCACAATTGGGTGTTTCTCCCAGTCCTTCCCAGTTAAGCTCACTTCAGCCTCTAACACAGTCAATTGTTGTGACCCCCCTGTCACTCCAGAAATGCTGACAGGTTCTGTCCCTACATGATTCGATGGCATTAGAGTACACTGGGCACCAGTATCCACCAGAGCCTTGTACTCCTGTGGGTCTGACGTACCAGGCCATCGGATCCACACAGTCCAATAAGCACGGTTATCCCTCTCCTCCACCTGGCTGGAGGCAGGGCTCCTCTATTGTTGCTGATCATATTGGCTGCTCACTGGTGCAGCCTTCTTCCTGGCAAAATCGCGTTGTTTTTTACCTCGCAGCTCATTTACTCGTGCCTGGAGGGCTGAGGTGGGCTGCCTATGCCACTTCCTCATGTCCTCACCATGATCACACAGCTCAAACCACAGCTGCTGTCGCAGCGTGTCTCGTGGTGTGTACCTTCTGTATCCTCCCTTCTGGGATGATGGACGCTTTCTCCCAGTAGCTGCAACATTGCCCCATACGGGTTGGGAGTTGCACAAATTTTTGTCAAGTCGTTCGACCAGTTTCTCTACCGCTGCGATCACCGATTGGGAAACATTGTCCTGATATTTCCGGAGTCGGCAGGACACTTCACTTACGGTTGGTGGATACATATTATCCCAGTCTATTGATGCTAATGAATTGGTGTGCCCCGCTGGTGCACTTCGTACAACCTTACGCCACATATCTGCGGTGCATACAACTTCATCAGGGTCAGACTGCCATTTGCCCAGATCATAATAAATGATCTCCCGTACAGCTAATTCTCTCAGGTACTGGATAACTGCCTCTATGTTGTGTCCTGGTTTCAGTCAGGATAGAGTTAACTTCATTTGTAGCAGCTGATGGAACGCTGTGTTTGGGAGTTAAAATGAAAGCAGTGCTGATAACACCCTGATGTTCTTAGCTGCAGTCAGACAGTCAAGGACTTTCTTAGCTTCTTCTATTTCTCTATTCTTGAGAAAAGGAGGGGCGAAGCCAGGACAGGTGACCCAGATGGGCCAAAGAGAGTATTCCATGCCAATTACGTCCTGCCTAGGAAAACGGGGGGCTGTTGGGAAGAAGAAGAGGGGCGGTTTCGGGACGCGTGCTTCCTCTCGGGACGCGTGCTTCTTGGGGGGACGGTCGGGTTCCGGGACAGCTCTGGGTGGTACGGCCTGAGTTGTGTGGTTCGGTGAGAAACTGCATTGTGTATCAATAGTTTCATATTCTTTTGCTCTAAAGTCCTGTTAGCATTGTTGTATTTTATCTTTCTGTTATCTTAGTAAACTATCCTTATCCCAACCCACGGGCCTCTTAGTTTCTTGGTTTTGGAGTTATTTGCCCCTTCCTTTTCCCTTCCCTTGTTTCCCTTTCCCTTTTTCCCTTTTCCCCTGCTCTTTTACTTTAAGGAGCAGGCAGCTGCGTGGATCTCAGCCCACAGCCGGGGTGAAACCACGACAGTCTTTTTGGCGCCCAACGTGGGGCCCGAAAGGTTGGGATAACGGTAGATCTGACCCTGACCCTATAGTAATTAAGATAAAGCTGTAATAAGTACTGTTGTTTAAGCAGTCTCCGATCATGAGGCTGTGGTATTTATTTCCCCTGTTCTTGTATTTTATGTTAACAGTCTATGATACAGTAATAGTGAACTTGTGCTGGTATTTGTATGAGAGCTTGCTGCCCTGTCCATTCTTTGGACAGGAAGGGTTTAGTAACGGCAGCTGGTATGGTGGGAGTTCTGCTTTCTTTTCCTTTGGGCTAAATACAACAGCTCTGCTAGCAGTCTTTAAAAACTTTCAATATCCCTGGGATATTCAAACTAGCATTTTGCTGTTTTTCAGTTTGGTGCAGACGGTTCAGTTGTTGTCAAATATTAAGCAGAGGTTTATGAATACCACTCAAGATTTTTCTGTGAGGCCAGATAATCGTGAGTGGCAGGGCAAGTGGCAGAGCATGGGCAAGTACCTAGGCACTTTCTTAACTCCGGTGGTTTGGAGTTTCACTCCTGAGCAGTTACAAGACCCTGAAAAAGTGACTGCATATCTGAAAAGAAATTGCTCTAAGCTTGCCAGAGATACACACCTTACTGCACTGTGCTGGGCCCTGGCCACTATTTACAAAACACTGCTTGATAACAGGCAGCACTGTCAGTACTGTCAGCACTGTCAGAAGGAAAAGAATGAAAGCAGACCAGCAAAGACTGCAGCTGCTGCAACCCCAACGACTGGCACTGCACCTACTGTAACCACTGTGACTAGCACTAAGGCCACTGTGACTAGCACTAAGGCCACTATGACTAGCACTGTGGCTACTGCAACTTGTCCAACCGATGCTGCAGCTACTGCAACCCCTACAGCAGATACTGATGATAAAACAAAAAACCAACCCCCACCAGTGTCTGTTGCTCCTGTACAAAAGAGGAAACAAAGGAAATCAGTTCGTGTAGTGAAGGATGAGGATGAATCAGGGCCATCTGGAGCATGTCAGGATGACTCAGGGTCATCTCAAGCATCTCAGGATGGAGCAGGGCCATCTCAAGCACCTCAGGATGGAGCAGGGCCATCTCAAGCCCCTCAGGATAGAGCAGGGCCATCTCAGGCATTTCAGGATGAGGCAGAATCAGAGGTTGTCACACGATCCCTGACCCTGAGTGAGCTGCGTGAGGTTCGAAAAGATTTCAGCCGCCGCCCAGGTGAGCACATCATCACTTGGTTGCTCCGATGCTGGGATCAAGGGGCCGATAGTCTGGAATTAGATGGCAGGGAGGCCAAGCAGTTGGGATCCCTAGCTAGAGAAGGAGGCATTGACAAGGAAATTGGGAAAAAGCCAGAAACCCTCAGCCTCTGGAGGCGACTACTGTCAAGTGTGGAGGAAAGGTATCCCATAAAGGACTATATTACATGTCAGTCACCCAAGTGTAACAACATAGAGGCAGTTATCCAGTACCTGAGAGAATTAGCTGTACGGGAGATCATTTATTATGATCTGGGCAAATGGCACTCTGACCCTGATGAAGTTGTATGCACCGCAGATATGTGGCGTAAGGTTGTACGAAGTGCACCAGCAGGGCACACCAATTCATTAGCATCAATAGACTGGGATAATATGTATCCACCAACTGTAAGTGAAGTGTCCTGCCGACTCCGGAAATATCAGGACAATGTTTCCCAATCTGTGATTGCAGCGGTAGAGAAACTGGTCGAACGACTTGACAAAAATTTGTGCAACTCCCAACCCGTATGGGGCAATGTTGCAGCTACTGGGAGAAAGCGTCCATCGTCCCAGAAGGGAGGATACAGAAGGTGCACACCACGAGACACGCTGCGACAGCAGCTGTGGTTTGAACTGTGTGACCATGGTGAGGACATGAGGAAGTGGCATAGGCAGCCCACCTCAGCCCTCCAGGCACGAGTAAATGAGCTGCGAGGTAAAAGAACCGCACAACGCGATTTTGCCAGGAAGA
The DNA here is from genome assembly GCA_027925045.1 of Hypotaenidia okinawae. Classification (NCBI taxonomy): domain Eukaryota; kingdom Metazoa; phylum Chordata; class Aves; order Gruiformes; family Rallidae; genus Hypotaenidia; species Hypotaenidia okinawae. The sequence goes on from BSDF01000001.1 coordinate 141,986,857, forward strand.
AGGCTGCACCAGTGAGCAGCCAATATGATCAGCAACAATAGAGGAGCCCTGCCTCCAGCCAGGTGGAGGAGAGGGATAACCGTGCTTATTGGACTGTGTGGATCCGATGGCCTGGTACGTCAGACCCACAGGAGTACAAGGCTCTGGTGGATACTGGTGCCCAGTGTACTCTAATGCCATCGAATCATGTAGGGACAGAACCTGTCAGCATTTCTGGAGTGACAGGGGGCTCACAGCAATTGACTGTGTTAGAGGCTGAAGTGAGCTTAACTGGGAAGGACTGGGAGAAACACCCAATTGTGACTGGCCCAGAAGCTCCATGCATTCTAGGTATAGATTACCTCCGTAGAGGTTATTTTAAAGACCCGAAAGGGTACCGGTGGGCTTTTGGAATAGCTGCTTTGGAGACAGAAGGCATTGAGCAATTGCGTGCCTTGCCTGGACTCTCAGATGATCCTTCTGTTGTGGGGTTGTTGAAGGTTGAAGAACAGCAAGTGCCAATTGCTACAACGACGGTGCACAGAAAACAATACCGCACTAACCGGGATTCCCTGATCCCCATCCATAAGCTGATTCGTCAATTGGAGAGCCAAGGGGTGATCAGCCGAACCCGCTCACCCTTTAACAGTCCCATATGGCCAGTGCGGAAGTCCGATGGAGAGTGGAGGCTGACAGTAGATTATCGTGGCCTAAACGAAGTCACTCCAGGTATGAGTGCTGCTGTACCAGACATGTTGGAACTCCAGTATGAATTGGAGTCAAAGGCAGCCAGGTGGTATGCCACAATTGACATTGCAAATGCTTTCTTTTCAATACCACTGGCGCCAGAGTGTAGGCCACAGTTTGCTTTCACTTGGAGGGGCATCCAATACACGTGGAATCGTCTGCCCCAGGGGTGGAAACACAGCCCTACCATTTGCCATGGACTAATCCAGACCACACTGGAAAAGGGTGGAGCCCCAGAGCACCTGCAGTACATTGATGACATCATTGTATGGGGCAATACAGCAGAGGAAGTATTTGAGAAAGGAAAAAGGATAATTCAAATCCTTTTGGAAGCTGGTTTTGCTATAAAGCAAAGTAAAGTCAAGGGGCCTACACGAGAAATCCAGTTTTTAGGAATAAAATGGCAGGATGGGCGTCGTCAGATCCCAATGGACATTATCAATAAAATAGCAGCCATGTCTCCACCAAGCAACAAGAAGGAAACACAAGCTTTCTTAGGTGCTATAGGTTTTTGGCGAATGCATATCCCAAACTACAGTCTCATTGTGAGCCCGCTCTACCACGTAACTCGGAAGAAGAATGATTTCCAATGGGGCCCTGAGCAGCAGCAAGCCTTTGAGCAGATCAAACGTGAGATAGTCCATGCAGTGGCCCTTGGGCCTGTCCGGACAGGGACAGATGTTAAAAATGTGCTTTACACTGCAGCCGGGGAGAATGGACCTACCTGGAGTCTCTGGCAGAAAGCACAAGGGGAGACTAGAGGTCGACCGCTGGGGTTTTGGAGTCGGGCCTACAAAGGGTCTGAGGCCAATTATACTCCAACAGAAAAGGAAATACTGGCCGCCTATGAAGGGGTTCGAGCCGCTTCAGAAGTGATTGGAACTGAAGCTCAGCTCCTCCTGGCACCCCGACTGCCGGTGCTGGGCTGGATGTTCAAAGGGAAGGTCCCTTCTACACATCATGCCACTGATGCTACGTGGAGCAAGTGGGTTGCACTAATTACTCAGCGGGCTCGAATAGGAAACCCTAATCGCCCAGGAATCGTGGAAGTGATCACAGACTGGCCAGAAAGCAAAGATTTTGGGATGTCACCAGAGGATGAGGAGGTGACACGCGCTGAAGAAGCCCCACCTTACAACAAACTGCCAGAGAATGAGAAGCGATATGCCCTGTTCACCGATGGCTCCTGTCGCCTTGTGGGAAGGCACCGAAGATGGAAAGCTGCTGTATGGAGTCCTACAAGACAAGTAGCAGAAGCCACTGAAGGAAAAGGTGAATCAAGCCAATTTGCTGAGGTAAAAGCCATCCAGTTAGCTTTGGACATTGCTGAGAGAGAAAAGTGGCCAATGCTCTACCTTTATACTGATTCATGGATGGTAGCTAATGCCCTGTGGGGTTGGTTGCAACAGTGGAAAAAGAACAACTGGCAGCGTAGAGGCAAACCCATATGGGCTGCTGACTTATGGCAAGACATTGCTGCCCGATTAGAGAAGCTTGTTGTAAAGGTACGTCATGTTGATGCCCATGTACCTAAGAGTCGAGCCATGGAGGAACATCAAAACAACCATCAGGTAGATAAGGCTGCTAGGATTGAAGTGGCTCAGGTAGATCTAGACTGGCAACATAAAGGTGAATTATTCCTAGCTCGATGGGCTCATGATTCCTCAGGTCATCAAGGGAGAGATGCAACATATAGATGGGCTCGAGATCGAGGGGTGGACTTAACCATGGATGCTATTGCACAAGTTATCCATGAATGTGAGACGTGTGCCGCAATTAAGCAAGCGAAGCGGTTGAAGCCGCTTTGGTATGGAGGACGGTGGATGAAATATAAATATGGGGAGGCCTGGCAGGTCGATTACATTACCCTCCCACAAACCCGCCATGGCAAACGCTACGTGCTTACCATGGTGGAGGCAACCACCGGCTGGCTAGAAACATATCCAGTATCCCATGCCACTGCCCGGAATACAATCCTGGGCCTTGAAACGCAAGTCCTATGGCGACACGGTACCCCAGAAAGAATCGAGTCAGACAACGGGACTCATTTCCGAAATGCTCTCATAGACAACTGGGCCAAAGAGCATGGCATTGAATGGGTGTACCACATTCCTTATCATGCACCAGCCTCTGGGAAAATTGAACGATACAATGGACTCTTAAAGACTACCCTAAAAGCAATGGGTGGTGGAACATTCAAACACTGGGATACACATTTGGCCAAAGCCACGTGGTTAGTTAACTCTAGGGGTTCTACCAATCGGGCTGGCCCTGCCCAGTCAAAATTTCCACGTACTGTAGAAGGAGACAGAGTCCCAGTGGTGCATATGAAGAGTATATTAGGGAAGACAGTTTGGGTCATCCCTGCTTCAGGTAAAGGTAAACCTATGTCGGGAATTGTTTTTGCTCAAGGACCTGGTTGTACTTGGTGGGTAATGCAGAAGGATGGAGAAGTTCGATGTGTACCTCAAAGGGATTTGATTTTAGGTGAGAATAGCCAATGTAATTAGTAAGGTAGAAATTGTATTATAATAAGTACTAAATAACCCATTACTGTATATTCATTATTACTATAATTGCTGTATGTTGTTGTTTGTTGTACCAATGGAGTTACAGCTGGAATCATATACGACAATGAAGGAAGACTGCCACGATGATGGGACCAAGACCTGCCATCACAAGAACTTTTTCCCTCTTCCCCTTTGAAAATGAACACTTTTGATTCACAGACTATGACCATGGACCATGTCAGATGCATCGGTTGAGCGCCCGAGATGCAGCATGCAACGAACCAATGACGCATACTGACACCATGAGAGACTGTTACAATGGATGAAGCCTGAAAATCATGGACTAGATCATTTACTCAACAAAACTCAGATGAATGGGCCATAGACTAAGGGAATAATACATATATGTGTGTCTGAAACATTGGTTGTACCCAAAAGAAATGTTTGGACCTGGTCATGACGTAAATGGTATGGAATAAGGGGTGGAATGTCCTGGTTTCAGTCAGGATAGAGTTAACTTCATTTGTAGCAGCTGATGGAACGCTGTGTTTGGGAGTTAAAATGAAAGCAGTGCTGATAACACCCTGATGTTCTTAGCTGCAGTCAGACAGTCAAGGACTTTCTTAGCTTCTTCTATTTCTCTATTCTTGAGAAAAGGAGGGGCGAAGCCAGGACAGGTGACCCAGATGGGCCAAAGAGAGTATTCCATGCCAATTACGTCCTGCCTAGGAAAACGGGGGGCTGTTGGGAAGAAGAAGAGGGGCGGTTTCGGGACGCGTGCTTCCTCTCGGGACGCGTGCTTCTTGGGGGGACGGTCGGGTTCCGGGACAGCTCTGGGTGGTACGGCCTGAGTTGTGTGGTTCGGTGAGAAACTGCATTGTGTATCAATAGTTTCATATTCTTTTGCTCTAAAGTCCTGTTAGCATTGTTGTATTTTATCTTTCTGTTATCTTAGTAAACTATCCTTATCCCAACCCACGGGCCTCTTAGTTTCTTGGTTTTGGAGTTATTTGCCCCTTCCTTTTCCCTTCCCTTGTTTCCCTTTCCCTTTTTCCCTTTTCCCCTGCTCTTTTACTTTAAGGAGCAGGCAGCTGCGTGGATCTCAGCCCACAGCCGGGGTGAAACCACGACTGTTGTTACACTTGGGTGACTGACATGTAATATAGTCCTTTATGGGATACCTTTCCTCCACACTTGACAGTAGTCGCCTCCAGAGGCTGAGGGTTTCTGGCTTTTTCCCAATTTCCTTGTCAATGCCTCCTTCTCTAGCTAGGGATCCCAACTGCTTGGCCTCTCTGCCATCTAATTCCAGACTATCGGCCCCTTGATCCCAGCATCGGAGCAACCAAGTGATAATGTGCTCACCTGGGCGACGGCTGAAATCTTTTCGAACCTCACGCAGCTCACTCAGGGTCAGGGATCGTGTGACAACCTCTGATTCTGCCTCATCCTGAAATGCCTGAGATGGCCTTGCTCTATCCTGAGGGGCTTGAGATGGCCCTGCTTTATCCTGAGGTGCTTGAGATGGCCCTGCTCCATCCTGAGATGCTTGAGATGACCCTGCGTCATCCTGACATGCTCCAGATGGCCCTGATTCATCCTCATCCTTCACTACACGAATTGATTTCTTTTGTTTCCTCTTTTGTACAGGAGCAACAGACACTGGAGGGGGTTGGTTTTTTGTTTTATCATCAGTATCTGCTGCAGGGGTTGCAGTAGCTGCAGCATCGGTTGGACAAGTTGCAGTAGCCACAGTGCTAGTCATAGTGGCCTTAGTGCTAGTCACAGTAGCCTTAGTGTTAGTCACAGTGGTTACAGTAGCTGCAGTGCCAGTCATTGGGGTTGCAGCAGCTGCAGTCTTTGCTGGTCTGTTTTCATTCTTTTCCTTCTGACAGTGCTGACAGTACTGACAGTGCTGCCTGTTATCAAGCAATGTTTTGTAAATAGTGGCCAGGGCCCAGCACAGTGCAGTAAGGTGTGTATCTCTGGCAAGCTTAGAGCAATTTCTTTTCAGATATGCAGTCACTTTTTCAGGGTCTTGTAACTGCTCAGGAGTGAAACTCCAAACCACCGGAGTTAAGAAAGTGCCTAGGTACTTGCCCATGCTCTGCCACTTGCCCTGCCACTCACGATTATCTGGCCTCACAGAAAAATCTTGAGTGGTATTCATAAACCTCTGCTTAATATTTGACAACAACTGAACCGTCTGCACCAAACTGAAAAACAGCAAAATGCTAGTTTGAATATCCCAGGGATATTGAAAGTTTTTAAAGACTGCTAGCAGAGCTGTTGTATTTAGCCCAAAGGAAAAGAAAGCAGAACTCCCACCATGCCAGCTGCCGTTACTAAACTCTTCCTGTCCAAAGAATGGACAGGGCAGCAAGCTCTCATACAAATACCAGCACAAGTTCACGATCCTCAATATTATTGTATCATCGACTGTTATCATAAAAGACAAGAACAGGACCAGGAAACGCAGCCTCGATATGGTAAAAAATCCTGCCAGGATTGCATACAGCATACGGTACTTTCGCGGCCACAGATGTGACCACAGCCATGTGAATAAATACCACAGCATCGTGATCGGAGACTGCTTAAACAACAATACTTATCACAACTTTGTCTTAATTACTATAGGGTCAGATATACCGTTATCCCAACCTTTCGGGCCCCACGTTGGGCGCCAAAAAGACTGTCGTGGTTTCACCCCAGCTGTGGGCTGAGATCCACGCAGTTGCCTGCTCCTTAAAGTAAAAGAGCAGGGGAAAAGGGAAAAAGGGAAAGGGAAACAAGGGAAGGGAAAAGGAAGGGGCAAATAACTCCAAAACCAAGAAACTAGGAGGCCCGTGGGTTGGGATAAGGATAGTTTACTAAGATAACAGAAAAATAAAATATAACAATGCTAACAGGACTTTAGAGCAAAAGAATATAAAACTATTGATACACAATGCAGTTTCTCACCGAACCACACAACTCAGGTACCACCCAGAGCTGTCCCGGAACCGACCGTCCCCCCAAGAAGCACGCGTCCCGAGAGGAAGCACGCGTCCCGAGACCGCCCCGCTTCTTCTTCTTCCCAACAGCCCCCCGTTATATCTAGGCAGGACGTAATTGGCATGGAATACTCTCTTTGGCCCATCTGGGTCACCTGTCCTGGCTTCGCCCCTCCTTTCTCAAGAATAGAGAAATAGAAGAAGCTAAGAAAGTCCTTGACTGTCTGACTGCAACTAAGAACATCAGGGTGTTATCAGCACTGCTTTCATTTTAACTCCCAAACACAGCGTTCTATCAGCTGCTACAAATGAAGTTAACTCTATCCTGACTGAAACCAGGACACTCATACACAAAAAATGTACATATACCAAGTGAATTTATTTGAATGCATTGGTCTCCATTTTTAGTCATTGCTATCACCATTTCATGACAGTCATTTGTCACAAATAATTTAGTCGATATGTATGTGTTCTCTCAGCCCTAACTGTAAAGGACACATTAAGATCTTTGTAATAGCCTAAGTGCCACAATTTTTGGGAACAAATCCATCCCTATGCCATATTATATTAAACAGTGCTCCATTAATAATGTTATATAATTGGTCATACCAGCTCACATAATAAGGTACTACAGTTGTTACAGCAGAAATGGAGATAGAAAGGAGCCTTACCTGACTTAAAGACATATTTTGGTTGCAGACAAAATGGATAACTCCTAACTTGGACACCAGAAGCATAGATTTGTTCTTATAAGCTGTCACATCTGGGAACAGTAAGCATAAATGAACTGCTTCCTTAAAATAATGCCCTAATTTAGAAAATTTGAGCTTGCTTCTTGTGCATGGGAGAGAAGGTCCTTGAAAGCTATTGTGAGGAAGACCCTAACTCTCTAAAGTTTCTGAAGCTGAGAAACATTCCCTGGCAAAAGTTCAGCTGAAATAGTTATACATCCATTCAAAAAACTGACTGCTCTGTTCAGCACTTCCTAACAAAAAATGGCCTCATTCATGCTGAGCTTGAATCCCTGACCATGGTAGAAAAGCACCAGGTACTGCTGAGAGGCCAAAGGCCTGTAAGGGTCTCAGTAGTTTATCCTAATGAAGAAGACAACATTAACAGAGAAGAAGGTTCCACATTACACACTATTGCCATCTTACTTTTCAGGTAAGTCCCATAAAGATAGGAAAAAAGTTCAATCTGCAGTTACTAGTAGGGAGGTTGCAGTCCATTTTTGCTAGTATTTTTTGATTTTCTTCCAGTGTTCAGCTTGTGGAGTGTCAGGGTACTAATGAAAACCTGTTAACCCTTTGATTCTACAGCAACGTGGATATAGACCAGAGAAAATTGCAGATTTGCATTGGAGTACAACATCCTATATTCTGGTACCTAGAAGAGAACAGGAATGTTCTTAAAGGAATATAGTAAACTAAGATGAAGAAAATGAGAAATGGATGATGGCAAATTCCAGATTTCTGTCATATACATTTGTGCTGCAGCACAGGCTAGTTATCCTTTTATTTCAAATCTAAAGCTGATCTCCCCCAGATTTTCTCTGAAAATGTTTAGGCATAATATACTGGTTTTTATTATACATTTCTGTTTCTGTTTAACTAAATAATGATAAATTCAGGAAATGTACAGAAACTTTTCAGAAATGTTATGTTTCCTGTAATTGCTATAGTAGAAGAACAGTATCCAGAGGGAGAGGTTAATCCTGAGATACTGGTGTATATCAGCCTGTACACCAAAACCAATACATTAAATAAAGCCAAAGGTGAATCATTTTTCTTGTCATTTTGATTTTTTAAAGGTTGTTTAGAGCCGTATTTGGCAACTCTTGCTTAACCTCAGGAACAGCTAACCATAGCAAGGCTACTCTGAGAGAGGAGTCTGGGTGTAAGTGGTAGGAAATAAACCTGCATCCAATTTGTTTTTGAGACTTCTAGTGCTTAAAGGCAGCTACTTTGTGTTACTTGCTGCTTCTTCTGGGCCTTCTGGAAAAGTATCTGTAGAAGACTTAGTAATGTTAATGGAAGGAGTCTGAGTTTCCAGAAAGGCTATTCTGTCATGGTAGCAACTTATTTAATAAAGAAAAGAGTATTCATGTAGACTGGTTAGCTTCTGAAAATTATGCAGTGTGCACAGTGTGAAGAAAAGGTATTTGCTCAGCTGAGAACTAAAGGCTCGTGATATCCCTGTATTCTCACAGGTGATCTTCCTCCAATCCCTGTTTTAAGAAAGGGCATTCTTTTATTCCTATCTTCACTTCTAGATGTTCAATATTTAGTGACAGTATAATGAACATCATAAGTTACTGACTGCAGTCAGCTAAGGTGCTGGAAAGCTTGGCTGAGTTTTCCTCCCTGAGGACTTTGACTGCCCACTCTCCTAGCACTAACGTATGGTAGCGTATTTTCTTTGATTGAGATTTATGTCCTTGTGGGGCTGATCTAAGAACAGCCAACTCATTTTTAACAAGTGACCTAAGTTGCATTTGAATTCAGTCCTCTGGAAAATGAAATATCAGAGTGTTAAATTGCGCTAGATTTTAGTCAATAAGGCAGGTTCTCATAGACTGACTAGCGATCAAAATCTAATTAGTCTGTTTAGTGAGCCTAGCATGTTCCATTGTGTTTGCTAACTCAAGAAGTTATATCTCAGAAATTATATGCTCCTGTAGTATGCCTCATGAACACAGTACTACTGTAGTTTGGGTAACCATTCTCACTAGACTTTGCTTAATAGACCTTATATTTTATGTTTTCAATGAACAACTCATACAGGGTTGAGCCAAGGGCTTAATCACTCTTAATACAATAAAGCAGCACTTTAAAATATTATTAACCTCATCTGTCTAGATTTGGAACTAATAGACCATTGTGTGTGTATTGTCTTTATCCCTGCCAGTTATGTACATATTTATTAATCCACTCTTCCAGAGGAAAAATTTCTAAAGGAAAACCAACAGTAACCTTCAAGTGAGCGGGCACAGGTTAGAAGGGCACTAATTAAATGTCAGACTTGACAGATTAAAATTATGAAATTTAAAATCACCGTGGAGCTCTTTGTCATTGTCAAATTAGGAGTCAGTGTGATGAGGAGCACGGAAGTGAATGGTTTAATGGATTGAATGGGAATGTGGCTTAGCAGCAGCCTTTTCTTGAATTCAGATCAGCCTGCAGTTCAGATCAAAGGCTGCTAGTTCAATTTCACATTCAAAAAGAGTTGTAGCTTACCTGCATCAGTAATAGATGTGTGTATATATATGTAGGTTTGGGAAAAAAAAAGAGAGAAAAAATGAAGACAAATATGTTTCACGATAAATAATTTTTGCACAGATGATTTATGTATTTATATTAGAGTAGTAACATAATTCTTTCTATTATTTGGCTACAGGGTATTTAATGAGACTTAAAGTCAAAGTGTTCATGCAGTGCTCATTATTTGTTTTGAAAAGCAACTTTTCTCTTTACCAAAGTGGAAGACAGGGAATATTTAGTGTTGGATAAGTTATGTTAAAGGAAACAAGATTAAACTTAGAGTCAGTGGGCCACATCCTGACAATTTCTGATATACCTTTGGAAGAATGATGCTGGCTTCAACAGAGTGTACAGCAGTAGACATGAATGACAATGAATAAAATGGAAAATTATGAACCAAAATAACCAAAATATTTTTACATGTAAGTTTGCTTCGTGAGGAAAGGCACTTAACCGATTGATATTGTTAAAACTTTAATTTGGACACACACTTGCATACACACAGATGTACATGCCCAAATACTTGTATGTATAGAAAGTGTAATGTTTTTCAGACCTCAATTGCAGAAAATCTAATTATCTGATTTCCGTAAATTAGGTCTGCAAAGTATGAAATGAAAATATTTCCCTTTCTTACGTCATTACTTGTATGTTTGCAAAGTGGCCAAACCCCTTACCTCCTTTCTTAGAAAGTATCAGAAAATTATTTAATTGCCGTTCTGAAAACCTTCTAATAAAGGAAAGCATCATTCCTAGTTTTGAACAATATAGAAGATCCTATACAGCACTGACTGGAATCAATACGATAGGATTTTAAACAGGATTTGGTAGTTATTTAAACCAGTGGGAAACATTTTAAACCATTGGGAATCTTTCTATTGAATTCAAAAGATGTAGGATCAAAGCTGAATTCTTTAATCAATATAGCTAAATTTACATTATAAAAAGGATCAATAAAAATGTCAAGCTATTCATCACATTCATAATGTTTGGGGTTTTTCTTGAGACAAGTAATATGACAAAATTATACCACATAACTCTTGTACCCACTCTAGTTTCATCCAGGTCCTGCTTAAGATATTTGACAGAACTGGTAGCTTCGATTCAAACACCGAGCTGGTGTGAGACATCTTGAGCATACTGTTGTTAACCCCACAGTGAAAGCATCTACATTCCACCCTAATGTGCATGTGCACTGAACAGGAAGACAAGGCTAACGTGAGCCTACAACAGCATTTCTGGGGACTACTGCTCAGTACCTTCATGTAAGGTGACTCAAATGAAATTCCAACAGATCTCAGATAATTTGTCATGATTACTGACACCCCAACCAGACAGATTTCTTTAGCCATCACTTGGAGAAAATTTCCTTAATTCGCAAACTTTAGCCAGGTTTCTAACATTTCCTGACCAAGGTCAAATTGATGAGAGGGACCACATCACAACCTTTCAATAACCTTAACACAAAGCATCAAGAAATTATTTCTTGAAAAAGAGAAGCATCCACTAGTGCCATCACCAACAAAATAACACACATATTACACTCACTGCAGTGACATTACTCCAAAGTTGTTATGGAGAAAAAATGCCCTTACACCTCTAAATCCTCACCAGTATCAAAGGACTAAAATTACTGGATAAAAAATTGCATGTAATCTTTTTTCCCCATCCTGCATTTACAGAAGCCATATGAACCACACACACTGATTTCTAACTGCAATGTAACCAGAAATTCCCAGAAAAGGGGAAGAAACTTAATTTACACTAACCTGAATCAGACAGTCCAGAGAACTGCTATTGGATTTTGTGGATAGGATAAAAGAGGTGAAAAATAGTGCTATGGTTTCATACTAAAAGGTACTATAAACTGAACTCTACACAAAAAAAAAAATAAATTAAATGAAACAAAACTAAACTGGAATCCCTGTGGAACATCTAGATTTCTTTGCATGACTTCTGCCATCAACTCATAAACAATATACTCTTTCAGTTGCAAGTCATTTGCAGACAAAGGTGTTGGGTGAAGAAAGCAGCACTAAGCATAGGCACCCAAGAGGAACGCTTTCAAAGCAAGAGATAGATAACTGCTATAAAACCATATTCAAGTGATTTATCTCATGAACAAGAAACTCCATGGGAGTTTTATATAAGTATTCTAGTCTCTTTAACCATCTGAGTTAGCCCATATGAACAGTTTTTGCTAGAGTTATCAAAGGATATTGAATTTGTTCTATAAAACATTAGTCAGCATGATCACTTTTTGACATGGGAACCAGTATGGCATGAATGAAAGAATAAAGAAGAAAACATAAAACTGAGAAGTCACTTAGTTCTGACAGGGGTACTACTAATTGCTCTCAGTAAACTAGCAAATACTTGTATTTCTGAATAAGAAAATAGTAATTGTCAGTATTGGCCACTAATTGCCCACTAGTCACTGGATATCTGCACTTTAAACTTCAATAAGAATTTCTTCTACTGTAAGAAATAGGTTCAAGTTTTGCAAAGAAAGCAGATACTTCCACATTTAAATACATTTATATCCACATGAAGTTAATAAAAAATACCAGCCATTCTAAAGAGGTTATGATACCAAATAAGTGACATTTATTAAAGGCCTTTTCCTCATTTTTCTCTTTTATGAACACTTTCTAAATTATTTAAAAAATGCCAGTGATTCCTCTTGAGTTCAAAACTTTCATTTGCCAGTGTCATGCATTATTTATCCATTCCAAAATATCATAGTGACATACATTTCCAGTATATTATCCTATTAAGGGGTGCAAGTCACTTAGAAGGAAAAACTTTTAGTGCTGCTGTGTGTTGGTGGTATTTTAAAGGGGGATGATAAAATCCTCTCTCAGAAATGACATCTGATAGGTAAAGTTGTGTAAGAATAGCCCCATAGTAATAGACCCCCTCAGTAAGCTCAGAGAAGATGCAGGTGGCCTCAGCCAACACAAGAGACATCTACACAGTGACTGCTCCTGTGGGGTAGTCCAGTGAATTGTCTGTTTCTCTGGAGCACCCTTAGGAAGGACCAGGCCTTTATTTGGCCCTTTGCTAGGACCCATGACCAAGGAGGTGCAAGCTTGCCTTGGTGTCTCTGTCAGCACCTGTTAATCTGCTGCACTGGGCTGTGGAGGTCCACCATCAGATGAAGGCTACTGCTGCTGTGTAACATGCTCTGCACCTTGGTTTTAAAGATATTGGCAATTCTATGTAGCACTAACCCTCCTTCTTCTTTGAGGAGTTCCTTCTTAAATCACAGATTCCTACATTACAACACCTTTTCTTTCTTAACACTGTTTGAGTTTAGGGATGAAAAGATGAACACTGCTCTTGTTGAGTTTGCTTGGCCAGTTGAGAATTGTATAGACCCATCTCTTCATATGCACATCATCTGTAACACTACCTGACATGACACTTTTGGGTTAAGGAAGCAGCACAGCAGACCTATGAAATTACTCCAAATGGTTGAGCACCAGGTTATTAACCCAGCCGATGTCTTTTAGGTGGTTAGATGGAGAAAAGTCCTGCAAAAGAGTCATCCAAATTGCAAAAATAAAACAAATAAAGGTAGGGTTTTTAAAGAAAAAAGTGTTGAAAAAATATTTTTATCCATCACTTCTGATTCTCACAAAAGTTTCTTGTGGTGAATAGTGAAGGGGGATGCACAAAAGTATAAAAGCAGGTCCACAATGTAGTTTCTTTTTGGCTCACAGAATGAGATACAATCTCTAGCACTTGAGCAACATACAGCTCACGAATTACTCAAGTGCAGTTCTCAGCCTGAATGATACTGCACAATCAACAACAGGGTTTTGTTGTCAGGGAGGCTGCTAGGTATGCCAATGGTCAAGCTGTGAAAACAAGTGAGCCAAGGGAGCTGTACAACAAATTTACTTCATCCTGCAATGGAGCAGTGGGGACCCATAGGGAGACTTCCTGTCAGCTATCAAGGAGATCAGGAGGCAACTACAACCTGATCTGGTATCTCTTAAGCATGTGAAGGTTTTGTAAGGAAAATGTAGGATCATGTAAGTGGTGTTCTTATAGGTGGCAATAGTGCCATGTAAATTAGTGGCCCTAATTGCATGAATGAGAGTTCACTAATTTAATTCAGAAGCTTGAAAAGTCCTGTTCGGGACTGAGGTGTGCTGGTGGCCATTCACCTCTGTCTGTCCTGAAGATGATTAGCACTTGTCTCCCTCATTCACTGTTGGCAAGGTCAGTCCATCTGACTAGCTTAAATGACACAAATCCCTGTTCAAGTGATTCCGACCTGCAATGAATGGGCACATTCAGACCAATTCCTCCATGATAGAAGTCAGGAGCTGTTCTACAGAAAAACAGTTGCAAGGGTTAAAATTCAGTAACATGCAGCATTGCTGGACCCAAAAGAGGATGTTTGCCCATAGGAAAACATAAGGCCAGAAGGAAACACCTGGGTCACTGAGATTGTCCCCTGAGATCTTGGGCAGTGCATTGTATAATGTCTTGCATATATGTATTGAGCCGCCCCTACTCCCAACAGAAGGCTGTTCCTGAAATTGAATGTTTCGTGATAATGTGTGTAAGTGCTGAACAATCAGATACTAAAAATGTTCATTTAAGAGTCTGTATTAAATGATGATGATGAAGAGGTCAAGTAAGATTTGTTATTGTGATTTTTAAACTGTCACTCAGATGGGTTCTAATTTAGAACAGAAGTGATTGAATCAGAAATCATCCATAAATTTAAAATAATTACTCTCGCTATGATACAAAAATTTAGCAGCAGATTGCTGTAAACCCTCAAAGATCAAAGGGGTAGAGATAAGATCGCAAAAAAACAATATGTAAATTTGTAATTTTATATCCTTAAGGAGCCATATATCACTGCAGAAAAAAAAAAAAAAAGACATTGCTTACTAAAATTAATCGGACAGCATTAATTCTTGTACTGTAGCTGCTAATGCAGTTTAATCTGTATGGCTATACTTCTGGTTATGTGGCACAGTATTTTCCCCTTTTTTAGAGGCCAGTTTGGGAGGACTGGATTGAATGAAGACTCTAAGTTAAACTGAACAAGGTGGATCACGTCCCCACTGAGGTCAGTGGGGTCTGACAAAATTTCTTACACTAGCAAAGGAAGTGAAGGTAGCTTAATTGTCTTCCAAAGTTTAAAGCTACAAGAAAGCATATTCCAAGCAGTGCCAAATAACCTTGGAGCTTAAAACCTGATTTAATTAATGCGTCTGTCTTTTCTGGAGGAAGGCAAAGAAAATGTACAGCATTTAATTCCTTACCGGTATTTAAATCAGAAATCTAAATATTTGTTTACATGTTGTTCAATCCTGGAGATTCCACACCTTGAAGTCAGAAAAAAATTGGAAAAAAAATAGTTAAAATTACTCAACACCACAAGAAGTGTTTGTGCAGTCCATCCTCCAAGTCTCATGTCATACAGAGTACTGGAGACTTATTGTATTCATCGTTCCCACAAATTAAGAATTGATAGTTCATCTGAAAAAATTAATTGTAATTTCAGTCTGGATCCCAAGGTCCAAATGTTCAAAAAAAAGTGACTAGACTTACTAGCAGACTTAGTACGGCTTCACGAATCACGTTGGCTAAGTAATGACTGTCAGAAAACATACATTTTTTTTATCCATCTGTTCATCTGCTCTGTGTGTAAACAAAGCAGGTAGTCTCTTTAAATAGGTCTTTGTAGTCTAGTACTTTCCAGATGCTCTAAAAAAAAATCAATGAGAAAAAGCAAGTGTAAAAATAACACTTTCTTCATTTACACAAAGCAGTGTGAAATTATTTGTTCTTGATTCTTTGAAACTGATGGGATGTTTGGCCACTTTTTTCAGTCAGAGCAAGCCAGGACATTTTCTTATAGTGAGTCTCATCCTTATAATTCATTACCAAGCCTTTTTAATTCCTACCTTGATCTAACTGTAGTATTTCAAGCAAATGGAATTTTTGTGTCGTCATTAATAAAACATAGAAACACAGATGATATAGGATTCATCTACTCTTAGATACATCAATTTAGTAATCTAAAATTCTGATTAATACTACAAACTAGTTATATATGTTCCAGCTATAGTGAATGGGAAAAGTAGATCTTCCAATCATGTTTCTTGCCACCTATTTCAGAAAGGATGGGTTGTTTCTGTCTCTAATTGCCTCCTTCAGATCTCTACTCCTAATGCAGCCATGCATGAAGGTAAGGCAACAGTTTCCTCCTTGTGAAGTCATGATGGACTGGCATGAGATGCCTTGCCTTAGGAACAAACAGAAGATGAGTTACAAGGAAATAATGGAGCACTGGCACCCACAAGGTGATGATCAGGGCAGCAAGCTTGTCAACACACAACAGAGAGGGGGATCCAGGGCTAGAAGAGTCACATGTCCCTGCTCCATGTGCTCCCAGGGTCTCCTGAGATAAGCATGAGCTTTACCTGGATGAGGAGCTGGTCTGCAAAAAACAGTACTTGTACAGCTGCAGGTTATAGATGCACCTACAGTTCATTGTATGTAAGCTCCTTTTGTGGAACAAATGGATCTTTAGGCCTAAATTTAGTTGCCTAATCGTAGGTAGGTAACTCGTAGTAGCCAAACTCTCCTGGAGTATCAAGACAGATATAATAGATGTAAGACAGGAACATGTGATAGCTATGCCCTTCTGGACCACCAAGTAGAGGTCAACTGGGGTAAACTAGGACATCCTATCTGCCACTGAATGTTTGTTTGTGGGCAGCTGAGCCAAATGCTAGAGCTTCATTAGTTAAAATAGGCACTTAGACACCTATCTCCTATGTAGACACCAGTGAGTGAAGAGACATCTTCAGCTGTGCTCTGACTTTTACTCTAAGAGCCCCAGGTCCACCAGCCCTGTGCAAGTATCTCATGTAACCTCAGGCACCACCAATAGCCCTGGATGGGTGTGTGCAGGCAGCTGAAGAGACCCTTCTGTGTCTGGCTGCAGAGATCCTCTGCTGAGCGTATTGGTAAGATGTGAGGCACACCTCTGGAACTGAAGAGTTTTTAAGCAGCACGGACTACGCTGGCATAATGTTCCTGTTTGCAATAGTAGTATTGCCAGCACTTTGCAAAATGTAATTACATCATATCCATCTGCTTTAGCACAGAATCAGGGGACCACTACTGTGCTGTGAAGGACAGTCTTAACATCTTTAATCCTTCTGTGATGTCGGCACTAAGTGACCTATCTTCTAATCAAGGATGCAAAGATACTGTATTTCACACATAAAAACTGAGTGTGCAAATTCATTCAACTGGCCTTAATTTGAAATATGGGCATTAGCAGCTGTACAATTTGTGACAGACTGATTATTTTTATGATGTGTCACTTGGTACAGCAAATACTTTCTCTCTTCATCATCTGCACTTAAATCTTTCTTGCCTTTGGATGCTGTGCATGTGCAATGTGCAATAAAGAAACTGAATTACCTCTCACCTCTGGAGAAGGTGACCCCGCCGAATCAGCATGGTGGCTATCGGCAGGCAGTACACATCATTTGCATTGTGGCTGCCTGCACCCTGCTTGACCTACGTATGAATTCCGCAGTTCACCTAATCCCCATTGCTTGCCCAAACAACTCCTATATAAAAAAGTATGATAATTGCTGCTGCTACCTGTCACAGGCATAGCATCACGCTGTAGTATTCATGAGAGCTTGTGCAAAATGTTGCTCGACTGGCAAGAAAATTAAAGAGTTAATAAATTCAGACCTATTATTTTTCACTAACTGAACATGTAGGAAATAAAGGAGAGTTTTTCTTTTGGTGATAAATTAGCTCCCACCCTCCTTTTGTTTGTTATTACAGTCATGGTTCAAAGCCCTCTACAAAAACAAGGTTCCACTTTATTATAGGACAGTCAGGTTCAGTGCACAGCTTGCAATAAAGAAATTAGCAAACCAGAAGCTGCAATTCTGTAGAAACACTCAAAAACGAAGAGGATTTAAAGTGACAAGATCCAATTAAATTTAATTACCCAAGCTGTATTTTCATTTTAACTGACACTTTTTATTAAGGAGCCACATGCACTAAAGCTAGAAACCTGGGCCAAATTGCATCCCAGTAATACAGTTATCTTATGCAAAATTCTGAGTATCTAATTTTCTAAAATGAAATTAGAGACATGGGGTTTGTAAAAGGTTCTCTTTGTCTGATACTATAAGATGCTGTTTGCAATGTACCTACACTACTGTATATCTATGCTACAGTAGCACCTGATGTACCTAATAAAACTTGTTATTGGGAAAGAGTCTTAGCACGCCTTTATTATTTTTTAATATGGAAGTATTCAATATAAGTCAGGGAGACTTAACAACTGCAAACCTGTAACTCTCGAAAACTAAACCATAAAGTCTTTCATGAGAAAGTTATTTATGCATCTTTTAATTTTAGGCTTAAGCAGTCACATAAGGCTGGACCAAGTGATTCTTTTAATGACGCCTTACTTGTCCCAATGGTAGCAAAGAGCAAAGAGGGGCTGCAGAGAACAACCCAGTAGGAGACTTATACTCGAGAGTTCTTTCCATGACTCTTTTTAAAAAATATATAGCTAAAAATTTGAAACAAACAAGCAAAAAATAAATTGAAAGGCAGCAGATGAATGGCTAAACAGCTGATAAGAACAGCAGGAGAAGAGACGTTTGTTTAAGCAAGGTCAAGCCACTAGGAACCGCCTAGCACCCCTGAGGCTTTAAGAAACAAGCAGGCTTGTACAGACATCCTCCCCTCCTGAGGGAGGAGTGGGATGTGCCAATGCCCCTGGTGGCTGCAGCGGAGATATTGGTGGTGCCGGCACCCCAGCACCCACACCATGTCTGCTGGCAACAATCCTTAATGGTAGGATTAGCACTCCTCCAGGAGCAGAAGGAAAAGTGGGTGCACTCTGTCCCCCTCTTCCAGGACCAGCCCACACTCCTTGTTCTTTCTCCTGAAGAAAGTGAGAGATGCCTGGCTGCCAAGCTAGAGAGGGAAAGTGCTTCCCCCCTGGGCTGTGTCCCTTATAGGTATGCATGGCAGCACCACCATCACGACCATTACCACAAACTGCACACACAAAAGTGAAGTTGGCTTCCTCTTCTGTTAAATACTGCTGCTAAACCTCTCAGGTTTCTAAGCAGAAAAGGGTTGTAGCTACAGAGGCTCTGTTTTTGTATGGGACAAGGGAGACGAAGAGACTGGAATTGACTCCCAGCCTCCTTTATTTGTAAAGTGTGAAAAAGGATGCAATTACCTTGCAGTAGTGAATTTGGAGCCAAAACATTATCTGTAAAGTATTTTGAGAATGGAATGAGGTATAGCCACAGCCAGATGATTCTCCATGCAAATTTTCAGTCTGTATCATTCCCATTTGAAAATTTTCAGCTTAATTTCCTGTGAAAACAGTAAAGGGTGCAGATATTAACTCCAACAAGAACAAACAAGTTCATGGCAATATTTTAGCTCTCTCTTCTACCCACTTTAGGGCCAGAAAAGTACAGCTACCACAAGAGCTAGATTATTTATTTAACCACATTCTATTTAATCACGCGTTCGAAAAACAAAAATATTGTCACACACACCATTCCTCCCAACCTGAATAGCTTCTTTGAGGTAGTACCATGTGAGTGCATCAAGGAACTTAGAAGGCAAATGCTCTGTACCAACACTTTTGTCTGGGAGAGGCTCCCTGGCTAATTGTGTGACCCCATGCACAAGAACTAAAAGGCTGGTGGTGAAGTAGTTCATTCTGAAGAGAACTCATGGTCTCCGACAGAAAATTTTGTCCAGTGAGTGATATTGGACCAAGGGAATAAATGGAGCAATAAAGCAAACAAATCACAGTTTTCATTAGATCATCCAATGTATTCCCATACCAGAATTTTGAAAGCTGGAGAGGGACTGACCAGTTACAAGGGTATGTAATTATAGGACAAGGGATAATGGCCTTAAGATGGAGGAGGGCAGATTTAGTTTAGATATTAGGAAGAAATTCTTCCCAGTGAGTCTGGTGAGGCCCTGGCACAGGCTGCCCAGAGAAGCTGTGGCTGTCCCCTCCCTGGCAGTGTTCAAGGACAGGTTGGATGGGGCTTTGGGCAACCTGGTCTAGAGGAGGGTGTCCCTGTCTGTGGCAAGGGAGTTCTCAGGGAGCAAACCCCAAAACCATCATGGATACACATCAAAGGTCCTCTGTCAAATGCATCTTTTTACTCTTTCTTTCACATAAAAATTAATAACAGAAGAAACAGTTTTAAGCAGAATACAAACACATCACTGTAAACAAAACATTTTCTAAAGGGCAAGTTGAGGGATTTGGAGAACATACATATGCAAAATGGAAAAACCTACTTAATCCCAAGAACCAGAACTCCGTGTTGGACTTAACACCAGTTCATACATGGTTATGAGTTGTATGTGAATGAACTCTTTTTTGCCTCATGGCCACCTTTGAATGACCCCCAGCTTCCCTGAGAAACATCTCCACAGCACACCATGAACAGCTGGGCAACGGGGCAGAGGTCTTCACCTTCCTGGCAAAATTGCTCTTTCGCTCAGCTTTGAATCCTGACCAAAACGTGGTTTGCCAGGTGCTGGTTTGCCTCCTACTTCTTGCCTTTCTCTGTCCAAGCAAAAAAGAAATTCCTAAATGGTATACATCAATAATTATAGACTACAAGCATGAGTAACCTTGGCACAAGTTTTCTTCTAAAGATACTACACATCTTATAACTGCTTTCAGTATCATTTGCTAAGAATAAGATTGCCTAACTCAAGTTCTTTGAAGCCTACTCCTGCTTATGATGGCATCCAAGGGTGTCTGGGGTGTCAACTTCATACTCAGAAAGCAATAAAGATGAAGATAATCTGATCAACGTCCTTGCCAACTAACTAAAAAAATACCTTCTGCTTTTCTACTAGCTCTTCCTAAAAAGCAGTAATACTGGGAGGGGGGAGGGGTGGGGGGAAGAAAAAGAAAAATAAAATTTCTCTTCCTTTCCATAAGTCAGTAATTTTTCCACACTTTTCTAATTTTTTATTATTTCTGTCACTTGTGATATTTTTCTGTCTTGAAATATTCGTTAAATGTGAACATTATAGGACATACAAAGTAACAAAAGAGCTTCTTGCTCTTCCAGTTGAGGGATGTTTAGTGATGTGATAAATCAGTTTAACCAAGGTATCAAACATCAAGCAGACTGTCAAAAAAAAAGGACAAGCTGTTATACAAGGCATATGCATATTAATTTTGTAGCTTCCAATTACCTTCTCAAAGACAGCTTATTTGTATATTGCCACTCAAAAATCATTAATTAAAATTCACACATTTAAGAACAATAGCTCACAGGAGAAAAAAAGTCCGAAATCAGCCCATAGCCACAGATTCGTTTGGAAGAATGAATGACTGAAGGGCAACAGCCCACCCAGCATCCAGTCGCACACATACCATGAATGGCTCTAAAGCGCCTCTCGGGTGAGCAAACAAATCATGTAACTCTATCGTGTGCTGATTCAAAAATAAATGCTGAGCAGACTCAGCTGGCTCTGCCTGGCTGCGGAGGGTGTCTCGTTTCTAGCGCCAGGGAGACTTAACAGGTTTGCAGTCATTTCCACGCCGGTCTGTAGGAACAGCTACAGAAGTCTATGGAAGGTATTCATTAAGATTGGAAATGCGGGAAACGGCTTCCCTTGGCTGTGTGAAAATATGTCGTCTAGCTGGTTGGTGAGTCTTGCTCACTGGTTCCAAGTTGAGTCAGTCTTCAGATTTGGGGTCAGGAGAAGATTTCCCTAACCTCCAGACTGTCGGTGATTGCTGGGCGGCTTTTCGTTCTTCCTGCATTCATCTAGGAGGGCTTTTTAACATGCCTCAAGTCATCACAGGATCTCAGGGTTTGATGATGCCTCTTGGTCTCTCCTGCTCTCTTCCTAAGATGCAGTTTTTTATGAGGCTTCATCTTTTCCTATAATGCTAGGTCTGCATGCTCAAAGTGGCAACCAAGCCAAAGCAGCCCTTCATGTCTCAGGCTGGGTCTCATGTTTCAAACACAGAAGAGGGCAGTTTAGTTTTACTATTGTTTGTGTTCTACATCTTCTACAGCACTTTGGTCTCCTCAGTGGTCACCTTAAAACCTACAAATTTTATTACATATATATATATATATGCATTCATACATGCATACATATTAAATCATTTGGAATGGAAAATATATCCACAGTTAAAATTGTGACTAAAGAATGCTGGAAATAGGTCTGAATAAATGCCAACACTTCATCAAGCAAAGCAGGACTGGGAGAAAATCCAGAGATACCATTTGTTTGCCTGGTTAAGCTGTATTGTTATGCTCTGTCCTCCCTTTTGCACTATTCCACACGCACACACACACTCCCCCCGCCTTCCCTCCCCCTCCCCCCACCTTTTGTACTAATCTTCCCTACATCTGCTGCCAGCTAGGCCAAGCTCAAACAGCAGTGTCAATTCAAGGGTCAGAAAGGTCAGCAGTGACACCCGATTTAAGTGTTATTCACTCTGATGCTGTGACAAGACAGATACAGCGTGGCCTGACTAAAGTGATGTATGTTAAATTTGTTGCAAATTACTGGTGTGATGGATCTATTGATGACCCATTGCAGCTGTCAGGATGTCTCTATCAGTCTCTCAGTTACGCTTTCTCCTGCTGCTCGACCCCATCCCCCTCTGCCTGCTCCCATCAAGTACATGGTGGCTTTATAGTCCCCAAGAAATGCAAGGTGCAAAGCACAGGAAAACAAAGCAGCCACATCTGCTGTGAACCTGAGGAGCATTGGAAGTCATCTCAAAAGGCGTAGAGGTTTGGTGGTTCGTAGACTTTAGTCATTGTTCAAGTCCATGTAATCTTGACATCTACAGAAAATGAATTGCTAATAACATGTTTTCAAGCTCACTCTTGTCTTCATCCAAAGTATTGGAAGCCACATTATTTGGGCTCTTGCTTCAAGTATCTTACTCATCTGAGAAAATCTTTGAAGGGGAAACGAGACCTCTTTTTATCTTTTTCTCTCAAGTAAAGCAGAGAGGTCCAGTAACTGACCCAGATTCTCCACAGCAGAACCTGGAAGAGCGGAAAAGACAGACAGAGACTACCCAAGGTGTTCCCTCCCTACTACTCCCTCCCATGCAGAGCAAAGCCATATCCAGCTTCTCTGGCAAGTGGTACTATAGCCACAGGAGGGAAGGACAGCAACCCCTTTAGAGTAGGTGCCTCGAAGAATGGCAGCTTGCCCTCTGCCCACAGCAGCTGACACTCCCCTTCACGGCCCACAGGAAGCTAGATGGGTGTCGTGTGGGAAACCAGGTCTGATCTGTGTCTGCGATGCTGCAAGGCTGGAGCTTGGGAGAAGCATGGAAGCCCAGTCTAGTGAAATGGTGTGAAACAGAAGGAAACCAAAACCTCTCAAGTACCACATATCATTTCTACTTTCAAACCAATGTCCTGTCTAGGAGTAGTTGTTCCTGGGCAGGTGCAGTAGGAATTATAGAAATACAGCATTTATACACATTTTAGCATGGATAGAGGAAGCCCATAGTCATGATGATAAATTATATTCCATTCCATAATTGTATGTAAGGAGCATCTTATGCAAATTTCTTCTGTTTAAAGCAGTTTGTTTGTTTGCACTAACTCCATTGTAACTCTGAGGCTTCCTAAGGTAGTCTTGTCCTTGCTTCTAATTATCATTACTTCCTACTGCTGCTGCACCTTTTGTTCTTTTATTCTGACCCACAGACTGCCATCACTTTGGTCTAGTGTTGCAGAGCTATTTTTATAAACAGCTAATTTCTTCACAAGCGAAGGGAAAACACAACTTGATTGCATTCCCTCTATTCTCAATCATTCGCGTTGGTGCTTCTGCTCTCCTATTTTCTGTTGGATAATGCTAAATACCACACAGCAGACAGGGGACATTCAGGTCTGGTGAAGGATAGTCAGTCAAGAATCTGAAAGTGTTTCTAATTAAAAAATAGTGAAACTTCAGCAATTCAAATACGTTGATAGTAAAAATAAAATTGCCTTGCTATGTGTGGATTGAATTGAGCCCCAAACCAGTACGAAATCTGTACTTAAATGTTATACTCAAAGCTTGAAATGAACCTCAAAACATCTTGCAGCATTATAAATCATAAACGTTATCCAGATCTACCTCCACATCACAAATAATCATTCAACAGTCACCTGGATATTCCACTGCTCGAACAAGAGAGTTCATCTCAGCTCCTTCTGTAGGTTCTACCAGGTTCTGCTGAGAAATAAGAGACAGGAAATGTACAAGAAAATAGTTTTGAGAAGTCTTCAGGCAGAGTTTAATCTCCTCTTTCGGAAAATTACACAACTACAGTTATTGGCAAAAGCCCACCAGCATCAGGTCACTTAAAGACTCCATCTTAACAACAGGCTTTCAAATCAGACCACTCATGAGTATTTATCTGAACCAACCTCGTCTTGAAACCTTACAACATGATAGTCATGGCTGTCCTCAACTGGGCTACAGCAAAGGGCCATAACTCAGCATGAAGGAGTTTGGACATACTGGCTGACAGTCAACACTGCACCACATCATATATGCAAGACTGGCAATCATGACAATTTTCTCTCTGTGCTCTACTTCTTCAAGAGACTTATATTACCATCTTCAAAGAATTTGTCCTTATCCAGAAGTCTTTTGTGACACTGGCCAAGAAGATTAAAATACAGCTTTAAGTTGTAGGATAAGGGAGCTGTCTGCACCACTCGCAGCCACTTGTCACCACATTGTCAGCCGCCATCCTAACTCTGGGGAGTAATATCTTATGGGAACTAAACACCATAGCAAAGCTCATCACCTTCCACTCCAAAGGAAATGGACATTGTGGTGAGTTGACCCTGGCTGAAGTCCAGGTGAAGCCAAAACTGCCCTGTCACTCCCCTCCTCAGCTGGACAGGGAAGAGAAAATATAAGAAAAGTCTCATGGGTCAAGATAAGGGCAGGGACAAATTATTCACCAGTTATCATTACAGGCAAAACAGACTAAGCTCAGAAAAAAATTATTACCTAGCCAAACAGAGTAAAGTAATAAGAAATAAAACCAAATCTCAGAACAACTTCCCCCACACCTCTATTCTTCCCAGGCTCAAATTTACTCCAGTTTTCTCTATCTCCTCCTCCCAGCAGGACAGGGGAATGGGGAGTGGGGAGTGGGGATTACAGTGAGTTCATCACACATTGTCTCTGCTGCTCCTTCATTTTCAGGGTGAGGACTCCTGACACTCTTCCTCTTATCCAGCATGGGATCCCCCACAAACTTCTCTAACACAAGTCCTTCCCACAGGCTGTAGTTCTTCACAAACTGCTCGCATGTGGGTCCCCCATGGGGCCACAAGTCCTGCCAGCAAACCTGCTCCAGTGTGGGCTCCCCTTTCCACGTGTTTTCAAGTCCTGCCAGGAGCTTGCTCCATCATGGGCTTCCCATGGGGTCACAGCATTCTTTGAGCATCCATCTACTCCACCATGGGGTGCATGGGATGCAGGTGAATATCTGATCCATGGACCTCCGGGGATGCAGGGAAACAGCCTGCCTCACCATGGTCTTCACAGGTTGCAGGGAAATATCTGCTCTGATGCCTGGAGCACCTCCTGCTTCTCCTTCACTGACTTTGATGTCTGCAAAGTCATTCCTTTAACATCCTCTCACTCATCTCTCTGGCTGCAATTGCAGTTGTTGTTGCACAGCAACGTTTTCCCCTTCTTAACTATGTTAATCACAGAGGCGCTACCACCATTAGTGGTGGGCTTGGCCTTGGCCAGCAGGAGGGTCATCTTGAAGCCAACTGATATTATCTCTGTCAGACACAGGGAAATCTTCTAGCAGATTCTCACACAACCCACCCCTGTAGCCCCCACAGACACACACTACAGAACCCTTGCAATATGAACCTAATGTACACTTTTTTGTGGTAGCATCTTTGGCAAGAGACACGTACACATGCACATACATTTTCACATCTTTGAATAAACCTCCCAAAGACAGCATTCCTTCAGGAAAGATGATGTCAAAATAAAGTAGATGACAGCCCCATTCAGTAATGTTACACAACAAATTTAAAAAGCTTTATAACAAAGCTGGGCAAATACACACTATTATTTCATTGTTGTGAAAAATGGAGACCAATCTAATGGATTTAGTATAGAAAATGGAAGTGAACCCCTTTCCAGTCCAGCTGGCAGAAATGCTCAGGATTTCTCTCTCTTGGCTGGAAAGTGCATTCAATATGTCCAGCGACACATGCACAGAGCAGCCAGTATTCTTGTGATAAGGTGAGTGATTTGGTATTGCATTTCTTGAAGCAAAGGCAGAAATTGAACCAGAAATCTCACTTCCTGGGAAGATTCTGGCCACTAAGTAATCGCTTTTAAAAGCTGTATTTCAAAAGAAGTGTGAACTATGATTGCATTTTAAGAGATGAATCTTGTTTCAAATCCCTCAAGGGAGTTAAATGAGGGAGAATAGCCTTTTCTTCTGCTTTGGTGGAGCTTGGGGACCAAATGGCTTCCTGGTGTTGAGATCAAGGTACAGAGGTATAACCTTCAACACCCATGGAAATTATGGTCAGAGACAACAGTGTAATATAGAAGCACTTGCAGTCTTAGGACAACAACAGAATGAAGGTGTTGAGGACAGTAATTTCGAAAGTAAATATCTACAGTTTGTTGGAAACCCTTTGTATATAATACTCAGTTTCTGAAAAATAACAAAATCAGAAACTAAGGTAATGTGAATAAATTTTTATGTCACAGAAAACTACAGTAATCCTAATGGTTTGGCACCTTCCTTCCTTCCTTCCTTCCTTCCTTCCTTCCTTCCTTCCTTCCTTCCTTCCTTCCTTCCTTCCTTCCTTCCTTCCTTCCTTCCTTCCTTCCTTCCTTCCTTCCTTCCTTCCTCTCCATTTTTCCTCTCCTTCCTCTCCTTCTCTCTTTCTCTTTTACAGTTTAGCTCTTTATTGCTTTTTTCTGTTCTTTTTATTACTTTCTCTATCTCCTTTCCCTCTTTATTACTTTATCTTTTTCTTTTCCCTTCTCTTCTACTCTCTTCTGATAGAGAAAAGATAACCTCTACAGCCCAGCATAGGAAAGATGCAAACATCTGTGAGCCAGTAACTTGCTAATACAAATCTTCTAATTTACCTTGGAAGTAACAGATCTTTGAGTCAGTACACTTGTAGGCCATGAAAAGAAACTCTGGAGTCAAAACAATCACTTTCTTTTTTTACAAAAAAAAAAAAGGATAGCAAACTAGCATTACACTGACTAACCACTTGCCATTCAGAGGGGAAGAAATGTCTACTTTTTGCTAGATGACATAACTTGGTCTATAAATCATATATGGATATTTTATTGTATTAGTAAGGTTTCTATTATGTTAATATGTTTCTCATTGTATTGGAGAGCTCTATTTCTCTAATATGGTCCAGAAGGCATCCAAATATGAAAGTAAACCCTGGCTAACATGATCAAAATTCCTTTAAGCCTATTATATTAGTGGCATTTATGTCATGTTAGCACCCTTTTATATTACATTAGTGAAAACAACCCATGAAAGTGTGATAAGAGAATTGCATATGCAGTATACACATTGTTAATAACATTAATCAAATTACTAGGTTGAGAAACAACTTTTCTAGCAATAAAATGAGTAAAAAATCATAATGTCATTTCAAACAGTTTGACCTCTTGCAGTATCACCTCTCATCATCTCCCGCAAAAGTCTACTTGCAGGTAAACTCTTGAGACTTAATAATACGCCCATAGGACACTGAAGTACTCTGGGATGTCAAAGTGCTGACAACTGTCATTTGCCATCAGTAATCCAAGGGACTTGAATGAGGACAGCTTTCAGCGTAGCATTTCTTCCAAATTGCATGACCATGTCTTGAGACCTCCACGTTAGACCTATTGACAACATCTACGTATCTCTGACCATCTCCTGATGCCTGTGCAGTGGGGAATGTCCTCGCTGTCCAGAGGAGCTAGTATGCACCCATGTCTACTGAACAGGCCTGCATAAATAACTTTAAACTATGTCCATTAAATCTTTCAAAAGTCTTTCCAAACAGCAATACAATGATGACCAGATTAAAATCAATCATGCAATAATAATAAGTAATGAATGATAATTCTTGATTACTGCTCATCTCAGGCCAATTATCACTAAAATAAATATGAACAAAGCAAGCCAGATGGTCTGGTAAAGAATGTCCATAAACATCCCAGCCACACACCCTTTGGCATACAGTGCCAAGATCTGCTTTCCCTGTTCACATCAGGGCACACCTTTCTCAGGAAATAATCTCTCTAAGCAGTTTGCTGAATCTGAAGTCCTTATTTAAAGGATAAATATAGCATAAAGCCAAGAGGGGGAGGGAGAGGGGTGTTATAAGAAATAAAGGTGGAATAAAATAGAAATGTAAATGTAGGTAAGTCCTTTGGTAGAGTGTCTCTCATATATGAAAAGATCTGCACCTTGTCCCATCTTTGTGACTCTGATGCTAAGCAACCACGATAAAATAAACTTCCAACAAGATGGCTCAGTAACAAACAAAAAATGATTGTCTATGAAACCACTCAAGCTATAATGAGACTAATCCAATGGGCAGTGCTTTACATTGCCAAGAAGTTTGGAATCTTTTTTCTTTGTCTTTCCTTGGGGCTTCTCCATGTGCTGCAACTTCTCTATGCATGGAGAGTATAGTTAGTATTTTCATTTGCTGCCTAAGTAGCAAATTACCCTGTAAACAGCCCACAAGAGCTGGTCTGTAATTGAATTGTAACTGTTGACTTTAGACATTTGGTATATTTGCTGCAAGAAGTAAATTTTCAAAACTTCATCTTGATGCAGTCAGACAAAATGAAAGGTAATATTCTTTATCTGCCACAGATTGCTGCAGATGAACTGCTTTCATATGAGCTTAAATAAGATTTAGTGTATTCTATCCTTCAGCTGGCCACAATTGAAAGTGATCAGGATCAATATAGCTGCCCCTGAATGCAGCCTGGTATTGTGCATTACAATAGAGGAAATGGCTGTATTCAAAATTTTCCTGTGTCAAATTAATTTCCATGTTATCCCCAAATTCAATTAGATGGGAACCCCGTGTAACTAAAAAAGTGTCCGACATCCCTTAGTGACAAATTACGGTGCTTAGTGTGCATATCAAGGTGAAGTGTTGAGCCTTGCTAATCTTCTCACTAATTCTCAATTACCGTAAAATGAAGCCATAAATCACACAGACAGGGGATCGATGGAAATGTTGTTTTCAGGGTGATTGGCAGCCTCCCCAAAGGTTTTCTGTAAGTTGGTTTAAGGTTACCATTCTCTAAGGGGAGGGATGAGGTAGTCTTGCTCAATCTCTATGATATAGGCCCACAGGCCTTTTGGGGATAGTGGGGAGGGACAGCACCAATTTCAGCCCATCAGACATCCAATTTTTCTCCTTTTCATACCTGCTGTAGTAAATGAGAAACAAATTAAATTTCACTCCACTATCTCCACAGAAACCATTTAAATTTTTCATGGAAACTAAATTGTCCCTAGACAAATAGCCCCCTGATTCTATGAAAATATACTGGAGCGCTGGGGACAGAAATAAATTTGTGTCACTCTGGATATGCCATTCTCTGTAATGTCATTCACTGCCGGCCAATAAATGAGTCCCTCCC
Organism: Hypotaenidia okinawae; assembly: GCA_027925045.1. Lineage (NCBI taxonomy): Eukaryota > Metazoa > Chordata > Aves > Gruiformes > Rallidae > Hypotaenidia > Hypotaenidia okinawae. The sequence continues at coordinate 142,016,086 of BSDF01000001.1, forward strand.
GGAACACAATGGTAAAGCCTTGTGCTCTGGTGGATTTGCATTGTTCCCCCACTCTGGAGCGGTCTAATATTCTTCCTGTTATTAATTTGCAGCCTAGGTTTTACATTCATGAGGCCAAGATTGAAATGTAAATGAGGCACAAAATAAGTAGTCAGCAGTAGCCCTGGCCGAGCAGCCTGTGTCATAGACTCATGGACTTACATGAAAATAGTTATCACTCAGAGAGATTAGCAGCTCAGAACATCAATCACTGCTGCAAGGAAACAATGAATAAAATCGGCCCGACACGAGGAAGGAAATTACAAGAGCTTTAAAGTGGAAAGGGAATATGTAATACTGCTACCTGTTGTCGAAGCAGTAAGATGGCTGTAATAAAAGAAGCTGGGCTCCTTCTCTCTCTCTTTCCCCCTCCCCTGCTCCTGTTGATCGCTGATATTTAAATTGTGCCATTTTTGTCATCTCAATTTATCTATTAAATGAGCTGGAGTTCCTTGGCTGGAGGTATATGATACTTCACACTGCACTCAAATGAAGCCCACAGCTTTGAATTTGAACCCGCTTTAAAATGATGACACCCTATATATCACCCAGTCCCTTGGCTAACAGACACATAAGGCCTGAGTCCTCGGGTTTCAGGGAGTCTCAGATGATGCTGGACTCCAGACCAGAAGACTAAGGTGGCTTTACTTTACGACTGTGGCTTCCTAATTCTCAGGTGGTGCAGCAAACAAGATGAGGGAGCAATCTCAGGCCAGCTCTTCCTCAGCCACCTCCAAGCAGCTCTTAGGAGCTCTCCCAGGAGCTGTCAATAACCACAACCCAGAGAAGATTCAACTGATTCTCCTGTCGGCAAGTCTAACAACCCCTATCAGGGGTAAGCACCATGGAGCCACCCTGCCAGGGCAAAGCCACCCCAAATTTCTTCTGATGCCTAAGGAACTCCCAGGTGGATGTATCCACTGACCAGAATGACTGTGCTGACCTTGGTTCACAACTTCTTCTGGACTACTTCTTTAACTTATCAGTGTATGTTACCTTACTTGATGGACGTTTTTTCCTTCTGTGTTCTCTCTATTCAGCAAATGCAAAACACTATTCCATTCACCACATGTAATTTTGTTTTATGAGGGGATGTGCCTGATGGTCACATCTGGATAACACAAACACTGTGCTATGATGTCATTCTTTAGAAAACAGAAATATAGCCACATGTTTTACTAAAACTTGCTAATTTCTATTGAATTTTTCACCCAAAATATTTGTATTTTCAACCATGAAAGTAGATTTAAAAGTGCATATTACCAGGATGAGTACAAAGCAAACTCACAGAAAAACATTCTAATCCTTCCTACTCCACAGTAGCTTGTTACTGTGATTGCCACAGGGGTGACAGTGGGCAGAAGCATCTCTCAGCCTGTTTCGCCAAAGAAGCTGCACTCCTCCTCATGTTGTCTACCTCCAAAAATCTGTTTGCAGGGACAATTATGTATCAGGAAATGGTTCAGTCTGGGAACACTTTCAGTTGCCATACAACTTAGAAGACTGTTCAACAGGGTACCAAATTTTAAACAGTTAAAGATGTAATGTCCTCCTCTTGGTGTAACTGGGTTCCTGACTGAAGATAAATTTCTTAAACCTTATTGCCTTAGATGGTACATTCCCTGTAACACCTTTAATTTAAGATGTTAATTAATTTTATGCAAAAATGTCAAAGGACTCTGAAAAGCTGGATGTTTTGATACCAGTTTTTAAAACAGGGAATCTGAGTCTTAGAAAAGTGGCAAGTTTTGCATATGGTCACACAGCCTGGCAATGGTGGTTATGATTAGAATCCAAATCTCCATTTTCTGTGCAAACCTCTAGATCATGCTGACTTCAGATATCAGCTTTCCATTCCCTTCCTCATCAGGAAGAAGAATTAATTGATGTAAGACATTGAAGTAAGACAGCAGAAAAATTCTGTGTGAGTGCACAATATCATGAATATTTTCTATTATATGGACAATGGACATTTTGGTCAAATAATCTCTGGAGAATCAGGACTGAGTGGAACAGAAGTATTAGCATATCAGAGCTATTGCATATCAGAGAAAGCAACACTTCTTTGAAAAGCTACTTTTTTCACAATAAAGATGCAACTCTTTTCATTGCATGTTCATTTTTAAAAGCAGAATACAGTCGTATTATTCAGAGTGAGTTTCGAACAATAGCGTGTGGTAATGTGTCCAGTAACCTTTATTCTGCTTCTCTCTGCGGTAGTTCACTAAGGATAATGCATACAGTCAAGAAAAGGAATTTGAAATTTAAGAGACGCAAAAAGCCAGCATAAAATCAGAGGTTCAACTGCGTATTAAAACACTCTTTTGAGAGGTCGAGGAATTGATCGTAGGTGAGCTAGCAGAAGATATTGAGGCTTAAACTGCTTGCTTTTTTTTTTTTTTTTTTTTTTGTTCTTGCTTAAAAAGATAGAGCCAGACCCAACTTGTTACAGGAGCTTTAGAGCCCCTCAGCAGCACACAATTTGTGACTAAGGAGCAGGAGCAACACAACTCACTCACATGGTTCCTGCACCAGGCAGCAGCTTCTACTCCCAAACCCCTCCTCTTTTCCTCGCGTTGTCATTGTCTTCACTCTTAGTGTCTCAGAGTATCTTTTTAATTGCATATCAAATGGATAGTTATTGTATCATAAAATCTTCAAAGCCATTTCCCAGTCCCATTCAGTTGCGGAGCTGAACTTTTATACAATGATATATCACAATGGATTATGCTAATAAGCTTGTTAATAGCTCTAGCGGTGTTAACTGAGCGCATTAAAACAAACTGGTCCTTGCAATAGATTGGGAAATGTTTTATAAGGGGCATGTGATCTAAGAGCAGCCATGACAAGGCTAGTAAATAATAGCAGAAACTGGCATGACGAAAGAAATACTCACCTAAATTATTTATATGTTAATCAAAAATACAGTTGTTAAGCAATATCATTAGTTCATTACTAATTGGTTTATGGATTTGTGATGAATTACTTATTTGCATGCAAAGTAAACCCTCAGCCTTTTGTTCAACATTTCTAACCTTCAAATCTTTGCAGGTTTCCTCTCTGCAGCACTTTTCCTTCACTAAAATGATTACATCAACTTGTCACAGAAAGTAGATATTCAGGTAAAGACATAATTTTTTTTTCTGTAATGTATCCAATATATTATTGTCATATATTTTTTTAAAGTCATAATATATCAGCATTTCGTGCTTGAGAGGTATGCAATTAACGCAATACAGTATATATTTCTCCTTAACCTCTACCAAAAATCCTATGCTTTGAACATTTATTAGTAGTGGAGACAGTGATCTTGTTTCATTCATATATATCAAGTTGTGCTGTCAGGCACGTTATTGTTGGGAACGTTAAATTCCACTTTACTTGTGATCAGATTGGGCTGGATGTAACCTAATGACAAAGCACACTTTTGGATCCATTGTGGGACACCCTAGAGATGTAAGAGGGTGGTCTGCGCAAAGGTGAAGAAAGGCCTTATATGAGGTGCCTGAACTTCTCAGCAAGTTTCTTAATTATAAGGCTTTCAGAACCACAGTCTCTCATCAAGCACTTCTTTCCCTTTATTTCCCTCTCTTCCCCATCTTCTTATGGCTGCTCCTTCCTGTCTTCTGGGTTTCTATGCCATTTCCCTCTGTGTAACACTTTTCCTTCCCAGTTGCCCCCTGCAGCTAATAGTGTTCCCAGCTCTCAACCAGCCTCACGACTTCAAACTAAACTCTTTAGAGTCAGGAAATATCTTTACATTTCTTCCACTTTTGAGGGCTTTTAGCTGTAAGAAATACTTACTTTTGCATTTCCTTGCCTTGCTTTGCCTTGTCTTTCTTCACTTATATTTTCAAAGTGTCGCTACTACAGAATAATGTAAGTCATGAAGGCAATTAAATACAATTAAGAATGTCCCTCAGTTTCAGACTCTTCCTTGGAATTCAAATAATAAGAATAAATAGTTCATATTGAGAAAATGAATTCTTCATGGAGATGGGGATCAGTAGAAGCTTGCCAGAGATTTTTCACTTGTTATTGTTAAGAAGTTCCAGATGTATTGATGAAAATAGGCCCAGCAAGTACTAACAGTTCAGGATATGAAAGCAAGATGCTGTGAGCAAAAGATAATCTGAACTGAGAACAACTGTCTTCCAACTGGTTTCTTCATGTAATGAATTAACCAAATCCCACCTTTCAAAACATACTTTGCAATTTATTTGCATTTCCCTTACACAAGTCTATCTACTGAATATCTTGAAAACCTTTATATCAGTTGACCTTCTAGGGTTTTGTCTTTGCAAACACAGAGATTGTAAGGCATTTTCCAGCAGCTGCCGGTTGTTTTTCTTTGATATTTATCATCCACAATCTGCCTCAGCCCAGTAAGACGTGCATCACAGTCTAACCTAAGCAAGATTCACAAGTACAATACAGCGCTGGCCAAAATGGCAAAGTGAAAGGTAACACAGAAAAAGACAAGCCAAGGTAATGGACAATTTTGAATGGCATGGCAAAGCAAAATTATTAATATTAATAATTTTAAAAATTGTGACATGATATTATAATGATAATTATAGTGATAATAACAATATGGCACAGTATAAATGGATAGCAAGAGACAGAACCTGCTCCCCAAAGATTTCTTGTCCAAATAAATAAATGTAGACAAGCTATCAGGAAGTGAAACATCACATCTGCACTGCTCTGCCTGAGCAGAGGCTGAAGCCCTGTCCCAGACCTGTGCATTTCTGTTGCTGACTGCAGAACACCTGCACTAGCAAATCTCAGGCCACTCAGTGTCCAATCCATTACCCAAAACAGTCAAGCTTAAGTTTTATATTCTCTGTTATAACCACAGAATGGATTTGAGTTGAAATCCAGCTTGGACCCCTACACAGGTATGAGTTCACATGCAAGGTGCAAAGTGAGTTTGGTATGGATTCCTGTGGTCTGATTGACAGCAGTAGCCAAAGACCCAAAACAAATAGCCCAAGCCTGCACAGGTGAGTGACAGAAATGGAAAACAGCATCCAGTTCATCTGATCCTTGGTTCAGTACCACCTGCAAGTAAATATTGTAAATAACTTCGTACTGCTGCTCATATGGTGCAATCCTGACCTTGTGAAACTACATTTGAGGAGGAGTGGAGGAAAAGAAAATATTTTCTCTATGATCATTCAGTTCTAAACTCTCTGTTGTCACAAGAGGACTTCAGCAATTATGTTAGTCTCCTTCCTTATACTTCTGAAAGCATCTGAAATTCCCCCAAAATTGTCAAAACACAAAACTTTCACTTAATTTACTATCTTGTTAGCATAGAATATGAGATTTACTGCTTTTTCTAAGGAAAGACCAAGTCAAAATAAAATTATTCCCTCTTGTGTCATGATTAGACTTGGCACCCCAATTTTACATAGCTAAATCTAGGTGAGATAGGCTTCCATTTCAACTGTGTTTGTAGAAGGATCTGGAAGAGTCCAGCAGATATAAAGCATGGAATTCTCTGAGCAGGATGTAAGGACCTTCACTTTTCCTAGATAAAATTATATTACCTGCTCAATATCTGAATTTGCTAATGCTGACATTGCACTTCCATGTGGGAATTACCAGAGCTGTAAGCAATGCGAATCCTCAACTACATGTGCAAAATTGAGAATGAAACTATAGCAGCTCATTTAAGCATTTGGAGGCCAGCTCAAGTCAACTACTGCAGCAGAGTTACTCCTAATCCCCAGCAGCAGACACGAGCCAAATCTGAAGCAGGGAGGGAAGGCTTTGGCAGACCTCAGTCAGCAGACATAAACCCATTTTCTCTTTCACTATTGTCTTACAGCCCTTGACCTGCCATTCTCCACCTACCTTGACATGTTCACGTGTACACAGAGGCTTGTGTAAGGAATCAGCTTTGGCCCTGTGTTACAAAATCACAGAATCTCTAGGTTGGAAAAGACCTTTGAGATCATAAAGTCCAACCATACGTCTTCATGCTGTGGTTCACTCTAGGCCGCCTAACTGATGTCAATCCTAGCATGTGTGATAAAATGTGACCAGTGGTGGCTTTAGTGACACAGCTGTTATGGGCTTCAGGGTGGCAGAACACCCCTAGGACACCCCTCAGATATTCCCAGGCTTTGAAGACATGGAGTAGTTTTGGGTAGTGAGTTGTTGTCTCCAGAATGTCATGTTTGGGCTACAAAGAGGATTATGAGACTAGAACATCATTACAAAGACAGGCTGAGGGGCATGGGACTTTTTAGCCTAGAAAAGAGAAGACAGGAGACAGAGCGGCGGGGGTGTTTTACCAGTGTTTATAAATACTTGAGCATTAGGTGTCAAGAGGCTGGAGTCAGTCCTTTTTCAGTGGTGCCCAGTGACAGGAGAAGAGGCAATGGGCACAAACTGGAATATAGGAAGTTCCACCTAAACATAAGGAGGAACTTCTTTACTATGAGGGTGGCAGAGCACTGGGACAGGCTGCTCAGAAAGCTTGTGAAGTCTCTATCTCTGTAGACATTCAAAACCCACATGGACTCTGTCCTGTGCAACCTGTTCTAGGTGATCCTGGGCTGGCAGAAGGTTGAACTACATGATCTCGAGGTCCATGTCCATTCCAAAACCTGCCCTTCTGTGGTTCTGTGATTTTCTATTTCCTTTCAAGGAAGGGGTGATGGGAATGCTCCCCACCTGCTGAAAGTGCTTTCTCCATCCCAGGTCTCACCTTCACACTTCTATACTCAGGGAGTGTCTTGGCAAAAGAAAATGGTTCATGTGAGCGTGTTCACTGGTGTAAGCATCTCTCATGCAAAAGGCAGCATCAAGGTACAACCAGTTCACGAGGAGGGAGTCTCTGGTAAGACTGTTAAAGAAAAAACCCTTCAGGCACCCGTAGATGTCTGCCTGTGAGAAAAGCTGGGATGAAAAGTGGAAGAAATCCCACCTTTCGTTAGTCTGATTGTCAAAAAAAAAAAAAAAAAAAGCACACAGAAAGAATCAACTATCTACAAAGAACGAAGTAAATGATCTCTTCCCATTATAATCAGGACACAGAGCCTGTGAAATCTCTGGGAGCTCAATCTAAATAAGACCCTATCCTCTCGTCTCTTTCACATTATGAATAAAAACATGAAATTAGTTTTATGTCAGAAGAACAACCCTTAAGACACTTGTAACTTATAATTATAATTTCTAAGCTGTTTGGCTTGTCAGTATCAAGGAATTCACAGCCCAAGACTTCCAGGACTTTATAGGCTGAGACATGCTGTGCTAGCTACTGAAAATTAACTATGAATCTCTCATCTGCATCCTGATTTATTAACTACAGTGAGAAACAGAAAGTTAAAAAATGTACTGTATGTGCATAGCCTGCTAGCACAGAAGGAGCTGCTAGCTGTGTTCTGCTACTAGTCAGCTACCAGTAATGGATAAACATGGGGTAGTTCTCTGCAAAAATATTTAGGGGTTGGTTTTTTTCCTGTAAACAAAGAATGAAAAATTTTCACTTTCTTTCAAGAGCGGGTCTGGTCAGTCACATTTTCAGGATTCTGCTGAATTCACAGGTAGAAAAAGAAAAAACAAAAAACGACATCTTCAGGTTCTTTGCTATGCAAAATTCCATTCCCTTGCTAGATCTGGCTGAAAAATGGTAGCATACTCTGTGATGTATTTTGAAAGAACCAATATTTCTTTACTTACTTTAAATAAGAATTCTAAAAGGGAGATCTGACCCAAAAAAAAAAAGAAAAATTCAGGAACTGAAGTCCACCTCATCTTTTCAGCTTTCACCATAAACAGAAAAATAAACTACAAAACTAAAATAGTATTTGCAAAAATATCATATCCAAGATACTTCAAGGGCATTCTTTTGTTCTTTGAGAAAAAGTGCTTAACTTGTCAAGGGTACTGTTGCTTGATTTTGCAGTTTGTCCAGGTTCAATCCCTTCATCCAGGTCATTGATAAAGATGTTGAACACATCTGAGTACCAGGGTCAAGAGAAGGACATGCATCTTTGATTTTTAATCCAGTCCGTGTCCCCTGCACCCTGCATTAGGACCCCATGAGAGGTACTTCTCTAATGATGTTGCAAATTATTTTTTTCTTTTCTTCCCATATTGCTTCTGTTTAGCAATGATATCACCTGTCTTGCTTCTACCCCTCCCCAACTATGGGCTTTCATGATGCATTCCTTCAATATTTGGAATTTTTTAAAATCCAATTTATCAGAAAGGGGTCAAAGCCAAAAAGAATCATCTCCAGAATTTCAAGGGTTCAAATTACATCAGATTCATTTATAAATCATTCGTGATTTTTCTTATGCAGCATAAAAATCTAATGAAAACAGTTTGTATGAAAGTATCATTTTGTGCCACTTACGTGCCCAAGGTTATAATTAGACCTGGGACACTGACCTTAATTGTCCTTCTTTGTGAACAGATCATTTTTGAACTTCTAGTAGTGCTGGTGTTTAACAAAATACAAAATATAATTTGAAATTTAATTTCAAGAAGTAAAGAAGTGCAAATAAAGAGAATGTTCTTGGCGGGTATTAAAAAGGCTTTTCAGTGTTTATACATTCTGGTTGTGACAGAGTTAAATGCCTGATCACAGATTTGTGATATATATTGACTGTACTAGATTAAAAGTTAAACTTTATTTGTAGCATAAATCTGGTAGATGAATATGTAATGTACTTTCTTCTTTTATCGCGGTCATAGAATACTCTGAAACTTTAACCCCCAGAATGCTATCTACATATTTTTCTCCATATTTTGTATTCACAGAAATAATCACATTAGTCTTTGGATACCTTTTAGTTACACACTTTTCTTTTAGTAAATAAAAAAGACTGCCACTTTCCATCATTTCACAACACCTAGAAAGACAGTAAAATCTTCAGAGCAATTGCATCTTTCTGTTGCTTGCTCTCACACACGTTCCCTCTAGAGAAGCAGATGTTTGACTTGTCTCATGTAAAAGGCAAAAATTGAGTTACAGCTTCAGATTGCAAGATTTGCAATGTTTGCTACAGTTTATTAATGTTAACCAAATAAAAATGACATTAGTGAAAAAGATCTACATGATATCTCAGAACTCCCAAGATTAGGCCAGATGGTCACTTCTAACTGATATAATCTAGTAAGCTCTGTTGAGAGACAGGCTATTGATTGAATTTCTGACTTTAAATGCAAGCCCCATATCTGCACATGTCCACAGTGATATCAGTTGCTTGAAATCCAATACAGAGGTGTAGATTGGGAGATGATGTTAGTTGCTACCTATTAAAACTGTCAATTCCATCTGTTGTCTAACACTTTAAAATACTGAGTGTAGTTTTTAATAGATCAGTATTAGATTAAGAGGCCGTATATTAAGGCTCTGACTAGCTGAGAAGCGTGGGTAAATGTGTAATTAAATGACACAATGGAAAAGTAACTCTGTTGGCTGGAACTGGCCCAAATTAGCATCAAGCAGGAAGCAAATGCTGTGATTTAGGATTTCTGCAGCCACCAGACTTCCCTAAAAATGAATAATGTGCAGCCCTACTGAAATTCTCTTTACAAGCGTGTATATCATGATTAAAATGTGAAAGTGTTGCGAGCATTATGATTATCCAGCTCCCCGTGCTGTGCTTCCGCAGGTACTTCAGCAACTCTGTACATCTGCCAAACTGCCAGGCTCTGATGACATTCCCAGAAGGGCTGTCTCAGATGGCTGATGACAGCCCCATCAAAGCCATTTTTCTGGAAAGCCATAGTCCTGAAGAGCCTGTTTTCCCCGAATATAGTTGAAAACCACGGTTGGGGGTCCTGGGGTTATGTATAGGTTGGAGGCTCAACCTGCCCTTCCCACAGGTGTGCAGCATCTCCAGGCACTGGCCGGGTACCAAGGGCTGATGGGGAGAGAGGGTGATGGACAGCCACCGCCAGCATTGCCAGCCCGACATCCAGCAGCTGTTGCTGCTTAAATTTAATCGGAGAGGGAAACTGGCCTCCTTGAGCCCCACGTACCAATATGACTACAGGAAAGGGAGAGTCCCTGTGGGTGGGAGAAGGGAAGAGAAACAAAACCAGAAGAATTTGCTTGGTTTAAAATTCCCAATATTTGTATGTAGAAGGAAAATTAACATTCCCAATATGCTAGATGAAAAGCAGTAGGAACCCTCCCTGGAAAGGGCCTGAAAGCAAGATTCACATATAAATTGAGGGTCTATTTTTCACATAAAGTTTCTCTGGAACAAGCAAGTAATCTAATTGCTGACCCTAGCTGGGCCAATGCCTCCCAAAATAGAAGAGCACACGGGCTCAGATGAAACACCGCTCTTGGGGTTTTTTTGTGCTCTTTTTGCATTAACTTTCAGAAGACATTTCAGTTAAATACAAATGTTGAGAGGAGGATGCAGAAGAGTTTTCAAGAGAGAAGAGTTTGGAAGCAACTCAGAAAATTCTGTTTGTAAACTGCTAGTGAGCTGTAGTCAAAACTGCTTTATAAATCCCCCCAATACACCACAAGAAGCGTTTTGGAAACATAAAGTCTCTTCATGTTATTAACCAGTACAAGGTACATGAAACATTCATGGAAAATGAATGTTAAGCGAACACTACAGTATATTCATAGAATATAGACAAATTGTGAATTCAGAAACACTGTATTCCCAGCAGATATGCAATTTGAAGAATTATGCTCATTCCAGATAGAAACAGAGACAATATTGTGTGATGTAGCTGACAAATTAACCAGCAAAGGTCCAGTTGCATGCATCAAATGCTCAAAACAAATCTGTAGGACCAGAAATATTTCTGGATAGCATTAAACTACTTAGAATAACAAATACCTTCAAGAAAATCAAAAGTACCTATACAAATTACACAATAAAAATTCAGCTAATGGGTTATTTACTCAGTTCTGCTTGCAGAAACTGTCTTTCACAAACGAAAAACCTTCACGGTCCCTTTCTCATGGGTTTGAAACACTTGGCATCACATAGCAGTACAGATGTAGTAAGTTTTCCAAGTATGGAGAGTAGCAATTCTACTCTCACCATAGCTCTCTTAAGGGATCGCAGTTCTCCACCCTGGCTTTTTTGGTGGGGCTCTCCCTGATATGACCAGCACCACCAAAATATCAACAGAGCTTTTATGGATTTCATAAGAGCTAAAGCTTTAAAACATGTGAATGAATAGAGAAAGGGTGGGTGTTTCAAAACTTTCAGCACGTTTTTCTTCTAGGGTGTTAACTTTAATTACTTTATAAAACATGACATTATCAAACTAGAGGACATAAGTCTCATATCCATCTTAAACTTTTTTCTTAACCCAAAGGGTAGGAGAAAACTAATGAATGTAATAAACGGTTGTTGTAAACAGATGATAGAGTTTCTGACTGATACTGTCAAATGAGACCTAGGAAATGAGTAGCTAAATATGATAAATACTATTTTGGTGTAATTTCCCTCCTTTCCTTCTGCAGCAGAAAGGGCAATTCACAGAAGGAACCAGCCCAACAGGTGAATCTAAGTCCTGGCAAAATGTTTGCTCCAAAGGCTAGGGTTTTTTTAGGAAACAAATGGATTTAGCCACAGCATATAGATGGGAGGAGTTGCATAAACACAAGCAACTCAAATTGCAACTTACCCCATGATGTACATTACATACTATGGGGACTCCAAGGTTTACAGACAGTGCAGGCTACCCTACCATTTGAATTTTTGGCTACTCCTTTTCTTTGCACCCAGGACTTCTAAGCAGCCAGTCAGACTTACCATTCCCTCCAGGACTTGTTATGCTTATGAATGCACTTGTACTTGTGTCCTTCTAGGAATCAAATGCTAACTTCAAATAGAAAGGAAAGCAGAAGTTGAATTTCCACAATAAGATCGTAGAAATCACCAATTAAGGATGAAAGGAAAAATTAACCAAATAATAATTCATCATAGTGAACTGCACACACACATATTTACAGGTAGCCACAAAAAATCCAAGAGGTAGTATTTCAGCAGACCGAGGAAAATTAAAATCCTGAACATTACATCACATGTGGAATATTCTCATTCTAAAATACACAAACAGTTCCACTGAATTTTCACCAGCTGCCAGCTTTGCCAACACTGCTGCAAGAGCACATGGATGGGACATGCTTCAAGACAAGCACCAAGGGGGAACAATGCTGCTGAATACATTCACCTCCCCCCAGAACTGTCTGTAACCCATATTCTTCTGCCATAATATTTCCCAGTGCCAGCTCAGAGCTGCTTTTTCTTTGCAGTTGGAACCATGCTGGAGCTGCAAGTGGTGTAGCAGAGGAAGAAGAGACAGGGGCTAAAAGAAGGATGGGGGGAAGAGACAGGGGCAGCTGAAGGCTCTTTCCTACTTCCTCCTCACTCCCTTCCTCCTCAGAAAAGTGCACAATGGAGGAATTGAACTTTGATAAAGGACGCAGCACTGCAGAGCATGGTCTGCCCAGCAGGAGCCACTGAGTACGGAGCAGGGTTGAAAATATGTTGGCTTTTGAAGAGGCTTCGCTGAGTTCTCAGCTCTTTCAAAAGACATCTCACCTGCATTATGACCACTCAGTAATTGTGAAAATGTCTTCCCTGTGCGTCTGTAACACTTAATATTTAACAGCACTTAAGTACAAGTGCACAAAAGGAGCTTGGTCCCCACTGTTGGGATTATTGAGTTTCTGATTTTGCATAGTAAATATCAAGTCAATTATATACCTCTCCTTGCTCAGGCTTGTCCACATAAGTAGTGGTCACCAAATCATGTCCATTTTTTCCCCAGTAATTTCAGTTCCAGTGGAAGGAGAGGATGACCTGCCTGATACAGACACATTGAGTAAGACTGTCCTTTATAACAGGTTATTGCAACCGCTGTTCTTTTTGTAAGTTATTTAGGTTTGCTTATTCATAATATCACTTAGCACAATTTTTTTCTCCACTTACATCATTATTGTAACAATAAGTGTCACTGATGCAGCAGCAAGAACAACCCAGAGAAAAGATTGCAACTCATTATCATTCATTACTGTAGTGAAGAGAGATTAGAAACATAATGGAAACTGAGAGAAGATGTACCTTAGTGTCACTTACCTTGTACTTCGCTCAGAGCCAGGGACTTCCATGAGCTTTGATAGCGACTAGGTCACTGACTGGCAGTCAGTGACCTTGGATGGGTCACTTGACCTTCCAATGACTTCATTGCCCCAGCATAATCTTGGATAAGAAGTACAATCACAGGGAAACCCAGTGCTGTATTTGAGGAGAGCTTTCCTGCTTTTACAGCTATATTTTTGAGCTTGTGTGGATAGAGCTGCTTAGTGAGTTATAGTTATTTAATACTTCCCATTATAAGACCTCATTTTAAGATGTTGTAACTTTGCCAGATGCTAATAGTCTGAGCAAAAATATTTCATGTTGTGTGACTGCCACAGTGTGACAAAAGAAGTAGTAGTAATTTTTAAAATTTTAAGGATATTTTCTAAAGGAAGTTTCTGTGTATAAATAATTCTTACAACAACATTAGAGACAGGTCCTCTGCTTTGACAGAGCAATATAATATTTTTCAGAAAGTACCATCTCACCTGGGGACTTACTTGTCTTTTGCCACCCTCTGAAAAGCTACACTGTTTTGGTCATATTATTAATTTTTTTTTAAAAATTGTTTGCTGATGTTCACTGGATAATGATTTCAATTTAGATACTAAGGTATCTGAAAATTATCAGTGTAAGGAATGTCCTACTTTCTCATTAGTCTGAGCAGTCTCAGCCAACATGCAGGGGCCAGAGGGGTGACTGAGCACATTTCATCCCCTCACCCCTCCCATGTAGCACAGGAGCCCCTGTATATGCTAGCTCCAGTCCAGAAAAAGACTTAACTCCTCTTCAGTATCACCCTCTGATGGTGACCTTTATTTTTTCAGCAGTACTTGATCTGTGAGAAGAAGAGGAAACTGGTAAATGTTAAAATGCTTTCCATTTTCTAGGTCAAACATCAGCTCAGGTTATGGTGAGGAAGACCTCCAAGTCGAGACTCCAACAACAAATATTTTATCAGGTTTTTCTGGAATGAAATTATAAGCATGTTCATACTGCAGATGAATGGTGCAATGATAGCATGTGAAAACATATTTGATCTATTTTTATTTTATACCAAAGATATCTAGGAAGATTTATTTTATATCAAAGATATCTAGGAAGACCTAAAGTATGCATGGTTTTTACGGATCTGGGTGGTTTTGTCCAGTGGCTGAGGGACACGCAGCTGTATCACCACCTGGCTACTCCAATGATGCAGAGCCAAGCAGAGCTAGACAGCCACCATATGCCGGAATTCTGCCTCCTGATTGCAGTACAGCCCCATCATCTGAGGCCTAAGGCTTTACCTGCACAGGCACGTGGTTTGTCTGACATCACACTCAGGACATAATGTAAGGTGCAAACACCCAAGTGGTCTCTACATGAGTTTGTCTGTGAATGCACATAACTAAAGTTTTACCCTACTCTGTCAACCCCAATTCAGTCTTAAATTAGTTTTCACTTCACTCATTACCTCTGCTCTGAAGTATGCCATATGGACTCATACGTTAGGAACATACTGCCCAAAATCCAAACTATTGAGATGAGCTGGATGAATGATGTATGGCACGTCCTTTCCTCCTTAAGAAATAGTCTATAATAGTGCCTCTCAAATGTATGGATGTGCAGATGATGGGGGAAAAAGTATTCCCAAAATATGCTCCTGATCTTGGGAATCAAAGCTCCAAAGTCACTAACACAGACATTCACTTTACATTTAGGATTTTCTGAGGGAGAAGAGATGTAGACTGAGTATGCTGAGAAGTGAACATCAGCAGGTTTTTTGAAAGCTCTCAGCATGTAAGTGGGTGGCAATTCTCCTGAGAGCACATCCAGACAAGTGCCAAGGATGTTGGATCCCACTCTCAGTGCAAACTCATATTTGGAGATGGTCCAGGATACTCTGACAAAGCCTTTCTTTCATATGAAAATTATAGCTTCCTGAAAGATTCCTATGGGAGAGTTCTTCATATAACACGTACCACTGGGCACAGTGGGTCACTGAACTCAGTCCCTTGCTATCACAGGCAGGTGGTACAACATAATCTCATTCGTAAATTTACCAAGGTCCATCATACTCTAATTAAGGTTCCTTGGTTTTATGGGTTCCCTACTTATCCTTTCAGAAGCCTATTCTAAAGTTTAACCAATAGATAGAAGTCTTTGAATTATCATGCTAGTTTCAATAAAAGTTTCACCAGGAAAAGCTTCACAGACCCAGGTTGTAATATCTCATCAAACTTCTGCCGGGATAGCAAGTCATTTACTGGCTAGTAAATTCAGATGTGGGAGGTAGACTCCTGGTCTGTGATTTTGGTGAAGGAGGCAAGTTCCTGATCTAAGCAAAAAAAGGCATTATGTCAGGGTTTTCTTCATCTCGGGGAGAATGATCTGACCACTAAATCTTTGTCAGGAGGGTCTGAGGATCTTTTATCAGAATGGGCTTTGGCTTCCCAGGGTTCTGTTTGCTTCTTCCTATATGAAGATAACCGAAAATTTGATTTTCCACAAAATTCCACAATTTTCATCAATTTTATGGTTCCTCGTTCATATTTATTCACAGAAGCAGAGGAAGAATATTGCCAACCCCAATCTTTCAAAAATAATGAGCTGGGTTTTCAAAATCATGACTGTCTTAAAAATTCAAGTCTTTCAAAATAGTATCATCGAGGTTCTTGTCTCATGGATTTGACTTTGCACTTTCTGGGCTAGAAACTTTGTTTTATTAAATGACAAGTGATCTTTTCACTTGTCAGTGAATTTAGGGTTTTGAGTTTTATACATTCCCAAGTTAATGTTAGGAGGCTGATTCAGCCTACATTTCAGAGATTTTTGGAGTCAGGGACACTGAACAGATTAAGTAACTTCGTGCTGTGTTTGGAGCCTTGCAGAAGGTGCTGTATTCAAGGAGCTACTGATCTTGGGCAAGCCATGTCTGTTCTATTTGGCTTCGTCTTTAGTGCTTGAGAAACCCATAAGTTAGCATGAGTAGACACTGTATGGGACTCTGCTACATTCCCTCTTGCTGGCCTGTGTTGCGCTTTGGTGTGGGTTACGACAGGTATAACATCCCTGTCTCTCAGGAGAAGGTAAGGCACAAACATCACAATATGGGAGGAAAGAGGAACCTTTCCATGGATGAGATCTGCATGGGAAAATTCATCCAGAGTCCACGGATGCTGCTTAAACACAGGGTTCCCAGCATCTGAGGTGGCATAAAATTTACGTGTCATCTGTATTCCTCTTTTTATTCTACTTTTGAAACCACGTATTTCATTATCTTATGAGGCCTTCTTGGTGAGATCTAGTAATAGCTTTGCACTGCATGTTCCTCCCAAATGATGAACAGGCGTGAGCTTCAAAATTCAGGGAGTCAAGAGCCATCTGTGCCTTAGTCCGAGTTGGTAGCAGATAGCTCCAGCTTGTTTCCTCTTAAGCACAGCACGGATGTGACCAACTGCCTTCAGTCTAGTGAACAGCCACCAGTGTAGGCAGAAAGATCACAGATGGACACATTTACAGTGCTGATGCCTGTTGTGAAATCCATTCTTTGCTGTGCAGATGTAGCCAGCACCCCCAAATTCAGTAATTAAACAAGTTACCAAAAAGTAATTAATCTAAAAATTTTGTTCCTTAAGTAATTCCTAGTGGTTTCTGGGTTTAGAGGGGGTTTTAAGTAGTGTTTAATAGAGAAAAAAACACTGCTATTATTGTGGGGGCTTTTTTCTCCAAAAAAGTACTGCAGCTGCTAATGCAAACTCTAATTAAATGCACGAGTCTGAATTTGATATTTGCTGGTGCCTCGTGTCA
Organism: Hypotaenidia okinawae; assembly: GCA_027925045.1. Classification (NCBI taxonomy): domain Eukaryota; kingdom Metazoa; phylum Chordata; class Aves; order Gruiformes; family Rallidae; genus Hypotaenidia; species Hypotaenidia okinawae. The sequence goes on from BSDF01000001.1 coordinate 142,033,008, forward strand.
TTTCTTAACTCAAACTGCAAGACAGACTCAAACCTGACACCTCTGGATCTTTCATAGAATATTCTTCCCTCCGTACAGGCTTCTCTGTCATCTGAAATGTGTCTCAGATATTTGTGTGGGTATGCGTGTAGGTAATGGACGGAAATTTAACAAGCTTTTATTATCCACTGTTTGCAATAGCCTGAATCTTTTGGTTAGTTGGGAGTTAATTGCCAGAAGGTTTTATGGGATATCTAATTGGCTCAGTCATCCTTCTATGCCATGAACCCTGCCAGACTGCCAGTGTGCCCTGAACTCAAACAGAGGGTAAGAGCCCATCAGTTATTTAGTATGTGCTACAAGCATGCATTTTCTTTTCACTCCATGTGAAAATAGTTAACCACAAGGAAGGAGTCCCACCCCTCCACTTTGCAAAATGGTGAAATTAAGTTTTCCGTACAGCTACCAGGGGACTGCAGTAAATTACCCTGGTAACAGAGTTTACATTGATTCTGAAAAAAGCACTTGTCCATATGTAACAACGATAACCTTTTAGAAGGTTTGGAAAACAAATCTGACACCCCATTAAAAGGCAAATGATTTTTTCTCCACACAAGAAAAAGAAACTTTTAAGACATAGAAGGCTATTAATAAATAATGGGGCTTTTTTATAGGAAAGGCTGACATGAAAGCTTAAGCTATAAACTGTATCAGAGGCAGTATTTTGACTTGTGTGGTTTATTTGTCAAAGCAGTGAGATGGGATCTCATTTTTATTAGCTGCACAAAAGATATTTTATTGAATGTCACATTGTAATTTGATTTTAAAAGGAATAGAAAAAAATTACATTTTCTTGGATACGTAATACTGCAAAAACATGATAGTCATACTAACCGCTAACCACAATGAGTAGCAATATAAGCCCTCCAAAATATACACTAGTACCTTACCAATGCAAATGTGTGTTTTGTGATTCCGTGTACCAGAATATTTTTCCTGAATCCAGTTTCATTTACAACTGTCAGAATAATACATAAAAAATATGCAAGTTATTAAATTATGTATGTAAACAACTAACATAAGAGTAAGATTTGAGGAGGACAGCCTTTAATATTTTAAAATTTGTCTTCAAACTTATTCACACAGTTCATTTCTTTACAAGAAAAAGATCATAGCTGAATGCAATGGGGAACAGCAATTGATACCTAGATATAGTGGGAAGGGGAATAAAGAGACCCTGGCCTTGGCCCAGGGATGAGAGTGTTACCGTGGAGTGCCCAGCTCCTTCTCCTCCCCTCCAAAGCCACCTCACTACTCTGGCACATACAGATGGTAAGCCCATACCCAACATGCGCCAGGTAAACGTATTCCTGCAATTCACAGTAACACCCATTAGCACTGACCATCATTACACAACTCCCTCAAAATGAAACACACAATTCATGGGCAAAGTCCTAAAGACAGGGATGTGTATTTTAATTCTCAATTATTTTATTAGCAATAAATCACTGAATGTTTATATTCCCTTCACCTAGAGCCTCACTTTGTGTCATCCACCAGAATCATCCAGAGAGCAGTTTCCCACCTGCTCAATTTCTACAAGTAAAATAGACAGAAAATGGAAGGAAAAACATTAGTAGGTGAACAAAAATCACTTTGAAAAATATAAGTAGGAAGATGCATATTCTGCAGTCCCACTTCTACTCCACTAATTCAATGTCCACTGTCCACTGGACCATTAGCAATCCTGTATAACTTGCAAGAGTCTCTAACTCCTCAGCTGGAAAGAAGTTGTAAGTCATCACCTTCTCTTTCAAGCCTCAGTATCTGATACTACCCATCCTTGGATAATGTTATTTAGATAGGAGCAGTGCTAGCAGAACCTCAACACTCTCATCAGTTAACAAACATTTATCAATTCATGGTTCTCACCAGGAATACTTTAAAACTTGACATAAACGCCAGCAGGAAACATGCATGAAAGACAAATGTGACTCCATTCCAAAAGATGGGGTTTAAAAAAAGCTAAAGAAATTTCAGGGTCAAAGCCATATCTACTTGCAACAGATCTTCTGCTGTTAAAATATTTGAGGGCAAAATCAGTAATGGCTGTTTTGACATCACAGCATTTCTTGGTTTTGGTCCTGACTAAAGGGGAGGATGCAGAACATATAACATAATTTCAGCTTCTATAGGGTTCCTGCTGTAACAGATTTTGAAGTGTCCAGGCAGGTTTTGAATGTCTCCAGAGAAGAGGACACCACAACCTCTCTAGGCAGTCTGTTCCAGTGCTCCATCACCCTCACTGTGAAAAAGTTTTTCCTTATGTTCACATGGAACTTCCTTTGCTCCAGCTTGCACCCATTGCCCCTTGTCCTGTCACTGGCTCCATTCTCCTGACACTCACCCTTTACATATTTATAAACATTAATGAGGTCACCCCTCAGTCTCCTCCAAGCTAAAAAGACCCAGCTCCCTCAACCTTTCCTCATAAGGAAGGTGTTCCACTCCCTTAATCATCTTGGTGGCCCTGTGCTGGAGTCTTTCAAGTAGTTCCCTGTCCTTCTTGAATTGAGGGGCCCAGAATTGGACATCTCAAAGTCAGACACATACCATTTCTTCCTCCAGACAGATTTGAAAAGAATGCAGTAGCTCACACTGTCTGGAGTTGAAAGCTCAGTCCAAAAGACCTGTAAGGTAGCTAACAGCTCAAGGGAGCTGATGGGGGCAAATGCCAGTTTCTGGTAGCTAATTGGAGTGAGACAGAAGCCTGATAGTAACTGCTAAGATTGACAAGAGTAAGACAGGTCTGAACATGTAGAAAGGCACAGTTCTGGGCTCTGTGGAACTCTCCAGAACAGAGAAGTTCGTAGAGGTTCTGGTTGGTTCTGAAATTAGGCAGGAGTATGCGCATTCACTTCTGAAAAATCCTTGTGTTCTGTCTGAATGACCTAACCAAGCACTATGTTCTTTACTAAGACCTTAGAAATTTCTGGAGGTAAAATCAGAAGGTGTGAACAGAAATTCAGTGGAGCATAATATGGCAATGCCTTCATAAGGGGTAAGAGAGATTAAGGGCACAAACCCCAGCTGCAGACTCCCAAATCCTCAATGATCCTCAGAAATGGTCTCACTTCAGAGGTCCTACAGTAAACCTGTAGTTCTGAGATTATTTCTACACAAAGTAGAAAAATATCCCATTATAACATGGAGGTTTTTTTCAAATACACCCAAAGGTAAGCTGTCAGGGCTCACAGACTCTTGACTAGTTAAGGTTTTTTTGTAAGAAAGAAAATATCAACAGGTAACATCAAAGTTAAATGACAGTACCTCCCATTTGCTTGACCTATTTGTATCTGTCGGATCTGTCTTTGGCCACCAATGTCCTCTGATTCAACAGCCCACAAATACTTTCAAAGTTCACAGAGAATATCTACTTGTGGTCATCAATATTTTTGTGTGCTGGGGGAACTCAGTACATCCATTGCACATGTACGACAGCACCAATGGTTGGAATAAGGCAAGTGAACCTTTGTGTTTCCTGAATAGTTTAACTAGAATACCAAATGTTCTTATGGCTACCTCATGTCTGACTTTTCCTAGCCAGTCACTCTGGGCTGATGAGAGTGGCTCACCTCCACCTGAGACAACACATTTATTCTGCGGGCAAGCTCCAGGTGAGAGGAACTCAGGTTACCACAGAGACCAGCACAACACCTCGCACACACACACCTCTAAATCACAATCTTGCTTTTGGGAACAGTCACAGAATCACAGAATTGTACGGGTTGGAAGGGACCTCAAGAGATCTAGTCCAAGCCCCCTGGCCAAAGCAGGTTCCTTAGGACAGAACAGGTTCCTTAGGACAGAAGTCCTTTGGAAAAGGCATCTGGGCAGCTCCCTGTACCCTCACCTTCTCATTGCTTTTTGTTCAAAATATTATTTTGCTGCTTGGCAGTCAGGGTAACCGTACCCCTGACAATCTTATTAGCATCTGCTTCATCTGATCATTAGCATACTCCATTTGCCAATTAGCATATCCTAATTGTTACTGGGCACCTGACAATGCCCATAGCAAATCATGCCAGGAAGAAAGTGAGTGTGTCCACCCACCTGGCTGACTGCTGTAGTCTCCACTGGTGCTCTCTGCCTACGCCTTACCTCTTCCTCCCACCACCTGCCTCGGGCATACACACGTTCCATGGATGCTGTGCTAAATGACTCTTAGAAAATACTTGTTAATCCATCCTTGAAGCAGCTTTTGTATGACCAGACAGGTTTCAGCTGCAGCACAGGCCATGCACACTTGTCCCTGGCATTGGAAAAACAGAGGAGGAAACCGTTTCTGCACCGCTCTACCCTGCTGTATTTCTCATCTTCTCAGGTCCGGCAGACAGCATGGGAACACTCCTTAGCGATCAGCCAGGCATTTCAAGGTTTGGCTTATGTCAGTAGTTCATTTGGTTTCTCTGTAGAATGGTGATAAAAAGCATTCCTCTTGCAGCATTATAGTAAGAGATCAGGCCACTTTCGAAGCACTTTAATATCCTTTTAAGGACAGCACCATAAACATATAGTGTAAGTAATGATGTCTTCGACATTTTAAGTCTGGGGATTCTTGTTTGTTAATTACACGACTTAAATGAATTTCAGATTTTTAAATTCTGCAGATGGTGACTAGCACGTCAATATCCAAGTACTTATTAGATTTACAAGAACGTTGACTTTAAGGGAATTCAAACCAGATTTCTTCTATTAATACTACATTGTTATGCCAATCTCGAAGCTGTCGGTATGTTATGAAGAAAACATCACAGGGGTGTGGTAGTCCTCTGCAAAAGCTCAAAACAACACCACAACTACAAGCATGATATTGCTCATCTTGGTCTAATATTTCCAACCTTTTCTTGACCCGGGAATCATAACCAACAAAAGGAATACATGAGGATGTCTCTTGGATGGGTTTTTGTTTCACCTAAGTTTAAGATGTCTGCTGTACAGACCTCTATACCCCGAACAGTCTTCCTCAGCTCCCTTCAAGGTCAGTGAAAGGACTACACTTCCGTGGTGTGGCTCAGAGCTATTTTATAAGTCATCTTCTTGAGGATGAGACAGCTTGTTCTCAGGAAAGCTGGCCAGCTCAGATGTAAGCCCCTAATTCAGGCAGATGAATCCTGCCTCCTGTCTGTTCCTAATAAACTCCATTGATTTTCAAAGCTGGTGCGGGGAGAGAGAGGGGGAAGAAAAGCAGGTATTTCTGCACATTTGTACAACAAAATATAAGGTCTTGGCAGGAATAAGGGACCATCAGCAGGGTGGCATGGGTGATTGTCCCCCCACTTCCTTGTCCACCAGGCTCACCCCTGACACACCAGCTCGGGAAGCAGGCAATGGAGGCTGCTGAAGCTGTGCTCCCCGGGCCAGGCACGGGCATTGACTTCCCACCGAGGCTCCTCAGAGGAGCAGGAGCAGGACAGCGCAGGGTTCCCAGCCTCCTCTCCCCCTTCACGCTGGGCGCTGTTGCCTTCTCTCGCCTGCGTCTGCAAAAATCTCTTCTGTTATTAATTACCTTCAAACTTTTTGAAGTAAGAACAGCCTTGCCACGTTCTCCACAACACTGAAATTCACACTATTGGAATTATGTTGTTTATTATTTCTTTTCCCCGTTAAGAATTTATATGTTTTATTTTTACTAATTGCCAGAGATTTGGTGGGATTTTAGTCGGTTTTCTGAAAGTTACCTTTCATTAAGCTGGAGCGTATCACTTTCAGAAATGCAGTAGTGTTCTTCTGTCATGTGAGTGCTATTAAAAATGCCCCCTTTTGATGTGCAACCCCTTTAAATCTCCCTATATATATATGTGAAAGCCGTCTGGCTCTAAGGCAGGGGTTCTTATTTGGTTTTTTTACAACCTAGTAGAGAATAAAACTAATAAGTATTTCTCGTTCTTTAAAGATTGATTTATTATCAGTTCCAAAAACATGCCTTTTCATTTGGAAAGTCATTTGCTCAGTTATGATTGCATATAAACAGCTGCTAAGGGTCAACACGGGCCTTGGTGCTTGTTATTGCTTGCACTCCTTATGATTTTAGCTCAGCATAACTAGCAGTGGTGTCCTGGGATTCCAGAGTCTGTACTGATTACCAACAAAAGCCTCTTTAAGATCAGCAGAAGTAGTCTAGGGACTAATGGTGCCAAGGCAGTCTGAGGCACTGGAGCAATGCCCGAGGTCATAAAATGAGCAATGACAATTGCCCTGTCCTTGCCGATTTTATCAGCCTGAGAGTTTTTTAGCATCTCACGGAAGACAAAAGGAATCTTTAGTCCTGAATGATATTATCAGTTAACATGAACTGTTTGGGGCTTTGTTTTGGATTTTTGTTTTCTGTTTGGTTTTGATTCTGGTCATCTACTGTGTTCAAAAAGGCAGGTAGATATCTTAGTTCTAGTGTGTGTGTATATATATAGAACACTTTACACCAGCAGAAGCTTCATTTACTAGCTACTTTCTTAAGATGCTTATTTTGGGGAAAGGAAGAGAGAAAACAGGCAAGCTTTACTATTCTCTGTGTATATATGTATATTGTAGACTGTATATTATTCTCAAGTACAAAAAGTTAAGCTCTATGTCACATTCACTTCATCAGAAGAGTTTTCATTTTGGCTTAGGCTAAAATGAAAATGATCCGCGACTACCTCATCTCTCACTCCATATGAACATATCAGAAAACCAATATGTGACTGGCACTCTGTGCAAAATGCACAGGGATCAAATTGAAGGAGCGTTGATGCTCCTTGAGCTGTGATCATCTGAATGAGGAAGATTTCAAAGCATCGTGGGAATTCCCCAGAAGTTACACCAGAGATGAATTTGGCCTTTAGAATGAGATTTTATACATCTCATTCACACACAGCAAAATGTTTCATCGCAAGTGGAGACACTTTTTAAAAGAGTTTTAAAATTAATCCCAAATGAGGAAGCCTCCCTCCAAATGAGTGAAACTTGGCAGATTTACAAATTCAAACTGAGATGCATTAGCAGAGCCTGTGTAGGGAAATTTGTACTGTATCTCTCCACGCTGTACCTGGTTCAAATCAGTCATGTTTCTACTCAATTAAATACACCACAGAAATGAAACACACCAATAAGCAGCTCAGACTCACAGTGCTCTGAAATAACAGCTATTCCCACTTTTAGTAAGAGTCACATATTTCAAGTACACTCTACTTCAGGTGCCCTCAGGTCCAGAATTGCTAAGATGCTTGGGCACCAAATTCACCTGGCTTTTAAATAAGCCCATAGCTCCTAAATCACTCGCTTGTTTTTGAAGAAAAATAAATAAATAAATAAATAAATAAATAATGAAAGCACCCAAGGACCCAAGACAGCTTTTTTTTTTTAATTTGTAACTCTCATTCAAAACAGACAGGGCTTGAGGTGACCAAAAATGGTCTGGGACTGTAAGCTTATAATTGCTTTGCAGATCACTTCTATTTTTCATGCATAATTTTAATGATATTTGGCACAAATCATCACTAATGGCATTCCAGAGTTCAAATGGGAAGAACACAGATTCTGTGGCATAATTCATTTCTGGCAGCAGGGGAATCTTAAATCAAGATCCAGACAATTACGTAAGCAGACTGTAGACACTTTGTCATATATCACTTCTGTCTTGGATTGCCTGTGCACTCTTTCAGCTACCTCTGCTGCTCTTCTCTAGGTACCCATGCCATGTGTCTAATAGGATGTTAATGAAGGTGATGGAGTAGGCAGAAACACTTAACACATTATTAAGCAGGGGAGCACAATCAGGATCAAAAAGTGGCAGTCACTAAACAGCAAATAAATGGAAGAGTAAAATTGATATCAAAAGAAGACTCATATAAAAAGACAATTTCCACGACATATCCCTACTCTCTAAGAAAGGAAGAAAGTATATTTTGTAGCAAAATGTCAAACTGCATGCAAAGAACTCCTCATCTAAAACTGAAAAATGTTGAGGTCTATCTCCAAATTCTCATGCTTTGGTAGACACACGGGTAGGCCCCCGTTGAAAAAAATTCACTAGCAACTTATAAAAGAATTTTGAAAGCAAAGAAGAGAAATCTCTGACCAAGGAAAAGCAGATTAAATTGTGGACAGAGGGCGTTTGAATATTTGAGCTCAGTGATAAGCTTAAGACCTGTCTTTCCTACTTCCAGCCCAGCACGGATCAGTATCCAGGTTTCGCACTTTGTAAACAAACAATGAGTTGTGCTGCTCAGTTAAGTCAAGAGACGTTTCTTTCACCTCATATATCCACGACCATCTCTGTCACCTTTAGGAAGTGAATCTCCCCTGTTGCTTGACCTAAAGAATCCTTGCAGGATCGGGCAGAGAGGGGAGGGCATAGCTTACAACCGGCAGTTACACTCCCCCTCAGCACACCCATTTTGCCAGTCTGCAGCCTGCCCTTTCCTGCCTGCACCAGGTAGTACCCTTGAGAGGGGCACAATACTGGAATACTCTTCAAGGGAAAAAATTTTATAGGGTAGTTCCCTAATGATATCCCCAGAGTGCCAGGGGGATGACTAGTCCATTAAAATGCGCTGATTTTGAGGTTCCTTGTAATTCAAACAGAATCCTTTAAACAACTGTATGAAGTACAGGTCTGCTGTATGGGGGTACCGAAAGAGACTGCAGCTCAGATTTCCATAACACTCTGAACAAACATCAGTGATAACAGCCATGGGAAACTCAAGAGCGCTTGAGTTGTGTTCGTTGATCAAGACTTTTGCTCAGTGCTAAAGTGCATCTATGCACTCTTCTGTCAGTCCATGGGGAATAAACTGGCTAATATCTAATTATTAAGTGCCAGTAAATTCTCAATCTTGTTACACAGACAATATCCCATGCTCACATTATCTATGTTTCTGGTTTGTGTTTTTTTTCTCAATGAGCACCCTCTTGCTTGAATACCCTACTTCTTTTTCCATCAAAAATGGGCTGATGGAGATGTGTGGGAAAGTGCTGGTGTGCACTGGGGATTGACACGGGTGTGGAGTCAGGATGACTCACAAAGAGACTCCCAATCTAGTATCCTAGACACTTGTGCAACTTAGCCTGCTTCACAATGTAGCCTACTTAACAACAGAAATAAAGTTACACATATTCATGAATATTCCTTTTGGATGTATCTATTTATATCCAATTGTATTTGTTTCCTTTTTAAAAAATGCAGATCTTGTCCAATTTAAACAGAAGATGTGGCTTGATTATTTGGTAAAGAAGCATAAGTTGAATATAAAAATGTCTGTTTTACCTAGAAGTACTTAATAATCCAGTATCTTCAACCTATTTCCAAAGCTATTCTGACCACCTTTATTTTTCCTTTCCTTTTTTTTTTCAAATTCAGAAACCATAAGGACATAATTTTGGATATGGTTTGGTTTATGGTGTCTCTTTACAGCATTCAGTGCTCCTTTAAAGTTGTGTCCAAACTTGAAAATAAGTTGTCTTAATTTCTTGAAGAAGATGATAAATAATAAATACTGATGAAAGAGAAGTAGAATATGAGCTGTTTCAGTCATACCCAGGATTTTCAGACATTATTTTTTTTCTAGGAAACAGAAAACTAGAAGCTCCAGGAAAGTGTTTTAGCCTTGGAAACACTTCTATAAGAACTAGAGGAGTGAACTATTGGCTTCACCCAGATGTGCAAGTTTCTAAAGGATAATGTTTATAACTGCTACCCCATCAAGCAGTTCGGACTGCCAACATCAAGCAGAGATGTGTTTCGAAAGAAAAAGGCAACATACCAGGGAAAACACTCTGTGCCTAGTGTGGTCATGGAGAAGTAATAGAAGATCTTGACACATGATGATGCAAGAAGCATCAATGAATTAATTGAAGATAATGTTAAGCAGATCCAAAAGTGCAGATTCATCAAAAATAGAAACCATCTTATTTCTAGGACTGGATGTATTATTTTTCTAACTGTACTGTCCTACCGCACCAGCTAATGTAACCCAATATAGAGTCCCTACCGCAGTAGGACTGTGATCAATCAGAAATTAAAAAAACAAAGCTCACACTTTATATCAGTTAAAATATTCATCCTATAGTGTCTTCAAACAGAAATTTCGGTGAAAAGGTAAAAAGTAATAGTATAGAGTCTACACTTTTGTGGATAGCCAAAAAATTCCCAAGAACTTCAGTACATATGTAGATTGCACAGTTTGTAAAACCTCAGTGATCACAATGAAAGCTCTCAGTTTCTTGCTTGTACATGCCAAGTTTTAATTCTGAAGAGGTACAGGGGAGCAGATAGAAAGATACTACTACATCAAGTACTATGTAAAAGTAGCAGGAGTTTCCTGTTGCTATAAAGTTCTGCTTCCTAGAAAGTTTAATCCTACAAGTGGGACCTTATATTGAACATGTGTAATCTCAGAATTTGAGTTCTCATGAGATTCAAGGCCTAATTTGATAGTCAAAAGAGATCTTTAAAGTGTCTCTGCTTTGCCTGATATAGATGTAGGAGAGGGCTGAGTGGGGCAGAGCAGGAATCTGATGTTGATCTGTAGTGGGCAGCTGAACTGGGTAATGACAGGAAATTGAGCAAACATAATCATAGACCACCAGAGTCAAGTGGCTGTGAGGATATTTGGTAAACAAAGACATGATGCAGCAGCTGAATCTCTAACCCCAGACTCTTTTCTCTGGACTCAGGTATGTGAGACACTTTGGGGAAATTATCAGGGAGCACGGGAAGCCTTTGAAACCAGGTGTCAAACAGTGTCTCCTGATGTCTGTTTTAAAATAAAACCCTCCATCTAAAAAGCATACGGCAGGTACTTCATCTAGATAAGATGATCTCTTCAGGTTGGAGCATGACTTCAGTGATTCATTTTAGGTCACAAGTTAATCTGCAAGTAATAAGACAGACCAGAAGTCCTAATAGTTGCTTCCAGCTTATCAATAAAACAGTACTCAATGCAATACTAATAGAGAGATGCCTGACCCCCTGGGTTATTGTTTCAAGGATATTTAAAAAGTTTATCACATAGAAGGACTTTGCAGAGCAGAGAAGCTGAGCTAATCAGTCTGAGAGACAGAACAGAGTGGACTGCAGGATCAGGTAATGACTGCATGAAGTACACTGTGGGTCCCAACACCCCTTCCTCTGTGTGCAGACATGCAGATCACTCCTCTTGCCCTCCTACCTTGCCTACTTGCACAATGAAGTCTTTAGTACATGTGTGCTGAGTTTGTGCAACCTCCAACATAAGAAGGTGTGGTGGGCTGACCCTGGCTGGAGGCCAGGTGCCCCCAAACCTGCCCTGTCACTCCCCTCCTCAGCTGGACAGGGGAGAGAAAATATAGCAAAAGGCTCATGGGTTGAGATAAGGACAGGGGGAGATCACTCACCAATTACAGTTACTAGCAAAACAGACTCAACTTAGAAAAAAAATAATCTAATTTATTACCAAGCAAAACAGAGTAATGAGAAATAAAAACAAATCTCAAAATACCTCCCCCCTCACACTTCCCTTCTTCCCGGGCTCAAATTTACTCCTATTTTCTCTACCTCCCGCCCCCCTGCCAGCAACACAGCAGGACCAGAAGTCAGGGTTACAGTGAGTTCATCACACGGTGTATCTGCTGCTCCTTCCGCCTCAGTGAGAGGACTCTTGACACTCTTCCTTTGATCCAGGCTAGGGTCCCTCCCATGGGAGAGTCCTCCACAAAATTCTCCAATGTGAGTCCTTCCCATGGGCTGCAGTTCTTCACAAACTGCTTCAGCTTGGGGCTCTTTTATGGGGTGCAGAACTGCAGGACCAGACTGATTCCAGTATGAGTCCCCCATGGTATCACAAGTCCTCCCAGCAAACTGGGTCTGGCATAGGCTCCTCTCTCCACATGTCCTGCTGGATCTTGCTGCAGCATAGGCTTCCGACCAGGTCACAGCCCCCCTCAGGTGTCTCCACCATGGGGAGACCACAACATGGGGTCCTCCACAGGCTGCAGGTGGAATCTCTACTCCCCATCATCTTCCATGGGCTACAGGGGAACAGCCTGCTTCACCATGGTCTTCTACAGGCTACAGGAGTATTTCTCCTCCAGTACCTGGAGCACCTCCTCCCTGGCCCCTTCTTCACTGAACCTTGGTCTCTGCAAAGTTGTTTCACAATTGTGAAAAACACTATTTGGGGTTTTTTTTATTTATTTTCTTCTTAACTATGTTATCCCAGAGGCGCTGCCATCACTGACTGTCTTAACCTTGGCTAGTATTGAGTCCGTCTTGGAGCCAGCAGGCGTTGGCTCTGTTGGACCTAGGAGTAGCTTCTAGCAGCTTCTTCCATAATCCATCCCTGCAGTCCCCCACTCCTGCTACCAAAACCTTGCCATACAACCCCAGAACACAAGATCCTCCAAATTCAAATTCAATTTTACCAATTATGAATGCTCTTAACACTTCTATTATCAGCTGAGTGCTAAGTATTCGTAAAACTGTATGTGAACATGCTGATATTTTCTCCTCTATTTAATGGGCTTAACTATGGGTCCAAAATACAGACTGTAAAGAGAACTGTTACTTAATTTGGAGCAACCTTTATTTCAAATAAACATATCCCCTGACTAATAAACCAGTGTGCTCCTGGATTCAGATTTGGCCCCAACCCACCATAGACCAAGTAATCTCAGGCATGTGAGCCATTAGAAGAACCCCTCTGAATGTTGCACATGCAATTGCAGCAAAAAGGCCACCTTTATTTACCTCTCCTGGAACAGCTGTACTTGTACAACTTGTAGACAAGCAGGCGCTGTTGACATTTCTGAAAACCAATTATTCATCTGTTAACAATTCAAGTATTCTGTCCCTCCTGCCTCCTTAAGGTCATACTTTTCATGTAGATATTTAAAAGCGTTTCTATGTAACTTATACAAAACAACCTTATTATTGTAAAACACATTAAATAAAATGCAGCAACTAATCACAGCATTAAAAGAGGATTAGATTGAATATTCCCACTGAAGAAAATCCCTTTTTAACTCCTTTTGAGTGTTGGTGTATAAAACTTTCTCTCTATTCAATATTGATTTTAGCCATCATCTTGACCATGGAAGGCAGTGGACTTTCTCTATCCATCAGTACATCTCTAATTTAGAGAAAAATCACATTTGCAGGACTTTTGTTCAAGGGTGTTGTAAAGTGTAAACTTAAAGTTCAATATTTTTAAATCTGTATGCCAGAAGTTAAGGAATTTTAATCAAAGATATGAGAGACAGTCATTTTCTATTAGGTCAGCTAGTTCATCTGTGTTGCCAAAAATAAAAGACGTTCCTTCCAATGCAGTCCCAAGGGTTATGCTTGGCTGTGCATCAAGTGACTCAAGCCAGAAATATTTTTATATAATTTTACATTATTTATATCTTATGAAAAGTTGGATTTGCCTCTGGTAGGGAGAAATGTCCCAGAGATGACGTAGGTGTCATGACAAAGACTATCCTGAACATCATAGAAATCTGTGACCTTACACCAAATGTGGATCAGCTAGCTCTTCCTTCGTACCTGAGTTTCATTGTAAGAGTGGAACAAACCCAGACTGGTGCTGACACCAGAATGCAAAAGGCTGAGAGCTTTACACCAAGAGGTACCTTACTCCACAGGCATGCTCCTTGATTTGAGTCGATCAACTCACTATGAATCTGTAATTGGTACGAATTAAGGTGCTATGAACTTCCACCAAAAGTGAAAGCACTTTCACATGAAATTTCCATTCAAAATTGTTAGAATATAATTGTAATATTGGTTGGAACTCATAGTTTCATCTGAGTGGGATGATGTAGTAGCGTTTTCTGCAACATCACCTATAAAGAAAACGAAAGGTTACTAACCTGGCTGCAGATACCTGAGCTCCCATGAAAGCAATCCCACACAAAACCACCTGCTGGAATACAGCAGTAGTTAGCATAGTAACAACCGGAATAAAACAGATGACTTGCATTAATTTATGATGCAGAAGTTATTTGCAACTCAACTGAAAATCAGAATGATTAGGTGCAAGGCCACATGTTAGAAGATGAGTCCTGCAATATACATCTTAACAGTAAATGAATAATCAATTTAGATATAAATAAGGTGATGTCACACACAATGGGTCTTCTTAGAATTGATTAAATTATATGTGAGAAGGAATTCTGAAACACTCAGGTAAGTTTTGGTGAGTTTGTTTTCCATTTACAGTCTTTATCAGGCCAAAAGTGTGATGAAATTGAAAGACTAACTGCTCTTTCAGCATTTCTGCTAGAAAGCGGAAGGAGAGAGAGCTTATTCTCATGAGGTTTCCAGCAGGTTTCATAGTCAACGAGGTTAGAATTGTTTGAATAAGCTCCACATAAACAACTGGGACCAGATTCATGGGATATTCCAGCTGCTTTGGAGCAATCCAATGACACAAAACAGCAGTAAAACCCACTTTACTGGCCATTTAAGTCAAGTTTATGGCTGCTTTGCATCCTCAGAGCAGCTCAAAGCCGTCAATACCAGTGAAACTCTCTCTGAATTTCTGGACTCTGAGCCGAACTGCAGAATTATACCAAAATTCTCAAATGTGTCTGTTCCTTCTAGGAATAGCATCCTAATTCAGCACATGTCTGTTCATCACTGCCTTTTCTAACAGGGCTATTGTAATTATCTAATTAGGAACTAAAAGTACTTTCAATCAATTAACATTCCTTGAAGACTAAGGTTTAAAAAAAAAAGTCTTCAATGAGTTCAGGTAAGTGCCCTGTAAAGAAATGTAACATTTTTCTATCTAATTAGTCTGCTTCCCCAGATATACACTGTAATTGCAAATACTGTAAAATGGCATGGCCATTGCTAGTAGCAGATTATAAGCCTTACACTGAATTCACAAGGCCTCAGGATGGAGGCTCATCAGGCTTGTGCTGCTTCCACTTCTCTTGACCTGCCAGCAACTTTGTTTTGCTCAGTTTATCCTTAACATCAATTTTTCTAATTTACCAGGTATCTCTGGCTAATTGGTTTTACCTCTGTTTATCCTTGTATTATGCCTCCATGATTTTACCACTCTTAACATATGACAATGCAGTGTAAAGAATGCAGGCCCGACATGACATCAGAGAAGTGTAGAGACAGGATGAGGTGCAGAGGAACACCTGCATGGGGTGGTGCAGGCTTGGCAGTCCAGACCACAGCTATAATCAACTCACCGATGGTCAGTTAAAGAAAAGCAGACCTGGGGCTGGGCAAAACTGGGTTTCAGTGTATCAGTGAATAAAGAAATATTATCTAGCATACCAAAAGGACATGTTATATAGTAATTTTGTATCTAATTTAAAGCTGCACACCCACAAGGAAAGAGTAAATATGTAAATATGGGCTAGTGAGCACATAAAAAAAATATCTCATTTCTATATCAAGGAAGATTCCATCAACATGAACCATCACACTCCTGCTGGAGAAGGACTCTAGATGCTGAGACGTCTGCACTGCACCCTGACACCCTCAACAGCAGAATGAAACCATTCTCCTCAGAACCCAGAAGACCCAGAGGAGCAGGGAAAGGTTGAGCATAATAGCAGAAAAAAGGCTGGGAAATGTCTGTATAACAATTTAAACAATATAATTGCTATTAATGAGACTCCCTCTATGGAAATGTTCTTTTCTGAAGTAACTAGATTTGGACAAGTGATTCTTGAATAAGACTGTATTTCAGTTATGACAACAATAAATTCTTGGCTTCACATATAAAGTGTGTTTCCTCTTTGCCCATAAATGATATTGTGTGCATAACAACACATAAAACAAATAATAGCCATCACCCACCACTTCCCAGAATTTTGCAGAAATGCATTATTGAATGTTCTTGAAGACACTGAATATTATAATGATGAGTACCATGAGTACCATTAACAGAATGTAGTAGGGGGCTAAGTGAAAAATTGTGAGGAAATTAATAACACTGTACTTAGAGCAGGGCTAGTATTTTATATGATAAATAAGTCTTGGGACTCCATACCACCTGTGAAGAGTAGAACAGTTATGAAGGACCAGTCAGTTGATCATTAAGTGAAGCAGGAATCTCTGGAACTGTATCATAATGCTGTTGGCTGCAGAAGCTAAATTAAGATTGCACCAGAAGCCATAAATACAATATTTCCTGGTTTTTAGTGCTTCATTTAGCAACCTTAATATTCTTTTAACCACAGGTATTTAGTGTAATGTATATACAATATCTATTTTCTCATTAGGTTTTTTTTCCCCTTTTCTTCCTGTCCCTTAATAGGGATAAATGGAGCAATTAAAACACAACTCCACTTCAGAGCATACTGCAAAACCCAAGAGGAGCTTCTGCCTCTCGCAGTGCCAGAGGGCATAGCTGGCAGCAGCTGTGCCATTTCTTCCAGAAGTGTTTTTTATATATATTTATGTATATACATTTCCACAACTAATCATTTCAGATGGACACTCAAAAGGAAGCAGAAACTATGACCTGATTTATTCTTAATTGCCTTTAGAGTTTATTAATACATTCAGGATACAGCCAAAACAGGTTTTGCAAAGGAAAGTGAAGGGGAAAGGGGACAGATTCCTTAATAACAACCTCAATAAGGAAACACCCCAGTATCTTGGCTGTATTCTCTCTGCGTGCATTGCTGCTCACTAATATTTTCCTCTCTTTTCTCTCATTACCTTTTTTAAACAGGATATAAATATGCTAGAAGTTGTTTTCAGTCCCAGTTTTCAATTTCAGTAGTTTCAAGAGTAATAGAGAATACTTTGCCTATTTCCACTGTACATATATTGCAGTGAGAGAAATTTATACTGTACATTATCAAAGGCAGAACACCTAGAACTGAATTTAGGAGATTCAAAATTGAAACTCATTCTGCTTTTTATTGGAAAGTTTGGTTCATCTAAATCCTTAATAAGAAGTTCTAGGCTGACCTATGCACTAACTTATCCTGCATTTCAACTGACCATTCTGCTTACTCAATGAGAAAAGACATTGGTATATTGTGGAAACCTCATCCTGCCGAAGAGCCAGAGTAGAAGAACATAGGAGTGTGAGCTACACCACAGAGCAGATCCTCCAGTTCCATGAGGTATCTTAGGCAGACACATGCTCTCGTTCAACTGATCTAAAATACAATGCCTTACGTCTCTTAGGCAAATAAAATGCTTTAATTTGTGCTTTTCTGGTTCCCCAACTAAATATCTTAATATGTTAATTTTTACTTTTACCACACTGAATAATTCCAAACTTTCTTTGAAATTTATATTTTGACAGTTAAAAAAATGTATGTGTCTTCAAAACAATCACATTGACAATTCAAAGCCAGCTCTATATTTGATCTATAACCAATGACACATCAGACTTCATTTTACATAGGTAAAAGAAAAATAACTGAAAGGACTGATGCCTTTTCTGTAGATTTGTTACCATTTGTTATATTAATTAATTAAAATGAATGAGACTCTCCCCTCTTGCTTCCATTATCCACCTTGCTGCTTACCCATTTATTATATTTTGTCATACTACAACGCTGCATTTTCTGTGGAGGTAAACAAGGTTTGGAGTTGTTGGGTAAATGAGAATTATTTTATTTTGCAGTATTTACTTCTCTGCATCCCAGATACCTGAGTGCTTCTATAGCCTCTTCTCCTCTAGTTGTTTCTATGGTTCCAGGAACAATGATAATGAAATGAAATGCACAATCAGTTGTACTTACTTATTTAAAAATTATTCTTTTCCTACAGCACACTAAAAACCAACCACGAACCTCACGAGTATAACACAGAAGACAGTATTTTAGTGCATTTCGTGATCTATTATACTATCTTATTTAGCCCATACATCAGATTTTAAAATTAATGTATCAATACCATTTACTTAAATAAGCCATGCCACAAATACAGGAAAAAGCCATTGAGAAGGATTAGCAGGAAGACAGCTTTTAGGATGTCTGTGTTAGCACAGTATATTACATTTAAAAATACACAAAATTAAGGACATCACGTTTGCTTTTTTATCATTAGCTGTCTGATAGGCTATTTATTTTGGAAAATAGTGATTGAATACTGGCTGCCAGGTAATAAGCTTTCTCTAGTCTGTTATAGGAATTAAATTATCAGCAATCAGTAGCACTCCTGGTAGCTATGTATTATGTGTACAACACACTAGCTGTCCTTTAAATCAAGATGTATCTTTTAATCAGAAGTATCTTCTATCCATAAAGAATCCAAAGTTGGTGCAAGTCCAAACAGAGTTAGAAATAAAGACAAGAGGCCAACTTATTCATGAGGTAGCGTGACTGGTGCTGGTGCAGTTATATTCACTTCTGTGCATGCTGGAAAAGCACTTAGCAGGCAGAGTGTGGAGCAGGACCCTGGGTAGGTTTGCAGCTCTGCAGGGCAGACGTTCTCCTGTGCTGCTCTAGAAGTTCAGTGGGAAGCATCCATCAAGCTTGAGGCACCACAGGGTCTTCTTCACTAATTTCAGTAATGAAAGGGTCAATCATCTTTTGGAGTGATGTACCACATTGACTTTTTTCTTTCTCAGAATTAAACCTCTTAATACGAACTCAGGAGGAGGAGACGGGAGACCCTTCCTTTCAGAGTGGCAAAACAGCTCGCCAAAGGCCTTTATGGGGAGTAGAGGGAATTCAGGAGGAGCTTCACCCAGGCTGCTGCAAGTGCCAGCGAAGAGACCTTGCCTCATGCAGGCACGCAGAATCTGATTTCCATCATACCCAGATGCACACAAAGGACAGCCTTCTTTATTGACATAAGCAGGAGCTGGTCTAATGAAAAAGGGCAACAATAGATATTGAAGCCACGAGCCTCTTGTTTATTTCATTTAATCTTTTGTAAAGTGCTACCTATGATTTTCTGTCTTTATGCATAGAAAGTTCCTCCAGAGAAGAAATACAAGAGAAACTGGATTGAATACAGAGTCTGCCTATGCACCATTTTGCTTCACATAAACTCTTGAGCCCTGTGATCCCAACATCCAACAGATCCCAGAAATGCTTGAAATAAATCCAAAGGAATTGTGTAGACACGCTCATCTTCCCCTAAATTGTGACTGTCACAGACAGGATACTAAATTGTTTGGTTTAACTGCTCCCATGTTCCTGAGATTTGATCTTATGATATTCTCAGAGATGTTCAAAACCTCTCAGGACAACCTGCTCAACTTCCTGCCTGTCCTCATAGGGAAAAATTTTATCCTTATGCACAGTCTAAACTTCTCTTATTTCAACTTGTGCTCATTGTCTCTTGTGCTAACACTATGAACTACTCTGAATCATCCTACTTCAACTGCTCAATGACCACATACAGACACTGAGGGGGCTGTTAAGTGCCCCTGAGGCCATCTATTCTCCAGGCTGACTCAGATCTGATCTCAAAGGGCAAGTGCTTCAATACTCCAGTTTGTCCCCAGATTTCCTTCATTCAGTGACCAAAACTGGATACAGTATCTGGATGTGGTCTAAGGAGTGCTGAGTGAAGGACAACAATTTTCAAAACATTTTAAAACAGAGATTCTTGGCTTCTACATCAACCTATACATCCTAACCAAATTCCAGCTGTGCTACATGATCTCACAGAAAGCAGAGACGAAACAGGAAACAGCCAGATATCTCATGTCTCAGACGTGGAGAAGTGACACCAAGTACACAGTTCTCTCTCTGGTGATCTGGAGAGGTCTCCATAATGCCTGGGAGGCTGTTTATTTTGCTCTATAACTGAAAAATTAGAGATGGCATGTAGTATTTTCATAGTCAGCCTGGAGTTCTTGTGTGTATCTCTAGGGTGGCATCTTCATCTCGTATAGTCTTAAATCATGTCTCAGCACAAGGAGGACAGCAATAGATCTCTACTTCATGAAATGCTCAGAGAAGTCTGAATGAGAACACTTCTAATAACTTGCTACTACTGCTCTTATTTCAGTAGGCTTTGGACCAAATTAGAAACCTGGAGGACAAGAAAGATTTTGCTTGTTGATGCACATTATTCCATGTCAACGCTATAAAGTCAGTACAGGATTAGGGCCCTTGTGTAACACATTCTTTTTCTACAGCACTTACGTTGAAATCAGCTAAAGCAAACAAATAGAAATTCCAGACATTGATCACTCATCTACCTAAAGCCCCTTTGTGACACTGCATATGGTTTCCTCTGTGTGAATCGCTCTTTCCACACAACTCACATTGACTATTCCTGAAGGACAGCAACAGAAAGACATCAGGAAGTGTCAGAGTAGTGGCTGCCCGCAGCCATTTTCCATCCCCAGGAACTCTTATTCTTATTCCATGGAAACCAGTGCACCAAAAGAAATCCCAAAATAGGTAAGAGAAAACACGAGGTGTCAAAACACCTAGTCCTATCTTCCCTCAGCTGTGAAAACTCTTCCAGTTTCTAGAGCAGCCAAAAGAGAGCAACTGTCTCTCATGCTGTGCACCCCAGTCACCCCCTCTGAGAATCCCCCTGCACGACATTTACTTTAATAGGTCTAATTATAAAGAAATGCACTTTTCAATCAGAACTGAAGAACCAGTAGGTTTTCTTCTTTAACATGCCAACCAGCTGTTTTGAAAGGTACATCTCTAATCTCTTTCCTTCCACATGTTCAAACAGATGAAAGTAATTTTGTGCTCAACTGTCTATAAGTAATTAGACTGGGATGTAAAGGAGTCTTTATGTATCAGTTCAGAAAGAGCTACACTCTTAGCATACAGAATAATTATTAGCAATCTTCTTCATCTGTAAGGTATACCTTATGCATTTTACATGAGTCCCCATTATTAACATAACCTGACTATCAAAGCTCCATTGAAACTGGTGTCTTCTTTTTCATGTAACTGACTGAAATTCCCCAGAAATATAGTAATTTGAAAACAGCGATGCTGATGATTTGTTTCAGCTGTAATTTGTTTTTTTTTTCCTCTTCTTTGTTGTCTTCCTAGTAAAGACCTAAACCAGTGGGGCTCCAATATACACAAACAAGTGTTCTGCTTTTGCTACAAGATGGATATTAATATTCAGTGAGGGTCCTAGAATGCTGCCTTTTGTCAGATTCCCAGGCTAAATTTCCTTAATCTTATTAATTAGGAGGTCACAAAAAGAATACTTTATTGAGAAACAAAATGTGTGTTCTAAAGATAGCTTATACCAAACCCAGGAATTTACTAGGAACGATGATGACAGAATATTTCTTTAGAATCTGCCTCAGGACTGCACTTGACATCTCTGTAAATGGGGTAGGGCAATTACTGATAAGTCAGAGGGGCAGAGGCATCTTTTGAACCCTAGTTATTAAAAAATTTGGAACATATTTCACAAGAAAAGTGAGAGCTTCAGGACTGAGATTTCACCCAGTATAAGGAAAGGAGAATGCACCATTTTAGGATTTTCACATGCACATAAGTACAGGTAAAACTGATCCAGGTTGGAAAGAATGAACTGAAAGGCATGGCACTTTCTTTTCTCCTTGAATGACAGATATTTTTTGAAAACAGGTTGTTTCCTCAAAGCAACTCCCTTACTCTACAGCTACTTATCATGACCATATCTTTTCATGAAATGGACTCAGAATTTTCTTGGAAATAAAGTGCAGTTTTATTTTCTCTAGAATCACAAGATGTCCTTGGGAAGTGAAGTCTGACTAATAGGGTCTTTGCCATCAAGGATGGAGGGAGGATGGTTATTTGCTGACAGGCAGGAGATCTACATCATGAGAACAGCAGCAAAGAGGCCAAAACCGCCCATTCTTTGTCGCTAACAAAGAAGCAGTATTTTGTACAAGCGCACATCAGAGGGACTTGGCCTAACCTTCAAGGATTACATGCACTGCATGTCAGTGCAAGTGACTCAGACACAGCGTGTCTATCCCCAGAGTAAGGCATACTCCGTGAGTACAGTCAGAAGTGAGGCACTTTTCATTTGTTATTTTGATGTATATAGCACTGACAGGAACTGTACTCTACAGATGTGTGAGAACAGCAGGCTCCTGCCCTGAAGAGCTGATTGTCTAAACAGACCAAAAAAGCAGCAAAAGACTAAAACAAAACTGAAAAGCAAAGTAGAGATATGGCTATTTATTATACAGCTTGTTACAGTTGTGAGAAAGGGTCCAGCAGGACAAAGTCAGGACATTTATCTGTCAGATCCAAACTGCGATGAAGGTATTTCAATGAAACTCTGTCACATTGGATCGAAACATTTTCCCGCTGCAGCTCAGTTCAGTCTGGCCCGTAAGAAAAGAGTAAGAATAGCAATAGACCAGACATACACAACCTAAATGTGCTAGGAAAGGCTTAAGAAAAGCCCAGAGGTGGACTTAGTCCACTTCTATATGGCCTCATGAGAGAGGAAGGAGAGGCACATCCTCAGTTGGATAAACTGATGTCAAACTACTTGGCACACTCACTAACAATTCCCAAAATTTACTAGCTAGATGCACTCACCTCTGGTATGTACCCTACTAGAAAATGCAGCAGCAGCAGCACATCAGTATGTCTTCAACAGAGACAGCTCTTCACAAGACCAATTTTCAAAATTAGAAGTTGTGCACAGAAGGGATCCACCACAAACTAAACAAAAAAGGTTGGAAATACTACTCTATGACTCAGGTGAAAAGGAAGCATTGTATTTGCTTGATTTGTATCAATGATGGCTGATAATGCTCTGGATTTAAATTTCAGACCTGCTTCACAAGAAGGGACGCATTGCGATGAAAGTAGCATCAGGCATGCATTTTTCCTTTAGAAATCAATTAATCTGTGTCTGCCCTTCAAGTCATGTGACTTCATGCAGAACACTTAATGCATTCAAGACTGCAATCTAAGTATCCCACGGAGACACAGAAATATGGAAACAGAACAGGGCTGGAACGGTGATTATGTCATGTGTTCTTACCCTTCACATTATTACTTTTCTCAGAATCCAAAGGTGTGTATGATATGTTACAAATGTGCTCTCTCTGCGAATATCCAATCCTATAACTTACATATTACTTATCAGAGATGTTCTTAGATATTTGAAGCACTTGAGTAGGAGTTCATTGCCACTTTCTCTGGGATGTCCTTCCTAGGTGATTCCTCTCCTCACACAGACTCCTGAACATTACAGAGAGCATAATAGAAAAAATCACAGTAGCCAAATATATGAATTGTTGGTAGAGGTCAAAATTCCCCTTGACATGAATACAATTTCTTTGCTTTAGTAGGTTGCTCCAATTGGCTCTAGGAAGAAATGTTATTGTTTGTGTCTATTACTACTTGACTGTTCCGCTGAAAGACTAGTTGTGGTGAACACTGATCTATGCAGGGTTTGTCCATCATCTGTCACAACAGTCTTGCTAGAAATCTGGATATTTGATCCTACTGCACTTTTTCAAAGACCAAATAAATACACTGGGGCAAAATTTATGGGCATGAGGAGCTGTCAGAGAAGCTCCAAGAACCAGTTCATGAGGTCTGCTCTCAGCTGACAATGCCTTCACATATGCATGTACGGGCGGATAGACACAGGGTCTGCATCTATTGAGTCCTAAAAAAAAGTGCTGCTAAAAGGGCAGTGGAGAAAGGGTAAAGAAAAGTCAAGACCTAGCCAATCACCCGATCACCGTTATCAGGGACTGGCTAACAGCTCTTCAGTCACATCAGAGGGAATAATGCTGCAAGCCTCTGAAGAAACATGGCTAATTGCCCTGAGAACAGCTAATCACCACGGGGATCTCCAAGAATCATTAGGACCCTCGGAGACAAAAGGTGCTAGAAAAGAAAACCCAGAGAAACAAAGGTCAAATAAATAAAACATATAACACCTTCCCCGGTCAAAGAACGGCCAAAGACCCCATGATGGATGAGAAGAACTTCACCAATTGTAGCTGGTTTAAGACAAAGGTGCTCACTTTCTGTGTGAATGTCCTAGAACAGGCAGAAAAATTACAAAACATCCTACACATACCATGACATCCTTGTGGCCATTCAGCTGCTATGTGAGACTGGCTTCTTTGTTGAATGGTATCCTGCAGCTCCCTACAGAGGACTTACAGACCTGAGTAAGTTGCACAAATGTGAACGGCTGGTTAAACTGGGAAAGGTAGAAACAGGTATGAAGAGCAAGTGTAAGCTACAAGGGAAACCTAATGACTAACTGTGCTATCTAGATAAAGCTCTAATCAGATACGGGTGGTGTCAGAGGATATTTTTCATTATTAAAAAAACATTGTCTTACTTCACAAACTAGTATTCTCATTTATTGCTCCCAAGTAGTAGAAGAGGTCCTGCAGAAAATATTTTTTGTAAGATTATCCCTTGCCAAAAATGAGTTCTTAGTCTTTCTCTTTTTTTTTTTTTTTTTTTTTTGCTTATATTGTGGCTTTTCCTTGTGTTTACTCGTTTTGCATGATATGAATTATACTAAGAATGTACATCATGGGAATACATCCCTCGTTGGAGACAAATGATGAATTTTCTTTCTTTTTTTCATTCTTTTAACTGAGGGTCTGTGACTGTTTATTTTGGTTTCCCTAAATTCTATGAACACTTGCCATGGTTTTATGATGTATAGCAATCTTTCCATTTGTTACACTTCTAAATATACAATTAGCATGTAAAACAATGAGCATGATTCACCAGGAGGCTCTGGCTGCCAGGTGCTGCTGCAGCATGTGGATGTATCCCTAAGCTCCCCCATGTTCGTTCAAAACAAGGTGATGAGCTTTCTGACCCCAGACCAACAAAGCTCTTAATTCCAATGGATTTGTTCCCATGTTAAAAAAAAAAGTCCTTAAGTGGTCTCTTGGCTTAGAGATTCAAGTCCCTGTGTCCCTGAACCTCAAGCCCATTGCTCACAAGCATCCAAGCACAGAATTAGATTCACAGTCGTGTCCTCTCAGTTTTAGGTCAGAAGATTATCAATTTTTGGTAAATTGCACAAGGATAAAAAGTCATATATGTATTATCCCTTCTCATTCCCAAGAAGCAAAATGATGCAGAATAGCTGAAATCAAAACAAAACTTTCCATCAGCATCCTGTCTCCCAACAATAAAACTCACCCAGGTGACATAACCAAATGACTTTGCCTTTTGAAAGCTCTCAGCTATAACCTTCCTCTATGAGATCACACAAACCGAGGTCCTGTCCCAGGACATCTCAAAGCAGGATTTCTGATGATCTTTCTGAGAAAGATAGAGCAGATATTCCTGGCTCTGAGCTGAGACACCAAGTGTGAGTGGGTAGTGCAGGCAAGCACCACGGCAGACAAGATGGTTCCTCTCTTCCACAGGAGAGAGCTAGGCATGAGAAGAAAAAATTACACCACAACACAATTGCTTTAACCCATTTAGCTGTGGGCAAGTGAGAAAGCCTGTTTTTTGATCCTGTAACTTGGAACTTCTGTAACTTCTGGAACTTGTCTCAGCTACTGAGGGTGATAGTAGATTTGTGGAAATAAAACAACCAGGTACTAGCACTGTTTCTTTGTTCTCAGTAGCATAATAAAGACAAGTACCTTCACTAGTAAATAAACAGACTGTTGAAGTAATTCTTTTGATCCTTGGGAAAGCCCCATGTTTAGAAAATATTTGCTCTTGATGGCTCCATTATGGGTTCAAGCTCTTTCCAGGACACATGGTTGATCTCCTCTCTGAGTTTTCCTCAGTGCTGTACTTAATTGTGAAGAACGGTCTGAAAGAAAGTACTGCCAGCTCATACTAACCTCCTGAGTTCAAAGGAGGGATATGCTTCCTCTCAGTTGCTTGAATGTTCGCTCTTCATTTCAGGTTGTCTTTGAAATTCACTTTGCTTCTTAGGGCTTGCTTTGTTTTGGGCATTTTTCCCCTGCAGAACACAGCCCATAAAGAATTCAGAAGAAACCAAATTGCAGTGAAGAAAAAAATGAGAGCAAAAACATAGTATTTTATCCATATTGAATTCTTTGCTGTCTACTGTGTTCTCTCTCTGTCACCTGAAATATTGTTCCTTCTCAGGAAAAAAATATTCAACACAATTTTTAAGCAGCTTGGTTTTATTGGGAAAGGTGATGATGAGTTAGTGGTAATACGAGTCAGACTGAATGCTTTCATGTGTCATGTCTCATCCAGAACTCTGGTTTCCTTTTTCCTCTGAGAATGTATTTACAAGGAATGCACTTTTCTCATCTTCATTTGTGCACACTACAAAAAAGCACCTCATTATTTGATAAGTTGGCAACTGACTGTGCCCAGGACTGAAAAACAGACTTACTGGGGGAAAGAGGTGTTTCTGACAAAATTACACAACACCTGCTCAGTGAATGAGTAAAGTGCTAGCAGCCTCCTGCATTCAGTTTACCCACATGCCCTTAGAGCAGTTCTCGTTGATAATCACTGCTAGCATGCATCATGATCCCATCAGCTTCTGCAGGACATCAAGGCTTTTTTTCCCTACCAAGACATTCAACTTACAGGCATCCCATACAACTTCAATCACCTAATGGAAGCCTCTACCCTGGGAGCTCCTCACTTTAACACCCAACCCCCCCAAACACACACCCTCCACCCACCCCCAGTAAAAGGGAGACTTTCATCTTCCCAGGTAAATCAAAACTTAGGAGGGCTGCATCATTTTGCAAAGGTGGGCATTTCTCTATATGTTCTATGTAGAGGATCTCAGGATGCTAAGCCAGCTTGACCACTTCAGTTATGCACCTAAAGTTACAAATGAGGAACATGGGGACAGAATACAAGCAAATTACAGCCTGAAAAACTGAGGGAAAGATGCCAAGTGTTATCTAAGCTGGTAAGTAGAAGGGGAGCACCAAAGAGTGGATATTAGAGAACATTAAGAAGAAAAAATTCACTTTGGTACATCATGTGCAGGTTAAGGATTTAAGTCATCTCTCTTTGATTTCTTACTCCACCGCAGTCTGGTCCTGAAACCTTTAGTTGCTTCTTTCTTGGGTCTTCACTTGTGAAATGAGGAGGAAACCCTCTCTTCCCTGAGAGTAAGTACACTACAGATCACAATATGGAATACAGAGAAACCCTGTGGCAGGAGGATTGAATGGGAAGAGGGTTCTACATTTCCTTAAAATAGATGGATAAAATAGAACTATATGTCTGTAAAACTGGCTTCTTGCATCATTTCAGGAGTACAAGAATCTTCTAAAAGCAATAAAGGATAAATTACGCCTCCAACAGCACCACTTCTCAAAGGCACCTGCAACACCATAACATAATCAGGGCTAAATGCAAAGACATGAGCTGTCCCACAGTGTATATCACAGAATCATATATAAGCAAGTGTAAATCACATGTCGTGGACTTTGTATAGTTAAAAAAAAAAAAAAAACAAGTAGGGGATGGGAAAAAGAGAGGGAAGTTCCATCTTTGTATTTATTTTTCTTCATAAATATGCATTCCCTCTATGACCCTCTCGTGTCCTGGCACAGAACTGTGCTGTTTTTCATTGTACCATTAAAGAATGTCACATCATAAACAATCAATTCCAACAGACATGCATAAAATCTCACACTCAGCTGAGCCCATAACTTTCCATGAATAATCAAATGCTCTATGCAATAATTTTTAAACTGATAATTATGCACTATTTGATCAGCTTGCATGTTCATACTAGACACCTGATTAGCAAACACTACAGTGTTTACTCATTTTTCTTCCATGGACTGACTGACTATCTATCTATCTATCTATCTATCTATCTATCCATCCATCTTCTACTTAGTTGGTTCCCTACTATGACAGTGTCTCAGTAACTACTATAGATATGTAAAAACAGGAATACTACTGCATTTCTTAATTTCATTTTATCTTTCTTTTCCCAGCTTGATTAATGTATAGATTGGTCAACTACTTGTATTCATTTTGCCTTGAGAATAAACAGGGGGGTTACAGAAAGTGCTGGTGGAATTTGAAAGCTAAGGCTGAAAAAAATTACTTCTGCATTTTTTTCTGAAAATACAGGAACCACCACTGTCCTCTTGATGAGGACAGAAGGTTCTACAGTGTTTCTGAGGACACTGTCTGCCTGGGAGCTCCCCCTGCTAACTAAAGTCTTGCTGACCCTGTGGACCTTGTCTGCCATGAGAGTTCCTGCTTAAGACGACACTCATCTCTTGGAAACAGAAATGCCCTCTGGTCATCCTGGATGTCTTCACACCATAGATGCTGCAGATTACATTTAATACCAGCAGATCATAATTTCATAAGCTAAATGGGCATGGGTATTCTGCACCCCTAAAGGAACCAAATGCTTTGCTTCAGCTTAGTTACCTGAAGGTCAATGCATTTAATACAGGGAGAACACTGTGCAGGAGTTGCAGTCCCAGTAAGGCTTTGGCATAACTTTAATCAGCTGCTCTTGGCTGAAGGCACAGAAAAAAAAGTGGGTTGATCACTCAGCGCTATTCTCTGACTCACCAAAGTGCCATTGCCGAACTAATTTCTGGCTTTCGCTATGCACAAGCACAAGGGAGAAAGAGTGAGCCAAGGCTGCCCTGCTCCTGTGACAGTGTCAGTGTAAAACCAAGCCATAACATCCACTTAGTGCCTCTTTAGAAGAGCTAAATGGATTTTGTAAATTCCATTGGTAAATTAGTGCCAGTGTTATTCACATAAATCTTGCCATTAAAATGATTTACCTCAACTGTAGCATTATTAATGTTCAGTAAATTAGGTCCATAAAATGACATTTGCCATGCCATTAACTGAAGATAATCCACAAAGCTCATTTCTAACCTCCTTTATATTTTTTATAATGTCCTTCATAAACACTACCGTAGCTCTCTTAGACGCATGCAGTCATCAGTATATTGATAGCTCTGACACACCATACGCTTCAGATCAATTACTGAATCAGGAGACTAATTTAGACAATCTTTACTTGTGGTCAGAAAAGGATTCATTATTTATGAGTGCAAACAAAACTGTATCATTGTTCTTTAATTCAAAACACATGTTCCCTGGAACATCAGCCATCTTCAGACTTTCTTTAGTCAAAGAAGAATATAGCCCAGGAAAATGTTGGTAATTTCAGAAACTAGCTGAACAAACATTTTTCAGGAATGAAAATAGAGCCCTTGAAGCAATCAAGGAAAAAAATATTTAGGAAGACTTTACACGTTGGCCAAAAGACAGATCTCACAATGTGTTATCAGCTTATTAATGTCTTCTTTTCATGTTTATGTATACTAAGCATTTCCATTAAAGCCTTGTGGTGGATAAAGTCCATTCACAACACTTACAGCTTGATTTGAGGAGAAAAGGTATAATTAATTGGTCTGATCTCTCAATTTCTTGACTTTGCAAACACAAAAAGTTTTGAGCCTAACACAAGGATTACCATTCCATTAGATACTGAGCATCAGCTGCTACCACTAATGACATGAGAATGATGTCACTGAACCATGTCTCTCTTGATGGATTTTCAGAGCGGTTCACTTGTAAATGACCTCACTGCACTGAGAGAGAAGAGCCCGCACTTGCTTAAGAAGATAACAAGCTACATGGAGAAATATCCCATCAAAAACAGGACTCCATTCCGTAAAATAATAGTTCCTATTATAAGCATAAAAATTTACAATTTCCATAGGTCAGTAGAATGGCTTTATAGCAACATGACAAATTAATTTTACAATGTCTGATCTGTGGCACCAAAAGGGATGCAAACAGTATTTCCAGAGACTTTTGCTTGTGATTACTTGAAGCTACCTCAAGACCGAATCAAACTTACAAGGATCATGCTCCAGTAGTTTAGAAAGATACTGACCTTCAGCTGCTGGTACATGGCCCCCATGTAAAATGCAGAAGTTAGCTATGTTTTCATTCCCCTTCTGCTTCAGCACAAAATACAACTATTTGGCTTGAACGACCAACATAATTGTTTTATCTGTTCAGGCGTGACTCAAAGACGACATCTGATTGCATGCTTTTAACCTATCGATCCCTGATGGAGCTCCTGTCAGAGGACCACCTTCTAACCCTTTCCTTCAACTGTGCATTGCCAAGTTTATGCACCTATTCATGCTAACGGAGGAAATAGAAAACTCTCACGTTTACCTTTTCTTAATCACTTTCAAAAAGGAGGATCCACCCATTGGAAAGCATTGTATTGACAGCTTTGTCACCTACCTAACTATCACTGCCACAAAAAAAACATGATCAGCTTGATCATACTTAAATTCATTGCAGCTAACAGATTTAATGAGTTCCCAAAATGAGGTCAATCTTTTGCTGTACTTGGACCATTCAAACAGTGCAAGCACGAAATGGCTGAAGAGTATTTCTGTGGTGAACTCCAGGAACTGGCAGGAAATCTTAAAAGGGGTCCATGCCATAGCATACAAAGTGCAGATATGAGGATGGGCATGGGAATGCTGACCCTCCCATACCAGAGGCACCAGCAGTCTTGAGAAATACAAACAAAAAAAAAAGGCTATTAAATATAAAATATATTTTTTTTAATGTTCATGAAAGATGTACCAGCTTCATCCCACTGAGTTCAAAGTACCAGGAACTGACTGCTGTCCTCCATGGACATTCACTCTCACTTAGAAATGCTTAACATTACTACCATATCCTTTCTGAACCTCTCTTTTTTAGTGAGAAGAATTTAAGCTTGCAGATCCCCATGAAATGTGTCTAATGTCCACCCGCTCACATACAGAAATCATAAAACATCAAGTCAGGCACAGTATTTTTAGAACATGAAAGTAATAGAACATGAAAGTCATGATTGCCACAACAGAAGTCCAGCTTCAGCTCTAATTAATAATGTATGCTGCCCCAGACACTTCTTGCTTTCTGTATGTGACGGCATGCTTCATGCGATGTGCAAGCTAGCTTGATCCAATTCTTAATGAGTACAAGATGCTGTTGTGGCTTTTTTTTACCTGTTCTTCATTAGTTATTAGTAACAAAACACAAAAATTTATTGGGCAAGACTAGCTAATTGATGGACCAAATCTGAAAAAAAGCAATATATTCCTTTATGTACAAACTATACCAAAGGCTAATTTGCATTTTTATTGTGAAAACAGAATTAATTTTTTTAAATTCCTCTGTCAGAGAAGAGCTTAGAAGACAAAAAGAATTATTAGAGGCTTCCATATATCCAAATCCTCCTGAAATAGAGCATAAAGTTCCCTTGAAAATCAGGCAATACTTCAACGTTGCCAAAAAAAATTACAAATGGCCCAATAACCTAAGCTTTACACCTTGAGAGGCTAAACTTTGTTTTACTTATGGATTTTTACTGTTAAAAAAAAAAAAGAGAAAAAACAGATTTTTATAGGTATAAATCTCAGCCAGCTCTTGTAAAATTTTTAGACCCACTCAGTCAGCCTTAAGAGCAGGGTAATACCTGGCTCCTTGCAAAAGCATTAGTGAAAGCTGGTTTTACTCCCTGAAAATAACTGGTCTCATTGTGGACCTCAGTAGTGAGGCGTAATTATAAAACTCAAGTTTTATTAGCCCACTGATGAAATGCCAGCCATGCAGAAGATGTTACAGAATACGCAACAGATTTCTGAGGTTCAATTTACTTTTTTTTTCTTGCATATACAATGATATTGTATTGCCATTTCTCTAAGCCATTGTAAAATCATTATTATCTATAGGCCAAAGAATGTGGTAGTATATTACCATCATCACTCAGGATGATTATATGCAAAATGAGCAGTCACCTGCACCTCCTGTTGTGCCTTGCCCATGCTGTAATATCTGAACACCTTGTGATATTTGACTGTTTTAAACATGATACGTGTAGCCTCATGCTCTGCTTGCAGTTACATCAGTGTCAGCTCAGTGAGGCCAGATGCGTTGCAACAATGACTGCAGAGCTTGGTTCAGTTTCCCTTCCTGTCCTAGAACAAAAGGAGTACAAGCTATTTTTAAAGCCTACATTTTCACTTGTTCTTGTATTGATAATCTCAAGGCAGATTTAGTACCTCACTTGTAGAGTTCAACTCAGATATCTAAAGATAACCCTGAAGCAAGCTTCCATATCACTAATATTCTTCACATATTATTTTGCTGATCCCAAGAGGGAATCTATAATAATACAAAGGGAATCTGGAAGACTGAAACTGCAAAAGAAATATACTGTACTTGTGGTCTTGAGAATGAAAAACAGCATTAGAAGTGTTTAGCCTTTGGCCAATACAAAACCTATGGCCCTGAGCAGCCTTTTACAGAAAAACTAGATGCATAAAGGAGCATCAGAGAAGTGATTAGAAATGTTTGCATGTGGAGTTGCGTTAGCTCAACTTGATCCATTTTTTTATCATTCTTTCAACTAATCGGGTGCAAAGGTGAACAATTCTATACCCAATGAAAAATCTAAGTTTATTGAATGGCAGCTAGGAAGAGATTTAAGCTAAAGTGAAATAAACAGAACAAACAAAAGCGCCATCCATACAGTGAAGTATGAGACTTGGCTGGCCCTGTGTGGAGCCAGGAGTTGGACTCAATGATCCTTATGGGTCCCTTCTAACTCAGGAGATTCTGTGATTCTATGATCCTAGTATGTTTGGCATATTACGACAAAACAGGCCTCTCACCCTTTCCTTGTGAGGCTCAGCCTGAAAATATGAAACACACATGAGCAAGGAGGGTCCATGCAGAGAAAAATCTCATCATCCAGGTGCCCTGTCAATGGGGAGAGGTGAGTAACCTCCTGAAGATCCTTTTTCCCCACTAAGTTCAGAAGCTGCCCATTTAACTAGCTTAGCATGTATACTTCAGACAGTTAAAGCTGAGTGAGATTAATCCAAACCAAAATTAAGTTACCTCTTAATGGATGGAATTCATAATTCTAGAAGTTACGATGCCAGAGGCAACCCAAGGAGCCTGACAATGGGCTGCTGGCTACAAAGATCAGTGTGCTTCCACAAAGCACTAAATAAACAATAGGAGGTGGAAGAAGAGGCCTGCATTCCTTAAAAGGACAAGACGTATGAAAAGTAAACCGATGGTTTTATTTAAAAAAAAAAAAAAAGAAAAACAACTAAGAACAGAAAACAAAGCAGGCTGTTTCTAAAAGTAAACTTGAATCACCAAATGTGTTTAATGTAAAGAACCCAGCATGTGGCTGCATCAGAAATATACATTAAGGAGAAAAATCTTGTGTCTGGAATAAATTTCCAAACCATTTTGTTTCCTTTAATAAGAAAACATAGAATATGGGGGAAGGGGGAACGACTGGAAGGGGGGACATGACTCTGACACCAAAGCTCTCTCTTTTCTCAACTATGCAAAACGACATATTTAAGGGCTGAAAAAAGATTGGAAAGTAGTTCTAGTGGGGAAAGAGCCTGTATTTACCCACATAACTTCAGGAATTTAATGGTAGCGCCTACTTGCGTGGACTCCTCTTCTACTTCTGACAAAGCTCTCATCTCCAGGAAACAAGTTCTTAGATGGACCGTATGTCCCTTGGAAGGCCTGTAATTCTTTCTATTCATCACAGAGGGTATTTGTAGTGGGGACACTCAGAGCAGTCACCAGAGGTAAGTAGTTTATAAGTAGGGATGAATACCAAACCTAGAACCAAACCATCAAACTGGGCTTGAGCAAGCACAGAAGGCCACTGTTGGTTTCACGTAAATGCTGATGAACGGCGCTTGTTCATCCCTTTACCTACAGCAATGAAACTGGCATGCTGTTCACTCCAAGTCAGGAAAAATACCAGAGTAAATGCTTCAGTCTTTATAGATCTTCAACAGGGAAAGTTAGTTGTTGCTTCCTGAAGGCCATACTACTGCCAAAATCAGCATTTTCCAGACAACTCAAAGAGCAACCACCGACAGATAGAGAAATATCTTATCTGGTGGATAGTTACAAAATATAGAATATGTTTTCTGCTCATCTAACATACCTGTAATGTCACACGCTATGTATTTTACAGAGCACTTCTTTGTTCCTGGTAACCTGCAACTTGCCATCTTTTTTGCTGGTTTCCTATGCACTGAGGATTAGCCTTCAGTTGATAACTTCAAATACCATAGAGAATCGCACATAACTGCTTGATTTGCTTGCCATTGAATAGCACTTTTTGTGCAAGGTAAAATATATCTGCTCTCTGGCCAACGTACTTCAACAGCTTTGTCAAAAATATTGGTGTAAGAGTTCCCAAAGAGCATAAAAATTAGTTGAGCAGTAAAATGCTGTTAGCATTAGTATATTACACGAGCTGACCGGGAGTGAACGCCTGTGCTATTCAGATCAAATCGAAGTACTATTGCAAATTTTACAAACTACATTTTCCATCAAAATTCCTGCAAAACCAATAAAAATGAAACCTTTGTACTCATTTCCTTACATGGATATCATGTAGATATCAGAATTCTTCCTTCTATATATTATACCTGATAATTTAGGAAGGTGGGCATTAGCAGCTAATCTTAACCATTCAATGTCAGATTGCAAAGTGGAATTATAACATTTGTAAATTTCTGTCCACTAAATTTCCCTTAAAATATATGTTCTTCAATAAACTGTAGGACAACACCACATATCATGTGTTTAATTACCTAAGGTTGGAGCTAGGTGATCTTTAAGGTCCCTTCCAACTCAAACAAGTCTGCGATTCTAAGATAACACTGTGACCAAGCTGTAAAAAAGAGACTGTAATGGAAAGGCAAGGCTTTTAATCCTGAAAGTCTGACCTTAAATTCACTGCTCTTTTTGAAAACAAAACGACAGCCAGACAAGTGCAGTACATGAGGCAGTGTGTCCTGAGCATGTCACTGTCTTTGGTGTGAAATAAGAGCAGAAGGCTGGAGCATTTGCCAAGCACACATCGTCCTGGGCTTTTCGGAAGGCAATTGCAGCAAGCCAGCCTGTGACCATAGGGCTGTGGACTGGAAAATGAAGTGGTACTGCATCCACGTGGCACTGTCCTCAATACCAGTTTGCAAGACTTCGTTCTTTCCACTGAAATTCTACATCTACATGACTGATGGACACGAGTGATTAATAAAAACCCCAGATTTCCTGGGATACCTTGTATTCTTTCTTTCCTTCCAAAATGTCCACTTTGAAGTGAGCAGCAGAGAGCTGTTTTGAGTGTTCAGGTCTTTGGTAGTTAAGTGCAGAAACTCTCTCGAAACTCTTTGCCCTTACTTATGGATATTCTTTAAGGATGTCCACATCCAGATCCAGCAAAACAGGATGTGGTACCAGCAGTGCACAAAACCCGGCTATGTAGTTTTAGCATGAGGTTCTGTACGTCATTTGTACATCTTACTAGGTTCAGGCCCGACATTTCTTCCAATGGTTTTAAGGGCAAAGTAATCTGTCCTGCGATCTGTTCCATATCTCATACATCTTATTTGCATTCATAGTTGTACAGTTCAAAAATGTTGGCATAAACTTCCTACTGTTAATGCTAATAACTTGGGAGTGTTGTTACTAGCCCTGAGCATACTGAGCCTCTTTCAAAAACTCTCCCAAATATTTTCCTTAGGTTTTCTCTGTTTGCAACCAGAATACTCAAATTGGGGTAGTCCAAGATAATCTGTGGGTTGACCTACTTAACCACATCCTTTCCAGCAGAGTGTTTTCTGTTTCTCTTTTTACATTCATATGTTGATACACAGCATAAAAAGCAATAAATGTAAATCAAATATTGCAGATAGGTAATGTGGCAGAATTAATTTCCTGACCTTTAGGTAAAAAGCTTTAACATTTTACAAATGTAAGATCCTAGATTAATTTCACAACTACCATGAAGGCTCCTATTACATCATTACCTGGGAATATTCCAGTAGAATTTTACAGCATACCAACTGCAATGGAGAAATAAAGAAGAATGCCTCTAACACCATAAATTGGGAACTGGAGGAAGCATAAGTCATATTATTCAGATAAACCATATTTTAGATAACAGACAGTCAGCCAAAAGATTATACAAAAAATTCTTTAGAGTATATTATAAGTTATTTTATGCGTGAGTAATGTTGAGACAACATTAAAGAGCTCAGCCTATGTAACTTTTTTCACCAGTTTTACAGGCATAAATTAAAATGTCAAGTGCTTCTAATAGGTTAGTTTATGGGACTGTGGTAAGTATTTATAGAGATTGGTCTGGATGCTTTTCCATTAGGTACAGTACTGTACAGTTTTTGGCTCATACTTGAAGGAAGTTATAAACCAAAGTGGGTTCCTCATTCCTCAGCATTTGACATATTCTGATTGCAAAACATTTGGGGTTTTACACGATTTATTGTAAATAATCTCTCCTATAATGTTCACAGCACAATAATTCACAACCCTGAGGCAAGAGAGTTCTGCAGAAATGACATTATACGGAAGATAACTTTTCAGAATTTACCATTTGCACATCATGTTCAGAATCTATAACACATGTAAAGTGGTCAAATCCTCATCTTTCAAATATTTTTTTTCTATCATTTTGTGGTATTTTATTAAAAATAGTTACCACCACCCTAATAGCTTGACAGATAGCTCAATATGTTACCACATCCCGCAGTAGTATAAATTGGAAATGGAGAAAAAAGACAGATTCTTGGGCATAAAATGCCTAACACTGGGTGCTGTGTACTGAGAACAGGCTTGTCATGTCTTAACAGCAGATGAGACAAAAGCAGAGGCTAACACAAAGAAAAAGTACATGCTGCTAAAACTATGTTGTTAAAATGAGACATTTTCTTATATGAGAAAAATCGGTTTGCTTTTACTAACCTTTAAGTCAAATCTGGAGTCAGCCATTTCCCCTTGTATTAACCTGTTTTCACCTGTCTTTTCTCACCGTTCTCTTTGAAGGTGAAATTATGAGAAATTATTGTTATTAATATTTATAATCCTAAAAAGAACATTGTACAGTTGAATAATTGGAGTTAGAATCTGAACAGTTGGGTCCTGTTCACTGGTTTATGGCCAACTCAGGGTATAAAGGGGAATGTGCACACTTAATTAAAAGACTTCTTGTTCTTTTCCCAACCCTTTCCACCCAAACCCCTATGTCTGGAATTTTAAAAAGCTGTTAAAGAAACTTAGATTCCTGAGTGCAAATCCATTATAACTAGTCAGTAGCAACCATAATAAGATGACCATTCCCTTTAAGGAGAGGAGAGGGGTAGCTATGAGAGGCAATCCATGCTTAAAGGGTTACAAAGGTAACCCTTCAAGGCTCTTGTAACCCTGGAGAAGATGAGCACCTAGGAGAGAAACAAGACAGACGCTGGGACAGATGCTGTGTCTCTCAGGAATGGCTACTGATTAGGCAACATAACCAGACCAGTCTCTTTGATTGTCCGATGATTTCTGTGGTCTTACAATGGAGACTTAGGTAAGACATCTTTCTCCCACTTGCTCCATGTTTTGTAACTTTGTGTCATCCTATGGTAAATGTTGCAAGGGAAGGATCTCTGGCTTTACCCCATTCTGCAGGGAAGGTCCAAGCTTCCCAGCAGGCAGCTGAGTACCCCAGTTTAAGGCTATAGGTATCCTGACTCAACACTGTCCAAACAAGGACAAGGACACTTCTGAACCATGGGAAGCCTACCTGAACCAGCACATTCTAGTTAAGAAAGGCTGAACACCTCTGTGCCTCTGTCTGACTGATTTGGTGCAGCTCCTAAATTCTGCAGAGAAGAATAAATCTGCTCTTGGTGGAATAACAAAGTTGGAGTAGTCTGACTGCAGCAATTTATACTCAAACATCCTAGGACCAGAGCTCACAAAACCTTTACAGGATAAGATGAGTTTTATCAAACAATAGCTGTTCATGATAATCAGAATCCCAAGCACAACTTACCAACATTGTTTAGTGCAGCTCTAACATGAGAAATCATCAACCTTCTTCCAAAGGAAAAGTCTTTGCAGAGCCTTTTATATTTCCTAGCTAATGAGACCAATTTCACTGCCTGTGATGGCACTTTGCCTGTTCAAGCCTTTCCTCAAAAGCAACTTCCCTTTATGTCCACCTATGAAAGATGATGATATTCTCCCTGAGGTTTCACCTTTATATATAGTTTAAATCATGCCTTGGCTTTGCACTGAGTACTAATATGTCTCTTTGTTC
Source organism: Hypotaenidia okinawae (assembly GCA_027925045.1). Classification (NCBI taxonomy): domain Eukaryota; kingdom Metazoa; phylum Chordata; class Aves; order Gruiformes; family Rallidae; genus Hypotaenidia; species Hypotaenidia okinawae. The sequence goes on from BSDF01000001.1 coordinate 142,071,061, forward strand.
TCTAAGACAAGCTTTTCTTTTACCTGTCAAGGAATGCAGTGCTAACAGGTCAGGTCTCTCTAGTGAAGTAGGGATCCCTGAGTCATTTTGATAATGTTTCCAAAGTTCAGGAATAACGGTGAAGTTAAATCTCAGAGATGCTTTCTTTAAAATTGGGAAAGAGCTATCACCCAAGACACAAGAACACGTACATTTTAGTATTTCATATGTTCTTGCCTACTCCCAGCAAGAACAAAAAAGATGTGTGAGACTTGGAGCTCTAAGTGTTGCGTCTAAATCCATATTTCACATAAATAAATAGCCTAGTTTACAGAAGCATTGAAATACCAAACATACAGCACTTCCACTTACTACAATGGGGAAACTAATTCCCAAGGGGGAAGAAAAAAAAAAAAAAAGAAAAATGAAAAACCTTTAAAGCAGATACTGCTTGTATCCTATTCATGGAATTTGACTGGCTTGGTGTTTTTGTGATAGATGTTCTGCAGAACCTGAGCTGTCGTTCTCTTTAAATGAGCCACAAAATTACAAAAACACTTCAAAAACTGAGCAAATTGTAAGCCCTATGGTGCTGAACGTGCAGACAACTAAAGACAATGCTCTGCGAGCCGTGAGTTCCCAGGGCTCTGTTCCTCCCAAGGGATTAAGCCTAACCCCTAATGATGGCACTCAAATGTGTCAACATTGATTATTCAAATTCTGATCATCTCAGGCTATGAGACAGAGAAGGTTTGGGGAGCCGCTGGAGAAAGGGAAATGCTGAGGAAAAGTATTAGGAGGTGGACCAAAACAGGCAAAAGGGGATGAAAGAGAGAAAAGAGGACGGGGACAGGTGAAAAACACAGAGGACACACAGTAAATCTAAATCGTGAACACACGCTAAATCCCAAAATAGGGAGCTTAAATAATGGCAATTCCTCTTTATTTGGTTCCTGTAAAAAGCTGTTTGCTATCCTTGAGTTTTGTGTGCCATTTTCCGGTGACACCAATGAGACTTCCTCTGTAGATTGAAGTGGGCCAAAGCCCTGAATATAGATCCCTGCCCACAGGCCATAATTAAAAATAGGAATTGGCCTTCTCCTGGAGATGGCCTGAATTCCCTGAGTTGCAGCAAGTGACCAGGAATAGCTGTACAGGCTACTGAAGAGGTCACTTACAGACAGAGACCTAAGTGCAGGTACTGAAGATTAGAGCAAGGATCCAAAACCCAGAAAAAAAATAGCACCGCAAAAAATAATGAAGGCTTTGAGTAAGATTTTTCAAAGCATGCAGCAGGAGATGAACAGATGGAGCCTGTGTGTATTTCCAGTGTTGTGTTTTGAACTTTTAGCTCAAAAGGCCTAGGGGTAAAATTAACACTTAATAAATATGAAGTTTTCAAATATTTATTGCTTTGAAAGAAATTGCTCCTAAATAAAAGGAAGAGTTGACACCAGTCAAAATAATCCCAGAGAAACATCTTTGTCCAATCCTTGGGAAACCTTGCCATTTTCCTCTCTCCTGCCTTTCCTTGTCATTACTTATTTGTTTGCATATTGATGCTCATTTATTGTCAGCACTTAATAATTCATCTTCAATTACCAAGGCTCTATCATTACAAAACATGCATCATTCCTCCCCAGATCAGCTGTGCAGGCTCAGTCAAATGACACGATAACAACCACATGCAGTGAATGATTTTTGTCAAAATTGCCTTGGCACTGCAGGTGAAACGCATCCTGTGTGACCGTAACATGAGGATAGAACAAAAACCTAAAGATCAGATGCTTGTGTCTTAGTTGAGAACACCACTGAATGCCGAAGGAGATTGGTCTTCATCAGCCACCACAATGACAGTTCTGAATCTTCCCAGCAGTGATCACCAATGATCCCTGAAGGCAGCAGAAGATTAATGAGAGCTTGACCCCTCTGAATTTCAGGCTGGAAGAGTTCATTGTTGCAGGACTCTTTCATCGATACAAACATACATTACGCACTATTTAGAGCAAAGTATTAGCCATTGGTAGGCTAAATATTAGTATCTTCAGTGTTATTACCAGCCATGCAACATTAATCAGCCTAACAATATTAGTGAAAGCTGGGGTTTGACTTGAGGCACAGAAGAGCCACAAATAAGCTGAATCTCTCCGCGCCCTGGAGCAGCCAACTGGGAGGATTGCAAAGGCAGGACTGCACTGTCAGTCGTAGGGCATGGGAGGCACTGAGGTGTAAGGGAGCTTTCTGCTGGCTCACTGTCCATACTAAAGGCAGGGCGAGGGAGAACCCACAGATCCCTGTTTGGTCAGGAGAGGCTGGTGCAAAGCCCTGCAGCTCAAACATTACCCAGGTCAGATGGAAGAAGGCACATCCCATGCCAACCAGAGCTTTAGCTCAAAGGCTAAAAGGACAGTGCAAGATATTCCTCAAAACACAAATGTTAGTTGTAAAAAGTTATGGATTTGAACCCAAAACGTTGTAGTTGTGTTGACTCTGCATTAACATTGTGACTCTGATGTCATTAAAAAAAAAATTGCATTCAGCACCTCTCCCTAATGTTTAATTATCACAAGCTTTGAAGCAAGACACATAAGACCACATCCCATAGTATTTAATGGGAAAATAACATGTTGTCACTGTACTTACTGCAGTCTACTTCAATTTCATAACATTTTAAAATCAGCAAGGAGGAGGAACATAAAAAGAACTGAATGATGCTGTCAGACTGAAATGGATGCTTGCTGTTAGATTTGTAAGAGTGGTATACCTGAACACAAGACAGATTGCTGCTTTATAAATATGTATAGTAATAATGCCAGAGAATGTTCTGTGGAAAGAACACTTAGACTGGTCAGCTTTTTATTCCTTGATTAAAAAATTAATGATGAGCATTTCACTACAATTTTCATAGTGGCAAAACCACATTCATGCTGTGTCTTTGCGGATCTAAGTAAAACAGGCTTGACCCCTGAAGTCACTTTTTAATAATTAACTCTCACTAAGTTCATTAAACACTAATTGAAGCCACAGAAGAAAAAATTGTGAAGTATATGCAGACAGACAGAAACACCAAATGTGATTAAAGATACTGACTGTGGTATGTATGTGAAATACAGTACACACATTATAGATTTCAAACCCAATTCCAGAGAGATTTTTAACTCCTTTATCCCATGATAAAATCTATCATGTTCAGTGCTACTACAAGTTTCATTAACAAAGAGTTGCAAGCTCAATGGCATGGGCAACCTAACCAATACTCTTTGGAAAGATCTGGAGAAGTAGACTCCAAATTGTACAAGATGCATATTGAAGCATACTTCAGTGCTTTGATATGAGATAAAGAATGGATAAAGAGATTCAACAATATTGAGAGTCCAAGTTTGCAAAATGAATATGATTTGTAGATTTATATAACAGCAATAATTTATATATTTGACAGTTTTCCATGTTCAAAGTCAAGTTACTGAAGTTCCATTTTATTCACTCAAGAGCCAAAAATTATAGGCTTGTAGTAATGTATAAAAAGGGTGTCTCATTACAACTAGATCAAATAATATTAACTGAGATAATGTTACAGCTCACTGCTTTCCAACCTTTTACCCTTCAGAACCCAGAACACTTAACAGTGTGTGTTCAAAGTCCAACAAATGTACCACACTTGTGCTTCCTAGTCAATGTTCCTGTGGATATTTCTCCAACCCACCCCCAAAACATGGGAACTGCTGTTGGAACTGGCTCCCTGAGTGGCACAGTGCTCAGACAGAGAATTTCCTCAGACAGACAGAAAAGGACTGAGAGTCTCAGTCTGGGTCTCAGGAGACCCAGTCCTGCCACAGTCTGCTGCATGACTTCAGGCAAATATCTCAACTCCCCTGCCGTAGCATTAATGTTGGCTATAATGAGTATTTCTGCTATAACAGCATGTAAAGGCCCAGATCTGAACTTCCTAAGGCCAGGTGTTTCTTATCCAGTAAGATGTTTGCAGCAGAGATGGGCTCAGAGCTTTGCTGCTCAGCCTTGGCGTGACTCCAATGAACCCAATGAAGTTGAAGGTCTAGCCAGTGCCGCATAGGCAAGAGCTAACAAAGTGAGGTTCCAGTTTCATTAGGCTCCTCTAAAGATTATTGTAACACAAATAACAGAATGAAAGCATGAAAAAACCCTGAGGTATCCCACCTTTTTGAAAAATTCACATTGATTTTAACAGACTTGAGCTCTGCTCTCTGGCAGTACTTCCACAAATTCATCCTTGGTACTCTTCAGTCATTCTAATTCTACATATATTGCAGAGAAGGAAAATACAAGGAGAAATAAATGGAGCTGAGAAAAAGCTAAGGAAAAGTAATGAGCCCAGTCTGTTGCGACAGGCCCAAGAGTTTTGTAGTATGTACAAAGAGGTCTACCTGGAGTGCTTTTAGACATCCCTGGTCTACGAACCTACACTTCTTGCATCTCAACTCAGTACAGGGGCAAGACCTGGACTTGTACCAGCTCCTCCTCCCATGATGGTTTCTGGTTGAAGAGGTGGTGGGTATACAGCACAGCACACACTGGAAGGTCAGTTTAGCAGGTTCCAGGAACTGCCATCTCATGCACAACAACTTGGTGTTAAAATCATAGACTCATAGAATGCATTAGGTTGGAAGGGACCTTTAAAGGTCATCTAGTCCAACACCCCTGCAGAAAGCCATAAAATATGCCAGTAAGCCAGTAAAATAAGCCACGCTATTTAAGAAAGGATAGATGGTGAAATGGTTATGGTATCAGTCTTCAGGGACCAGGGGACACTGTGTACATGTTTTGCCAAAATCTTGAGTAAATCACTCTAGATTATACCTATGCAGATTGCCAGGTCATCTCCTACATCCATTCCCACTTAAACCAACAAACTATACTGTTAGTGCTTACATATTCCCCAGCAGCCAAACAGAACAAAAGTGGGAATTCTGCTGCAGTAAGAGTGAAGTTCTCATGCAAGTAGGAGGTGGGACACTGTCTTCATGCCCACACTCACCCCACAACTCCTGGCAATGCACTGGATGGACTGAAAGCTTTGCATATAGTAGAGTGACAAGTGCTCTCCTCCCAGCTAACCACAGCCAGATCCGGGAGGCCCCAAATGGACCACAAAGGACAAGGCAATATACACACAAGGTTTACTACATTATGCACTATTTAAGAGTAATGGGAATATAGTATCACATAGCTGTATCAGGAAACCAAATTCTCATTTTCATAAGTGAATTGAATCAGCCATCTTCCCATTAAAGATGTCTTAAGAAATGTTAAAAAAACAAAAACACATCTGAGATCCAAGAGAAAAAAAGAATGTCCAAATCACAATATTTTTACTTTTGTCTAGTTTTACATTCTTACAGCTGGTAAACAACCAAACTTTTCTGTCTAAAAAAAAAAAATTATTTCTTTCTGGACTCAGATTTGGTCTGCCACATTTGGTCAGTAAAAACCACTGCTAATAACAGCTAGGCTCTCACTACTTAAATAAAAGTGTTTCACCGTAGTTCATAATAATGGCACAATAAAAGCAAAAAAATTAAAAAGTTAGATGCGGTGATTCCTTGGAGGTTATACATGCAAATTGCCCTGAATCCAAGCAACAGTTCAACAAGAAAAGCAATATTTTGGGACAACAGTTCTGCTTTTGTAATGAGCCTGTAAGATTCATTCCACAGAAATAGCTACAGGTATATTATACCCCATGAACTATTACAAAATTAAACTTCATAAGCAATATGCCAGTGCTTTGTGTGATGCATTTGCTAAAAGAATCATTCAATTTATCATGTTTTCCTGAAGCGTTATGAGACAAGGTCTTTGAATAAAACTCATTTCATTAGGCTACCTTGTTACATGGGAAGATAAGATCTACACTTGACTAAAGACATCATTCCATCATGCCCATAATCACCCTACCTGGAGAAGTAAACATTCAGGACCTTAGAAAAATGGCATTGCACTGCCTCACTAATGGTACTGAAAGAATACATTAAAAAAAAAAGTCCAGAGAGAAATAGTGAAAAATTATCTGAAAGCAAAATCAAGTACACAAAAAACTCTTCTATATGTACTGGGGCAAGCCGTTTAGGCCAGGCATTCACCCCAACCTGCGCAAATAGCATACAGCAGTGCGAGGTGCTTAAAAATCAAATCAAGGGGCAGTTACTGCACAATGCCTATCTTGCTTTTCTATGCCAGTTACAAAAGGCGTATCTCTGCAACACTTATATTCACCCAGTCCTCACATGGATTGCACAAAGAATGACACATACATTTGCATATCTTATTTTGTTAAATACTCCTGAAGGAGATCCAAATTCTAGTCCAAACTGTGACACAGATTTGCCATGTGGTTTCAGGTTTAAGTTTTCAATGCTTCAGTTTCTCAGCTTATACAGAGATAGAACTGATCATATATACCCAGAAGGTAGGTGGAGATGTGCTATTTTAGAAGGCCTTGTGGTGCGTTTTGATATGTTTTTAAAAATATTCAGAAGCTATATAATTTGAAGACAGGTGCAATTCTTCCCTTTGCTACAATGTTATGAAGCTCAACGTGGATTATCTCTTCACCTGCTGTGATGTCAGTGAGAAGTAGCTTCAATGAAGTCACCACATTGAAAGTCAAGGCAGAAGAAGATCTCTGGCTTAACAAGGAATATCGCACGTTTCATATGAAAAGGTCCTGTATCAGCCCCATGGCAGGTCGCATAGTGAAAAATGCAGGAAAAACCCTTTTCTGAAATTTCCTCAGGGCAAGTCTGCATCCCAAAATGAGAATTGGGATCAGGCTTACACACAAGACCAAGATGGTCCCAGGCAGAATATCTGGCTGCTCTCTTCTGCCAGGATTCACACTGATGGCCACAAAATAGTTTGATGAGAAAAATTAAAACATCCTTTCCTTTCCTTGGGTTTATTTTCAGCCAGATAATTTCCTTAACCCAGTTTGCTGTGCAATTGCACAACTGCTCTGGCCAGCTCCAAATGGAGGAGACAAAAACACATTATTGGGAAAGAAGTGGGGGTTGGGTTGATATGGTATTATAACAAATTATTCACTTGCAACCTTAAGCAGGATCTAGGTGGATAGTTAAATATGTTCAGAGAGGGTTTTTTCCATTGCCATTTCACCTCTGAGTTGTAAGACTACACTTTTTTTTCAAAAGCATTTTTAATTATGCAGTGTTGTTGAAGCCTTGGTTGACAAGCACCACAAACAGATCTAGTAAGGGAGACAGCTTTCCATCAAAAACAATTCTGGATAGAAAAAAAGGTATATGTTAATTACCTTCAAAATTCCTTTTTTCTTGCAGTGAAAAAGGAACTTTTTTTTAATATTACTATTTTTACCTTTCCTTCTTTTTTTCATGTTCTTACCCCCTTCCTCTTTTTTGCTGTTCTATCAGCAGGGGAGACAAAATGAAAAACACGATGTATTCTTTGTGGGTAAAAACATGTTGTGTGGGATATTACTTCTAATGAATATGTTTCCATTTTCCTGGTGAAAAATGGCAATTTTTAGCTATTCTTATATCTTGGTAAATGAAGAGTTAAAAAATCATGCTATTTGATCAACTATTCCTCACACCTTAGTTGTGGAATACTTTCATACTCCTCAGAGGGTCACTACCCTGCTAATAAATGCATTTCACTTAGAGAAGCTCTGGATGAAACCTCAGATGTATTTTCTTACCTTTGCCTTCTACCCAATTCTCACACAAATTCTTGCTCCGTACTGAAGAGTTCCTAGCAGCAAACTTTCTCCCTTACAATCAATGTAAAAATAAGCTACAATTCTATTAATGGTATGTGTATTTAATCCTCATTGCTACCCATCCTGGTGTTCATTATATGGATTTTGGATTCAATAGTATATATGTCAACCGATGTGAGAATCTGTCCTGGAAATTCTAAATCAACTCCAATTTCCAAATAGCCAGCAAGAGGTGAGATTTTTTTTTGAAGTCCTTGTTTGATGAGGTGTTTGAAGGAAATACATTCCCTCTGTCCCAGCTAAGCTATCAGCATCAAGGGAGAAGCAAAGGACGAAAAAGCAAGCGAGCAAGCTCCTTCAGAGAGCAGCATGCCTCACTGATGGTAGGATTTGGACACAGCACAAAGAAAGGGCACGGGGACAGGGAATTTCCATTTACACAGGTCAGCGGTGTGTCACAGAGCTGTTAAAGGCACTTTGTCTAGACTGTATGTTCTTTGATGAAGAAATTCTCTTTTTACTATAAATATCTGTTCAGCACTTTGCTGTGGGTTTCTGACAGGGATTTCACCAGGATCATCACTCTCACATAAGGCACATATTCAGTTGAAAGACTCAGAACTATGCTCTCTTATGGCAGGGACCAAAGAAAGTCAAAGCTCTGAGAAGTATAGGCACAATACAGCTAACTCGCAAAGCACTTGATTTGCCAGGATGGGAATATCATATCTGGACAGATGGCTCAGTCCTAAAACCCTTCTTCAGACACCACCACTGATGGCCATCCCTAAAGCTCTGAGGACGTTGATAACATCTTAACATTCACCAATGCCTTGGTGTAGATTAGATAGATAAATTTTAAAGACTCAGGCACCTCTCTTCTGAAAGGGAAGTCAGACACAAGCACACTATTGGGAAAAGACTGAAAATGAAATGGGAACAGAATACGAGGAAAAACAACAAGAAAGATGGAAAGAAACACAACCTCATTGAAAGCGCTTTCCAGTCTTTTACAAATTGCAACCCCCAAAACATTTTTCAGTGGTTCTGCACATCTTTGCATAATGAATTCAAGATTATTAACAATAGGTTTGATTTTCTTAGTTACCTTTTGTGATTCCCTTAGAAGTAGTCCACTGACCCTCAGGGTCTGCTGGTAACCGCTGTGACAGTATAATTATGATTTACTAAGTACGGAGGGACAAATTTTCAAAGAGCAGGGCTGGAATTTCACTTTGTAAATGGAAGTAATAATATTCAAAGTTAACACAATTATATCCAAACGTGGCATGCTTAGAAAATGTAGGGACACATAATTTCTTAATCATTTGCTATAAATGTCTTTACGCTGCAACAAGATCTTCCTACAAAGAATTCTCCTTTACTCCCATACTGAACCCTATGTCTGCCTGTCTTGTACTTGGCAGCATTATGTACTTTTAAGTTAAAAAACAGCCATATGATATGAGGCCATATCCTCAGATGGAGTAAATCAGCTCTACTGTAGCAACAAAGCCTTGCTGATGTACACCAGCTGAAGTTCTGGCCAATTTTTCAAAATAAAAGTTCTTTCAAGTGACCCAAACTGCAGCTTCCTAACAACCCGGTATAGTAGATGAATGTAAATCACAAGTCGTAGCAGGATCCCAATCTCCCATTTCGATTGAAAATAAAGCCATCAGAGAAGTGATGTATTATGTCTCATTTTTATTGTCCGAGAGGAGGGTGCAGGTGAAGAGAAGCAAAGGGCAGCGACGGTCTGGGGCTGGCGTCTGTTTCTGAAACCACCAAGACAAGAAGGCTGTAGGTGTCAACTTACCTCCGGTTCACGCTCTCTCACACAGTCCACCCGGCCCAGGTGAAGGTCACATCTCTGTCACTTGGCACTTCGGAGTCATTTACATTTATATGTAATTATTTTTTGAGCGTGCATGTGTTCAGAGAAGTGGGACAGCTTGGGAATTGGTAATAGGATATCAGGACCCTGTCACCAAAAGGCCACTAGTTCAAAACCAGAGCAGTTGTTTGAGCAACCAAAAGGTGCTAACTTTCTGATAGCTGCTCAGCAGCTTAGGTGAAATGAGTTGATGATTTCAGCCTGGACACGTGTCCCTGTCACAAAACGGCTCTGTCGCTGCAGCTGTCAGAAAGGACACGTTGTGGATATTGTCAACAGAAAGGTCAAGGTCTGATGGTGCAAGTGTGCAGGCGACCTCTCTCTCTCACCCCAAGCAATCAGTTTTCCAGGAGGAGTCAGAGACATGCTGCAGAAACAGTGTGGGAAATGTCACTCAGCTGCTGCCCTTGCTGGTCCTCTTCTGGAGGTTAAAGCGTGACATCAGACCTGTAGATGTTAAACCTCATGCCTTTCAGAATCATTTAAAAAGCCTGAATGAAGTGCTGTGTAGACAGTAATAAATAAACATGCAGGGAGACTTATAACAGGCTTCGAAAAAAAGCATTTGCAAAACCTATGGCTCAGTACACCTCTCTTACTAAATTTCACTGACAACGCCAGTAGGTGCCTGGTGGCAGAATTACTGATTTGTATTTTTTTTTCCCCAGCATCTATTTTACCAAGTGGGTTTCTGGGTCGTTTTTTTTTCCCTAGCTCTGTAGGATTTATGCTCTTCACAAAGCACCTGCTTCCCACCTAGGAAATAATAAGTGTTTCGGGTCTGTCTGCCCTGCAGAGGGATGGAGGTCCAACACGCCTATTCAGCTACCACGAACCCCTACTGGGTTCACAGAAAGCCGTAATTAGGCTGCTTGCCCTCGGCAGCATAAAGTAAGGGGCAAAACTTCCCTCTGCTGCAGCAACAGCCTGAGCCTAAGTTGTTCTGCACTGAGCAGCAGCAGAAGCCCAGCTGGGCATGAGGGATGTAGTTTATCGGGGGGTTCACTAACCCTCCTCTCCTCTCAACATGGCACAGACTTGACTGGGGCCAGGCTTCCCTCCACTTGTGTATGGATGGCAGCATACACGTTACTCACAAGATGGCAAAGACGTATCTTTAAAACAGGTAGCTGAGGTGGCAAGACAGCCATCTAGCCATGACAACTCCAAGTTCAAAGCTGGGTAGTTCCTGAAGTTATTCATCATTCCTTGTCATGACTGTTGTACAGCCAGCTCTGACTTACCTGCTGCTCTGTCTCTGCAGTTATCAGTGCATGAGCCAAGTAGGAAAAAAGCTGATCTGGATCTGTCTATAGGAGCTGCAGCCTGCTCTCTGGACTGAAGTGCACCTGTAGGGATGGGGCTTTGCACAACTGAGGTCCTGAAAGGGGACCCAAGCCCTGAACTCCTCAGACCTCAAGAGACCTTGGGTATGAGTCAGAGCTTTGTATCTGATCTCATTTCAAGTAAACAGTCATCTCCCAGAGTTTCCTGCAACCTCAAAAATATCCTTCCTCTGCCTACAACTGACCACCTAAGTTCTACCGGACTCTGGGTCTCAGAGCAAGTAAAAAAACAAAAATACCATTCTTGTCATTGCCTTGGGAAATTTCCATGTCTTCATTCTTCTGTGGTTGTTTGTACACCTGCACAGATGATCAAACACTTCAGACGTATTGAAAACACCAAAAGCTGAAACACATGTAACCGTGGCAAAGTAGGTGGGTACTGTTATTATCCAAGTCTGCTGTCTGGAAGGAGCTGGTAAGCACCTCCCCATCTGAAAACAGAAATTAAAATGTTTCCCTGCTTATGGTGACTAGCTGAGCCCAGATTTACACAGAATTGATCAAAAGACACTTAATAGAGCAAAAGCTGTCACAGCAGCAACCACTGGCATGAGCAGCTGTATCCCATTCTTGTTGGATCACCAACAACATCAAAAGTACCTGCTTACTTGCCAAGTCACTTCCAGACAGCTCGGGGCAGACAGTTAAAGGCTGGTTTACTTTCAAGAGGATTTTCTAATCACAGTTTTCTCCAGTTTCTGAAACAGGCCTAATCTTCTTGTGGAGCAAACAATATAGTAAATATTGTTTGGTCACCTGCCCCTGGTCACTTCATCTTCACTGCATAACTATTTGGGGGCTGTTGCACCTTCGTTCATCTATCTTGTTTCATATTTGTTTGCTGCACCACCCTCCAGTGGGTGTCTAGGGGAGGTTTATTAGAGTACTTTACATTACAGCAGTATGTACAGGCTGTCATTAAGGACTCTTCAAACATGGAGCAAAAGAAAGTCTCAGGTCTTACGCTTCACATGCAAGATGGTTAGAGAAGGACTGGGTTGGAAGACTGAATGTTGGCAGAGGCAAGGAAGGACCCAGGGGCTCCTGATACCTACTCAGTGTCCTCACTCCTGGCAGTCATCCATGCCACTGATTCTTCTCCTTGTGAGCATCTCTTGTCCTTCTTGTATGTTGTTACTTTGTGGTTAGCGTAATGCCTAGAAAAGCGGCAAGTGGTATGCAAATAGAAAATTTTGATAGAGGAAAGTCCTTTTTTTTCTTTCTGTGGGTGTTCAAATACTTGCAGTAAGGGTGAGTTGAATCGCCCACCCCATCGCCCTGACTGGCTCCAACCTTGATGGAGCTACAACCACAAAGAGCAAAACAACACTCCATATTCCTCCAGCTCACAACCTCTGCTTGCAAATGTTCCATGTGGCCTACTGCTCTGTCTCCCCCTGTGTGAAAGGTACTTTGTGCTGAGGGTGTCACCAGAGGTGGCTGTGTTTGACTTCAGGTAGGATTCAAAAAGGTAGGACTCGATCATTCCTTTGCACTTTTCTCAAGCTAGAGCAAACTTTGAAAATCCACTGGTAGGAGGTCCTGTGAAATGTTTTGTACCTGGGCATGAAAAGTGTTTCCCTATCTAGTTTCTTCAGTTACTTGCAGTCCAATGCAGGTGCCTGCCATAGGCCTGAGCCTACTTCTGTAGTTATCTTCCTTGGGAGACATAGAAACCTTAGTGCCTGCATGCACACTTGGGCCTGTGAGCACATACTTGCTTTATTAGGAAGCAAGAAACATCACTGGAAAGAATGACATGCCTGTTAGTCTCTAATTGGCAAGTTAGAAAACTGCAGCAAAACACTTCCTTCTCTAATTCAAACTGACAGATGTGTATTTTTTCCTCCATTGTCTTTTACTGAATCTATCACACAGGTGGTGTGACAACTGTTTGAAGTTGCTGAACGCTGGGTTTATCACATCTGACTGCTGACTCTACAATGAAGAAGGCTGGAGTACAGTTTAAAACAACAGACATGAGTTAACGCAGCCATTTACCCCTAGAGATGGGCTTGGGAATTTTGCTAAAATTTCCTGAGAAAAATGGGGGACTCGCTTGTAGCGAATGCTTGCCAACATACCATACACACATGGACATAAAGTTATTCTGCTTTGAGGAACACAGGGAGGAATGAAAGGAGTGAATATAGAGCAGGTTAAGGCTGAAGCACAAAGAAGGATCGAACATCTCACCTGGTCATAAGCTTCCTGGTATGAAGGGCTCTCCCAGCAGATTCTCATTTTCTGGAGCCCTGAGCCAGGAGCCCAAATTAGTTTGGTATTTCCCACCGCAGCCAGATTTCCCATATGGTTCCAGACACAGAGAGGTAGAAACTGGACAGATTTTCAAAGGCCTTATCACACTACATACAAAAATCTTTGGATGAGCTTGACCTCACTTATCCTGAAATACTGTAGCACTATTAATGCGCAAGTGGGATTTCCTCATGTATAACCACAACCAGGACAAAGCTCCTCAGAAGCTAATGCTAAAAGCAAACAGACAACTAAGGTATTGAAAACCATCTTTTTCCTCACTCTGGCATAGAGGAAAGCTGATTGGTTTATGCTCTTTTCAAGTAATAAATACATGTTGTTCTTGCTCAAATTGAGCTCATGGCAATAGCACTGTACCAGATATTCTGCCAAGCTGTGCTCACACACTGTTAAGGAACTTGCAAAAATTTTGGCAACATATTATAGAAGATAGGTACAGCATGATAAAGTGAAATGGCCATGGATCAGCTAGCCTATTCAAGCAGGATTTCTCAGCTAGAAACTGGAAGATGATTTACCGCAGGAGGTTATTTGTGATATTATCAGAAATTATCAACTTTGAATTAGGAGCAGGGGAACAATATCATGCTATTCTGAAGGAAGCAAGCAACATACTGACCTGCACATAAAAAGAAACACTGCTTATAAGATGTATGAAGTTTTCCAGTTCCCTTAACATCAGGAAGCAGGCCACCACAGGAGTCCTGTATTTACATACAGGGTATCTAAGAAGGTATCATTTAGAAGAGAACAAAGATGGGTGAAGGTCTAGAGGTCACAACCTGAAATAAAGGAATCTGAAGGAACTGGAAGTATTTAAGAAATAAATCTGAGAAGAAACTCAGGAATAGCTTTCAAGTGTGTAAAAGTTCTCTTTAAAAAAGAGGACAATCTCTTCCTCGTGGCTGTGTTTGGTATCTTGTGAAACTGTGGGCTAAAATATTAGACGGAATGACTCGGGCTATATCTAGGAGAAGCTTTCTAACAGTAGGGACCACAGGGCACCAACACAGACTGCTTGGCAAGGCCACAGTGTTAGCATCACTGTGGCTTAGATGACCATCCACGAGAATAAGATAGACACCAGAGATCCACCCCTGGACCAGGTGACTTCCCGAGATCCCTGCTCACAGCGGATGATGTATGCCCCCACTATTACTCACCTAACTCCACAAATCTGTGGGTTGGCACATGCCGTGCTGCACTTCTGGAAAGGCACTGCCACAACCTCCTGTTTCCGCAGCCAGCTGTCTGCTGGGGGTCTGTGAGTCCAGTGGCAAAAAAACCTCACACCTCAAAGTCTCTCTGTTGTACTGCAATATTGCATCTAGGGAAAATATTCTTCAAAGGACCCAGTGAATTTGGACAGTGAGCACAGAAGTGTTATATCCATGGTACACAATGGAAGCATTCATATTGGTGTGGTAGAGGTTTCGAAATATATGAAAGGCTGGCACTGAACCTTTAAGACCTGGCTACTTTTAATACAGAAACAAGAGTCTGAATTGGTTAATTAGTTAGTGATTAATAAAAATTCACTTATGGAATCTAAATTGACTAAAGTGTAATGATATTGAAAAGTTTAATGCTTGTTACTAGAAAGGAAGCCTTTTGGGGTTTGAGAATAAAAGACTTTCTGTCACGCTTGCATTCACCAGTATTACCATTTGTTCTGTTCACTGTTACTACTACAGTTATTTTTGGCTGATACTGAGAAGATAATTTAAGAAGAGAATGTCTCAAGAACTAATTCCCTAGTTTCTCTCTGTCTGCTTTTACACTGTGGGATGTGCATAAAAGCAAAACGTTTCTCCCAGTATGGAAAAGGAGAATATGCCATAAAGCGTGGTAGTGCTGTTGGGGGAAAAAAATCCTCACTTAAATATTAAAGTGGGCTTCCACACGTGGTCTTACTTCTGGACAAGAAGCAGCCATCTGATATGAATGTTTGCCGTTTACTCACAAATGCAATAGAAAGCTCCTTGAGGTACTCCTGCAGAGAAGTGACTAACGGGCATAACAGAGCCTCCTGAGATAAAAAAGAAACCAACCCAAACTTTCATATGCAAAACTAATCCAAAATAAACTGTTCTCTAAGGCTTATAAATATTTAACTTTTTCTCTTTAAAATACTGCCTAGCCTTGGTGATTCCTTCCAGTTTTACATCTTACCTTTCCTATACTCGATGCTTCTCTTTTCCTATGACTTTTCTATATGCAACATTAACCAGATGTAGAAGAAATAAAATGTCCACAAGAAAAGGGTTAATGTTTTCAGGACTTGCAACTTGATCAAAAGCATAAGGGAAGTTACTCCCTAGCTAATTTATAGGCTAAAAATCTGTAAGCATTTGAATCAATACTCAAAGGTTTGAATTACCATACCATTACCTGATATTGCAGGGGATTGGGCTAAGTGAACTGGTGAGCTTATTTAGTACCATGGTTGTTTCTATGAATGACGGTTCAAACAAAGCAAACGGGACCTACAAACAGATGAGATTTGTCCATCAGGAACCCAAACATATTTCTTCATAGGACAATGCCTGCTATTTTCCAACAGTCGGTTCCAAGAAAAGAAATACTTTTTACAGTCTATGACACCACCAAAAACTAACTCATCTTGAAAAATTAATTGCAGTTTTCAGTAGTCCCAGTGAAATGAGTGTGAAAGACCTAAAGATCAAAAATAATTCATAGAAATTATTCAGACAATAGTTTCATATAACCAACAAATGTGAGAAAACTGCAAGCTATTACACACAATTCACATGCCAGAAAAGAGATGGTGTATGAAAAAAAAGTACCCAGGACAAAGGGGTTCAGTGCCCAGTTTTCTCCTTCTACCAGCAGCACCTCTATCACAGGCCAGGTCACTGATGTGATGCATACAACATACAGAGGACATTCACTCACATTGGGATTAAACATGAGGCACCAAAATTCGGCACCTGAATTAGGGTATGACTTTTCCTAGGAACAGTTTGTTCACAGCAGTGAGGGAGAGAAAGGCCATTCCGAGGGACCATTCACATCTAGTTTGGGCTCAGAATCAGTTTCACCATCTGGAGGAGGCTACAGAGGGAACCAGGAATCTAAGCTCCTAATTTATACACTTATATTAGGGGCGTGAAGCAAGATGTTGTGAATATTCATTATAGTGCCACACAGCAAACACTGGATATCTGCCAGGGGGGTACAACTCCCATATACATGTGGGAGCAGAAAGAACTGGTCTGCAAGCACCAGGAACACATCACTTAGGTTTCAGGCAAGGAATCTCAACAGAAAGCCCTTCTCTGGGGAAGATCACTTTACAGAACTGATGATTCTGGAAAATTACCGTCAAGGTTTAACTAAGTAGCAGAGGCACAGAGATACACAATAGCAGCAGCAAAACCCTTCATCTACTCACAGGTAGAGATGTAGACTACTAGCACTACCATCCTCCAAACTGCTGGATGTTTATAAGCTTGAAATTGAGATGTTTCCTTCCTAGACATTCTGGCCTTCCATTTTCCATCTGAGGCTTCCTCCACACTCCAAATACAGGACTACTGCAATGTCATGTGTGCGGAAAGGAAGATCTAATGAACTATTCACCTGCCAAGCTGTGTTCCTCATCATCCAGACTTGCTTTGCTGCTCTGGTCATGACTGGAATCATGGTGTTGGTGATTATGCAGAGTTCAGTGCTGATACTCCTGCAGTTTATGCACCTAATGTTGTTGGCAAAACCATTTTTTTGCCTTTGACAACTTATGGTCAATTAAAGATCATACGGTTCTTCTCACAAGAAGAGCTGTACTAGTTACAGCATCTTAGCCAAACTTTGCAAACAGAGCACTCCCTGCAGAATCACTTGAAGGGGTTGTTTTTCCTCATTCGATGCCTTAAAATAGCATTGGAGGTTCCTCTGAACTGCTAAATAAATCTCCACATTCACCCATTCACTGCTAAGCACTGAGATACTTTCCCTTCTGTTTCAGTGTGTGGACCAATACAGCATGACAAGCTCCAGGAACTCTAGCTCCCTGTCCTACACGACCCAAGACAGTAGAAATCCCTTAAGGCTAGACGGCTTCTTGAATTCACGTCTGCTAGCAAAGAAATCTCACAGAACAGACTGCCCCGCTTCAGCGCTACCATATTTGTTTCTGCAGCTCAGCTTCAAACCTCGTCTTTACAACAGACCTTAAACCTGACATGGAAATTTATTCCAATTTCATGTGGAGGCTGGTTTTTATTTTCGTCGAGCTAGTTTCCTCCTCTTTGCTAGTGGGATCTGCAAACGCTTAAAGAGGCACCTAAAATTTGCTTGCCAGGCTCAACTTAGCAAGAAACAGATTAGGCACGAAGAAGAAAAAATCGACCCTTTATTTTCCAGAAAGATTTTCCTGCTAAAGCAGTCCAAGAAAGGTGGGTCACCAACTCCCACCCCTGCCACACGCAGCTGGGATTATGGCAATGGAGATGTTCACAGTCTCCAGCAGAGAAACACTTTAAGGCGTTTAAGGCACCCTGTGAGCACCAGCTGGAGTTTGCAACCAAGGCAGCTGTTCCAGTATGTGGGAAAGGGGATTGCAGATTAAAACAGACAAGGCAGCTTAAGGGAGTATTTGGAGTGAGTTCCCAGTGTAGACACCCCTTCTTCATTGACAGCTGCTCCTAGGGAGGGAGAGTGGGGCGTGTACTTGCTCCAAAGCCTGGGACACTCTAAAGGAAAGTAGAACAGTGTCTCAAAACTATCAGCAAGTGCTGTTGCTGTCTTCAGACCCTCACCAGACCATCATTGGGGAGCGCCACATGTGTATGGCAGACATCACACCAGACACAGCTGTTGGCAGCTCCTTGTGAATGGAAGGCCAGTGTCGATCCTCCAGCACTTAACTGGGAAGGGATTAAAAAGGAGGAAACTCCATTTAAATTCCAAATACAAACACACACGCACACATCTTTCAGAGCGCAGGAAGGAGCTTGCTGGGAGCCTCGTGTCTTCTCTCCCTCTGTCCCCTGGAATAATACCTTGCTGTTGTGGTTTATATGTTTCTTAAAGACCAGAGAATGAACACAGCTCAGTAACTATCTGTGCTCAGCAACAGTCCTTCCTAAGTTCACGGGTGAACACTTGATGTCTCCAGTTTGTGTTCTCACACCTTGATTTTGCACCTTTTGTCCATAACCCCAAAGGCTGGGACTAGGAACAATGCCTTTCCAGAGCTGCAAACAGCTGAGCATGCCCTGGGCTGACACCAGAATACCTTTTTGCATACTTTTAAGGGCTTAAAGCACAACTTCACTCGTGTGTGAGCTCAACCGTAAAGATACACACAGCACTTCTGACCCCACGTGAGCATCCTTCACCTCTGAGAATTTCCCAAGGACCAGAGAAATCACTCTGCCCCACTGCACCTCTCCCCTGGTGGGAACACCTCAGATCCATTGAGTTTGTTACTTACCTTCTCTCCAGTGCTTTATACTGTGGCAGGAGAGTATATACCTGCTTTAGAAGAACTCATTTGCAAGTGCACAATGCCAAGATCAGCACCATGTTCCTCTCACAAAGGCGGAGACTGTCATGTTTGTTGTAGTGTACGAAAGACAGCTTCTCACAGTTAAAAAATTTGGCAGTACTTGGCCTAGTAACACTGTCATCAACACAAAGAAATCTGTTTGATTTGATACCAAACTTTTCATCTACTATATTAACATCATTTTTATGCTCCTTCATCTTATAATTTGGCAAGCCAGTAGCACTGAGAAGCTGCAAAGTCCCTGTTGTGCTAGATGCTACACAAACACATGGTAAACTTGCATTGCCTGACTTTGGGCCTGAAGTCAGCAATCAAAAAACACAGTCCTAACTTTCCAGTCTCAAAATTCCTCCCAAAATACCACGGTGTGTTATTGCGTTGTCTAAAAACACCCCAAAACCACATAAAGAAATTGCTAGGTACTATAGTTCCCCACCTTTCCTGTAAAAGCCCAGTAGTTATTTATGGGGAGGGAATCACATTTAGACATATTGCATGGCAGCCATGCTTAGTCCCCCTGCTCCAAAGGCAACCAGTGCTGGTGATGGTACTCTCTCCATCGCCCGGTGAGTTATTGCTCCATTACCGGCCTCAACTTGGAACGCCGTTCAGACTGCAGCAATAACAAGACAGATAGGTCTTTATGAAATCTACACTATTAACACTATTTGTTTTGCCATGAGTTGACAACTTTAGTAAATTGCTCATAATTGGCTATCAAAGAAAAAAACACAGCTCTGCTCACCATTATTATGGTATTGATTTTCAATAATTGCTTTTTCGGGGGTGGGGGGAGTGCACGTGTCGGTTTTGTGTTGTAAGGGAGCCTAGGAAGAAACTGGCTGTGTGGGTCTGCTCTATGTCTGTGGCAAAAAAAAAAAAACCACATAAAATGCACACCAGAAGTAGCTGAAGCAAAGATTTTTTAATATTTTTTTTCCTCTCTGGCATTATATTTTAGCATTAAAAGAAAAGAATGGAATTAACCATGTAGCTAAACACGATGGTAGCCCTGTAGGATATTCGTGTTAGTCAAAGGCTGAAATACATTAACATTAAAAAACTCCATAGGGTTATTTTAAATATTCATTAGGAAATTTACAAGCTTTGGTGTGACGGCTGAGGACTCCAGTGTTTTTATAATTGGAAGCCAGGCCAGTGGAAACTTTCTCAGCCATGGGAAAACAATGTGGCCCAGTTTCTGTTCCTGTGTTAGAGATTCTTGATTATGCTCTCTAAATATCAATTCCCTGAACACATCCGCACACACACATACCTGGTAGTACAGTATTGTTATGTGGCATCATTCGTTATCACTTCTTCTGATTGATGTTCCTTTTTTTTCCTCCTTCTTTTTGTTTTTTCAAATATGCAATCATGCCCATGGCCCAAAATACAGCAGTCTCCTCTTCTTCTTTCAGATGAAAGGGACACTGTTGCTGGGAAGAATGTAAAGAGTGTCTAGTGTCTCTCAACAGGTAAATGATTCAGAAAATTTGCTGACAAGCACAAGCACTTAACATAAACCCAGGGAAACTGTCAGCAATCTTGTTTGGAGATGACTCACTCAAAATTCAATTAGCACGAGATTACAAGCCAATCCAGGAAAAGAAAGGGCATCTATGGCACATTATTTTTTCTTCTCCTCCTTTTTTTTTTATTATTTTATACTTTTTAAGCTACAAGCTAGTCAAAATGTTAACATTCCTTCAGTTTTCTGGCCTCCCAGGTCTCTGGGCACAGGAGAACTGCCTGAATTCTCACTTCCTCACTTTCTTGTTCCATAGATGTCAAACGATCACCATGAAAGAGTGGGAAAGGAGAGTTCTGAAGATTTACCCCTCCCAGGAGATCTTTGCCCAGATTTGCTATAAAACTCAGTGTAATCTTTGATCTTTCAGTGACTTGTACTCTTCTCTGTTACTTGAAACCCAGCATTATTATTAAGCTTAAGTAGATTGCTTTAAACTTCTAAAATATTTACTCTCCTGCCTCCCAATGGGATGTTAACAATAAAAAATAGCGAGGGCTTCTACATTTGTTTTTACTTTACATAAACGAATTAAGCAGTCTCTACTAGACTCGTTTAGACCCACAATAATGTAAACTGAAGCAACATAAAAGAGCCTCCACATCCATGTTTACAGAATAGAAATCCTACAGTTTTTGGAGGGAGAAGTTTAGAGAAGGTGCCTAACTCATCTTTACTCTCTTGACTGAGAGGAAACCTGGATAGGCCTCTCTGTTCATAAGGGAAACGTGTGACACTAACAGCTTGGTTGTTTGCTTTTGTATTTTTTCAAGTGAGTTCAAAGGGACCCACTTGATTGTATCCTTTCCCCCTCCCCCACCCTTCATCCTTCATAACCATTGTTTAATGAATTTTTATTAGAAAAGCATGGCTGCACTTATGAAAAAAAATCTGTCTTTGAAACCAGGAGGAGAGTGTGTTTTCCCTGGCATTAGCCTGTTAGTTTTTAATATCAGGTTTGCACTGGAGTTGACTCCTGGTGCATTTTGGAACCATAAGCCAACAAAGTGAAGCTAATGGGAAAGGAAATAATATGGGAGAAGAGAGCCCCTTTTGAAGTGTGGGCAGGAAATCTGCACAACTCTCTCTCCTCCTCCTCCTTCTTCCTCCTTCTTCCCCTGCCCCCATCCCATGCAGTGTCCTCCTCTCCTTATAAAGAAGGACTTTTTCTCAGTTTTTTGTTTGGAGGATGGGACCAAGATAAAACTCCAGATCAATTTTGGCTTCTCAATTAGAAAAACTTTAGAGAAAACATCCCCTGGTGTAAAAAAGACAAATATACCAGTAAACGTAAGGAATTAATAAACTGAGGATTTGACTCTATAGTTTTGGACAAGGTAAGAGATGTTGCCTTCCACCAAGTTTTCCGTTTCAATATCCCTCCCACAGAACCTCTGAAAACCAACAGCAGCAAAGCACTTCTCGGTTCAGTGAAGATTCTGGAGCATGTCATAGGTGTGTCAGAGATCCACTTGGGCTCCACTGTGTTAAAAACACAAAGAAGAAATTACCAGACAAGAATCTCCTCCAGTTCTTAAATGGCATACTGGTGATGCAAAGCATTGCCAGGGTACAGTTATGGATTTGGTGCCAGCTGTTCCCTGTAGCTCACTCTCTGCTGGCATCCCTCATGAAGCTCAATTTGTTTTGTATAAATGTGATAAGTCTGGGATAACATTGGTTGTCCCTTCTTCTTTTCTTTTAGTTGTAGCTTCAGTGTTTCCTGAAGAAACAGATTGCCAGCAGGAAGGCTTCTAATTTAGGATTTGGAGGTACCCCTGCTTTGCCTGCTCAGTTGCCTACTTTGTCACAGACCTTTTTGTGACACTGGGTGAGTTATTTTATCTCAGATTTTCAACTATTTAATATAAATTGGGATCTAAAGTATCTCTGTGATTTTCTTCATAACACTGCATCTTAGAAAACCATAATCACACTTTGCCATCATACAATATTACCTTGGGCAGGGCAGGGGTGTGTGTGTGGAAAAAAACCAAGACAAGGCAGATATTGTAGTACTGGGGATCATCAAAGTATCAAGAGACTTGAAAAAGAGATGCAATGGGCAGTGAAACAGATGGCACATTTTAAAAATACAATACAGCAATCACTGGATTTCTCATCCACCATCCTTCAACTCAAAGACAGTGATAATGGAAAATGATATTACAGGAACCATGGAAATAGCTAAGAAGGGAATACAAATGCTAGAAATATAACATATGCCAATAATCAGCTTTAATTTTCTGCCACTGTGGTCCAGAACAGCATGCTAGAACCTTTTTTCATAGATGCTAGAAATCCAGCATCTTGTTCTAACACAAGCCAGTGTTTCCTTGAGTGTATTGTCTAGTATCAACTCGTCTGTAACTTTTCTTGGGTGTCACAGAAAAAGCATGGCTGGGACATCACCTAGTCAGCTACTCCATGTGTGGCAATCACACGCAGGAAATACACTGCGAGCACAGTGTAGCTGTGGGTCACTGGATGCTGGCAGCAACTCTTTGCTGCAGTTCCCAGGGGTACCTGGATTCCTAGCTGCAATAAGCGGAGAAGAAACTAATGTGATCAGAAGACAGAGGGTAACCTTTTTCAAATGTCACAGTCTTTCTCAAAACCAGTTCCTTCACAGCACTAACATTGTGGTCTTGATTATTAAGCTGGGTAAATACCTTTCTCTCCAGCAAGACTGTGAACATGAGCTGAGGAGATAACCCCCTGCTATTTCTTATTTGCTGCTTTTGCTGATGACAGGAGAAGGTCAATAGAGCAGGGCATGGCAGACTTGCTGAAATATTCCTTTATCCTTTGTGAGAGGCTTGACAAATTATTAATACCATGATCCTGTTGTACACGTCGCATCAAGGACCAAACATGATGATGCACTACAGGGATAACAGAAAAGTAGATAAAGCCCATCCAGAAAGTATGCTAGGTATACAAAATGCTACACACTTTCACTTGCCACGTGCTTTTAAAGCCCTTCACAGGAAACATCATTACACTGTAGTCATGTGGTGCTTTTCACATTCAGGGTGTTGAAATAGCATTGAACATCTTCCAAAGTAAGTTATCTGCAGCAAGACTTAGCTACCCTGAATTCCTGTTAAAGCTGATGAAAAGAAAATGGGTGCTTACAAGGCCCAACTCATCTCCTCCAAAAGTAGAAGCTATATGAATCACATCCTAAAAGTTCTTATTTGTTTCCATCACCTACGGAGAGAGCATTGAGTAACCATCTCAGATGTAGCTGTCCACAGAAGAGAAGGCTGAGGCAATGATTCCCATCCCTGGGGGAGAGATCTCAGCAGAATTTTGAGGATCAGTGCAGGAAGGATACAAGATGCTGGGAGACATGTGGCCTGAAAGAGGCCGGAATGTTGGTGTAGCTGTGACAGAGGAGTTTGAGACTTGTCATAGGGGCTCCATGTGCACCAAGAAATTTGTAAACATTATACAGGCAAACTCCTGCTGACTTCCCCATGTGTCCTCAGTGTCAAGCTCAGCTTTAACACACTAGGGTCTCACCCCATCTGCCTCTACGGTGGCAGTCTCAGATCATGACCTTGGTGGCAGCCCCACGTAGCACTGATTAGCCCTTCTACCTGTAGGAACTGCGACCAGTGTGGTGTGCGTAGGTCTGGAGGGAAGGGACATCATGTGCCACCAGTAACTTGCTGAAGTCACTCCTTCAGCTGGGACATCTGCCAGGAGACAGAAAAATCTGTGTGTCTGGCTGTTTGGTCTCCATGGTGGGCAATCACTCCCGCCAGACCTCAAGAGACAGCAGCCACCAGCTAAAAGCACTGCTGGCTTCTTGCATGTGAGGCATGGAGACATCAAACCCATCATCAGGGACTAACTGAGCCTTCTTCTGGAGGTGTTTGTCCCTCTCACTGACTATACTCAGAACTTTCTCCTTCCACCAGATGACAAAAGCTATGTAGGAAATACACGGTCTTAGCATCCCGAAGCCCACCTTAGTACATCTTAGCACAGCCCACCAAAGATAAAAACTCACGCCTAATGATTTCAGTAGGGTTTGGACTTCATCAAAGAAAAGAATAATGACCTTGATACGGTCTCCTATCTAACACCGCCACTAGCGTATCGACTAGATCAGAGCCAAGAGGTCCAGCTTCAGTCACGGGGTAGCTACTGAGTGCTACCACAGGAGGTGGAGACTTTTAGCAGGGAGAATGTGCAGTCCCAGGCACTGACTGAGAGCTGTCCCTGCTCTTCTGGCCCACGTTTGGGAAGGTAAGATGTGTTCCCATGCCTTCTGTAGGAGCCTGTGTGAAGACTGTAGAATTATTGCTGGGTCCAAGGCTGAAACCACGTGTCCTTGTAAAGACTTGTATCACACTCTGCAGAATGTAAAGCCTGTATGCATGGATTATGAAACATTAAAGACCACATGCCACCATTCAAGGCAGCACGGGGGGTTGCTCAGCAGCAGAAAGCATTTACCCACGTGAGGGATGCTGAGGGAACAGTTGCTCTCAGTACATAGATGTGGCTCGCACAAGCTCAGGGAGGCAAGCTGGAGCAGCTTCATTTCCTGACCATGTCACATCATCCCCACGTTATGGAGCAATCTGAATTTACCTTATATGATTTCTCTATGCCTTGGTTTCCCATTAGCAGAAAGGAACTCTTTCCCACTTCCCCGTGATGCACAGTCACTCACATTTCTTGGACAGGAGGAACCCTAGAAGTTCCTCAGTTGACAATGTTCAAGTGGTTGATGTAAATTTAAATATAGGACTGAGACAGGGTCAACCTGCCTCAGAAGGCTGCTTCTCCACCTTTAAAAATGGTCCCACAAAATAAGTGGATGAAGAAAGTGATGCAAAATTAGAGTGGGCCTGAAGGTTACCTTGGATGAAATAGGGTCATCCTCTCAGAATACCACTACAAAACATAGTTTATTAAAAAGTGGTGAGGTAAACCCCACACACAGAAGCAAGGGAACTGTTCCATATTTTTGGCTCCAGAAGGCTCCTGAACCCTCACCCGATGTCATTTCAAAATGTTCTCCAAATACACTAAATAAGAGGGGGGTTTCTACACAAAATGAAAACTTATACAATCCCTTAAAAAAAAAAAAAAAAGCCAAACCTTAAACATGTGAAAGCTTATGAAAAATTAGACGATGTGAAAAACACTTTAAATCAAAGCAGCAGGTAAAGCTGGAAATAAAGTTATCTCCAGTTAAAATCTCTATGTACCACATTGACGGTAATGCTTCATTTCCTGTAGACTGTAAGTAAATCAAAGCCTACTTTGGGTTTCCATATCTGTCTAAGATCTCATCTCCAAGAATGTATTATTTTGGCATTTCCCACATTGGAATTACCTCTGGTCCAAATTTGGGTAATGGAGTATGATAACATATTAACAAGTAATAAGCATGAAATTTTTATCCATTTTAAAATGTATTACTGAGAAAGAAAACAAACACATAAAAAAGCCAGCATTTCAAAAGTAATCAGCAATAGAACCGAGAAAAAAAAAGACTTAAGTCACAAGAGAAAAATGAAAGGAAAAGAAAGTATAACTAATTGGTGGCACTTTTACAGGGAAAGAATGTAAGAAAAACTGCATACCTATTCAGGAAAAGTAAAACAGATGTGTGAAGTGTCTGACTGAGCTATTGTTTTAACTTTGTAATCTAAAATAGCTGACTTGATTTCATTTTAACAAGGGATTAGTTTAGCAGACAGTTTGGATTAGCAGCAACATATATAAATAAACATGCTACTCTTAAAACTTAAATACTCAGCTTACAGGATGCAGGACAACAAGAATCAGAAAAATGCTAGTCTTGAACTTTTGGATCATGGAGCCAAAACACATGCCCGTTCAACAGAGACAAGGAATTAGCAAGAGCCCTCACAACGAACAGTGTAATACAAGAAATATTTGTGATTATGATTTCACTGAGAAGCAACTCAAGCCCTGCTCTCAGCCCTAATTGCAGAGGATTACAAAATATTTTACACCTATCCTATTTTAAGGAGAAGGGTAAGCTCATGCTTTGCTATTCATGTGAGAAGGGACTTGAACCAAGTCAGAAATCATAGGTCGGGTGACAAAAGAAAGATGTGAGTTGCTTTGGCCATCGAAGAGGGGGAAAGCCTGTCTGCAACTACAGAAAGCACTTTTCTAATATGATTTTCACACTACAGCAGAGATCAGGATTAGTAGATGTGAGAAAGGGAGGGAGGTGCCTGGGCAGGTAACCAAAAAGAGGATGAGACCAAGACAACCGCTCTTCCTCCGCTGTAGGCAAGACAGGTCTCTTTCAGTGAGCAGTCTTGGAACCAAATGTAAGATCATGAACATTCACAGGCATTTGGGGTTTTTGATAGGATCTTATATAGCCCCTTCCAGCGCTGCCAAGCCGGATGCAATTCTAATGCCATGATGTTTCCTGCGGCAGCTATTTTGCTGCCATCTGTGAGGTCAACACTAACACAGGACCCCTATTTTTGGGGGTCCCTCAAGTCAGTAAAGGTTTAAACTTGCTACTGATTTCAGTGCACTTTTACTCTCAGCATCAGAGTGAAGACCTGTGCTTGGATATACAGAATAGCAGAGACCATTCATCCAGAGAGGACTGACAGGGTGCTGCCGTGAGTGGCAACTGCCTTGCTGCAGGACCTTTTACTTCAGTCATTAAACTCCTGCATGCTCTGTCTATAAGGATAGCCACGCCAAAAGAGTCTTCCCAGGGAAAGGGTACAGCAAGGGGGAAAGGGACGTGCTGCTCTCCACTTCCATGACAAATAGGCTGAACCCAGCAGGCTTTAATTACAGCAAGAGGAGTTTAAGCTGGACGTTAAAATCTGTTCTAATGCCACAGATGCAGAAGTGTTGAGAAGACTTCATAAGTGGAGGTCTGTAAAATGAGTTAGACATACATCTGTGGGGAATAGCTTAGGAAGGCAGAGCCTGGGCTATATCTGAAGTTCCTTCTGTTTTTCATGGAATAACAGTCATCTAATCAAATGCTGACAAACACATTGGCTATTCACCATCAGGTGTATGGCAGGCAGAGCCGAAGGTATATTAAACCCAGAGAATTTAGAAGAGCAGTCCCAGTTCCAACCAAGAATCTTTAACAAGGAGTTGCATCCGTCTGGAAACATGGCTACGAAACAGTTTCTGAAATAACTCTTCTTTCCTGCGGGGGCAGGAAAGCAGGCTACTGAAGAAATCAGAAGATGTCAGAGCAGGGATACGTATCTCCTAGCAAGATAACTTGCAGGTAAGTGCATAAGTTATCAAAGAAGAAAGCAAGCACGGTAGTACAACAGGAGCAACAACAAAGGTCATTTGGGGGATAGGGGGGTGGCATCTCCTGTGAAAGAGGAAAAAAATTATGATACCAAAAAGGAATAAACTGAAAAAGAACACTAATAAGAAAAAAAGTATCTAGTGATAGGTAAGAATGTGTAATGGACATTATTAAAAGGGCAGCTGGGAGTGATACATCTGACACACTTTTTTTCTGGACCTGTCACCAGTCATAGGAGTTGTCCCCTTCCCTAACACAGACCATAGTTTCATGGAGCTCCAAAATATTCTTAGGGATGTGGTGCAGACAGTATATAAAGCAGGGTAAAAAGGTCTGGCCTCAGAATTTTGGAAAAAGAAAATTTAAAGTAGGGGAAACCTGCTGATGGCATCCGGAGAGAGGTCTTTGGCATTGCCAGTATCTGGCCATCTCATCTGGTGCTGAATAAAAGGTGCTATCTGAATCCTCTTGCCTCAAGGAGAGATGACCTGGCAGAAAGAACACAGTACATAGAAATGTATCAAGAACAGAGTTATTTCACACCAAACATAAGCTCAGACCATGATCACGCCATCCAGAAGATGTTCACAGGAGGTTGAGATGTGGAATAGTTTGATAGCATCCTGCTAGTAGGGGAACTTGCAAACAAAGAAATGCTCCATGCCAGGATGGTGTTCATCCCTGAAGAGGTGAGAGTAGCTGATTCTCCACACAGAAGACTCTTTCCCTTCTCTGAGAGTGAGGGGAGCACAGAAAGGTTCATTCATCATCAGAGACTGAGCTGCTTCTGACAAGACAAGAGAAGGTAAGTATGCTTGCTGTCTACACACTAGTTTAGCCTCCCAACAAAGGAGTCTGCTGTCTACAGGGAAAAGCTGGAACTGGATTGAGTTCTGAATCCAAGCAGTGTGTTGCCTGATAGTCCAGTAAATCGTTAGTAACAGGACACAGACTGCACACTGACTCTGTAAGGTCTCAAGGCTCTTCAAGCTTCCCCTGGACCTGTCTTCACCTACCTGAGCTTTGTATTAGCTTGCTCAACTGTATCAGCAATTATCTGATGACCAGGTTGCTATTTCCCAATTTGTCCTTCTGTTTGCTAACCCTCTGGTTAGCTTTTCATAGTTGCCTGAAGTAATCCTATTTTTACACAGATAGAGTAACAAGTATCTATTCTTGATAGAGCTAAATATCTACCAACCTAGAATAATTATGTAGAGTGGAAGAATGCAGGCATGAGATGATAACAGAAGGGAAACAGGGTGCCACTGGAGATCCTTGAGCTATTGATTTATCAGTGGTCAGTTACAGATGATTGACCGAAATTCTCAAACAGTGGTAGCTCGGGTGACCACATGGCCAAGACCCTTCTTTTCTCAGAGCCATGATAACAAGGTGCTGACCAGGACAACTGGCTCTTTTGCAGCTACTTAGCTCTCCCCTTATACCACAATCACCAGCAGAGTTTGAAAAGCACTTCTGTGGTGTTATGTAAGAGCTAGTATCACCCAAAGTCAGGTATTTCAAGTACGCACTTTAAATCAATGTGGCTCAAAAGTATCATAAGAGCATTTTTTTACAGCTCCCAGGTCACTCACTGAGGCTATCCTAGGAAAAAGAACGTCTCTTCACCTCAATATTTTCCAAAATATTCCATCGTGAACTTACAAGACACCAGCTCATCTCTCCATGAGGAAAGTTGGCCTTCTGAATCTTTTCTTCCTAGAGTGACAAATCACTGCTTTCACTTTATGAGCACATCCTCCCCACAGAAAGGAAGGGAAAGTCTGTCTGTTTGCTAGACCAAGGAAAAGCAGAAGACCCATCTGTAACTTACAGTCCTGTTTTCCTGATGAATACCTCGAGTCAACCCAGGAGGGCCCAGGAGCAGCACATACCTGGAGAAGGATGGGGATGACAGTGACACTGGCAAAGGAGAGCTTAGTAAATCAAAACCTGAAGCAAGATACGAGCAAGAAGACTTTATCAGCACATTCAGATCAAGCTTCCATTGCACCCTCAGTCAATCTCAAAATCTTATCAAGCAGGCACTTATCCAAGCAAGGCCGCCCTCCCACTCAAATACCAAGTGTGGTGGAAGGGCATCCTTCAGGACAGAAGGATATGCCTGTTGGCAGGCTGGGAATCTTCCCAATTGTGTTCACACATATTTCAAACTAGGACAAGAGTGGTGCTGAGGTCTGTGGCTCAGTCCTGACCCTTTTCCCTGTGTCACAGCCTGAAGCAGTGCCACCTGTAAGGGGCAAATAAAATCATGGAGCAGGGATTCAGGCAACATTTGCATGTGCTTTCTGCCAACTCCAGCCTTGCCAGCAGAGGAAAAGAAAGTTTTGATTACTCCAGTACATTTTCTCTCAGTAAAGACTAAGAGATGTGTCCTAACACTATTTTCATTAAACTGCAATATCAGTTTAATTTGAACCATCACCTTTGATACCAAACTCAGCAACTTTATCTAGTAAGCTTGAGTGGAGATAAAAAAATGAATGTGTTAAATAATTTAGGCATCAGAGAGAGTCCCATTACCATAATATGAACATATTGATGTTGGCAAGAAAATATTTATTATTAATTTTACATAAGAGCAACAAAGTTCCAGGTGCATTTCCTAATTCATGCCAAACTTTGTAGACATACAGAGCTTCATGGTAATTAGAGCTTATTTATTTGTATCAATTTAGATTTATGTTGAGAAAAACAATAATTACACAGAAGAAGGAGGATTGTCCTAAGTTTTCTGTGCATATTTGGCCTGAACAAGCAATCTTAAAAAGTTTTCGATGCTGCTGAAGTAAATGAGTAGGTGTTTACAATAATGCAAAAGGTATTAACTAATCATTTTCAGAATTGTCATGGCAGTGCCTCAGATTTCCTATAAAGTCCTGAATAGATTCTGAATAAGTGTTATTTTCTTCTGTGTTTCTCTTCCTTGCCCAGAATAATGACCCTCATCCACCGAATATTATATGTGTATATAGATATATATATACATACACATACTGTAGATACATACCTGCAACGTTAGATACACATACGTAAATTGAGGAGGCTACGTATGCATGTAGGATAAACAAAAGTGTGGCAAACACCAAATCTGCAAGAAGGAATTTGCATATTTTTGTTGCTCTTAATAATCATTTGGCAAAGGGTGGTTCTAGCGGTTTCTTCGCGGTATGCATCTTTGAGCAGACTCTCATGTTGTGCATACTGCAACTTGAAATGAAGCAATCCCATTGCCTACTCTTATTTAAATTCAAACACAGGTACTACAGTAAGTTGCTGTGTTTGCTCTCTTCATGATCTGGGCCCAAATTTCCAAACAAAGATTTTCATGCCAAAATTTCAGACCCCTAAATTTGCAGAGAAAAACAGCGTCGTTTTATTTGTTTTTCTTATTCAGCATTTTTCTGTTCTGAAATAACAGCAATGGAGGGAGAACAGACCAGCCAGTGCTGAGCCCTGGCAGCTGCGTGGCGCTGAGCAAGGCAGCTTGGAGGGAGTAAGGCAGTTCTTAGGTGGCATCAAGCCGCTGGGACTGGCTCCAACAAGACAAGCAGACTGAGACTGCAAGGAGCCATAGCTGGACCTCCTTGAATGCAGGTACTGCCCGAATGGTGCTTCCTTAGCCACCATCATCGAGGCTGATGTAAACTGCAGCGGGGACGCGGGGCTGGAGCTGCTCTCCACCCTGAGCACGGCACAGCTCAGCCAGCCATGGAGAAGCCAGCCGTGAATATTATGGGGCTTGTGTATAATAAAACATAACTCATGTGCTTTTAGAGCATCAGCTGCCAGTATTAAAACAGGCACCTTGCTGAGAAAATAAATACAAAAAACATGACTAGAGGAGACGGCACAATCATGGAGCAACAGAGAGGAAAATCAGAACTATTCCTTCTTTTTCTTCCTTTTTCTTTTTTTTTTTACTAATGTAATTAAAGACTTCCTCAGCATGGACACAAAGGGAGTATTTAATGTGAACTTTAAAAAAATAAAAAGATTTAAAGGTTTAATATACCTCCAGGAAAAAAAAAAAAAAAGCAGTTAAAAGATTTCCTTAAAAAAAACATAAAGATCCACAAATGGCTGGTGAAACTCCATAAAGCAGCTGGAACTTGTTAATAGTCACACTCTCCTGTGACCTGAGATGCAGGAATCTAACCATGAATTTTTTACAGATATACTTTAAAACAAGTGCTGGCTGATATCACTGTGGCCTGCTGGACTAAAACTTCCTTAAGACACTGTGGCACCTAGAGGAAATCAACTCTCCTGACGTTTAGGCCTCAGGAAAAAAAACCTTTCTTTTTTCATTTCTTTTTCTTAGGAAAAAAGAAAAAAAAAAAAAGAAACACTTAATCAGTAGCCGTGACTCAGTATTAAAAACCAACAGTGTTCTTTTCCCTCTGCTCTGCACATATGGTTCCTCTGAGAGACTGAAGTTAATGAATAATAATAGTAATTTCTTCACTAGCCATGGCTAACTTCGATGCCATGTGAAAAAGATTAAAATGCGAGAGAGCAGTTTTCTACAGAGATGGGCCTAACAAACCTTCTGGATCTAAACAGCCAGAATTTTACAGGGAGTTGATAAACAGAGTCTAAATGTCTCTGTCTTTATCACAACCCCCTCTCCCCCCTCCAAAAAAACCCAAACCCCCCAGAAAGCATGCTCAAGGTCATGCTTCCAGAGACTAAAATCAACATCCAGATTCAGATTTTTGTCACATCTTAATGGGAAAAAAAAACCCTACATGTTGTATTAACCATGTTCTCTTCTAAACACCGTTAACACTCACGATTCAGTGTCGTGCAAAAATAAAGGCCATCCTTTCCTGCAGAATTTTTCCCCCGTGCACCAAGGATGATGCCCTTCAGTGGACCACACTGTCTAATCTTCCCTTAGAGATCCCTGATCCCTTCCTCCCTCACGCAGGAAGAAATAGTGCCCGCCACTCCAGTCAAGCCAATCAGCACACCAACATAACAAAAGCACATCTTCAGATGGGGTCCTGGAGGCTTTCTTGTCATGGCACCACACATTTAGCAGAGCTTAATGTGTAAATTGAAGGACACCACCAGCCCTGTGAGACCTTATGGCGTCTGGAATAGAGCTCATCCACCCTGAGGTGCAAGTGGAGGGAGTGCAAAACTGTTTGCAGTGGCCAGTCACCAGCCCATGAGTGACACTAGCATGAGGTTGGAAGATACTGTGCCTAGCATGGAGAATCCTAATTCAGAAAAGGCATGAGGTGGGCTCTGGTAAGTTTCCACTAAAGCTAATTCAGGAGTGGGGCTTTGTTTTTAAAAGGTCCCTGAAACATATAAAAATTTGGGGGTGCAGCACAGTAAAAATTTGCTGTCTGAGACAACCTACTTGCAGGAGGTAGGTGCAGATTTTCATCACTCACCTTCAAAACACAGCAGGATCAATGCCCTGCACTAGCCAGGACACTGGAATAGCCAAGTGCTTTTGTCTGCTGAACTGTGGTAGGGAAAGCTATTTTATGCCTCTGCTCCTTTATGAAAGAGATCTGGTGGGAGGGATTGTGGCTTTAAGCATTTCTCCTCCCACATTTTTTTTTCCTGTCTTGCTCGGGGTTTGTTCAAGGCCCCAGCAAGTATTAGAGCCTAAGCACGGCTGTAATAATAGAGCCCTTGGGAAAGGTGGCACTTCCATGGCTGCAGGTGTTGAAATACTCACCCTAAGATCTCCGTCTCATTAGCCCTGCTCGCCAGCCTCCTTATTATTGGAAAGGTTATTACAACGCTGTGTCTATGTGAAAGAAGTCAGGCTCTGATTTGGACATGTAGCAGCCTCCCAGAAGCACAGACGCCTTTGGCACAGCCCGGCCATCAGTCTTAGCAAAAAGGCAAAGAAGTGGAAGGAGACAAAGATGGACTCTGCTGGGCCCTGGAAAAGGTCATTCAAGGTCAAATCAGGGTGGGAATATGGGGAACCTCTCTCTGCTGGAGCTCGTCCTGTGCTTGTTCTGCAAGGAAAACTACAGCCTTTAGGGCCATCACTTTCCTTCACAACCACTTAATTCAGACAAACATTTTAAAAAAACACAATCTCGGAAAAAGTTAAACTAACAAACGCTAAATAGGGAAAGGTGTTAAATTATGTGTGGCCTCATTCTTGTGCTCTCCCTGACAAACAAAACGTGGCCGAAAGAGAATTACAAGCTATGAAGCTGTTAAACTTTCCTTTGACTCTTTATTTTAGATTCCTTATGAAGGAGTTGATAGACTGGATATCTTAGCATGCTGCATTGATACAGGCCATGAGGAGAGGGGAGAAGAGTGATTCTCTTCTCTCTACACACACACAGACACACAAACACATGTGTACACACATTGCCATTTAAATGAATGAGCCCATTCATAGGAAACACTAGTTCTGTTGGTTTGTTAGGCTTGGAACCAAGTCACACCATCTCAACCTGCCAGAGTTAAGTTGTACATACCAGAAAAATGTCTCACCTGCAGTACCTGTCAGCCTATTTCACATTAACGTAAGCCCTATGATTTCTACTGTCTGTGGACCAAATCCTGAAGGCCTTATGCAGGTCTGAAAATGGGCAGAATGAGCTTTTCTGCCTCAAATAGCAATCACTGGGACTCACCGCCTCCCCAGAAGGCAAGCCGTGTTTCCCGCAGGAATGACTGCCAGCAGGAGGAGGGACATTCCTTGAGGTTCCCCTTTCAGAGACTTCTCAGAATCCCTCTCTCTGGGTGGGTTGGCATCTCCTCTGCCAGCGAGAGCAAATGGCCTATCTCCCACAGGGTCTTAGCAGATCAGTCATAGTTGGAGGGCATGTTGCCTCTCGGCTGTCTTCTGGCCCCCAGTAGCTTTTCCCTCTGTGGTCTTCCTTGCTACTCGTCAGCAGAGGTGCTGGGAATAATCCTCTGTCCACACCCAGCTGTCTGTGCACTGCAACAAGAGCCTCACAGTGCCCTGCCAAGCTGCTTGGCCTTTGAAGGCACAGCCCCAAATACCACACGTTCCATTCCAAGGCAGAATGTAACGACAGCTATAATTAAAACTGTTATTAATGCAAACACATGAGGTCACAATAATAACTAAACTGTCCACGAGTGTCTGAGGTGGTGTCTCGCTTCCTTTGGGAGATCAGACCTGCCCCTGTCAGAAGACAGGGCAGCTGTTTCTCCTGGCTACTTCATAACCTGGAGACCTATTGTCTAAACACCCTGGGTTTGCTCCTGTCTTGCATATCGCTCTTCACCCGCCTGCTGAGCACAGAAGCTCACTGGGACCAGCACATAGCAGATTAAGCCAATGTTGCACTGCAAACTGCCTACATTCATGCATGCCCAATTCTGGCCTATTGCTGTCAAGTGACACATATTAGGCAAGAAAAGACCTTTAGTGAAGCCCATCACCAGTTTTTTTTACCTGGATCGCCCAACAAAATTATTTCATGGGAGTCGTAAAAATAATAAGTACACAGTTTATAGAATTCTGTTCTGGACTTCCCCCCAATCGATGTAAATAATCTATGTGTACTTTGGCCAGCTTTTTCTTTGTCCCATCAATGCAACACTGCTACACCTTGATCTTTATTTCTGGAATATGCCACAAAACCTAAGAGCCTCTTCAATACTACAGTTCGTTTGAGGTCAAAATAACTCTTGTCTTTCCTTTTACATTTTTTACCTCAAAGAACCCCTATTGACCTCTGTGACTAATTTTCACATGCATTTTAGTAACAACTTTGGAGTCATGATTCTTGAAACAGGCTTTCATGCAGTGGTGGTAGCTCCCCTTACACTGACAACAGTGATGAGGAATATGCTGTTCTCACCACTGCCATTTGAAGCTTAATTACTTTGTGTAGCACCTCATCCAAGGAGTCAGACAGAAACTTGCGGTCCTTAGCTCACCTCAGAACACAAAGTTTATTTTTATTACTGTAACATGCTAATGTTGGACTTCACCACTCCTGTCAAATGCTTTAAGGAGTGTGCCTGCATCTCCAAAGCTCTTCCGGGTTCAGAATCAATTTACAAATCATCTATTTGTAGTTGAAAACCAACAAGCTGTGAATTCTCTGGAGTGTTTGCAAGGCCATTTTCAGTAACAGCAATAAGTGGTTTGCAGTCAATTTCAGCTAATAAAATAGTAATAGCTAAGGCCTCCCACAACTAAGACATGAAGTCTTTTACAACCATGCCAAAGCCTCCTTCTCTATCTGAGCTTATTAAGTCTCATTTCCTGTTAGCATCTACTATGCATAAACCACCGGTCTCTAGCTGTGACCACTCTCCTGCAAGATTGCACCAAAATCCTCCTTTAAGGCAATCATGGACAGTATAGTTTGGTGTATACCATCCTCTCAAATTAATTCCTTTTACTTCTTAGACTCTTTATTAAGGTCAGGCAATGTCATGGCATAGGAGCATTCTCCATTTATTCAGGCAGCAGTCTAAGGTACAACTGTCCTAATGTAATCCATCGTTCCAAGAAATCTATTTCTTTGTTGACTGCAGTGGTGTCATTGTCACCTATACGTCTTGCTCAATAACCTTTTATCTCAGGTGTGTTATTTATTTTGCAGAAAATTTACATTTTGCTGGTGTCACACTAACCCAGCAGCTCTGGTTATGGTTCCAGATTTCTCAGAGCTTCCAGTCATTCTCTTCTGATATTTCAGTTTCTTTTCCCATTTTTCCAAGATTAAAATATCATCTCTGGTGCCCCAGTCCCTTCTGTACTATCAGATATTTTTTTTTATTTCCTGATGATACAATTGGAGTGTTGAACACAACCTAAATGGCAGTATGAAGAAACAGGTTTTTCTCAATAATACATGGAAAATGCACAAAGCCTGTGCTGTGTTTTTTCCAAAGACATTCCCCAGAACCCTGCTGATACACCCAGCGTATAAAAATATCTGCTAATAGACAGCTTCCCTAAAAATTATCCCCTTACAACTACTGCGACTTCTTTCTTTTTTATTCAATTCTTCTGGTTTATCCAAATGCAAAACACTTTGTCCCTCTTTTCTTCTCTAGAGATGAACAAAGAATGCACCCACAGTTCATTCTCCTACGCATTTTGTGATTCTTGGGGTAATAAACTCACCCAGCTCCTCTTTTAGCCTCTTCCTTAAGAGGAATGGAATTTTTCATAGGAAGAACTGGAGAGAAGCTGACTCTCTACTCTGATGTGTGTTCTGCTCAGAGTTTGTTCCCTTGATAGTGTCCTCTGATGCTTCCTCAGGTCCTCCTGTTGTGTCCCAAGAGAACATTATCCTCATGAGAACAGAGGCTTAACATATTATTTATTCCATAATGGATGCTCTTCTCCATAAAGTTAATATAGACTATAACTGTCCACTTCATTTACCCTCATGTTAACTTTAGTTGCTATTAGCTTACCCCTGTAAGCCTCCCCTGACTCTCCATTATCTGCGTTTTGTCAGGAGGATAACATTATTTCAATCAACACACCATCATGTGCACCAGTATCCAATTTAAAATGAATAAATGTCTTACTTGCTTTCAGGGTGATAGTCCATTCATCTTCTGATGAATTGCTCTTATGAAGAATTCCCCAGAGCAAATGGTGCTGTCATTGATCTCCTGCATGCTGCTTCTTACAAACTATTTCACAGTGATGTCACCTAGTGCATACCTTTTTCTAGTTTATGGCCTGTGCTATTTTCTGTGCCATCTGCAGGCCCAGGTGCTACTCTTGTAGGACTCAAAACACAACTTCCTCAAGCACCTTTACTTGCACTGCTTTGGATTCACCATTATGTCATCCCCTTCATTCTGAACTGAAGAACTGGTTAGTTTGCCAAACTCTAACTCCTTTGTCAAGAGTTAATTCTTGATGTTC
Organism: Hypotaenidia okinawae; assembly: GCA_027925045.1. NCBI lineage: Eukaryota > Metazoa > Chordata > Aves > Gruiformes > Rallidae > Hypotaenidia > Hypotaenidia okinawae. Next base: position 142,108,557 of record BSDF01000001.1, read on the forward strand.
TAATGTTTTGCTTTAGATCCCAGTCACAACCCCCTCTGTAACCAGGGACTTGCTCCATTAAATTGCAAAATTTTCTCTTCAGCCAGAGAGACTTTGAGTGCTACAGATTTCACCTTCTTTATTTAATACATTCCCCTTTCTAAAAAATCCTTCTATTACATTATTACAGAGTAAAATATTCATTAAAGCTTTCACAGTTAATTCTGACTGCCTAAGAACCTGGAAACCAAAGAAACCTGTCAGAACTTCAGTACCATCTATTGTCAGACAGAGATATCATCTTCTAACTGTCTTCCCTTTTGTAAGCAGATAAAGTATATGGTGTCATTTGCATCTTCTGCTGTCATCTTCCACACATCCAGTGTTTTCTCTGCAGTGAAATTTTTCATTGTTTTGTTCTGCCACTCAGGGTACTTTCCTCATTCCTTTTTATTCCCAACACCACCAGTTACCTCCTGGTGCTTAGTTTGTGTACAGGACTTTGACTTGGTATCTCATCCATTCCCCATTGCTGCGCGTAGCTACACCAGCTCCGACATCCTCAGACATCCTGACTGTCTGGGACCCTTAGCCTTTACAGGCTGGAGATCCCATCCCACGCCCTGTGGCTTGCTGGCACAGTGGTTCACAAGTGCCACATTGACAAGGCTGACACCTTGGAGGAGTTTCTAAGGTACGGAGGTTACTTTGCTGCCTTTGGGGATTATAGAGCCCGAAGCCATATTAACTGTTGAACCGATTTCTCTTTCAGATACTAAGGTTTCTTACAGTCACTGAATTTGTCTTCTGTCCAAAGCTTACAGAAGAAGTTTCCCAAATGGGGAAGGACTCCTCCTGGAAGGTCAGCTTTCCTGCAGTGGAAGACATTTCTTTTTTCTAATCCGTCAGAAGAACTAGGAACTAGGGCAATTCCTCTCAAAATTTCCTAGGTGTACAACCCATGTAGCACAAGTTCAGTAAATCTAACACTTCTAGGAAGCACTTTGTAGGGTGCAGATGGTCTGCACACATCCAGTAAATCTACTGCTCACAAGATGCGCAGGACTTACCACATCTGCTCCAAGATCAGCAGCACAGTAATAAATATAAAAGGCAAATAAACTCACACCTTTGGTATAAAAGAGAAACAGGCAAATACCACAACACATATATCAGAGTGGGAAAATATGATTTCCCTCTACTTCTCCTTGACTGCATCTTTATTAATATGCCTCATGGAAATCCTAGGCTTGCTGCTTCTGAGACTCTCTCACCCATGCCCAGTATGACAGATCTCTGAACATGATGAGCAAGCCTACAGTCTAAGCCCAAGCAGGTTGCCAAACTCTGAAAATCCATTGAAAATTAAGGCAATCTTCAAATTCCATATGGTTAGAATTGCCAAAAGACAAAAGGGCATCATCTGGAAAAACCTAACGAAATGGATCTTTAAGCAGAGCCAGGAGAAAGAAAATGGGGGGAAGGAGGAGGAAGGAAAATTAGTCAAAGTTACCTCTTATCTTACCTTTTTTGCTGAAAGGCAGTGTTCAAGTATGTTGTACAACTCAGTGATATGCCAGGTGATATTGAGATATCTTCTGCATGAGCACCATACACAGGCACATCTGCAAATTCATAGAAGGTCTGAGGTTGCTGCAAGAGCTGACCCAGTGAGTAATGTTGCAAGTTACTGACTCTTTGTCTCCCAACCACATAAACAATGCTGTCTCCACATAATAACTGCGAAAGATGCATCATCAGCCCATGAGCTCGTGCTAAGAAGTAGGATGTACTCTCAGATTTTTTTAAGGTACTTAGCAAGCCAAAGCTGAATTTGCAGTTAGACTGTGATAATTACACCTTTATGGAAAGACCCAATGAATTAATAGCATCATAATCATTATTTCTAGGTTCTCAAGACACTTGGTTTGACCAAAGTCCTTACAACCCAGCTGCAACCTGCTATAGGACAGTGCAAGAATTTATAGAAAGGTTTTCATCTTCTGTGTTTACAATTCATATGCTTTTTTTAAATAACTGCTAGTGTAGTTTTTGCATCCTGTTGTGTAAATTTGGTAGGATTTCCACATAAGGGCTTGTCTATCTTCTGTTTATGGAACATTCAACTCTTGCAGGGGAATAAACTATCTGACATAGCCAAAGTTTCCTTCCCTGAATTCCATGTTCTCATAATCCCTGCAGAGCTACAGATTCCAAGAGTAGTGCTGCTATTACGGACCAACGCAAGGCCAACCTTCACTCAGATTCAGGGCTCTGGAAACACTTTTCTTAATCCAAAACAAGAAGTCAGATTAAATTTTTCCTCCCAACCCTGAGGAAACCCATCACTTTAAACCCTCACATCTTAAAAATATTATTTTTTTCCCTTTTGAATTTGGCAAGATTCTCCTGAGTCAGTGAGAAAGCTGATTGTTTCAAGTTGGAACTGCATAGGTCATTGTGTCCTTTAACAAAACCAAAAGAGAGTGATTTTACTGACATAATTCAAGGTGCATTGTAGTTACCCTGGCTGAAGATATAGCCGTGCATTTAGCACCATTTCAAGTCATAAAAGTTTGCTCACAATTATTAATTTTCCTGACTTGAAAAGTTTTCTGTCTGGTCACATGTGTACTATTGCAAAATGACTGAACAAACCTTCCAAATGCCAGTTTTCTTCTCAAAACATATTTGTCATTAAACTGAGATGACACATGATCATTTGTACTGCCAATGGACCATTGTAAAGAAATTGACTGAGTGAAAACAGAATCACTACAGAGATTTCCTAATGTACTATAAGAAGTTCAAACACAAGGACACTTTGTGTTTCTTTCTTGATAATCAGGAAAGCTTCTGAAAGCTTGAAGCTAAAGGACAGAAGCACCAAAAATAAGTTTGGAGTTTTGTCAATTGCTTTCACTTTGAAAGATTTCTCAGAGACTGGCTTTGAAAGAATTTTTCAGAGTACATCTTGAGCTATATGGTATGGATGAAAAAGGAGTTCCTGGAAAAACTCAAATGGAAAAAGGAACAGAGGGTGGGAGCAAGTACAGGCAGACTGGGAGGAATACAGAGTAATTGTCTGAGCAGCCAGGAATCAGGTTAGGAAAGCTAAAGCCCTGATAGAATTCAATCTGGCCAGGGATATGATGGACAAGAAGAAAAGCTTCTAGAGCTATGTCAGCAATAAAAGAAAGACTATGGGATATGTGGGGCCTCTCTAGAAGGTAATGGGAGACCAGGTTACTCAAAATATGGAGAAGGCTGAGATGCTCAACAACTCTTTTACCTCAGTCTTCACCAGCAAGTGCTGTCACCACACCACCTAACTGACAGAAGGCAAAGGTCAAGACTGGGAGAATGAAGAACCACCCACTGTAGAAGAAGATCAGGTTCAAGAGCATGTAAGGAACCTGAAGGTCCACAACTCCATGGGACCTGATGAGATATATCTCAGCCTGAGGGAACTGGTGGTCCTGAGGAACTGTCAGATGAAGTTATTAAGCCACTATCCTTCACATTTGAGAAGTCATAGCAGTCAGGAGAAGTTTACACTGATTGGAAAAGGGGAAACATAACCCCCATTTTTAAAAAGGGGAAAAAGGAACACCCATTTTTAAAAAGGAACACCCAAGGAACTATAGACCAGTCAGTCTCACCACTCTGTCTGGCAAGATCATGGAGCAGATCCTCCTGAAAACTATGTTCAGGAACATGGGAAATAAGGAAGTGATTGTTGACAGAAAACATTGTTTCACCAAGGGCAAATCTTTGTGAAGACAGGCTGAGAGAGTTGGGGTTGTCCACTCTGGAGAAGGAATGGCTCTAGGGAGCCTTACAGATCTAAAAGAGGCATACAAGAAATCTGGAGAGGGATTGTTTACCAGTGCTGAAAGGAAAATTCTTCCTTATGAGGGTGGTGAGGCCCTGGCACAAGTTGCCCAGAGAAGTTGTGGATGTCCCATCCCTGGAAGTGTTCAAAGCCAGACTGAAAGGGGGTTTGGGCAGCCTGGGTAGTTGAGGGTGTCCCTGCCTGTGGCAGGGGTTTGGAACTAGATGATCTTTAAGGTCCCCTCCAACCCAAACCATTCTATGATTCTATATACTCCAGTGGGGGAAGGGAAAGTGGGTCCTACCAATCATTCTATTTAACTTTCTTCTTGTTGGCTTTAGAGGAGGATGACAGTTTAGCAATGTTAGAAATAGCAACACTGTATGATCTGATCCTTCTCTTTCCATAGTGTAATATCCTCAACAACACAGTTCTGGTGTCCATTCTTTTAAAAATATCTAAAAGTTAGAAAATATACCTGTCTGTCAAAGTTGGTAATTTCAATCAGACAACACTGACTAGCCAAAAGTCCTGTGATCAAACTCACAGAGAAAACTGCCTGTGCAGCACAGGCCTCGGCTCATTAAACAACCCCCTCTCAGATGGGCCTGAATTCATGGGATGCTTATGATCAGCATCAAGTGCTTTCCCTGTCCTTGCTGATGGTCTTATAGAAAACATGATATTGTGTCTGTTTATAGCTTTCACTCAAGAAAGCGTTTAAAGGATAGAGGGTTCCAAAGAAATTTATAATTAAATACAATAGATTAGGAGGTCTATGGCATTACAGCTTAATTTGGCCATCCATCAACATTTCATAACCCTAAGCACATTACCTTGACCAGCAATGTGAAATGTGAATGAACTAGCACACTGACAAGGTTGAGCCCCAAGAGGGTAAAGGAGATAAGAGAAAGAGCAAGGATGGGGGGAAAAAACCTTAGTGAAAAGAGATCTGGAAGAAGAAATAGAATTACGCTGTCTAATATTGGCAAATAAGATAAATGGATATCAGCACTGCAAGTTTTATTATCTTTGAAGTTTGGAAAGCAGAATTTCTATCAGAAAGGAAAAGCTGTCTCTTCTGAGCTCAGATCAGGATAAATTAAAATTCAAAATATATGACATAATAAGGAAACAGAATCTGCCTTGCAGTAGTGCAATAAAGCCTGCGAATCTAGTCTTGGGTCTCTGTTCTGCCCTCAAGGTAGTTTTTTCTGAACATCCTGATCAGAAGTGTTAGCTCCAGGAAGGGAAGCAAAGTTAGTCCTAACAAGACTGAGGCCATAGGCCAACCATGTGCCAGAATAAGCATATGGTAGACCTGAGGACTACAAGTGGATTTTTGCTTCCATTGATTAAGTTGACCCTTTGTGACTCACATCACATTCATAACCCAGTCGGCAGAGCCAAAACCCAGCCCCAAAGCAGGATGCAAGGTCTTGTTACTAAACAGTCTGCAGCTGGCAATCTAACCCAGAGAAAGAGGCTTCAGTTGCTGACAGTCTAAGACTACTGCAATCCACAAGTGCTTCAGAAAGCTTGAGCTGAGCACCGAGTTTGTGACAGGGATACCCAGCTCAATAGCCTTGCTAGAAAATGCATTCAGTCTCACTCGCCTCCCAGGTCCTTTATCAGAGAACAGGGAGTAGTCCTCAAGCAACAAGATGCTTACCAAGCGATAGGCATTTTTCTGACCATGGCAACCTGCCCTCACTCTCTTGCCTGGTCCCCTCTAAAGCACGTAAGGTTTTCCCTGAGGCATAGATGGGGTTTAGCACAGCCTTAGCCAGCCCAACAATTCTGGGAACTATCAGCCTATTACCCTTGTGTAGTAAAGCCAATATTATGATGGGAGATGGGATGCAGCCTGCAGTCTCATCTGCCACCAGGAGAAGCTCCTTGGCTCATCTGACCAAGAGAGCAAAGCAATATTATTTTATGACATATGGAAAAAAAACCTGAAGCCAGGAAAAGTATGATTTAATGAAAAGTGATTTCTGGAGTGCCCACTACAGATGCACTCAGCTGCATCGCATAAATTGTAAGAAAATACTCTGGGTATTTTGTGCTTTATTTTGCTTTAGGGTTTTTTCTTAGCCTGCTGGATTTTCTCACTGCAGGTTTCTGCTACTTCAGAAATTCTAATTTATGCTTTTATGGTTTTTCTTTCCTGTATGAATTCCTATAAATGCAAATGTAACAGATTTTTCTTTCTTGTACCAATATTTTGTTGTGTCTATCAGGAGTACAACAGATGCTTCATTACTGGCCTCAATGAGGAGGTGATATTTCCACCGTCAGATGGTTACATCTACTGATGAGAAAGATTTACAGAAACAAGTACAGTCTGGCATTTATGCCATTTCCAGGAATCAACCCATATTTCAGCCACACATATACTGATCTGTTGATCTTGAGGTATTATTTCCCAAAAAATCAATGTTTTGTGTATGACCTTCAGACATGTGCTTTTCATTGTAAGAGGCTGATGTGCAGGGTGTGACAATCAGACAGTGTTTTATCAGCATCCTACCATCACACCTGTCCACAAGTACTGCATGGGAGGTTTCTGTAGCTGCCTCACCGACCATACCCACAGTGGGCATACTGTAAGAGTTACCTCTGATAGTCACAGATTTTGAGAACCCTACAAGTTGCTTTATTGCTCTTATAGATTTCTATATTGCCTGGCAGCATGTTTAGTGGCCTGAAGCAGATTGAGGGTTTCATGTCCTCCCTCAGGATGCTATTTTATCTCTTTCTCTCAGTTTCCCCACCTGTAAAATGTGTTATATTTCCTACTGAAGGATATTGTTGTGATTAGTTTTAAATGTTGGTGGAGCATTTTTGAAGTTGAAAGGTTTGAAGTAGTAATTTCTGGCTCAGGTTTACCTTAAACAAAAGTGAGAGTGTGGGGAAGGTATATTGTATCTCCAAGCAGCAACTCAGAATCACTATGGCAGTTGTGAGGAGAGGCAAGTGATGTAGTGAGAAAACAGGTCCCTGAACACAGGTTCACATAACAGCTGGAAATATATTTTCAATACATTTGGAATCACTTTAGTGCACTGAATGTAAATATTCATATTCTTTAAAAGATGATTTTTTAAAAAACACAGACTAATATAAACATCCAAATAAGAACAAATTGCTATCCATATTCACAAAATAAGCTTTGTGGTACTTACTGAACTCTCTATGCTTTTGATAAACATCAATTACAAAATCAGAAGGAATACCACTGAACTTGTTTGACTAATTCCATATCATATGTCATAGTCAACATGATCAAATTCCAGGAATTAGTCACAGCACAGTGACTCTGGAGTGGGAATTTTGTTCAGGATTCATATATACCTAAACTTAGGTGTTAACAATGTACATGGCTACAAGAGAATGAGGTGTCAACCTACTCAATGGGGAGATCTGTGGCTCAGTCAGCAGCCAATTCAGATGCTCAGGTGTATCCTGGGATGTGCCAGCTGCCTCTCCAGAAGGTTCCCTCATACGTATTTTATCAAAACCAACTGCCTCACTTGGAACACTCAGGTACCCTAGATCATCTCACCCTTGTAAATGAGTCAGTCCCTAAGTATCTGCTCTAGACTCCTTTGACTTAATTAACTAAGACCTCATCCCTTTCAGTGGGAGTTTTGGGCATTGAACTAACATAGAAACCTACATTGCCAACACCTATACAGAGCTGTAACCAGTCCCTGAAGCTGAAGTATATTATTGCTTACATAAACCAGCTTTCCCAAACTGTGGTCATTTGACCTTTGTTAAAGAACTCACAGAATATTTATACAAGCACAGTGCCTCAGAGCTACAAGCCATCCCATGTATTTTAGAATCATGGAACCACAGAATATATTGGATTGGAAGGGAACTTTAAAGGCTATCTATTCCAACCTCCTGCAGCAAGCAGGGACATCTTCAGTGGGTCAGGTCACTCAAAGTCCCATCAAGGCTGACCTTGAATATCTCCAGGGATGGGGTCTCCACTGCTTCTTGGAGCAACCTGTTTCAGTGATCTATCACCTTCATATTGAAGAACTTTTTCCTAATATCCAACCTAAATCTCCCCTTTTCTAGTTTAAAACCATTATTTCTCATCCTACTGCTACATGCCCTTGTGAACAGTTCTTCCCCAGCTTGCCTATAGGCACCTTGCATGTATTGGAAGGTCACTATTAGGTCCCCCCAGTGCCTTCTCTTCTCCAGGCTAAACAAGCCAAACTCTCTCAGCCTGTCCTCACAGGAGAGGTGCTCCAGCCCTCTGATCATTTTTGTGGCCCTCCTCTGGACATGCTTCAACAGGTCCATGTCCTCCTTGTGCAGACGACTCCATAGCTGGACACAGTACTCCAGGTGAGGTCTCACCAGAGCAGAGCAGAGGGGCAGAATCACCTCTCTCAATCTGCTGGCCACACTTCTTGTGATGCAGCCCAGGATGCAGGTGGCCTTCTGGGCTGCAGATGCACATTGGTGACTCATGCCCAGCTTTTTGTCCACAAGTACCCCCAAGTCCTTTTCCTCAGGGCTGCTTTCCAGCACATCATCTCCTAACCTGTATGGATAAGGAGGATTGTCCCGACCCAGGTGCAAGACCCTGCACTTGGCTTTGTTGAACTTCATGAGGTTCACATGGGCACACGTCTCCAGCCTGTCCCAGTCCCCCTGGATGGCATCCCATCCCTCTGGCATGTTAACCTCACCATCCAGCTTGGTGTCATCAGCAGGACAGATATTAAACAGCACTGGTCCCAGTATGGACCCTTGAGGAACACCTCTTGTCACTATCTTCCATCTGGACTTGGAGCCATTGACCACCACCCTCTGGACACAACCATCCAGCCAATTCCTTATCCACTGAACAGCCCACCCATCAAATCCATATCTCTCCAATTTAGAGAGAAGGATGTTGTGGGGGACTGTGTCAAAAGCCTTGCAGAAACCCAGACAGATGATATCCATAGCAATTCCCTTGTCCACTGATGCAGTTACTCCATTGTAGAAAGCCACTAGATTGGTCAGGTAGGACTTGCCCCTGGTAGAGCCATGCTGGCTGTCACGAATCACCTCCCTGTCCTCCATGTGCCTCAGCATAGCTTCTAGGAAGGTCTGTTCCATGATCTTCCCAGCCACAGAGGTGAGGCTCACAGGTCAGTAGTACCCAGGGTCTTCCTCCATACCTTTTTTTAAATGGCTGTGATGTTTCCTCTCTTCCAGTCACTAGGGACTATACCTGACTAACATGACTTGAAATATCATGGAGGTGTTTTAATCAATTGCTCTGAAAGAACCCTTTTGACATCCTTAGAGGAACTGTCTGAGGTAAGGAGAGAGCAGGGGGTCCAGGAGACAGTGCTGGGAACTGGTCTCCAGTGTCTTCCTCCTCCAGAGAAAAGGGAGGTTCTGCTGTTCCTGCCCATTTCAATAAGGAAGGGTTCTTTCTGTGTCACAGCAAAGGGGAGAAAGGACTTCCCACCATTCACACAGAATCACAGAAGGGCAGGGGCTGGAAGGGACCTCAAAAGGTTGTCTAGTCCAACCCCCTGCCAGAGCAGGATCACCTAGATTAGATCATACAGGAATGTGTCCAGGTGGGTTTTGAATGTCTCCAGAGAAGGAGACTCCATAACATCCCTGGGCATCCTGTTCCAGTACTCCATCACCCTCACAGTAAAAAGCTTTTCTTTATGTTCACATGGAACCTCCTCTGCTCCAGCTTGCACCCATTTGTAGATGTTTTTACAGTCTGCTCCTTTACACATTCCTCCTGCTGCATGGCAAGAAAAATAACCTCTTCCTTCTGCAGCTTCCAAGAAGGGGGCAGATCATAGCATAGGTGGAGTTAATACGCAGAAAGAAACTTAATGTGACATGACACTGTCTCTTAACTGCTGACACAGATATTTGTCATTACATCGCAGAGAGAGTTAACTTTGTGCCCTTCTGGAGAGTCTTTTAAAAATTCTCTTGTAACAAAGATCTAGATAAGGTGTGGTCAGCTTTACAGTTGTGATCATCATGCACCTAAGAAGTGGTTCAAGAGGTGTTGCCATGTAGCAGTGTCACTGGCACAGGGACGGATGGAAAGCAAGCACAGAAAGACTGCTCCTTGAGCCCCAGTTATTCACCCAGTCCGATCACATCCAGCTGTAGATCATGGCTCCCATCTCCTGCTATACTGTGTCTAGAGACCTTATTTGGACTAAGGATTTGCTTGTTAGGTGGCTAAGGTTACCTGAAACAAATTGTGGCTGAAATGAGCAGAACTGCACCACCAGCACAAGTGGGAATGAGGAGTGGAATCAGATGTGGTGGCAGAAATGAGGAGGAATTGCTGGTGATTTCTATCCAAACTTTGTGCTCCCTGGAGGTAAGAGGTCATATTATTCAGGCCAGCATGAAAACAGGTGGAAAGAAAGACCACAGACAGATGCTTGCTCTGGAAGAAGAAGAGGCAATGGGTTTTGCTCCTCAGGTAACTTTTTTCTAGATTTATGAGCACCGATGAACAAGAAAGCACTGAAGTAGTCCTTCACCCCCAGTGAAACTATAATTCTTATGACAAATGTAACTTGCTCTTTCCTCTAAGAATCAAAAATACCATATTTTGCAAATGGCTCTCAGAGAATGTCAAAGGATGTGAAAAATCACATGCAGCCAGACAGCTTCTGACCGGGTACATGTCTGAGGAGGCCCTAGGATGAGAACTACTCAAGGAAGTGATATAAGATTAAAAGCATCTGTTAAATTTGCCTGAGATGTCATAATATGAATCATTACAATGACAAAGAAAGATCACCCTTTTGTTTCACCCTCATCTATTTGGGGGCTGAGTTGTTAGCACAAACATTAGACCGAGGATATCTCTCAGCCTATCACACATTTTAGTAGGATGTCAGAAATCTCCAAGAGCAACAGCATGGCACAGGAGCTGCTGATAGCTCCTCAAATGCATAGATTATTCTATTTTTGATGATATGCATATGTCAATCTCAGAGCAAAATTGAGCCCTTAGGGCAAAATTCTCCTCTCAGATCCACACATCAATGGGAGTTCCCCTCATACAGGAAGAACAGACTATTGGAGTTGAGAGCTGCTGTGTAGGTCAGGACAGAAAATTTTGTCTGTGCTGTTTATTTTTTGAAACGGTAAATTTAAAATATAAATGTAATTTTTTGTCACAACAAAACATTTGAACAAAATCAAATGCTGGCCTACCAGCATAACAGAAAAACATACCACATTCACAAACATAAACAAATATTTAGCTCAGGGGTTTTATAGTGAAAAGGGAGGTAAAATTATGTCTTCAGAAAAACTGAATATATTAAATTCTTCCTCTACAATGGTGAATCTCTTCAGAATGAAAACGCTCTTTATTATAACAGACTCACTGGGGACAGGGTGCTTGAAGGATCAGTTTTGTGTAATCTTTCATAGGGTGAGAAATCACATTCCTGGTGCCTTCAGGCCTTTACAGACTGTCTGGGCACATATGTAAAGAAGAAAAGCCTCATTCCACCACGCTCACCATGAAGAATGTCCAGCATATAAAATGGAATTCCATTTTCCAGGGGGGATGACGAAGAGGAAGGATCACTAACCTAGAGTAGTCAATCAGGAGCTCTAGTGCAAGGTCCTTTCCAAGATCTGCACAGTCCAATTTTGTATGTAAATTTTGGGTTAGTTATCATAAAATGTACATGTATAAAGAAAGTAGCCAGTCAATAACTTAGCTGTGGAATTGCTGCCAAGGTGCATATCTGAGCCAGACCTGTGCTCACTTTCCACATGCTTTTCTTTGCATGCTTCTTTCATGGTAAAATTAACCCTTCACAGTGAAATGGTACAGAACCTGTACCTCCTTTTAATTCCTGATTCTCTCTAATTGTTAATTTTAAAATTAGCAGCTATTAAAATAATGTTTAAAATATGAAGCTGGTGCATATATTGTATACTGGTCCTCTGTAGGGGTGTAAATTTCATCTGAAAATTCCAGGCTGCTGCTGACGGGTTTTAATGCTGGTGGTCTGATTCAGTGTTCAAAGACTTTCTTTCTCTCTTACTTCTGCTATTTAGTCTCTTTCAACATCTTCTTGCATGAAAATTTCTATACTCATTAGTCACTATTGAGATCATTAGCACGCAGCCTGGGCTCTCTGTAACTACTAAAAACAAAGACATAAAGTGCCTTCTCATGTCTCTTACTTCAGTTTTTGAAGCAGCTGATACTGCAAGAGGGTAAAGAGACTTACAGCTTCAGATAGATATGGTGAAAGCAAAGCAGCAGCCAGGGACAACACCTAAGGCTTTGGAAAGATGACACTATTTTGAATTATTAACAAGAAACAATCTAAATGAGAAACTCCATTAATGTGCCTGTAGGAACCATATACCCCTAACACAAATGTTTATGAATTAGGTAAGTATTTAAGTACTAGTTAAATAAATATTCAGCTATAACCCATTCTGCCTGCAGACATGTAGTTAGAAATCTTGGTTATCCTGCTGTAGACACCACGGATATAAAATGGTAGCAAGGACAGCTATAAAAAGTTTTTCTCCTATTTCCAATTGAGAAACATCAAACTTTGGTTTTGTTAGTGGATTTCTGGGAAATATTTCTCTGGCAGTTTTTTTTTAACCTTAACCTGACTATTTAATTGCAGGAATAATCACTGTTGAGTATCAAAATTAACTTAATACTCATTAGCTTGACTATGGCAGTACTTGTTAACTAGACTTGTAAATTCGTGCAATGAATTATTGAAAAGCCATTATTGAAATAACCTCTTCTTTTCTAACATGGCTGCTTATGTTTCCCAGATGAAATACAGCATGCATCTGTTGCCATAGCTACAGTTAGTTTCTGAAATAAATATTACTTCTTCCTCATTCCTACGTCCCCATACAAAAAGCTAAACTATTCCACCCTTTACAGTCATAGGTATTGTAGGTATAACAGTCTTTTAAAATAATAATCTTATTAAAGATAAAACCTTATCTTGCCTCAAAATGCAGACATTTAAGTGACATGAAAGATGACAATTCTCAAAGTTTAGAAACACAACATGGCATGTACATATACAGCCTTTAAAGGAGTGACCTTTCTGGGACTCCTGTCAATGTATAAAACATGAGGAGAAGGAGTCTAACTAACAAGATGTGGGAGATGGGGAAGGGTTTAAATAAAAGGCGTGTTCCCCAAAGTGCAGTGGTTGTGCCTCTTGGGTTCTAGTCCTGCAGCCTCTGGAGGCTTGGAAAAGAACCTTCCGTTCCATGACTGGGTGGAATTTGGGGGGATTTTATTTGATTAACTGTATGGTCCTTTTTAACCTTGTCCTCATAGCACAGAGAGTTTGGGTAATTTTCAAACTTCTCATATACAATTTTGAAAAAATAACACCCAGTTCAAAGAACTTAGGAGACTGTCCTTGAGGGTCAGACTTGTCACGTTCATGCAGCAATCCTGAAGGAAACAGACTGCTGGAAGGAAAACACATACTTTTGGAAGTAGGGAGGAAACTACATTTCCAAAGGTTGCTTCTCTGTCAATTATTACACATGCAAAGCAGGTGAGTAAAGGTCAAAATACAATGACACCCCAGAAAAGAAAACACCAATGTACATACAAGTGAGCAGACAAAGCATCATGCAAGTTCTATCCAGGTCCACTACAAGCTATGGTCAGGGAGACAGATAAAGATATCAATAGATGCTTATAACTCAGACCCAATACAAGGGTCAGAAGTGTAGAGGATATAAATTAACAGAGGTTCCGCACCTTTGGTGGAATCACAGTGAAGTATACAAGTACTGGTCAGTCCTCATTGTCTTGTAGAAGATGTGTGGATACTTTAAACATTTTCTTTTCTTTTTTTAAGAACCCTTCCTCAAAGCATAATCAACACAGAGCAAAAGTAGGCCATATCAATCCTCAGGAGCCTGAGTAGACAGACATGCCTTGCAGCATACCTTATGGAACAAAGGACTGGAACTATTTTGGACCACTTCAGGAAGTAGATCCCAAAGGATGCTTGGAGAGCAGCCTCCTTTATACACTGGAAGGCCTTCAGAGTAATTGTTCTTTATTGACCAACAGAAACATCAAAAGACACATGGTCTTTTATGTAGATAAGTCCTGAGCCACTCAAGGCTTTAAATACTGAAATGAACCCATTCAGTATCACCAGAAAACAAGCAGTCACTATTTATCACGGAATGGTGGCCACCAGCAAGACATTCCAACATCTGAATGAACATAAGCTGTAGCTCTACTTGCAATTTATTCTGATATCCTACGATGGTTTGCAGATCCTAGATAGTATTACTCTTCCTTCATGTAAGCATAAAGACTCTCAGATAAAAGAGATATAACTTGCTAGGCTCTATAAACTTCACAGGGTACAATCCAAGTGGAAGGCTGAGACTGGACTGGTTTGTGACCTGGCTGTGCAGTGATGCATGTTAGTAGTATGGCTGTTAGTCATTCAAAATCCAGCTTTGGTCTGTCAGTGAGGGACCTCTGTCACCATTCTTTTTGAAAACTCTGTGGAAACTTATGCAACCTGATTTTAGCCTGTTTATAGAAAGACCACTATAGATTACAGTTACCAAGCAAGATCAGATGGAGCAAGCATAAAGATAAAAGAAATAAATATACACTGAGTAACTAACAAAGCAGATAAAGCAATGACAACGATCTGCCAGAAACTACTTGGCAAGAAAAGCTGTGCCTTTCTACAACAACAAAAGTCGCAAGATCCAAGGTAAATTGAATGAGGCAAGGCCTGGGAAGAGAGATTTACAGCAGTAGGTCTGAGAACTTGATTTTCTAAATTCTTGAGATGCATATAGTTTTGAGAAAGAACTAGAATTTGAACATTTAAAGGAGTTAAGTGATCCAAACTCAACAGCTCCTTTATCAATTCCCCCTATTCTTGTTCATCAAAACTACTCCAGGTGTCACAACATCATCTAGTGTGTCATCTATTCAGGAAGAATGTTCATGGGGAAAAAAAATTCTGAACCCTCCTCAAAGAAAAGGCATTAAACACCATTCAAAGCCTAGACATGCTCCATTTCCTGACTGAACTACCCAATTCTTTAACAGCAAGCATGAAAGGACAAACAATTCTAAGGCCGTGATATTGAATCATGTGCCTCTCTAATAAGCAGAAGAGCTCCCATGAGACCAATACCCCTGTTCAGGCCCTGGCTCCCAGTCCATGGCAACTCCAAGCAGGACTTTCCAAAGCCATAGGAATCTATTTATACCAGCAAATGTATCTCTGCCCACGATTGGCCAACAAAAGCACATGCTTCTGTAACAGTTTAAGTCTCAAACACTAAAGTGCATGAGGCCCAGAAATAAACATTCCCAGAAAATCAGACCCCATTCAAATTCTAGCGCATTGCAAAGTGGCTCAATATTTTACCAACACTGCAGTCTTCCCTTTATAGCAGTAACCACAGGATGAGCAGTAGCAATCCCTCTGTATTAATAACGGCTGGCACCTCCTGCAAACTTTTTGTCATGATCAATAGTCCTGGGGCTCAGTTACACAGAAAAGTCAGTTCATCCACAAATATCCATATACATGTTCAGAGTCCTTGGCAAACATGGTATAAACTAAATTAGCCCTTGAATAACGACCTCATTTGTCAACAAGTGATAAAACATTCATTCATCTCACCCACTAATGCCAGGTTAGAGCTTGTGCATTTCCTAATGAAATTACTTTGGATTTGGCCAGTTTCTGCATTTCATGGCTGTTCCCTTTGCTCTGAGCAAGCTTAGTTTCAGACCTTTCTGTGTTCTGATCAATTACATATCCAGCAGCACCAGAACCAGATCATAAGTGATGATGGAGAACACTTCATGTGTGGGGCACACTCGAATGCATCTGGATGGGATGAATACAATGGGACTGAGAATGTTTTTCCAAAGTCAAAATATCATTTGGCCTAAGGTACATGCAGTCTGTTTGCCATAGTTTATATCTGCAAGCCTTTCACATCCTTTACTATTAAGCAGAGACTCAGGCTGCACTGAAAGCTTATGTGAGCTGATAACCTATCTCCTACTGATCTCTAATCAGAAGAGGCCCTAAACCCTTTTCCCTCAACCATCCTTCATATCAGAGGACTCCAATGCCCATATGATAGTGCCCTGTATGCTTTGTAAGTTATACACACCTTCAGATGGGTAATTTGCTCTGGTTTTATCTAAGCTCAGGACACCATAATCATCATTCTCATCCTATTAGCATAGGCTCTTTGGTGGATCAAGTGATCTCTAGGCTTCAGCAGAGAGTCCAAGCGTCCCAGTCCTAGTGTTTCTACAGTGTATGCAATCTGGCTTTTTATTTTTAATTTTAAAAGAAAGGATAACTACAGACTATGGCGTATGCAAATGTTGAAGGAAAAGATTCTTAAAGCTGAAAAAACTAAGTGTTCATTAATTCATTAAACACCCAAAAGTCAGGAAGTGCCATTACTGGCATTTAGTGTGCAATCGAATTCTACTCCCATGTGTATATACATGATGATACATTCCCTAATTATACCATAAGTCTTTTGTTTTTTTCCACAGGACCCCTGCTTTATTCAGTGCACAGTGTTCAGTGAACACAGCAGCTGCTCAATATTTCTCTTTATCTTCTTGCTTTATTTACTGCACATCCTCTGAACATTGCATTGAATACAGAGTTACTTGTTGCCTCATGGGTTTTGTGATGATGCTTGCAAATCTAGTATATCGGTGTACTATAAAGATTAATGAATTTATGGTCACAGACCCCCTAGATTGAATGTGTCATCCCTACATACACGTTAGGAGAGTGTCATTAAGCTCATTTTACAGGCTGAAGAAGAAAGACACAATGACTTGTCTAATGCAAGACAAGTTAAAGGTATATTGCATGAATCTACATGCCTATGTAATGCTGCCCATTTCCTCAAAGTCCCAAACCTGCATAGCTTGTGTTAACTAAAGTTGTGACAGTCAACACCAAGCATTTCTGTGCACCAGACTCCCAGTCTTGTGACTTCAACTCCCAGAAAACGGAAAGCACACATTCAATGATGTCCTGGAAATGTCTTACCACCTCCAATATATCAGCTTCAAAGCCTGTAGCAGGGTAGACCTACTTCTCCTACATGATCATTAACTGTGCTAACGATCATGCCAAACTTAGATTTTTTTGGTAGTGTTTTTACTCATTGCCTACATACAGACACCTACTGGTATCTCATGCAAAGGAAGAATATTCCTAGATCACGGCTTCATTCTCTTCACAGACGCAATTCGTTCCTTGAGCATGCTACCTCATGCAGCAACTGAGGCAGAGGTCCTGTGGTAAGAAGGTACATGGTAACATAAGATGGAACCATATGACGTTGCTTCAATAAAGACCCTAAGACTATGGATGAGGCAATTTGAATTCTGTCAACTTTTGAAGTATTTTTTTATTAATATTTAAATGTATACGTACATCTATATCCCTCCTCTCAAGTGGTCTTTTTGCAACCAGGTATAGGCGAAAATTGGAAGCTTCGTGAAATCTAGGAACTTTGCTGTGCAAAGCTGATATATTTAGAAAATATTCAAATACTGTATTGAGCTCCACCTAGGGAAATTTTTTTCTCCCAAGAATCTGTAGAAAAACAATTTGCACTTCGGTTGACTATAATATCTGAAAACACATCAGGAAAAACTGTTAGAATGGAAGTCACAGAGCAGACAGGTCATTTGCCTGCTATGCCATCAGGGTGACATCAGCTACAGTCAACTCATTCCCAGGAGATCCACACCTAGCATGTTCTGCTAGTACTTCTCCAGGATGAAGAGCTGTAACTTTTCAGTTATGCCATCTATTCAGATGAAGAATCCAGGAAAAGCCATACCGTAGAGTCCTGTGTGAATCTACTAGACATGGAGTCATTGTGACACAGGGTATCTCCTCTGACAAAGAAAACAAAGTGGCAGAACTGCTGTCATTTGTGCAGCAGGACAAGAAGAGAGTATGTGAAAGATACCTGCCATGGGATTTGACACGTCTGTCCAAAGAGAGATGTCTACAGAGAAGGTGGCTACGTTTGAGCTAGTCTGTTTCTGAGGCACACCCTTAATACAGTGACTGGAGGTCTATTTGCTAAAATTGTCTGCTTGTTTGCACTAGAAAATTCTGATGTAGATGTCTGAATTGTAAACATCTGAAGGTAAGCAAGATGAAACAAACGCCTAGTTTCTGTAACTCAATCAGGCTAAACAGGGAGCAAGCCTCCCAGTCACAGAGATCTATCAGGTGCCAGGCACACACAAAAGCAGAACATGAGACTCATGGAGAAATTCAGTGTGTGGAACTAGAGGACCTGCAGCCCTCGGGCTTCAGTACAGTTTGAGAAGCAGCCAAGAGTCCTGTGTTAAGGTTTTGAACTAAGTGCTTAAATCCTTCTGAAGTCTAACTTTAGAGTGAGGCATTAAGATATTTTTTGGATCCAGTTTTCTTACCCCATATTTTTATAGCCTCTTGGTTGCAATTATAAACCAGCAATTAAATGTAAGAGTAGGATCATTACCTTTGATCATATTGATAATGAAGTCTGAGCATTTGATTCGGGGAAATGAAATTACATACATTTCCTTTTGTTCTGTTGTCCAATCTCCAGTCACTTACATGTGGTCCTTGAACGCAGATCTGCCTTTCTGTGGTTGTTCCTGCAGACTTAAGTATACAGATTCCTCTCTAACTTTAACTGGAGTTTTGGATATGCAAGCAGTACAGAACTGAACCACACATAGTGGTAAAATATCCACAGTTCGCAGGTTTTCATGCCAGCAGATACTCAGTCTTGTTTCCTGTGTGGCTCCTCACAATTTTCTTTTCAGATGTTTGCAGCCTACAAAATAATAGTCTGAGAGAGAAGCTACTCAAGAAGTAAAATTTTACTGACAGTTCATAAGGAATATATTATGTTAGTGTGTTTATTTTTATCCAATTCAATTTAGATCCCTACAAAGAGAATTAGTAGCCAAAAAAAGCTGATGGCAATAGGGTCAAAGTATATTTTTTTAAAAAATTAAAAATCAATTTTCATGCAAAGAAGAAGAAAAATATACCCAAAGACAAGAGAGAGTAAACCTCCTTCAGAACTTGTCAGCAATTTCAGAAAGCAATAGAACAAGAAGCCATGGGAAAACCACACTAAACAATAAAAATTAAGAGGGAAAAAAGAACCTTCTCTTCCTAACAACCAAATTGCCAAAAGATCCTATCGCTCTTTTTAAAATCTCAACTGAGTATGAGCAGAGAAAGAATAAGAGTGTTAAAACATATGTATTTATAGAGTGCTATTAGACGGTCTTCTGGTGAAACTAAACTATCAGCATCCGCTGCTATCCCTTTGTATTTTTTCTGATTGCTCTTAAAGTACATGCTACTGACAACCATTCACTGCCCACATACCTTTAAGACACAGAAAGAAAGGATTAATTTTCCTGTGATAACTTGTCTCTTGCATAGCTAATGACAGGAAAAAACGGACATCAGTTTGTGACGTTGCCTTAGAGATGATGTGGGAATATTGTACTCACTCCTTACCAGCTATGCTCCAGGTCAGAGCTCCAACACATACAAATACTTGCAGAAAACACAAGGTTAGAAAAGCTGCTACATAAAGGTTCTGACTTCAACTCACACAGCCAGCTGCAAACAAGAATGAATAAAGACATGCCAGGAGGATTTGGGGGAAGGGCTGGAATTACTCCTCTTGAAGTTTAAATGCAACATATGTGTCAGACAAATTTGCTTTCAAACAGGACAAGTCTGACCTAACCCTTGTGACTAGTTGACAAGTTTAGAACCTGATCCACAGACTGTAACCCAGCAGAAAGGTTTCCACTAGCCCGGTTTGTTTTGGCTCTGTTGATCAAACTACACCGTCGTTGAGAACAAGAGGATTCCTTGGGTATCCTTTGCAACATCAGAATGCCAGGTTAAAATTAGAAAGAATAAAACTATAGGAGAAAATGACATCTAGCATACTGACAAGCAGGGACATGGAAAAATTCCTTAATCATCTGGAAAATAAGAGCCTGATCAAGTGCCACTCCTACTGATCTGAACAGACAAGAGTTCGGAGCCATCAAATGCATTCCCTAGATGGTTCCACTGTGAAGACCCTTTTAATCCTCCTGACACTAAGGAAAACTTATCCATCCTTTAAAAACAATAAAATTAGGATAACAAAGAAAACAAAACAAAAAAATCGTACTGGAAGAAGGGATGTAAAAGTAGCTTCTGATTAGTCATCATTAAACTATAACTTGCTTTGTAAAACTTATGCAGAAGCCAGTGAGAGATCCACAAGTAGAGAGACTACAAAGTTAAGATGCATTGCATTCATTCCTTGCAAGGAGAAACTAAGTTGCTTAAAAAAGAAAACACATCAAACACAGAGGAAAGAGCTCTGTTTTAACGGGAGGGGGGAATGCCTTATTGTTTATAGTCCCTTTGGTAGTAGTTACTTTGGGCATCCGTTAACACATGATTACAAATATTTATAAGTTTATTCATATCTCACTTTTACAAGATGTACATTCATATCATGTGATTCAACATAATACACTCTGAAACTGGAACTCAACATGTCTGGTGAATTCATGTAGGAGCATGCTGGCATAACCGAAACCTAAAAAAACAAAAAAATGTTGTTTGCTCGTTTGTTTTTCTCTTCCACAGTAACAAAGGGGTACAAACTTTTAAGATGAGTTTGGTTTTGGAGATTTGTTTTTTCTTCTTCATTTTAGCAATCCCTGAAATGTCTGTAAACTCAGACACACTATGCGTACATAACCCAAATGATGCAATGGTTCTGCAAATCATACTGGCTGCTCGTAGTTTTGCAAAAGCAACAGGTTTAAAAAATATAAAAATAAATGCAAAGCATTGTCAAATTTACACTCAACATAATTAAAATAATACACATTTAGAAATTTTCAAACAAAAAAATAAATAAAACATCCACATACATTAATACAAAGAAACAGAGATATTTGCCTGTCTTTGATGTAATTAATACATACCATAAGCCTAGATTCATGAAAGTATTGCCTTTCAATAAATATCATCCGCTTCAAAATCTGATATTTTCTACATTCTTCAACTGATTTTAGTTAAATATCAATTTTCAATATAAGGTGTATGAACTGTGTCAAGTCGCAACTATTTATTTGAAACCAGCAAGTTTCTAGGCTGATTTACTAAGATTAGGCACCAACTGTTAGCATCAAATATGTCTAACAGAGAAAATTTGAGGGATATCTGGTATCACAACCCTTTTGAAGAATGCCTCAAACACTGAAGCCTGTGGCCTTGGCTAGAAAGGCCAACAACCAAAGTAACCAATATAATATTAGCCACTGGGTTATACTGAGGGAACCCGTGTAGCACCTTTTAAAGATGTGGCTTGGAGATGTACGAGTCATGAAGCAGAAGGCTCTGTTCTTCTCTTGGGGATAGGAGATCACACTCTGTAGCACACAGCATTTCTTTTTGTTCATTTCCAAGCAATACCAGGCCTTCTCCAGCCCTACCACATCCTACTGCAACCAGTAGAGATTTTTCCAGTGACTGAATGAGAAGCCCTTGCCACGTTAGCCACAGCTGTCTGGAAACTTGTTAGCCATGGGCTCTCATATCAGGGAAATAAAACAATGTACTGGGGTCAGTAGGTTGCTTACAGATGAAGAGTGGGGCACTTCGACCATGCTTTTTAACCAAGAATGCAACAAATATCCAACCATGTTGGTTGTGTGCATTTTATAAGTTGAGTACAATTAGCAATTACAAGGACACCACCTGGATCATTAGATATTATAAAAATAAACGCATTTCTAAGAAAGATGTGTAATCTATTTTTCCCATACTTTGAACATTTTCCTCAAACTGAAGGGGGAAAAGCCTGCCACCTCCAAAGCAATAATGTCTCCAAAACCTAAAATTACCTGCTTCAAAAAAAAAAAACCAACCTATTTTGCCTAACACATTTCAAAGAGCAGAAAACATGCGTATTTCTTGTCACCAAAAAAAAAATCTAAAAAAATTCATAGCTTGGGTTTGCCTTAGGGATCTGGATTTCCACAGGAAATGCAAGTCAACAGTCCCAACGAGTCAATGTTATGTCAATTCAAAATCATATCTTACTATTATTTTATAGGCAAACATAGGACTAAAAGACATAGCAGATAAAGCATGCAAAGAATTGACATCACCACACCTGGCCTGTGTGAAAAATTTATAGTAGGGGAAGTTGGAAATCGAGGTTTTCTGGCAATTTGTGCATGCTGTTGGGAATTCAGATTTTCAGTTCTCACCTTAGGACTAGCTGCAACCCAGCCCCACTGAGAAGAAGCCAAACTCCCGCTGACGTGGGGAGTCAGAGGAGTGGGCAGTGACTTGGTGTTCTGTGGAAATAACTCACAGGCATGTTCTGACACTCCTAATCACGTTCCGTGTTCCCTTTAGGACTTTTGCTGAAGTCAGGTGCAGAGTTTAAATTTCTTGGAGCGGGGCCTCTGCTACTTACAGTTTTGAAAGGTGCCTAGCACCACAGAACTCATGTCAGATTATGATCTGGGGGTTGCTGCTATATGACAAAACCAAAAGCAATATAGTGCTGACAGTGGGTCCTGGAGCCTAGTCCTTGATTTATATGCCTTAATTTCTACAAAAATGGGGATAATAATTCTTACCTACTTCATAATGGTTGAGGATTAAATAATAAACATTTATACAGTGCTTTGCAAATAAACATTATATAAGTGCTAAGTATTATGATATTAACCAAAAATGTCACTACATCTATATGACCCTACTAAGCAAAAAAAGATCCAGTATTATTTTTTTCACGCATTTCCAAGTCAATAAAAATGAACCATGGAGTCAGCTTGCTATTTTGATACAAATGGATGACGTATTTAAGCTTATTTGGCAGTTTAAAATTAAAAAAAAAAGCAGATACTATTTTTCTATTTTTTTCCATTATAAAGGGGCCCATGTAATGCATAAAGCCTTTTTTTGTAGACTTGTTTATAAACAGCGTTATTCATTTGGCATTCATTCAGGTTATTTTTTAAACACCAGAGCAAATGTTTGAGGAAGGTTTATAGCAATCCACATACATTAGAAGAAGGCCTCCTCTGAGGGAATTCTGCCAAGCAGCCACTGATCTGTTGATACTGGAAATCTCACACTTCTCAGGTGAAAGATTAGACAAAGATCAGGCTGAATGATGGTGGACAACAAATGAGGCTCAGCATGCCTGAGAATCTAAAACAATTACAATACTTTTAAACTCTAATAAGCACCGCAGAACTTTGACTGTCTTATCTTCAACCTCCAATATCCTCAAGAAGAATAATAAAAGAAATGGGGGGAAAAAAAAGACCACACATTAACAGAGATGCAGTAGATGCTTTAGTCCAGATCCTCAACCTGTATGGATCACTGGAGCTCCACATGGTGAATGGAGCCACAGTGACTTACACTTAGTAAAAAGTACAGTCCTGTATGTGGTAACCCAGGTAGGACTCCCCGCTTCTTCCCAACGATGTAAGACTGATAAGAAGAGGAGGCCATCTGCATGTATCATCCAAAACAAGGCAAAGGTTTTCTACCACCACTGATGCAGTTGGCCCATAGAAGAAATAAGCAAAGCAGAACCAGTTTCAGCTACAGCCCTTGTGCAGGGCTCCTTTTCATTTCCTTTCGTGTTAAATGAAATGCAAGAGCAGCACTGAGCACTTTGGTGGATTCACAGCAACACCCTGCCCCTTTCCCCAGGCTGATCTATGGTTCCTCCTTCAAAACAGGCTAAGCTGATAAATCTTGCCACCTTCTTCCCTTCTGCGGTAGAGGACAAGACTGTCCTTGAGACATCCATTGAAAGCAATCAGGCGAAGAAACTGTAAGAATTGTTCCTTCTAGAAAGACGAATGCTACACTGCCAGCCTTCTTGCAACTTAACAGGGGCCTGTATTCATGTTACCACTATTTTTTGAGCACAAGACAGAAGCTACGTGTAGCAAGATTTCTGAGAGAAAGCTACAGGCGTTTTTGCTGTGCTGGTGCCTAGTAAAACAGCAAAGGTGGAAAATTTATTCCTTCCAATACAAGGTGGGTGCAAACCATACAGGCATGCTGTAACACTCTTAAGTTTGGTAGCACTTCACTGCCTCACTTGGAAGGTCTCTGAGAAAATGCAGCCCCCAAACCTACAGCTTCAACTGAGCTCATTCTGTGGAATTGTTTGAGAGTTAAAATCATTCCTTTGTGAAAGTCCAGCACAGGACTAAAAAAAAATCCCATAAGCCTCTCAGACTCACAAAAGAGGACTTGAAAGGGCAATAATTACACCACAGGTAACAAACAGTCCCCGTTCAACCAAAATCTCTATGCCTTCGGTCTCCAACACCATGTATCAAATTCTCTTGCAATGGCTGTGGGTATCCAGTACAACAAGGTTACTTGTTACAGCCTAAAGCATCTCTGTAGTAATGTTTATTATTTTTCAGATCTGCATGTTAGAAATGCTGGAACCACTCCAAGCATTTCTTATTTTAGCCAGAAATTCATACATCATCACGAATAACAGTTTACTTTCTAGGTAATGTTTTGTTTCAATAAGAATTGTTGGCAGCCTGAGATTTTTGTCATATTTCTCAGCAACAAGTTACACTATCTTATTATTTCGGCCTCGCTTTAAAAAGGTACTGGGCTTTCACAGAGACATAGAAAAGGCAGGTAGCATTTATAAGCTCCAGCAAATCCAAAATATAACTACTTCTCATGTAATAAATAGAAGGGAAATGGCGCAACATTGACATTCCAGAAATTTCACTTGCTAGAAAATATCAAAACTTGAAGGAGAAACAAAAAAGAAAACAAGTGTCTAAAATCTACAGCGTGATTTCTTTTTTTTTTTTTTTCTGTCCTACAGTAATATTTGGATTTGATAAATAACAGCAAAAGCCAAAACTAGCAATGGATTGCTAAACGAGATGTAAAAAGCAGGCTTAGTAACGGTACTATTGAGAGGATTACCTTCCATCACACAGGCCTTGATAAGAAAGGCAACAAGTAACTATCTTGTGAGATGCGGACAAGACCAATATTTGTACCTTCTTCTCTCCTTCCCACCAAAATTTTTAAAAAGTTTAAAAGAAAAAACCCTATATATATAAGTGAATAGCATAAAAAGTAAAGGTGGAAGGGGGGTGGGGACAGTAAACCCCAAAACTTTGCTAATACAATTTAAAGGATTTCCCTACTCCCCATCCTTTCTGGACTTCGGCCAGTTGCTTTGCTTAAGCATTAGCTTAAGACTTGGTATATAAATCACAGGTAAAAACTAAAATGTCCAAATATTGAACTTGTCCACCTCTACAAAACACTTCTGTATCTTGGGGTTTTTTTCGTTTGTTTGTTGGGTTTTGGTTTGGTTTGGTTTTTTACTTCAAATGACTGTTGTGAAAGTGTCATACAGACTTTTCAGTTTCCTTCCCAGAAATATGGCACATTAACTCAACTAGAAATCATGGCATCTACCTTTTCCCATATGTGATACATATAACTTTACCCATTCATAGAAGACTCGGACTGTCATTTTGGCAAGGAGCTGCAATGCACCAGTCTGAGCATAAAGGACTTAAGTTATGGTTCTTGCAGAATCGGTTATTAACAGAATAAGTACGGCTATTTTTTTTAATCTATAATATTTACAGTATTGCACTTTACTGCACTTAATTGCATTTCACTAAAATTAATGCTGCATCAGTATTATGCCTTAAAACCATATGTCCATCTTTGTTATATAAGTCATTCTTTCTACGTCATGTAAAACAGCGAGATTTTGATTCAAAGATCCAGACATTTTTGGGAAAAAAAAAAAATCAGGAAAAAAAAAATGTTGACCTGTTTCTATGGCACAATGCATCTCACCGAGTTCAGGTGGTTCTGGCAAAACAGGTGCATTTCTTATTGTTCCCATCTTTCAGGTTATCACTAAAGATTAGTAAATTCTAGTCTCTCTCTTTATCTCCTTTCGAAGGACATAGCCATTTGAGACGCACATTTTTTTTGTTATTGCTGCTTTTTTTTTTCTTTTTTCTTTTTAGGAAAGAAAAGGGGAAAAAAAAAAAAAAAAGAAAACCAAAAACACAAAACCCCAAAACAAAACTGCCTTGCCTCAGATCTGAAATTCCACATTTAAATTCAAACCAGTTCTGCAGCAGCAGCTCCTCAGTGATGGAAGAGATTCATGGCAGTGAAATAATACTGTTGGCAACAAAGAAATGTCATCTTTAATGGAGACCAGCCCCAAGGATTTATTATTTATTATTATTACTATTTGTTTTTGTTTAGTTTCGTTCTAATATATATCTGATCTTCAAAACGCGTTTAGTTAGACACATGCACAAGGTAGCAGAACTGACAGCAGCAGGTGACGTTATGCTGGAGCGATCACTTTTTGCCAGGGTCAAAAAAATCCAAAGCGTCCCCAATGTTCACAGATTAACATAATTTAGAGATCCATTCTTGGGGTGGGTTTTTTTCTTTTTTTTTTTTTTTTTGTTTTGTAGTGTGTTTTTTGCCTTTTTTGTGGGTTTTTAGTTTTTGTGGGGTTGGGTTCTTTTTACTCTCTCTCTCTCTCTCTCTCTCTCCTTCCCTCCCACCTACTTTATCCTGCGCGGAGTCTCTCGTGGGTGCGTGTGAGTGAGTGAGTGTGTGTGTGTGTGTGTGTGTACGCGTGTGCCCGAGGCGGAGGCCAGGCGCTGTCACCCCGAGGCGGGCGGAGAGTCCCCCACCGTGCCCACACACGGGCACCAACGGCCGCCAACGGCCTCCAACGGCCGCCGGGGATCTCCCTCTTCTCTCGGCTTACCACCACCACCACTCCTCGCCGGCCGCCAAGTCTCTGGGGAGCGAGAGGGCGAGGAAAAAGCGGCGGGGAGCGGCTGCCGCCGAGCGCTCGCAGACCTTGGGGAAAGGGGAAAGAAACAATAAAAAATAATAATAATTAAAAAAAACCAAAACCAAAAATATCCCCACGCACAAAGTCAAGAACGGGAGAAGGCAGGGGGGCTGCCCGGAGCTCCCGCTGCTTGCCCTGCGCTCGGGGAGGAAGAATATGGGGGGGGGGGGCAGAGCAGCGGTCCGTGCGGGTCACACACACGCCCGCCGCGGGCACCCGGGGCGGGGTGGGGTGGGCTCGGCTCGGCTGAAGCGTGTCAGAGCCCCAGGGCCTCGGCGTGCTTCCGGGCCTTCAGCCGCAGGTCGGCGATGCTGGAGTTCTTGCTGTTGCTCTTGGCGGCGGCGGCCACCACGGCGGCGGCGGAGGCGGACTCCGCCAGGGAGGCGATGGGCAGCCCGAAGGGCGGCGGCGGGAACATCAGGTAGGGCGCGTGGGCTGCCAGGTGCGGGTGCAGGTGCGGGTGCGCGTGGGCCACGCCTTCCAGCTGCAGCTGCGCCTGGACCTGGGCGGCGGCGGAAGAGACACGGCGTCAGCCCCGCGCCCGCGTAACCCACCGACCCACCGACCCGCTGTCCCGTCCCGTCCCGTCCCGTCCCGTCCCGTCCCGTCCCGTCCCGTCCCACACACATGCACACCCTCCACCCCGCCTCGACCACTCCCGGCAAACCGGCGGCTGAAAGAGCAACTTGTTAAGGCGAGCCCCCCGCGGGCAGGGGCGGGGCGGGCGCGCCAGCGCAGCAAATCTCCGCTCCGCGCTCAACCGGGGACACAGGCACGTTCTTAACCCTCCTCGTATTTAAAAAACATAATTAAAATAAATAAATATATATATATATGCGGCCCAACGCACGGGCGCCAACAAGTGCTAAATAGCTATATTTTTTTGATTTATTAATTTTTTTTCCAGGGGTGTTTATTTATACCTTAACTAAAAACTCTTTGGCCACGGGTCCTTTATACCCCGGGTCGGTGTTTGCTTTGGAGCTTTCTCGACCTACACAAACACGTTGGGTTGACTGAGAGATTTCAGCTCCGGGTAGGTTCGGGGAGGGGTGGTGGTGTGGGGGGGGGGGGGTGAGTTTATTTATGTATTTAATTATTTTGGTCCAAATATGTCTTTTTAAAAATCAATACAATTAATCTGTCAGCTCCACGTGTCTCTGAGACGGAGAAGGTGCTGGAGGGTCCCTTTGGGCTGGGAAAAATCGATTCCCCGATTAATTGACACAAAAAAAAAAAAAGGGGGGGGGGGCTGTACAAGCGGCGGTGGCGAGGGGGTGGCTGGAAGAGGGACGGGATTTCACGCCTTTCATCCAGGTTTCCCCCAGAGCCCTTCCCCCGGGGGGATGCGCCTCGCTGGGGTAAGGACCCGGGCCCCGCAGCGGCGCCGGTGCGCTCCGCTATAGTCCCGGTCCCGACTGGCCGGCACAGCGACAGCGCGTCCGGGAGAAGCCTCCCCAGCTGTGGGCGGCGGCCTCCGTCGGAAAAGGCCAGGCCCCGACAGCCCGCCTAGGAAGCACGGGGAGGACGATACCGCAAGAACCCTCACAGTTTTGTGTCGCCCACCGGGTGTGGGTGACCCTCCCTCCCGCAGTGCTCTCCGGTGCCGGGAGGAGACAGAAGCCCCTTGGAGAGGGTCGGGACGGGACAGGACCGGACTGGTCCATCCCCGCGGGGTGCTGACGGGTTTGCCCCTGCACCCCCGGCCCTCCCCGCCCCAGGAAGGCGATGCGCCCCCGGGAGGCCAGCTCGCCATTGCCACGTCGGCGGGCGGCCCTGGGGCCATGTGCCAGCTCATCGCACGGCAGCGGGGCGGGAGGGGGGCTCTTAGCACCAGCGGCACCTCCCGGGGCCGCGGGACCCCCCGCTCAGCCCCCTCCCCTGGCCAGAGGGGCGCTGAGCTGCCGGCAGCTCCTTCACGAAGTTTTACAGCCTGTTTTTAATACGTGCCAACTTCTATATAAATGGCACTTGTAAACGTGTCCGGCTTCCTCCCGTGCAAACGAAAGGGGGTCGGAGCTTGCCGGGGGAAAGGAAAATAAAACCGGAGCTAACTACCTGTTGGAAAGGCATCCTCAGGGCTCCCATATTCACATAGGGGGCCACTCTGCAGGCGTCTAAATGGCTGGCGGTTCCCAGGATCACACCTACGGGGAGAGACAGGGCCGGGTGATCGGCGAAGGCATCCCCGGGGCTCCGCGGCTACCACCCCCCACCCCTACCGACCGGCCCGCACCCCTTTACCAACCTTTATGCATCTGGTTTTCCTGCTTTCGGCACTTTGCTCTCCTGTTCTGGAACCAGACCTGTGAAAAGAAAACGCAAACACCAAAAAACAAAACAAAACAAAAAAATGGAGGTAGACTAGGCAGCTGGTAAGAGGGGACTGTCTCAGGGGTCAGGGGTGGAAGGGAGCGGCGAGGGACTCCGCACACTCCGACCTTTGCTGAGGTCTCTCGTCGGGGCAGAGTGAGCTCCCCTGTGAGCTGCGAGGGGCTGTTTGGGGGAGGGAGGGGGTGTCCTGCTCTTTGGTGTGGTTTCTCATCGGAAGCTGAGCCTAAGACATCATAAGCTCCCTAGCAGCCGGGGAGACCGGGAGCCGGCCGCTTCTCACCGAGCATCCGAGGCCCCCGGGACGGGCAGTGGCTGTCCTTGCGCCATCCCTCTGCAGCGAGGGGCCGTTCCCACAAACACTAAAAGTAACCCCACACGCAGGCCGGGTGGGACCCTCGCTCCCTTTCCAGTCACACCTCAAACGTCCTGGGGACAGCCAACAAGGGCCGGGGCAGACTCCGGGGTCCGGGCCCTAAGCGACCGGACCGCCTGCTCTCTCCTGAGCCGGGCTCGGAAACGGTGGAGGTCTCTGGGTCTGAATCGTTCCCCGTCCCCCAAACGTTAAATGAAAATAAACCCCGCTTCTTAGACTTCTGGACAGACATGAGCAACATCTTTTCAGGCTGTGATGTAAAGAAGCGCCCGTGCCCGTTCCCGAGGAAGGCCTGTGAAGCCAGGGATCCTGCCCCGGTTCCCACCGCTCTGACTCTAACAAGCGCAGAACCCGCGGCGGCCGCCGCGCCTCCCCTGCCCCTCCTCAGAGGCACCTCAGACCTTCGTTACGTCCCCCCTTCCGAGGTGCTCGGTTTAGCAGCTCTCCCCAACGGACCGTCAGAGGTACAGACCAAAAAAACCATCTTGTGCGGGTCCTTATCCTTCCACCGAAACCTCCCGAATATGGACAAACATTGACTTTCACCGCTGACAAAATCTTGTAGCTAAGTAAACACCTACAACCTTTGATGTTCTTGCTCTTGCCAAGAGATCATACGGTTAATTAATACTAACTGCACTTCCTACATCAAATTTTCCCTTCAAGCTTTCTTCAATTGCCTTAATGATGGTCATTTACAACGGAGTAATTAGTGCAAAGAAAGGCTTCCAAAGGCATTAATTACCTCGGGTACCTCAGTGATTTTCTTAAGTAGGAATTGGCCTTCTCTGATTTGGAGCACTATTTTCCCTGCCTAAGGTGGCCGGGGGAAGCGCGCAGCGGGGCGCTGCGGCGCGCCGCGGGTGCGGACCGACCGACCGACGGACCGCTCGTTCCCCGACGGCTTGTCGCTAGCTCAGGCCTCGCCGCCCTAACCCGGCATCTCCCCCCAGCATCCCGGGCCGGGTCCCCGCAGCCTCCCTGCCCTGAAACACGCGGCGCGGCACAAGCCTGGGCTTTCCGTACGAGCAATACGCGACTATTAACAACATGCGATGTTTCTCCTTTTAACCGACGGTTAGGGACTTATATATATTATATATATTTCAAATATAAGCATGCAAAATACCATCATGCTTTAGCAACAATAACATATTTTTTTTTTGTTGTAAATCCTCGCAGGAAATCTCCTTGTGTGTTCCCCAAGCCCCCCCTCACAGCCCCCCCCCCCCCCCAAAGGAGCATAAATTGTCAGGAGGAATTTAAGCAGCGTTTAAACAACTTCTCTTGCAAATCAGAACATCTTTCAAACAGAAATTATATTTAAATCTGGAAAACGAAGTGCCCTTTCCCTTTAGCTATGAAAAAATAAGGTTATAAGGAATAAAAGTGATGAATTAGCCGCTGCGTTAAGCGATAATAAATCAGGCTTGGTGTGATTCACGATCAATTCCAATTAGTCATGAATATGCTAAGTAAAGCACAGTACACTGTTTTAGACAGTTATTTCTTCATTAAGGATCACTCAGTGATTTCTTTCACAAATGCTCTAATCTGATTTCCTTTTGATTTCCATTAGAGACAGTGAATAATGACATTTAATTTAGCCCTGCACCATAAACCCAAAGATATTTGTTGTAATTGAATTACTGCCTGCTCCTCACTATGGTCTCATAACTTTCAATTATAACCCTGACAGCTGGGTGATATGAGTTTCCAGTACAACACTAAAAATAAAAGGTTAATAAGGACTAGCTACCATAGGAGCTTCAATTTATTTACAGCAAATTTCCACACTAAATTGAAACTATATCCTTTAACAGGAAGGGACAAGCGGTTCAGATAGGAATTAGGGAACAATTCTGGAAGTATTAAAAAAAAAACAACACCTTTCCCTTTTACTCCCCTCTCATTTTTCCCGCTTTCATTTCTTGATGGATATCGAGCTCTCCGCTTATTTCCTAATTAATTATCCATTTCTCCTCTTTTCCCTCTCGATATTTATTTTATTTCTAGCTTTATTTTCATTTAAGCCCCTTTTGTAAGATTATTAAATGTATTATTTATCTCTCTCAATCTCCGCATGAATCAGTGTCTTTTTTTTCTTTCTTTTCCCTTTCTTTTAGCGTGCTGTTTTAAGATCTGTAAGCACTTGAAGCACCAATTTTCCTGTAACTATGAACATCCTGTTAAGGTGCTGCTCAGTAATAAAGTACTTGAAAGAAAGAGTGCAGAATTCAATTACAAGTAATTTATTTTTATAGAAACAGTACATCAAGGCCTTGGAAAGATATTACAGAGCCCAAGTAAGAAGATCTGGGAAGATGACATAAGAGTTGATGTCCCCTTCAGCAAAAGTTTAATCTTTTCATTAATTTATATGGTGTGGTTAGATCAATCTTCCAGGAGAAAGTAGGCCAGCAGCACTCTGAACCCCTGCAATATCCCCTGCAAGCCTCCCTTCCTAAGGCATGCGCCCAGCACCATCCCTTGCCCAGCTCAGTTTATACTGAGAGAGGCTGGAGCTAAGGGGAGAAAAGAGCCTTTTTTTAAAAAATAATATATATATATATATATATAAAGAAAAAAAGAATAAGAAATCAAGACAGAAAACAACCTAGCTTGACTATTTATTTCGGGAAATGCCTCCAGGAGGCAGTTGTTTAAAGCAAGATAGTCTCTTACTCGGGCAAGGGCTTGCTGAGAAGGTCCAGGAGGAGAGGGACCCTGCCTGCTTGCTTCCCGAGGAAGGGGGCGAGGAGACCCTTCTCCCCACTCCAGCTCAGGACTGTGTTTCTTGTCTCCCCGCCGCGTCCTGGGGGGTGACAGGAGGCACGGGGACGTCTACCTATGCCCTAATAGCCACACCCGCACTGATGTGTACCCACACACATATAGATGGAGATAGATAGGATAGATAGGATAGATAGATAGATAGATAGATAGATAGATAGATAGATAGATAGATAGATAGATGGATGGATGGATGGATGATAAATGCATCTTGTGCATCTCTCATCTCTGGAGTGTGAAAGCATTTAGCTCTGTCTGGAAGGTTGGCTTGATGACTTTTTCTTCTTGGGTTTTAATTTGTTTTGGGTCTGTTTGGTTTGGGTCTGTTAGGCCAAGTGCAGAGTTACAACCTAAGACGGGATTTCCTTCAGGTTTCTCCTGCTCTGGGCCTTTCCAGAGAGCCACAGGTTGCTCTTATTATTTTTAGGGGGTTTCTTCTATACGACATCTGTTTTGAGGGATGCATTCCCTAGTTGGCTTAAGGGAGATTTTTTTTTCCCCTGCATCAAACCGAAAATCAAAATTTAAAATAATCGATGCAAAACCACCCAAACAGACGGCTCTGACGGCCCCAGAACCACAGCAACCCGGACCATTTTCAAGGTTTCAAAGGCTAATTGGCATTTACTTGTATCTGAAACGGGATGGGAGGGACGGGGAGGGGGAGACCCCACCAGATGGGATGCCATGCATTCATACGCTTGCTGCGCGAATCAGTGGGGGCACCTTTCCTCCGGCTCTGGCTAATCCTGTCCCTCAGCACCCAAACCGTCTAGCCTTATTCATGGCGATTGTTTTCTGGACTTTTTTTTTTTCCCCATAACGGCCCCATAAAAGGAGACGGAGAGAAAGAAACTGAGGATTAAGGCAGAGTTAATGGCACGTTTGCAATGAAAAAATACAATTACTTTTTCTTTTTTTAAAAAAAAAAAAAAAGCAAGTTGCTGAGTTATTAGACACTCGGCACCATCACCACCACCACCCAAAAAGAAATAACAATTAAGCACTTTCCTGGGAAATGCAAGGCACGGGCAGATATTCCCAGAGCAGAATTACTGTGTGGCAGGACAGGTACAGCGGAGTTGCAAACAGCTTCCCCATCACACGTGTCGTCTCTGCCCGCTTTGGATGAAACGGGGCACTGTGCTAGGATCCACTGGCAGTTAGGAAGTGAGGTGAGGACGTTTCCAGGAACAGAGCCTTTCTCTTACCTGAACCCTAGCTTCAGACAGTCCCAGCCTCTGGCTTAGTTCCTCCCTCATGAAGGCATCCGGATAGTGAGTCTCATCAAAAAGTCTTTCCAGCTCATTCAGCTGCTCTAGTGTGAAATTGGTTCTGCTTCTCCTTTGTTTGAGCTTGGTCTGTCCATCTTCATCTTCTGACTTCACATCTTCCCTCTTCTCTTTGCACTCGTAGATCCCTGCCGGGAGCGGGAAGGGGAAAACGACACTGAGCTTCCCCCTCGCACCTCTCCGAAGTTTCTCTCCGCAGCGCCCGGGGGTCTCCCCCCTCCCCTCTCTTCATTCCCAAACTCGGCGCAACCTGCGGGGACAACCGGCGGGCGGGAGAGGGGGGTTTCTCTGGGACGGCCTCGGCAGGCCGGAGGGGCGAGCGGGGCTGGCCGGGCCAGGGGGGCACCGGCTGGGGCTGAGCCCCGCTGCCAGCTCCGCGCCGGGTAGGGGGGCACCTCTCCAGCCGAAAGGAGGGAGGGAGCTGCGCTGCCTTGCCTGGCTGGTGCCCCATCAGAAAAAAAACTATATATGCAAATATAATGTTATTTCCTTTCCTGGGAGAAGAGGAAGCCATGCCGACGGTTGGCAAGGGCAGTTCGGGGAAGGGGCTGGTAGGAAGAGTACTGTGTCCCCCCTCTCCCGTCCCGGTACCTTCAGGCGGTGGAAACAGGCTGGGAAAGGGGTTTACTCCATCGCCGTTTTCTCCCAAAGTAAAGAACTCCCCACCAGAAGCTCCCCACGGCTGTCATGGCGAAGCCACGGTGAGAATATTTGCCTCGTAAAAGAAACTTTCCATGGGCCCGAGACCGAGATCATCCGTCCCTCTGCCCCTTATCACCCCTCCTTCCCCTAAAATACCTGCCGGTGGATCGAAACCCTCGGTGCGGCGGGCCTGCACGGGCCCGGAGCGGGACAGCGGGCCGTGGGTGTCCCCAAACCCCTTCAAAACAGCAAACATGACACCTCCCTTCCCCACCCACCTCCCCCTGCCTCAGCCCTCATGGACCCCAAGAGATCTCGGGGCTAGCTTGTGACCGGAGGCAGCTACTGTGCACCGCCTTGTCCCGAACAGAGAGGAGGGGGCTGGGGGGCAGCGGAGAAAAACAGCTGCCCTTTTTTACGTTGCAGGGGGGATCGCTTGTTTTGGCTTTATATCTTTCTTTCCCCCTCCCTTCCCCTTAATTTCAGGCGGCCTAAAGCACCGTCTCTCTTTTTAATCCCGTTAACGAAAAGAGGAGAGGTGCAGGAGCAGGGAGCACCTCTGGAGGCTGAACCGGTTCCCCGGGTTCCCCTGCTGCTGGGGCTCCGGCACCTCACCGGGGTGCACACCCAGCGCGGGCACCAGTGGAGCCCGGGACAAGCCTGCCCCGGCTGCATCCTTTGTCCTGCTTCACCTTCTGGGCAGTGCAGGGCTGGAGGAGGGTGGGGGAGAAGCCGCATCTGCTGATGGTCGTGAATTAAATCCGGTTTCCCTTACCAAATACACACGTATTTTATATATATATATATATATATATATAGTGGGTGTGCACATATCTATTATCCTAGATACCAAGGGACATCCCAAAAAGCGAATGACTATATGCAAAATGTGAGTTAATTGAAGGCAAAGAGAGGTCCTGAGCTGCCCCTGTGCTTGAGCAAGGCGGGGACCCCAGCCGAAGCGCTCGTTTTCACTTCCGAAATGAAAACCGTGCCTGGCCATGCTCGCTTCTCCGGGCTCCCCGTCTCCGACTCCTGGCTGGATATCGGCTGCATAAAACTTTGGGAAGGGTCTTGCCCCCGAAGGGGGTGGTTTGGGGTAGGTGGTGGAGGGTGTTCGCCGGTTGTTTTTAATGGAGTTTTGTTCGCGTTTCTGCTGTTAAGGGGAGCCCCTATGAAAAGGCGAGGGTGCTAACCCAGCAAATGCCTAGGGAAAATTAGGAGCGTTCAAACGCTCTGTCTCCTTTCGGAGATCCGGAGCTACAGCGTGTCCGTGAGACGTATAAAATATTAACTACCATATCGGTGGGACTGAAATCACACGCCGGAATCAGTTGAAATTAGACTGAAACCTGGCACGAATTTAAACTGTCACAAGCATCTCAGCTCTTTCCAACTCCTCCCTTCCATCCCCACCCCCAGCCCCTCTCCATAGATTAGATTAGCTAAACATACAAGCCAGAATTTCGATACACATGGAAAAGGGGGAGTAGTAGAGATTATTTTTTTTCGTTCGTTCTCATTATTATTATTATTTTTAGATTTTTTTTTCTCTTCCAGGTACGTGCCCTGTTTTCTTTAGGTTTGTTTTGGTCGGGGTCTTTTTGTTTTGTTTTGATTTTTAAATCAGCTCCTAAACGGATGCTTTTTCTAAACCGAACGCTTTCGCTTTGCAGTCTCTGGACCAGAGAAGGAAAAATCAGCAGCGCTGAGGGTACCGGCTTGTGCACTAATACGTGGTACCCGAATACGTGATTACACCCGGCCCTTCTGTTTGGGGAGGGGGTGGAAGAGAGGAGGATATTAAATAAGCGTTTCGGCTGTAAATTAAATTGCCTTTCGCCCAATGTTATATTAAACAAGATCAAACGGTAGGAAACAGCTGAAAGACTGGTTGTTGTTCCCCAACCTATTAACCGCTTTTTATTACCCCAAGCTAGCCAGTAGCTCCCCAGGCAGGTCCACCTGTCTAACTTGCCTAGAGACACTTTCTCAACTTTCTAATACCCCCCCCCCCCGCCCCTTTTTATTCTCTCTTTCCCCTGCGAGCCTCTGAAGGGATTTTTAGCTTGTTCGGTTAAAAAAAATAAATTTAAATTATGTATTTTAATATTAATTACTTTCTTGTAAGAAAAAGAATAGCGTTTTACCCCTCTGCCGGCGGCCTCCGCAACCCGGGGGGAGGCGGTGCTGCCCTGGCCCAGGTGAGAAGGGAAAGCAGGGGACCGAGGGACCAGGCGGCAGGGCCAGCCAGTGTCTCTCTCCGCAAGGATGCTCGGTCTCACCCGGGCCCGGGGAGCTCCCGCACAGCCGGGCTCCTCTCCTCCTCCTCCCCGGTCGCAGCCTCTGACTAGGACAGGCTGACCGACACAAGACAAAACGCCCAGGGAGAGCCCTTTCCACATCCAGCTTTCTCCCAGAAGAAGCAGCAGCATCCTGACGGCCCGGAAGCAGGAAGAACAGGTCTTCTCAGGCATTAAAACTCCCCGGACAAGGTTTCCTCGTACAAAAATACATAGAGAGACAAAAATGTCTGACGTCCTGCGCTGCCCCCTTCCCCCGGGCGAATGAACGCCTAAAGCATCGGATCGATTTTGGATGTGAACGGGGGCTGGCGGGAGGTGTGTGGGGGGGGGGGGGGTGGGGGTGGGGAGGACCGAAGTTGCGACTTATATTTTCACGGCTACGTTCACGTTATGCATGCAGGCATATGTACGTTCCCGCCGCTGCGGGAGGGAGGCGGCCGGAGGAGGGAAGCAGGATGTGGGAGGCGAACCAGCCAGCCCCGCCGGCGCTGGGGCCGAAGCCGGGGCCGGAGCCGCGGTGGCCGGCTCGTCCCCGTTGTGGGGCGGCGGGATCGGCCGGGGAGGGGGCCGGGGGCTGCCGGCGAGGGTCGCGGGGCGGAGGGCGCCCAGCCCCGCTCTTACCTTCCGCCGTCCTGCCCGTGCTGAACTCCTTCAGTTTGTCCTTGTCGCTCTCTACGTGATCTTTGAAAAGATGCACCGGGCAATGGTTGCTGCTCTCGGTCATGTCCTGCAGGTTAGAGTCAGAGTTTCCAAGCTCCCTAGAGCGAGCCAACCCACTCTCCAAAACTTCCCTGTACGTGATCGTCTCCTTCTTGTTGCTGCTGCCACCGCCGCTGCTGCTCTCTTTGCTTTTCTGGTCAAAAGATTTGGATACAAAAGCCGTAAGTTCTTCCATGGCTGCCCGGTGATCTTATCCACAGAGATCCACTTGTTTTCAGTCGGCGATGTGGCCGTCCTCCGCACGCTGTTTTTGCACGTAGAAGATGGGCTGTATAGGGTTAGATCACTCCTGCTGTTATTTATGCCTTTCAATTTGAGATCACACTATTTATACATGGCTACCTCAGCCCAACCCCCAGCTCTCCCTGTCTCCAGCAATTACTGACTGCTCCATAGTCGCAGGCGGACTCCTAGCAGCTATCTCCCCCACCTCAGTCCAGCAATTGGCTTTCTTTTCATTTCATCACTCTTTGGCATCTTTGCACCTTGATTTAGGGAGGCAAAGAGGCAAAAGCGAAAAAGAGGGGGGAGGGAGAGAAGGGAGAGAGAGAGAGAGAGAGAGGAATAAAAGGGAGGGGGGTGGTGGGTGTGGGGAAGAGGAAAAACATGAACATAGGTATCTGCATTCTGTAAACGGGTTGCAGAAATGAAAGTCGAGGAAGACTTAATTGATTGTAAGGACATCCTGTGCGTGGCAACACCGTGAGTAAAAACGGACCCGCAGCTAATCCAATAACTGTGCTCCTGCAATTAAATGTATCGCTGTCAAGAGGAAGGGAAAATGAGTGTTCAATAATAATAATAAAAAAAAAGGTAATGAATAAAAAGCCGGAGACGTGCATTTGTTGGAATCATTGTAAATTCTACCTGATTTTGCTTTTTTTTTAGCTAATTTCGCTTAATTAAATGGTAGAAACAACCGGCGAACCAAAGCCGCCGTTTTGGAAGTGTTGCCTGTCGCGGCGGGCGGGCGAGTGCGCGGAGGGGGGACGTGTGTCGCAGTTAAACAAGTTGTGAGGTGTCTCGGAGATCCGTGTCGGTGTGTTCGGAGGATTTGGAGGGGGTTGCTTGGATTGGGGGGATGGGGAGCGCGGAAAGGGGGGAGAGCGGTTATCCATAGGTTGGGGGGCTCTCCAGATTGCGTGTAAACATTGCGGTGTCTGTTTTCTTGTTTACTGTTATTATATCGTCTGAAGATGCTGTCTGGGAAAATTAAAATCTAAAATGTTTCTTTGGATGTCGGACTATTCTGCTCGCAGCAGAGAGAGAATTTGTTAACACGAGAGTTTGTGCACGAGAAATAGAACATTAGTATTTTTTCTCTTTTTTTTTCTTTTTTTTCTTTTTTTTTTAACGAAAGCTGACCTGCCGGATTTAAGATAGTACTGGCAATAATTTCCCCACCTTGTTCTGGGTAGGCCGCTGTTATTTTTGTTGTAGTCTTGGAATAATTATTACTCTGTGCGCTGGAATAGCCGCCTGAAATTTATCTCTAGATAACAGCGCCGGCATCTCCGCACCGTTAGATCCGCAAGCGCGGAGCCGGCTTTCCAGCTATTTATTTCTCTCTCCTCGGGCTTTTAACGCGAAGGGTTGTTTGGTATTTGGAGGAATTTTGTCTTCTGGTTGTTTGGCTTTTTACGTCCTTCTCATTTCCTCGCCTCGAGTTTTGAGATAATCAGAGC
This sequence comes from Hypotaenidia okinawae, assembly GCA_027925045.1. Classification (NCBI taxonomy): domain Eukaryota; kingdom Metazoa; phylum Chordata; class Aves; order Gruiformes; family Rallidae; genus Hypotaenidia; species Hypotaenidia okinawae. Next base: position 142,147,571 of record BSDF01000001.1, read on the forward strand.
CCACCGTCACGCCATCCTCCGCTCTGAATCGCTACCGAAGGAGGCTCCTTGCAGGAGCGATGGGGGCCATTGTTTCTTTTCCGGGGGAGCGTGGGACCGCTCTGAAAATTAGCAGAACATTAAAACACTAAAAATACGTTTAATTAATCCAAAGGTGCCCCCCAGCACCAGAGTTAACACCTCCACAGGAGGAGGAGGGGAAAAATAATAATCGAGGAAGCAATTAATAAAGAGCTTTTTTTAAAAAAAAAAAGAAAAAGAAAAAGAAAAAGAAAATCAATCTCCCCCTGTGCGAATTTAAAATGATTATCTCGGGGACGGGGATTGATCATTTGATCCCGGCACCGCGGATATCCCTGACATTTATTACATTGTTGTGTCTCGGTGGCATCCTTCCTCCGGAGTTCATTTAACGAGCGAGGGAGCCGAGGAAGCCTTACAACTTAACAAACAGGTCTTGTCATCGCGGCACGCCAATCAAATCCGAGGCTCTAATGTATATCACACGGCACCACATAAATAATGAAGGCGAAGGGACAGACGGTGGGGAAGGAACGTATGGCTGAGGAAGGAGAGAGCGCGCGGCTGCCCCTGTCCCCCCCCCAACACACACACACACACACACACTCCCACCCCCCCAGTCTCGCGCCGTCCGCGCGCATCGCGGGCTCGCGGCGTCACGCACACGGCGGGACGCGGGCACCCCCTCTCCCGCGGGGGGAAAGGCCCGAGCCGGGGGCCGAGACGCCTCCGGGGAAACTTTCCCCAGCCCCTCGGCTCGCCCGGCATCGATTCCCACCGCCGCCCCCCACTACCCCGCCGTGCCCAGGCTCCCCCTGCCTCCCTCGCAGCAAGCAGCATATAAGGATAAATATTTACTAACTCCGCTTCCCCAGCCCCGGAGCGGGGCACGGTGCGCTTCAGCTTCCACGAGCTGCCGGAGTTTGCACCCCTTCCTCCGGGTTTCCCTCTCCCTCCCCTCTCTCCCCCACCCCCTTCGCCTTTTCCTCCCCCCGCCGCCGTCCCGCTCTCCTCCCCGCGGTTCCCCCACCCCCCTCCGCCAAACCCCACTCCCACAGCCCACGCGGGCGCGGGGCCGCGCTTCTCCCGCAGACTCACCCTCCAGCTCCCCCCCAGACCCCTGCTACCACCGCCGGGGCTTCTGCCCCTGGGTAGAGGGGTCAATCCAAGCCCTCTAAAACAGAGGGCGGGGAGGGGGAAAGCCCTATAACCACCACCCCCGCCCCATCTCTCTCTCCCTCTCCTCTTCCCGGCAGCGCGGGGGCGCCCGGTAGGAAGCTATTTGCCCCCATCGCCTTTCCGCCCCCCGCCTCGGGCTCCCGCAGCCCGTGGGGCGCAGCTCGGCCCGGGTCAGCCACCGGGAGCGCAAACTGCGCGGCAATGCGCGGCCCACCGCCGCTCGCCGCCCCCGGCAGCAGAGGGGAGGCCGCCGGGTGGGAGCCCTGCGGATGGGGGGAGCTTGCCTCAGACTCGCTCCGAAAGCGAAACAAAGCACCGGAAAGGGAAAGGGGTAAAAAAAACCATGGGGGAAATAATAAAGGGAAAAAAAATCCCCCCAAAGCAGCGGTGCAAGTCTCTCAACCCTCCACGGGGATCCGGCCGCCGCCCCACCACGCGGAGCCCTGCGGGCGCTCTCCGCGCAGCGCGGAGCTTGGCGGTGGATAACGGGCCCGTCCCGTCCCAGTGGGGCGGCGGGGGGAGTCCTCGGCTCCCCTCTCCTCCCACCCCCCGAAGTCCACGGCCGTGGCAAGGTGGTGCGGGTGTGAGCAAAGGTGGGGGGCCACTTTTGACCCCGCTACAAACTTTGGCAGAGGGGTTCAGAGGGGAATTACTCTCATTGCTGCTCCTGATAACGGTCTGGGGAGGAGGGAGGGATGGATGGATGGAGGGAGGGAGGGAAGGAGGGGGAGAAAGAGAGGGAGGGAGGGAAGGAGTTGCCGTCCAAATCCCCATTCCCTCGCAGGCACGGAGCTCCCGGGATCCTGTCGCAAAACTGAGAAGTCACCAGCGCCCCATAGAGCTGCTCTCAACCCCTGGCTCAGCTCGGGATCCTGGGTACCCCTTTGGTGTGGCACAAGTCAACCCCCCCGTCTCTGACCCACACTCCCCCCGCAGTTCCTGGCAGAACTGAGCATCAGCGGCAAGCTGGTGGTTCCCCTGTCAGCTCGGCCTTCTGGATCACCTGAGGGACACTGTGTCCCCCAAGTCCTCCTCTTCGGACGCCCCGGAGCACCGGACAGGAGCCCTCCACCCTAACTCGACACAAAGGGGGTTCCTCTAATTCCACTCCCCTTTCTTCCCCCCTCTCCTCACCTGCCCCACCGCCATCTCTACAGGGCTGGCTCCCCTCCGCAAGACCCGTGCCCTCCCCCGGGCCGCCTCCTCCCCGGCTGCCGCTCTCCGCAACCTCCGAGGCGCCGGGGGCCTCCGAGGAGGGCGCAGGGGAGGCCGACGGCGGGAGGAGGGGGGCAGGGGGTGGGTGTCAGGGCAGCGCCGCGCACCTCGGCTGCACCCGGGGCTTAGTGTCCGGCCCCCAGTGCTCAAAACCCGGCGGCGCGGGGCGGGAGCCAGCGGGACAGGAGTGCGGGGACGCTGGCGAGCAGGGCATCTCGCCCTGCCAGGGAACAGCCCCGGACCAGGTACCGCAGAAGAGCGTTACTGTAGCGTCCTAACAATACGTGTGCTATTATTTTTTTATCTTTAATTAAAAAAAAAATAATTATTCCGCTTTCGAAGGCACCTCTTGACCATCGGGGTTTTTTTTTCTCTCCGAGTTAAGCGAGACGAATAATGATGAAGAAGTTTAAGCGTTGCATTAGCTTTAAGCATTTCCAAGGCAAAGTATTGGATTTCATATTTATAAGAGGAATTTACATTTGTGCATTGACTCATGGTATGACGTAGGGCAAAACCGATTCTCTTCTCCCCCTCCCCCCGCCTTCTTCCCTCCCTTTCAGCTTATTTTGGTAGAAATGCGGCAAATAGGCAAATAGAAAAATCATCGGTTTAATTCACGCTTTAATAAGCACTGACCCGAAGAGCAAGATTTTGTTGAGCAGATAACTGAGCCCTCTCTCTCTCCATCTGCATCCCTCCCTCCCTCCCTCTCTCTCGTGATTAATTCAGAGACTGTAATCACGGACATTGTACATCAAACCTTTCTGCTCACGCTACAGACTCCTGCAGATTTTTATTGGTTTACATGAAAGCGAGTAAACATATTTCAGAGGATGCCCTTTCAATCTGGCTCCATTTCCACAGCACATAATTCCAAGGACAATTTGTTTTAATAATAAGAATGGATGCAGTGTTAATGGTTTTCAATTTGTGTTAAAAAAAAAATTAAATATTTATAAGTATCGATCGAGGGTTTCAGGATTTTACAGACGTCTTAACACATTTCATAGATGGGATTTTTTTTTTTTTAATTTAGAAACCTGCGTCGTATTCTCTTTTATTCTGTCTATTGATTTAAGCAACATCCGTGTCTCAAATGAGAGACTAATAGATTTTCATTAAAATAGGTTCTCTTAATCCTGATTGTGAATGGATATGATTGATCCATCCAGCACACTACACATCTATAATATTAATAAAGGACATTATCATGGCAAGACTTGCTTTTCCGTCATCAGAGCACTACCACCACCACCACACTCCCCCCTTACAACCTAAAGATTTATTTGGGGGCCGTAAAATGGCCCACAGGAGGGAAACGCATTGGGAAGAATACATTTTTATCCCAGATTTTTTTTTTTTGGTAGTTTCAGTGGAAAGATTTTTTTTTAAATCTACAAGCCGCTGTGGCAACATATGGTGAAAATTAAACTGTTTCCCCGCAAATCTAATCTTAAAACATTTACGTTGAGTTTTATTTTTAGAAAAACTTTTTTTAAATTTTTTTTTAGGGAGAGGAAAACAATCTTGGATGAAAAGTAAAATAAAGAAGGTTGGAAATGCTATAGTTTAAACTAACAATAGCCTGCTTCCCCGGCTGAGGCTGCTGGACGGGTACCGTACCTGATGAATACGTTAGGAAGCGGCCGGGACAGGAGCGGCCACAGTAATTAATGGAGTGTGACAGAAATGCTAAGGGCTTAATTGTCTTTATTCCGACTTGTAGCGACGTAACCAAAGGGATGCATTAATTCAATGCAAAACCCACGCAAACGCTCTCCCCCTCTCCCACACGCAAACACACCCGCTCACCCTCGCGACGTCTCTATCACGACTGTTATTTTTATTTGGAAAAGCTGCGTCTTGCCAGCGACATGAATTACTTATCTGTTCATTACAGGGAGCCTGGACACGTTCAGACCCTCATCTACTTTTATTTCTGTAAAATTACGCGTTGGCTTTGGCGAATCGCAATAAGGGGTTGCTTTTGTGTATAATTAATTACAATTTAGGAAGCGAGCGTCACGAGCGAGTAGCCCCCTTGATTCCAGCCGCCCTGGATAACTCCACCGCGATTGGAAGAGTCAGGGAAAAAAAGAAAAAGGGGGGAGGGGGGAAACTTCCGAGCTGCAAAGTTTGTCCTGCTTTTAGCAACACAAAACACACACAGAGAGGGAATTGTTTGCCTCCTTCAGTAACGTGCGAGGGACGCTGCAATTTTGAACTCTGTAATAATGATTAATAAGTCAAAAGGGCATATTTTTCTTTTATGGTATGCAGCGCTCAAGGGAATATTCCGTGTATGTCTTTAAAACGGAGTAGGAATATTTACACACATGCACAGAGTTAGCAACAGCACCAAAGAAAGGAAAAACCCCACGAATATTTCAGCGAACTATTACATTTTTTCAATTATTTCCCAATGAGTATTTCAATGAACTGTTACATTTTCCCAATTCACAGGGAAGATTTATGGGATTATTAAGATTTCTAGTGGAAATATTATACAGTGGAAGTTTATCGTCTCTCAGGGATTGTACACCATTTGATATCAATTTCCAGATGTTATGATCTTTTCCAGAAAATAATTGAGTATATTAACTTCTTTCCTACAGAAGACTGTTTAGGAGGGGGTGGTGGTGTTGTATTTATTTATTTATTTATTTATTTATCCATTCCGTCAAGGGCACAGCTATCCCTCCCCCGCCTTTTCCTTTACAAGAATGATAGTTTAAAAAAAAAAAAAATTAGAGTAAACTTAAATCAGATAATAGTCCAGCACTGAGGGGAAGGAATAATTCATTTACGAATCTATTACAAGCAGAAGCCCGTGATTTATCTATGTTTTCACACAAGAATAAGGCAGAGCCTGCCTATTTCACTGCCCGCAGCAGTGGGCAGAGGGAGAGGCGCGGTGACTGTCGCTGGGTGCCGGAGCCCCCACAGGGTCTCGGAGCTGTGCCGGGTGTGGGGAGCCTGCGGGCACCCCGCTGACCGGAGCGGGGCGAGTTCAGCCGTGGCCGCACGGTCAGGGCAAGTTGGAAAAGGTTCTTTCCGAGGTGGGTGCTCGCCTCGCCCGGCGGTGTGTCCCCGCGTCCCCGCGGAGTGCGCACACGCGTGGGCACTCACGCACGCACACGCGCGCAGAGGCGTGTGTGCACGGCCACGGCCACGTACGCGCAAGCCCTGCGATCCCCCACGTCGCGATCTGGCGGGGCTCAGCGGCGGGATGAACCCTTCCCCACCACCACCACCACCATGCCTTTCATTCCCCTCCTCGGCCTGGCCGGGGTCTTCGCCGGCCCGCCGCTGCCCCTGCGTCAGACGAGGCGGGATGCTGCCCTGCCCGGGGTTGCATCTGAGGCCGGCCTGGTCCGGCCCGGAGCGACCCGTCGGGGGAGCGGAGCTGCGGATAGCAGCGTTATTAGCGGCAGATCTGCAGCGGTGCCTGGGAAAGGCTCAGAGCGGACTCCCCCTTGCCCCCCTCCTTCACCCCCCCCCCCAACTCGTCCCCAGTCCCCGCTCGTGACGGCTGCGGGCGGACGGGACGTGCCGGACGGTCTCTGCTGCTAAGCTCTGCCCCGACTCCTCCGGGAGTGGGGAGAGAAATCGGTGAGTGCCGCAGCGGCGTCTCCCCCCAAGGAAGGGTCGAGACGCGTCTCACCCGGTCCCCGATGAGCCCTCGACAGGCAGAGACCCCCCCTGCCTGCCCCCTCCGCTCCCGCCGGCGGCCGTCTGAAGGGATGGAGCCGGCCGGAGTGAGATTTCACCCCGAAAAGGGATTAAGGGCTGCGGCGGGCTTCTTATGGCCCCGCACAGCGAGGTGGGGAGGTTTCACGGGTTACCTCGCCTCGCGTTTATCGGGATAGTTAAAGGGAAAAAAAGAAGTGGAGGAGAAGGGGAGAGAAAGAAAATCACGTTAAGAGACTCTGGGTTTAAGTAACAACCTTTGATATTCTGACAGTAAAACGGAAAACACTTAACAAGAGTCAAGTTTTGATGTCTGAGTTTGGCAGTGCCCCCTAAAATTATATTGTCTTGCCTGCTGCTTCAAATTGGACCCAGGACCTTATAACGTCTCCCCAGGTCTTTATCTGCAGCCTTTCTGATTGCAAAACCATAATTGTATCGTTTTACACCAGTCAACTAAGCAAGTGCCAGTGGAATAAAATCATCCACAAAGTGCACGCGCATACCAGCTCCCCGGCTAGAGCCGTCTGTTCTTTGCAAGTTGTAAAGGCCTGCAAATTAAATACCAATTACTGGAAGCAATAAAAATCCTTTTTTTTTCTCTTTTCTTCTTCTTCTTTTTTTTTTTTTTATTGCATGAAATCTACTTAAAACAGAAAAGAATAGTCGTTTCATTTTCGGGAGGGGGAGGAGGTCAGCTCACGAAGACATATATTGGCAGAGAAAGATTATACGCAGCGCCTGCACGGGGCCACAATGGAGACATTCTACCGCCGGCAGCAGGCAGGGTTCCCCCTTCCCCCCACCCCGCGTTATGCAGAGCGGGGGGTACATGCAGAGGTGCTTATGATAGGGATTATTGTGGGTGAGATTTGGGGAGGTGGGAAGCCCGGGAACAGTAGCTCTAGGTAGAAGCGAGTGAGTGGTGTAACCAAGTTACATGACAGCAGTCCAATGTGCTTTTAAGCCCCTTGCCAAACAAGGCTTTAAGGGGTCGGTGGTGGGAATAACATGGAGCAGGGGAAGGTCTGCAAGGCAGTACAAGAAGCAGCCTGCTCCATCCTCCTTCCCCTGCCCTCTCCTCTTTGGGGCTTTCTACCTCATAAGCATCAGCGTGAAAACACTCCTAACTCCCCACTGTACCCTCTGGCCCCTTCTGTGGGGTAGCCCCCTGGGAGGCAGTGTGTGTGTGTGTGGGGGGGAGCAGTGTGCAGCAGTGTTTCCCGGAGTCTGGCCCCACAGCAAGGCTACCATCTCCCCACATACATCCTCAGCTTTCTACAGAGTGAACTTACATCAGCAAACCCACCGGCGGGAGGGATGTTTACCCAGATGAGACACCCTCAGCTCTGCCTCAGCTCAACTTATCTAGCACCAAAAAAGAGTGGAAGTAGCCAGAAAGCCATGCTCCAGTGGGGAACAAACAGTGGGACGAGTGATACAACAAACTTCGTTTAATACGCTCAGCCCTTGAATTGCGCATTGAAACCTCTCTCAGATAGATACATCCTACTCCTAATTCCCCCAGTGTTTCATTACTCCCAGAACATCCTGTCCTTGTGGTTTTCCCTCATATTGTGCCCACACTTCACCCTTGGCTTTATTTAATGCTGGGAACTGCCTGTGGATGGGACAGGACACAGCCCCAGGGAGCACCTACCGCGCATAGCGGGTCACGACACTTAGGCTGATGGGGGCTTGTGTTGCGCCTCTGTAAATAGGATTTGAAAGAGCAAGGTTTATTTTTTTTTCCAGTGACAGAGGCAATTTGAGGATCGCAAGCTTGTTTCTTAACGTGACCCCATTCTAAGTGAACTAAAATCTCCGACTCACCAGAGCGTATTATACAGAGTCAGGCTGAGGCTACAAAGAGATCTTCCAAGCTAATTACCCGCAAGCGCGCAGGCTTTCTGTAGATGAATTGGATTTAGAAATGCTTGAAGACTAGTCTTGACTAGACTTAGAAACACAGGGAAAATTGAAACTCTGCCATGTGTTTTACTGCCATTTCAAAGGTTCCCCGCGCTTGCCGTGTGAAGTCCCCAACTTTGAAAATGACTGATGTAAGCTGCCCTGCTGCTGCTTGTGCTGCGGGGAGAGCAATGGTGCAGGCAGGGGCTAGGGGCTATAGGCTATGTGTAGCCTTTGCTTGGCCTTGGGGAGCCATCATCTGCAGAGACTGTGCGATGCAGAGGGCCCTGGGATGGTGCTGGCCTCCAAAGAGTCCTGAGAGGACATAGTCCTGGGATGCCTGGGAAATCATGGGACCTGCCCTCCAGCACCAGTGGGTCTGCTGCGTTGGTGGGAATAGTGATGCTGGTGGGGCTATTGGCACCAGAATCATCGAAGTGGAATGGTTTTTTTCTTCTCCCCCAAAACTGGTGCGGCTTTGGGTCTTATTTTCCCAGCTGATACACTTTTTCTTAGTTGATACACTTTCCCCCCACCTCTGTGGCAAAGAAGTGCCCCACCAGTGATTTGCCCAGGGTTTGCTCAGGAGGGATCAGCTGCTCGGCAGTAAGGATGTGGCCTTCAGATATAGTTGGGTTTCCTGATATCAGCCCCAAGGAGATGGAGGCCCAGGGCTGACATCTGCAGGTCCCTCTGCTGCACTGGGTCCTCATTTAATGCTGAGTGAGGAAAAGCTGAGGGAAGGAAAAGGTTTAATGGCATAGTAATGCTGCTCCTTTCGGGGCTGGGAGTGGGAGTCAGTGTCAGAAAGGAGGGTTTATGAATTTATTTTTCCTTAAAGAAACTATTTCTGTCCTTGACATTGCTAAATACACAGGACTTGGGGTTCTGCGCACCCAAATCGTACCATGCTCCCATTTACACCCCTTGCTGCGTGGCCACGCACACAAAATATTCACCCATTGACAAGGCTGTGGAGATTTCTGGTTTTGTTTAAAAATTGGCTGCCTGCAGCCTCCCCTTAGCTCCTCTGGGTACGCGTGAGCAGCTGTGGAGAGCTGCAAGGCTAGCCAGCAGACCTTGTAGCCCCCACAGATGTCAATTAGTTTCTCTCGGGCTTCCTTTGGATACACTGGGGTCTTGAGACCTCCATGTGCTGACTTATTTGTAAAGCATGAGTTATTCACTAACTCCGTGTTATTAATTAGAAGATTATCAGCTCTCAGTGGTTCGCCTGCCTGCTGCAGGGAGGTTCCAAGGAAACCCTCGTACGAACCGTGCTCAAGGAGAGCATCAATCGATTACTGTGGTGGGACACTTCTGCTTTCCACATTAAAGAGCAACTGGAGGGATATGAAAGGCTTTGGAGACCCTGAGAGCCTTTCCAGGCTTGGGTAACCCAGAAAGAAGCTCACCACAGCTGCACTGCTGCGAGTTGGTGAGGGCTGACTGGCTGATCATGGAGGCAAGCCCGCGGACGGGGGGGACAGACAAAGGTCTCAGGAAAACGTGCAAAGAGACCGTGTTGGGCTTCAAGGGGAGAAAGAAGCCCTGCATAAACCCTTCTGACAACTAGGAAAAGACAAGGAGCTGGGTGCTAAAAGTGCAAGGGAGGAAGGGAACAGTTAAGTACATTGCCTCTAGACACCGCAGCTTTTTAAACTGCTTAAACTGACTGTGGTCCTATGGGAATCCGTTTTAGAGGAGGCAAAATTGAGCGCATCTTTAATTTGCCTAATTTTCTTCATCCTATGTATTTTTGGATTCTCCCTGCACTAATGAATCCTTGCTGTGTTCATGGGGAGTGAAACTTGTTAGTATTAGCAGAGGTCATCACGGCTTTTCTCCAAGCCATCACTGTCCTTCCCATGACTCGATCAAGTATTTGGAAGGGTAGTGCTGGGGAAGAAGGGTCAGCTCAACCTGCTTGAAGTTTAATCGCTTGCCTTTGAATGCAGGCACACTTTGATCTAAGGCGTGGCATAGAGGGCAACATATAGTTCCATGTATATATAAGCTTTAGTACAGGAGAAAAAAAGGTGAATCAGGAGGCCAGCTCTGCAGCAGCGTGAAAGTCGTGGTGTAGATAAAAAGCACCACTGAAAGGCAGAAGTAGGGCCCGGGTGCAAAAGAGCGTTTGGTGATTATGCTGCTGAAGTCTGGGGAATATCTGGGGTTTGTGACCTATTCAAGGTCCCTGGCTTTGTGATAGATATCCCATGTGCCAGGAAGAGTCACTTCTTAATCTCTTCCTGCCTCAGTTTCCCACCTGCAAAATGGGAATTACCACAGAGCATTTTGTATTCTCTTTCCTTGTCTGCCTTATCTACACAGTCTACAAAGTTTAGGGCATTGCTTCTATTTTTGTTATGTCTACTGCTTGGTGGTTCCCTGTTTCTTGGGACCCTTAGGCATTTTCCATAACACAGATAATAAGTTTAACACGTTCGCTCTTTTTCCTTTTTTTCTTTTTTCTCTTCTCTCTGCCTTTGGCCACAGAGCTCATCACATCTTGTTCTCATGAGGCAACTGCAGGAAAGTATCTTCACAGCATTTCTCTGGGGTCTCTGCCCCTCACCAAACAAGGTCTTACCGCTTTACAAGGTAATAATGATAAATAATCATGGCTACCCTCCAGACCAATCCATCTCATCTCTTCTACTTGCCATATTAGTCCAGACCAGCAGTGATCCAGAAGTAACTGCTCTTCATAGGACTGAAGCACTGAACAGCAGAGTGGCTCCCATGATATTTAAAGGGATGACTTACGGAAAGAAAGGATCCATGCAGGACGTAGACCTCATATTTGTGCGATGATGGTATACAGATCCTTTACTGGGGCAGCTGGGAAGAGCAGAGCCCAGGCTTTAAAAGCCAGGCATTTATGTGTCTCTGTTCCCTCTCTAATTTGAGGCAACGTGTCCAGATTTAAAACCATGGTGTGTGTTGTCAAGTCCTGTTGTCTTCAACCCTTCTAAGCTGTTAAGCACTGCACTGTTCAGAAAGTCATGTACCTCATATCTTCTAAATCACCAAAAGGTGAGGCACCTCAAATTACAGAGTGCATTCAAGAGGGTAGGTTTAAGTAATTACAAATTGTTGGGCTTTTTTTCTTCCGTTACAGCTGAAGAGGGGTATGCTCGGGTTAAATCTGGCAGACCTAGCTGGAACCGTTTAAGATGTTACCATCGCCAGCTGTATATTGCTGTCCCTCTGCCAGAGGTTACCTTCTTCTCCCACCCACAGAAAGAGCGGAGCGAGAGTAGGCCTCGGCTGCAGAAACGCGTGGGCCAGCACCTTGGCTCGGCCTGGCTTTCACTTTGTGTGCCTGCGTAGCGGAGCACGCAGGGAGTGAGTAGTGAGAGCAACTGTATGCATTGTTTGGACAGTCGAACGGACACGTAAATGTTTGGGGTTTGACTAATTCCTGTTTTTTATGAATACACGGGTAAAACGCATTGGAGTGTTGGGAATAATTTTCCTTATTTAAATTTTGATGTAATAGCTCACGTGATTGTTTTTCCAGAAGCACGCAGATGCGATTAATTTTAAAAATAACTTACTAGCAACAACCGCTAAACACAGCTGGGGTTTTGTCCCTTACTTTCTAAGATTCTTTAAACTGGTTGTTTGGGGGTTTTTTTTATCCTTCTTTGTTGTTTTGTTTTCCCATGGCAAATAATCAGTCTCTGTGGACTCAGGCTTCATGCTGCTTGAGGGAGGAGATATAAAAATGATACTGTCCTTCAGAGAATTATAATGTGAATGAGAGAGAAGAAAAATCCCTTTGTGGTCTATTTGTGCATTACCAGGCAAACTTCTTATGCCTCAAGATCCTTAGCATTCAGATGCATCATCCTTACATAATAGATTGGCCGAAATGTCAATTGCAAATTGTGCACATGTCAAATTTCTATTACTTCTAAAGTGATTTTAAAATAAAACAGGCCCATTGTGAGAAAAATTGTATATTTGCTAATCCTAAATTTTAGTTTAAGACAGATTTTTGGCAGGGATGGTTGAGCAGGCATTTCTTAGCATTGGTTTTTGGTTTTCTTTTTTTTTTTTTTATTGGACAATTGATAAGTAGCAAGGCTCAACAGTAAGTGGTTTTTTCTGTCACTGAGTTAAGCTGTGCAGTGCAAATCAGGTGACTTCATGTGGTTCTCCTGCTTGCCAAGTTGAACAGAAGATGTCAGAGTTAGGTCTACTACTGAAAGCCATTTTCAACACGAAGAATGATGAAGTAATGACTTTCCAAAATTATTACCAACAATTCTGAAATAAAGTTTTGCCAAGCAAAACTTTATCTAGAATATTTGTAATGCTTTCTCAATTGGTTAAAAATACACTTTTACAAATAATAAGGAGTAGAGACTCCTTAATCTACATCTACCCTTAGCATTAAACAAAGCATATTGTATAGAGGGGGAAAAATCAACATTCACTGGGAATTACATGGCTTATACAGCTGTAAATTGATATGGGTCAGTTGCAGAGCTGATCCTCTTTAGAACTGAACTAGTTGACCTACTGAAGTCCTTTTGCACCTTCTCCTGGTTTCAGCTGAGATAGAGTTAATTTTCCTTCTAGTAGCTGGTATAGTGCTGTGGTTTAGTATGAGAATAATGTTGATAACACATGGATGTTTTCAGTTGTTCCTGGGTAATTGCACTGTCTCCACTAAGCCAAGGACTTTCCAGCTTCTCACACCCTGTCAGGTGTTCAAGGAGCTGGCAGAGCATAGCCAGGATATCTGGCTTAGACTGGCCAAAGGGATGTTCCCTCACATACTGGGGAAGTGAGCTGGGAGGCAGATTCACTGCTCAGATACAGGCTGGGCATCAGGTTGTTTTTCTTTCCTTTTGCATGTGGTGAACAATTGCATTTGTGCATCGCTTGTATCACAGAATCACAGAATGTTAGGAGTTGTAAGGGACCTCAAAAGATCACCTAGTCCAACCCCCTTGCCAGAGCAGGATCACCTAGACTAAATCACACAGGAACACATGCAGGTGGGTTTTGAATGTCTCCAAAGAAGGAGACTCCACAACCTCTCTGGGCAGTCTGTGCCAGTGCTCCATCACCCTCACAGTGACAAAGTTCCTCCATATATTCACATGGAACTTCCTATGCTCCAGCCAGCACCCGTTGCCCCTTGTCCTATCACTGGCCATCACTGAGAAGAGCCTGGCTCTGTCCTCCTGACTCTCACCCTCTACATATTTATAGACATTAATGAGGTTACCCCTCAGTTTCCTCTTCTCCAAGCTAAAGAGTTCCAGCTCCCTCAGCCTTTCCTCATAAGGAAGGTGTTCCACTCCCTTCATCATCTTGGTGGCCCTGTGCTGGACTCTTTCAAGTAGTTCCCTGTCCTTCTTGAACTGAGGGGCCCAGAACTGGACACAGTACTTCAGGTGTGGTCTCACCAGAGCAGAGTAGAGGGGGAGAAGAACCTCTCTTGACCTACTAACCGCACTCCTTCTAATATAACCCAGGATGCCATTGGCCACCTTAGCCACAATGGCACGTTGCTGACTCATGGTCACCCTGCTGCCCACCCAGACCTGCAGATCCCTCTCACCTACACTGCTCTCCAACAGGCCAGACCCCAACCTATATAGGTACCCAGGGTTGTTCTTCCCTAGATGCAAGACCCTACACTTGCCTTTGTTAAATCTCATTAAACTTCTCCCTGCCCAACTCTCCAGCCTGTCTAAGTCTTGCTGAATGGCAGCACAGCCCTCTGGTGTGTCAGCCACCCCTCCCAGTTTTGTGTCATTAGCAAACTTGCTGACTGTACACTCTATTCCCTCATCCAGGTCATCAATGAATGTATTGAATCATACAGGTCCCAGTACCGACCCCTGAGGGACTCCACTAGATACAGGCCTCCAGCTAGACTGTCCCATTGATCAAAACTTACTGGCTTCTTCCCTTCAACCAGCTCTCAATCCACCTCACTACTTGACCTTCCAGACCACACTTCCTCAGTTTAGCCATGAGGATGCGGTGGGAGATGGTGTCAAATACTTTACTGAGGCCTAGGTAGACCACATCCGCTGCCCTACCATCATCTACCCACCTGCTTAAATTCTCATAAAAGGCTATTAGATTAGTCAAACATGACTTCCCCTTGGTAAAACCATGTTGACTGCTCCTGACAGCCCTCTTATCCTTAATGTGCCTAGAGACAGCACCACGGATAAGTTGTTCCATCACCTCATCCATAAATCCAAGGCAGACTCATCATTTATCCTGACTTCCTCCAGGGCTTCAGCCACCTGGGGCTCCTGCAAACAGTCTCCAGCAGTATAGACAGAGGCAAAGAAGGCATTCAGTAACTCCACCTTCTTACTATCCTCAGTCACCAGGGCACCCACCTCATTCAACAGAGGGCCTACATTGCCTCTAGTGTTAGTTTTGTCTGCAATGTATTTGAAGAAACTCCTTCTGTTGTCCTTGACCTCCCTTGCAAGGTTTAATTCCAAAGAGGCCTTAGCTTTCATAGTTTCCACCCTACATGCTCTGACAACAGTCTTATATTCCTTCCAAGTGGCCATCCCCTCCTTCCATGACCTGTAGACTCTCTTCTTCCACTTGAGTTTGCCCAGCAGTTCCCTGTTTATCCACACATTTCTTCTGCCTCCCTTTCTTGATTTCTTTCCCATTGGAATGATCTGATCTTGAGCTTGGAAGAAGTGGTCCTTGAATATGGACCAACTATCTTGGGCCCCTTTTCCTTCCAGTACCCTGTCCCATGGGATTTCCCCCAGTAATTGCTTGAAGAAGCCAAAGTTGGCCCTGCTGAAGTCCAGGGTTGCGATCCTAATCAATATTATCTTCCTACCACTTAAGATCCTGAACTCCACCATCCCACTGTCACTGCAGCCAAGTCTACCCTCAACCTTCACTGCTTCAACCAGACCCTCCTTGTTAGTGAGTACAAGATCCAGCAGCGCTCCTCTCCTAGTAGGCTCATCCACCATTTGCATTAGGAAGTTATCATCAATGCTCTGGCGGAACCTCCTGGACTGTGAACAGCTGGTTGTGGCAGCCTTGCAGCAAATATTGGGGTAAAATCCTCCATAAGGACCAGGGCCTGCGATTGCAAGGCTACTATCAGCTGCCTGTAGAAGGCCTCATCAACTTCCTCCTCTTGATCAGGCAGCCTGTAATAGACACCCACAACAGTATCACCCATGCTAGCCTGTCCTTTAATTCTCACCCACAAACTCTCAACTTATTCCTTGTCTGCCCCTGGACAGAACTCAATACATTCTAGTTGCTCTTTCACATGAAGAGCAACTCCACTTCCTTTCCTTGTTGGCCTGTCTTTCCTAAAATGGACATAGCCATCCATGTCCACATTCCAGTCATGCGAGTTGTCCCACCACATCTCTGTAATTGTGACTAGGTCATAACCCCTTGTATTAATATTATTATTGTTATTATTAATATTGTTATTCTTTTCCTTTTTTATCCTATTAAACTCTCTATATCCTAACCCATGAATTTTTTTTCCATTTTCCTCCACATCCCTTTGAGGGGGAGGGCTGAGGCTGCGAGGTTACTAGCTGTGGTTAAACTATGGCAGTCACCTTTGGTGCTCAATGTGGGGCATGGATAATTAATATAGATATATCACCACACTTAGTATTTGCCTGCATTCTTCAACACCATTTTCAAAGGTCTGACCTTGGGAAATAGTTTTCAGGTGGGCACAAATGCCAGTGCTCATTTACATTTAGGAGTCCAAGCTCAGACCCTGGTTGGACATCCATACTTCTGAGTGTGCTATCTCACCTACATTTAACATTATGAGTCTAGCCTCAAGGGCAATGTCTCTGCCCTTCTCTTCACTGCTCCCAGTGCAGCCATCCCATACCAGGCAAATCTGTGTGTCCACACAAACCTTTTAGCTCAGACCAAGAGAGTGCTTGTCGCATAAATCTGATGACTATTGGGCACCACTGGAAGCTGTGTACTGCAAGCTGAGTTGGTGTACATGAATCAGTAGTAGGAGTCCATTCCCCATGACCTGACCAAATATAGACCAAAGTAAACCCCCAAAATGCAGGTGACATGGGTGTTGTGTTCCCAGCACCATTTTGGTCTCGAGTTCAGCTCCCCCTGGAATAGGCTACTTGCTCATGCAGACCTAGCCAAGATTACACTCCTTTGTTGCGCTAGTACAGCTCTTTCTTTCATGTCCCTGGTAGCAGACAGAGGTGAGATGGTTCCCCAGAGTTTCTGCATGAAGTACTAACTACTCAGCCTGTTACCCTGTAGAAAACTGTAGGAAAATCTTTGTTTATTCAGACACTGTACTCTCTACAGCTGTACTTGCCATGACCTTCAGTGAATCCAGTGAGTGGTGATGTCTCATGATAAGGGCAACTGAAGACACCCCATAGTGGCACATAGTATAAAACTTGACTAGTTCTCTACTATTTGAAGTTCCCAGCTGATGCCAGTCAGAAGCAAAGTTTCCTTACCCCAAAGCAAGGTGCTGTGTAACTTTGAACTCCTTAAAAGTGAGAAACAAGGGCCTGTGGAGAGATACCAGGCATGGGAACAGCTAACAGATAAACATTTTAGTAACAATAAATTGATTGTACATGCTGTTAGCCAATGGACCATCCACACAAAAGTGGCAGTTGTATTAATAATTGTTTTCTTTATTTGTATCAAGGTGGTGGGACTGTGGGAAGAGTATGTAAAAGATATTGCAAGCAGATCTTACAGGATAAACACATTCAGAGTGCTTCCATTGATGCCAAATACTTGTTATAGTCAGGTCTCCTTTTATGCAGAGAGAAGAGACCATCAAGGGAATGTAGCCTGACTGAAACCCACATCCAAAAGCCTTCAGCAGTTGGAGCAGATGCAAAGGAACAACCAGATGGACTGGAGTAGATTCACCAAGTGTCAGATAACTACTCCCAGAGCAGTCGAGCAGAGATTTCTGTGAGTGATGCAAAGATCCAGAGCTCCACTAAAAAGATCAAAGAAGGAACAGATCTCCAGAGAACTGCAGAAATCCCTCCTGGGGACCACCAAGGTCCCCTGCAGTTATCTATCACCCTGAATGTGTAGAAATCTGTAATAGAAATATTAAAATCAGTCTGAATGGAGGTGATTTGAATGCAGGAGCACCAGATGAAAGAAAAGGTAGAAAGGATATACGTTTTGGCACCTTGACTAGCAGGCCATCGAAGTCATGACAGATCTATGTGCAGCTTCTTAGTTCTGGAAAGGGAGAACAGAAAAAAGGGGAAAGCAGAATGGGATTGGAGCTTCAAAGCACCCAGAAAAAGAGGCAAAGGATAGACAACAAATTCTAATCATACCAGAGGTGGGGTCCAAAGGTGGAAGAGAGGAAAGAGGGTAATCATTGACAGCTCCTAAAAATGGGTACATCCAAAATGAGAACATGACTCCCCAGACTAAAACCTCAAGAGATGCAAAGAGAAGTTGCCGGGATGCACCTCTTGTCCTACCTGACAGGGAATTGGGAACCTGGGAACACCAGCCATGCTGTGTGGACTAAAGACCTGTGGCTTGGGAACATGCAGGAGAAAACCACCAGAAGAGTTCTGCTCTAAGGTAAAATCACCTTCCCTTCCTATAAGTCCTCACCTTGACCTCTGCTACATCATTGCTGCAGGACAACAGCAGTATGTTACCTTAATCAATGGAGAGAGGGATAAATAGACCAAAACTTGGCACAGGGATTTTAAAGGAAAGGTTATTCAGGTTCCTGCATCCTGCAGCAAGTACTGGCTAAGGGATGGAAGCAAACAGCTATGGTGAAAGCCAAACCCAAACTAGGCACTTCTTCACCCTGGGCAGCGATATACTGCAAAATTAAAAGGCTGATTAATGAAGATGACATTGCAATAGGCAGCCCTTACAACTCTTCCACAATTCAAAGGGCAAGCTGAGATATAGTGTGTTGACAGCTTAGATGCACGCTGACACGGAGCGTGCTACAGCGATAGCGGAAAACAGCATTTGCAAAGGTTGAAAACAAAACACTTCAACAGAGCGGCTCTTCACCAGAGTGGAAAAGGCAGAACTGTGGCCAGCTAGTGAAACACTGGTGTTCAAGGTGACAGGGACCAGGAGAGGCTTAGCTTAACAGCTGAGGAGGCTTCAGACCATCAGCGTGGGTTCAGGCAACCAGAATCTCCAGGACCAGGAGTGAACGCTTGGCACACAGGGACTCACAGATGCCAGTGTTGAGATTTGGAAGCTTTTCCTGCTGCAACTTGCCTTTGTCAGGGACAAAGGCAGCTACGGAGCAGAGGTGTTTCTGGCTCCTGCTGCTCTGCTCAGCTCCGGAGAGCCTTCTGTTTTATTGCAGTGTTCCTTGCTTATTCATTTTCTTTGCATTTAACCTTAATGGAGATTTGTTTTGACTATTGGGAGAAGGGGAATAAGCTCAAGCAGGTGCATGGGGCTTAACTACAGCTTGGTTATACATGGATATGTGAACAAAAAGGAAAAAAATAAAGAAGAAAGATTTTGAAAAAAAAAATGCAGGATAGCAAATATTTTAGTGTTAGGTCATATGTCCTTAATAATTGCCTTTTGCACATGTTACTGGAAGTAGTCTGCAGATAAAAGTATTGGACTACTGAGCCTGACAGTGAAACAAGTGAGACCCAACAATGAACTAAGTACATATATATTTAATGATTGTCTGTAATCCTTCTGCATTTGTATCTCATCAGAAAGTAATTCTTAATGTAACAAAAAAAGGCATCTAAAATTCCAATAAAGCTGAGATGTTTCATTGGCCTGTTTCATTTCATCTGTATTCTCAGAAGGCTGATATAAATAAACCAGCTGAAAAGTATCTGGTAGTGATTCAAAAACATAAACAAGGCAAGAAGATTTTTTTTTAATTACCTATTTATTTAAGACTCTTCTGTCCTCCTGACAAAACTCATTTTTGGCAGGATCCCATTTTTACACAGGTTTCCTCTCATTTGGTACAATGTCATCCACTGCCCCTTATTCAACCCACAGGATTTCCCCATGCTGAATGTGTTTTCACAAAGCTTTCAGGGTTCCATGCATTTCCAGCTGCTCATCTGGGGGAAATAAAAGCCCTAGTTATTTGAACAATAGTAAAAGACATGGAGTTAAATTTATATGAGAGGTGTGACAAAGAAACAAGCAAAACTCCTCTTTTCAGTACCCAGGAAAAGATGTCATGAAATTCCACAGCTATAAATGGAATTGCTCCATATATAGACACCGTTAGGAGGTCACAACCTGATCCCAAAATGGTTATAGTAACCCCTGGTTGTTCTGGGCACGCCAACCTGGCATGAACAGTCCTAATAATGGTGAGTCCAGAAAATCTGTAGCCATTTATATAGCATGGAGTTTTCCTCCCCACACACAGCAGCAGAAACTGGGTATGTGGACGGCACACACAGTTCCCCCACAATATTAAACCAGGACGTTGTCCTCAATCCCCAGATGCTCCCTGAAAACAGCAGAGCTGCGTTTGAGCCCACAATGCACTCCTCCTCGCTCACTGCTCTCTGCAACCTGCTACCTGAATTCAGTGTGCCTACCTGGGCAGGTTTTCATAAGTATAGTTACTCATACAGCAATGTACACTTTTCAGGTAGGTACTATTTGTAAAGTATAAGCTGCAAAAGTCTCACATGAAAAAAAGCCCAGGGATCACTGTGCTGCCGAATGGAACCAGAACGACGCCAAGTGCAGAGTCCTACCCTTGGGACATAACAACCCTGTGCAGTGCTACAGGCTTGGGGAAGAGTGGCTAGAAACCTGCCAGACAAAGAAGGACCTGGGGGTGTTGGTTGACTGCTGATTGAATATGAGCCAGCAGTGTGCCCAGGCGGCCAGGAAGGCCAATGGCATCTTGGCATGTATCAGAAACAGTGTGGCCAGTAGGTCCAGGGAAGTGATTGTGCCCCTGTACTTGGCGCTGGTGAGGCAGCACCTCGAGTGCTGTGTCCAGTTCTGGGCTCCTCACTACAAGAGGTCCTCAAGCATGTCTAGAGAAGGGCAACCAGGCTGGTGAAGGGGCTGGAGAGCAAATCTTATGAGGAGCAGCTGAGGGAGCTGGGGATGTTTAGTCTTGAGAAGAGGAGGCTGAGGGGAGACCTTATCACCACCTACAACTACGTGAAAGGAGGTTGTAGAGAGGTGGGCGATGGTCTCTTCAGCCAGGTGACAGGAGATAGGACAAGGGGAGATGGCACAAAGCTGTGCCAGGGCAGGGTCAGATTAGATGTTAGGAAAAAAAATCTTCACTGAAAGAGCTGTCAGGGCCTGGAACAGGCTGCCCAGGGAGGTGGTTGAGTCGCCATCCCTGGATGTGTTTAAAAGACGGGTAGACGAGGTACTTAGGGATATGGTTTAGCATAGGACAAGAATGGTTGGACTTGATGATCTTAAAGGTCTTTTCCAACCTAGTCATTCTGTGATTCTGTTGGGAAATTACTGTACCAAACATCAGGCTTCTCTGTTTGTTTTGCCTGAGCTGAGAGAAGCATAGAGTGAACTGAGAATGTAGCTGATGAAAAGTGAAGCTGATTTTAAATTAAAAGCTTAAATGAGTCGCATTTTATGCGACTTGAAGGTATTGGGTAATGAGAATTAGAACTGCATTCATATCAGTTCAATTTACTTATCTGAAAGTTAGGTGTCCAGTTAAAGTTGATGATGTGGGCTTCCTCTCCTGAATAGGGAGGCTATCACCCCTATGGAGGAATTTGTCGTGTTTCATCTATCTTGCCCAGCTCAATCCACCAGGCATGTCTCAGAGGGATAACACACTTTCACTTTCTGAAGGTCTGTCTTTGCTGACTACAGAAGAATCCCAAGCAGCTCTCTCAGAGTCATGCTTAACTCTAAAGTAGGATATGATGAGCCTTACCCTCCTGTGCAATACTATGGACTCAGAAGTTACTGTCTGCCGTTTCCATAATTTATTAGGACTAACTATAACACAGTTTTATTCTGGTAGCCTTGTGCACAGTTGTGGTCCGTCCTCTACTGATGATAACATCTCACAGTTTGAAAAGAAACCCTTGAAGTTTCTATAATAAATGTAAATATAACTATTGCCCTCTCCTGAACCACGATCCACTCCTGTGCACATCAGTCGCTATACCCCTAGCTGCCTCTGCATTATTCATGCAGATTACTATGTGTACGTAAGCACATTAAAAATTATTGCCTTTGTATACCTTTACATTTAAGTGTCTCTGACTGCCAGTAATATAAAGACAGCTTGCACAGTGTGAAGCAGTAGCTTGAAATTTGAGGATTCCTAAAAAGGTACGCCATCTACCTTGTTTTGTTTTTAAATATCGGCTGTTTCACTATCTACACGGCTTTATCTAACAACCAGCTTGTCCTGTCAGGTATCGCTGAAGGAATATCAGCTTTACTTGTGCCTTCTCTCTTTTACAGTGTCGGTTTACAACAAGGAAAATAACAAAGGCACACGGCTCATTTAATCAGCAATTTTGCAAGTGTTTTACTTATGTCAACAAAGAACTAATTGTTTTTCGCGTCTGGTATCTAGAATGCAGTGTGCAGCATAAATTCTTCAAATCAAAGTAACATAAATCTGTATAAAGCAAAGGGGAAGCCGTGGAATTCATCGCTGTGCATTACAGCTTTGGATAGGACAATGACCTCTAATCAAAACTCCTCAATACTGTCCTTGCACTTAAGATGCCAACTTGCCACTAAGGGCCTGATTATCTATAAATTTATGGGAACCTGCAATAACTGGTGTTTGCCTCCTGATAATGTTTTCTGACACATATCAGGAGATTCAGCTGATCTGTGTTAGAGATTATTGTACAGAATCTGCAGTTTATACAGGCAATGAGTAGACAGAAGGTCCATTTGAGACCTTTAGCTATAGAGAAGCACATAAGGAAAACTGTTTCCATAGAAACATGCCCCACAGCTGTAGTTAGTATAGGAAAAATAGTTTTATGATTATTTCAATGAAGTTCTACCTTTTGTTTTCAATGCAAGATATATACAATAGGTTGTTTCATAGTCTGATCTCAGTGTAGATAAGGTCTTGCATCTGAAATTTACCCCAAAGGGAAGGACCCCACATTTCTCTTACCTGCTCCTGAAAGTTTTATTAGATTGTGTGCACAGTGTCCACAGCAGAATCATTTTTACATAACACAGCATTGCATTTTGGTATTTATTCTCTGTACTATAAGTGCTTCCTTTTACATTAACTCACAAAATCGTACACAAATTTTTCAGAAATTCTAGATAAAAAGCAAAGGATCAGATAAGCTTCCAACAAATCCAGTGGAGGAATGCCCAGTGATTCCAGGAGGAGATGAGTCAGGCTGAAAGAGAGCTACAGGAAAACAGAGAGTGGGCAAGAATAATTTGCTAACAGGTCGGCAACATTTCAGATCATTTCCAATTTACATGGAAAATTTCTAACTGGTTCCCTGGAAATGGCAAGCTTGGTGCATCTCCAAACTAGTTAATCCAAGCAACTTTTAGGAGAACTTTGGTCCTGCTTTTTTGAGTGGCTGTGAAAGCATAAGGCAGAATCCATCCTGTGGCAGTAAGGAGACAGATCCATGCGTCCAGGCGAGATTTTTCTCCCTCTCATTTCAAAAGTGTTAACAAGGCTGCAAATTTCCCCTTCCTGCCTGGCACCAGCATGGACTTTATTAGCTGCTTCCATCCACATTTGCAACGCACAGGGTAATGTGACGCTTGGATTTTATCCTAATGAGTTTGAAATGAGTATAACTCAATTGCACCAGGTCACGCCATGGGCTGGGAGATGCATGACTCAGAGCTGGATTTCATGCATCAGCAAGCGAACAAGACCGATAAACGAGGATTCAACACCGAATCTGTTGAAATCTGTTGCCATGTCAGCTGTGGCACAGGTTTTGTGTGATTATGATAATAAGGGTGATTAGTTTGTTTCCTCTGACATTTCCAAACAGGGTTGAAATCACATCCCCCCTGGACAAATTTTGCTTGTGGACTTCCTACCCACGCAAAACCAATGCAAGCTGGGTGGGTATCTGTCTCGGTGTCTCTGAAAGGCACGTTCTACATGGTAGACAGAGCCAGAAAAGAAGATATTTAGACAGTAGCATGTAATAGCTTGCAGGGAGGGAGGTAAAGGTAGGTACCTTACCTTACTTTAGGTACCTTACTTTAGGTGTGATCCCACATGCTGCTTAACGGAGCTGTGCCTCAGGAGCTCCTCCTGCTTGCCAGTGGTCCCCCCGCACGATGCTAAGTTTTAAAGTTACTTGAGTAAGTTGGTGCTGAAAAGTAGATGTCAGTGCCCCCGAAGGACTCAGCCTTTGCTTCAGAAGAGATGTTCTACAATCCACCAACTCAATAAAAATTAAATTCATAAGAGCTGGGCAGCTGATGCAGAAACTGATTTTGATAGAACATGTAACATTGCTGGCGTTTTAGTCAAGTAACTTCAAAAGCTATCTCCTTGAATTGTAAGAAGAGGGAAGTGGTAGCTTCACGTTTCCTAGTTCTTCAAAATCCTACAATAGCACTATAGAAAAAGGAAAAAAGAAGTTAAATTGGGTAACATTTTGTGCACTATTTTAACAATAACAAACTAAAACCATACCGGTATGCATTGGTTTGGCTACAGAGGTTTTGAAAGAGTACTTCAATAAAAAAATAACTTAATAATCCACAGTTCAGTAAGACATAACCAAATAATTCACATATACCAGAGAAATAAACACTCCCACATGCCTACAAAGCACCTCCAAGGAAAAGTTTCTTTCCAAAACAGAGATCACTAGGTTAGTCATTTTCTTTTCAAGTTTGCAATATAACCCATCTTGGCTTCCCAACAACTACAGCAAGGCTTCAAGAAGATTTTCCTCATAGCACTTAATTTGTTAATGGGATTTGTATGCACCCTTCCAAAGAAGTATCAAGAAAGTTGGCCTCATTGTTCACGATGGCCAGACAAGGGAAAGAATAATTGTGTCATACAAAATATATCCATGTTCTCCCCACAGAGACATAATTACACGTTCAAAACTTAGAGAGGTGGAAGAGCCAGCTCAGATTCCACCTAAGTCTGAAGGATTAATCTCCATGTCAATTCTAATGGCACAAAAGATCTGAGTGTAATTTCCTCTTCTGCCTTGTGGTATACCAGATTGCAGAAGATTGGATGTATTATTTTAAGATTCTCCAGAGAAAATTTCCCTGGGCTTCTCTACAAGGACTTTCGACCACAGTATGGCATTTAAGGGGAAGGGCATTGGGAGAAATGGAAAAAAAGAGTGCTCAAGGAGCACAGGAAGCCAGTTTCAGAGCAGGCAGAGAGAATAAAAGGGGGAGCAAATTCACATCAGTATCTGAAGATAACAGAGGAAATCTTGGCCTGATGAAAGGAAAAGGCAAAATTCCCACTGACACAGTTGAGCCCAGAGTTTACTCCAGGAGGGAAAAATTGTGCTGCGAGGGAGATCTGTCAATAATAAGCAGAAGCCTGAGATACATCAGCAAGCTGAATTGCCACGTCTTCATATGAACTCGAGTGCCACAAGCCAACAATGGTAGATGCACAGAAGAAGGGACCTGCACTGGAAAGGGTCAGTGCAAACAACTCTCGCTGCTGGCAGAATCACCAAATACAACATTTGGATTAAAGGTGGAAACAGACACTGCTTTGACTGAGGAACTCTGGGTACGGGCAAGGCATAAGGTTGTCCTCACTGTAAGCTGTCAGGACTAAAGGAGCTGTGAGGTAACACTGTGAAGGGACTCAGCCTGCTTGAGAGCCTCAGCCATTGATCTGGGCACAGCTGAAACTTGTGTTCAACACGGAGGAGCCAGGTCTGCAGCCACAGCTGCTCCAGCCCAAAATGCTGCTCCATCACAACAGGGATGTCTTTGGATGGTCATTTCAGGGGGCTTTCATGGAAGTGGGGCTTTGCTTGCTTTGTTTTCAGAAACATGAAGTGACCTTCCCCCCTCTCGTATTTTACAAAAGGAAAAGAAAAGAAGGAGCTCTGTAAATTGAATCATAAAGCAATGAGTATTTCTAAAGCTTCTGAAATCAGTTCAAGAGCTTAGGCAAAGCGAACACAGCTAGAGGCTTCTTAGAAAGCCACAGCAAAAGGGGACTTTACCCCATCAGGCACATGTGACAGTCCCCCACCACGGGGAGGGATGGGAAACGGCCAGCGAGTTTCGTGGTTCTTTCACCAAGCCTTCTCCTCGCTTTCTATTTTGACTGTATTGCAGGGGTCCGTTTTAATGTGCTGGTTTTATTGTTTTGTTTTTTATTTGCAGTGCTATCCAGTGCCCGACTGGAGAACAGAGAGAGAGAAAGAGAGACTCGAGAAAGACAAATCCATTTTGCATCAATAACAAAACATCACATTTCTTAGGAAAGGAAAACAACTGCTTTTTAGAAACAAGTCTGTGCTTGTTTGTCTGTTGGTTCATACGGAAGGGTTATCAAGCCAAAGGAGCCCTGGTGATCATGTTTTGCCAGCACGGACAGAACAAAGGATTATTAAAAATAATATAAACCAATGACATATGTTACCAGTATTGAAATGGATGCACATTCCTGCATAGCGTAGGGGAAACCAGGAGCTGGATTTTATTTTTAACAAAGTCAGAAAATAAAATCAAACTGTCCCAGTCTTAGTAACTCTAACAGGGAGGTATTTCTTTCTGTCTGTTTGGGTAGGAGAAGTTGAGGGGGAGCAAGGTCTGGATTGGATAAAACTCAGTCAACTCCCCCTTCCCAAAATAGATCCGGCTTGACACAGGTACTTCTGCAAATATTTTCCCCACAAAAAGGTTATGAACTGAAGCTGGGAGCAACAGGATGAGTCAAAAAGTAGCAGGATTGGACCCACCGCCTTCAGACCCAGAAACATGTTTCATAAGACATGTTCATATCAGGTATTCAAACTTTTTCATGGTGGTGGCACATAGACACTGCAGCCAGAAACCAGGGTTCTTTTGTCCCAGCCACAAGACCAATAACTGCACAAAGAACCACCCCTCTTTGAGAAAGCTCTCCCACCTAACCTGCGGCTTCTGGACCACCACAAGCAGTTCAAAGCCATTCACTGAGGTCTCTCCACGTGTCAGCCCTTAACCCAAGCTCACCTGGTCTGTCACGCAGTCTGGGATTCTTCAAATGAGCCCGGGTTTGCAGTTCTGCTTTGCGCCTGACCTTACAGTTCCTGCAAAGCAAAGAAGCTTGTTTGCAATGCTCGCACATTACGCCGGGATGGCGCGCTGTCAACACATGCAGCGTTATGGAATGGAAAATCCAAATACAGTTTGCAAAGCCATTGGAGGTTTTCCACAGAGTACTTGCAAGGGCCTCTCCTAATTGAATTTGCCAAAATTCACATGAACTCACATTTAATCCAATCAGTTCTACATCACATGTCTTTCAACATTGACAAAATATTTTTTTCTAATTGTGACTCTCTTATGGAACCAAATGAATCAGAAAGGGACTTAAATGAAAACCAGTCCAGATTATTCTACACTTTAACCTTACATCTGTGCTTAATTAGGATGCTCAATTTCCCTAAACTCAAGTCATAAAATGGAAGTAATCTGTGGCCTGTTTGTCAGTCATTATAGGGCAGCAGACCTGCAAATCAAGGCAGGCTCAAATGCACAGGATCCTGTTCAGCACAGCCATTGAAGGAAACACAGGAGATGTTGTTGTGCTGCAGGCTGGAAGGGAAGCAGGAGAAAAGTTCACCAAGAAAGACGCGTGTGAGTGACCTGCATGCTGAGAGGGTGGCTGAGCCTTGAAGGAGAACAGAAAATGAATGTGGAAAACATGTGTGATTATTTACATCGCCCCCACTCTGACTGCATGAGGTTCTTACGAAAGGCCTGATCATAAGTGATGCTGGACAATATTTTCAGCTACAGAGAAGGCAGCAGCCTCCTCCTCATGTTGAAAGTGCTCTTTTAGGAGTGCCAGCACCATCAGCCGGAGCACTGGAACAGGCTGCCCAGAGGAGTTGTGGAGTCTCCTTCTCTGGAGATACTCAAGACCCATCTGGACACCTACCTGTGTGACCTGTCCTAGAGAACCTGCTTTGGCAGGGGGTTGGACTTGATGGTCTCTCGAGGTCCCTTCCAACCTCTACAATTCTGTGACCTTTTAGGGTGTAATTCCAAGACATTTTAAGGTCCTTAATGGTGATGCCACTCCTCAGCCCTGCTTTCTGGTCCTGCACACCCTGAGGGCCACCTGCCCAGTGCAGTTGTGAGAGGGGCTGTGCAGGAAAAAACCCCACAGCCCCAGGCATCCTTTTCCAAGGGCTTTTCTAGGGACCTGGGTCATTTTCCCAGCTCACTGCCACATCCCAGCCCCACACACTGTGGCACCAGCTGAAATTGTGGCAGGGTAGGGCTGGCATCTCCCAGAAAGGCTTTGGCACTGCTGGCACGGCACAGCTGCACGAAGTGACACAAACACCTTGTCTCCTCACAGCCAGCAGAAGTAGCTGCAATTAACCCACATCCTTGAGAGTGTGAGAAAGGCTCATCATCTAGAGTTGTTAAAGATGCGCTGTGCAGGGCTATGGCAAGTCGCTGGAGGAACAATAAAACCCTACCCCACACGCCAAGGTCTGTCATCATTCATTTCAAACATGCACTTCAGAGTGTTGCTGTTATGTTGTTTTTTGACATCTTGAGATCTGCATGAGAAATCCCCACAGACGTGCTGTAAATTCATATCTACAGCAGTAAGTTTTCATTGCATCAGTGTTATTAAATATATATATACACTTATATATATATTATTTGGCGATGCTGAATGAACAATTGGCCTTTAACTCCTCCTAGACTATTAGGTCGTACTATAGGTCAGTGAAAAAGTAATTTTCCCTAGATTTGTAATAAGGTCTGGGATTTGACCTATGACCCCAATGTCACAAGGTATTCATTATCTCCACACAGATGATATACAGGCAAAGAAACATATATTTTTTATAGAACTGGAAGAATTGTATTTGATGGATACATTTTATTAGATGGATTTTATTACCTGGATAAACTCAATTAGCAGACCTCATTAATTTTGAAAATGTAACTTATTTACATTGAGTTATTCTTCCTGTGGCCATTAGCATTCAAAACATAGAAACTTGAGCTCAGGGCACATTTGATATTTTATTTTTTTCCTGTTCTGTGGCCAAAAAACCAAACAAACAAAAAAGAAAAAAAGAAAAAAAAAAGAAAACAGAAAAGAGCACAGAAAAAATCTTCTAAACAGAACAGAAAACTTACTATTTTGCATCACTGCAGAATGTTTCATTTAACATGTAAATAAAACCTTTTTTTTCTCCTGGTTCTTAAACTATTTTTTTTTCTTTCATTCTTAAAAACATATTAGCCAACATTCAGAATATAATTTTCTAATTAGAAGCTGAAATGTCTCACTCCCAAAGCAATAGAAACTAGCACTTTATAGAATCATAGAATCATAGAATAGTAGGGGTTGGAAGGGACCTCGAGAGATCATCGGGTCCAACCCCCTGCCAAAGTAGCTCCCTAGGACAGGTCCCACAGGGAGGCGTCCAGATGGGTCTTGAATATCTCCAGAGAAGGAGACTCCACCACCTCCCTGGGCAGCCTGTCCCAGGGCTCTGTCACCCTCACTGGGAAAAAGTTCTGCCGCATGTTGGTGTGGAACTTCCTGTGCTCCAACTTGCAGCCATTGCTCCTTGTCCTGTCCCCACAGACCACTGAAAAGGGGCTGGCCAATTCCCCCTGCATCCCATGCTTAAGATAATTATAAACATTAATTAGGTCCCCCCTTAGTCTTCTTTTCTCAAGACCGAACAGTCCCAACTTATTCAGCCTTTCCTCATAGGGGAGATGCTCCAGGCCCTTAATCATCTTCGTAGCCCTTCTTTGGACTCTCTCCAGGAGATCCCTGTCCTTTTTATACCAGGGAGCCCAGAACTGGACACAATACTCCAGATGGGGCCTGACCAGGGCAGAGTAGAGGGGGAGGATCACCTCCTTTGACCTGCTGGCCACACTCCTCCAGATGCACCCCAGGATCCCATTGGCTTTCTTATCTTTGTGGGGTGGGAAGGTTTTTTTTTACTTTCCTGCCTCAGGACTTGGGAAAAAATTTCACTAGTTCATGAAAACATCATACTTGCACTGACTACCCATGTTTAAGTATTAATGACGTGTAGTAAGCAGAATGTAAAGAGCTAAAGATGTAACTGAATGGTGTCTTCATAAAATATACACACATCGAAACATGCATGTTGCAAGAGTTACTGAGAGTAAAGGACAAGTCTGAGATCTATGTGTCCTTACACTATCATCCCTTAGCAGATTCCCAGGTGCATCTCTGCCGCAGCCACAAAAATACACTCCCCATACAGCAGATACATCTGTCCCTGGCAAAAAAAGGGAGCGAGAGGCCATCGGTAGAGGACAGGGTTCATTTCCTAATATTAGACTACTTGAAGTGCAATGTCCACATCAAGTTATGCTTTTGTAGCCAAGGAGAAAGATGAAGACCCACCTAAGACTGAATGACCCCATACCACAGGACATGAGTAGAAAATGGGTGGGGTGGGTGACTCACCTGCCAGGGTGCCTGGAGCTGACCCTGTTGCAGTGGGAGCCCAGGCAATGTTCCCAGACCAACCATCTCGCATCCAGGTGATTTGAGCTCGGTGAGGTGAGTCTCATCCACTCACATCCTGGGAAACATCAGCAATGACTGCATTGGCCCAGAGCTAAAGAGAAGCAAGGTGGGGGACGACTCAGCACAGGGAAGGTTTCCAGGGATGTATGAGGTCTCATTACAGTTGTACTGGGACGAAAGCAGAATGGACAACGGCATTCCTGCTATCTCCCAATGCAGAGCACGTCCTCTGAGGGGTTCTCAAGAGAGCTGTAATT
Source organism: Hypotaenidia okinawae (assembly GCA_027925045.1). Classification (NCBI taxonomy): domain Eukaryota; kingdom Metazoa; phylum Chordata; class Aves; order Gruiformes; family Rallidae; genus Hypotaenidia; species Hypotaenidia okinawae. The sequence goes on from BSDF01000001.1 coordinate 142,177,568, forward strand.
TAGAACAGCCATAAAGTTTTACTGGTTGCTGGCTTGGCTCAGTTGAGGTGGCAATGCAGCATGAAAAACCACCCCACTGATGCTGAGGATCCAACAGCTAGAGTGAGGTCCACCATTACTGTTAACATCATGAAGCAACTTTTATTTTGAGACTGAACTACTTGTGTGTCCATCCAATGAATTCCTGTTAAAAGGCTAAATGTGCTAGGGGATAAAAATCCATTACAAGTGAGAAGCAATTTACAGTAGAGAATTGACCTATAAAACCAACGCATTTTCATTGCACTAATCCAAAACATATTTCAGAAAATAGGTCTGCACTCTGAAATAAGTCTTGTTAAAACAACCGACCTGTTAAAATTACTCACTTACTGCAGCAAGCCTGTATATTTTAACAGGATTTTCATGTGTTGGGCCATAGTCCTAGGAAATTTTCTAAGAAAGTGACCTCACTCCTCAAAAAGGCAGTGGGAGATTTAAAAGTGAGGCACATCCCTGGGAATTCAGAGCAAGCAGCTTACAAGACTCCCTGCCTCTCAGACTTCTTCCCCTCCTGCTCATAACCCCTACAATTCTGTGATTCTGTGATTCTGCATTGTCTCCCATACCATCCCTTACACCTGGAACATTTTGGCCTCTTCCTATCTGCCAGATTTTTTCCCTTCTCCATTTCAAATTCCTCCTTAACTCACTAACTCACTTCCTCCCAGTTTCTTGGACGTGGGGCCCCCATTCTCCCACAGAGAAGCTCCCTCACTCAGGGGACAAAGCCAGAAAGTCAGCATGCATGCTTTCCAGTTGCCCTGCAAAGCCAAGGAGATGTGCACAGATGCGCAGTGACTTGGCAGATGAATCCTTGCAGCCAGAACAGGAGGGTCTTGTATTATCCTGGAGCATGCCTCTCATTTTTTTCAGGATTGGCCCACAGTACTTGAGCTGGGATCCTCTAGTGCTTGTGTAGAAGTCAGAGGCTCAGAGAGGGGAAGAGAAGCATCCAACTTTTCAGGAAAGCCAACTTCAATTCCCGAGGGCTCCAGGTCCTGCTCGGGAGCCCACTGAACTCTGTGGAAGGAATCCAATGAGCTTTTGCTCACCTATGGCTGGAGAGTTGGATCTCATCAGAGAAATAATGAAATGCTTTTATGTAATACAGTTCTACCCTGATGAAAAATTCTGGTGGAAAATACATTTCTGTGAGCAGGAGAAGTTCACAGAGGTCACTGGGGAGCCCCTGCATGCTTTTTTGCTACTGGTTGCATGTAAGTGCAACTTGAACTTGGGTCAACTCCTATTATTAAGTATGTTGAGAGAATGAGAACTGTAGTAAAAGCAAAACTTAGAAAACTTTATTATTTTCCTCTTCCTATCCTCATGCTTCCAGGTGTTGCAGTTGCGACTACCTAAGAATTTTTAAAGGTGGTACACATGAATGATTTTACAATAAAACAACTTATGATGGTGACAAGTTACTTCATAGCAGCTTATTTTATTAGCATACAGACAGTACAAGGATCAGACTCAACAAAGAGGCAAAGAAGGCATCTGCCTCAGCATTGTCTGTGTCCACTGTCACTAAACCACCCCTCCCCTCCCATTCAGCAATGGACCCACATTTTTCTTGCTCAAGATTTTACTACCAATGTAGCTGTAGACACCCTTCCTCTTGCCCCTGATGTCACTTGGAAGCATTATCTCGAGGAAGACACCATCCCAACAGGCCCGAGCAATATTTCTGAATTCCTCTTTTGTAGCACATCGCTGTGTCCACCTCCTGTATGATGCCTTTTTGCACTGGAGCTCCACCACAAGCTCTCTGTTTGCTCAAAGCACTCTCCTGGTGTGTCTGCTTGTCTCCACGAGTACCCGACAGTTCTTGTGCTTAGAGCACGCTGCCTTTGAAGGCCTGTCAGTTTACCTGAGCTCCTTCGGTTTTCAGAGATACCATCTAAACAGTTCCCTTATTGTGCTGAAACTTGTTCTCCTCAAGCCTGGGATCTGACTTCTGCTACTCTCCTTCTCTCCCCCCAGGATCTCACACCCCACCATTTCATGGTGACTACAGCTAAGGCTGTTGCTGATTCCCACATCACCAGCCTGTTCTTCCTTGACAGTGAAGAGCAGATGCAGCCGTAGGTCACCCCTGGTTGGTCCACCCAGTATCTATTTCAAAAAGTTATCTCTGATGCCCTCCAGAAACGTCCTAGACTGCTGGTGTTCCATGACATTGCTCTTCCAACTGATGTAAGGGAGGTTAAACTCCCCCGTGAGCACCAGAGTCTGTGCTTCAGAGGCTTCCACCAGTGCTTCAAAGAAGGCTCCATCCACTTTCTCACTCTGATGGGACATCTGTTATACCCTCCCATGATGACATACTCTTGACAGGCCTCTCCACCAGCCCATCATCCATCCCACTGAAGAGTGCCTTGTACTATTCCTGCTTCTTCACAGAGATACCAAGCCCCTTCCCCCTCACCTTCCCTGATGGCCTCACTTGGAGAGCCAGTACCTGCCCATCACTGCTACCCCAGGTGTGCAAGCTGGCCAAGCACTTCTCAGTTATTCCAAAAACATTATAGTTAAGTAGAAAAACCTCCCAGTTTTCAGTCTCATTACAGCATCTCAAAGTTCATTCAATTTTAGGTCTGTCACTGCAGGAAGGGGCTCAGGAAGGAGAAAAACCTGGATTCTTTGGCTAAAACAGGAGGATCCCAGCACCAGCCGCAGCTTTTGTTGCAAACATCTGCCCTCTGCCTTGCAGAAAGCAATGACACCATAAGCAAAGACAACAGCAGGGTTAGTTCCTGGGGCTGGAGGACTCCACTGGGCTCTGCTCGTGCCAAGATGCGTCCACTCCCCTTGCAGGTCCCCCATGGCTCCCTCATGGCCTTGCTCCTGTCAAGAGGGAGAAGAATGCCAGCAGGGTGTGTAAAGCCAGAAAGGTCCAGGAATATCCAGAGGCAGATGGAGAGCTTTTTTGCTGCTCATTGAGGGTCTGGGGTTGAATAACACAAAGCTGAATAGGCTGCTTGAGTCAGCAGAGAACTCATGGAAAGGCACAAGGCCCTACTATCAAACTGCAGCCTCCTCTGCGCTCCAAAGCATGCAGTATGCCTTTCTATCAAAAAGCTCTGAGCTCCTAATCCTTTCAAATGGCTAACAAATGTGTTTGATTATGTGGCAAAGCAGATTTTCATATGTTGACAAAGCCTTGTTAATCACGAGAGCAGGGCTCTATCTACAGAGATACAGAATATACAAGGAGAAATTTCAACACCTCATTAGAAAAATAAATGAATGTCTTTTCTGAGATTGTGGCATGGGCAAAACATGTCCTCATATGGTATAAACACTTGGTGAGATGAGCTTCATAGCTTTACCATGATTTCACCACTCAAGAGTGAAGTAGCCATCTCAAACTGACACAAATCAAAACTTTATGCTACTCTAGGATATGTTCTGCCCCCCTTCTTCGTGTGATGATCTCAATCAATCATCAGATCATATAATTTAATGTAACACAAAATCTAGTCCTCTTGACACAGATACCCTCCCACACCTAAGAAGGGACAGCTCTAATTTATACCAGATGGCTTCAGACTCTAAGAAAGCCTGTGCCAGCTGAGGGCCGGCCAAACACAGGTTTGCCCCACCCTGTCCCAAAATACCTTTTCTGTTCTCCTTTCCACCCAAGGAGAAGCAGATGTGGGAGAAAGCCAGCAGCACCACTCTGCACCAGCTGAGAGTTATGCCAAGCCCCAGATAACGCACCCAGGGTCACATGCGAGAGTCTCTGTACAGAGTTGAAAGCAAAAAGAATCTGCTCTTTTACTGTAAGTAAGAGTCACAAATCAAGGGGAAAAAGAAAACAGCAAATTTAGAACTGTAAATGCATGAAAATGTTTAATATATTGCCAGAATGTCGATGAAAATGAAGAAGTGGATTCCAAAAAATCTAGAGAAAATGATCCCTTTGAGTCAAACATTAATAAAAGTCTGCAGTGATATAGAGATGATCTCATGCTCATGGTTATTTCCCATTTGCAACTTTTTTTTCTTACTCCCAGACATTGTAAAATCAATTACACAATCACTTGTGTATTACAAAAAAATGAATAAAGAATACTGGATACATGAGTCACTACCATGCATCAGAGAATGAAGGGGAAAAAAAAAATTATACATAGTACCAGAGCTCAAACTCTTTGGTATCCCTCAGCCAGATGCTTTTTGCAAGGGGGATGTTTTCAGCTGAGGCTGGAAATTGCTGGGAGCCTCCTCTGTGCACAAGCTGCAACAGCAGCATGGCCCCAGCTGAAAAGCAATGCTTGCCAGTGGAGGGTGGTACAAATACACATCTAGAGGGGAGCCTTTTGCAGACCAGTATGACATTGTGGTGGTTTTGGCTGGGATAAAGTTAGTTTTCTTCACAGTAGGTAGTATGGGGCAGTGTTTTGGATTTGTGCTGAAAACAGTGTTGGTAACACAGGGATGTTTTTGTTACTGCTGAGCAGTGCTTACACAGAGCCAAGGCCTTCTCTGCTTCTCAACCCACTCCACCAGTGAGTTGGCTGGAGGTACACAAGGAGTTGGGAGGGGACACAGCTGGGACAGCTGACCCAGACTGGCCAAAGGGATATTCCATACCATATGATGTCATGCTCAGAATATAAATCTGGGGGAATAAGAAGGAAGTGGGGGGACATACAGAATGATGGTGTTTGTCTTCCCAAGTCATTGTTGCTCATGATGGAGACCTGCTCTCTTGGAGATGGCTGAACTCCTGCTTGCCCATGCGAAGTTATGAATAAATTCCTTGTCTTGCTTTATTGGCATGTGTGGCTTTTGCTTTACCTATCAAACTGCCTATATCTCAATCCATGAGTTTTCTTGCTTTCACTTTTCTAATTCTCTCTCCCATCCCACCTGGGGCAGGAGGGAGCAACCGGCTGCGTAGTGCTTAGTAGTTAGTTGGGGTTAAACCATGACAAGCATAAACCTCCTGTTCATAGTGCTTCATTGCTCCACACACAAGGCAAGATGTAAAGATCTTTACACGATCTTTAAGGCTGTGTGTGTTCCGGGAAACCACTGGCATTCATGTAACCCATCTCAGCAGTGCACAGCTATGCCATCAGCCTGGTGCTGGTGATACACTGTGTGACTCAGCATGACTGCAAAGCTGCAGGATCTGCACACGTAAATATGGATGTGCAGGTTCACAGTGATGTTTGGAAAGTGCAGACATTCCTCCCCTTTTATAAAATCTGATTAATTAAAAGTTATTTCAAAGTACTTAGAGTTGGTTTCAAAACATGAATTGAGCCCTTAGTCAGCTCTTCCGAAAACATCCAAAAATATTCTGGTCTACTTCCTCACTGGAAAGAGTCTGCCTGTGGGCAGAGACCAAAGAGATCAGACACCAATTTATTTAAAGAAAACACGGTGCCTGTTGAAAGGCAATCAGCCATCCTGGATTGGGGTATGCTGTACACAGATTTTTTGACTGTAACACGCGACCGAGACCCTTCCACAAAGATCACAACCATGCAGGTCAGTAAGTGCCCATCAGAGCAGAGAGGGAACAATTCCCATGTAGGAGCATGGTGCAAAAGGTGCTTGGATACAAACATGGAAAGAGGACAGACTTAATTTAAGGCAAGTCGTGGAGACAGATTACATGGATCTTACAGTAGCATCAGTAAAATTAGGAGATACTTTGTCTAATAAGCACTGGTGAAAGTCAAGAGTCTTCTAGGAAATGAGAAATTCATAGTTTCAGAGAACTGGAGTTTCTCTTGTCATTTAATTTCTCAACAACCTTTTTCCTTGACTTTCTTCTGAAGGCTATCGGGTCATCTTTTGGCACAGAGGATAACAGTTCACTACCTCTGACTGTTTTAAGTTAACTCTTTGACTATGCCACAAGGGCTTGGGGGATTACTTTGTAAAACAGATTTTTTAAAATATCTCCTGCTAGATTTGTCAGGTGATGAGACATTTTATTAACTTCGTTGCTATGAATTTTTATCAGGCCAATGAGGAATATTAATTCCTAAGGGGTTTGAACTAATAAAATTGTAAAATGAAAAGCTGTAACAAGCACTTCATCTCTTGATAGTTATGTTTTTAAAGCTGAAGCTTGTCCTGTGAGTTTTTTGGCTTTTGAAAATACCTGTGTTTGCCTTTGTCACATTGTGGTTTTTAAAGCCCTGATACCTGGAGTCCTCTGAATACATAGGAAACCAAATTCACCAGAAACCCAAAATGAAATCCTCCAAGTGTTATACAAAGGGACATACAAACCCATGACTGATGTAGATTCCTAAACTGACCACTTTCAGAACCCAGAGGGGCTGTTGTGATTGTCTAACTGCTTTCCATACAACCGAGCTCCCAGAACTTCCCTGTGCTAATTTGTGCTTCGAGATGAAAAGCTGTGCTTGCAGCAGAGCCGCTCTTGGGTTTTTTTCAAAAGTGTTTCGTTTCGATTAAAAATCTCCATTAACAGAGAATCCAGCACAATCCTGCATATATCATTCCAAATTATTAATTATCCTTGCTGTTAAGAATATGCACCTTCTTTTTCGGTCTAAATTTGCCTTGCTTCAGTTTCCAGCCATTGGTCTTATTAGTCACCATGCCTTTGTCTGCCAGACTGAAAAGCCCTGTATTACCTAAATCTCTTCCTTGTGGAGGCACTTACAGGCTGTGATCAAGTCACTGTTAACCTTCTCACTTGGAAGTTACTTAAATCTTCTCCTATTAGCTATCCTTTAATTATTTTTAGAGTTCCTCTCTAAAACATGCCAATTTTTTTACATCCTTCTTGAATTTTGGACATCAGATCTGGACATTGGTCCCCAACAAGTACAGTGACAGTACCAAGAACAAGGAAAATAGTCCTGTTCATTATTATTCTTGTTTTTTTAATACTGGCAGGAACTGATTTAGCCCTTCTGGCCATAATGCTGTGCTGGGAGCTTATACTCAGGTGATTTTCATCCCGATCACCAATACCAGCTCCAAAATTTTCAACTTCTCCTGGCAGAGCTCCGCTGAAAGTGCAGCCTGCATGTGTGGCTGCCAGACTAGTTGCTTCACATTCAGCCACCCCAAACCACTTCTCACATGGCCAGGTCCAAGATTTTCTTTCTGTATCAGTGCCTATACCCAAATTGTTGTCTCAGCTGTGAGAAGCTCCATCTTCGACCCTTAAGTTATTGCTAAAAATGAGAAACAGCAACAAAATAAAACAAAATAGAAAACTCCCAAGGAACGCACCTTCTTCATGGAGGCTCATTGTCTATAATCAGATTTGGACACACAGATTTGAGCTCACTTTCAGTCTATTTAATGTGTGACATTGATTTTATGACATTCTGCTTTGTTATTCAAGATGTGTGGTCCCATATGCAATAATGTCTGAATTTTATTACATTGCAAATACTATTACTTCTATCAGCCAAAGTTGTAATCACATTAAAATTTACACTGAACTACTCTGACAAGATTTTTCTATAAATAATTATTAATGATGTTTCCTTAATTTAAATAATTATTTATCTGGTCTCATACCTGCTGTTTCACTACTATGTCAGGGAATGTTCTCAATAGATTTTGGGTACTTGAGACATCTTTTCTGCTTTTTCTAAATAACAGGTGCATCTGCTTTTTTTTTCCCCAAACTCCTTCTGTTTCCCAGAATTTACTGAAGCCCAGCATTAATGATTCACCAAGCATTTCAGCTCACAGCCTGAAACTCTCAGGCTGGAGAGCAAACCTTACAAGGAGCGGCTGAGGGAACTGGGGTTGTTTAGCCTGGAGAAGAAGAGGCTGAGGGGAGACCTTATCATTGCCTACAATTACCTGAAAGGAGGTTATAGAGAGGTGGGTGTTGGTCTCTTCACCCAAGCAACAGGTGAGGGGTAATGGACTCAAGCTGTGACAGGGCAGGTTCAGGTTAGACATTAGGAAAATATTCTTCACCAAAAGGTTTATCAGGCATTGGAACAGGCTGCCCAGGGAGGTGGTTGAGTCACCAATCCTGGGTGTACTTAAAAGATGGGTAGACGAGGTAGATATTGTAAGGGGTATGGTTTAGTATAGAACAGGTACGGTTGGACTCAATGATGTCACAGGTTTTTTCCAACCTCGTGATTCTGTGATTTGATGATTTGAAAAGGTCCTATTTCAGTATGTGTAATTTAACACCATCTTTAGACACTGTGGAAGGGGAGGTATAAGAAGATACATATTATCATCACTGCATGACTTAAATACACTGTTTTCTCCACTCTTCCTCCAGAAGGGGCATAGAAAGGTTTGCTGAATGTTTCAGCCTCTTATGGATAGTTCTGACATGTCTAACTAGTTGGTGAAACAAGATTTTACTTGAGATTCCCTTTGCTTTTTAGATATTCAAAACCACCTTCTGCTGCCTTACATTTTGCTGGCTATAGCTTTCTCTTTTTATCCTTTTCTTCCCTCATCAATTTTCTTAATTTCATACTTTATCTTTACCGCTATCCATTTTTCATTTTTCCCTATACTGTTTTTTAATTGATATACATGCTTTCTCTTCCCATGTACATCTGGCTGTTTTTTAGTTTTCTTTCTTGACTTTAGGTTTTTAGATCTTGGAAAATTTATAAAACATTATAAAAGGGTTCAACATTTCATATTTTACCTTTTCAGTTCTTCCAAGCTGAGTCATGTCTTTATTATTACAGTTTTGTATAACTGGACTCTTAGAAACATTAAGTAAATACATTACTGACAGGATCTTTATGTGGTTTGCATAAGCAAAGATACTTAATCTGAGCCTAAGCAACTGCTAACTTCTGGTTCTCTATCCGACTGCCAAGGTAAGGTCCAATCCCAATTGTCCTGTGTTGGTTGTCCCTTTCTGAGCTAGAAAACTATAATTTACAATTTTGCAAAATTCCAGGAGCATTTTAATACTTGGCAGCATGAAACTTCCACCACCACCTGTCCTTCGGATTAAAACCCTCCATGACAGCACAGGTTTTCTTTTTCTACACCCAATAGATGGGTGTTTGAGCAGTTGGTCATCCTGCTCTCTAATGTGATTTGGTGAGCAATGATAGGCACCAGCAGCCCCCCATCCTCTGCCTTATGTTTTGGAAGAGCAGCCCATAAGCATTTAAGAGCGCTTGGCAACACTTTAGTGATGGCTGGCTGAAGCCATTTTCCATGTAGACTGCCAATCTCTGTCCTTCTACATTAATTTGACCAGACCTTGAAAAAAGTGTCATACTGCTGATTTTAACATTCCAGTCGTGCTAGTTTTCCTTCTGGTGGCTTATAAAACCAAGAGGAGTGTGTGTGCACTAATCAGTGAGCAAGCCCTTTTCCTTTTGCTTAAAAAGGGGGAATCAGCCAGCCCCTTTTCAGTGGTCTGTGGGGACAGGACAAGGGGCAATGGCTGCAAGTTGGAGCACAGGAAGTTCCGCACCAACATGCGGAAGAACTTTGTCACAGTGAGGGTGACAGAGCCCTGGGACAGGCTGCCCAGGGAGGTGGTGGAGTCTCCTTCTCTGGAGATATTCAAGACCTGTCTGGATGCCTATCTGTGCAATATGAGCTAGGGAGCTGCTTTGGCAGGGGGGTTGGACCTGATGATCTCTCGAGGTCTCTTCCAACCCCTACGATTCTGTGATTCTGTGATTACTGGACTCCTTGCAATCCTTGAAGGCAGTTAGTGACTTTTCTTCAGGTTTTCAGCACCTTGATTAATTTTATTCTGGGCATCTTGGTTTTTCTGCTTTCTCTCTTCTTCACCACCATGCTCTTTTGATGGTGTTTAGTTTAATACCTTTCAGACCAGTCTAAGCAACCTGTATCTCAGAAAACTAGTTTCCATCTGCTATGATTGCTTCTTCTGAGACTAGCTAACCTGTCTTTCTTCCCCTCTCCACATGAGAGAGAAAAATTTCCTTGATCCAAAACACTCTGTTTGATGCCATTTGCCTCACCAGCATCTAGATTCCTGACACCACTTGGGTGCATCTTCAGTCTCTCCATGGTCTCTGGGGCTTCTGTCAACCAGTGCGACACCAGGTACTTCTAAGTCACAAGTTGTAGGTATGCCACGGGCAGCAGGTCTGAGGAGGTGAGAACTTTCCCTGGCAATACTCTCTTCTCCAGTGACATCCAGGCAACCCAACCCAGCTCTAGTCTGACTCTTTTTAAAAGAAAGCAGGGTTTTTGCACCTTCTGATTTCACAGATGGAGAAGGGTAAGGCTTAATGTCCTGGCCATCAAGAATTACTGCCATTTCAGGTTACCTACATCAGCTATTGTGCTAGACCAGGGGGATGAAGATGCAGAGACCAGAGAAGGGGCTGCAAGCACATTCCTTCCCAAGCGCACTCCCTATCTGTCTGCCCACTAGTGGGATCCCTGGCTCCTCAGTGGTCTCTGGGAACAAAACATGCAGGGATGTTGGGTTGGCCCCTAGAATTTAGGCAGCCTAAGTCCTTCCTGAAACAGATGGTGTAAGTTCAGGCAAACATAGCTAGAAAATAGGCTTGATTCCGTTACTTTCTTCACAGGGTTGTAGAAGCGATTGATTCAGCAGGAAGTCAGAGAGGTTCATGTATGTCCAGGCAACTTTATTTCCCAGCTTGGGAAGGATAAAAGGCTGAAATTTTGAGCTTTTGCAGCCTGACAGATCACACTGGAGGCCCAAAAGAGACTTTCCTTAGGGTGCAGGAAGTTTTCTTCCCTGTTTGTTCACCAACACAACAGTCAGTCTGTATCCTAAGATCATTCTACTTTTATTTGTTTCTATTCTGCTATGTATTCGTTTAGCATCATCCCACACCACCTTCTACATGCCACTCTGAGAATCACTGTGCTTTGCTGGTCGTCGCTGACATTCCTGTCAAACAGAGCTGAATCCCAGTTTCTTTTTGCCCTCTCTCTTTTGGGTTTGTTTTTTTCTTTTTCTCCCCATACATTGATTATATCAGTAGAGTGAAGGAAAGTATTACAGGGAGAGACAGTGTGGTAAGAGAGGCATTGGAAGGGAAGTCAGGATATATTTGTGCTGTCAGTTTTAATGCATCATTTGTTGAATCTGTATATTTTATATGGTCCAGAAATAGTTTCTGCATATCTTGTCCATCTTCTGTTTAATCCTGCAATTGGGATGTTAGTGCTTCATGTTCTTTATTGAGTTTAGACTCCTTGCTTTGATTCTTGAGAGGGATGCTAGTTTCCCAGGTCTGACAATTGCAGGGGTCCTGTGGAGTAGCTAAATCTTTCCCTCAACAGGACTTTTTCTATAGTTTTTCATGAGATGATAATAATAATGTTGTTTCACCTTTCCAATTGTGTTTAGTAATTTCTTTTCAGAAATATTTTTTCAGCATTGCCAGTTCCAGAGCTGAGAAAGGGTGATTTTTCAACTTGAAGACTGAAAACCCTACTCATCACACACACACAAACAGATCCCTTTAGTCATTAAAAACCACTGGTCTGTCTCTTTTTAAATAGGGAATGAGGACCGGGACAGGATGAGGCTTCAGGAAGTGAAACCATGAAAGTGGCTTTTCCCCAGATAATGTTAAATTCTCAGCAAAAACTTATTGGAGGTGGGGGAAGCAAGGAAGAAAAAAAGTCTTTTTTTCTCCTCCAAGTCTTTGAAGAGTAACTGGATATTACTGTAAAAAAATAATCACAGTGTATCTTGTTAACACCACTTGCTTGCAAGGGTGAATATTCCCTGTGTGACCCTTACACCACGTCCTTTAATGCCAGCATGCATCAGCCCATGGGCAGTGGGGCTTAGACCCCCTCACACATAGATTAACAGTAATGCTGTAAGACCTGTGTCTTATGTACACTTCCACCTGTCCTTTTCAAGGTGTCTATCCAAGATTTTAATTCTGCCATTTTACAGAGGGAGAAACTGAAGCAAGGGGAAGCTATGGGTTTTTCTGCACCTTGTACAAGAGCCAAAAATATAACTTCATTTTCCCAAGTTCCCTCTAAGTTGGTCAAAATACACTCCTTAATATTCATGCTATTGAAATGCCAAAATTCACTGTCAGTTCTAGACATAGGCATCAGCTGTACAGAGCTGCAGGGGTTATTTTAGGAGCAGCAGCCCAGATACCCCCGTTAAATGTCTGTTTCTATGTTTGCCAACAGTCATGACCCTTCAACATGAGCACCAAAGCCAGTCTGGGTGACAGAAACACATTCCAGCTCATGCAAACTAGGCAGCATTTGTAAAACAAATGGTGGTGGAACTTATGTTGACCAGATTACAAGGAATTTTATTTTTTTTTTAATTGACCGAAAAATGATGTTTATTCCTAAGGGGATGAGTGTTTCAAGCCCAGCAAGACCAAGGAAAAAATTCTTCACACTGGGGTGGTTAGACATTGGAATGGGCTGCCCAGGGAGGTGGTTGAGTCACCAGCCCTGGAGGTATTTAAAATAAGGGTAGATGTGGTGCTTATGGACATGGTTTAGTAGTGGTTTTGGCAGGTTAGCTTGATGATTTGGCTTGTTAATCTTCCAACCAAGACAATTCTATGAGTCTATGATTCTAACACAACAAAAATCTCACAACTCAAACAATTACCATATGAGACTGAAATTCAGTAACGTTCCTTCTACTGTACTTACAGTGCCTCAGTGGAGAGCTGTTGGGGGAACAAACCTTAACAGGCATCTTGTAAAGGGTTGGGTTATGAACCATCACAGGCAGAGAAAATATATTTGTCCCTTTCAAGAAAAGGCTAGAGGAGGAGAGGAGCAATGATGTGTCTTGGTGTTTAGGGCAAAATAGTCGCATCAGTGAGGTGCTGCTATGCAGCTTCAGTTGGGTGAATCCCATGCAAGTACACTTCGGAGAAGCTGCCTGTAGGAAGCTGCCTGCTATCCTGGTAGCAGAGGAGAATTTCAGAAATAGCTTTTGTTTAGTCTTTCTTTCTAACTGCTAGACTTTGAGAAGATACCTTGAAATGCTCATAGGATGAAGGGGAAAGGAGGAGCAAATTAGGTAGTGTTTGTGCCTGTAAAGGAAAGGCAAGAGAAAAATAGGTGTCAGAAAATTGCAGACTACCATTTGCCCTCCTTTGAAATACACATGTAGCTGCTACGTGTGTGGCCATCCAGATGACACAGAGAATGACACTGTGCAGGAACTAAAGGACACAGTGAAACACATCTCCATCAGAAGCTAAAGAGTAAGAGTTGGAACCAAGGCTCCTAGGTTCTCCTCTCCTTTCGATGTACTGTCTCACCCTGTAGAGGTTAACGCCAGAACCCCACAAACACCTAAATGCTCACTTCTGCTGATTCAGTAATCTGGTGTCTGGTAAATCCTCACAGACGCATATGGGGGTTTTTCTGGGGTTTTTTCTGTTGGATTTTTGAGTTGTTTTTTTTTAATAAGAGCACAAAGAAGGCCAGCATGAGTGTTGTAGACTTTGCTCAGAATTTAGGAAGAACCTCCAGATAAGGTTTCCATAGCAGGAAAAAAAAAAAAGCCCCAGATTGCCAACATGCTTCTATAAAATGAAGTAGTTTAGAGGTTTTCTTGAATCTCATAATCCTTTGAAACAAGTATGCAAGATGGGCATTATCAACAGAACAAGAAACAACGTGGGAGGAAAGAAGACGTATTATCTATGTGCACAATAAAAAAAGAGAATACAACACTGAAATGACCATCCATTATAGTTCACTGTTTGCAAAGACAATAACAGAATAAATTCTCATTAAAAAAAAAGGAGGGAGAAGTGGAATAATTGCCACTATGTGTCTGAGAGAGTGTTTTTCCATTAGCTGCAATTAATACAGCAATGGTAAATGAAAATAATTTCCCATTTTGCACTTATTGTGAGAAAGCATTAAAAAGAGGAAAAAAAAGAGAAAAGTGAAATGAAAGAAAAATAAAGCATAATAATTAATATATTGATGACTTGGCATCATCTCTGACCTGATCGATCATCATGAGGTTTCGGTTTTATTTAATTAGCATATGGTAATTTCATACAGAATCCCAGTGTGTCGATGAAAACTGGCAAGTGAAAACATTGACCTTCTGCTTACATATGCAACATCTTCTTACAGTGCTAACAGCCTATATGCATCAATGCTAAAAGGCTTCCATCTCAGAGGAGAGCCCCTGCATCGGGGGGATATCATTACTGCCTACAGCGAGATCAGAGTTTGGCTCTTCTTGGTGCATAGGAGTCCGGGGAGCAAAAGGGACACCGGGTTTTGCTAGAGTAATAATTGGGTGCTAGGAGATTACAGAGTGCCGCCATAAACTGAAAACAAACAGATAAGTTTGGGTTTTTTGCTTTATGAAATGCTGTTATTGTTATTTATTATGTTCTTGGTCATCAGTTTTCTCAGAGTTGCTAACCAAGTGCCGCATAAATACAGTCTGTCCCTTTCTGACCCTGGTAACATTGTGCAATTTTCCTCATGCACCCTTAATTCGAGGTATAAGCTAATGCAAAAACATGCATTTTATTAAATGGTGAGTTTCCTACTAAATGCGTTTCTCTTGCAGTAGGAAACAACTGCATTAGAAATCAATACCTCGGCCAGACCTCCTGCATACTTCTCCCAATACATAAGCAAAAAAATATGTTGTGGTCAAACCTACATTGTTCCATTTGCCAATTGCAAAATAATAATAATAATGTTTGATGGGAGAAAAATTCAGCTGTCGGGAGAGAAGACAGACGATTCTGCTTACTGAACACTATTGACTTCATGGGGCCAATAAAACAACTTGCAAATAAAAGAAAAAGGAACCGATTCATGTCCTAAGATTGTGTGACGTAGCCTTTCTCTGTTTGTATAATGTTGTGATTAAATATGGTGGGGCCCTGGGGACTGAATTTTTTATTTGAAGGTTAAGCCAATATTAGCAAAAAATAAAATAAAATTAATCAAATGGCCCAGAGCATCACAGCCACAGTTGATTCCAAGAATGTTTGGTTACAAAATGAGCAACTGACTAATTGTGTAAATGCTGTTAATTAGCTGTGCAGAGCCCCTAACTGGGCTTTTCCCTGTAACTAATAAGAAATCAATTAGCTAATGAAGTGGCCATTAAATGCTATGCTAATCTTAGCTGGGATATTTTTAATGTTTCTTCTTCTTCTCCTTTTTTTTTCTTCTTTATGATCCTTCCTAATTGCCATTGCCATACGGAGCTCACAGCTTTCAGCATGTCTAATGAAACATCATTATATCATAACTGGCATTCTTGGAAGAGTTAGTGGCAAACCTGCTTCCCAATTATTTTTAATTGCCAGACATACTCATAACTGGGCCTTTTACCAAGTAGTTCAGATCCCTGTACTGTCGTGTAATATACCCAAAGATTGTGTTTTCTTTTCTTTGCATATGAAGCGTGGTGATAGTGTTGGCCACAACGAAGGACGCACACAACACCCTAAACAAGGAACCCGAGCGGTCGCCTTTGCTCTTCCTTTGATTGGAGCCTGCGGAGACTCAGCATCGCCTTCCCACTGAGCAGTTAAAACTGGACAAATCTCAAGGAGGTTTTACCTTTATTTGAAAACTTCCGGTGCCTGGTAAACATTATTCACCACCGACTATTCAAAGCGACAAAAGGTGGCTGTAGTTTCTGGGTGCTTATGCCTAAACGCTGAGATTTAGCAATTATTAGGATTAGCAATCGAGGAGCGCGAATGTCTTCAGTAATTCCCACAGATTTTGTCACTTTCTAAAAGAGTTCATTATCACCATTTATTTATGTCTATAAATTCCAACTGGGAGAAGGCATAAAACGTATCTTTTCTTCAGGGTGACGCGGCTGCAAAACCAACATCTCCTCTTAAACAGAGCCCATTGTCAGAGAACAGAGGCAAGGCTGAATACCAGTTTTTGAAACGTTCCTTCCCGTAGCTGAGAGTTTTTATTTACCAACCCTGCATCTATCTGGTAATGGCATCATATTTAAACCCTGAATCTCAATGAACTTCTCTAAATCTACTCGCGCTGAAGTAGGTTATGTGTCAGGATTAGACTGGCTCCTCCCCGCCCCCCACAATACAATAGTCCTCAGGACATCTGTGCACAAAATACTCGCTTTTTAGAAGAATGTTTTCAAAAGGAGTCTTCTCTCTCTCTCTCTCCCCCCACCACCCCTCCCACCCCTCCGCCCCCCTTCCTTTTTTGGATAACATGCAAATTGAATTGGTTAATTCTGCACCTCAGTTTCAGGAAATCTGCCACCAGCAGCTGCCACTGTTTCAGATGTCAGGAGGATGCAGATACACTGTGACATTTTGTTCATTAAATAAACAAACCAGGTTCAGGCTAACAACATTAGGTAGAAAGCCCCATCAATTCTTGTACATTTAGTTCACATAATAGGAAGTGACAATTGTTCCTTAGCTTCATAAGCACTATATTGAAGAACAAAAGGAAAAAGCATACATAATGTGGCAACAGCAACAACAGTTGCCATAAAATCCTGCAAGGTTGATTTAGATTAATGAGGCACATAACTTTTTGCCCAAGGCTACTTAAAATAAATATGGCTACAAACGTGGCTACTAGGGGAGAGAAAAAAACTGTCAGGATTTTTTTTTATTCCTCTCTTACGTACAGTTTTGGTCTCATTTATTTGATTTGACTATCAAATCAGAAAACTACTCCAACAATAGCCTCTCTGTAGGTGAACGAAAAAGGTTTTCAGTGTGGTAGTATAAATAACAAAAAAACCCTCTGCAAAAAAAAAACATTTTATACATTTCAGTAGCATAATGTTTTACTAAAAAAAAATGTTAACTAGTAAGTTGACCTTAGGTTAAAATGATAGAGATATTAAATGCTCAAATTAAAAGCCATATGTCTTTTCCATTGTGACAAATCAATCTATCCGAAAGATAACATTTCTGGCTTTTGCATCGATTGAATGCATTTCAGCTTTTGTATCTAGGATATATAAACATCAAAGAGTCAAGACAACGAGCATAATTTGTCAACTCTACATCATATAACATTGTTACTAAAACTGGAAATTCACTAATTGAAAAAAAAAAACCCAAACTGAACCCAAAAAGGATGCTGCTGAAGAAGAGTGGCCTATCTTAAAATCAGAGTGTCCTGAGGCTTGGATATCATAGATAAGGCTGTCAGTCAGACTTAGACTGAAAGGGACAGACAATAGAAAAAAATCCTCGCATATTAATATGTATAGCACCATGATGTGGCTTTTAATATTCCAAAGGGACTTCAGCAACTCTATGGGAAAAAAAAAGCCAAACCTGAGATTGCCTCCTGCAAATCCTTGATGACGGTGGCAGCCCCACTGAAGGACATGTTATGTGGGTGTGCAAAGGCTAGTCCTCTGCACTGCCACTGGTTTTTTTGGTCCCTTCCGCTCATATGTCCTCCCACCCCTGAGGCAGCAGCAGCTGGACACTCAGCTGAGGCATGGGGTGCCTGCCCATAAGAAGGTTCTTCCTGTCATGGACAGCTGCTGCTGACCCAACAGCAACATCAATAACCCCCACCAGCAGCTCTGGGATTTTTCTGTGGGTTCCTGTCCCTCACTTCCATGCCCTGAGCAAGTCTAGCCTCACCCTGCCCTGGTCTTTGTCCTCTACACTGCCAGAAGGCATCCCTCCCCCATAGCATGCAGGGAGTGCCCTGCCACCCACAACCAGCTTTGGTGCTGCCACCACATTCAGCTGGTGCATAGGAAAATGTGTGTTCATCCAGAGCATCCTTAGTACCTCCATCTGTGCAGAGCCTGAAACCAGCAAGTTGTTCAGGATAGGTTGGCATCCATTTAAATGCCGGGACCTTTGTCCCTTTGATCTCTTGCAAGCATGTTCCTGCATAGTTTCAGGGATCCCAGACTCCTCCACCTGCCATTAAGGGCAGCTCCTCCTCACATGGGGCACATCAAGCAAAAGTTCCACCCTTTCTGGAGGAGGGGGTACATGGTGCAAGATGAGTGGAAGAGTTTAGAAGTAGATGTGCAGATCTCCTGGTGCCCTGTGGTCTTGGAGGGCTCTCAGGGGATAGCAGAACCCAAAATGAACACAGATGAAAGCAGAAAACATATTTTCAGTGTCAACTTTGTAATGATCTCAGGGTGTCCATCAGCAGCAAAGCAGTATTCCCTCTTAAGCCTGCAGGTGGAGAATAAGCAGATGCAGCAGCTCAGAAAAGGTAAACATGGCACCCACAATCTTGCTCCTACTTTATTCCTCACCCACTTACATGAAATCTCCAGGTGCAGTGTGGTCTGAGTCACAGATGAGGGGGAATTTTGCCTGGAAATTGCAAGAACGAGGTGGTGAAATTGGTCAGATGATAAACCCTGTGCTTGGACTACCTGCTGCTGAGGGACCATGGAAGTTATTTCTGAGGGATTTCCATAGCCATAGAGTGTAAAGCAGCCTGAGTCCTAAGGGACTCAGTGTTTTGACTGAAGAATGTTACACATCCAAGTTTTAAAAAGAAAAAAAAGCTAACGTTTATTCATTGGATCATTTTAGATTTCATTAAATCTAGCAGCAATGGAAGGCTCAGACTGTAACAGAAGCAAGCCAGTTCTTTATTTCTGTAGACTAGTTAATTTTTCTTCAGGATAAAATACACATGTTCTTAACTTTATGTATTCCCACTTCGTGAAATAATCCCACGCCCAGATCTTATGATGATGGGGGCTCTGCTGTGGATGAGGATGGTTTTCTTCCTTTCAAGTGAGCCAATAAATTTCCCCTGTGCTGCAGTTGTACCCAACAATACACAAATTGTGTGAATACTATTCCCATGTCAGTGACATGCCTATTGCCATAAAAATATGAATTTAATTTTAATTTCCTCTATATGAAGAGCTTTTTAAGTGAAGAGCTATGATAGAAGATGTTTTGCAAACAGAAATAAGCACTTCAAATTCTGTGAAAATGTTTAGGTACAATGGCGCAAGAAGTGGAAGAAGACCTCCCAGTAGAAAAACAACCATCATTCTGAGTGGTGTTTCCCACAAACAATAAAATGACAACAATGTCTGCAGATGTATATGCTATGGTGTAGGTTCTTTAATTCACTGGTATTCCCTTTTCCCTTCACTTCCCCTTTCCCTTTCCCTTCCTTGTATTATAGAATCAGAGAATCCCAGGCTAGTTTGGGTCAGAAGGGACCTCAAAGATCACCTAGCTCCAACCCCCTGCCATGGGCAAGGACACTCTCCACTAGACCAGGTTGCTCAAAGCCCCACCCAACATCTTCCCTCATTCCTCCCAGCATCAGAGCTTTGCCAGGTTGAATTTTCTCTTACACCAAACATAAGAATCCATGAACCTCTGTGAGCTTTTAGATCTAGACATACCTTTTTAATGCAGTGTTTGAAAATTCTCACTGGGGATCAACATTGTAGGCACAAGGCATACTTTTAAACCCCATCTCTTTGGGAAGCCAAGAACCACAGACGGTGTGGGTAACAAATAAAGGAAATATAAGGGGAAGCAATTTCATCTGGGGAAATCTGTGGAGTTTACAAAGTATGACTGGAAGTCCCAGTCGCTGTGGGTGAAGAGCTGCCCAAAGATTTAAGGCTTTGGAGTCAGTTTATCTGAATCTGGTAAATTAACAAATCAAAGTAAACTCATTTAAGCAAGGTTTAAACCAGTTTACATATATCTATGTGAGGGATTTGCACCAGTTACACCAACTACATTTAAAAATAATTTTAGTTGACAGCATTGCAGGTTTTCTGATATACTTGAGTGTGTCTGTCAAAGAGCAAGGTGTGTAAAATGCAGGTTAATCATTAATTTCAGAAACAGCCTTCACATTGTAGGCTGCACATCACTAAGAAAAAAGAGATAAGACAGGAATACATGTAACTAATCTTTTTTTTTTATTCTATTAAAATAGAATACTCTGTGAATAGTACCGAAATTACATCCATAACAAAAGAAGGAGGAAAATACATGCTGAACCTGTCATCACCTCCCACCCTTCCTGGCAGACCCTGACCGCTGTGTTTCTCACAAGCATTGAGACACTTAGCAGAGGACTTGAGGCCTCTGAAACACAGCTGATATCTTCCCCAACAGGAGGGTACCCTCTCCCCGCAGCAGCAGCAAGTTTCACAGCCTGGTGTCTCCTTGATTCCTGGAAATTTATCCCATCCTAATTTCTCAAGAACCAATTAAATAAATCCCTACGCTTTGTGCCTGTGAGATTTTCAGCTATAAAAAATGCCTCGTGGTACTCTGCCTCAGCCAGCCTCTAACACTGCTCTTTCAGCTCCCTGGGCCGGCAGATCTGCGCTGGTGCTCTGTGCTTAGCGAACAGCTTTCCCCCGAGCAGCTACGGAGATTGCCACAAACTCCTGGGGCTCGTGTGTAACACGGGAAATGCAGTCAGGAAATTAAATTTTCCCTCCCCATAATTAATTAGAGCTAAGCTTTTGCAGGTTCGTTGTCAATTTTTAAAGTACAGAAGCCAAGTCAAAAAAAAAAAAAAAAAAAAGAGGGGAAAAAAAAGGAAAAAAATAAAAGAAGCAAATATTTCTTACTAAAGGAGTTAAAAAAACCCCATCGCTGTGTGATCATGCAATCAGAAATAAATTTAGGTGGGGGGGATGTTGGGGTAAGGAATTCTTTAAGAGTTGCTGTGGGCATATTTTATTGCCCAGGCTGATTCACTACAGTATGTAAGCATGCACTAAATGTTGAGCACATGAGTTATCTCACAGCCTTCAATGCGCCTGCTTTCATTCCGAACGCGAGCAGAAGCTTCAGAGCTCTGCAGAGTGAGAGGCTGAGTTAGGACTCCTCCTGCCTGGCGCATTGCTAGGGATTGTACATTTTGCAGGGGTCACTCCGCGGGCTCCCTTACTTCTGAACAAACAGTGCTTTTTTTACGAGTGCTGCTCTTACTTTGGAAATCTTGGGACCTTACAAATGCTTGGTGAAGCAGGAGAAACACTGTGCAACTGCTCTGCTCGACAGTGTACTGCCAGCACGTTTTTAGGTGAAATGCGCTGAGTCCTGAAAACAGATAACAGGCGCGATTGCTCTGAAACACCCAGAGCATCTCTCTGAGTGCGGCTTGGGCTATGGCATGGAAGCAAATTCCAAGGACTTTTTCGGTTCACATCTCATTATGCTTCTCAGCAAAATCCTGCATAATGCTGAGATTGTTTCAGGAAGAAAAAAAAACTAAAACCAAGTGTAGTGGTTCATTTTAGCATTGTTTTTTTTTTTTTCATAAAAGGGGACAAATCTCTTGATGAAAGATTGGAGTAAACCTCATTGAAGCCACTCGTCATGATTTTTAAACAATTGTGCACTGGAAGTTCCAAGTTTCTGGTTTAGGTTTGATTTTCTAAATCAAAAATCTTCATTTTCTTTTGTTCTTATTAAGCCTCCATTTTGAAACCATACTGTTTGTTCTCTGCTTTAAGCAAAATGAATACTGGATCCTGCATGAAGAATTTGTAAAATCAGGTCTAATATGTGTCATTAGCTGCGATATCATTGTGATTAAAAAAATTAAACCTACAGAAAGACGGGCTATCAATTTGAACAATTCTGTCTAAACTCACTTAAAGGAGACAAATATCCAAATTGATATCTAAGACGTGCCAAGGGATGCATTTTTTAAAATTTAAAGCCGCACTACACCACTGAGAGACATAGACAACCTGTCTAAAATTTTGGATAAAGACTTCTCAGCCTATTATGTGTTCCAAAGATCATTTCTGCAACACACTGATCAGAAAAAGTAAGTTTGTGCTTATCCCATTAGTTCAACAAGTTCCTGCAAAATTATTTTAATTATTTTTATTGAAGCACTGCGTACACCTATGTCAGTGTGTATATTATAAATAATAAATAATTATTATTAGACTTGGTTGAATTATTCATTGAGGATAAATTATCTGACAAATACAGGCTTTTTCTCTGCTTGTGAGTTGTTTATGAGCAATCTTGTCTCCTCTGAATATATTCCTTCTTGCATGTTTTTTTGAATAATGAAGGATATTCGGCCAAGGACTGTGAACTGCTTGCTTAGATTGCTCCAGATTTGATTACGTGTGATTATTTTTGGCACGTGAACATGTCAGTCATGTAGGCCTGGTTCTGATTGAATGGCTGGTGGGCTGGAAGGTGGTCCCAAGTATTTGGGAAGGATTTGGTGGGGGGTAGGGGGAGGAAGCAGGCGTTGCAAGAGCACGGAGCCACTTCTCTCAGAGCTCCATCACTTCTCACCCAGCCTGTCACCTGTGTTCACGTATAGTCTCACTAGGAAGCCGGTAATGTGACAGGGATCACAAGATTAACAGAATCAATGTATAATTAATAGCTTCTAAAACCTTCAATGAGCAAATGAAGAACCCCACCTGGGGACAAGAGGTATGAAATGAACAATTAAGGTGGGAGGGCGACCCTTCATAGCGAGTGGATTTGGAGCAAAAGGGAAGTAGCGCTGCAGCACCCTGAGTGCTGAGTCTCTTATAGAGCTGACATGGGTGTTTGGACAGGTGAAACTTGGGGCTGTTTAGCCAGATCCCATAAATACCTCACGCTACAGGTAAACTGACCCAAGTCCTAGCCCCATAAATAAGGATACGAGGACAGGGAAGAGGAGGGTGTGAGGGGCCAGACCTCAGATACACAGGATGCACAGGAATCTGGTGTGGCTCTGTCCCCAGCCAACCCTGCTGAGATGTAATACCCTCTGGCACTGGTTGGGCTCAAGGGAACCCCTCTGCTAGGACCCTGCATGCACTCCAGTGTGCGCCCGATCCTTGGACAACCCATGCAGACTGCCAGCCAACCATTTCCTGGGGTCCCATGTGTGGAAGGCTGAAGGGAGTCAGGATGCAGCTGCCAACCACAACAACTAAGCCAAAACTGTGCGTGCGGCCTTGCCGGGGGACCCCAACACAGGGCAGCTTGGAGGGCTGCTGCCAAGGCAGCGGCTGAGAGGCTGGGAAGGAGATCCCTCTGGTAAGCATCACCCAGCCCCAGGCAGGCTGCAGAAGGACATCCCACAGCTCTGGGCAGTCCCAGAGTGTCACAAAGACAAATGTTGGAAGACGAACACTCGGCCCAGCAAAGGACAACAATGAATGTTTCAGTTTGCTCGCAGATGCCTTTGTCTTGGCTGCTAACACGGAAGTTCACAGTAAGAAAGGCTATTGTGCTGACAAAAATGCATGTGAGCAAACGTTTACACAAAGCAAGTAGAGGAGGGTGGGCAAACAGCAAAGGAAAAGGTCCCCTGGAACTGGGAGAGTTTTCAGGAACACCAGCACCGTTTCCTGCGAGTTTGCTTGCTTCCGATTTTACTGCACTGAACCGGTTCTCCAGTTCTTGTGGCAATGGCACAACTCCATGCTGCCCAGCTGATGTCCAGAGATGAGGGGTGAAGGTGGTCATAGGGTAGTCCAGCCCCCCGGGAGCCCTGGGGTGCAGTGTCGGATGTGCAGCCTGTGGGATGGAGGGGGTAACATTCCCATCCTGCATCCTATTTCCAAGGCCCCTTAAATTAAAAGCAGCAGGCCAAACCCTGACTCTGATGTGCATCTAGATCTGCCTCCGCTTTCAGGCAAAGCTGGGTGCACATGGATTTGTGCCAAATTTGGCCCTGCCGCCTGCTTGCTACTTGTGCAGCAGGAAAGATTTGCTGCCTTTTACGGCAGCTCTGGAGCACCATGGGTCTGAGGGACAGGGAATTAAGCACAGGTAAAAATCTGCCAACTCCCAGCACGTCAGGTACCCAAACCCATGAAAGCTGCGTTTTGCTGATGTTCTCTTTCATTGAAGATTAAGCCTCCATTTGTTTTCCGGCATTTGATGTTTCATTCCTAATGATCTCTAGACTCGGTACCAAAGTTGTCTTCCTGACAGCGAATGCCAAGTGCGATTACTCGCCCAGCTAGAGATCCTCACCTCTATCCAATGGCTGAGCTCAGGGAATGCCATCGCTGCAGGGACAGCCGGGCCGGGCTGCCGCAGCTGGAGAATCCCGCCAGCCCCCATGCTCTCCTCTCCTTGCTCCCTCCCTCCTTCCTTCACTGTTTGTCCTTCCTGGTTTGTTTTTTTTTTTGGCTTAATATAACTGCACAAAGGCAACACTAAATAAGGAAAATATGCTTCCCAGTAACTGAAACTGACAAAAACAAAGATGACATGTTTATATAATTAGTTACACATCTAACTTTTTTCAGCTTTTCTTCCTTTCAAATATCCCACAACCACTCCGCAGCCCAGGCTATGAGTGAAGCTGAAATAGAAGTGCAGCAAAGAAATCCATCTTTTTCCACTAAAACCCATTATAGACCTTAGGTAACTCCTGAATCTTGGAGTCCCTCTGTGACTGCTTTCTGCTGTGAGAGCAATTCATTAAAAGTTAATTAAAAGGTGAAGTTCAATATGCAGTTTCCTTTAGCTAATCCTCCTAAGGCAGCTTCATATGGCACTAATGTATCCATTTTGTTGATGTTAGAAAACAAAAAGCCAAGATTGTCTAATTAGGAGGTTGGTGTTTACAAGAGAGAGGTTTTCTAATTGGTGACCCTGAGTCCAAATTAATCCTAACGTTGCTCATTTAAGCGTCCTCAATCTAACTTGGACTTCTCCCCAACAAGAGCTTGCAAAACGTGAATTATTTCCAGGTTCTTTCAGTGAGGCTGTATGCAGACGGCTTACTCCTCAGGTGCTCCTACCTCTTTGGGGCCCAATTCTGAACTCCCACAATTGCCTGTACCGCTTCCCTCTGGCTCCAGTGCAGGAACCTTCTTCTTAACGTCTTTATTGGGCAGTCTGATTCCTAAAGTTGGAGTTTCATCTCTCTTTCAGCATGTTTTCACTCATATATCTAAATACATGTTGTATTTCCACATGTACCAGTTATTTTCCAGATAATACGTTTTAAATGCTTTACAGAAAAGAGCACACTCCATCTGATTGTTTTAGTGCCAAACTTTTTTTTTTCTTTTTTTTCGGTCTAATGAAAGACAAAAGCACAGTTACTGTATTCCCACTAATTCTGGTTTCTTTTGACGGTAGCTGCTGTCCTTACAGCGGCAATACAGAAAAAGAAAAGAACACTGCCCCCCGCTTAAAAAATAGGAATTTACACTGCCCAGATACACTTATGAGAAAGGGCAAAAATATCCTAAGCTGCTATCACTCAGCCGGTTTTGGCCACCCGGACTTTAATTTTGGAGACCAGGCTGGTAGCAATATGTGGAAGAAATCTACAAGCTATCACAAAAATAAAACAGCTACCTCAAGAGAAAACCAATTCTAAAATATAGGCTGTCCAGGACAATCCTTTCCTTTTCCAAAAAAAAAAAAAAAAGGAGATACTAACAATGGTGAAACTTGATACGTTCATCAAGGACTGTCACAAAATCAAATTAAATTGTAACTTGCCCTGAAAATGAGAGTACCATCTAAGGGCTAAACAAGAGGACTTTATTTACAACGTTATACACTGATTTTTGTTTCTGCAGTCATCACCAGTGACTCAATCCTCCAGTGCGCCAGTGTTTTCCTCTGTGTATATGACAATTTGCTTCTCTTTTAAAATAAGTCATGCAGGCGGAACATTTTCCACTTTTATCTCAATGTACCTCATGTGGTAATCCTACGCTCAATAACATCCGACAGTTAAAAAAATACCTCTTGCCAGCATGACGCCTTTCTTCGACATCTCTACCTCCTCTTGTTTCTTCCTCCTCCTTTGTTCACTTAAATTGTTGGCCAATGATAGTCAAAAAGAAAGAGAAAAGGGGGGAAAAAAGAGAGAAAAACGTCTCATTTCTTTTCGAGACCATGGAAGCCCCCAGTACATCCATTTGCTCTGCTCAGAAGCTGCAGACATGTCGAGCCGCATTGCGAGTTGTGTGGTTGGAAACTATTTGCTCTCCGCTAAAAAAACTCTTCTGGGTACGCCCTTGCATTCAAGGTATGGAAGTTAAAAGTGGGACCAGCCTTCCACAATTCTGGCTTGCAAAGTACACCAAAAAAGGAAAAAGAAAAAAAAAAAAAGAGAAAAAAAAAGAGAGAAAGAAAGAAAGAAAGAGACCTTGGTTCCCATACGGGAACGCCTAAACTTTCCGGTTTGTCCGTAGCACGCAAACACTAGATGTGCTACAGTATTTCTGGGAGCTGGAATAGCATTCTGGGTATACCGAAATTAAGAGGGTTGGGCATGTTTGTGAGCCTGCCGAGTTCCTGGCTATGTGTTTTCCAAGAGAGAAATGTGAAAGCATTTCCCAGTTATAGCCCCCATACCTTTGCTAGAAGGGATGCCACAAATCACGTGAATAATTAGTGACACTCTTAAGCGTCTAGCACTGTGCCCATTTATTTTCTTGGCACAAAATATATTAGTTCTACACTATTCATTTAGTCTGCATTTAGCAAGAGATAAATTTTAGTCGGAAGCTGTACTGAAAGACAATATATACTGTATGTTGGAGGAAAAATCTATTTGCTCTAAGACCATAGATTTCTCAAAAAAAAAAAAAATAATCAGGAGAAATAGCATGGAGTTAACTTATATGAAAACCTAATTTTTGCAGAGTTTTTGATTGTTCAAATCTCCTAACTAAATGGCCTGCAGTGACCTTTTCAGGAATGCTGTACTCAGAGTTAAATTCTCACCAAAAAATGCACATTTCTGTGATCCCCTCATTTAGATAATAGCCCTGTGCCTTTTACTATAAATGTGGAGTGAAGGAAGGGAAGAAAAGAGAAAGTTTTTCTTTCTCCACAAACGTTAATGAGACTTTTCAACTACGCTGTAGAGTGGAGGAACTTAAGCCTCTCTAGGTGTTTCTGTTTTTCAGGCTTTGAGCTCTTGCTGTGCCCTGCTCCCTCCATCCTGCCTCTGAAAGGCCCTCAACAACTCCTGGCTTTGTCCCTCGGTATTTTTCAGTTTAAGCTACACTCTACCAGGATCACTTTTAGCTTCCATATTTCAGCAGAAAAACAAACAGTAGCGGAAACCGTTTGATGTATTTTCATTAAAATATTTTTTAACGGAGAGGGGATACAAAGCCTTTCAGCCAACGGCATGCTGGTTCAGTTCCAGCCCAGATGAGGAGCAACTAAAAGTTGATACCATCTAAAGGCTGTTAAAGCCTTTGTAAAGTGAGTAGCCGCCTAAGTACCGTTCCCAGTGGCCACATCACAAACAAGGAAGTCTGTCTTCAGCTTCTCTCTTGCCTGGCTTCTCAGCAAGAAGACAAGGGGGGATGGCCATAGGAATCAGTCATCCTTTCAAAAAAGTTATCAACACTCCCGGAGGTTTGTACACCAAGTTGAAATCTGCCCAGAGACTCGCTCTTTCACAATCCAGTGTGACATGCTGGTAGGTTAAATTGCACGAATATATTGTTATAAGAAGTTGCTCCCTCTCACAAGCTCTCTCTGATGGGTTAAGAAATCTAAATTCATTAAAATGCAGGCTTTAGAAAGCCAGTTTCTGCTCTTGTCCCCAAACCCACAGGAAGATGGATGGCTAGACCTGCAGCAGGGATGTGGTCAGTTCTACTCATGTGGATACCAGCTGAAGGTGTGAGCTTTCCCACATCCCAGCAGAGTGGGCACAGCAGCGTGACAGCAGAAAGAGAACTGCTCTGCAGAAATCAGCATTGGCCCCAGGAAGAAAAGAGTTGTGCCCCAGGGAGGTATACAATCCAGGCTAGTTGTTGCCCCCCTACCCCACATGCACCCTCCTGCACTAAAGGTACCCCATGCCTGTACAGAAACCCTCCTCCCCAACAGCAGCATGTACTTCCTTCCCACAGCTAAAGCTTTATGTGCTGACAGAACAACTGGCAGGATTCTCCCTTAGAGGGGTACGTGTTCAGCTGAGTAAACTCTGTTTTACCCGCACATCTCTCTGTAGTGCAAAAACGAGTGAGGAGGGAAAAGGCATGGAGCAGAAGTCTGATTCGGGAATGTAGGAATACAAACTATGTTTTCATGCTTACACACAGGCTTGTTTGCTGAAAGTTTCACATACATCAAATTAAAACAGATAAAGCAACAAACCCAGACATCATTTACCCATAGGGAATACACTCAGCCTTTATTTAGCCACTGAAAATTTACTCCCGCTTGTCTGTATCGCTAACCTGCTTGGCTAGACTGATGTTTTGATGCCAGAATACCCGTAGGGTTTCCAGAGAACATATCATAAGATTCACAGCTACAGATACATCCTTGTAACAAAGCGAATTGGACTTAGATGGAAGCCTTGTGCAGAGCTGCTCAGCCTACATAGGACTGAAGGCATTGGCAGAAGAAAGCTTTAGCACCTCAAGAAGTTTGCTGTAAAAACATGGATACCTGAGGTCATTGGGTACTTCTAGAGCTTGGAGGAAAGAGGAGGGCTCACAATTACGTTCTGTGGTTTTAGGGCAGATTTCAGGCACTAACAAGTCACTCCTGGGGCTTTTAATCCTTTTATGAATATGGCCTTCTATCTTTCTGTGCCTTTGACATGGCAGTGAGGGCACATTCCTGCCTCACAGAGTTGTTTTAAAAACAAAAACCTGGAAAAGCGTGAAGCACATGCTAGTTGCAGAGTCAAGCTTGGGACCCCTTCTGCAGAGCTCGCTTTGCAAAGGGCAGGGGCTGTGAGATCCGAGCCATAACAGTCCCATGGTGTCTCTGTTCTATGATTCTAAGGGTCTGATGCCATACAAGGAAATAAACTCCAGCTACCTAAGTGGTCCTGGAGAGCTCAGAGGGTAATGGCATAAAGCTGTGCCAGGGCAGGGTCAGATTAGATGTTAGAAAAAAATTTTTCATTGAAAGAGTTGTCAGGGCCTGGAATAGGCTGCCCAGGGAGGTGGTTGAGTTACCATCCCTGGATGTGTTTAAAAAAGGGTATATCAGGTACTTCGGGATATGATTTAACATAGGACAGGAATGGTTGGACTTGATGATCTTAAAGGTCTTTTCCAACCTAGTCATTCTGTGTTTCTGTGTTCCTCCAACTGTGTTTGCACATTAAGGCACTCAATATGAGTCACCTCAGGGCTGGATGACCTGAGCAAGTGTGACCTATGGAGGGACACACACGGCAGCAACGTTTTTAAGTTCTCCTTCTACCTGAGACTTAGGATTGCCTTAAAGCTCCCCGTTTTCTTTTTTGTGATGTAGGCTGAAGCTTAGAAGTGGCCCCAACTTGTAAGGAAAGCTGCAACGAATTTTAGCAAATAAAAAACCACTTAAAATAAAAAACATTACTGTCCTGGCTGGGAATTTTAATAGTGCCGCACACACAGCCAGACTGCTTGTAACTTCTATTAAAATGTTAAATCGAGAGCATTAAACAGCTCCCAATTAAGGGGTATATTATCACCTCGATGCACAGGGAGTTTCACACGTAAATCCCTATGTATTAAGAAGAGAATATACCCTGTGGCTTTTTAAATAACAAATAAAAGTTAAAAGAGATTTTGCAGGAGGTGGAAGAGCCATGGAAAGGCTTGTATTTTAACACACTCCAAGTGGAAGAAAACAAATGTTTAAAACTGTACAGAAAGAGAATTTATTTTCATTTTTTCCCCATTATTCCCAAATATTTCCACTGGGATCTACTTACTAAGATGAAAGTTTAAGTATTCCATAGGACTGGGAGTGCTGATTTTTGAAGGGCTTTTATATGTGCAGTCTGGAGGTACTGTTGGTTGTGTCTTTTTAACACGGAGGACATCCCATTTCCACAGTGCCTACCCTATGAGTCAAAACTGATTTTTCTAAGGCAAAGGCAAATCTGCTAATTAATTTGAGTTAATATTACTCCAAAAAGTCAGAAACAGTTAAGAAATCCCTCCTTAGCGTCTCTCATGTTCCTGAGGGCCTTTTGAAGTATGAAGAGCCGCTAGCCTCCCAGCTTATACACATGCTTAAAATTTTTCAGTGTAAGCTCAGGGAATAATGCACACTTGGAAAAATCAGACGGTACTGACAAAGTTCATTAGCAATTGTTGTTTATGATTAAAGCTGGAGGCAGTTCAACCATTACTGTTCACTGTGGTTGTAGTGGTCCTAAAGACAAGTCCATCAACCACCTTGCCTCTTGATCTTAATGGTGTAGCTCAGCTGGTTTAGTTGGATTAAGTCACAACACACTAGTGAGAAGAGTTTTCAGAAAACTTGCTCACAGATGTTCACAGATTCACAGAATTGTAGGGGTTGGAAAGGACCTCAAAAGACCATCGAGTCCAACCCCTCCCCACCTAAGCAGGTTCCCTAGGACAGGTCACACAGGTAGGCATCCAGACAGGTCTTGAATATCTCCAGAGAAGGAGACTCCACCACCTCCCTGGGCAGCCTGTCCCAGGGCTCTGTCACCCTCACTTTGAAAAAGTTCTTCTGCATGTTGGTGTGGAACTTCCTGTGCTCCAACTTGCAGCCATTGCCCCTTGTCCTGTCTCCACAGACCACTGAAAAGAGGCTGGCTATTTTTCTCTGTGTCCCATACTTCAGATATTTATAAACATTGATCAGATCCCCTCTCAGTCTTCTTTTCTCAAGGCTGAACAGCCCCAGTTCATTCAGCCTTTCCTCATATGTTGAAGCAGGAGAGACATTGTGGACTGGTGGGGAGGTGTGTTCAGGGTGTGTGAGCAGCCTCCTATAGGGTGCCATGGCAGTAGCTGTAATGTATTTGGTTCTCAGCTGTTTGAGGTAGACTTCAAATTCATGTGAAGTAATTTAAAATTTAGTCAGGAGTCTTGTTGTCAGACTACAGAGCTGCAGCTAAGCTGGACCAGCAGGTTGAAGTTTAGCCAATGTTTTGAGGTCCTTACTGTAATCTGTCCTGCTCAGCTTCCGTTGTGCAACCCACCTACATGAGGGTTGCTGAAATTAATGATCTCTCCCACCTGATGTGGAGGCATAAGTATTTTACGCAGAAAAACTGGGAGGTGCCCTTGGTACACAGAGAGTCTGGGACACTACAGAATATGTGCCCATAATATACCACGATATGGTAGAAATAGTTTTGGGTTCTCAAAAAAATTCTTTCCTGTTTACACCAATCTGGGACTAGCCATGAATGAAGCCTTGCTGGCTTCTAGCCTCTGACAGAATCCACCAATCCAACTCTGGACAAATACACGAAAGTGTAGGACCCCAGAGGACATTTCACTCAATGCATTCATTCCTTTTAGTTCAGAGAAGTCAGCAACCTCCTGCAACCCACTTCTCTGGAGTTTAGACTTCTTCTATAAGGTCTGCTAAAACAGTTTTGGGAAAGAGCAGCTGATGGAAAAGCAGACTGACAAAAGTTCCCTCCTCCTTGAGGCAGCTATATCACAACACTTGGCTCAGTAAGGCCAGGAGGTGGCCCCAAGTTTTCTTTCAGTTCTTGCCAAGAAGGAAGGGCTTGCATGCATGAGAGGCATGGCACCGAGATACCCAACTGAGGTTGTTAGGATTACTGAGGTGTGCTGAGATTATACGTGTGCTGAGATGATACAGCTTGCTGAGAGGAGGGAGATGCTGGCAGATTACTGGCCTTGCCTTGGGTCCAGCTTCAGTTATGCTGCTGCACTATGGGAGAGGAGGAAGCATGGCTCCCTACTGCTGTAGTTTCTCTTCTCACTGCCTCACACCACTTTCCCAACCCTGCTCTGGTCTGGCTATGTGGCGCTTGCAGTGGTGACTAGGAAGGAGCTCCCATGAGCACTTTTACTGCACCACTGCAGCACCTCTTGTACCCAGCAGGCCTCGAGGAGCAGAGACAGGAGGATGGACACTTTCTGTGGTAGCATGAACACCTTCTCTGAAAGCCACTGCCTTCAAAAGGGAAAGAGCCAGGAGGAGCAGACTTTCCCTCTCCAAACCTTTTCTCTCTCAGACTAGCTTCTGCATAGGAGCCCATAAAACAGAGTTGTCATGTCTTCCTCTATGGTGCCAAAGGCAGTAGCTGTCTGGTCCTGTTTCTCCTCTTCATGGGACCATTGCATTTGCAGATTGTTTCCATATCCATTCAAACTAATACAGCTTATCGTTTCCATGTTAATGTGACATTTCTGCAAAATGAAAGAAAAAAGTAGAATGCAGGTTCAGCTATCAGATGGAAGAAAAGGAGGCTACCTAATTTCATATTTATGCACCAGATGCTTGAAAGTAAAAAGACCTGAAAGCTACCCCACTTTCCTTCACCACAGATGCACAAGGAATAGACCATCTTTAAAAGATTTGGCATAAATCCTTGGGTTTGCTTAGGTTCTTCATTACAAGTCACCATTTATTCAACAGTTTTGAAAAACAAGATACACTAATGCAGACCAAAGTAGATAAATTTGGATACGCACATATTTTTTTAGAAACCTACATTTTTCAAATCATGGTTTCAGTTTGTTTCTTTGAGATTTTTGCTCCACTAGGCTTTTCCTTTTTCCTTTTTCCTTTTTCCTTTTTCCTTTTTCCTTTTTCCTTTTTCCTTTTTCCTTTTTCCTTTTTCCTTTTCCTTTTTCCTTTTTCTTTTTCCTTTTTCCTTTTTCCTTTTTCCTTTTCCTTTTCCTTTTCCTTTTTCCTTTTTCCTTTTTCCTTTTTTCCTTTTTCCTTTTTTTCCTTTTTCCTTTTTTTTTTCTTTCTCCTTTCTCCTTTTTTCTTTTCCTCCTTTCATTTTCTCCCTCTTCCCTTCCCTTCCCTTCCCTTCCCTTCCCTTCCCTTCCCTTCCCTTCCCTTCCCTTCCCTTTGCCTTTTCCTTCCCTTCCCTTCCCTTCCCTTCCCTTCCCTTCCCTTCCCTTCCCTTCCCTTCCCTTCCCTTCCCTTCCCTTCCCTTCCCTTCCCTTCCCTTCCCTTCCCTTCCCTTCCCTTCCCTTCCCTTCCCTTCCCTTCCCTTCCCTTTGCCTTTTCTTCTCTTCTTTTCCCTTATGCTGTTTCTTTAATAAGTAAATTCCAGGTATATACTGTGAGTTTAGGGTGGACTGTTGGTAAACCTGTTATCCATCACAGTAATTCATAGAATCTGGCATGTACCAGATGGACAATATTCCATTGTTTAAAGTGAGCCCTGTCAATCTTTGCCATTGATATTAAACAAAAGTCAGGATTATTAAAGCATATGGGTACATGGCCTCGTACACGGTTAAGCCTTTGCCTCAAGAATGTGACTGCTGTTGATGAGCATTCCAAAAGTATATATATAGTGTGCTATAGTACACAGGGAATCACAGATGTCAAGGGGAAATGATATGTGAAAGCAGTGTACATTTAAAAATGCAGCACTACTGTACCTTCTTAAAAGAAAAAGAAACTTTCCTCCTTCTCCCTCCTTCCCCCTGTTGCCAGTTAAAATGAACTGTCAGAGACTGGATAAAGATACAAACAGGATTGCATACCTTACCAAGCCTACAGTGACTCTTAGACTTTGATCTAATTCTATTTGCTGCTTTATGATGCATGAAGCTGTCAGATAAAGAGGTGTTCAAAAAAATCCACTCGAGCTGTCAGGGCTGACAAGCCCTGTGATGGATTACAGAGAAAACAAAAGGGTTATCACCTTAACCACAAACATTTATATCTTTTTTTCATAAGGGTGCTTCAATCAACATGTAGTTACCAGGGTGCAGGTTGTTGTGAGCCTGTAGGAACACAGATCCAATGACACATGTTGAAACAGCATTTAAAAAGTACAACACACATGCGTTGGCACTAATATGCTGCTGACATGGTACAGTTGTGCTTACTTAGATCAAAGATAAGAACCCTATAGTTTTCTATACAAAAAGGGTTCTTTTCTGAAGAACAGATTTCCCCCTCCCCACCCGTCTTTCAAAGATTAAATACAGTCATAACAGTCTGAATGGGGTTTAACTCAAAAAAGCCCAGTACTTAAATATGCCCATATGATTACTAACACAATAGAAACTTCAGCACAGAACAATAAGCATTTAGCATTTGGCTCATGTAGAGGATACAAAAAAAAAACCCAAAAAACCCCAACAAAACCCACCCCCAAAATTGCATTCACTCATTTTCCAATATCAGAAAGCAATCTCATAGCCCCTCATCTACCATCTCTTCCACTTCCCTCACCAAAGTCTATCAATTCTTAAAAGGCCACCACAACAAACAATATTGGACCTGAAATTTGGCAAACAAAGCTAATATTCTTCCTCTAGCACTGCATCTTTGACACCTTAGTGAAAAGAGGACAAGAAAATACATCAACCTTCTTACTTGAACTAGTAATACAGAGATATCACCTGTGGTTTACATTCAAGTTCAAGACCTGACATACTCCCTTCTGGTCAGTAAATACATACGTTAAGAGTGACCAGAGACTACTTTATAGGATACTGTGATCATTTTTAAACAGTCAGTGGCTGGGTTTTTTTCCCTATTTAGTGAATGTGATAACAAAATAAGCTTAACACTGTCCCTAAGTGAATGGTTAAAAAGGGAATTTGACTATGGAGGATAGGTCCACTGGTAGCTGAAGAACGAGATGACCCTTGTTGAAGAAGACCAATAAATCTCCAAGTCACAGATTGCTGAAACCTGAGCTGAAACCAGGAAGAAGATTGTTCTGTGATTGTCCCACTACCTCATCTTTTCCCAAAAAAGCTGTTACTGGCTACTGCCTAGGAGATGACCTAGGTCGGCATTTGCTCCAACCCCTTATACCTCTCTAGTTCTAAACAGGGGAACTTGTATCTCCAGCAGGAAAGATTTTTACCAGGATAAATATGTATCTTATGTATATCATACACACGTATATAGACATGTATATAGCCTAGATTAAGCCTAACAAATCAGTAATGAGCTATGGAAATTAACACAAGCCCTGTATATGAAAAGAAGGTTAAAGGGGAGGCTTCTTTACGCATAATCTTACGCACAGGTGAATCCCTGATGTGCTGGCTGGGAGGGAGAGTTAAAGAGTTATTTTACTTGGCAGTGCACCACTAATGTGAGAAAATCACTCAGGTTTTGGATACTAAGACAACAATAAAACCATCTTGAAGCTCCTAAAAGTGGTTTGCAAGATGATAATCAGCACGCACAGGCTTTTAGATGGAAAGAACCAGAGAATCCCGACAATAGCAGCACAGGGCCAGGTTCTGTGTTTACGTACAGGATGATTGCTCCCCAGTCCAGAAACTTGGACTCCGTCTCCTGTGAAATGGGTGTGTCAGAGCGGAACCAAAGCAGAGAAAAATCTCAGAGAGACGCATTTGGGGCAGGAGGAAGAGCTGAGAGTCGATACTGGTCTAACTCAAAAGAGCTCTTTCAATGCAAACACGGACCACCTGTCAATCCCCATAAATCACAGTGACATTAAAGTTCTGCTTTCTGATGAATTTCCCTTTAACACCTACTGTCTAAAGAGGAAAAGAAAACCAAGAAAGGAAAAGGTCCAAAAGCATTGCTTACAAAACAAAATTCAGAAGTCCTCTTACGTGCTGCTTTAACTACACCAAGATCGGATATGATCTTGGCTAGCAGCTGCGGGGGAGGGAGTCCACCTTTTCTTCAGCAGTTCCAGCAGGCTTCTAAGGCTGTTTCTCTTCTCAGCTCTACCTCTCCAGCGCAACTTGCCAAACACAAATAGACACAAGCATTACCATCATTCATTAAACTATATTCCTATGCCATAGCCATCCAAGAAACCAATAAAATTCCTTTTCAAAAAGTCAAAAGGCAAGCTGGTTCAGCTAGGCCATTATTAGTATGCACGGAGTGTATGTTCACAGGCAATAATACAGTGGGAATTCAGCGAGCCTGAGCATAGGCTGATGTGAAGCATATGATATTACTTATGTAGGCATGAAAGCAATCTGCTTTAATATCAGACACTTTAGTGCAAAGAATGTCAGGGTTACCAAAGGTTAAAGACAGGCTGCTGAATTTTTTTGTTGCTCTTCTTTTTCTCTTTTTTTTTTTCTGTATGACATGAAAAAATGTGGGATAACTCTTTCCTTTTTCACTTTTTGGGGGGCACTGAGTGAAACAGTAATAAATGATATATGTTAAAAACAACATCAAGGTAAAAAACAAATGGCAGAACATGCAACAAAGCATAATATACTGAGAAAAAGGCAGAGTCTGAGAAATGGCTGACTGCCATTCAGCTGATGCTGGTTAAGTGTTGTCCCTAGCCCTGACATCTCTTGCAGGATTTGAGCATCGTCCTATTGAGTCAGCATCTTCAAGGAGTGCTGGGTGGAGGCAGAGAGACTCAGAAGTCAGATTCCCACCCGATCGTGCCACCTGCCATCCCTTGGTTTCTCATGCTGGTGCTGGGAGCCACAGATTTCTCTTGTGACTCTGTAAACATCTGGCCTGATGGGACAGGGGCCGTTTGTTGTGCTTCCCTTACCAGGAGCTTGATGCTGTGACACACTGCTCGGCCACATTGTGAGCTGGTGCAGTGCAGGTACTTGGCAGGCTGCAGAATCAGGCCCCTTGGTACCCTGCTGCTGGCCCCTGGTCCCCAGGAGCCCTCGCGTGCATTCTCCCATCAACAGCTGCGGCAGCACTTTGAACTTTCACTTTTCCTTTTCTAAAATTAAAACCCAGGCATATAACCAAGCTGAGAGCTTCCAAAATCTCAGGTGGGAAGCATTACTGAGAACAGAAGCCAGACAGACTCTTTTTCAGAGGCTGATTGCTTTTTCAGAGTGTATTAGCATCTATTTTTCTCCCCAGCGCTGGAATCCTTGGGTATTGGGGAGTCTAAGGGAAGAGGGAGCTCTTATGCCAGAGGATAAAGAATAAAAAAAGGAACAGAAAATGAAGACGTTTCTCACATTTTTCTCAAAAGCCCCGTTCTGTTTCTATTTGATTCCATGTGTTACAGAAGAAAAAAATTGTAAATATCGAGGAGAAATAATGCAATCCATTATGA
The DNA here is from genome assembly GCA_027925045.1 of Hypotaenidia okinawae. Lineage (NCBI taxonomy): Eukaryota > Metazoa > Chordata > Aves > Gruiformes > Rallidae > Hypotaenidia > Hypotaenidia okinawae. Next base: position 142,214,468 of record BSDF01000001.1, read on the forward strand.
AACCATTTGCTTTCATAGCCTACTGTGAAGTGAGTAAATCACCTTTATATACTGATAGCTTTCTCTCAGGCTGCTGTTACCTGTCTGTTAGCCCTCATGCAGGACTGTGCCTGTAGTTGACAGTTTATGACACATGCAAAGAAAGGAAGAAAGAAAGAGAGAGAGAGGAAGAAAGAGAAAGAAGGGGGGAGCATGCAGTGAAAGGAAGACAGATGGGCCTATCAGTTATGTATATTGTGACCCACCTGCCAGTCACAGCCCCACGGGAATGTGGCATAATAAATACTGAAAAATGGAAAGTAGGAATTAAACTTAAAAAAAACCCCAACCCCTCTGCAACAACCAAACATATTGAACAAAGTAAATTGTCTGGAAAGGAGAAGTGTAATAAAGATTTTTTAGGAGCATATAAATCAAAATTTCAAAAGAAATTTGCCAAATGGGGTCTCAGCTCGTGTGCAGTGGCAGGAGGGCGTAAATTGTGGATCTAGAGAGGATGATTGCCAGCACGCCTAGGTATGAGGGGGTTGATTCAATAAATATTCATGATGGCAGCACGTACGCTCTGAGCACACACCCTATCCTGGCAAACCCAGCTCAGCTGAACTTCACCCCCCACCAGGAGACTCTGTATGTTTTTGCACTCCCTTCAGCCAAGTCTCTGTTTTTCGTGGTTGTGTGTGTGCACACACGTGTGTGCAACTACACATATATAAGCCCAGCCCCTGCAGACCCAATCCGACTTATTTCTCTTATTTATCTCATTACCTGCCCTCCCAAAGCTCAGCTATAAATTCAGTTATGAGACCCCTAGACCATCGAAAACAATCTCACAGAGTAGAATGTCCTGCTTCTTACTATGATGAGGAGTAATCAAAACCCATTCTTCCTACGATGAATAAGCGTTTCATGGAAAGCCTTCCTTTTTCAAGTCCAGAGGATCACTCCTTGCTTCTGTTGTGCATTTCCTTCACTCCAGCCCTGAAAGTGGTTCTACAATGTCCTGGAAATCCCACTACAATGGCATGCTTCTCTAGACCCTAGAGTGTCCCTGGTAATTCTGTATTATATCAATATTTGCTACACAGACAATCCCCAGCCTGCACACAGACCTGTAGAAAGGTTTTCCCTTGGTTAGGGACCACTGTGAGTTCAGAGACACCAGCATCTGTCTATCTCTTTCCTGTAAAATCTCACATGAGTCCATGAAATGACTCTTCCCTGCAAAATCCTCTCACCTATTTAACGAGTAGGAGTGTATAGTGTCAGAAACTCTGTTTTCCTTTTCCCTTTCTGCTCTCCTTTCACATCTAAGAATGTCCCCTTCCTGTCACTAAAGTCCTTCTCCCTTTCCTCCTTTGCCTCTCACTCATACATTTGTCCATCAGGGAGATATGCAAATGAACTCTAATTCTAATTTAAGGGCCTCTTTGATGTAGGCTTTGTCTAACAAGTAAAAAACCCCTTACAGTATCTGACTTTATTTTTGCTCCAACCTTTTCCCTGTTCTTAACCTTAAGAATTCTTTGTCTTCATATCACACTCAGGGAGACAGGGCTATGGTTATTTAACTGTTTTTAAAATATGTGAACTGAGGCAATTACCTAAGAGAAAATATTAGCAGAAAGGTTTTCTTATCTTTCTGAGTAAGGAAAAAACCAGAAAGCTTCCAAATGAAGAGAAATGTGTGGTTGAAAAATGCTTTTGCCATTACTGGGTATTCATACCACCTGTGGGGGTACACTTGTTCCCATGCTTTCACATGGCTCTTTCCTCATAATCTTTGCTATTTGTCATTTTGTGTAGTTACATTTGGCCCCAAATATCACTATGATGCAAATCTAAAATGTTGAGGGATTTCACTAATTCTGCACAAACCCACATCCAAAATCAGTAAAGTAAACCAGACAAATCAAATATACCTCTCCGCTGTTTACTCAATATACCTGCACATGAAAATAGTCCCAACTACTGGCAACATACTGGGGCCCTGAATTTGCCATGTGGTTTGAATACTTGGATGAGAATGTAGCCTACCTGGGCATTATCCTTCCACATAACTCCACCATTAAATACAAGGACCTAAATATCAACCATTCTGTATTAGTGATGATGTTTCATACATATGAAATCTGGACTCAAATATGTCCTACAACAAACACGTGAGACAACCACAGATAGCATTTTCCTTTGCAAAATGAATAGCTCAAACCTTATGGAAATCAGTGGTCTTGGAGAATATTGACAGAGCCAGGTATGGAAATTGGAGAATTTTACTGGGAAGTGGTGGCAGGATCATGAATATAAAGGGTATACAAACCTCTGCAGGCTGTAAACATTGAGAGTGAGATTATATATGGGCTACTTGTGTGAGGTGTTTTCTGATAAGATAGAAACAGACACTCAAAGTGACCATCAGTTGAAAACACTGAAACTATGGAAAAACTTTTCAAAGGAATTAAAAGAAACACATGAGGTAAAGGTATGGAAACAACCCTTCTTTTGTGTAGGATGAATTGAACAGGTTGATATTTTTCCTGTACACAGTGCTTAAGCTCACATGAGCTTTGGGAATCAAAGTTGTATGGGTTGCACTCTATCTTTTCAAAACATGAAGGTCATCCAGTCCATAATGTGTTTCAAAAGTAAGGAGTTGCTGTGTTTGTGACTCTCCCTCGTTTCATATAGTTTGTGAATTACCATTTCTCTTTGCTTGATCTTTTATACATAATCAGACTTTGCAACAGGAAGTGAGACCTCCTCATCCCATGTCAGCTGACAGGGAAGGTGCATGCTCCCGTCTTCACCCTGCCTCGTAGCAGGTCTTTCTTGATCAGCCACTTCAGTGTGTGTCAGTTATGCCAGGGTGTCTCTGATGAGACAGGCAGATTATTGCATCTAGGGAAAAGGCGGCCCATAAAAAATACTCACCAGTGCTCCACAAGCCAATGGTTTCCCTATTGAAGCCGAGTGATTTACGGGTGATGTGTGCAGCCTGGAAGATTAATCTAAGTATCAGCCTGACAGTTTTCACACTGGATAAGAATAAAATTGATGGATGAAAAAATATAAAAATATGTGCTGCATGTTTAATATATTTTCAATCTTTCCAAAAATATACCTAGGAAATCTATATGCTCCTTCCTTCGAAGAAAAATATGATTTGATCCTTCTCTAAACTACCAGTACTGGAAGCAGACATCAAGATGGACACCATAGATGCATAACTTTCTTAATTAATACTGTCACTGGGATGTCAGGGACTAATGCAGAAGATGAGGTCTAATCCCATATGATTATATATGACTAGGCTCTATGACCTATCTATGAGAATCTACGATTCTACAATTAAATCCTGTTAGTCAGGAGATAATACAAGGTGTGATTCTCCAATGTTAGTTAAAATACAAAGTCTTAGCAGTTAGCAAGCAACCCCACAAAAAGAAGAAAAAAGAAAAAAGATGGGTTATCAACCCTTTACATTACAAAAGGGTTTCACTGAAGGAAAGTGTTAGAGAGGAATGGGAAATAACAGTTTCAGTGCTAATACAGCAGTAGGCTAATACAGCAAACCCAGTGACACCAGGGGCTGAGGATGAAGAAGTACAAGGTAATAAATAGGTCTCAGGACAGATAAGTCACTCTGTCACATCTACGCTTCAATCTCAGGAAACGAGAGGGAAAGACTACACCCCAGATGTTACTGACTCCGCTGCACAGAACAACACATCCCTTTGCAGGTCCTCAACCAGCCACTGCCATGTGTGGAGGAGCATGGATCAGCACACAGGCTATCCCATCTGAGATGCGTGTCCACCCAGTCTGGGTTTGTCTACACCGTCAGCCCAGATGCTGCCCGTAAATCCCACTGTGACAGATGTACACCCAGCCAGTTCAGGTACACCCAGCCAGTTCAGATACGCCTTTGTTTGGCGTACAGAGGGTTCTGCAGATACATGTCTATCAGTACAGTTTCATGCTGCTCAGGCCTCAGATCACCGACAGTTGTGCCTGTACAGCTGCAAGGCTGTTACTGGGGTGGGAAAAAGGGCAAGTGGAAGCCAGAGAATCCCATGTTCACAGTCACTTCCAAGCCCACTTTTTCCTGGTATGATCTTCACGAACTCCAAGAAGAAGCTTGGCAAAAATAGTCTTGGGATCTTGTTGGAGGTATTTGGTTGTTCTTTGGTTAGCTTCATTCTCCATTGCAAAGACACTCAGGTTCCAATAGCAGTAGTTAAAAAAAGCAGAAATATTCAGACAGCCTGCCACAAGTTATTTAATTTTTTATTCACTCTTTTTTGCAAAGGCAATGAGGAGGGGTAAAATGTACTTCCTCAGAAAGATAATCAATATTGTATGAAAGCTAACAACATTTCCACACAAAGAAAAAGGAAAGCTATGAAAAATATTTTGAAAAATATTCTTAGGGGAAACATATTAATCATATGTTTACAAATTGGACAGTACTCAAAATAAAAGTTGAACAGGTAATTTGTAATTTTATTCCTCTTTTCTCCCCTTTTTCCTCTTTCTCTTTTAATCTCTTTTTTTCCCCCTTCATTCTGTTGATTACAGAACAGAGAACACAAGAGTTAAAAGGGGTAAGTATTGATCAGCTGAAGGAAACACTGAACACTTCATTTCATTACAAAAGTTAATCTTATAACCTCATTTTCCTCACTATCATTTCTGCCCTATTTTGAGGTCTGAATCTGTAACTTTCTTCACAGGCACCAAGTTTAAACTGTGTGTCCTTGCCTCAAAAGCCCTGCTAAGTGCCAATCCAGCCTTCATCCCAGTTCCCCGGGGAGGAGCCAGGCAACATTCTGTAGAGAAAGCTCCACATAAATGAGACATCTCATCAAAAACATTTTAGCTGCATCAGGGCAGAACTTACGTGGGCTTGTTTGTCCCACTTAATGAACTATTGTACCTTCCCATTTCCGTCAGTGGTGCTAACTTTATTCCCTATTTGCTTTATTCTTTCATTCCTTCCTCAATGTTTATGTGTGAAATAGCCTCCCTCAGTTTGATAAATTACTGTACCTTCAGCCTCCGCATCTTTCCAGTGTTTGTAAGTGAACTAATCAAAACTTCAGAGACCTGAGGATTTTTCCATTCTTGAAGAACTAAGTTGCTTTCCCTTCTGTATCTGTTGTCTTTGTCTTCACAGTCCTTGCAAGTTGGGTCCCCCGTGCAGCTTGCCGAGTTGCCTTTTGCTATTGATCCCCCGGGCCATGGAAATTTCTTGACATTCACTTCAGTAGGTCACAGAGCCAAGCACATCCTGTGCAATTAAAAAAACTCCTGCCAAATTCATATGTGGGGCTTGCCATTAATATGACTGTCCTAAAAGTCTGCAGTGGAAGATCAAAATGAAACATCACTTCTTCACGTTTTTCCAGCTTGCTTACTCTGTGCATTTAAAACCTGTTTGTCTCAACTTGATGGCACCATGGGCAGCAGGCTTCCCTTCCCTTGGTTAGCAAAAGGAGTTTTAAATGAAACAGCAGTAGCAGAGTGAAAACAGAAAGAAAACAGGCCATGGACAGCACGCAGCCTGTGTAAAGAAACACACCAGAAACGGAGACCTGTACCAGTATGGCCAAGCTCTCTGGGAAAACAGATGTCCTGTTATCCTGCAAACAAGTAAACCTGAAAGAAAAAGGTGCTCTAGTTAGACAACTGTTTTGTTTGAAATCCACTCCAACCCAGTTGGCACATTTCATGCAATAAATACTACAGGAATTGTTGGCACCAGCAGCATGATGCACACAGGTCACTCCAGTAGAGCCACTGGGATAAGTAAAGGGGCTCCACATTCCCTAAGCCCCCCTCCACACCTGGAAAGGGTAACCCATTGGTCAGGAGGCATGCAGCCATGGCAGGCCTGGTTGGTTTGATTCCCTGAAGCCAGATCAGAGTGATGGGAACTTCAGTTGTCTTTGGTCCTTCCCCACCCAGCAAAGACCCCTCAGTTCACAGCTTACGGAGTATGACAGAAATATGCCCTAAGTATCTAGCTGGAGGATTAAAGCTTTGCAAACCTCTTAAAATAAGCCAGGCAGCTCTGGCACTCATTAAACCTTTTCCCTCATTTCAAGCTTGAGTGCTCCCCAAAACTGGACTTCCAAAAGCATGCAGAAAGGAAATCTCTTCATCTCACTGTAATAGCAGGGACACCCATTCTCCCTGAAGAAATCACTGGCACTATCTTGAAAAGTACAGGACAAACATAATGGGATGTTTGCAGCAACTTGCGTGAGGAAGGTACTTAGGCACACCGGAGAAATAACATAAAGTCTCTGAGCTTGTGAAGCTGAGCTGGTTTCCTAGTAAGAAACACAGCGCTTCAACTGCAGCTAATACTGTGCCCAAGTACCTGCAGACTGATTGCTCCACACCTCCTGCAAACACTTCCTCCCTGCACACCTCTCCCAGCTTGATGCAAATTGCTATGCCACCACCTACTGCCTTAGCTGAGGGCATAGCATAGGCACGGTGTGTCCACAATGCCTGGCCTGGTGGCCCTGGCAGACCGATGAGGCTAGACACATGCTATGGAGCTGCCACAGATCCTCTTCCTGAGCTTATGCTGACAGCAGGGAATCTGTTTCTACCTTTTTGCCAAATTCATCTCTGGAGGGTAGGGAGATTTCTTTGGGTCTTGGTGTTGCTCCTGTCTCTAGAGCTGGGCATGGGCATGGGCATGTGCATACCAGCCACACCACACCAGCACGCTGACGTTTCTGGGACACTGCCTGCTTTTCACCACCCTTCGCTGGTGCTTGGTTTTACTGCCACAGCTGTCCCACTGTTACATCATATTGTTCACAACCCAGAGAAGATGGGCCTGCTGCTTTCAGTCCTCTCCTTGGGTTCTTAACCAGCAGTTGCCACCAGGACTGCTCCTCAGGGCATCTTCTTTCTGATAAATAAATCTGCTGGTGCAGCCTGTTGGTTTCCTACCTGCCTCGACCCCTGTTCCTCTTCCCCATGCTGGTCTACGGTAAATTCTCCTTGTACCGGAAGAGTGCTTTGCCCTGTGGAAACATGCTGTGCTAGGCCAGCTTCAGGGTCACACAGAATGGTTCACCTTCCAGAAACTCATCATCTACCATCATGTTTTCACCCTTAAAAGACCTTAAAAATAAAGAGATAAGAACAGTTTATATCTTTTCTCAGAGCAAAGGAAGCATCCTGGAGAGCCTTGCACCACTTCAGGTACACTGTCAACCAGACATTTACTCCCTGACCCACAAGCACAGACCTTGCTTACTTGAAGTATCTTCAAGGGGGTAAGAAATCAGTCTAGCTTTTGAGGTTAGGTGTTCAGGTGTGCCTTATACTACCCAGTCCACTGCAAAAATACTACAACCTGTACACACTGCTTATCTCCTGCCTGGTAGCAAGACTGATTTAAAAACATGTAGGGGAAAAAAAATCACTTTTGGGTTAATTGCATTAAAAAGCATTTTTCTCCTTCTCGATCTTCATTCCAACTTACTTCAATGTCAATTCCAAGTAATTGTTTCTTGCAAACTTGAGGAAAGATGGTGAACTAAAGACCAGGAAACCTTGTTTTCCTTTTCCAGCTGAAGAATATAAACAATACATAAAGGAGCATGAACTGCTATTTCTAAAATCTTAACGGCTAGAGATCCTTATAAACAATCAATTCAGAAGTTTGAATGAAAGACTTGCTGGCCAAAATACCATTTTTCCTCCTACCTGTGATAAGTTTCATTAGCCATAGCATGACATGACAGCTAGTCAGTCACCTTGACCACCACTGCGTGATGTGTTGAGCAATTTCAATCAGATAGAACAAGTGGAGAAGTTCCCCCAGAGTCAACACATGACCAGAATAACCACATAGCCTATAGCTTTATGGTATTCAAAGTGGAGGCAGAACCTGATGCTGGAAATCTGAGTCAGACTAGATTTTGATATACCATATTTTGGGGAGATGGGAAAAGATTTTAGTCTGAGCATTTTCTAAAGGAGACCCCATGGTTTAATTTTTTCAAAATAATTATGGAAAAATATAATTTTTTCTGATTATTTTATATTTTAACTGAAAAAAAAAATTGAGCTGAATGCTTTCCTGTCAGTAAGAACTTAAAGAATTTTCAGTGAGTTGTTTCAAAGAAAACCTGAATGCTTTTTTTAACAGAAATGTCCATAAAAGGTTACATGTCAAATGACATGAGCAATCATAGAAAATACCTTTTTCTGGCATCTCACCCTTAAATCCTGTTAAACCTTGCAAGACTCACTTCAGCAGTGGACCTACCACATTAGGAGATGAAATTATGAAGGTCTCAGTCAAGAAAAGGCAGTTTAGAGGTTGTTGCAAGCAATTATCAACACAATCAAACCAGCAAATTAATTCACACTGTGAATTAATTATCCTCAACATCACTCGCAGCTCTCTTTGACTTTATATTTATGTCATTACCATTATTATAACTCTCTTCCATTTGAACTCTTTTTCACTGAGTTTGACTTCCAAGGACCATCTTTCCATGTTCGTAAAATTTGATCACTAACTAAATCCCTGAGCAATGAATGGTACTTGCTCACATAAATCTCAGTGTTATCAGCTCTTGAGAGCTTATTCCAAGCCTTCTGGCAGCTAGCACTTTTCTTAGAGCTTCATTTCCAGGAATAAAATACTTACATATAAATTTCAACTTTAATTTAAAGAAAGGAAGCTTCTAGCTCTTAGGATTGTATGGAAAAGCTTGAAAAAAAAAATAAGAATAATTTTTAAAAGGTTTAGATATCACAGGGCAAATAAAAATATCCACAAATGACTACTTTAAAATATCATGGTATGTTTAGGTCAGTCTCTTGATTTTAGTGGTCTTGGTAGGTGACATCTGGAAGGACGTTTCTTCTGGAAGCTGTTGGTCACCATCTTCCAGGATATTCTGCCTGCCATTAAAGGGTTTGCTATGAATAATGAACTCACCTAATTTCGTATTTGTAAAATTTTTATCAATGCCCTACAGTGCTTAGTAACTGAAACCAGAAGTTGAACCCACCACATTTTGTTCCACAACAGTCTTTCTTTTATTATTCCCGGAGTCAGCAGTGTAAACTGAAATGTCTCTCTTTTTTCTAAATATTCCCTCTCCCTAATACCAATTGATTCTTCTGCTCTTCATCTTCTTTGAATTATTTATGCAGCAATGCATTGTATTTGAGCAGGAAAGTTCAATAGACAGCAGAAACATCCCAGGACATTGACTGTAAGCATTCTGTTTTCCCCCTCCTTCGGTGTCTCTTCACTGTCTCAGTTCATTCCCATTGTATGTGCTGCAGCAGCAAAGTATCTTTGGCATCATTTTACTGCCTTTGTCCATCTTAGAAGTGCCTGAGATATTTGTAAGTTGCAAACTTTTGTTTTAGGACTAAAAAAATGGTTTCTCTCTGCTCATTAGGTGCAATAATTGTTTATTTCTTGGTTCACTCAACTGCAATACTGAACAGGAACTCGGTCTTTATTTAGTAGAACTCGGAAGGCAAACCAGAGGCATTATTCGCTTCTAGATGTCAGTTTATAATTCAGGGGAAAAAAACCCCACTTTTCAAATATTATCCTTCTGCATTATGCACATTTGTGCTTTATAGTATTAGCTTGCTGCCCAGCACTGCAAATACGGATGTGCTTTGAATGCCAACGTATTCAGACATCTACATCAGCAGTAAAATTTGAATTCATGCTACTTAAAAATACACTGCGTAATTTGAATTTGTATACAATTTCCACCCTCTATCTTGTGCAAAATTTTCCACACATATCTGAAAGCAAAATGTAAATCCAAAGGAGTTCTCAGGCTGCTTAGAGGCTTTCAGATTTGCCAGCACTATTTTAGATACCAACAGATGGCTTTCTGCCACTTTTTGTCATATGGGGCACGTTCTGCACAGAGCTGAGTTCAGTGGATACAAAACCCCCTAGTGACTTCCTACCCGTACTTCTTGACACTTTTCAGCTTCTTGAAATTAAGTATCAGCCAAACCAAAACTAATGTTGTGACTTCTGAAACCTCTACCATTGTATGTTTAATTTCCCACTGAAAGTTCTGCAATTTCATTTTTATTCTGAAAGGAAATCTCCAGAATTTATGTACTTTACTTTGCCCTTATTGCTGCCTTGTTCAAGTTTACCCTTGAAAATACCATTATCACCGCTCTTTTTCTAGTTAAGGGACTGACATCCAAGTAGTGGTATTGTTACTAAGACCCTAAAAGGATCAGTTACGACTTTTGGTCCAGCGCCCCCTTGACAGATCTGCTACAGGCATCAGCTGGCAGCACATCAGTTTTCTGAAGCCTTTTATGAGGTTAATATTTAATGCTCTTGGCACTGATGTTTTTCCTCAATGAAAATCAGACTGAAGCTTTCAGCTCATGTAAGCTAACAGCACTATTGCCAGATCTGACTACAGATCCATCTGAAGATCTGTCCCTCTTTTATTTGAAGTTCCTAACAAGAAATCCACTCTGTGTATCATTACCTACACTACTTTGTACAGTGCTGTTTGTAGCACCAAAGAAAGACACAAAACCATGACCAAAAGTCATCTTGTTGCTACATGTTGTGAGTCACCATCTGTAAACTTTTATTGTGGCCAGTGCATCTTCATATCTGAGCAATCTAAATTAACTGCCTTTTAATTCTCAGTAAATCAAAGACTTGCAGTAAACATTCCAGCCTTTGTTGTTCATTTTTTTCCCTGGCAGAAGAAAATGATCTGGAGACCAGTGTGCAATGAACTCAGCAAGGCATCCAGCAAGCAGGCTGGCTGGGTTGGGTAACCAGCTCCCACCTGGGCTGGTGAGCACGGACCCACCTTCAGCCCTGGTCTGCTCAGTGAATTAGGCAACATGCTAAAGTGAACAGGGCTATGGCCACCTAGTCATAAGCCTGGGGCCTTCATACCACAGATTGCTCTAAAATCTCATCCAGCAAGCGTGAAATATAGCTCAATCAACCATTCCATTTGGATCAGTTTACAACTGCAACAGCACCATCACTTCTTAGCATGTCTTCGCTTCCATCAGGCATGCTGTGATTTGTGGAAGCTGTGAGCTCACAGGGATCTTTTCTTCAGAAGAAAATGACTGAAACTGGTTTTAAGTTGTCTTCTAGCATAAAATATGCGGACTACTATTAAGATAGTTCTCAAATAAATTAGTTTTGCTTGCAGAATCTAAGATGGCCCTTTTCAACATCCACCAAGGCTGTTTCTTCATAAGGCTTAGAATTAAAATAGAATGATTCATGAACTCATGGGACAATGTAATCAAAAAAGGAAATACCGGAACATTTATACACAATATAAATAATTCTCAGAACGCCCTTCCATTGGGCCAATATTAAACATGGATCCTGAAGGGATGGAAAATAAAGGATTTAGGCTACTGCAGTGAAAAATACTCCCACATTTGAAGCAGTGTTAGCCCAGGCTTTCCAGGGGTAATACAAAATCTGTTCTTGGCCCAAAAGCTGTGAGAAATGCACTTGTCATTTTGTCATATGTACTTTGACAGAAAGGTCAAAAGAAGAATTTATGGGAATAGTACAGTCATTAATGTGTGCTACAGAGAAAAAGTGATCAATCAAATCACAACTCCCTGCAAACTCCTGAACTCTTTTCTTCTTGTTTCAAATCACAAAGCCTTATATAATGCAATACTTTCCTATCTTCTTCATTTGAAACAAAGTAGCAAAGATAACAGGGGTTTTTTTTTCCAAATCCAAAGACTCCAAGTAACATTTTGATGACATTCTCAATCCAAAAGAATACATGTTCCTGTTTTTCCCTGAACCATGACATATTGCCACTTTTGAAAGGTCATTTCAACTGACATTCATGACTACAAGAGAGAGACTTGTTCTCTTGTAGAACACTGCAGAGACTTGATTATTGTTTCACCTTTCGGCATTTTTGTTGAAGACTGAACCACCAAGCCAGCTATGTTTTCCTCTCGGTTCTTCTTATCCCAGCCATTTTTCTGCAGTGGTCTGATTGTCAGAAGCCACAAAGGGTCTGAAATGGAGCTGAGCTGAAAGTCATTTTGTGTTGATGGCCCTAATGAGCTTTTGGCAAGCCAAGGAGACTGTTGATTTTGGGAGTCTATGAAGAGCAAAGAGAATGAGCTTTCATCCAGGACATAGAGTAATGGCAGAATTGCACCCACCTTCCTAGGTTTGTCTACTTGGTTAGCAGCCATTTGCCAGGGAGAAGCCTTTAAGAAAAGAGGAGACGGGGTTTCTGGCTGGTAGGAATGTAAACTCATTAGTTTAAATACCTCTAAACAGAAAGACCCATCACGAGAGTGGTAAAGATTATCCTCAGTAAAAAGAAACCATATTTTAAAATTAAGGAACACATTATTATTTGCTGTTAAACATTTTCCCCTCTAACATGTAAGCTTACTAATAAAAAGCTGAAACCTGGTTCACAGCCGCTCACTGGATTCCCAGCATGAGGAGTCTGGTGGCTTTTTATCCAAATCAGCCCTCCCTTCACAAAAGCCAGATGCAATTGACTTGTTATGCCAGGCACACTGACAATGACAAGCGCTTGTCTGGCAGTCTTTTGGGTGATATGTAGTCCCCACCAAAGAGCAGCACAAAGCATCAGCAGGTGCTGGCTTCCTTCAGGTTTATACAGGAGGCAGAGGATGCTGGTAGCTCCTGTGACAGAGAGGAAAGGCAGAGTATCTCACCTGCCCTGGATTTCCAGGCTGATATCATCATAAGAGTAGGAGCCTGGGAAGAGAGGTGAGTAGGAACAGAAGCCTTTTTTCTTTCCCATCTTTGATGCCGTGCTTCAAGCAGTGAAGAAAGGGGATGATGGAGCTGCGGTGTCTAACAGATTACTTTGTCTCTGACGCAAACTCTGCTGCACTGGGGAGCTCACAGTCTTTCCTTTCTCAGGGGAGCATAACTCTATCTGGCCAGTCACTCTGTGAGGAGATCACAGTGACATTTGGTCAGTGACATGCATATGAAGGATGAATAACTCAAGCCAAGTTTTATAAATGCAGCACTTAAAAAAAGAAGCCCAAACCCCCCAAAAAACCCTCCACACCTGTGCTGCTGGAAGTAAATTCAGTGGATAGGTCAGATGGAGATGATGACTATATCAAGCATAACTGTCAAATTAATAAAAGGCTTGTCATAAGGTATTTCAGATAAGCAGGTATGGAACAAACTGTGGCAGAGACACCAAAGCTTCAGAAGAGGATTTGTTTTGAATCACTGTGGCCTACAGCAGCACAAGAATACATAACTCACTTTTCAAGAAAGAAGGATTAATGAGGGCAAGGGGCCTGAGGTTTGAAAAAGGCTTTTTACCTGCAAGATGTGACGAAAAAGGAGAGTTCAGCTTAAGCTGGGAATGAAAACATAGAAGCACGGGGCTATTTGTGCATCGTTAAATGGGCTGGGAACAGCGGCTGAGGAGCAGCTCTGCTGGAAAGAAATGAAGGAGCTTGATGGACATCAAACTCAGCCAGTGTCCACAGTGCACCTTAGCAGACATGAAGGTTGACAGCACTCTGGGCTGTATGAACAGGCGTACATCACAGAGTTTGAGGGAAGGGATCCTTCACCTCCATAGAGGTCTAGTTTAGGGACCCCCAGCACCAGTTAGACATGGACAAACTGGAGGGGACTCAGAGGAGAGTGCACTGGGGGCTGAAACCCTTGTCCCAGTAGGAACTGGGCTGAGTCAGTCTGCAGAAAAGATGACCTTTGGGTACATCAAATAGTACCACTGCCTACTAGTTCCTACAAGGGGTCACCAAGAAGATGGAGCTGAGCTCTTCACATGCATAGTTGTGCTGGAGGAGAGGAAAAGACAGAACAGGCAAAGCTGAAACAAGAAAGGTTTAGCCAGGGAATAAGGAGAATTTTTTCCCCCATGAGGACAGCCATGCACCAGAACTAATTCCCCTGAAAGGCTGTGCTGTCCCCATCCCTGGAGATCTTCAAGACCTAGGCAGACACAACCTTAAGCAGCCTGGTCCAGCCTCAGAACTGGCCCTGATTTGGGCAAAGGTTTGGAGTTGGGACCTCCAAGGTCCAACCTGAATTATTCTGTGATTCTTCAGAAGTTAAAGGGTCGGTGAATCATCTCAAAGCTTTAACTTGAGCACTATGAAAATGTTCTAGTGAAGATTATATTAAACTAAAAAGCTCTTGAGTGCAAAAGAACCTCACTAACCTTTCATTCTAAGACTGTGTATTCAAATTTCCGTTTGAACTGAATACTCTAAGAAGCAACAAGTGAACAGAAATAAACAAAATCTGCTGCCTTTCCCCCCCCCCAGTTTAAACTTTCCCAGATGCCTAGGTTAGAGGTTACAAACAGGTACCTTCACCATGGAGAAAATACCTCCTGCATTTTTACCCAAAGCTGCTTCAAAACCTCAAAACAGAATAGAGAGATTTGACAGGAAAATTTGAAGATGTCATTGCTTTCTCAGAGAAAGAAAATACTTGGCTTCTCTGGTCTTTATAGAAACAATCTTTAAATATGATTATCATTAACAAGAAAACATATAATCTTGGGTAAATCTTTTATCTTAACTTACTCGTATAACTCATTTTAAAGGCCATTCTTGGTATTATTATATAAAAGGTCTTTATTGCTCTGTTGGAAAGGTCTGTGAGTCACACTCCTTCCTGGTATAAATCTACTGACTGACTCACGCTAACAAGAACAAGTATGTCTCTAAGTCTATGACCAAAGAAACAAAAAGATGTCCTTTAAAGTTGCACAGCAAGGGCTGCATATTTATGAGAATATACCCCTTTGAGGATTATTTATCACAAGCAACAGACTTTCCGGACTACTGAGCAACTTTAGTTCAAGCGGGTACACACCAGCCTATTTCAGTCACACACATTTCTCCCACGTTGTAACAAGGCTAAAATGTTGTGATGAACCTGTGTTTGGCACACTGAGCCATCAGGAAAATCCACAGCACCATGGTGCAACTTCCCTGTTAGATGCACTCCTGCAGTCATATTGTTCCTGCTTGCTTTTTAAACCAGCCTTTCACAGAAATGGCTGGGTCAGGCTCTCAGGGTGAATTTCAGGGCCAGACAACAGGGTATCTAAAGGAGCTCTTGATACCCCAGGATACAAATCTAGTTATCATCTTACCTAAGCAAACACAGGCATTTTCCACGGGGAAAAAAGACTTTCATACTACATTCAGACAGCCAGTCTTTTACAAGGACCCACGCTGGATCATCTCCATTCACCAGTGGGAAGGAGAGTACCATGCCCATACACTTTCCCACTTTAGAGAACCGGTGATACAGCTGGATGCCTTCCCCTCTGTGTTACAATAAGTGTGGTTTAATTACCCGCATGCGAGTACAGATGAGCAAACAGATCCTCTTGTTTATATTCTAGGAATTTATACAATTACAGGTATTTGCTGTGGAAAGTAATTGAAGTGTCTTGCTGTTTGCAAATTTGAGCCATGAAGTCCTTATTTATATGAATAGGTCTGCTAAAGCACAGTGGGAGCTGTCTGTGTGGATGGGGCCGGCAAGATCCCTGCCTCTATGTATCTTGTGACGCGCAGCTTACATTGCAGTTGCTCAGACCAAAGCACTGGTCCTTTCAATTTATATTAGGCTGTACAATGTTGCACACCACCAAAAGGAAAGGCAGTGGAGGGAGCAGATGTCACCACATCTGATTTACATTGCACTTTGTGTTCTCACCGCTCCTCACAGAGAAACTCTGCAAATTACCGGTTAAACTGGCAGAGTATTAAAGTCACATGCAAATAGCTATATCCACTTCAAGGCTGTAAAGAATCAGGCCCTCGTGTCTCCTACTAATCAGGCTATGTATCAGGTATCCTCTTGGCAGCAAACGGCTCATGTAACAAAGACAGTACATGCTTAGTATCTGAGATGAAAAAAAAGGCAATAAAGCTCCATTTATATCATGTATTGGCCCTTTTGGACAGTCTTTGGAGCATTACCAATGTCAGTCCCATGTGCTAGTTGCCTTTTGAAGACCTTCATCTATTTGAAGCTTTTCAAACACTTTTGAAAGAATGTCTACAAAGTCCTGCAAACGCCAAGAGCAGTTGATTTAACACGACTCTAACTAAGGCAAAATGAACTGAAGCAATTTCTCCTGTCCCTGCAGGTACTATGTTGAAATATTTTATCTGAAGTCTTCAGAACTATCCCATTGAAAATATCTTTTAAGAAGCTTCAGTCTCTTCACACATCAAAAAAATGTGCAGTGTATTTGGAGGGAGGGGGAAAATCCCTAAAATCAATGTTGTTATTGCAGTCCTAATAGGCTCTGCCATATTCTAGGCAGTCTAGTTTTGATAACGGCAAATTTCATTAAGATCTATCCTGAGACACCACACAGTTTCAGAATTCTTTAGAAGTCAGAGTTTTCCTTCAAAAACATTTCAAGCAAAGGCTATAAAAATACTACTAGGGTCTTTTTCTTGATCGCAGTGGTACCTCTGGGACAGGAGTTATTACTACCTTTGTAGTTGGGTAATAAGGGGCTACTGTCCATCCTTTAAAGATATTTGAGTCAGACTCTAATTTGTTGCATTGTAATTCAGCGTGTGTGTGTGTAGTCTGTTTGTTGTCTCTGTCTCCTCCCACATCTGCGTCTGCCAAGATGTTTCTGCTGGTACCGTATTTTGTGCATTTTTAAAGAAGCCTGTCAGGTAAGGATGTGAAAAATGCAACAAGAAATAGTCACAAACATGTAATCTTCATGAGAACTAAGTAATTTACGATTCACGTGATTGAATATATATAGCATAATCTGAAGAACAGTACATGCGTTCCTACAAAGCACACAGTGCATAGGGAATGGGAAATGCTGAGAAAACTTTGGAAAGTCACATTTAAAAATGACAGCTTCTAGGCAGAATAGGAGCAGTCTGCAAAAAGTGCATTCTCATCCTGGAGGGTGAGAGAGCTTGCTATGAATTTACATCACCTTAGCAAGATGAAGGCTCCCGTAGAGGGAACAGTGAGTAAAAACCCTTCCTTTCCAAAAAGGCTGTTTTGAAACCCTTTCTTCTTTTTTTTAAAGTAGGTAGGTTTCAGTCAGACTGTTGACCAATCGTAGGTGTATTCTCCTTCCCTAACGCTGCAGTAACAATCCGTTGTAGGGAGATTAAATCCCATTAAAAAATTGGTACCAGCTCGCGGGGCAGGGCGGCCTCAATACTGCAGACTCCAAAAGAAAAGAACACCATTTACTTCAGGAATAAATGTGGTCTATTCAAGAGCTGTGGGTCATGGGGGATTATGCTGAACCTCCACCCCCCAACACCTGCCGCCCCACCATCATCACCAGTGGGAGGAGAAGAGAGGACACAGGCAGAGAATTAGCCCATTTTTGTCTCAAGTGTAGAGAGGGGTTTTTTTGTGTGTGTGTGTGTGTGAAAATTGTGCTCATTTTAGCTCTTGACTTCCCGCTTGGTCACTCCTGGGGGCATTCCCCAACCTGTCCCACTGACAGAGCTGCAGAGGCCGGAGAGACAAAAGCAAGTCTCCTGGGGAAAGCTGGTTGATATAAGAGCGAGCTATGTAATCAGGCTCACAGGGACCCCAGAAAATGTGTAAGGAGCTGCTTTCTGCAGTCGTTTTCTGCCATAATCTTTGGCCAGAAGCTTGTGGCTGGCACAGGTCTTGTCTTATATATACCAATTTCAAGGTGGACTTGGCATGAAAGGCAGCTGAGGGTGTGCAGGCTGGTACTGCCAGCACTGCCCGACAATTCTTGCAAACAGAAAGCGGTTTATAATCAAGGGAGGTCTACCCTTGCACAGCACACTTGACTTGTGAAAGTTCATCTGTCTCCTCCCTAGGTATTTCCTTCTTACTCTGCAGCTCCCTTTCCTTCTAGAAAAGCTGGGTGACTCTGAATGTCATTTCTACTCTTTTTCTCATTAGCCTTTCCCATTAATTTATTCCATGTGTTTATTACTCCCCATATGCAGTAGTAATGCTGAAGCTCCCTCATGTCTGCATTACATCCTCAGTTTCCTATTAAAAATATTCATCTACTAACTCATAACTCCTTTCCATAATGATGAAAACCTCTCTCAATTAACTTCTGTGTATCCTGTTTTCCAAAAAGGACAAAGCCATCCTCTCATCCGTGCTCACACCTTTATTTTGTAGCTGTTGCTCTGGTATGGCTCATTCTAGCCTACTTCCAGTGAATCACAGCCTGCCTGGAGCCAACCCTCCACCACTGAACGCAAGATTCTGCCTTTCTCCAAAGGGACCCCAGTGCATATGTCTTGGCCTGGCATTTTCAGGCATAATGGTAGCTTTAAGGGATTAACAGGTGAAGGCGAGGTCAAGGAAGGTGAGGTTGAACAAAATAAAAAAAGGAACTGCACAGTAAAACACCTTACCAACATTTCTGGTGAAGGAACAAAAATATATCATTAAGGCCACGGTCAGCAGAGGGTGCAGGCCGGCTTCAGCCACAGGTACTTGCCAAGAGCCCCCATAACATAGTCAATCACTGCAAAGAGATAAAAATGAAAAGGCAAGGCATTCGCCAAGGAATAGTTATGGTGGTAGCAATACAGTGAGTCAGGAAACCTTAGCCAGGCTGCTGCTTTGTGCCACCTTCATCCCCAAGCAGCACCATCAGAGATATACCAAAAAGAGAGCACATCCCATTTGGAGCTCAGTAAAGTTGAGGTTTAAATGGATGCCATACAAATAGGAAGCAGAGAAATGGAGAATCACACAGCAAAGTAACTCCCTCGTAACTCCCTCAGATACTTTCCCTCTGACTTCAAATGAGATGTTAACATGATTCAGATGGAAAAACAGAAATTTCATCAAAGGGACAAACAAAGTCTTTATGGGATGCAACAGACAGCATTGCTAGCCTACCTTTTTTGTTAACTGTGGGGAAGAAAGCAAAATAATGCCCAGTTTTTCTTGCAGCAAATTTAGAGTAGGTAAATCTTAGCATCTAGCCAAAATGACTTTAGAAAGCTCGTTGTTTTATGCAGGTTGAATTGTAGGAAAGCTGTATTAAAAGCCTAGGAACCAGTCATTGGATTTGTATCTGTTGTTTCAGTTGCCTGGGGGGGGCTGTAGGAATAGCTGCTGAGAAATGGCTGTCAGTGAAGTGACTGGAACAGAGCACATTGCATTAATGAGCCACAATTTTTTAAGACATGCCTTGAATAGTTTTGTCATGCAATTTTGCTAAAATCATTTGCTATCTACCTAAATGAAAATTATCACAGTGGGAACTTTATTTTTTTTCATTCTATGTTTTTTTTAATAGTATCATTTCTAACATACTATTTTCTGTATCTGTTATGTGGCCAATTACAGGTTGGAAGCAGTATTTTTCCTTTTTCTTTAATCAGCTCTAAAAAGTGATTAACTACATAAGCAAATGAAAAGACACATTGTGCATGTAATTGAAAATTTATTTTACAGTCATGTTGTTGTGGTAAATGGCACGTCTATAGATTGAGAGCAAGAAAAGCCCATTCCATCTTCAGATCCTCTTTAATTTTACTTATGAAATTGCCTCTTAGCAATTCTTTAGTGGTTTATGTAATTAGATATATTGATTTTTTTTTATATTTTTTTTGGTGGCGGGAAGAGAAATCATGCACTTATGAAGTAATAATGAGCTCAGCAGAAAGGCTTAGCTATGATTATGTCCACAGTTTAGAAGTAATCTATATCCAAATTCAATAGAGGATTTCATTTACCTAGAAAATATCCGAGTGGAAAACAGCTTGGTGAGGGCATTAGTGCACACCCAAATCTAGGATGGATTTGCATACAGTTGAGACAATTAGAAAAGAGGGTCCTTATCACTTTTATGAAATCAAGACGAATCACCAGAGTACCCCAAATACACAGGCTGGCACTGGGCTCTCTCTATTCTCATACTTTGCGGTGTTTGAAGTGGCTTTCCATCTCATTTTTCTTATATTGCATCAGACAGGTTCGTAAAACCAGAGAGAAATAAACCACAGTGCCACAGGAGCAGAGAATATTTTGCTGCAGGTTTCTTTTTTTTTTCTTTTTTTTTTTTTTTTTCAAAAGACAGTCTCCTGAGCCAGGCATTTGAATCATAAGGACTTCTGGGATGGGATTTTCACTCAGAGATCTCCATTCTTACGTGGATTAAGAGGATTAAAAACCATTAAATGACCATCCTCCAAGTCCCTAAAGCAGATTTGCCTTTTTCTATCCTCCTTCAACTGGGGCAGACTTGGGGGTAACAAAGTACTGCACAAAAGACTCCCTTAGCATGACAAAAGGTGAAACAATCCACTGAACTGCCAATGTACCAGACAATGAAGTCGGTGCAGTCTACTCAGCTCATTTTCATCAGAACAAATGGTATCAAACTTGGCAATGGCATTGTTCTTAAACTTGAACATGGGGCTCTTTTTTCCCCCCTCTTTTTTTTTTTTTATTTTTTATTTTCCCATCCGAAGCTCAAGGTGTCATATTAATTATTTAAATCTTCAGAAGATTTCAACTGTATCCTCCAAGGCTCTGCTCAGTGCCAGAAGGTCTCCAATCTGCATTAGCTTTTGTTAATTAGAGCTGAAACAAGGACTTTGATCTCAATGAATATAATAACAACAAAAAAAGCAAAACTTCCTGTGTGATTTATCTTTTACCTATTTTCTGCCTTTACTGTTTTTCCACTCTATTAGACTTTGATTTACCTTGTATGAGTAACATTAAACAACTCGGGTACAAAAGAACTTAAACAGCTTCAAAAGCCTGACTGAAATGATAGTTAAATGCTACATGAAGTGATCCCGAGTCTTTAAACTTTGAAAGAAAATGACACATTTATTTTATTTTATTTTATTTTTGTAAGGGGGGGCCGGCTTGTGAGGAGTGGGGGGGGGGGTTGGTTTGTACAGCATGGATGCTTGTCTACTGATGTCAGATATCACAGGTTTTCCTGTTGGGATTGATCTTTCCTCATTAAGAGCCTTGTTTCTAGAGCTATAGCGCTGATAGAACAGAAGGCCAGTGATATTCTGCAAGATGTTCCTCATGCATCAGGCTTGCCCTGAGTTTGTAGCGCTGCTTAGATCCGAGGGGGTCACCGCCAGGGCTTGCCTTGTTAAAATTTTTCTCATTAACATTTATCTTATTGAATAGCTCTGAAAGGCAAATTTTTTAAGCCCAAAAAGAAAAAACTAGCAAATTTCAGTGTCAGATGAGGTCTAGTTGTATATTCACTTGAGCAGGGACTTATCGTTATGGTCCCCTAATATGAAAAAAATAATCAAAGAATATCCAAAAATGCTGCAAGTGAAATCTACTTCTGAGATTTACAAGATACATGAGGGTAAATTTTCATTGTGATGGACAAAGAGTTGCACACACAGCCTTCATTAATAACAACACACAGTGCTGAAAGTGTGCCCTGTATCTTTTACATAAGGCTTGCTACAGAACGGCGCAGCCCCAGGAGACTGGTCACTCGTGGTTTATCTCATTTTAGGGAGAATAAATTAAAGGAAGGGTATCTTGTGAATTCTGAACAGAAAGTGGGAGAGCTGAAGTGAATAGTCCTAAAAATAATAGCTAAGAACTATGATAACCTGCTGGAGGCACTCAACTGAGACAAAGGAGGTTTGTCTAGAAAGGAATGGGATTTTGTTGGCAAAGTTTAAAATGGATTCAGTGTCTGAAACAAACAGTGTGTTGCTAAGGTCTGGCTTCATCCATGGGACCAGGACAGCCTGGGCAATGGTAGCATAGACCTCCTCTACCCCAAAACAACAATGTGCTTCAGCTCAGGGTCTGCAAACAAGTTGGGAATTCAGTAATAGTCTGATCTTTCCCCTGCTGAAACCTACAGCAGACTTTAAACCAGCTTCAAGAGGCTCCTTGCCAGGCCCTCCCTCACTAGAGATGCTCCCATTGGGTCCCAGTATATTTGTGACATTAGCACCAATCCCCTGGCTGACAAGACCACATTTTTCCTATTTCCGTGATTTTTTTTTCTCTCCTTCAAAACCTTTTTGCATTGGTTGGTGGTGGCAGGTAACAGGCACATATCTGGTCACCCATTCTGACAGAAGGTCGCAGTACAAGCAAGTTTGAGTTAACGATGCAAGTCACAAAGCCCCATTTGTTTTTTATTGTTGCTTCTTTTGGAGTAGAATTGTTGGGAGCTTTTTGCAAAGCCAAATGATGTTACCAGTCAACTGGAGGCAAAATATTACATAAAGGCAAAACTTTCATGTCAAGACCATGTCTTAGTTTCCCACATGGAGGTGTGCCTTGGAGAGAGAGGGCTCTCTTGCAGCAGTTAAAAGGGATGCTAGAGTAATGCTGTTGCTTTGCTATTCCTCTTCCATCTAGAAGCTGGACAGAGAAAAGGGAGGGGTAAGAGATTGCCTACACAGATACCCTGTTAAACTAGGACTTTTGATCCCTCCATGCTGACCTGCCATCCTACCACCAGTCAGCACAAGTCCTACAATAAATAGGTCTTTCTCAGAGCTGCCTCCTGCCTGAAAGAACAGGAATTTCAAAAGATTGAATAAACTTCCGTAGTGCCATTTAAAGCTCAAGGGATGCTATCCTCTGGCCTTCAGAAAATTTCCCTAGAAGCAAACAGTTGGAGTTTACTTTGAGGTTTGGGTTTTAGACTCATTGCTGTTTACCCCAAGATGCCTTCTGTTTGGCAGAAGTCAAAGCTGTGATGATAGGATGGGCAGCAACCAGTCGTGGAGGGTGTAGAAAGCGAAGACAAATAGTTCATGTTCACGGCAAAAGAGCAGAAAGTGTCCAGGGAGGGAAAGAAGCCAAAGCCATGGACTAGGGAAATTATCGTCTCTGCATCAGTTTTCTGAATGGGCATAAGGGCAGGGAGATTGCATCCATCGATGCTCAAGAAAAATGTTGAAGCAATGGAGGTTATTCCCATGAAAATCAAAGGAAAAATACTCATTGACTTTAATAAATACATCACCAACCCCCAAATCACTAAAGGTTTCTCACAGGACATAAGACTTCTATTGTATAAGTTTACTTTTTAGCACTGAAAAAACAGGCACTTGTCTATTATTTTAACCTACTAATCTTACATTTCCTAAAAATTCTTCCTTGGGGGAAGGAGTGTAGAATCATATTTAGTTGCTTCATTTCTAGTAAAGATTATCACTTTAAAGCCATGTTTTCCTATGTTTCCATTTGAAAGTCAGATGATATATCATTTTACTATGACTTTTTCACATCTATTCTTTTAGATGGGCTCGACAGCATTGTCAATTTAATTCAGTACACCTCCATATAGCACAACAGTGTGTTGCATGTGTGTTGCTTTATTTGAAAATGATGTACACGATAATATGTTTCTGTCTGCAGATTGTGTCTGATTTAGCTGACAAAAGATTGCAGCAGTCACTGTGGCCAGAAGCTATTGGAAAGCAGCCAGGATTAATAATGAAATAAATACAAAGCAGAAGCAAGTGATGCCATAAAACACAAGGACAGTGGGTTACGTTTTTCTGCATGAAGTGGCATCATGTCATGCATGAAGCACATTTACCCAATAGGGCAAAAAGCAACCTCTGGGTTTGAAGTTCTCACACCACTAAAACGGCCACATTCTAAGGGGACCCTCTGGGCTCTGCATAGCCCTGCCCCAGAAAACAAACACTTTGCACACTGACAGAACTCACTGTGGTGGTAAGACAAGTTAGCAAGAAAGAATATCTAAAAGCTTCCGTGCAAATAGGATGGCTGCATAAGGAAGAGCATCTTACCCAAGAGACATTTCATATGAAGGTCTGCTATTTTGACTCTTCTGCTGTTGCTGCTTCTTGCAATGACTTGTTTTACACTGGTACCTTGACCCTTGACAGAGCCAACAGCCCTGGCTAAAGCTCAGGTCAGACCCAAAGAGGTGGGAAAATGCAGATTTCCTTTTAGATCCCCAGAGCAGTGGAAATGTGGCAGTGCATTGGAGAGACTCCCTCTACTAGTCCCCTTGGGATATTTTTCCTGGACACATGACAAGATTTCCTACCAGAACAAGGCCTAATGCTGTTGAGTGACCTACTGCTGCACAACAGTTCCCTCTACTTGTATTGGTAGTTTGCAGACTTTGAAAAGAAGCACCACAAAAGCTCTTCTTGTGGTGAGGTTCTCATCCTCTACATACTTTGGAACTGAAGTCACCTACAAATGCAACATAGTGGGCCAGTGCGATTTAAGCCAGCCACAACTTCTTAATGTCTTTGACTGCCAGACTAAAGTATAAAGCTTTGCTGTAGCCTAGTCTCAGATGATGTGCATGGTTGCACTTGGATCTTTTTCTTCAGGGTCAGGAGTTTATGTATTTTGCTGAGGGTGTTAGAAGAATACATTTCTTTCATTAATGTGACACTACCAAAGAAAGTCAAGCGAGTGCATGGCTGTGCAGTCCACCACACCTGCTAGGAGGATCCTACTGACAGCAGGCTCTTCAAAGAACTCCCTTTGAAATACTCCTTAGTGTTGGAGGGCATAACCATTTTCTCTGGGCTGCATTTGAACCAGCTTCTCTTCAGCCACATCTTTCTGTTTCCCTGATAACCAAAGTCAGTGTCTGCTTCAAATGAGCGCAACATGCATCATCAGCATACTCTCCTTATTTGTGCCTGCAGCATTTCATAAAGTCTTCTAGAGGTTTAATCTTGATCTGGAGCAGATGTTGACTTTGCTGGGGTTGCTCAGTTGTAACTGGTAGCATAGTTAGGACCCACTCCTTTGCCTTGAACAACAATAGTCTACTGAATTAACCATTAGTAGCTTTTCATTAGTTTTGAATTGCAATAGCTCCTAGAATTAGGGACAGTCATTGCTCCACCAGGTTTGCAGCTGTTGGATGTAGAAATTAAGGATGGAAGAGGAAAAAAATAGAGGAGAGGTCATAAGGAGATGAGAGGAGAAAAAGTAGGATCAGCATCAAGACCATTATTAGGGCACTCTCCAGGGCTTTGCAGAACTATGGCAGAAGGGAGACTTAAAGAGGAGTCTGAAGAAGAACAGTAGTTTGCTAGGGGTTTTTATTGCGGGCACAAATACTTTATGGCAGGATGCAAACAATTCAAGACGTGCTACAGCAAAAAGATGAAACAAATAAGTGATTAAAATGGACAACACTGGAAGGGGAAAGGGAAGGAAGGATGGGTAGCACAGCACCATATTTGGTTTGCTTTGGACAGCAAATTAGTCAACGAGTAGCCTTTAGGTGTTGTTTTTCCTCTCACTTTCAGTCCATGTCATCAAATCAAGACAAATTCCTATTCATTTAAGCCACATAATGAATTTTATGCATCTTAAGGAAACCTTTCTTTCAAAGTATGCTGTCTATTTGTTGAGCCACTCCAAAATTAAGAGCTATTTCCCATTGTTTTCCTTTACCTGCAGATTAAGCAGCAGCTGCTCAATTACTCTACTTCATATGTCTTTTTCTTCTCAGATCTCTCTAAAAGTAGAACAGGTTCTCGTCTTCACCACTTTTCACCTCAGAAAGGCTTCCTTCCATCCTCTCCCTGCTGTCTTGATCATTCTGTGTCCCTCAGCTAACCCGACAGATTCATTATGGCATGTGTCAGTGATCAGTCAAATCAGCTGCCATGGGAGCATCTCTGTATTGTCAGATCTCTCTGAGTGAAGCACAATTGCAAGTGCCACTGCTGAAAGACCCACAACACTTCTGTGCTGGTTCATGTTCGGGATACCGAGCTGTGCCACTTCCACTGATGAATCCTTTCCTGAGTCTCTAGCCATGCTGGGGCAGGCATGTGTTTTGGTACCCTCCCCCCCAAGAAAAAGAAAAAGGAAATGATTACAATTATTTACACTCTTTTAATCTGTATTGGATACACTGGACATCTCTCAAAGGAAATGCAAGTCTCCACAATGATGTAAAAGTTGATGTCAGTAGATTTTGTCATTGCCTTCCCATTGAGTTAATAGTCACAAAATGGAGGGGACTGGAAGTGTCAGAGAAATTACTCCTTTCATCTCCTGCACAAATAAGAACTATGGGACACAGAAACCTTTCCAAAGGTAATTCTTTTGGTGTTTAGCACATATTTTACAGTGGGAACATTCACCCCCCGGAAATCTCACTCTATGTTCTGTATGTTGTACGTCTTAAGAGGTTCTTCAGTCACTCCTTCTAAGGACTGAAGAGATGAATAGACATATCAAGCAGTAAAGAGAGTAAGGTCTGGTCAGTCACTTGGTCTACACAGACATGCATATAGCTGGTACAAAAAAGGCTAGAAATGTCATACAAATGAAGTGTCCCTCTCAACCAGCCCTTCAAGAGGCAAATTTTCTCTCACAAATAAAGCTTTCAGAAAAAAAAATATGTATTTTTCTGTGTCTGAAAGTTCTCTTCAAAGAGCGTGATTTTTCTAGAGTAAGGATTACATCCTTGGATTACATCTCTCCACGTTTGGATTCTGGTACTACCCTTGAAATCCCAGTCAACAGCACAACTCTATTGTGTCCATTCTAGGCAAATGCAGAAGGAAGCACTGGTCATTGATATGATGCAACAAACCAGGATGGAAACCACAAGAAAGCACCATATAACTCTGTTGTATCTTCTCCAGGTTCTTTCAATGTCCTCATTGCCATCTAACCCACACAATTTTCACCAGACACCTCAGCAGCAGAACTGTCATCTGCTGCTGGTGGACACACCTACATTCCACATGGCTTATAGTTTCTCTCAGATGTGCCTGAGTTTTGGAGAAAAACCACAAATGATAGCTCTAGTTTCCTCATGAAGATTGCAAAGGAACCCTCCAAAAAGCTGGGTTTAGTTCATTGATGCAGTTCACCTTTCCAGTGAACAGCTCAACATTTACTTAAAAAAAACCCCTACCACCTTGGGACATAAGTGCAGACTTTAAAGTTAGAGTGAGCCCAAGTCTTCATGCATTATGGACATAAGGAGAAAGTAGTGGAGAGACCAGAGGACAGTAAATGTACTATCTTAGAAGGTGACTATCTAAGTCTAACAAACTTGGATCACACATAAAAGCAACAAAGTAAATATTTTTCTAAGTTTAGATTTTTAACATAAAGGCTATGTTTGTGGAAGCCCCATCCCTGGAGGTGTTTAAGGCCAGGTTGGACGGGGCTTTAGACAATCTGGTCTAGTGGAGGGTGTCCCTGTCCATGGCATGGGGGTTGGAACTAGATGATCTTTGAGATCCCTTCCAACCCAAAGCATTCTATGTTTCTATTCTGTCTGCCTCACCAATCCATCCAACCACCCATCTCCATGAAAACACAAAAAATTGTGACCCGCAGCAGACATGATGTTTAGTTAAAGCCAAATTCTCATTTACATTCTCATGTTTGATTTTTGCATGTTTCCAGTACTCTGTCCCTAATGATCTGTTTGCCAGAGTACTTCCTCCCCTTCCCTTAGTGAAAGGTCAGCAGGCACCCCACCAGTGAGCTGCTCTGCACCTCACTCCATTCTCCTGGGCGACAGTCTAGGCCAAGGAAGGAGTGGCTTCACCCTCCCTTTCTGTAGCTGTTTGTGCTCCTAAGCAGAGGGAGATCCTCTCTCCTCTGACATTAAAGGAGTATCTCAATCTCCATCACTTTACAAGACAGAATTACAAAGAGTAAAAAGTCAAGGATGTCAGAAAATCAGAGAAACTGTGCTGAAGTCAAATGGGAGCTCCTTAGGAGAAGCAAATATAGTTCATTCACTTGCCACAGTCTTACTGCCCTTTCTTCTCACCTTTGCCAAAGTATGCAGTACTTTTTTCATTGCCTGCTTAACCACACTAGCATGGTTGCTTCTCCAACTCACACATACCCATGCCCCACTCTCACCCCTCCTGCCACCTCTGAATTGGGCTGTATATTAAACTGTTGCCTTTGCAGTGTTTTGTTGTTGTTTGCTTCCTTTTTTTTTTTTTTTTTTTGGAAGGGGTGATGAGCTGGTATGAAAAGATCAATTATTCCTTTGGTGGAGGTTCTTATCCAAGAGTTCATTTAACCTGGTTTGAATGTGTTGCTGACTCAGAGGAATTAAGCTGGAAGATAGCCAAGTACTGAAGAGAAAGTTAAGACACAATGATGTTAATAGGCTCCCATTGGCTGCTATTGTTAGAACTAGTCTTAAAAACAAAAACAAACGCACATGCAAGTCTGGTTTCCTGTGCGGTAAGCTGAGTGCTTTACAGGGACTTCCATTATGTCATGATTCATTATTTCCTTCTCTCAGCCTAAATGGAGCCTGAAAGTAGAATTAATAGCAACAGGATCTTCATTAAAACGGCTCTTCTGAAAAGGAGCAGATGAGGATGGTGTCTATAATGGGAGGGTTTTCATTTTAGCACTCTTCCTTTATTTATGGAGTACTGTACCTGCACAGGGCACTTTAAAACATGTCCCTTTTGAAAAAGTCCCAGAAAGACAGAGACAATACAGTTCAGCTGTAATTAAGTAGGCTCATGTAGGAGCCATGGTGGTTACAGGGTAAAAACCAGAAAGTTTGTGTTTCTTCAGACTTGTAAAGCAGTCCTGTAAAACTCAACAGAGAAGTAGATCCCTGCTATAAACGATACACGGAGCTCAAAATTATTTAGTGAGTTTTACATTCTGTATTAAATTCTTCTTCCCATAAGGAATGAGACATGATCTCCTCATCCGGGAGGGTTACAGTCTACATGTAATAACATTTAGGCTTTTCTTTATAAGTCAAAGATATGTCACTCGCTACAAGTACTCCAGACCATATGGAGCACTGTCTGGTAACGATTCGTACTCAGCTCTGCTTCCACTTAGGGTTCAGACCCTAGGGTGGGAGCTTCATCTGATCAACAGGACTGTCAGTTGTTTCCCGTTTGGAAATTAAAGGTGGGCAGCAGAGGGAGAGGCTGAATTCAACAGGATGTGTCATTGTCATAGTTGAGGTGTCTCTTGTTTCCCCTCTGCAGCCAGTTCACAAGAACCCTGTTCTTTTTCAGATGGTCTGTATGCTGCACAAGCCTGAGCACTGTGCCCCCAATTAGCCTCTTGCCAATTATAAAGGAGTAAGGGCTACTAAATGCATTTGTTTCATAAGCACATCCCCAGAGTGCCTTCTGGGGAGTCACTTCTCCCAACCCAGATTTTCCATCCCTGCACCCCAGTTTCCCTAAAATGTTTGCAACCTTTTTACACATCTCTTTAGTGGGTCAGTATATAATCACAATGCATTTTTCCCTCATTGTTGTCTGCTGCAGTCAAGCCCATTTTACGAAGCACTGCTGGCTTAGTACGGTAAATAAAGCAAGGTTTGGTTGCTTTTGTTGCACCAGTCATCAACCCACCACTCAGACCCACTCAAGCAGTTGTGAGTGAACTAAAGGATACAGAAGATTATCTTGCAAGACATTTGGCCGGCATTGCTTTCTTTTGGAAAATTAGTTTTGCTTGTTGGATGTGCCAGTCCCCTGCTCTAGGACCCATCTCTGCAAGGAAATCTTTTAATTACCTCTTCCCCCCAAATGACAGCTTTCACCACTGGAGTTGAGTTCTTGGACATTAGCAATTGAATAGGAAGCCTTCATACTGTATATCATTTTAATCTTTCATGTTTAAGTAAGCCAGATGGCTTATTATTACAAGCTCTGTTTCAAAAAGGCACAAACTTTCTATCAGAGGATTTGTAAGATGATAGTAAAAAAGGGAGATTTTGCATCACACAAAATAGCCTGAATTTTAATTGCACATCATAGTTTGGCAGCAATTTTCCCGTAATTACCATTCCTGCTAAATGAATAGGTGGATTAAATGGATAACTAAAATGGCATTGAAACTTCCTAGAATGGAGATTTATCCTCTAATGTATGGAATAGCTAAGTAAAGTTGTCAGTTGCTTGGGTGTAATTCACGCAGTTTTAACGTTTCTCCTCAGCAGAGGA
This sequence comes from Hypotaenidia okinawae, assembly GCA_027925045.1. NCBI lineage: Eukaryota > Metazoa > Chordata > Aves > Gruiformes > Rallidae > Hypotaenidia > Hypotaenidia okinawae. Next base: position 142,244,477 of record BSDF01000001.1, read on the forward strand.
CCTGCTTTTACTAGCAGCAAAACCCTGGCTGTTATTGGTTGGGCTTTTTTTGCTATTGATGTTTTACCCCAGCATTTCAGATATGTCAGATGCCATTTAGCCTGTTACGCTCCGAAGCTTTTGATCGATGAAGTTGAAAAATTAAAGGTGCTTTCATTTGGGCCTTGGCCGCGTTCCTTCCAAACACTTAAGAATATCATTCCTGTTCTGCCAACCGAGGGTGCAATCCCACAGTCCTTTTATCCTCATAATGTAGCTCTTGCACACAGCCACGTGTATAGCCACGAAAAAGAGGAACGGGACAGCTCAGATGAGTCGTGCTCCTCCTGCGCGCGAGTGACGGCAACCTGGAAACCCGCGTGCCTTGAACACACGCAGAAACATGCCAGTGTTGCCACATCAAGGGAGTAACAATTAAATCATTATTGAGACTACTTGTGTGACAGGATATATTCTTGCTCAAATGCGTCTGGATTTTTTTAAAAGCCATGCAGGTTGAAAAGACAAAATACATAAGCTAAAACATGAATTTGTGGAACCATGTTAAGTCTATTTGTCCTAACCAACTGTCACGTGATGAATAATAAATGCTGCTATTATTCAGCTGGTCTAACCCCTCTGTAACAATACCTATGATCCCTCCTGCATACTTTGAATTCAAGGACAAAATTCTCCAGGCTTGATTCTCTCTTATACAAAACCAGCATTATGCAGTTCAGGTAACACTTCGATGCCCTAAGGTCTGTTTAAATATTATTTACATCTTCTGCGTGGCTTCTTGCCACCGCCAAAGTGGGGTAAAGGGCATTACATGTCAAACAGAATCAGGCCATTTGACAGAATGACTGTCATTGACTGTCACTGAATTTTTGATACACGATGTGTAGAGCCAGGTATGACAGCACCACTGAGCTGTCGGTCTGAGACTTTAAGTTCTTCTTTCACTGAGAAGATGTGACAGTGCTGATACATTTGCACAAATGAAGTTTGTGTCTTAATCATGACATCCTATAGTTAGTTGGGTAGCATTCATCCCATTTAGTTTTATCTGTTTAAACACTAGACTAAACCAGCCATGTGAATTTGTATCTCAAGTCTTGATGGTAGATAGCATTTTTAGAATACGATGAGTCATCCTGGGGTGGGCTCTGAGTATAGAGGCTGTCTCAGTGATTGCCTCAGTCTAGTTTCCTATGCCTTAAGTAGCCAAAACAGGAGAGAAAGTCAGACATATACCCTATCAGATGTATTATTTTAGATCTCAAAAGGGGTTGGATTTCTGTACACCTTCTATGACTAACTACAATCAGTTCATGAATAAATACATATCCTTCTCTCAATAGAAAGTCAGTGATCAGTATAAAGGGGAAGTATCCCTCATGTTCTGTAAAATTATAGTCATATTACTGAACATCCACCATTCAGCATCTCTGTTTTACATAAGGGAAAGGGGGAAAGGGCAGATAGCAGAAAATGCCTTACTGAAAGAGCAGAGATTTTAGCAGGACTTCGGAGGGACTCCATGTGGCTTGTCTAACACCTCCTAATAGTTTTGGAGTGTCTGGCCTAATCTAAAGCCTACTTGACAATGTGGTGATGGCAGCCTCATAGACACTGTGTCACTGTCGATGCCACAGAAGTCGGTGGCCAGGCAGAGGACAGAGAGAACTAAATCAGCAGCCCCCTGGAGAGCAAGGCCAGAGGCAGGGAGGCATTCAGCAACAGCCCTACATGCATAGCCAGCAGGTCAGGTAGCATAGGGGCACCTCTGGACCAGCACAGAGCACGGACTTGCCTTACCCAGATAGGACCTCTCAGGCTTGCAAGGAGCTGAGGAAGCACTGTGCCAGGCTAGAAGTCAGTGTGTACCTCTGAGCAAACCGTCACCCTCTCTCACCATCTGCATCACTCACCAATACCTGGAGAAACAGTCGCTCCAGATAAACCCACGCTGTGATGCAAAGAAACAAGCCCAGGGTGGACACTGCGCTAAGGCATTACACAAATGAAAAATAAACCAACTAGCTGTCCTCCTTTATTTTATGCAAAGCAGTCCATAAAGTCATTAAAACCTGTACTGGAAATACCATTTTTTTTCCCCAATTACAAGCAGCTATTAGAGTAACATATCATATCCAATGTTAACAAATTGCCTGCACTGCTGGTCTGAGGCAGTGGTTGTAGTCTTGCCATTTGGGTTGCAGCTTTCCAAGGGCTCCTCCTGCTCAAAAAAATAACTGAAGTCAGAAGTGGCTTAAAGAGTCAAAAGCTTAATGTAAATGTTGACAAACAATTCAAAAAAGCAAAAGAAAAAACCCCAAACTTTTACAAATGTGTTTGTAATGATGTAGTTAATACTCTCAGCTGCCCAAGCCTTATTGTCTTAAGAGGTTTAAGTGTCCCTGAAGTCTATTATCCGTGGTAACAAAGAGTTTATGTCACTCCCAGAGATGGTGCTTTCCGAGTGAGATACGGCACTGTAAAGCGAAGCCTATTACTGTACCTCTGGGAACAATGACACTATCAGAGATTTCAGCTCCAGCTTTCTGCTCTTTCCAGACAGGAGCACTGTCTTTAACACAATCGTGTCATTGAAGAGGCGAAGCTCTCTTAAGCTAACAAATCTGAGAGCAGCCGCTATCCGCTCCTATCGAACATTGTCACAGCACAAAAAAATGGAGGTGTAGATTAGCTGCTCCCCACAGCAGTCATGCTTCCTTGGTGTGCCGTCTGCTGCCCTTGCAATAGGGATGCTGCATGCCCAGGGAGTCACTGGTCTTGTAAATACACAGCGTAAATGGGTGGGTTTTTTGTCTTCCTTTTAGAAAAGATTTAAAAAGCCATCATCTAAAATATCACTAGACCTGACTCAGCATGCGAGTCCGTCCGGAACTTTGCCTGCAAACCTCAACAAGGAAAGCAAAAAACAAGAGGAACAATAAAAGCCAACCCAAACACGCCTCCTTTTTGAAACCCTGTACTGAGTGTGCGAGATGTTTTGCAAACAGGCTGATCTTCTGGATCCACTGACACACCGGACCTGCTTGCAAGACCCAGGCTTAAGTCTCTATCTATACAGATCATGCGCCGTTTAGAAACTGATACAGTTGATGAGTACAATTCCTCTACCGAGAGTGCTGCTATGCCAGAAGCAGCCCTGTCATGTGGTTACGCTGGTAGAAAGTCCTGTAATAACAAGATGTGAAAATTCAGACCACTCTTCAAAGGAGCAGAGCAATTAGAATTTGAGGCTTTTAGGGGCTATAAATACATATGGCTTGCAAAGCTCAGAGTCCATGATTTCTTGAAAATGCCTATTAAAATAGTTTTGTTAAAACCAGCTAAATATCCCTTCCCTGTATTTGTAGTCCAAAAATCCATCTGCCCGAGTGCTTCTAACTGCCAGCTATCGCAAGGCTCACTGAGTGCCATCCACGTAAAATCCATAGCAATTGCATCCCTCTGTCAGACCCTGGGAACCCAAGAGTGAAATTCACCGGTGGTGACCAGAAACAAAATGAAGCTCACAATCTGTAATATTTTCATTGTCCAACTAGAAAGAACTGAAACTGTAAATGTGCAGCATGCAGTGAGGGAGAACTAAACCTAATTTTTAAATAATTATTTCACTTCTGATACTTTAAACCGTTGACAGTGGTTTAGGTGAAGAAACTTTGAAAGGTGTTCTTTCTTTCAAGCATATAAATTATCCTTAATAAAATTATTTCTATTTTTTCCTTTTAAAATACCCAAACATACCCAACCCTTCCTAGGTTTGTGAATAGAGTACAAATCAGCACACAAGCCAGGAACTCTCTTGTAAATGGAATAATTATCATTGAATGTGACTGTAAAACAATATAATAGGCAAAACAAATTGTTGTAACAAATTATGTGTAGGTACCTGCAAGAAGCATTTGCCTAGCCTGTTACAAAGCTATGATTATATCCAGGTGATCTGCTTTTATCCACATTTTTTCTCCTAAACCTTGGGGAGAAAAAAATCTCTGAGCAGAGTGACAAGAAAGGTTCAGATAGAGTATGTGGCTTTGGCAACATCCTTCCCAGGAACTCAAAAGCTGGTAATGCAAAGCCTGGATGCCCAACACTGGCTCCTCACGTCTGCCAGTCCCCTGGCAGAGTTGTTCAAGGTTTGCTTCTGTCTCTAATTAGCGGACATGGCGGAGAGAATGACACACAGCCAAAGCAAACAGGGAGTGCTTCGGCACTCTCGATGCATCATTGTCCTCCTGGCCTTTGTAAGCGCATCACAGCAAGGATAATACCACCCTCCATCTCCTGGCTACAAAAAGCAGCTGGAGTCACAGCCCCTCGCCAGTCACCGGCACGGAGGTGAGCAATGATTTCAGGGGGCAGCGGCACGCATTTCATGTGCCAACTGGCGGGTAGATGAGGCTCCCAGCGAAGCAGCCCAGAGTTTGACAGAAAAATGAATTCTTTCTGTGGAAATCGGTGCAGCCTGGCCTATTAAGGGACAAGTTAAATAAATCTTTCAAAGGCACACTGTTGAAGTTACTTTTTCAGCGACCAACCTTTGTGGAAATCCCAGGCCAAGCCCCATCTATCTTGATAATGCAGAGTATCTACAGCTGAAAGCAGTTTAACAACTGCAAAACAACTGGTTGCTGAAGGGGGAAAAAAACCCTGTAATAAAAATAAAGGAGGCTTTAGGGAACAGAAATCATTTTCAAACATTGTAATAGTTAAACCATTTTAACCTTACATCCATTACTTGCAAACAAATGTGACATTATGAATCAATTGCAGTTATGTTGTTAATACACTTTATTAATACCAAGGAAAAATAATATACAGAGTATCCTCAATGGATGTATAACTACCCTCTCAAATGGAGTTTCCTGATATTTTAAATGAATGGTGGGGTTTATTTTGGCAGCAACATCACATAACTAATGTTTCGTATTACACACAAAAATGATTTTGGTGCCATTTTTGAAATGAAATGTTTCGTTTCAATAAAAGCTTGTAATTGTAACACTTAAATGCTATCATTAATAGCAAAAAAGAAAGTTCTCCCAGCAACATTAAAGAGTGAACTTCCCTGCTCTTTCCTCTATTACAGCCAATGTCTTTTTATTGTCTGTTTTCATCTCCATTTTACTTTATCTGCCAAACTACTTTGCATTTCAAGACATTTCCACTCACCTTGAGTTCTTGGTTCAAAAAGAAACAATAAAGTTTAATCTTTTCACTTGACAATGATGTATGGGTCTGCTGAAAAACACTTTTCAGGTATTATCATTAAAAAGTCTCTTTTTTTTTAGTTTCTCCTCCAGTCTTGATACACAGAGAAATAGAAGATGTCACCCATGTGAGGGTTTTTATCAAAGCTTCTAATAATAACACTTAATTAGAAACCAAAGCCTCCTAATGTTCCTTCTGAGAGCTCTTCAGAGTAGTCTTTCCCTAGCTTTAGTCATTCCTCTTCAACTAAACATTGTCTAATGACTTTATTAGTGATTTCAAAGGCTAGGAAAGGCTACCACTCCGCTCTTTTCTTTCCAGATTACATCTTGCTGGTCAGGGAATTTGCTGAGCTCTACCATCACGCAACTGGTTTGAATTAGGATTTCCCCCTGCACCCCCCCTCTTGCAGTTAGCTACTTATTAGCGTTTGTCAAAACAAAGGGAAAACGCAGCCTCTGAATGTTTAATATTGTTCAGCATTCTCTGAGAAACACAGTCAGACAGTTAAAATACACCAATTGTTCCCTTCGCTGGAACGTACAGTACTGCTGAAACCCCACTGGGGTTACTTAGACTAAATGTCTTAACTTAATCAGACTGATCACATAACTGTGTTAAAGTTATTTAACTTTTTTGTATTTTTATAAAAGCTTTGGAAAGAATTTTTAAAATGTATGATTCGTTATGCAGGAGCCATTCACGAACCTGCCAGCCAATGCAAACAGACTGCCTCATCGAATAAATGAAAACTGTCTGACTGATAATAAAAAGGTTTGGGTGGTATTTTATTTTTTTCAATTTTTTTTTTTTTTTCCACTGGGAAAACTGGCACTCTAATATATAATGTTACCAATTCTATTTCCAGGTATTTACCGCATCCGGGGGCATCTGTTAACAAGAAGATAAATGCTGTTTCGGCTGAAAGCTCTCAAACTTAAGTCCAGCTACACAAAAGTAAAATACTTGAAGGACAAGAGCTTGGTTTCCAAAGTGGTCTGATTTCCTTAAGAACACAAAGACAGTCACACTTGTTCAGTTTCTTATGCTAAAAGTTGCCAGTTTATCCTGAACAGAAAGGCAAGGTTGGATGCTGAAGGAGAGAGAGAGAGGAACCTAGGAAGAAGGCACATTAATTAAATTAAAAAGCAGAGTTTGCTTTCACAGCCCCTCGAGTGTGAGCCATGGATGTATCATTTCAGCTGAATGGTACATTCCATTCTGCACAGCACTGGAGCTGAAATCCCTCTCTCTCACTCATTCACTATTCAGAAACACTTAAGAAATTATTACCACATGTCCAGGAGTCACTCATGGTGATGACCACTAATGCCATTCCTCTTGTTACAGTATTAACTCAAAATATACCACTGTTGTCTGTGATTAGCACGAGCAAAGCTAAGAACAAAGACATACCACTGACATAATGACAGTTTTATGGCTCCCGTCTGAAAAAAAGCTGCACTCATTAGCATTTAAAATATAAAACACTCTCTTCAATACTTCAGCGCAAAACGACGTAATCTACTTTTTGCTGAGAAACCTCAAAACCACTGACAAGTTACTTATTTCCTGCAACACACATCTGGGGTACTTGCTAAATATGGAATTTAAAATATCAGGTAAGCCGGACAAAACAAATATTCCTCAGAACAACCCCTTTCTTCTGGTCTTCCCAGAGTGACTGTCATGCAAAAAGATGTTTGAGCAGCCTCCCTGCAAGGCGTCTCCAGGTACCCGCAAGAACTAGCACTTTTGTGAACTCAAACCCACCGGGCCCACCTGGAAACTGAACAGCCTTTTGGCTTCTTTATGACAGGCATCTGATAAAACAGGATACCTTAAACTGACTTCTGCAAAGCCTTCCTCTCCTTCCCCCACCTCTAGAAGAAGCCTTACAGATTTCCCACCGGCTCCCTCTGAAGTCAGAATCAATAACCTCCTTATAAAGTGTTTCCTTTAAGCGTGACAGAAAATGCTATTTATTTGCTAATAAGGTATGAATGCATCTGCAATAACTAAAAATAACACGTGCCTCATTGATATTAATTAGCTGACTGGACTCCCATCCAGAGATACTTAAGCTCCTGCCTTTATTCCTTTGCTCTGTAAAGAGACAGACCAGAAGGGTGGGAAGATCAGATTACCGAGTCAAGGGCCCATAGCCAAGAATACTTGATTTCTGGTCCCCAGATGTTGTTATCCAAGGAGCCCTATCTCCTCTCTGCCACACGCAGACATCTCCCACAGTTGTCCTTGGGAGTTACGTGCATGCAATAGCAAAGTTTGGTGGGGCCTGGAGTCTACTGGTGAAAACATCAGCATGAATGTCACACCATCGATCTTTGGTGCCACTGCGGTTCATCATGTAGCCCACATAAGGCAGTAGGGATCAAAACAAACACACTGAGTCGCATGTAGGAATAAACACTAGGAGAGGGCAGCCACCAGAATAGAGATTTTGGATGTTCCCTGCAGTTAATGCCAACAAGAAGTAAGCCACATTTTGCACTTGCCTGGGCTCACAAACTGGAGATGTGCTGCATGTGAAACCTCTGCAAGGGAAACAGCCTGTGGTGTGAGTAAAGCAACGTTGCACTTGACCTCCCCTGCCAGTCCTACCACAGAAGCAACAACTGCTGCCAGATAAAACCACCCCTGTCAGGGATGTAAGCCAAAATCTCTTCAATCACTTGGGTGCTCTGCCTTCAAATGAAGGAAACCAGCAGTCAGTGTGCTAATTGCTCTTCTCAACTGTACGGGAACAAAACTCCTCTATGGATGTGCGTATAGGGGTGGGAGACTGGGAGAAGACTGGTGAGACAGCATGCAGTGCCAGTAGCAGTGGGGTGAGTGCTCAGTACAGGGACTCCCAGAGATTGGGGATCCTGCTCCAGGCATCATGCTGTCTAAACACTTGGGGGAAAAAAAAAATGGGGGGTGGGGTGGAGATTATGAAGTGGGGCTGTTTCTACAAAGAGCTATTGAGAATGCTGTACAAATCCAGACTTCAGAGCACTTTTCACATCAGCTGTCATAAAGAACCCGTTTTGCCTCATCAGGTGCATCATGAGCTGAAACAGTCACTGGAGAGAGATCGGAAGACAGGAAGGGTACAGGGGTCCAATGGTGATCATCTTTCCAGTAAAACCACAAACACAAAACAAAGGCAGTCTGGGTAAAGCAAAGCAAGGTACCCCAACTTACTCCAGTGGATCTGTTTTAGGTCATGCCTTGGGAACAAAAAGGAGCAAGATTCCCCCCAAAAAGCCTTCAGAAGAGCATCAATTGCCCTTCGGAGCCAGGCCCTCAGTGCACATCCAGGGGTGCAAACAGAAGGAATCCTGGAGGAAGGCAGAAAAGTGCTGTGATTGTCCTGGGCCTCTGGGCAAGTAGGCAGCACCCTGACAGCCCAGTTGGTTGGCAAACCCACACACACACACCTCTGCCCCTCAGCGTGCCTTCCTGGTCTGAATAAGCCTGGGTGTTGTTCTGACAGATGGGCTGTCCAGAGCCTGCTGCTCCACTCCTTTCCACAGCAGGATCCAGCACCATTCGGGGATATATCTACAAAAATTTTTAAAATAATATTCTGCTTATGAATAAAACCAGTGAGGAGTCCACAGTCAGAGGAATCAATAACCTAATTAGTAATTAGTGCTAATTAGAGATTTATTAGTTCAAGCTACTCATAAATGTTCAAGTAATGCAAAGCCACTCATGAGAATACCAACACAGCATTTAGTTAAAACAAAATACCATGTGTACTGCTCCCCAGGATTTGAGCTTTCATTACCACAGGCTCCAATCTTTCTTCCAAACAGAAAAGACACTAATGAATGGTACACAGATTGTGTGTGAGAAGAACATCAGTTTTTATTCAGTGAGATGAGAGAGAGACTTAAACCAGAATTAAAGATAAATTACATGCGAGGGATCAAGTTTTGCTCTCATTTACACTGATGTAAATCTGGAGTTGCTCTGCTAACTTCAGTTGTGTTGATTTCGATGATTGCATATTTATATTAATGATACTAAGCAAATACTGAAAGCAGTAGGGGAAAAAAATGACTAACATTTTTTTCTTTAGTAGACTCCAAGTGTCATCCGCTGCCTGGAGTTTAACAGAGATCAATTACTGAAATTTCGGAGTTGAAATGTTTGCATGTGTCAGTTGTAATGAGTCCAACAACTTGGTTTCAAATATCCAGAGCCATTTACAATGTTTCAGTTCAGTGTACAGACCTATTATAAGCCAAATTTTGCTAGAAAATGGTACACTTTGAGACACCCAGAATCTTCTGTACCTGATATTATCGGACTGTCTGTGGAGGCAGCAATGACAGTTCTTTGAAAGCTAGCTCCTGCGAAAACATCACCATAAAAAAATCCCAACCAACAAACAAAGCAAAATGGATGAATACAGGAAATGTGGTTAGAAATGAGACTTCTCAAAATAAATCCGTGGCAAAAAAAAACCCAAACCAAAACAACTCAGCAGAAACAAATGTAAAAGCAGGAAGATAAAACCAGAGGAGTCAAAACAATGAAGACTTCAATCAAATCAAGAGGTTTAAAATTGACACTGGCACACAGAGGGACTATTGTCACTGGACAGGATCCTGGTCTGGCAGACCTGGTAGGGTGGATGCAAAGTCTTTGGTTGCAATTTCCCAACTCCAGCACTGGTACAGGTGCAGGGAGAGATGAGGCTGCCATCAGGTAGGGTCTCTGCCCTACCCATGGTGGACTGCGCTGGCCTGCCAGTTGGATGTCTCAGCTACCCTCAGATGTCCCCAGATGTGTCCCCTGAACCTCCCCCAGGGAGATCATTCAGCACTTCGCTAAGGCAGGTGCCCCTCTAGGAGATCAACGCAGGGCACTGAGAAGCTGGTATGCTACTGGTTCCGTGGTGGTGTCACTGTGCCTGTCCCCACATGATTTCACTGGCTGCAGCTGTTTGCACGCATGCTTGCCACATGGTTCAAGCTCTCCCAAGGAGACGCTATCTCGAGTAAAGGCCACGCAGGTCAAATCAGCACCTGGGCTACCTGCTGTGTCCTTAGCCATCCAGAACTTTCATACACCTCCATATGTAAGCATGAGGAAACAGTATCTCAGATGCCTTGAGAACACACTTCTCTTCAATATTCAGTAATGCAAATCATTTCCAACTGGTGTCCCTCCACCAAAGACATCAGTGGCTTACCAGCAATGTTAGGATTGTGTTTTGAGAAGAGGCTAACGATCCTCAGTGCCACAACACACCTGGGAATATAGAGGAAAAGCAGCCCCACAGTTGTTGAGTTGCTCTAGATAGAGATTTGGGGATGCCACAGTTTCCCTGGGTGCTGTTCCAGCAACTAGAAGCACCATTCCTCCACCTGCTCAGCCCAGTGTGGAGGCTCAGGAAGTTTTCCCCCATTGCCCCATTGCTTTAGAGGAGAAGCCACTGTTGCCACACAGGAATGTGCCCTTCCCAACTTCTCTCTGCATCCACCAGCACCTTAGAGGCAGCCACAGCCAGCACCCACATCTCCAGCTAGGGCTGCACTGCAGACTGTCTCCTCACGCGCTCTCCGACTCCTCTGCCGAGGAATCCCCCCACAAGTTAAGTTCAACCTCTAGGCCACCAGGACACCCCAGATTTTTTTCAGAGTGTTCAGATACCTAACCATAGGCAGCTTGTGGGGTTGCTGGCATGACATTTCCGTGTGAGTTAAGTTGCTAGGTATTTTTGACACACATCATTGTGGGGCCCATCCGTGGTGGGTGGCGCTCGCTTTGGAAATCATTGAAGTTGGTGTCCTTATGAACACTGGGAGGGAGTAAATCTGCTGCCACTAGTATTCCAGCTTGCTGCTCCGCTTGTTTCATTAATCTCTATGCAGAACCACGTGTAAGATTTGGGATGTATAGCTTTTAGCAATCTGCTTTTTTATGCTCTGATCTACTCTCATGCTTAGACACCACAGCAATGGGCTACTTAAATAGAATAGCTTGAATTCTTTGTTCTTCTGAATCCCTTCTCCATATATAATGCAATTAAGTGTGTTGTTAAGGCAGTCCAGATGGGCACTGCGTTATCCTCTGATATACCCAAATATCAAAATGTTAATGATAGTATAACGTTTCATTTAGGTTTGTTTTTTCCCCCGAATTTCCTACTCACAGCAGCTTTTGAAGTTAAAAAGCCTAAAAGGGACAAAAAAAAAAGGAATCTATCGTACAGAGGTTACAGTTATACGAAGGATGTGATCAAAATAGAGTAAAGCAAATAAAAGCTCAGCTTATATCTGCCTCCTTTTCTGGCCAGTCCACAGGAGACATGAGCTTTACTGTTCCCAGGTCCATGGGCAAGAATATTGCCTGAAGCCGTGGAGGTTTTTGACTTCCAACAGAGGGGAATGCTAACTCATTAGGCAAATGTTGGCTGGATTTATTGCGTTCTTTGTATGCATGTACCTGAGGAAGGAATTTGACATCTTATATCTAACCGGATCACAATGGCTCTTCTTCTAAAAGATATATTATTTTTTTTTACTGACATTTGAACTGTTGAGCATGTAATATCCTTAAAGAATTTTAATTATTTTTTTCTTATGGAAGTGCAGCCTCCTTTGCGGCAGGAGACAGTTCCTGCCTCAAAACCCACACAATCTAAATATGTGAGACAAGAGGAATCCCTAAATGAAGGCTGAACTACGATCAGGGTTTGCCCCAGCGTTGAAGCTCCGCTTCCCACTTCTCCCCTTGTTTGAGCAAGTCACTTTGCAAGCGATTCAGCTCAAACACCTAAATTTAGCAGTTTGGCTCGCATTAAACTCCACACCGGTCTCAGAGCAGCTGAACAGCACCGAAGGGACCTCCGTGGGACAGTTTCCCAGCACGGGAAACGCACGCATCAGCGAAAGAACACCACAGCATCCCGGATCTGCCGAAGGCACGGGGAGGGGGAACCCAGCCTGCCCCTGGTGTGGGAGCCACAGCCACTCTCTGGCGCACCTGCCAGAGGCTGCGGACATACACAAGAGGGAGATACGGTAAAGCGGGAATGTGGTTTACGTGGGCTGAATCACCTGCTGGAGGGCCCTTCTTCTCCATCTTGCATTGCAGGGAGGCAGATCCCTCAAGTACCGCATGAAGAGCAGTTTTCTCTTTTTTCTCTCTCTCTTTTTTTTGAAATATTCTTTTCCTGCAAGTGCTGCCAGAACTGTCATACTGTCACTGGCTTGCAGGAACTGCAGGAAAATGCCTGTCTTCCCTGCCTTTACCCACGTTGTGCCACAAACGGGAACGATCCCGCAGCGATTCTCTAGCTCCCTCTGAGAGATAAAGCAGTGACATGCTTCAGCCCTCGGCCTTACGGATGGAGCACACAGTCCCGCTTGAACCGGCATCAAAGCCGGCACCACAAAAACTTCTTTTTATGGGTGCTGAGCGCCGGGCAGCCTCACAAAGGTGGGCGAACAAGCCTGGATGAAACCCGGGCTCCAGCTCGCAGCTCCACTTCAACCCTGGGCGTTAGGGGGAGAAGACGAAGCAAAGCAAGTTGTTTCCAACCCTGACATCAGTTCCTCCCCTGCCCGGGCCCTTCGGGAACCCCACTTTACCCCGAGCCATTTGGGGGGAGGAGGGGGCGGGCTCAGGGGACCAGAGGGCCCCCGGCTGCCGCTGCGTCCGCGGGCTCCCACCGCCGGGCCCGGCTCATCCCGCAAATCCTCTCCTGCGGGTAGGCGAGCAGCTCTCCCCATCGCCGGCCGGGGCAATGCCCAGTGGGCGCAATTAAGCGGAGCCGCAGCGGTGAGCCCGCCCGCAGCCTTCCCCCGCCGCCGCCCGCGGGGATGCGGGTCCCCGGGGAGGGGGCAGCCGCGCCGCCCTCCGCTCCTCGTCCTCCCCGTCACCGCCGCCAGACCAGGGCGGGCACCGGGAAAGAAAACTCGGCGTGAGGAAGGTTTGTCTGTCCGTCCTTCCGTCTGTCCGCCCGGCTGCTCCCGTTGCCAGGTGACCGCGGCCCCGCTTGCCCGGCTGCTGCCGCTCGCCTTCCTCCCCCCTCGCCACCCCCGCCTCCCCCATCCCCTTCAGAGGAGCTGACAAGGGCTGCGATGCAAATTCGTTGTTGACAGCGCCAGTGGCGTTTCAAAACGTTTAGCGAGCAAACGAGTTCGCTCAGCCCCGCTCCCTTCCAAGCAGGAGGCTGCGCCGGTGGGCACGGCCAAAACCCCCGTCCCGCCGGGAAGCGCGCAGGTTCGCTCTGCTGAAGCTACCGAGCTGTCCCACCTCAGCCTGCTTCCTCCCACCCAGCCCCCACTCTCAGAAAACACCGAGAGCAATTAGAGCACATTACAGGCTAACTCACTTGTTAAATTTCAGGTTTTTAAAGTCAATTATTGCAAGCACACACACACACACACACACAAAAAGTACCTTAATTGCAGTAAACCTTAGGGCACTTAACCGGTCCTAGCTGCCAGATTTCAGGAGGGTTATTGCTATTATGAAACAGAGCAGCAATACAGCAAGGCAAGACACCGGTAACTTCCCAAGTGGGATGTGAAAAGAAATGGATTTTTCCAACAGTTGAAATAGAGAATATGATGCTATACTACATTTATAATGATTGGTAAATCAAACTATGCATTTAACTCTCTGAGTAGATTTCAGGTGGGCACGGAAATTCACTTCAGGTTATTCTCCTCTTCCCTCCAAATGAATTAACAGCCTGAGGGGAAATCCTCTACCTGTCTGACACTAATGCAGACTTTCCTAACTAATACTTTTCACCTATGACAGTCACAGGTCAATCCCAGTTCTTGGCACCTGGGATAGAGACGGGAGCAAACCAACATTTTTCACCGCCAGAGAATAAATAAGTCTGGTGGCGTGATCACCCCTTGTCTTTTGCGTGGCAGAAGGGCTTTTCCCTCTCAGATACAAGCTAAGGGGCCATTAAGTAAACAATAATCATAATAAAAAAGTGCTGTCTTCTTCCTGCCCCACTAAGTGAGGGTGGTGACTCCAGCGTTGTAGCTGGAGCCAAGTCTCAGGTGAATTTTAATCCTTCATTATTCAGGACATACTGTTTTTTCCCTTTCCCTCTAAAATGACAGTCATGCTGTTAAGCATAATAATTGTTCATGAGTGAGCACTGCTTTTTGTCCCTCTTGATTTTGCCTCTAAGGCAGGCTTCTTACTCAGCAGAGGTCAAGGGTCACCTGCTAAATCATGCATACCCACAATCCCCTGTGAATTATGCAGTTGACAAACTGCCGCTAATGATTAGTACAACCTGCATTAAAACCCTGGCACTAAATTGATATTACTTGAGTGATGGATTACACCTCTAATGAGCAGATTATTGCCACAAGTGACCTTGTCGGCTGAAAGAGTGTTTCAATATAACTAACATCTCTCACATTCTCATGTCACTCTGGTTCTAAAAAAATATTGTCTCCAAATCTTTTTGATTTCTTTTTTTTTTTTTTTTTTTTTAATTCCAATGTTCCTTTCTAGTCCCTCAAACAAGTGGGTAATCTATAAACAGCATCTCTAATGGGATTAGTCATTAGACTGCACCCCAATTAGTACAGCCTTGTGCCTATGAAATACCCAGCACGCAGAAAGATAATTTTTTTACCAGTGAAAACTGCCATTTTTATTTTGCTCCTGGTTCTTCAGAGCGCTGGAAGTTCACCTGCGAGCACCTCGCCTCGCTGCTGGGGGGGGAGGGGGGTGTCACACAGCCGCAAGATACAAGTGGGTTTGTGTCTGGTTTATGAAGAAAAAGATGAAACGATGGCCGTGAACTTTAGTGCTCTCTCAGAGAAACTCACTGCTGCTTAATACTACCGATGGCGCGGAACACGGTCAGAGCATCTCGCTCTACCAAAGCGCTCAGCCAGAGTCGATCACCTGCACCGCTCAACCGCTCCGGGTGAAGCCCTGAGATCTTTGGAGCAGGGAGCGTGCATGTTTGCATGCGCCTGCAAGCACAGGAGAGACACATCCAGCTACCCCCGGTTGTTTTGCAGGACGCAGTTCAGACCGCATCTAAGCAGCGGTTAATTCACCAGGAGGGAGGGAACACTTTTTACTAAGCGTTTCACCAAATAAGAAAAAACCCTCCCGCCGAAGGGGCCGTGCCCAAGTCGAAGCCACGGTCTGTCTGTGGAGTTAATAGACCCCTCGTGGAGCCTCCTCACGCCTTTGTCTGGACACAGTTAGTGGTATATTCACAACTGCCTGTCACGCTACACAAGTGTAGATGAGGCAGGGGGCGGGGGGGTTGTGTGTGTGTGGGGGGAACAACCGTATATTGATGGAATTAATTGAGCATAAGCCATGCTGACTGGCGGGGAAAATCACATGAGAGAAACAAAACACACGTGCCTCGCTGGTTCTGTGTGCTAACAAAGAATGAGCAGCTACAAACAAATAAAAATCGTGGCGTAGGGTGTCAGCACGAGCTCTTTATTATCAGTGGCATTTCGTTCCCCAAGGGGCCTGCACACCCCTCAAAAGCAGGGCTCATTCCCCCAACGTCAGCCGCGTTATACCAGGGAAAATCGTTTAAATAAACGCAATATTAAGTCCTGTGACAGCCTCTGACAGGGTCAGATTCAATTTCCCGGTCCATATCGCTCCTCTCTGACCGCTGTCTCTGCTTTGCCTGCTCCTCCCCTCCTCCACCCTGCACGCTATCTAATACGTTTGATGTTCTGCAAAATGAGGAAAAACCCTAGCGCTACAGCTATAATGAGAATGTGTTCTCGGGATGCCCATTAATTAATCCTGGGAGACCTCTGCTCCCCTGCGCCGTACCATTACAGCTACAGGCAGCTCAGATGCTCTTCCTGGCAGCTCCCAGGGATGCAGCAGAGGTGGAGAGGAGGGTGTGCGGGGCACTCCAAGGTGACTGCTCTGCACACCCTGCTCCTCACCACCCACCCAAGCCCTCGCCTGGGCACATCCAGCCCGTACTTCCTTAATTGGCTGTTTGACCCGGCAGCGTAACAGCGGCCGTGGCTACTTCTCTCTCCCACCGCCAGGTTTCAGGGGGGAAAAAGGTATGAAGGGTTGGCATTGAGATATTACAATGAACGTCAATGCTGGGCGGATCACCCCATGCACATGACAGCTGGCCCAAAAATAGCAGATGCAGTAGGAGTCGGAGGCACCTAATGAGCCTTCTCTTCCCTCGCTTCCTTGGGTGTTCACGTTACAGGCAAGGCCAGCAATCTTACACTACAGGGGCCTCCGCTTTCTCTTTCTTTTTTTCTTTTTTTTTTTAATATTCCCAGCTCCCAGGTTTGCTGTGGGACCGCTCTACAGAAAGAGAGGAAGAAAAAAAAAAAAAAGTCGTGGTTTGAAAGTGACAGGTACATTCATCCTAATATTGCTACTGTGAACCTGGCAGGGGAAGAGGGTGGGAAGGAGGAAAGATCATATTAAAAAATATATAAATCTCCAGCAAAGAAATTGCCAAGTGCCACACAACGCCCAGCTTTATTTCCTGATGTTCGTAGGAGAAGTTAACGAAACAACACCGATAGATCCTGTCGCCCTCTCTGCTGTGATTGACGACATCTGCGGTAGCTGTGAGAAGTATCCGCGGACAGCAACGGGTTTTGCGAGGATGCCAAGAGCAAGACAGCTCTGTCACCTCTAGGCTGGCATCAGTGACATCAAACATAAAGCGACTGTCGCGTGCTTCAGGAACCTCACCCGTGATCGGTCCTTTGGTGGGTGCAGGGAGGGCGATGCTGCAGGTTCCGCAGCGGTTCAAGGAAAGGCAGCAGCAGGTGAAGAGGCGTCAGGAAAGCCCACCTTCCTGCTGGCCAAGGCCCGTGGTGCCACCTTTGCAAGATACAGCTGGTCAAATTGCCTTCTGCCGTACTAAAGGATCCCTCGTCTCTCCATCCGCAAAATAATCATTCACTGTTCATAAATGTAGACCTAAAAATATCCCACTCTTGGGGTCAAGACATCATTGTGGACAACTCTGATGAGGACATTCACGCTCTTTCGAAGCATGAGACAAGTAGAAGAGCGGCGTCCTCTGCTTCTGTCTCTCTGCTGCCTGGTGTGAAGCCTGAATGCATTCTGAAATTATAAAGAAAACATATACAGAGGGTTTTTTCTTCTTCTCTCCAGCTCTTTTTCCATTCAGAGCCAGCAGGGAATGGACTTAGTTTGTCCTTATTTATAATTGCGGTATATTGAGGAATGTTCAGTCGGAGGGATGTGCTGCACATCTCGACTCAGAAGTCCATGCCTATTTTGATCTCTTCCAAGCACAGGATCAGATACATCTCTGGTTGCTTAGAAAGATCTGCGTCCCGCACACATGAGCTGTGTATTGGAGGATGGAGGGGCTTTTTTTCCTGTGGAATTCAAGAGTTGTGGATGGGAAGAAGAAGAATGTTTTGGTTACATTGCTCCTTCCAGTTAAATTAGTCCCTGCCTGTTTTTTGTTTGTTTGAAGATGTAGCCCAACACCTGCTATGTCCTGTGATGTTAAATGGCTCGCTTAGAGCAATTTGCTTTTGGCAGCAACTTGCAGAGGTGGGTGCTGTGTGCTGAAACAATTGTGCCACCCACTTAGCACATATTGCCCTAATATTTGTCTTGCTATGTACACAGAGGAGAGCTACTCAAATATTTTCCGTCGAAAAACAGTTTACTGACGGTTTCCATGAAATGCTACTTCTTTCCAAGGAAAATTCTACTACTGGCTAAGAAACTAAACAACTGAATACTAGTGGGTTTTTAGTCTTGGGGCAACAACCAGAAAAATGTTAATTTAAAAAAAAAATGTAAAAATGGCAATTTAGAAAGCAGAACAGCTTTTCCTGCAGGAAAGCTTTATAAAGCAGTCAGTGCTTTACAAGACAGGTAGTTTTTATGCTCCTCTTTTGTGTACAGGGCTTTTCATCTTACCTACTTCACACATAATATGTGGCAGGCAAAAACCAACTGTGATGCAATCAAGAGAAGAAACCGTGGCACAACAAATACACAAATATTTGAAAGATCAGTCAATGGTGAGAGAGAGAAAAATTACAGTGTTACCTTTACTAAATCTCCCATGGTCAGTCAGATACAAGGAGTCATTCTGGAGGTGTCTTTCGTGGGGTCACGAAAGGACGGTCCCCTCTTCTACTTTAAAAATAATAAAAGGTTGCAAATTCACTTGGCTCCAGAGGAAAGATTACTAATGGGCACTAAAGGCTTTAAAAAACATTGGGCAAATAAAGAAAATTTGGAACACACTTTTTTTATGCATTCCCTCATTTTGAGGACAATTTCTAACAAGAAATTAGGAGAAATCTAACACCGTTTTTCTCACTGACTTGAGCTGGCAATTCCAGAATAATTTAGTGTGATAAAAAGTAATAGAAGTAGACATAGCTTGCTGAAGCTGAGAAACTTCCTAGCTTTTCTTACAATCGAGTTCATGTGCTTAATTTCCCAGGGCTGTAGAAACACTAGTGATTGAGGTGTTTTGAATTAAGTACAGAGATTCAAGCCAAGAAATCATAAAACCCACGAATCACTGTGGTTATGTTCAAATCCAACAGGTTGGGCCATAGTTTCCTAAGTAACCCTCTTACACTTAGAATATACTAAAAATGCACACTGAAATCCTGAACTGGCAGAGAAATTAGATGACTAGGTCTTTTCCATCTACACTTTCTGCAGTTCCAATTTTCTGTGGTTTTATTATTACGAATTATTTTAGGAATCCTTTTTCCTATAACAATGAACATACTTGTTCTCCGTTTTAATCACTGTGAGACACAACAAGGTTAATATTGTCATATACTAAGTAATTGAAACATTTGGCCTTCAACCATGGTGATATCCCAGAAGATTACCCCTCCTGCTGGGTTGCAACACTTAGACTACACAGTTCCTATGAACTTTTCCTCTTTTAGAGGATCCAAGTATAATTCTGACTAAACGACAAAACATAAAAAAGGGGTGGGTGTCAAACTGTAGGGCTTTTTTCCTTGAGCTTTTAATTTTTCAATTGTCTTTTTTCTTATGACTGTCAGCCATTCCAGCTATTGAGAGATCATACCCCTGTGAACTCCATGACTAGATGCCTTGAAGGCTAGCCAGGACTAATAGGGTCCTCACATTTGGACACAAGTGTGGTGTTCTCGATCTTGATAAATAATCTGATTTTGGTCTACATCCACGAACAAAGTTGCCTAACATCAGGAGCAACAGGGGGCTGGAAGAAGCTATGCTTCTGAGGACTCCGTCAAAACCAAAAGGTGATATGAGGAGTAAAGCACTGCCAACTGCCTGGAAAAACATCGCTCTGTGACCTTTTGTGAACAAGGGAGGCTGGAAAACGGATGTACTCCACAGATAAGGGTTGAAGAAAGTGGCTTTGCTTTGCTGCTTGCTTTAAAGCCCAGTGCTTTAAACTTCTCCACCTCAAGCAGCTTTGGCTTAAGTGAATGATTCTGCTGTGGTCGCAGCAAGTATTTCCATCAGTATGAGCTTGTGAAGCTGAACCTCAAACATAACGCCCACATTAATCTGAGCTGTTGCAGGAAAAAGGAAGGAAAGAAAGAGTGATATCAATATGCACAACTAAACCTGCAGCAGGCAGAGATAAAGAACCAGTAAGCTCCACAGAAACATCTATGAGCTAAAGAAACACACTGCAAGTGAAATGGGCATTATACTCTGGGTGCTAAAATGCTGTGATCTCCTTTAACGATTCTCACAGAAGAAGTTTGCAGTAGTCCAGTGGAAGTGGACTCTGGCAAGACCTTAACAATGCTCTCTCCTTCCAGTGACAACAGATACAGGCAGTGCCATTCCTTTTTTAAAAATAACCCACATTTTTCCCCCCTAGTTTCTTTATGCCGTGCAGTGCAGAACATAATTACTTTACACTGTAAGCTCAAAAAGTCACTAAGCAGCTGATAAAAGGCAAAGAAATCAGTACAATTTTCTAGCTGAAAAAAGGGTTTCTCTTATTGGAGCTGATAACTCTCACCAAGGGCTCCAGGCTTTTGTTACATCAATTTGAGGAACTCATAATCTCTGCATTATGAATGTTCAACCAGGATATTTCCTGCTGTAGTGCATCAGGCACCTTCAATATCACAGCTCCTGTTGTCATTGTTGGGTAAACAGCTTTTGACACGTTTTCAATATGATTACATTAGAACAAGTGGGTCATGATTGATAACCTAATATTCAGGCCATGCAAATCATCAATCACGGGAAGTATATTAATTATTCAATGTAACCGTCTAATGCAAGAATCAATGTTGGAAATGAAGAAAAGAAACTCTCAGCTCCCAGCAGAGGCTACACCAGATAATAAAAAAGGAATACTAAATAATCTCAGCCTATAATCCTGTTTAATAAAATCCATTTATTTAGCTGTCAAAAACATGATACAATTATTTAAAAAAACAAGATAATGAAAAATATTTTTAATTTTTTTTTCTTGAGGAAAAGAGACTTTTGCACTTTTATGCTGTGATTAAATCAAAGTCCAAATATACACTGTAAATAATGAGAATAGCTGTGAAGAAAAAATATCACTTGGAGAAAACAGGTGTTCTCAGTTATGCTTAGTGAGGTTAAATCAATTATGACAGTATGACACATGGTCTGCAACTACCTAAGCACCACACAGATCCCCTACATATTGCGCGCACACACACACACACACACACACCCCAAGTAGCAATTCTGCATAGGAGGGGACACATTCCCTCCTGAAACAACCTAAAGCCAAAATGAGGTAAGTAGCCAAGGCAGCCCTAGAGAGAAGAACCCTTGCAGAGTCTGCTGTACTTCTAAAGCGTCAAAAATCATGGCCAAAACATGCTTGTGATGCAGAAATGGAGAAGTGTAGCAGGCAGCGTTGGAAGGTGAAAACTTAATGACTCTCCCGGCTGATGTGTCATTGCATGGTGGAGAGAAGACTTGTTAGGGCTCACCTGAGAAGGCACTTGCAGATGCATATTATCCACTAGATTTGGCCTCAGCAATTTCCCAAATAATTCAGCCTGCTTCAAACATCCCAGAGCATCTTAAACATAAAAATCTCTGGTAATTAGTGCTGACATCAGCATCCACTTTGGCAAGTGTCTGCACTGACTTCTGCCTCTTCCTTGTAACAGGATCCTGCATGACTTCCCCTCTGTCCACTTTCTTACCGGTTATTTTCTCTTTTCATCACAGTGCCTCACCCCCAGCTGTCAAGGGCCTTTGCCATTTTTGGCATAATGTTGTTTAGACTGTCACTGAAATGGTCATCACACAACCACCTTTCTTTGAATTTTAGTGAGGAATCCCTTTTTCCATGTGCTTTCCTTCTGCATTTTAGCATCAGATTATCAAAGAATACCTTTCATTCCTAGGATCTGGTTTTCTTTCAAAGGAAACATCAAAGCATACTGGTTCCCTTCCCATCCCCAAACAGAAAAGTGTGATACTTTTCACAAAGGCTCCACCAGACCAGTGTAAGGAAAAAAAGAGAAGACAGGAGTATTTGACGTTGCTTGTAAATAAAGAGCAACCCACTTGGAGCTTGCCCTAATTCACTTTATCTAAGATTTACAAAGGTCTATATGCACTCTTTTGCTGGTAGATTTGGGACAACCTGCAATAAGAAATCTACTAGAATGAAATGGTGACCATCACCACTAACGTTACCCGCTCCATGCCAGTCTACCTGCAGAAAGGCAATAATCACATTTTTTTTTGTGGCTAATATCAAAGACATTTTATTACTCCCAAGAAATACTCTCTGACAAGAAACATGGCTTTTGAAGTTAGATGCAAGAAAGACAGTGACAGTCATAGGAGGCAAAAAACTCCAGGAAGCTCTGACCCTGATGAAGGAGCAGCCCCATCCACAGTGTCTGCCTGGTGAGATACACCCAAAGATTTTGCTCTGCCAAACTTACAGACCTTGTAGTTTATCTTCCTGATAGGAAACTAGATAACAGTTTCAGCATTCATCAGCTTAATTGGCAGAAAGATTTGGCAATGCCAGTCTTAGGTTTGTGATCTTCTTGGATCTACATGTGGAGAGTCATGGGGGCATGATGGGGGCAAATGGCAGTGACTCTTCACAGAACCATTCACCCCCTTTTCCTTAGTGGACCCATTAACATAGTCTTGATTTTTAAAACAGGATATTCTAAACAAGCCAAATAAGTGAAAGTTTCTCTCATTTCACAGCCATATTTTTAAATGTTGTCAAGCTGGCTGGACTTCTTGGTTGGGCGGCCACCAGGTGTTTAAGCCCTCAGTATTGGGCTCTGTGTACTAAGAAGTTCCCAGGGGTCTGTGTGCCTCCAATACTTGCTCTTACCGCAACATCTTCTGCGTGCATTTCTTGAACACTGGTTCCTACTTGTGACCTCTCTATTACTACTCATCCTAAGAGCCCAGATACTTTAGGTCCGAACCAGTGGCAGCCCAGAAGGCATTTCAGAATCTGAAATACAACCTTTCTCCTATTTCCAAACCTCTCCCCTGCTCAGGGACACATTACCTGAACCCAGAAACCACAAAGCTGTTGTGGGGCTCCAAAGGCAATCGGGTCTTAGGACTGTGAGACTGAAAAGGATTTCTAGGCTGTGAGTGCAGACCCTTGCCCACACAAGGACTATCCATACAAACCCTTTCATTAAACTTTTTCAGAAACTTATCAGGTTCTAACTTAATTTAATAAAAAAAAAAAAAAAAAAGACAAAAAGAAAAGAAGATGCATAGATACATATATATTTGTATATATATTTTGAGCTTATCACTGTTGCGGGAAGATTGTGCCATAACTCACTGCTGTAAAAGACAGAAACTCTGTTCTAATTTCCAGCCACAAAGCATTCACAACCAGTTTCAGCTCATTTATTCTGGTCTTAACATTGTTCTGTAGCATTCCGTGCATTCCCTGCAAGGAAAATACTGCAGGAAATGCAGACAAGTCCTGTATTCAAAACAGAGTATATGGTTTAATGTACATAGAGATAGGAAGCCAATATGTACAGATAATGTACATAGAGATAGGAAGTACGTAGAGATTAAAGAATTCCTAAATTGTAAAGTCTTCCTCAAATTGTCACATTCATAAAAATCCTCATGTCTGTTTTCTAAAAGGATTGCAAAGTATTGGTGAATAGCAAAAAACCTATTAAGTCAAAGCCGTAAACGTTGAAGCAGCTCCTAGTGAATGTCCACTGAACTGCATAAGAGAGCACAGGCAGTTGTTTCACAGGGAAATAGAAGCTGGGTATGTTTCACTCTTTCCATTCAGCCCGTAACAGGGAAAAAATACAGATAGGCAGGCAAAGCAAACGTGTTTGAGCCACAGTTTTCCTAGTCAGTGCACCAGGAAGTTATTTTGGAAGACGTGGAAAGAAAAAAACCCCAATAATTAAAAGAACTAATTCATCTTTCCAGACAGGTTTCAAAAATATTTGCTGGCACCAACATGTTCAAACCCCAAATCACAAATAAGTGAAGCTGTTTGACAAGCGGCAGTGTGACTGCACTCACCCACTGCTTCTCCCACCACCCCAGCACCGCTTCCTCCAGTCCCCTGCCCTGCCACGCTGCCCCTCTGGGTTGTCAGAGGAGAGCACTGTGGCTCCTCAGAAAAGAGTCAGCAAAGGGAGCTGCGAGCACCTTTCCACTATCACGTAGCGAAGTACTTTGAGACTCGGTTAAAACAAATGTTCTGATCACTTATTCAAGCACTTCCATTCTTGTTTCAAGGCAAGTGAAATGATGGCACTGAGCAAAGGAAGTTCAACCATAGTAAGAGCATTTTGATCACTACAGAAGATAGTCCCACACAGGCCTTCCTGATTCTTGCCAACTCTCGTTAGTACACTCAGGCTTCTCCTTTAAAATATATTTTAGTATATCTTTTATGTTTAGTTCTAAAACACATTGTATTTACCCGAGAGATCAGACCAAGTTTCCTCTTCCAAAACATTTAGACAGAATTTTTTGTTTTGTTTTTAAATTGCACAAGAGACCAAAATTCATTTTTCTGCTCTCCCAGGCAATCACACATCTAGGCATTAAAAAAAAAAAAAGACAAAAGTTTTTCTTCCATATCCCAATGGGCAGGACAGTTGATTAAACACACATTATTTTAGCTGTGGATTATCTCTCCAGCTTTTAAATCAGAACATGTGCATTGGTGTCTACCTGGCCTTTTGCACGCAGCAGTAGGGACAAATACAGGAAGGGATACAAAAGGCAGCTGAAGCCACAAAAATAGAAAACTGATCAAAGCACATGGAGCCAGAAAGAAATAGAATGTGGCCCAAGTTTGTATCTTGAAGTTATCTATGGCAATTTATCCACAACAGTCTAGCTTTAGCTCATCTGGAAATATAAGCAATACACTGATTTTTATCAAAGCATAAATTTGACCCCACATCTCCAGAAGCAGAGGATAAACTTTGACAATCTTGCTTGTTAAAAAGCTCTTGGACCAGACTTTCATTCTTGCTGACTCCTAGCCAGGTGTTCTCAGGCTTGCATTGACTCTTTTCTCAAACCACCATCCATTTTCACTGTGCTGCCACTTCAGCTCTTGCAATATTATGATGTTCCTCATAGGAAGAGGACCAGAAAAACTCTAGCACATCACCGTGCTGATGCAGCTCTGCAGGTTTTAGGACCTATGCTGGTATCTCCAAGTGGAGATGATTCTCTCTTCACACCTCAGGTTCCTCACTCAATAGTACCAGGACACTTAGAGTCCTGGATTCTTTCCTCAGGGTAGCTGTCTAAACGTTTTGATTCAAAATCTGAAAGGAGGTGCCTGCTTTTTTTCAAAACTCCATTAGAGTTTTGACACTATGAGCCACAAATAATTGGGAGGACTGGGGTCATTACCTTCTACCTGATGGGAATCACATGCCTTATTTCACAGGTGGTTTCCACCTTCTCCCTCTAAGCTATTCTGCTGAGAGAACACCACAGTTCCAGCCCATTTGGAAGCTGTTCCATTCTGCATCAAAGACGCGTTTCTGACTGGCTTTAGGTATCAAATGGATTCGATGCTACGTTTCTCACTCAGCCAAGACAAATGTTTAGCCACCTAGTTGGGAGCAGAGGGATGAGGAGATGGAGAGGTACATAGCAACTGTATTTTGTGCAGAACCCAATTGAGTTGGTATGTTTGTAGAACATCTAGTGAGCCCCTCAGGCAAGAAAACAGAAGGAACACCTCATTTATGGATCCAAACAAAGTTGAAGCATGAAACAGGCTCTGAGCTGCTCAGACTGTCAAGGCTGAGGTGCCTCTGAGAATGCCCAGAAGCAGAATTTAGGTTCCTGAAAAAAACCCACCAAATGTCAAAAACTAAGGCAGCTGCAGAGTTAAAGCAGTAGCTGAGCAGAATTTTTGAAAATCTAGGTTTTGGACTAAGATACCAAAGCTCCACTTGGAAACTCTGGTCCCTTCATGCATGCATCTCTCACTTTTCAGTACCTTCACGCCCCTTCTCCAAAATGAGGATAGGAACACTACAACAGGAATGCTGAGAAAATGCATGCAGCAAAATCTGCGAGGTGATGAGCCCTGCAGGAAAAGTGCAAGCCTTTGAAAGAGAAATAACAATTCATAAGTGGATTTTGCAAAGTAGGTTTTCAGCCAACAGCAAGGTCCCACAAAAAACACCTTTGTTCTGGAGCGCTGAGACCCTGTACCTAGTCAGGACTGTGCTGGCTGGACACACGTTACTCTGCACTACATGATCACCAGTGTCTCATCTGTAATATCTTGTGTGTTGTTGGCTGATTTTATCACACCATGGAGTACAGGTTGGGATATGTTAATTCTTGCATCAGACACAAAACAGACAGAGAACACACTAGTCCTGCACTCCACCACACTCCTGCTTCGAGCTGAGTGTGTGGCAGGAAGAAACTCTGCTCTTCTCCCAGATGCTTCCTCCTTCCTCTGCTTCCTCCACCACATAAATTGTCCAGAGTTCCAGAGAAATGTTCGCAGGCATTTGTTGCATGCAAATAGCTGCCAAATAAATCACTGTATATTGCAGCACAACCCCTGAGGGGGTTTGTACCTATGGAACTTGCTACTGTCACTCCACTTCCCCGCATACCTTAATCATGTTATTCATTCAGCAAGAAGGATGAATGTTACAGCGTGAGACTTTAATCCCTCACTGCCGAGGATCTGATTCTCAGAGAGAGACAGAGAGCAGGAAATCCAGGAAAAAAACTTTAGGTAGGAGTCAAATACCATTATTTCTCTACCCTGGGTTTACACAAGTATTGCATTATAAGGACATCTTCCTAAAATACTTCAGAAGAAATTTACTGCATCGCCATGCGTTCATTGTACATACTTGTATGTGTGTACGCACAATGCCAGTAAATACATGGCCTAAGCAGCACCTTTAAGGCAGTGAATGGGAAACCTTTTAAAGCATTTGAAAAATTCTTATCTTCCCTACCTCTCTGCAGTGGCTCTGTGGATCACAAAGCAACTTTGCACAAATGTTTCCTCTGTCCTCTAACCCTTTGAATTCTTTTTCGTACAGATAATACAAATGAAATAGCAGCAGACATCAGAGGGAGAGAAGCACAGCATTTAGTGGTAAACTCAGAACCTGCCATTTTAATAGCACCAGCACCTTTTAAGGGAACTGGTTTATTTGATATCTTCGCATTCAGTGCCCTCTGTGTGAGGGGCAATGCCTATTTCACCATGCTGGCCTTGACAGCAACTCCAAATGGATCCATTCCACTAAGATTTAAGCTCGAAGGCCTCTGTTAAGACTGCCAGCCAATATGCAAACTACCAGGTGCTAGACAAATCTAGAGGACACTAGACAAATGCTGTGTCACACCCCATGTTCCCCCCAGAACAGCTATGGTATAACACTAATGGTGGTTGATACTTTTGCTTTCCTGTATCCAAGGGTGGGTATAAACCCGCAGCTGAGAGCTGTGAGGCTGTGTACTTCATTATGAACTAGTCCTTCTGGCAGGCCAGCTTTCAGCCAGCCACTAGTATTCCAAACTCAACTAGGAAAGCACAAAAATTGGACAAAAACCTGCAGCTTCAGGTATTTATAATGTATTGTGCTTATGAAACAATTTAACTTGAGAAAGGGGCCAAACAAAACAACAAAAGGAGCTAACACAATATAATCCAGTTTAGAGTTTGAGAAGCATGTGTAACAAATTGGGGTTTTTAGAGCTTTCCTCTAAATATGATTGACTGATGACTTAACTAGCCATCTTCATGATGCCAGATCTACTTACACAACCTGAAGATGTGGTCTCACTTTCTTTACCAGGTCATCTTTCTGATCCCAGCGCTGACTGAGGGATCGACCAGTGGTAACTTTCTAGCTCCATTGTGTTGTAAGGTGTCTGCAAGCCTGCTGTCTCCCTTCTTGGCCTCATTCCAGATCGTTTATCCATCAACATGGGACA
This sequence comes from Hypotaenidia okinawae, assembly GCA_027925045.1. NCBI lineage: Eukaryota > Metazoa > Chordata > Aves > Gruiformes > Rallidae > Hypotaenidia > Hypotaenidia okinawae. The sequence continues at coordinate 142,272,179 of BSDF01000001.1, forward strand.
GAAGAATACTGCCTTCCTTGAAAGCTGCTACTTCTGAGAAGCAGCAGCACAATGAAAGTCATGAGTTACTGAAGCTGGATATTACAGCTGGTCTCGGCCATTGATCAAGTCATCAACTTAAGTTAATAATAATAACAATAACAACAATAATAATAGTAATATAGTGGATAGTTATAAGCTGAGTTGTTCCTGGTCCAGGAAGGGAGTGGAAAAAATCATTTTTTTATTCAAACTAGTTCAAAAGAGAGACATTTATTCTAAAACCTCACCTATCAATCAAATTTCCCAACTGCTTGTTCAGTAAATCTGAAGTTTGGGGGACTCACTACTATACCACCAATATTCAGTGATGTTTTGGTACTTTGACACTATTTGCAGTTTTTCAGTACTTAACAGTCTCTGCCAGATACACTTGATCCTCTGCCTGTTCTGCAAGCCCCACATGATTCTCAGTTTCCTAAGTGGGAGAAAACTGGGATGTAAGAATAGAGGACTACATCCTGTTTTCTGCTACTGCCACCCAGCTCTGAGCGTCCACGGTGCACAGCATTGTGACAACCACGACATTCCTGGGTCACCGTGGATTTGCTACAGGAGTTTAGTAGGCAAAAAATACAAAAGACTATAGTGAGGAATGGTGATACAAAACTGTCCACACTTCCTTCTTACCATTCATGCCAAGCCAGGGTAGAATAACTTTTATGGACAATCTCAGTATACTCTCTTGTCCTTTACAGTTAATCATTGTATGTCAATGAATGAAAGTACAATGGTTAATGTTACAGATTAATTGCTTCAGTTTGATCTGTAATTAAGGGATTACATGTATGATAAGATTTTCAAAGTCTTGCTGACTGTGAAGAATTAGAGCTCAACCCTGAGCTGCTACCCAAAGGTGGCTGAGTTCTGTGCTGTATTATCTCAATATTCATCGAACACAGAGGGATGAAGGTAAGGGACTATATAATTTGAAATGCTTGCAAGATATAACAAGGACCAAAGCCCAGTTTAGGCATGTGCTGTGTGAGTTAGGATATTTTTATTAACAGAATCACAGAATCATAAGGTTGGAAAAGACCTTTAAGATCATCAAGTCCAACCATTCCCATCCTAAACTAAACCATATCCCTAAGTACCTCATCTACCCTGGTTTTAAACACATCCAGGGAAGGTGACTCAACCACCTTCCTGGGCAGCCTGTTCCAGGTCACAACAACTCTTTCAGTAAGAAAATTTTTCTAATATCTAATCTAAACCTGCCCTGGCACAGCTTCTTGCCATGGACATTAACCTCCTTAATTTTTTACTGAATCAATTGAAATGTCAGTATTTTGTATTTTCACATATTACACAAAGAAAGTAATAAAAAAGGATGATTTTACACCATTTCCTGCAAAGTAATCCACAACATTCTGTAGTCAAGAGAATCCTGCTCCATGAGCAATCCATAGATGGACCTCGTCATTCTGAACCTCGGACCTCCTTTAAAATGATCTACAGCCACTAACCTATGTCATGGCCAAGACTATCACCTATGTCTTTGTGGCACCAGATCTGAGTAACAGTCCTGGATCCTAAAGCCTTTGGTTTCTGTCCTAGTGCTTCCCCAAAGCAGAAAGTCACTAAATAACCCTGTGGCTGCTCCGCTCATCCTCTTTCCCAACATCAGAAAGCGTTGCAGTAGGACTGCATTCATAGAAGGAGAAAGGCAGTGGCTGCATGTTCTGACTGACCTCATGAAACCACAATTGTATGGGCAACTGAAAATCAGCTGTTGATTTTAAACACAGCAGGTGCTTAATGAAAAGATGACTAGGTAGGGAAAATATACCCGACCCTTCCAAAAACTGGAAGTCTGTGCAACATGAAGCAAGGGGAGATGTTCACTGATGAATCATTTGGTCAGGTTGCAGGCACTGGTTTCAAGGAATGTTTGCAAGAAATACTTTTCTCATTATATGTCTTTAGCCAGATTATTATCCTGGAAAATACTAATTCAAAAGTGCCAGTGTGTGCTGTTGCAAATTAATGACAGTTACTTTCTCAAAGGCAAAGATATTTTACTGGGAAGAGATCTCTTACATTATTCACCAGTTTTATGAGGTTCCATTGCTTGGATTCAGCCCTAAGTTTAGGACTGAAATCCAGACACAAACACATATGCACTCTTAACCTCTAATGTCACCCTGGACATAAAGGCTATTAGCATTTTTCTCTTAATTATGTTTCTGCTGGTACAGTTTGTATTTTCAAAGATGTTCAGTACTTTGTTTTATGCACTGTGCAGATTTTCATGAGGGCATATATGGACTGTTAAATTACAGAGGGTATGCACAAAATAGTTGTGCATTGTGTTGGGTTTTTTTGCCTTCTCTTTTCTATATTTTTCATAGTTCATTGGCCAACATCAGCATAACAGCTATGCTGTCAAAAAATATATCAAAAGAAATCCAAGCAATAATAGGCAGAGTCTTTGTACAGAAATTCACCCTATTCTGACAAGCCATTTCCTTATTATTTTTCTATCAGGAGAGACATGTGTTTTACAGGACAAATAGGAAGACACAAGCATTACCCCAGTGACCTTACAACCCACTTCTGTAAAGCTGTGAAGGCAAGATGCCATGCCATCGACCAGGCTTTTATTCTTGGCTCTGCCAGTAGCCTGCTAGAGATGTTGGGCACTCACCTTGGCTCTCTGCACCTCGGTTATCTTATCTGTAAAACAGGGATAAGGGTACAAAGTACCCTTAGGTCTATCTTTGGCAACAGTAGTGCAGTATAATGGCTAATTTTCTGAGGGAATAAGTGCTATTCCTTCTCAGAGCTTGAATAAATTTGAGGAATAACTGGAAACACCACAGACCAAAGTGAGGAGGATTTCTCCTACCAAACCATCAAGCTGTTGTACAGCTCTAGCTGAAAGGTCTGTGGATAACACGCACCCCCTCTCATTCTCCCCATGTGAAGGGAAGAGTCTTACAGGCTCTCTGCTTCTGGGACCTGGGCTTCCCCCTCACTTCAAGGTGCTCCTGCATAGCAGATGGTTTTACAGAACACCCCTCCACAGGGCTACATGCATAGCCGTGCACAGCCTGCATGCATAGGCAGCCACCCCTGTTACAGACCTGCTGCCACAAGAGAGGGAAAGGGTCAAGATTAGGTATGAAGAATGAAATACAGCAGACTCAGTGTCCTGGTTTGAGCTGGGATAGGGCTAATTTCTTCCTGGTAGCTAGTGTAGTGCTGTGGTTTGGATTTAGTATGAGATTATTGATAACACACTGATGTCACACTTGCTGTCAAGTAGTGCTGACACTAAGTAAAGGACTTTTCAGTTTCTCATGCCCTGCCAGCAAGAAAGCTGGTGGTGCACAAGAACCTGGGAGGGGATGGAACACAGGACAGCTGATACAAAATAGCCACAGGAATATTCCATAGCATATGACATCATGCTCAGCATATATACTGGAGGAAGTTGGCCAGGGACTGGGGGCTGTTGCTCAGGAACTGGCTGGGCATCATTTGGCAGGTGGTGAGCAATTGTTTTTCATTTGCACCTGTTGTTTTTATTGGGTTTTATTTACTTCTATTTTACTTTTTTTTTTTTTAAATGATTATTATAATTATTAAATTCTTATTTTTATTTTACTTCCATTATTTAACTGTTCTTATCCCAACCCATAAGTCTTCTCACTTTTACCTTTCTGATCTCCCTCATCCCACCAAGGGTGGGAAGGAGGAGTGAGGAAACATCTCTGTGGTGCTTAATTGCTGTGTGGGGCTAGACTGTGACAGTCAGCCATGTCACAAAGCACACACATGCGTGTGCACATGCACACCACATGTACACACTCAGCTGGGGTCAGGACCTTAACTTTATTACTATATCTCACAGGTATAACAAGTTTTTGGTTTTTTTTTTTTTAAATCTATTTCTGTGCTTTTTCTGCATAAGATTACCAGGTGCAAGCAGATTTCATGGCATTGCACTAGCTGTAGACCTGTCTGTAGGAATGTTCCGAGATTTACCAACTTAGAGGAATACTTGGGCAGTATAAAGCCATGATAGCAAGTTTTATGACACTAACTAGTGGCTATGTCCCTTTGCATGGGACTTAGTCACCAAGGGCATCCTAGAGCTGATAGTGTCAGATTACTAATGCAAAGTTTTCAAATTCTTGTCAAATAATAGAGTCAAAAAAATAAGATTCTTTACTATGTCATATAATATCAGACCATTCTACCCATAAAAAGATCTTTCTGTCCATACAATCTATATTTTTCAGTGGTAATGTTATTACCTCAATAACATCCAATATCAAGAAGTTACACAGGTAAGTCATGCAGTAGCTACAGATAGAGCTGTGAGTGAGGAAGCCTCAGGACCTCTCCCGAGAGTCAGCTGGCCAAGCTTGCCCAAACACACCTCAGCTCTGGCACTGCCCCCTCACCCAACCACAAGCTTTACGTATATTCAATATATGTGGAAGAGTGAAGTAACATAGTAAAGATATATTTGGCCAGCAGATGTTAAAAGTGGCCAGTAGGAAGCCTGGTTAGTGCATTTCTGTCAAAGTCTGCTTGGGGAGCAATATTTATTAATCATAAAGGTATTACCAAGTGAAGGGGTAGCTGTCTTTTTTTTCTCTTACAGTTTTCCTTGATGCAAAAGGGGAGGAGATGAGCAAAGGAATCGGTCAGCAAAGGCCCTCAGAGATTATACATTGTTAGCATATAAATTCTGGGGTGAGTTCTTTGTTAGTTTAAAGAAAGACTGATGGATATTTAGACTCCTGTAGCCCTATTCTGGACTTTCGTTTGGTAGCCCTATTTTTCATGTTAGGAAAAAGGCTGAGAGTCCAAGATAAATCATTTTATTTGCTTCAGCTTTTTACATACTTTTATCACACCCCCTTTTAATTGTCCTCTCACGCTGTAATCTTTTAATTCTCCCCAGATACAGTTTGTGTAATGCCTTTAATAACTTATTATATCTATCCATTGTCCCTCCTATTTATGCTCCATATTTTCAATTATGATTATATGATGACAATCCAGTATTTTCAGTGTTCTCTAGTCCCCGTTTTTAACATTTTTCTTGTTTTTTCAGCCACTGCTGCTCACTGATTTGTCCACTGACAGCCAAGCCCTTTTCTGCAGCAGCTATGGTTCATTTAGAACCCGGTGATCTGAACAAAGTAGATCAAATTATTCTTTCCAATATGTATTACTGTGTATTTGTCAGCACTGAATTTCATCTGACATCACGCTCCCCAGCCACCTAGCTTTAAGACTCACTAGAGTTCCTCACACTCTTATTTTATCTGGACTAACCTAAGTAATTTTGCAGATCTTGTGACCTTCACATTTTCCGCCCACACTTCCTAGAGATTATAAATGGACCTGTTAAATGCTTAGGATCACACACAACGATACCATCATATTATGGTAAAAGTGGACCATTTATTTCACCTCTTTTGTTGGCCAGCCCTGATTGGTGACAGAATTTCCGCTCTGTCCCTTCCCCTAGAATAACCAGATTTTGTTGACTTGATTTTCTTAGCAGCTTTTTAAAAAATGAAAACTGCACCTACTAGCCCTCAGAAGGTGAAGACAACCAGCATGTTGTCCTGACTAGCCTCTCAGGTGATGAATGTATTAATTTGGACAGATACCTCATCTTTTGACACCTCTGCTTCCTTATTCAGGAAAAGTATCCCTGAATACTTGCCCAGTTTCATACTCTTCCCTAGGCATCTGCCATTGGTCACTTCTGAGACAGAAGTTGGGATAAATGGGCCGTTGGTCTAGCTTGGTACAGCCATTCTTATGCAGTAATCTCATCTTCATTATCTGAAATATTAGGTTTCAGGTCGGGTTTTCCCCAGACTCCCTGTGATGACAAATGATTTAAAGAAGACATTAAGACAAAAATGCTTGAAAGAGGCTGATTTTGGATGGCATAGGATGACAGCTTTGTATCATGTCTGAATGTAAATAACTTCCTGCTTGCTCTCACCTTCGAATCTTTAATGGAGACGGTAAAATAAGACAAATCTTATATTAGTACACCCTGGAGCCCATCAATCATTTCCTTTCCTCAACAGAATACGATTACCTTTGTTTATGATTTTTCCTACAGTTTTGAATCCACATCACAGTGTCCATACTCAATCACCTTTCAATGAATTAAGAGAAAAATATTTTTGAAAGGTATGTAATGTTTCCCATGCTGTTATTATCTATATGATCTGAAATTATTTTCTTTTTTTTTTTAAAGGAAGAAAAATAGCAGGCAAGCACATATATAAAGCAAAGAGTTTATAACCTGACTGTGGTCAGAGCTCCACAGAAGCTGTATTTTTATTTTTTTTCCTGTTGTATTTAGTGTTTTATGAAGTTAGACGGACAAGATAGACAAGGGATTCAGTTGTTCTTCTAAATTGACAGATTATTATAACACTTGCCATTATTTAACACTAGATTTGAGTGGCTGAGTCCTAGGCTTTCCCATTGACATGAGCAAAAAGTCCTCTAGTATTAACACTGGGCTTCACCTTGACTAATATTTTAAAGTAGAAGCTGAAGGGGTCTGGATGAAGGGCAACTTAACAGCATTTGCATTGAGTTGCTCTTTGCACCAAGGCAGATGTGTATGCTTTTGACAGTCGGAAGATTAATCAGCAGTGAATATTTAGGTAATATTCCTTGTCTGGGCCTGTTACTTGCTGCCAATTTTTCAGAAATACGTGAGGTTTAGAGCACTGGTGATTAGACTTTGTACTTTTGGCATGAGGTCTGACATCTGGACCACCCAGGTGAAAGTCCATTGCAGATCAGGAATCAGTTGCCTCTAAGTGCCTGTGAATGTCTCCTTCCAAAATGATGTTTAGGGGCTGGTCCATGAGTTCTACATATGCTGCAAACATCTGCTTATGCTCCAAACCCAGAAGAAGACTTCTGAAATAACAGAATAGGTAAAAAAACCTGATTTCTTGCTTTCAAGAGCTCAAACCCTACACCCCCAAATCTGAATGTTGCAGGGAAAAAAAAAAAAAGAATTAAAAGGCAGACTAAGACAACTACTCTGGGATTCTTTATCATTTTTGACTGCCATTTAGCCTGGAGATGCCATGTTCCACCCACAAATCACATGTTCAGTAACCAATACAGCTAGCCACAGCCAGCCAGTAATTGTTTGCTGCACAAACTCTGTAACACTTCATTAGTTCTGCCACACATCTACTTCCACTGAAGGTAACTTTCCAAAACGAAAAAGTACAGGGCAACGTTACAACTTCATCTATTTTTAGTGCAACTTTAAAAAAAAAAAACCAGGAAATGCAATAGAGGAAAAGGGCTGCTCATGCTATAGTTTACAATTTAAAGCAAAAATACGGCCTACGTTTTTTGGTTGGGTTTTTTTTTTTTCTGTCAATCTTACATTTCTCCAATGAGACTGTGAGAAATGTGCAAAGTTATGTGATCATTTCTGACAGTTCTTGGCAGCTGGGCAGGCAAGCATTGGAAAGGATATCTCTCTCCCGATCCAAGATTAAATTTGGACTGAAACACAGGGCTCATTTAGGCAGCAATTAAAGGACCTTATAGACTGAGGGAGAATGAAATGATAAATGCAAAGAGGCTTATTTAATGGGGATATTAAGTAAACTGCTGGTAAAAATGCCCATTTATCATCCACTGATTCCTAATTGGTTTCCTGTTCCTGCCTGCATGTGGCATTTTCAGAAGGAATTACCTTCCTTTAGTGCGACTGTTGCAAATGCAATAAATCAAGCCCATAGATTTCTAGCTAATTTAGATGGAGACTAAATTGGAGCCAAAGCATGCAAGAGTGCTTGCAATTAATGTTCGTTACAACTTTTAGCTTCAAAAACAGGAAGGATCCTTTTAATGTACCATTCCCAAGCAAGGACACTATTTCAGAACTTGGCCACCCTTTCTATGCTCAACAAAAGTCACTTGCTTTTGTAAGCAACTGGCCCTCCTAAAAACCTTCTAGGCTGAGGTTTAGCAACCCTTCAAACACCTGTGCTTCAAGAAAATTCCCTGCCTTTTGTTTTCATTACATGCCTCATCTGTCTATAAAGGCCACCTTACACAAAAATAGCTCATGTTCACCGTACAGCTATTGATCTCAGCGGCCTGATTCCAGCAACATAAACTTTATTTCCACCAGGTAGTGTGAGAAGGTAACAATTTTCTAGCTGAAAAATCAATAAAGTAAACTGCAGTTTCCCAAGCAGCAACTTCAGTAGATGGTCTACCCTCCTTTAGCATGTTCTGAGGGTTCAGCTTTGCAGAAGAGAATAAAAAAAAACCCAGCTTGCTAGCATGGGAGTTTCTTTGTTTTGCCATTCTCACAAGGTGCTTTCGAGATGGAGTCTGTGTCTCATTTTATGGCATTTTATTGTTTGATACAGCAAGCTACTTCTCAAAACACACACAGTGACCCAGACATTCTGCAGCTTTTGGCATTCGCTCCACTTGAGTGTAGCCCTGATACGCAGCGCTGTGAGCATAAACAAAACTTGGTTAGCTGTTGTGACTTCCAAACAAAGCAAATGGAACAAAAAAACCGCTCCGCTTCCTGAATCCACTGAAATTCATGGACCTGATTTATATTCAGTGGAAAGAATATTGGTTTACTTGGTCTTAATCCTCAAAAAGTTGTACTGTATAAAGTAAGAATCTCTTTGCTTCTCTTATCCACTGAAAGAAAAGTTTGTCTGTTTGTTTGCTTTACTGTCAGAAATACAGTTGACACAATCTAAGAACCTTATGGCTACTAGGAGAAACAGATTTAGAAATGCTCTCTCTCCTTGGTGTCAGAGAACAGATGACAATCTATCTTTCATTTAGACTTGAGCCCAGCTACGGTCAGGTTTTTTGTTGTCTCTTCTGCTTGGTCCTTTACCCTTTAATACCTTGTTTTCCTTTTGGCTCACCGCTTACTGAATTAACATTCAGAAAGTACAGCCTTCCGAGCTGGCATGTTTGTTGCAAATGATCAGTTTTGAGTGGGATAGGTCGAAACCCAAGTGGGTGATAAAGAAATCCATTAACTCACTGACACACAAATCTTCCATCTTCCTCTGTAATGTACCCATGAATGGTTAAAGGCAGTACCCTGGGGAAGATGAGGGTTACACTTATTCTCCTCCCCCAGCTGTATGCAGATAAATATTCATTGGGGAAAAAAACCTGACATGGAAATACAAATGTTGGTATTAATGCCCATACCAAGAGCCCATGCTGTGGAGGAAATGGGCTGGCAATCTGAAGATCCAATTTCCTTTTTCCAGGCTCTGCTACCAACTTACTGTTTCACTACACGCAGAACATTTCATTTTCCATGACTCCTCATCTCCCTCACAAAAGTGTGACTGCATTCCACAGATGGGAATTGCCCTATACAAATACTAACTAGTTTCACTTGTTTAATTTTAAGGAGCTTCAGGGCATTTACCCTGAATGCCAGGAGCACAGAGACCCATCGAGGCCTGGGAATGCTCTGCCATCACAGAAAGCAAGGAGTAAATGTTCCTGAAGTGAAAGAGTCCATCTAGCTCTCACCCCAGCCACACTTCTCTTTCAAGGCTTGCTGCAGACACGACTGTAATCACACGCGTAGCATTAAAATAAAGTTCAGTATATACAGAGAAGAGACACTACTTAAATTTGCTGCTCTTCCTAATGATTCCTGCTGACTTGATACTTGATGAAGCCAGCTGAGGCTCCAGGCAATGGAAGTTCACATTTAATGTACACAAGACTTCAAACAATAGAAAGTTACACATTAGAAAGTACTGTTTTCTTTTTTCTCCTTTTTCCATTACTCTAGCACCTTAATACACCAGGGGCCTGCTCCCACCTTAGCTGTCTCTTCTCCCTGCTCCCAGTCTATGCCCTGCACTCAGGTGTTGAAACCTGCCACTTGTGAGCATTTGGCCCAACCTTCTCAAAAGCAGATCCTCTGTGAGCCCAGGACACCTCAGGAGATGACATGAAGTGGGGATAATGTCCCACTTTAGAGGTCCCAAGCCTTGCCGTACTCAGGGGTCAACAACCGGGCCACCACCAGAAAGATTTGCCTGCCTGCTGTGACAATTCTTACCTCTCAGCCAACCCACAAGGTGAAGCTACCTCCTTTCCAATTTAATTTTTTGATCATTGAAAGGCCAGAAGAAGATTTTTCCCAGCAGAGTATATAAAGCTGTTGGGACCTGCTCAGCACACTGAACTATTATGCTTAAAAAGGCAGGGACTGCAGATCTTGGACTACAATCCTGTCAGTTCCAAATAACTGAGCAGAACTTGATCTCACATTAATGGGGTTTATACTGCATTAATTACACCAACTCTAGTGGAGATACTGATGTTTTTTTTTACCAAGGCAGGTAATACCAGAATCAGGCCCCCCAGCCTCATGGTGGGAAAGCTCTCTTGCCTCACCAGCTCAACTTTTTTTTTTTTAAATCCTTCTCAATTTACCACTCTCGAGGCTTCTTCTGAAAGGAAGATGTTACGGTTTTCTTTAAACCAGATGCAGCTTGTCTGCCAAGCATTTAGTCCAATTAAGTCCCAATTTCATATTATTTTTCAGCCACATGTTACAACAAACAACGGAGTAGAAACCCACATATGGTTTCTGATATTGGAATAATGAAACTCAAAGAAAGAAAGAATTGAATTTCCTGTGGTTCCTTTTAAAAATATAAAATGTGTAATATTTTAATGGACTAAAATCTGTACACATGGAATATTACTTGGTCCCAACAGAATACAAGGTTGTACATTAATGGAAAAGTCCTGCCGATGTAAACGAAGAGGCAGAACACTGTACTAAATAACTGGGAATTTATTACTCAACCAAAACCATGCAGAGTTGGTACAAGTCAAATCCACTGGCAGAAGGGGAAAGCCTGTTTGTGTTAAAAGCAGCTGCCTGTAGCCAGCGGCAGCAGAGCCAGCTGATTCTGATCTCACACGCCTATAAAGGAGGAGTAATTCCGGTGTTTCTACAGGGGTTGCAAGAGTGCAAAACTGTTGTGGACAAACCTTAATGGGCTCAATTGGCTCTTCCAGCCTCACGAACTCGTCAGAAAAACACACGTAGTACGGCAGTCAAACAGACAGGGATAGCTGCATTTTTTTCCTTCACTGGCATCCCTGCCCTGTAAACAGTCCATCTGACCCCCATATCAATCTGCTGTCTGCTGCTTTTGCTCTGCAATGCATGGATTTGACGAGGGAAGATTAACACCTGCTCTACAGGTCCTCAACCATGAAGGGTTGGTGGCGTATGTGCTACTGGACTTTGTCCCATGCAAACTTCACAGAAACAGTGCCCTCCCCCAGGGTGAGAGAGGTTTAGCTCAAGCTGTAACCATTCTTGCTTTACATGTCATTGGTCTTGCTTTTGACACCTTTGGTTCCATCCCCAATGTGTCAGTCACAATGCACCTCAGAAAGGCTGACTTCAAGGGGCAATGGCTAATACCTACAAGGCATAGCCTTCAAAGACGGTTGCCTTACAGTAAGCCATGAAGACTAAAAGATGTTCAGATACAAATTATTTATTCCCTGTGGGGCTGGAAGGGAAAGAACTGCAGAACCTAAAGCCTCACTTCTGCCTCCATGTCTTGCCTTGACTTAGGAAATGGAAAAAAAAGTGAAATATAATAGGGACCTGTGCAATCCAACTCAAAACAGTCCTGTATGAGGAATGTGACATTATAAGCCTTCCTTTTGGCATATATTAATCCACAGTGTTCTTCACATCTGTAGGGTATCAGACACAGGAGGGAAACAACTGCAGTGAGTAGAAAAACAGCACAAAATAAAAATACAATTTGAGTCTCCTGGACAATAGTAAAGTGCAGCAATCCACAGGGGTAAAGTGACCATTTCAAAATTAACTGCAAGGATTTACAGCTGAGAATTAATTTCATCTCTGTTATTACGTCAGGTAAAATAGTTACAGCTATACACTAATTTATATGGAATCACAAAGGAAATCCTATTTCATTAAGTAGGTGAAGCATTAATGTATTACCCTTTCCATTTTTATCTTCATTTCATAAAGTGCCTAACGGGAGGTCAAATTAAGAGACCAAATTAACATTTAAAAAAGTCATAGTGAATGCTATACCACACTAACCACACTATTCTTTATCATGATGGTATCAAGGCTATTTTAGCCTCAGTACTGGAAATTAATAACTGTTATTTCCACAGGGAACCATTTTTCCTGAATGTAAATCATTCAGCAAAGTCAGGCAGAAGAAACAAAAGCATTACTCATTTCATACAAAGGTGTAAGCAGAACAAGAAGGAAGCAAGCAGAAAGCACTAAATCAGTTCCCCTTTCCCCCTATGTGAGCCAAGCGAAGGAAGCCCCCACAAATCTCTGAAACTGAAACCAACGGCTGTCCACCCTAAGCCAGAAAATCGTATCAGCTATTTTGAAGGCCTTTCTTTAATTACCAATTATCCAAAACAAGATGGTGTGACCGCCGCCCACATAAAAACACAGGCACGCGCGAAGCCTTATCCGCAGTTACCCACCAGAACAGCTCTCCACATCGAATTCCAGCCACAACATTTTGTTTGCTCGGCTTGTTTGTGTTTCTTTACACCACAGGCGTTGTACTGCTAACACAGTTTCCAAGTCTGTTACTTGCTGACGGTAATTCATATTATCCTCAACTAACATTAAAGGTTTATCACTCCAATGTTATTAGATCAGTTTTCTGAGGAATTTCTATTTTATTTGTGTAATGGTGTTTATATGTCAAATATGTGTCAAGACCGAGGGCACTGAGAGTTTAATAGCTTGGAGTAACTAGTGAAGTCACATCTGGAAAACAGCATTTGTTGGAATCTGAATAATAAACTCATTTTACCATAATGCCAAACAGGAAAGGTTTCTGTATAGAAATACATAACTTTGAAGAAATATTTTTTGTACTCCAATCTTCAGAAGCACCAGTGCCAGGTTGTAGCTGGACCGTTCAACTTAATTAGCACATGTAATCACATCTGCTTTTTCCCCCTTTTATTCATGGGGAGCTTTAGTCTGGAATGCTTTTATATACCAGTGAAATAGATTTTCCGCTCCACATGGGTATGGAGAGGAGTAAGGAGAAAAGTATCAAATGCGCATTGAACCTATCCTCTGCCAAGGACTTAGATGTGCCATCCTTCCCACCTCCTTCTCCCACCAGCAAGCAAGCCCCATACTTCAAGTCTTTTCCTAAAAGCCACTCCTTCTGCGCAAGCCATTTTACAAACTTCCTTTTCCAGCAGTGTCTAGTTTCTCCCCTGTCGTCCCACCCCCACATCGAAGCGTAGCTCTTCTGTTGGCTGATATTCTTACTTCTTTGTATTCCTCCTCATTTTTTAAGGGTTAGACTTCCTATTCATGAGATCCACCTCCCTCCTTAGAGACTTCCCATGCTATGAAAAGAACACAAAGACAACTCTGACCTCTCTCTGCCAAACTCTCCTTCTTACTCTTCCTCTGTCTTTCAGCAAAGGCCATTCAGGGTCAGTTACCAGCATGGAAAAAACCTGTCTGATATGGCTGGTAGCTATACTGGGAGAAAGAGATGAACCATGACTGGGGATGCTCAGAGAAAGTCTTTCCTTGCCAGTCAGGAACAGTCCTATGGATACTATGACTGAAAATTTACCTATTGCTCAGGTAACTGAACTTCTGCAAGTTTAGGCTGTGTCTTGAGAACCCCCAAAATAACTTGCCACATTCAGACAAAAATGTATTCTATAAATTTTGTATCTCCCTATCCGAAAAGTTATACCACCGCTAAGAATTATTGCTATCATACTGCACAGGAATTCCAGGAAAGGGAAGGGCCAAGATTGGATACTAGGAAAAAATTCTTCACTGAAAGAGTGGTCAGGCACTGGAACAGGCTGCCCAGAGAGGTGGTGGAGTCGTCACCCCTGGAGGTGTTCAAAAAACCATGTAGACATGGCACTCCGGGACATGATTTAGTTGACGTGGTGGTGTTGGACACATGGTTGGACTTGATGATCTTAGTGGTCTTTTCCAAACTTAAACATTCTATGATTCTATGCCTGAAATGTCCTTCTCTTCTTATTCAGCATGGGATAGCTTTCTATGTACCTTTCAATGTTTGCTTTTAACAGCTATTTTCAATATATGCAGTCTTGCAGAGATGTTTAGGTAAAAAGTGCAAGGTTGGTCCAGGAAAAATTCCCTGAGTAAAACATTGGTAATTATTGTTATTGTGCTGCCACAAATAGTCTTCAGAGTGAATTAGTGTTATTCTACCTTTATCTAGCCAGTTTGGCCCACTGTACAGCAGGGACAAAATGCAATGCGTGCCAGGCAAATAGGTCACCAAGACTGTGTCCTCTGAACGTGTTTCTCTGAGCTGACTATGAGAAAGGCCTGATGAGTAGTACAGACCATCTAGACTTTTAAATGCCTCAAGTGGGAGAAATCAACTATGTTCATGCTGGAGGCCATGAACAAATCAAATACCATTTTATGTTGGCACACAACAGAAACAGTTTAATGCAAGAGTTTGATGCAGAGAGAAACAACAGAAGACAATGAGATGCTACTAGTTGCACTTAGCACAGATAATCCAGCCATCTTCTGATCTTGCACAAAACAAATTCACAGGTGTGAAGATGGGGGAAAAACAAGGATGTGTTGGTACTAGCTTTCAGTGCATTTGAAAAGACAGAGCTAAGGAAAGGCATTTTCAATAAAAGTGACATTCTTCCAGGCCAGGGAAAATCTCTTCCCCTTGTTTCCATTAGGCCAGGGAGTCACTGGGCTGGGCTCACAGATGGGACACATTGAGGAAAGTCACTTCAGGAACCCAGAAGGGAGTTTGAAAAATGATGGTCAGCGTTTTAGAATTTGCAGAGAGTCCAGCATGGGACAGGCAGATCACAGATCCAACAGGCTGGCAAACAGAAACTGGCAAAGGGGTAGAGGGGTAGGGCACCCAGAGAAGCTGCTGATTGAGGTTGGTGTCTGATTATTTCTTCACAGTTCCATTGACCAGATGGAAAGTAGGACCAGAAAATGAGCCAGAATGGCCACACTGGCCAGCCATCCTGATGGCAGCCCCCCAACAGGTGGAGTGGATTATAGAAGGAAAAATGATCTGGTTTGTGCAAGTTACTGCTGGATAGTTCCCAGATGTGTTAATAAAGCTGCAGGCTATTCAAACAGCATCTCTGGGTCTAACCCTGGCTCCTGCTCTACCTCTACCCTAATCTTCAAAAAAGAATACTGTTGAGTAATCCAGGGACTGGCTTGCTTAAGAAGTCTCACTTTGTCCTGTGAAATAGAGCAAATTTTGTTTGGAAAAAACCGTAAAATTTCCAGAAAAATCAGGAACTAATGAGATTAAGCTGATTGGCACAAATGGAATGACAGACACTTGACACAGGTCCATATAAGATGTATCACTAATTTCCAGAGCTCAGAAATCCAAAAGGAGAAACTGGGGTTCTTTATGTGGGACCATGAATAGGACTTCAAAAATAATTTTGTAGAAAACTCTGCAAGCTTACACAGGGCTGATATAAAAATATGTTTCTTTCAGGTACCAGCAAAGTAGCAAGACAGCTTACTGAGCTAGGGTTTCCTGTTTTACCCAGTGAGCTTTCCACCTTTGGGAATGTGTAACTTGCCTTTCCAGGTATTGTCCCTGTCAGCTGTTCACTTTCCCTCTGCCAGCTGAAATGAGGCTGCTAGTCCTGGCTTTTCAGAAAGCCCATGACCACCAAAAGTCAGAAGAAATTGGCTTAGTTCATGTTTTTCCTGAGGACTGAAAGTAGACCTTCAGGCACACAGAAAAGTCTGCAGACATGAGATCAAGGTATTCCTGATGATTTTGCTGCATTTTCTAAAACGTTGCCTTTGTTTGAAAAACAGTGAAGTTTATTGCCCTCTTTAATGCCTTCACTATGTCAACCAACTGGCTCTGTGGCCAAACAGGCTGAAATAATAGCTTTATTCATTTAATAGGGTGTTAGCTTTGAAGTTTAATTATCGGGGATAGGAACTCTCCCCATTCAGGGAAATGCAGACTGAAGTATGAAATCCAGTTGGCTGCAGCTCATTTCTACTCCATAGTGCAAGGAGGAATTTCAATTGCGTGCCTGCTGAAGTGAAATCAGATCTGTAGACTCTCCTTGTTGTCTCTTACAATCCCAATATCCGATCCAATCCATACAACCTCTCGCTCATTTCCTTCCAAGTCCTGACAAATTATACTCCTCTTTCCCCAAAGTGGCCCCTGGGAAAGATGAACTTGATTGGTTTGCATTTTCTATCTCTACTGCTGTCTGTACTACCCTTTGGAGCATCCAGCACTGCTGCTTTGGCAGAGACATCAACAACCACTTCAAAAATCCTGAGAGTTTGGGAATCATCCCAACTGTCTGAGAACTCTTACAGAAGACAGAGGGACATTTCTCTAATGTTTAGCACATTGGGCATTCCTCTCACCTCCATCTGAGGTAGGTGTAACACACTCTTCTCCTAATGCAACGCTTGTCACTTGCGTTGCAATGATGTGAATTGGGTTGACCAATTCAACTGGCCGTTCTGGCCTATGCAGTCCTTCCATCCTGCTGCCTTTTTTCCCGTGGCCTCAAAGGGGATCAGGAACAGTTGCTAGGACAGCACATGGAGCACAAAAGCCATTTGGATACCTCTTACAATTCCAGCACATGGTCGGGTATTTGGAGCTATGAGTGGACATGACCGCATGGGACACGCAGAAAGTCCCCAGGTTGGCATTCAGTCCCAACCGGACTGGGAAAGTTGAGGCACCATGAATTTTAATGATCCCAGAAGGTAAGGAAAGAACAACAAAAGCCATGTGTCTTCAGCAAGGCAGTTCTGTTTGAGAAGAGACTTACTTCTCAGGATTTGGAGATCTGTGAACATGAAGACTTCAAGGTTTACAAACAGGATTCCAAGCCTTGTCTGAAAATGTCACTGCCCTTCATTCAAATGATCTAAATCAGTCAAACCAATCTTTTCCAAATTCAGAAATGGTTCTTTCTCCCATTGCCCATTCTCAGTTTATAGGCCTAAATATCAGCCATTTTTCCTAGAGTCTGTTCCCAAGCAATGCTTAACTCGTTATGTTTCCCTTTCCCCTATTCAAAATTGCTCATCTACAATACCTCAAGAATGAGTAAGGATTTCACTTAAACATTCCCAAACTGTAAAAATCATTCCCTTCTGTGGCAATAAAAACAATTAGCGTTTGTCACACAAATTATTTGAAATCTCAAGTCTGTTTTTTTTTAAATCATTCTACATAGCTTAAAAGAAACTCAATTATTGTGACTCAGCTATTAGTTGTATCACGGTACCTTATTGCATTATTTTTGGACAGAGATGAACATGTAATAGTCATAGAAAAATACAAGACCATTAAATTCAACAGCTTCACAGTGACTCCAACCAAGAATTTTAAGATGTTAATTGCACCATTGATTGAACAAGAATATGCTATGTACTGCTTATACAGGGTTCATGGTAAACAGCTCTGAAGCTTCACCCTTGTATTAAAAAGTCAGGTAGAAACCCAAACATTTCTTTAAATAAAAAGAAATAAATCTCACTTCTGACAGATAAATCCCTTAAGCTACAAAAAAGGCAGACAGGATGCAAAAATTAGGATCAGTTATCCAATATGCAAATCAGCTCCTGTGGATTGCTCAGGAGCTGCTGAAGGTTATTCAGCAGGTTTATTCAGAGGCAGTGGATTCCTTTAAAAAAAAATCCTGGGAAAAAAGCACAATGGAGTGAATAGGCCCTGCCCTTTCACAGAACATCTAGCTGACATGTAGCTTGCTAAAAAAATGTAAATGATTTAAAGAAAGGCTAAGCAGAAATGTACATCAAGTGCCATTATTTTATCACCCACTTTAATCACAGGCTGCTGTTCAGAATGGCTTGGGATGTTGGTTGTTACAGAAGAGGTTTCTGTACCATTATTAGTACCTCTGAACAAATGCAGTGAGCGGGGGAAAAAAAAAGACAGCGGGGGGAGAGAGAGTGAGAGCGAGAAGGAGAATGTAGCAGCAGTTAAAGCATAGTTTAATAACTCCAATCTCAGTCACTTTTTTCATATGTATTGTATGTGCAAGTCCATAGTACAGCATAATGTGTCATAATTTGGCCTCCAATTCTGACAGCACTGCTTGACTTGGGCATTAAATCATTGCCCCGAGGAATTCACATTCTGGCAATTCCTGATGGTAGGACTGTCATCTCCTCCCACACATGACCTATCATTTTTGACATGATTGAATCAAAATTAGTCAGTACATTTAGATGTAAATTAGAGACATCCAAGAATAATAATGAGCACAAAAATATAGCTCTGTGTAATTGACACGGCAACAGCTTAGTACAGTCTTCCACAGTGTCCTCGAAATTATTAATATCATGATAACAGAAGTACTGTATCAAAAAAGTGAGAAAACTTTTCCTTTTCTTTCTTTTTTTTTTTTTTTTTTTTTTTTGTAACAGGGGCATATTTAACTAACCCTTAAATCCTAAGGAAATCTATAAATGTTTGCTCATCTGGCACTTGCACACTTGCATTATCCTGACAGTCCTGACCAGAGACGGAGGCAACTGGATGGCCAGGGACCACCAAAGTGTTCTGCCCCACCTCGTGTCTCATCCCACCTCCTCCCCCACTGTTTCCCCTTCAAGTTACCACCTGCCCTGGTGCTGCCGGGACCCCACTGGGAGCACTGCCAGGCCCCCTGATGAGGACAGCTACTTGTTTCTGGAGGTGATACCTTCCGAAAACAGGACAGAATCTCCTGACCCTGGTGCACTTTCCAGCACTGCCCCACAACAATACTGTGCCCGGTATTTTCTCACTTATAAAACCCATTTGCTGTGCATCTGTACTGGCCCAGAAAGGTGATGCTGCGGCAAAGGTACCAGAAGCCACCAGCACACTGCCCCATGGGTCCAGCTCTCCCCAAGTCTCCTGTCACTCCTGGATATGTCCAGCACAGTGGTCCCTGGTTTGGCCTTTGGCTCTCCTGCCCCAGGGAGCCAAGGGGAAAATCCCTGCAGAGCACACAAGGAAAGAAGCCTGAAAATCTTGAAGAGAAACTATTCCAGTCCTTCCCCAGAGTTCTGTCCTGCACCAGGCAAAGACCCCTCCATGTTGCCACCACAGGAAGGAGCGCACTCACCCAGGGTGGGTGAGAGGAGTAGAAAAACTGGCCACAGACTTTAGGGAGGAGAGACACCCCTAACTCTGTAAAAAGCACAGTATGTGACACCACCACCCCGAAGGATCCCTAAAGTATTCTTGTGTTAAGTCAGAAGAGGGGAAATTGGAGAAGCTCTTGGGTTTTTCTTGCTTCCTCAATTCCAAAAGGATAGGTCTCCCTCAGAGCAGGCAGGTGTTTGAGGAAAGGACAGGCCTTAAAACCAGAGCCACTGTAGGCACTGGGCTGAGGCAGAGAAAAAAAGCTCAAAATTAAGAAACATTTCCAAGCAGCTTCAGTCTTTTCTCCACAAAAATGCCATTTAATGTTTCTGGTCGTGGCAGTTTGTGCACAGGGTGTGCCAGCACAGCTGTCTTGATGGAAAGGCTGTCCACCATCTGCTGTCCCGGAGCCTGAGAGTGCATTGGGAGGGCAGAGCCTGATTTTGTTCCTGTGTTCCCCACAGGAAAACAGGCAATTGTTTAGGACCAAAACAATTCAGTGAGTCCTTTTTTTTATATGGTGGGAGCATTTACATGTGTTAATGTGGCACTCAGTGATCTTGATAACCCAAGTCTGTATTACTACCTTGAAGCAAACCTTAAATCTCCTGGGGTCATGCCAACATCTCAATGGTTGCGTACTGAGTATCTCCCTAAAGTCTTTGATTACCATGTTGCCGGGGGAAAAAAGAAATTAGCTGGAACAATTTCTGTGTCAGTTGTCTGTGATGAAAGACGAAGTGCCCAAGATTACTATGTCCTCGATGCGCTTGCCATACCTTCGCTCAACAGAGATGTTAATATTTTGAGTAACCAGGTGAAGCAAGTGTCAAAGCTGTTTTATTGGAATATGTTTTTCTGGAAGCCACAAATCATAAAACCATTTCTGAAACAATATTGCAAACACTACAAAAGTTTCCCTGTGCAGAGCATACATGGCCAGAAACGCTGCTTAGTGAAAAGAAATGTTGGTAAGAAAGAAAATTTTCTACTTCTTGCAACTCAGATTTAAGGGCCGATTAGTAACTTGCACCCTGAGCACTGTGGTTTTGAGGTGCTTAATTCTTCCAAAAATGTGGCTAATGAGTGCATGTAATTTGTGAAACTTAAATGCCAAAGCTTACTGGGTGAAGAAATCTATCATGGCCTCACTAGCTCTGTTTTATACAACAAAAACAAAATCTAGTGTTATTTCTGCAAGAGAAGAAAAATACAAAAAATTCTTACACACTTCAGGTAGATGCTCAACATTATTCTCTTTGACAGGAGTTTAAGGTAAAATGCTTGCTTTCCACCTGTTTTTTACCCTAAAGTGTTCCTGGACAGCTATTGCCTTTTGAGTTTGCAGTAGCACCCAAGGTGTGCAAAGTATCACATCTTGCATTCACAACAAATTCAATACAGGTTGTTTCTTGGGGTTGAAAATGATCCAACCACTCATGAAAGACAGCCAAAGCAAGTAAAACTAAACTCCCTTGCAGCCTGTGCCAGCTTTGTCTGGATGAAATTAGTTCTGAAGGACCTACTGCAAAGTTCAACTGGAGTCAGAAAAGGTGGCAGCAGTTAAACTAACGAAAAGACTTGTGCCCTATACAAAGATTCCCAGTCATATTAGTGTGTCCATCCTAATTTATCAAAAATTAAGGACATTTCTCTTTGGATTTGATACAAAATGCTACTAACAAGACTGGCATTTGGGAACATAAAAGTACGTTCGCTGTTAATAAAGGGATTCAAAATCTACACAGAATGCCTGGATTCCCTTTAAGGATTGTGCCTGAAAACGGCTGTCATCTCTCACTTTTTCATAACAAGGGATCACTAAGAGGCTAGTCTTTTTTTTTCTGCTTGAGAGATGTTGCTTCTATGACCACTGTGATGGGAAGTGACCAAAGAGTAAAATGAGGTTAAAAAAAGGAAAGAGGAGTCTTCCTACTACTTCCTTATGGGGAACAAACTGAAGAAATAGAGGGTAAGCAAGACTGAGGAGAAAAAAAATGTAAAGCAGGAGAAAGAAATAGGACTGGAATGCCTTTTTGGAGCAGCATTACCAGGGTAGATGCAGAAGTTTTGGAAGAGGAAAAATGAAGGAGTTGACAAAGGACTAAGTGAAGCACACCCCACAATTTATGGGGGATGCAGCTGAGATTAAGTGAAGCTTCAGTGGACTGCTGACAGGGATGAGCATGGGGAGGGAAGGTCTGCATTTTGGTGTTAGCAGAGCTGGAAATCTGAATTCAGCATTTATAAATTCAGGCTGAGAACCTCTCACTAAAGTTGAAAATAACTAGGACACAACCTCCCACACCTGAGAGCATTCTATTCTAATTTCCTGTATTTTGGTAATGTGAATTATTTTCTCAATAGCTTCTGGTAACACCAATTCTAGTAAGTCCCCCCTCCAGTTTGCACTATGTCTAGCAACCCAAAAACTCAGGATAGAAGCAGAATTCAACATCCTCGGGCAGATACAGAGATGAAACGTTATTTTTGAAGTTCCTTGAGCGGGCTACTAATGCTACAATAAACTCAAATCACAGACCCTATCCATTTGGAATTGTTTGGTTGAATCTTGGCATACACGACTGATGTTTGAGCCCTGCCCCTTCAAATGCCATGTTAAAAAAGAGTAGAAATTGCTACAGTAAAACCCACTTGTGTTACATCATGCTTCCTCATGCAAGGAAGAGGCAAGTGTTTTCTCTTGCTCAGTGAGAACACATGGTTGGAATTGCCCACATGAAGGACCAGAAGTGCTCTGGTGGCTGCTTGCAGAATGGGGGCCCTACTCTTTAGTCATCCAGTGGGTTGTGTATAGGTTGGCAGAATAATTGCCAAAGCAACACTTCTACTTTTTTTTTCCTGCATTCTTTTCCTGCCCTAGCCTAGTGGTACCAAGGAAACCAAATGCAAAAAACAAAGGTATTAAATATTACATTATAAGAGAGAGCATAAAGTGCCTTGATAAGGCTGACAAGCCAGCCTTGTGGGGAAATATTACAAAAATCATTCTCTTGCAAACTTAAGCTATGCTCTTTTGAAACAAGCCTTCAAAAATTGAGGCAAATCCCACCTCAGTTTGACATGCAGCAATAATAAAAGACATGTATGATATACCATGAAAATTTGTCTGATAAAGAGATCATCCAAGCTACATTAAATTAGGTAATTAGCACTTGCTTAGTTTGTCAGACATGTTTAGGGAAGCAACTTGATTCTTGAAAGTGTGATTGTGTATGGAGACAATCTCCTCTGGCATTTCTTTACTGGCTAAAGAAAAGCCTGGTATGGTTTAAACTACAGGGTCTCTCTGACACATTTTGAAGGAGACAGTAAGGCAACCAATACAGCTGTATTTAATGAATGCCTCTACGTTGTATCAATGACTGGTCTAACTAGGACAAGGTGAAAACCCGCCTCCAGCTCTGTAGAGGCAGGAGAGTGGAGTGTATGTTTATTATCACCCTGGTGAACAGAAATTCACAAGTAAAATAATCATACATTGTTATAAATAGGGCAACTCAAAATCCACCTGCAAAGAATAATCAGTATCCTACAAAAATGCTTTGGCAAAATAAACTATGAACAACATGAAACAAATTCTTTGGTAATAGGCATTTTAATCTCCTTTGCATTCTTAGGTATTTTTCCCTTGTATTTCCACTACAGCAAATGGGAAACATTTTGAATATTCTGAAATATTTCAATTTAATAACCTTCGTCGCATCAGGGGAAAATTCTACTATTACAGAGCCCTGCAGAGGTGATAGAAAAACTGACTTAATCCCCAGATTATGTTCTGTTGGCCTGATGCAACCAGGCTTTTTGACTGACAAGAAGTATTCAGCAAAAAGCACTCATCTTTAAAAAAAAAAACCAAACTTTCTTCTTTATCTTACCTTTGAACATAACTGGCATTTTCTGGTTTACAGAAGATATCATAGAATGTGTCATTCTGTGACATTGCAGGATTTATGCAGCCCCTGATACCAGCTGTGTCACAGAAGACTGCATTCTGGAACGTCTTTAGCAAATTAACAAACACCAAGAGGATTTCACCAGAAAGAAAAAACTAAGAGTTTCATGCTCAGGTGGTTTCTTTTGTCAATTCCTCAAGGTGGTTCATAAAGATATTCTCACAGAAGAGTAACATTAATTCATTTTTCTTGTAAGCACACTTCATCTTCCAACTATGACAGAGAAAGAACAAATCGTTGTCATACTGTATAACACTTTTTTGCAGTCTCACATAGATTCTTTGTTTATAAACATATGTTTTCACAAGGACTGGTGCACTGCCTGAAAGATTTTGGATAGATAAAAGATTTGTATAGGAACAGTAACTGTCTTAGTTGCAGCATCCCAGATCAAAATATATTCTTTAGACCATGTTAGGTCTTATCCAGGTTTCAAAACCTCCTCTTCATTCACACATACTCAACACCAAAAATTTAAGACTGAGCCTCAGGAAAAAATCATCCTTTAATTCCCTGGGCTACCTTGGAATATGTTATTCTAACTGCCAGATTGTACAAAGTTTTCCCTGAACTTTTTACACACATTGTCCATCTGCATCTCAAATAACCTCATTCCCGAATCCAGCACCTGCTCTTAGTCCAATGCCACAGATGTTTTTAACCAGATGTTGGAAAAAATTGTTCTCTGTTGGCTGCAGTACAGTTAACCTTGTCTAGGACATTTTTTATTTGTGTGTTTGTTTATTTATTGATTTAATTCAGCTCATTCCGTGATTCTTTCATCCACAAATCTAATGGGGGAGAAAAGAAAAAGCAGCTCACATGTAGCTATGCACACTTCCAGTTAGGAGAAGACCTAGGGAACCTAAACTGAAGGTACTCTGAACAAACATGCATCCCTTTTGATTGTAAGCATAATAAATGAGAAATCAGTCAAAGTTACATTCTTATGAGTGTCAAATGAAACAGAAGACTGAGAGAAGTGCGACTATTTCACAACAACTTCCAACACCCTCCATAGTAGGTAATTTGTTTTTATGACATATAGAATTAACTACAGAGGAAGATAGTGGCTTTTGCCTGGCAAGAAACAGAGGATCATGGTTGAGGAAAAGGATCACATGGAAAGCAAAAACCCTATATTTTAGGTTTTGAGTGTTCTAAAGGCACTAACCCCTGTTAATCATTTTACTTCTCGTTTCCTGCGTATTTGACCATAAGTTAAACAATAGCATGAACCCTGAGACAGCCATCATTAGGCTTCAGAGTCAACAAGATATTGAAGTGAAAAGAGTGAATATAGGCCATTCTGAGCTGCTGTCTCCAGTTATTACAGAAGCTAGAGGCAACACGGCATCAATTTGCTGTCAGTCCAAGTGGGGAAGGCTATTTTTGCAATTATATGCTAGAGGCTATTTTTAATGAAGGATTAGAATTTGGAGCACAAGATGACAGCTTCCTAAAACAATAGGGCTTGTTCAGCTGCTGTAAGCCAACATCATTCATCCACTGAGTCGTGGCCCTGATCCGTCAAAGCCCTGGATCTTCAAGGAGACTATTTGCATATTTTTCAGTTTTATTACTTGAGCACCTGGGAGCTTTTTGTCACGGGCAGGAATGCCACTGTGAAAGACACTGTGTGAACACCAGCAAAACATCCCTGTCCCAGCAACTTACAGTCTAAGCTTTATTGAAGCTTAGGGTTCTGTTGAATCAAGGACTTCCCATATCTCCTAATCCAGTTCAACTAACGCAGATGTTATGAGGCAGTGAGCCAGCACAGTACTTCTGCCTTCAAAACTGCACCAGTTCTTTTAAAAAAAAAAAAAAGTTCAGGGAGAAATTTGAAAATGACAGTAGGAAATCCTTACTTGGGCTAGAATACAAGTAAGAAAATGCAGCTTACCAGCCCATAATGCTGACTCCAAGCTGGTATTTTTTGCACTTAAGAATAAGAATGTTCTCTATAATGCTCTAAATTACTAAATGATTTTAGAAAGTGTGCTTTCTTCTAAGGAGTCTGCAGTTTGGCTTCCAAAGCCACCAAGTTCTTTGCTATGTAATGAATTTACTCCATTAAAACATACTGCAAATTCCTTGGCGGAAAGCAACAGTCTTATTGAGGGAGGTGAGCTGGATTCTCATCTGCCAACCCTTAAGCTTAGTGAAGTAACAAAATTAAAATGGGCTTAAATTGTCATTTTTGGAAGAGCACTGTTTCCCTTAGTGTTTTGGCTCATCACAACACAGACTGTTGACATGCACAAAAATCTAATGCAACATGGTGAGTCAAATTATTTGGCTAGTGTCACTCTGCAGAAGTCTGTCACTGTGTTAATGCCCAGATTTGATAGATTTTGGAAAAATGTCATTGTATATCCAGCGTTCAAGCTCTTTCTACTGGGACCGTAGTGAAAACTATTGGATCTCTTATGTTACATAGAATACTCTAGCAAGCAACTACCCTGGAGTTTTATGGCCATAACTTACCATATAATTATGGAATACTGCACAGAAATGTCTGCAGGTAGATTAAAATAAACAAACTCCAGTATGACTTCAGCTCAGGAGGAACTCAAAGTGTCTTACAGTGGCAAAAAAGCACAGGCCTTCTGTGCTTAAACAGAGGAGGCAGGAACAAGAGATGGAGGTGGTTTATGGCATTAGTGAGCAGACATGGTATCCATACTCTCAGGAGGAAATGGAAAAAATGGAGCATGTGAAGAAAGTATCCCAAGAGCTACCTAAATCCTGGAGAAAATCCTTTACGGTGAGACACTTCAGGTCCACAGTATTTTATTGAAGTTAGATGGTGAGGTTACGTGATTTTCAGTATGTAAACACCTTCTCAGGTAGCAAATACTGTGCAAAGTCCTAAAAGAGAAAAGTACAGCAAGAACTCAAAGGCTGACAGTCTGAAGTCAGACAATTCACATCAGAATAAATATATCTGGTCTTTATGCCGCAGGATGACAATTAAGCTTGGAAACCACTAGAAATGGCAGGGTTTTTACATTTCTTGGCTTTTTCCATGTAAGGCTGGTCGCCTTTCTGAAGATACTATTTCACTGAAGTACAAGTTATTTGGGTTCTCTATATGTAATTTGGGATATGTAATGGTCTGTGATAATACAGAAGGCTAGACAAGATGATCTCTTCCTGGCGTTCAACTCCACATGTTCTGGGAAAAAAACATACAATTTCTTACAGCAAGGGTTTTCTTTCTGCACTAAAACATTCAAATTTAAAGTAAACTCATTCTTAAGTGCCTAACTCTGCCCACTGATTAAAACAGGAGGCTAGGTTTGACTAGTTCATGTTTGACTCTCTAACATCGGATTAGAAAATTAGAAAATTCTGCCTACTAGCAGCCAAACACAATCACCATCTCACTCTACTCAATATTATGTAAATGGGGAATAACAGATGCCCACTATTTCCAAAATCCCATATTTCAAGCTGGACAAACAATGGAAAAGTATACCATTGTGGCGGCAAATGTTCTGTTAATTCTATAATTATTCTTCATGAAAAGGCGGTGTAATAGGGATACTACCCTCCTAGGGAAATAGCTACCTGGTTTCTCTGCATCATACTCATTCTCCAAGCTGCTAGTAGTGGAACTAGACATCAACAAGGGTGTGAAAATGCTACTGTGAATAGGTGGAAGTCATATCTTTCTCCCAGTACTACTCAGAAGTCCCAGTACTATTACAGTGTCCACCAACCAAAGACATTTAATTCAGCCAATAAGTAATTCTGGGTTACAAAGGGAAAAAAAAAAAAGATATGATGAGTACAGTTACTAGAACAAGTTCTGCCTAACTGGGGCATTCAAATAATTTTCATTGGATTTGCACTCCTGTAGCTGGGAGCAGAATTTATGGCATTCTCTGCATCATTTGTTTTACATAACAAATATAACAAGTTACCTGTTTGCTTTCATTTTTTCATTTAAAAAGAACCCAGTTTTATGCACAAACTGACAGTTTCTAAAAGACCAGGTAACCCTAAAGATTTCAGGATGAAGATTACAAAATTAAATAGTGGTGTGGTTTTGCATGTCTGGGTTCTGGGGAAGGGAGTGGGGGTGGTGAGCTGCAGGGGTGGCTTCTGCAAGAAGCAGCCAGCAGCTCAAGGCCAGAGTCGTTGCTGACCAAGGCCGAGCCCATCAGGGACAGTCACAGCATGTCTGGGAATCGCATTTAGGAGGGGAAAAAAAGCAAGCAGCTCCTTTTTGCCACCAGAGAAGGGAGTGAGAAGATGTAAGGAACTGTGCAGGCACTAAGGCCAGTAAAGAGTACGGGGGGAAGGAGGTAGTCCAGGTGCCAGAGAGAGAAATTCCCCTGCAACCAGTGGAGAAGGCCATGGCAGAGTGGGTTGTACCCCTGCAGCCCATGGAAGATGATGGGGAGCAGAGATCTCACCTGCAGCCTGTGGAGAGGCCTCAGGATGGAGTGGGTGGAGACATGTGGAAGATGCTGTGACCTGTGTTGGAGCAAGCTCCTGGTAGGACCTGCAGCCCATGGAGAGAGAGACCCACACTGAAGCAGGTTTGCTGGGGGAAGGCTTGTGATTCTGTGAGGGACCAAGCTAGAGAAGTCTGGACTTGAGAGACTGAGAGACATTCTATGATTTTATGACTGTGCCCCATAGAAGTGACCCACGCTGGGGTAGCTGGTGAAGAGCTGAAGTCCCTTGGGAAAGGACTCAGGTTGGAGAAATTTGTGAAGGACTGTCTCCCATGGGTGGGACCTCACAGTGCAGCAGGGGAAAGGTGTGAGGAATGCCCCCTCCCACACTAAGAAGGAAAACATCCAGTGAGGAACTGACCAAAACCCCCATTCCCCATCTCCCCCTGTGACACTTAGGGGGAGGAAGAAGGGAGAGAAATCATGAATGAAGTTGAGTCCATGAAGAAGGGAGGGGTGGGGGGAGGTGTTTTAAGATTTGGTTGTACTTCTCATTGTCCTACTCTGTGTGTGTAGTGTAATAATTGGATGGGTCTTTTAAATTCCATGTTGAGTCTGTTTTGTCTGTGATTCCACTAGTTGCAGAATGATCTCTCCCTGTCCTTATCTCGACTCCTAAGCCTCTCAACATATATTTTCTCCCCTGTCCAGCTGAAAAGGGAAGTGATAGAGTGGTGTCTGGCCTCCAGCCAGGGTCAAACCACCACAAATAGAAAATGTAATTTTTCTTTTAATTTCTTGTACTGCCATATGACATTTTCTGGCTGAAAGACAAGTTTTTATCCAACTGAGCTAAACCAATGACTGTCAGTAATGAAAATGCACATAGTAGGGAAATGTCTCCAAACACAGATCTAAAATATTATTTAGAGCACAATTAAAAGAAAAGTAAATGCTATCTAATGAATTGAAAATAACCTTTAAGTGGCTCTGAAAGTGAGGAGTACCAGGATGGTAGGTAGGAGGCAGCAGACTTCTGCAGGGACATGTCTTGCACTCAGGGTCCTGCTTCCCCCTCACTGAGCACAGGACAGGCAAAGGATTGATGCCCGTGACTGCATTTCACACGGCAGTGGCACTTGTATGAATTAACCCATGCAGATTTTCCCTGGCTAAAAACATGCATTGTAAACAGAAAAGCTCATAAATGCCTCATACTCCCAGGTTTTATTTGGTCAATATATGCTGCAACAAGTTATGGTACATGAACCACCCCTAGAAACTATAGTTGTTGATAATCTTTTGCACCATATGTGCTCTAAAAGCTTCCTGTGTTTTGCAGGTTAGTCAATACATTTGTCTGATGTAGAACCCTTTGATTAAACGTACATTTCTAATGTGTGTGTGAGTGTACAGCATTAATAGAGGTGCACAGAAAATTAAAACACAGTAAAAGAGAAGAATTAAAATATATCCAGGTAAACACACAAACACACACACACACAAATAAGTAAGAAACAAGTGGGCAGAAAGATATATTAATTTTAACATGAGAATGACAAAATAGGTTTTCCACAGAAGCTACATCCCACATCAGGGTGCCAAAGGATGCCACTAGCAGAAGGATAACCACACAGAGCACCTGGAGCACCTGACCACCTTGTAGAAGATGCTGGATTGCTGAGTTCACCCTTGAGGGGGTGGTGTCTAAGGCCTCACAGTGAGTGCAGTGAGTGCCCTGCCCCCTGCCCTGCCATAGCTAGAGAAGTGTTTCAGAGAGAGGCTTTGACCGAGCTGCATCTGCCCCATCATTCCAGCTGGAGGAGCTGAAAAGTGTGGGCATATATATACGGATGCTCACACCATACATACAGTGGGCAAACTGTCTGGTGAATCTCTGCTGGTTCCAGTTGGTTTTGTCTGAGTTCCACCTAGACACTTATTACATGCCTCCTCAGCTTTATATGGCATGTGTCTTTTTGGAAAGGGAGTGAGTGTTAAATTACAAATGGATCGCAATAGCTGTAAAACCAATACAATTTTGTGTTCTTTCAGTGCGAGATTTTCAAAAGTGCCTAGTGATTTTGGAAGACCTCCATATGACACGTGCATCTCCAGCAGAGACATCTTTAAAGTAACTCAACTTCCAAAGAACAGGTACTCTTCATTTTCTTAAAGTCTACTGCTTTTCAAAGATCTCAAAAAAAAAAGCATTTGAATGCTGAGAAACCTAAAATCACTAAAATGCTCTAGAAAAACTTAAACTAAAAATTAATCTAACTGCAAGCAATTGATTTCAGCTCCTTGACATCAAAACTCAACAGTTGTCTTTTCCGAGGCCAGGAGCAAGGCGTCCTTTCTCTGATAAAGTGTTCTCCAAAAGGAACTCATTGCATCTGACGGAAAATTAACACAGGGCAAAGAAGATCACAAAAGACTATGACCTTTCTCCTATATAAATATTTAATCAGGTACTTGACCTCACCGGATTACAAATTAACAGTAATTGGGACCCAAAAGGTTTCCTCCTCTTAACAGACTTTTTCCAATTGAACATGTTATTAAATTGGTTCAACTATTTTTTTTTCATAGAAAGGAATTTGTTACGAAAAATATATTGAGGGACATTAGGAAGACTGCCGTCCCTCTTACCTGAATCCATGCATTCCTCTTCTTCTGCACAAAGAAAGCCACCCATCCTGCTTAAGCTTCACTTGAAGAGACTGTAGACATGAGGCACAACGTTGTTTGTCCTGGACAATAGGTAAGATGGTTAGGGACCCCTGCTAATATCCTTTCTTCTCGTTCAGGCACACAACAGGAACAGGGAAACTTCCTCCAAAACTTTTGAACGTTTCCCAAGGAAGCAAAGGATGGATTTTAATCTATGCTGAGATTTCAGATCCATTCAAGACAATGATTTTGCGGGGTTTTTTGTTTGCAGCCATCCTATTAAATAACATGCACATGTTGCAAAGATTGCATGGGCATGCCTGTCCACTCACAGAGCTCATGTGTGCATAATCTGCACTCAAGCAAAACTATCACTGAAGTTTCCAAGACAATTTTGATTTGCCCCAGGCTTTTTGATTCAAAGAAAAAAAAAATCTTTCTTTCTTCCTTCATTAGTGCACAAGTCTCTGCTACTTATGCTATATTTTTATCAACAATGCAATTATTCACCCCACATTTTCAAAAGTTCATAAAGCATAGGAAAAAAATTATATGAAAGGAAACAGCCAGCACATTTTTGAGAGAGGACTTTTACTGGACATAAAATAATTTGGTTCAGCTGTGTGCAAGTTAAAAGAGAAAAAAAAAAGCAAATATAGCAATTTTGTGGGATTGGTTGCTTTGTCTTTATATCTGTAATTCTAAAACAGCTTTGAAATGACAACTCTGTGCTAGGAAGGAGATTCATTCTTGTCTGCAGAGTGCCATGGGCATGTTTAGAGCCCTGGCCCACAAGAAAAATCCCTGTGTCGCAATGATATCTGCCTTCCTGATCAAGGAGGGTCTTGTCCCCTGGAACTGCACACCTGCAACTTCTGTTTCAACAAGAATTAACGTGCACAGTGCAGTGCAGGTGCAGCCTTTCCAATCTAACAAAACGTGCTTTAGATGACCAGGGAGTGACCTGAACACAAACATGAGGAGGAAACCTGTAGAAGGAAGAGCTCAGAGTGATCCTATCAGTGGCAGCAGGAGGTGGTTTTACCTCTGAACTGGCCACAGCAGAAGTGAAAGGAGAACTCAAAGAAATGACTGTTTGGACCAGGTCTTTAGAGTACCCCAAGTTAACTTCAATGCAAAGGCTGATGGAACTACAAAATAGACTCTGGGCTCAGCCTTAGAATCATAGAATGTGTTAGGTTGAAAGGGACATTTAGAGGTCATCTACTCCACCACCCCTGCAGTAAACCAGGACATCTTCACTAGATCAGGTCACCCAGAGCCCCATCAAGCCTGACGTTGAATATCTCTGGGGATGAGGCCTCCACTGCCTCTCTGGGCAACCTGTTTCAGTGATCTACCATTCTCACACTGAAGAACTTTTTCCTAATATCCAAACTAAATGTCCCCTTTTCAAATTTTAAACCGTTACCCCTTATCCTAGAGCTACATGCCCTCATGAACAGTTCTTTCCCAGCTTTCTTATAGGCACCTTGGCAGCTAAATGCTGGTCATCAAAGAGCCATGCTGTGCTTGAAGCCCCTCAGTGCCTGTTCTTCATGTTGTGAAGACCAGAAGATCAAGGTCATGCTCACCTTCACCCTAGCAGAAGCCAAACCCATGCTAAACACCAGACCCCTACAAACCACATGTGCTGCATCAGAATTTTCCTGGGATAGTTAATCAGGGGAATTCTCCAGCTTTTTCATAAGGTGACCTTGTAGCTCTAATTTAAAAAAGAACAGGGATATCAGCCAAATACCAAAGTCTAAATAATTTTTCCTGTAAGCACAATATCGAGATGATAACTTTGTCTGTGAAGTCCATTCACTGGCTCCAATCCCAGAATGTAAACCAGGTGATGTATCTTCACTCCTCTTTTCTGACAGCAGTAATCTTGTGCAGTCTGTGTTTCTGGGCTGTGGCAAACACCTGGCAACTGTTACACTTCTGTGTCCATTTTGGCTTCTCCAGGCTGTTTGCCAAAAATCACAGTTATATGTCCTTCTTTGATTAAGGCTTGTTTCTGGGTCTCAGATATCTATGCAGACATCTATATCTGATTTTCCCCTTTTTTCCCAGGGTTCTCTTGTGCCAAATGTTATCTGAGAAAATTCTTCCTTATGTAGAGAGCATGCTCGGGTTTGCCTCTGGATACTTATGGTTAAAGACTCATTTGAGTTGCTCACATATTGGCACCTACGGGATTTGAGGGGCCCTAAGGTGTCCACCATGGCCTCCAGCTGCCACTCCAGTAAGACACAGGTGTCCTTGAAGTCCAACATCATTCCTTGTGGATGTTTTGGGTATGTCTGTGCATCTTAAATGGAACAAGAAGCCTATAGGTGGGCACGTGAATCAAGCCTTTGATGTCTTATGTTAAAATGCATACACTGTAGAACCGTTTGGGAGTTCAGAATTAGTGAGCTGAGTGCAATAATATCTATTCCCTTTCATAACAGTTATGCATCAGTTGTAACACATTTGATCACAGCTAAACCTGTGGTCTTTTCAATTAGTTATATGCCTTGAGAGATGCTATGCTTATCTAGATAAATCATGTTTCACTTCTAGAACCCAGAGCATTTCAATAATACAGACATTATAGTCTAGCTTACAGGGACCCACTTGACTCAGTTAAACTAGTCTTTATTTATCTTCACCGTTTGTGACATTTCTCTTCACCTAAAGTATAACTTCACGAGTGTGTTTTTTGACTAGTCATACCAAGGTGCCCATGTTGATAAACTTCTTCCCTAAATTTTCTCTTGCCTTACTGTGATAGCTGCCATTTTTGTGCTTCTTGTGACTGATCTCCAGAGGATCCAACGTGAGCATGAGAAGTGTTGACTTTTATCATTCTACACTTACAGTTTGTATGACTGCTTGCGTAACTCATCCTACATCCAGGGTAAATACAGGGCTTTGTACATTTATAGTGGTCATATGCTCTCTTACAGCTGATTGCAGGTCAGCTGGTTGCATGTCATCAAGCAAAGCATATTGTCATGACAGCACGCATACAACTACTGGGTAATGTTTTTGATGGACCTCCACATTCACAGATTCCTCTTATTCTTTCCTATAAAAATTGCAGTAAGCTTGGCAATGTTTCAGCAAGTCCTTTCTTGTGTTTCATGGAAGTGATCTATGCTTAGTGTCCTGTCTTTTGATTTGAGATGAAATCGAAAAGCTTTCTTTGGCTGTTCGTATGTTCTGCTTGGAATATGCATTCATACTACCTGTCCCATGTCATTGTCCCAGCCCTTGAGGCCTCTCCTGTCGATGAGTTAGGCATCACTCATTCTGTGGTCTATTTCTCTTGTTAGCTTCAGATTGACAATTTGGTGTTGTTCAGTTTAAGGTTGTTTCTTCCTGCAACTTCCAGTATTCTCTACAATCATTCCTGATGTTCAATAGTGTTGCTGCCCCTTTCTATTATGTCATTCACATGTATTTTCTTTCCTGGGAGACCTCCTAGTGTTTGGGTCGTTGTGCTGCAATATGCTTCTGGTGCTAAGTGGATTCCAAAAGGCAATCTCAAGAAGCAGCATCTGCAAAATGGTGATTGAAAGCAAATTTTGAAGCATTCAACATCCAGGGTAATCTTCCAAAACCCTTCCTCTGTATCTAATCTTCTGAAGAACTTGGCTTCTGCCATCTCAGCAAGCTTTTCATTCCTTGGGAGCAAATGGAAATGTTTCCCTTTTTAAATGATCTTGTTCAGCACCTTGTGGTCACTGCAAAATCTAAGACCAATCCTTTTTTGCTATTTTTCCCCACAGTTACAAAGAACAAGCCTCTTTTATTGCCCTGGCCCATCCTGTGAATGAAGCCATCTGTTGTCATGTTTTTGCTGCACTTTTATTAGTGCCACATGTAAGAGATTCTGCATCTTCCATTAACTGTACCTTGAATGTCACCAGGTGACCCCTTTTTTCTGCAGGCACGCTTCATCTCACGCACTGGCACATTCGCGTCTGGTTCAGGTTTGTTCCCAGGGCTATGAATCTACTGGGCTTTGGCACACAAAAAAGTGTGTGAGAAGACCACGCTTTTGCCCATGGACTACTTGCTCTCCTTTGTGCATTACCACAACTTGTTTTACTCTTTGTGCCTTTGAACATCAGTGACACTTCACACTTGGCCAGGCCTGGATTTTGTCCCTTGCTTTCAGATGTCAGTCTCACCTTTGACTTCCCCAACTTTATACTTTCTTTTGAACGAGCGCGTTTCAGTTTCTCTCACTTCTTTCATTTGTGCTTCTGGGCCTAATTTGTGCATCACATGGAGGCCATTTGTGCTTTGTTTTATTAGCCATTCTTTTGACTTTGAAGCATCTTTCTTTGTTGAGCAAATACACGGCTTGCCCCTGCATACTATTTATTCATTTCATTACCTGCTCTCGTCTGAGTGGTTTTGCAAACACGTGGCTTCCTTTTCTTTCTTGATGTTGGCACATATAGAGGACTTTTTTATGTTCACTCACATCAGCCCACCAAAGTTATTTTAGACTTTTTTTTTAAAAAAAAGTACCCATGTTTCTCCTACAGACCCATCTGACTGGTGTTCACAGTCAAATGTAGCCCAAGTATTCAGAAAAATTTCAACTGATCCACCACAAACTGTGGTTTTGACCAAGGGCACTTTTCAATGCACTACATCCGCAAGGACTGACCTGGTAGTTTTTAGTCTGTGATAAATTACTCTATTGCTCCATCTATATTATTGACAATACTTCTAGAGTCCTTTTGGTCCCCTGGGGGGACCTTGATGATCAAATGTCCATTTCCTCCACTTTGCTCTCATGAAAAATGTGGTACTTCTATGCACCAAACTCAGTCAAGAATTGTGTCCCTCTCCTGGTTTATTTGCCTTCACAGCTTCCATGTAGGCCCTACATTCCCACCTGAGCTTTCTCCTTACCTTTTCAGCATTCACCATAAATTTAAAACATTGGAGACTTTTATCTACCCCAGGCATGGGCTCTTTAGCAGGAAGAGAAATTGTTCTATTTTTCTGCTCTAGGAACAGCCCCAGTTGAGTCCAGTTTTGGTTTTTGTTTTCTTAGACCCTGAAATAGATACTCTTGGTGGCCTTCTGATAAAGTCAGGGAGCTACCCTAATTGTGTCTCTATGTGATGAAAGTAGCATCTCCCATCCATAAATCAGAAACAGCCCCATAAGCCATCCTGTGAGCGATCACTGCATTTCCAGCCCTTATGACTCTACAGACAATCACCGAAGATTTGCAGACCTGCCAGCTCTCCATCAGTTTGTGAAAGTTAGTCCTAATGAGGACAGGGAAATGTCATACCAGATTACACTTCCCTGGATTTTTTGCCAAATCCAAACCACTCTGTTTTACTTTCCTCTTCCTCTTACCATTTGTCCTCTTTCTTGCACTTAACACCCTGGTTTGCAACATACTGCACAGGCAGACCTTCAAATTGGTAAGGCAACCTACTAAATTTGGAGCTGCGGCCAATGTGGCAATGTTATACAACAGGCATCACTTGTAACTTTGTACTTTTAGTGATGTATTTTCAGGGAAACCTGTGGCATTCATTTGTAAATCAAACAAAAATGACCATGAAAAATAATGAAGCTGTGTAACAAAAGATTTGAAATCAAAGATTTGAAAGACAAGCTATCCATTGGGATCCAAATGGATGGACAAGATTTTAATATACTGCAGCTAATCTGAGACAACTTAATACAGTTCATCTCCCCCTTGATCTGAAACTTACTTGCTAACCTTCTTTCCAGGTTTTATGTAGGACCATCTTTCACCAGAATAAAATTTTGTCTCCTCTCCTATGTAAGGAAAAAACCTCCCCAACTGACATCTCTGTGAGTTATTTTGGTTTATCTTCTTGGAATTCTTTCTGACAGCCTCAACTGTTTCACCCACTTCTCTCCATCTTGATACTGTTTTGCTTCACGTTTGCTATTAGGACGTTGATGGGATGTTGTATATGCAGGCCACAAATAGCCAAGATGTTTAGGTCGGGGTTGGGAATTTTTTCCCATTTTTTGGCTTCCCTTCTGTCACAGGGTAAAATTGTCATGGAAGTAGCAAACTATATTCTTAACAAGCCTGGCGTAAGCGCTCTGAATTTCACTTTGGGCCTAACCCCTGGTATTAAATTAGGCCAGTTTATCCCACAGAAGGACTTGCCATTTGGCTTTGGGATTTTTACTGTCGTAATGTTCTTCAATAATGTAGCAGGCGGTCGAGGGTTGAAGTATTATATTCAGCCCTTTGAAGTATGCAGTGGAGTGGGTTGTATTGCTGAAATGAAAGTGAGCATGTCAGAGGGGTTACGGGGTGGGTGGAGTGCTGTGGTGGTAGGGAGCTAATGTTGAGACTGTTGCATTGTGTTCAGCTAAAACCTTATTTCAGACATGAGGGTTTTCTAGTGTGCAGACTGCCCTGAGGAAACACGCTTCTGATACCTTATTTCAAATATATGCACGAGTATTTTAAAAAAAAACAACCATACTGTTCTAAAGTAAGCATGCAACAGGGATCCCAAATGGTAATACTGATGTACATTAATTCCCTTTGAGTGGTTTGCTCACTTGTTTACTTTTTGAAATGAGAGAAACAAAACTCCAGCTTTGTACATCAGAGAGCGTATGGTCTTTCATGTCTCATTTTTTATTCTTGGGATTTGATCTTATTTTAAGAGTCAAAATATTTGCACCCAATAAAAAGTGTTAACCTCAAACCAGCTCTAACACTAGAAAAAATCACCCATGTGACTTAGGTGCCTACATGAATTTCCAAGATAGAACTGATGGATTTGGGGATGAAGAACTCATCCAAAACGAGGCATCAATTTTTAATTTTGTAACTGCAGCCAAACTGTAATTTAAATTCAAATTTCATTCCATGCAAATATTTTCAAAAAATTTTACATTTAATGTGTTGATAATAAGTGGGAAATTTCTTGAAGCCACTACCATCCAGGTGTTGTAGTGCAAGAACAAGTGAGTCACGAGCCATATATAAAAGGCTTAGAAGCAAAAAGGTAAGATTAACTGGTCATACATTCAGTAGGGGTGAAAATATAAAATTAACGCAAATGATGAAAAGTCCTTTTTCCCCAATGTTTTACATCCTTTGTGATATTTGACAAGCATTTGCCTTTATTTTGTACATATTTTTGTCCCTGACAATTTTCCCATAAGAATTATGCTTAATTTTAACAGTATCCACAGTCACCCCCTCATGATAAAAATCCTGTTTCTTTGCACAAGCCTCTCTTCTGTTAAAGTAAAAATGTGCCATTGCCATGCAAGCAGCCCATCCCACTGTGCATTTCACTTGTGCATTGAGTGTTCTCTGTAAATAAGAAGAAAAACCTACAAACTCTTAGCATCCAAACAATTGTTTCGTTTAATGCAGAAACCCAATCTAAGGTCTAGAATAGGCAGATATTAAACAGAAATAGTCTAAGCATGTGCCTAAGGATAGCTTTATGGTAATTCTGTGTACCGTCCCCTCTGCAGTCCATTGAGTTAAAAGCAAAAGCATAAACAGGAGGCAAACATGAAAAATGCCATTACAGTATTTTGAGAAAAGCAGCAACCCAGTGTCTATGAAAATTTAATAACCATTGACTTTTTTTTTTATTATTTCTTACTGCAAATCCAGGACAAACTTTTATTTGACAACCATATGTCCTTTAAAAGAGATCCATAAGTCTTCAAATAACTCAGACTGTTCTTCCCTCTCTCTTCCCTCTCTCTCTCTCTCGCTCAATCTCTCTCTGTCTCCCTTTTTAATGCCCACATCTCCACTATCAGGAACAAATATGATTTCTGATTGAACATCACTTTATTTGCCAGTTCTGTGGTCTTTTCTTATCTTGTTCCACACTTCTCAGGCTTTGTGGTTAAATTATGTATTAAGGTCAATGTCAAAACACGGAAGATCTGTAATCTACAGGGAGCTCCCTTTTATTCGTTATTACAGTGAAGGCTGAGCGCAACTGTCAGGGAGCTTGGGATGTGCTCAGCATGGAGGCTTGCTACACAGCAGGGCTCTACAAAGCCTCTCTCCTTGTTCTCCCAGGACGAACCCTTGATAGATTTACCCAGATAACCCATCTCACTTTAAAGCTCTCTTGTCTCTGCTTCAATCTGAAAGCTGTCAAGTGCACCTATATAGTAATGTCATAAATCAAACGTAAAATGTGTACACTGGAGACACTGCGAGTGTCATGTATTCACTTGTACTTTGAGATCTTCTAAAGTAAAATGGTGTCAGAATAAGGAAGGCTGGGAGGAATGTTTTTTTCCTTAAAAACGACAGAATATTTGAAAAGGTTGGCTGTAAACTTTTTTTAAAAAACTTTTGTTGTTATAAAGCCAGGTTCTAGTTTATCCTAAATTAATCAGGGACAGCTATTTAGTAAACAAAAAAAAAAAAAAAGAAAGAAAAGAAAAGAAAGGAAAAAAAGAAAAAAAACCTATCTATCTGTAAACAATGTGATTTAATGCAAGACCATGTATTGATTTTGTTTCTTTGGTTTTCTTCTTGACAAGCATTTGTCAACACAGATTTGTATTAGTTCCCAGGTTTGTTTATTAAAGACGCATCATTCTTTCCCTGAACTAGAAACAATTCTCTTGCAGCAGGAGTACAACATCAAAGACAGATCCTAAAACAAGATGCCAAGCATGACAAGAAAGGAGAGGAGCCCTCTATGTGGAATGTACCACCACTGAACTTAATTTTTTTCTTATCTTCAGATAAAGAGAATTTTAATTTTTTATTGGCAGAAAAGGCTTGCTATTTCTTATTTAGTGGAGTCTGCATTTTAGTTTTTTTCTTGTGGGAGGAAGGGGTTACATTTGCAACATCCAGGTTGCCTTGTAATCAGATAACACCTAGCAAACCATCCTACAACACTGATTCTGCAATTCAGACTTCCTTGAGTTTAAATGTTCTACCTCAAAGTCTATTTATTTTGAGGCCAGTTTGTATATAATGCTTAATTAAAGGTACCCGTGAATCCTACTGTATTGGGAGGTCATTATATACTCCATAGGGCATCCCAAGAAGGTTCGACTAGTTTACATCATTAATCTACAAAGAGTACAAGCATAACTTTGAAAGCATCTCACCTGTAGAAGCCCTAATAGAGGATTGTCTCTCCTTTTAAATCATTTGGAAGTGAAAAGTATCCAGTTCACCTGGGATCCAGAGTGTGTGTGTGTTTCTGGTGGAGGGCAAGGGGAGGCCCAAGAGGTGTTTGGCTCTGGAGACAGATGTGTGAGTGTGAGTTATAAACCAGCTGGTGCCAAAGGTCACCCCAGAGGGTGCCAGATTTTTTAGGCTGGGGAACCAGCCCAAACAGGATGCACTACTAGTTTCTTCATTCCCTCTCCCACTGCTGGCTGCAAATCTCTGCAGCTCCTTCACCTAACACACCTACGATTTGCCTAGGTTCATGGAGGTACTTGGATCTCTTGAAGCTATAAAATCATTCATCTTTATTTCTGTGTACGTCATGCAGTATTTCAAAATACTTCAGGTACAGGCAGTGGCCTTCTCTGTAGTCCATTCTATTAACAGACATCTCTGCTACATGAGGTGTTACTTTTATACTTTCTTAATCTATACAGTTTGTCTTCTTTTCATTTAACACAAAGGTCTCTCTGCATGATAGCATCTGTTTCACCCTCTTTGAATTTGAAAGTGATGCAACAATGCCTTGCCATCAAGATCTCAACATGATCTCTCAGGAGCCATAATTCGGGAACATGCTGGGTCAGATCAGAGGTCCATTTGTCCAGTATCCTGTCTCTAGCTTTGGTCAGCCAAAGAGTACAGAAGCAAGTCAACTAGTGATACTTCCACCAGACTGTTCGCAGCACCCAGCCATTTGTCACTTAACAACCTCCTCCTAAGACAAAGATGGTTTCTTTATATTTAACGGACATCAATGGCCATTCATTCTATGAATGTGTCCACTCACTGTTCCACTATCTAAATTTAAGCACCAACAGCAGGATTTCCACAGCCTAACTACGCATTGTTTCAAGAAAAACCTCACTTCACACTTCTGAACAGTTTGCCCAAGAGCCATAAAAGAGAAAAAGAGCAGAGGAACACTGGAAAGCACCAGCCTTAAATGGAGCAAGGAAGGGGTTACAGGCTGTGTTGACTCGTTGTCATCATCTGGAATCTTTTTATTATTCCAAATTGGAGAGCACTTTGTGCTTTGTACTTTGAAATGCACCTAGGTACACAACTCAAGATTGTCACATAGACAAGGGTTTACAAGGAGAGCAATCCCAATCCATGTATCTCCTTTAGTAGGAGAATTTTTGTGTTCCTTCTTAAATATTTTATTCATTACTGAAGATGAGAAAGTCTGGGGGGAAAGAAAGCTTTTTTCCCATCATCTTTCATCCAGATTTCTTCAAGGTGACCCCCAATGCTCTGTGCTACTGAAAAGTAAATTGTGTCTCTGCATTGCAGGTTTAAAGTCTACTAAAGGAAGCATTGGCTATGACAAATAAAATATCTTGGCTGGATGTTTCAGTCCATGAATCTTTCTATACCCTCTCTCTATTAGGTGAGCAACATTCTTCTGAGGTTAGTTATTACTAGAATCAAGGATTTGCAAGTTGAGAATCATGATTTTCCAGATTCACAGAATCACAGAATTGTAGGGGTTAGAAGGGACCTCTAGAGATTATCTAGTCCAATCTCTCTGCCAAGCAGGTTCACCTAGGGCATGTCAAACAGGACAGCATCCAGGTGGCTTTTGAAAGTCTCCAGGGAAGGAGACTCCTCAACTTTCATGGGCAGCCTGTCCCAGTGCTCCATCACCCTCACAGTAAAGAATTTTTTCCTCACATTGAGGTGAGTTTTTGTCCATTGCTCCTCATCTGGTCACCTGGTACCCGTAAAAGGAGACTGGCCTCATCTTCTTGACACCCACCTTTCAGGTATTTATACACACTGTTGAAATACAGAAAAGGTAAAGTGCTTTTAGAGAAAGGTATAATTTTAAATGTCCATAGAAAATATACTTTTCTCTAAAAACAGTCATTAGAATTGAAATAATTTCACCTTCACTGTCCAAAGGAGAAAAAAAAAACCCAAAACCAAGAAAAGCTAAACAAAACCAAGCAAACAAACCAACACCAAAAACACCTCACAAAAAACCCCACCAAACAACCCATGATCAGACTTTACTTGGCCTTTTCTCACAGAAAAGTTCTTGTAGCCTCTCAAAAGTGTTGTTGGGTTCCAAGAGTACCTTGAACTTGCCTACTTAACGTAGTAACAACTAGTCTAACATGACTTTTTCCCCTTTTTGTTTTTAATAAGAGACAAGTGGGTTTGTTGTTACATGTTCTTGTTTTTGTAGAGGTCATAGAGTATACCCTAAAAGCTCATGGTTACATTATTATCAGCACTAGCTGATCAAGGAAAGAATGAACAGTCAGAAATACAAATCACATTATAATCCATATTTTGCACCTTCAAATTCTTTTCAGCATCAACATTCCTAAGTGGCAGTGACAGTAAAGAAAAGTCCCTGAAACCCCTGCAGATTTTTTAACAGGTCACTCCAGAGAGCAAGTTTAGGGCTTTCTTTAAATCCATGTTTATATTCCTAAGCCGTTGAATGTCAGGCTCACCACTGCTCCACTTTACATATATGCTTTCCACTTCAGAAGGAAAAGCCATGGTGCATCTGAAGCAAACCCTATCTGAAGAGCCATGAAAATAACTTCTGACTACCAGGCCTAATTAATGCCTCCATGCTGACCTCTACATCCAGCCCATATCAAAAATGTTACAGCAGAGCTGATTCAACATGAACTCAAGATCAGGCAAGACCTGGTACTAATGAATACTAATGAACAGTAATTACTGGAACTCTGCCACAGAAACCCACTGCAGAGACATATGCTAATGGGCTTTACACAACCAGACGCAGGACTTCATATCCACTAAGAAACTTCTGCTAGACTAAGAGCAAAAGGAACCATATGTCACACACAACCTTGTCCGCACCCATTTCCTCCCTTACCCCCTTAGGCCTGACATCCAGCTCCCATACAGGCCAGATCAAGTCCAGCTCAGTTCTCATTTTCTTGGTCAGCACAGCGGGTCATTTACATCACCTTGGTGTCTAGATTTGCTTGTCTGCTCTTGTTTCTCCCTCAAGATGGGCAAAACATTACCCACAGAGGGGAAAAAGTTTTCAGTAGGTCAGGTCTTAGTCCATAACAATTGTGCAGATAATAGTACCTGCCAGTGAGAAGGCATAATGGGAAGACAACTCAGAGTATGACATCTGGACCTTCCCTCATATATTTAATGGGAAAATTACCCTCCAGTAGGAAGACACAAGGTGTTTTTAAACATGGCAGTGGTCGGTTTGACAAGCCTCCTCCATCTATAAAGCCCAATGATGGACCTATTCCACCAAGAGCATACCTTGAACTCAATGAAAATTTCTCCTGAGATGACCTTGACTTTCTCCTAATTTCTGACTCCTAGTCCTGGCAATAAAGGAATGCTCACAAGAGTAAATGTAACATAATGAAGCCCCTGAGTCAGCTGTTTATTCAAATTTACTATTCCAGGCTAGTGCAAGAGGTCAGCATGAGAAAAGCAATCAGGCTTAGGGCTGGATCAAGCAAGCACCTAAAACTGTGAATGTGGGGCAGCATGGAACAAGAAAACCCCATAGTGAAGATTGGAGAGGGATTATCTATTCTTTCCTGGACACAAGGATACTTGATCTGCACAAGCTCCACCATATCTGCCCTTTTAATGAAGCCTCAGCTCCTGGAATCATATAATTATCGATCTCAGCTTT
Source organism: Hypotaenidia okinawae (assembly GCA_027925045.1). Taxonomy (NCBI): domain Eukaryota; kingdom Metazoa; phylum Chordata; class Aves; order Gruiformes; family Rallidae; genus Hypotaenidia; species Hypotaenidia okinawae. The sequence goes on from BSDF01000001.1 coordinate 142,315,396, forward strand.
CATTTTACTTAGTAAGTAATTTTCTAACCCTGGTGGGTGTGGACAAAAGCTTGTAAATATGACCCACATGAACACTAATGGCTCCAAAGCAGAGTGCTAATAAGAAAGTCTAATGTTCGTTGACTTAACTATGTGATTTTAGACAACCTCCGCTTTGGATTAGATGTTGAAATGCAACACTTAGGACTGTGTGCAGGCTGAATAGGGGTTGTGCTGAGGATGCTGCCTGCCTGGCTTGCACTCATTTTGCAAGCACAGTACACAGGAACAGGTCTTGTTCTCTCCCCCTGAAGCCCCTCAGTTACCAGGTTCTTGCTGACCATACCTTACTCAGGCTGTTTAACATGCCCTGAATTTGCCACCTGTTAGTTGTAGCTTCTCTACTGGTCCTCGTGTCCATGAACATAGGAAGGAATACATTCGAGGCAAAATTAACCATCCCTGCCTATTTCCATGGGGAGAGAAAGAAAAGAGAAAGCACAAGAGCACATGGTAGTTCTACCACTTTGACTGCATGCTCCTACCCATATTTCTAATATTTTGCAGGGGTTCAGCTTTTACCTAGGAAGAGATAATAGCTTAGCTTCCTAACATAAGGAAGATAAGTGGCTGACAAGACAAGCAGCCACATGATGGGCTCTGTAGGGTCATGAACATTAAGAAACACAGGTGGCTGTGATTAGCGACTGGCTGAGACAACATTTAGAGCTCTGTCCATTCAGATTTGTTCTTCTTTGTCACTTTTCTCCAAGGATATTTTCTGTCTCTGATCCTCAGGCCCTACCCCTTTGCCTCTCTATTTGCCCCTGCTTCATGAAGAAGTGTCCTGGTAACTCACGTTTCTTCTGGCTTTAGAGTTTGCTGTTTGGTTAGCTGGGGTTGGAGAGACTTTTGTGTTTTGAGATTGTTTTAGCTGTTGTGTTCACTCAGTAAGAGTGCTAGCTTACCTTTAAAAGTTTCCAGCATTCTGGCTAGAACAGAATATTTCAGGTTTTTCCCCTTTAAGTAAAAAACCTAACCTCTACAGAAACCGAGCCTACCACATCATCTATAGAAATGAATCAAACAATAGAGACTATCCTGTGGGCAAGCTGCTTGACATCTGGTTCTTACTTCTGTACTTTTCCATCTCCTCTCCAACCTCCTCCCTTCTCTTATCCCTGCTGTGTTCATATCTTGCTAACTGAAATTGAACTAAACAGGACATCGTGATGTACCTGTAACGGTCAGCAGAACAAGAGGTGTATTTGTCAGCTGTAACTATTTAAGAAAAACATGCACCTGCCATCTGAAAGACCTCAATACACTTGACCTTCAGTCTGAAACACTAAACAAAAGAGTTGTTTTGCTACTACCCAGATAATACATGAAAATCCATATCCCGTGTCCTCTTAAGATGTTAGTGGACTTACCCCATTTCTAGAAGTGAAGGGGCTCTATATTTCCCTTTTCTTGACCAGCACTTTCTGCCCAACACTTTGGAACAGTTCTTGCTCACTGAAGTATCTCCTAAAGTATGTCCTTGGGTTGCAGAATTCACAGGAAGGAATGTTCTTTTATATTTTTTCCCAAACAGAAATGTAATTTAGTTTTTTCCTCGTTGTCTGTTACCCAAGTGTAAGAAAACAATTTAACTACAGATGCCTGGATCTAAGTGGATTCTTTCTGCACAAGATCCACAGTATCTTTAATTAGCTACTATAAGCTGAGGGAAGCAAATGCAGTGTCTGAGTGCTTTGGCTGTAGAGCTCCTCCTCATCTGTTCACCAGAACAAAAGCTTTTCTAACAATCAGCATTCAAGGTGCTAAGATAGAATTAAATTTTCTTGATTAAGCAAGTTTTACATAATTTAATACATTAGCATTGTTGGTCATCTTCATCAATGCATGCCTTTCTTTCAGGTTTTTCTTATATGATTTTCCTGTAGCTGATATATCCAGTGCAATTCTCAGTGCTAGTATGTCAGACTTCAGTAATACAAAGGAGGTACACGCTCAGTGAAGTCCTTCAATTCAACCATAAAACATTGTAAACATTCGTTATTATTTTTCACACTATTCAAGTTAGGTACAACACCTATAGAAGTCAACATTTAAACACCTGCATATTTCAGCAGAACCAGCAGGTACATCTGATAGAAAGTGGTCCTGCCACCAAGGTGATTCACTTGTCAGGCAGATAGTCCCACAGCTTGATAATTTATCCTTAGATCTGGTTTGTGCCCAGGTAGACTTTAAGGAGGCGGGTTTGAATCTTTTGCTATATGAATCCTAGACAACATTGGGCCTAAATCTTAGCTGTCCATTTGTTCTAACGGAAGGGGTGGTGTGCATTTGCAAAGGCTGTTGCACCAAGAATTAACTTTGAGGACAACTTAATTAACCTATTGTCATGGTTTCACCCCGGCTGTGGGCTGAGATCCACGCAGCTGCCTGCTCCTTAAAGTAAAAGAGCAGGGGAAAAGGGAAAAAGGGAAAGGGAAACAAGGGAAGGGAAAAGGAAGGGGCAAATAACTCCAAACCCAAGAAACTAAGAGGCCCGTGGGTTGGGATAAGGAGAGTTTACTAAGATAACAGAAAAATAAAATATAACAATGCTAACAGGACTTTAGAGCAAAAGAATATGAAACAATTGATACACAATGCAGTTTCTCCCCAAACCACACAACTCAGGCCGGACCACCCAGAGCTGTCCCGGAACCAACCGTCCCCCCAAGAAGCACGCGTCCCGAGACCGCCCCTCTTCTTCCTCCCAACAGCCCCCCGTTTTTCTAGGCAGGATGTAATTGGCATGGAATACACTCTTTGGCTCATCTGGGTCACCTGTCCTGGCTTCGCCCCTCCTTTCTCAAGAATAGAGAAATACGAAGAAGCTGAGAAAGTCCTTGACTGTCTGACTGCAACTAAGAACATCAGGGTGTTCTCAGCACTGCTTTCATTTTAACTCCCAAACACAGCATTCCATCAGCTACTACAAATGAAATTAACTCTATCCTGACTGAAACCAGGACACCTATTAGTCCCAAAAACACAGGTGCAGATTCACCAGAGGACAGATCACTGGACAGTCAAGGCCAGTGGAGCAGAGACATATTCCTAGTCTCATAATGCTACAACAATTACATAGCTTTACCACTCACTTTGCAACTGTAAATGACTGAGAAATTGCCATATTACATCAGCTCATCCAGTCAAAGGTATTATCATGCCTTACAATCTTTAACTGACTTGAAACCTAACATCCACAGAGGTTAGTAACACACGATCTATTTCTAATCACAAGTGCTTTAACTTTAGCAATATTCCTGAACTGTGTATCCTCTGTATTTCAGATTTATTTGTCATTTTTTAACAACTGTTATGGTATTGAATGTAATGTTTTAAAGTTCATTAAGTCATAAAAGAACAGGGTGCTATGGCAACTTTGGCCATAATATAAAAGAGCAGGGTGTTATGGCTACCTTAATTCCTTTAAAAATATACTGTGCAGGACTGGAGATGGAAAGTTGTGAGTTCAAACCCTTGAAAACTTCGATATCAACAGTGCAAGAGCCAAATATGAACAGAAACAGACCTGTTTGTGCATCAGCATTAAGCTTTGCCAGAAGGATTCCCACCCCACCTAGTAGAATTTATTATACTAGAAGAAACAGCATACCACTTTTCTAATTTGTCCAGTGGAGAACATGCTACATTTGTGAGACTCTTAAAAACTGGCCTATTTCCAAAGCTCATCTGCCATTTCTGAAGCCTTTCTTTTTGCATGTGGTAAAACTTGGTGTGTATTATTTGTGAGGGATTTCAGGGAAGCTTAGAATAGCTGCTGCTTCATTTCTAACAAAGGGCTCCTCCGAATGATTAATAATCAATCATTTGCTAGTGCATCAGCATGTGAGCACCCTGGTAAGTACCTGAAATGCTTGAATGTTTCAAAATACAGCATCTTTTAAGCCAAAATGGAACTTAGTTTCCTCCTTCAAAGTCGAAATGAAACCAGCACTGGCAATATGTATTGTTTCACTTCCTCCTGAGCCAGTTTCCCATGCCATGTCCTTCAAAGAGGTGCAAGGGTATTAATAAAGCTCCATACTTCTAAGACTAGGTATCATTACGGACTTTTTAAATATAGAGGAATTCATGAGGGATGAAAGAGTTAAGCAATTTTAACCACAAAATACATCAATTCCAGATTGGGACTAGAGCACTAAAACTTGACAGAACCACGTTGCAAGCTAGCTCAACACATCACTGACAACCTTTAAAATATGTGGTAAGTATAAAAACTTTCCATGTCCCAGGAATGGAAACAAATCAGATGCTCAGTGAGCAGGATTTTACACAGTATTAGTCACGAAGCACTTAAACGATTCATATTTTAATGAAGGATGACAACAGGCCTTGTGCTTGAAACTGAAATCCTTGAAGTCCAGTCCAAGGTTACCAAGACAAAGGTCAAGTCAAGGTGAAAAAGCATAGATCTTGCAAGGCAAGTCACAAAGCACTGCTCAACTACAATCCAAAGCAGAGTAGAATAAAATATAAAGTATGCCAGATGTAGCTATTTAAAAAAACTAAGCAAAACTATGATCCTACAAATCTTTGGCTGACATCGCTTCAGAACTAGTAGAATCCAACATGCCCTTCCCATTACTAGCTGGTTATGGGAGTGTTAAGCTGTTAACAATCATTACATCATCAAAGAAGACATTGCTTTAATATGCTGTCAGAGCAACATGCACCCCTTAAATATTCCATAAAGAAATGAGAACACCACTGCGATGGGGAGCAAATGGTGTTTTAAGATACATCTTGATGGTATCCTTGTATTGCATCATTCAGGGCTCAGTGAGCAGGTGCTTAAATAACATATTGGAATCACTGAAGTTTCTGAGCTGGATGTGGACCAAAAGAAGTGTTTCAGGAAAATGAATCACTCATCTTTTATTCTGCACTGTAGATAGCAATGAGAAAGATCTGGACTCGATAACCAATGCTGAAAATATTCTACAAATCCCGCAGAGTTAGTGAATGGGAGGAATGGCTGCTTACCTTGATGGCTGCTTAAAGAGCATTGTTACATGCAGATGGTTGCCTAAGTGAGTTTTTTCCACCGACTTCACAGCGACATTGACCAGGTCCTAAAATGCTAAATTCTAATTTAATTACAGTAAGTTTTTAAGTGCATCTTTAAAGATATGGTCACTCAGGTTCAGTGTTCCCACGCTTCTTTATTCAAGTCACAGCTCGGTACTCCTGTGTTTTACTTTTTTAACAAGAAATGTTATGACAACATTAAAAAGTATATTTTCAAAGGGTGACCTTCGGACATTGTCTCCAAATCCATGCAATGTTTGGTTGTCCAACTTAGCAAAAAATAATCTTTTTCACCGTTAATTTCATCATCTTCTTTTATCCTTCAATTCATTTCTTAGTAAATCTGCTGCAGATAAACCTTGTCTTGAGTCACCTGGTGTATATATGTAGTAACTTGCTGGATAGACTTCTTTATACTGGTGGCAATTTCATTAAAGATGCTATCCTGCAGTGTTGGAGAAATTTCTCTGTAGTTAAGTGACAGGAGAGTAACTGTGCAAATGGATGTCTGTCAGTAACACGGGAGGAAGTTTTGTCAGAAAACCCCAAAATTCCAGTTTTGTGCAAGAAGCTAAGTGGAGGTGCTACATTGTAGTCTGCTGGATCTCACTAAGCCTCTGCCCAGAATCTTTCTTACGCCTTAAGCAGAATTGTATTTCACTCATATGCTCGTGTGCCTTTATATTTAGGGAGGTCCATGCTGAAGACACACCTGTTGAAGCAAACAGCTAAAGAAGAAAGTTGTGTGTGTATTTGCATATGGGAAATATTATATTGCAAATGTAGCAACTTCTGGTTGTTATGTACCACAACAAAACCTACCTGAGGTTCTTCTCTCTCTTCACATTTTACAGTCAGCTCCACCAATTATCTATACTCCACTGTTCAAACATGCTGTATCAACTAGCAAAGCAAAACATTCAGAAATACCAGAGAGTTTTGCTTCGACCTCTCCCATCTCTGTTGGAGGATTGGTGAGATGAGTGCTTTTATTGCAGAAAGTGACTGCTGATGTGAAGGACAACAAAACCAACTTGTTTAGTACCCAATTTCAGACACAAAAGCAGAGAGTAACTTCACGGTGCTTTTTCGTCTCCCTCAGCATACGCAGCTCCTGGATAAAAGTCAGTTCCTGGTGCTCTTTCTGGCCTTCCCCACCAAGATGCCCTCTTACTGAGAGCTGTATGAACACACAACTGTCTTCTCAGAGTTTGCTAAAGGCAAACCAAGGAAATGGGAGGGAAAACACCTTCTGAGACCTTCAGAGACAGCTTATGGCAAGACCAGGATGAGAGCTGAGCTGGAGATCTGAGGTATCAGACCTGTGTTTTATCTGTTGATAGCAGTGCTCAAGTCACAGGGAGTACCTGATAAATGACACTTCCCTGTCTACAAAAGAAATTTAAAGAAAAGAGAAAAGCCTTGGCAGAATTCTGCAGTTGCCAGTAAGCCAAAGCCACAAAGGAATAGTGCAGTCCCTCTTTGGTCATGCAGCTGTTCATTTTGTGCTCCCTCCTCCTTTTTTTTTTTTCTTCTTCATAATGCTCCTGCCCCAATCCAGAAGAGTTGTCAGTCTGCGCATATGACAGCAATCTCCAGAGCTTTGGCACTGAACTTCCTCCCTTTGTTTCACCACTAGCCTTTCTGCATGTCTGAAAGCAATGTGGGTTCTGGGCACAGACAGTGAAAACCTGCCACCCAAAACATAATGGAGAAAGAGTAGAATTTACTCTTCAGTCAATCCCCACCTATATCGCCTTGTCCCTGCAGATACTATTCTGCTCTTTTCTCATTGTATCCATACTGTCAAAAGCAATAAGCCAAAAGCTTTCTTTTGCATAGCTGAAAAGATATATTTCCCAAATCTCCTTTCAGATTTGATTGTACCATTTTCATCACAGATGAGATTAGTATGTATATGCAAGCACTATTCATTCTAGATTCTTTATTTTTTATTAAAACAACCATTTCCCATTTTTTTATAACTTCTTTTTATTCTTAACAAAGATCTTCCTGTTTCTTTCTCTGTTTCTTTTCTGAATTCAAGTATTCAATCCAATTAAATTATCATCTTTATCCAGTATTTAGCATGAAGAGTCTTACTGTTTAATACATGCAGTCATCTCTTTCTTCTGTCCAATACTTAGTATTTTCTTCAAATGTTTGTACCTTGAGGAAGATGCATATTTCATCAAAAGATCCAGTAACACATTAAACACATACCCCCTCCTACCTTCAAAAGATCATACTTAACCCCCTCTTAATTTGGTGAGGTATGCAGCCTTCATCCAGTTTCGTCTGCAGACAATGAAAATATAAATTCTCTCTTTAAAGCAGAAAATTCAAGCCCTTGACAAGCAGCTACAGAAAATCCAGGGCATTTCCAGAAGGAGGCATCATTTTCATAAATGGAGGAAGATGCCAGTCTTGAAGCTTTCGGTCTGATGCTCTCATGTGCATAAAATCCATTAAAACTATTCCTTTAAAGAACCAGAGATAAAAAGCTCAGAATATCATGCGACACAATATAACCCATCACAGCAATAAATCAAAGGTTCTAACCATGATTACAGGTATTACCTCTTATTACCTGCAAAAGAAAATACAAACCAGATATCCTATTTTGTATCTAGAATGTCTCTAGCGGCTTAGCAGCTTTCTAATAAATAAAATAAGCTTATCTCCTTAGAGATCTGCTTCTGTGAAGGCAATATCCCCAAAGAAAACCTGTGACTGCTAAATACTCATATGGCAATGATCTGTTGGCCTAGGAAGCATGTACGCTTTGTATAATTCTCAGTAAATGGAAATTTTTTTCACTGGGAAGTTTAACAAAAATATCCCTTTAAAATGTTGATGTAAACCTGATTCTCTTCTCTGAGTGATTAACAAAAAATATTGCTACCACTGAGGAGAAATGCCCACAAACATGACAGCAACTTGGGCTTGATTTGAAAAACAACAGAAGGTATGTGGAAGACTGTAAGAGAAATATATAAACGTGGTACTTTTAAAACAATCTACTTTGGTAGCGTGAAACCTTTTAAAATCTTGCACATGAAAATGAGTTTTTATCCCTTACATGTACCTTGCACCAATTTATATTGAAGGATCCTACTGGGCTCATGATGCAGCTTTTGTTCATCCCGTGAAAGCTGTTAGAAAGTTACCACATAATACATTTGCTAAATAAATCAAATGAAAGGAAAACCCATTATTTTACTGCACTTTTCTGACAGCTACTGTGCAGTAATGGGAAACTTTTTCAACAAGTAATCTGTATCCAGCATAATTACAATGTTTAATAGGTTAGTTTTGACATATTTGTTACTTACCTCATTATCTTCCTCTAAGCCTAGATCATCACATTTTAATGATATTTCAAAAATCCTCTGTCTGTGTTGAAAAGTTTTAAGCAACAGTGTTTCCCTTGCTCTTTCAGTACCTCTGGGTTCTGTTGTTTGATTAGTGGCTGCCCTGTCCTCATTTAAATATGCTAAAACACTCACCTCTTCTGATTAGCAGAGTCCGCCATGCGAAGCCTTTGTGTCGCACTTCCTACTGATTTGTTCTGTACTACCCTGAGATCCAAGTATGAGCCCGCTCCCTTCTGCTGGACTCATTTATCTTTGATGGTCAGCCTCACACGTGTGTGTGGTGTCAAGTGTTGGAGAGAGAGAGAGAGAGAGAAAGAAGCAGGCACAGAGATGCCTCTTCTCTTTACTCATAATTTTTGCACTGAAGGGAACGTGGATTCAATGCCGAGACATAGCCTTTCAAGTCGGGGGGCGGACGGACCACAGATAATTATCAGAGTTTGGGTTTGAAAACACCGTGCCAGACAAAAGGCTCCCTGACAAGTCTGGCTCTAGGGGACAGGAAAATGCAGCAGAATGAGAATCGCAGTGGCCTAGTATAGGGGAAGGAGTAGTACACCATCAGTTCTTGGGTCAAGCTCCCGCGGTGATTTCAAGATGCTGGTGGTACCATTCCTCATCTGGGGGTAAAGGAGGATTGGATTGGTGCTCTGTCTTGCTGTTTCAGCATTTCTAGAGTTTCTAGTAAAACAAAGGGACTCCTGGCCTTTTGCCTGCTGGTTATCTTTCATTTCAACAAATTTCAATGCAAATAAAGGGCTGAAGCAGTAGTTACCCCTTCCATCCCCCCATTCCAAAAATACAGGGTAAAACCTGGCTTACTGAGGCAATTGATAGCTCAGGTGGCAAAACTGAAGCCTCCAGCATCCCTTTATCACTGGCACACCTTCTGTGTCAACTGGGCAAGCGTGGCAGCTCTGGACAGAGCAAGGTGCCCAAGCAAGGAGAGGAGATGAAAGGCTATACTCAGAGCTATACTAAGCACAAAAACCTAGACCTATAGCTTCAGGTCTTCGTACATGCTGAAAATCTTTTGAAGAGTGATCAGTTATGTCTCTCTCCACTGAGAGACAGTAGAGTAGAAATCACTTGGATGTCAGTGCTGGAACTTTAGTATAAGCATCCTGAACACCAGCTCCATTAACACTATTGGCTCCAAGGGTCAAACTTCAAGTAGGAACACCTAGTTTTTTATCTAGCAATCTCCGCCTGCCTCAGATGAGCACTTGTGGAACAATGTGTGATTGCCCTGAAAAGGTATGAGAGACATGTGGCACATCTTACTGATTCGGAGGAGCCACCCCCATATCTCTGAAGTCAGAACCAAGCCTGTGGGCTGTAAAACTCCATCAGTATTCACCAATATGCTGTCCAAACCACATGGTTGCATTGGAAGCATACTGTGATCAGAATCTTCTATACAAAAATCATACCTTCTGCAGAGCAGCCAAGTCCCAACCTCCAAATTTAGCTCTGTGGCTCCATTACAGCAAGGCCAGGAATTGTCAATCTTTCTCTGGGATGAATCGGGGGATGTAAGCTGTCTTTATTCTGCCCCCATTACCTGCATCTTTCTTGACCATGTTGCTGGTTTTGTACATCCCGGAAGTTGTAATAAACACTTATTCAAAAAAACCCCAAAAAAACTCCCAACCCGTCCAGGTGACATGGAGATGGTGTAAACCCATCTTCAGTCCTCCCATCCCTGAAAACAAAAGCGAGCTTCGTCTTAATGGGCAGTCAGCTAGAGGCAATTAAAACTGTGGAGGGACAGAGAGGGCATCCCTAGCTCATTCACTGCTCTGTGACAAAAGGACCGGATACCAAGGAGTTACCCTCCGAGGAGAATGCTGAGTTCCCATGAGGAAGAAAGTGGCCTTTTGGAAGGGAAATGTTGGCAACGCTAGAACCTGAGTACTTCCATCTTTTGAGGGAAACATTATTTTTCAATGTGCAAAAGCAATGGAAAAAGAGGAACCGAAAGAAAACACTTTTCCTCCATTAGGGAAGTCTGGTAAAAACTGTTCTTTCATCTAGCATTTGATACTCAAATGCACTTTCCCATTCACAGTTGGACAGAGAAATTTTTTTCAAGTTCAACCCTAATTTATTTATCTTAAAGCAGGCAATGTACTGTAATTTTACAATAAAGGAGTCCCAATCAAAGCTTACCTTATCCAGAGGTAATTAATACAAAGATTGTTGAATTAAAGATGTGAGTCTTGACACTTTGGCGGGGGGTAAGGGACATGGTCTCAAAGGCCCAAATTATGCCTGAAACAGACCAATTAACACCATGTATCTTCTTTTATGTTAACTTCAATTAAGGTTTCTTAAAATTTTTAAAGTTATTTTCTTCTTTACAATCTCAGAATGTCAGAAATGTACATCAAAGAAAAACGCTTCAGTATGAACACCATAGGTAACGCTCATTTGCACACAAATCTGCATATTGCAAAGGAGTTCAGAGCCCATTTTGCATGAATTATTGCCGGATGTGAGTCAATGAATTAAACAGCTAAAAAATAACAACCGTCCAAGCGGCGATAAGCTGCACCTACTTATGTTGACATAATCAATTAAAAAAAAAAAAAAAAAGGAAAGAGAGGAAAAAAAAGCACATCAGAATTAGAGTTAAGTTCCCATGGAAATAAGCTACAATGCTAGTCAGGCCTGTGTATTTTAAAATACTATTCGAATTAATTTTGCTTATTGTGATTAACTGGAAAAATATGGTCTCTTTTTTCTACCAGAAGGAACAGAAATGGATAAAATTTCACATCCCGGTCTCTCTTGGTTTTGACAGTAAATCCATTGAGTCTCTTTCAGTGTTACATACAGTACATCATCTATGTAGCTGTTATTCTGCAGACATCTATCTATAAGATCACGTTGTCCTCGGACAAATTGTCTTGCAAGATGCCATCTCTTCGCTTGCCACTGATTTGTCAGAACCTCGTCCCTTCCCTTGTGCCAGTGTAAGTAGCGCATTTCCGAAAGTGTCAGGGCAAGAAGGAGCAGTCACGTGTGACTATTACAGATAGCTGACTCAAAGGCTGGTTCTCTTCAGAGAGTTCAATTTTAATCACAAGTAAATCACCAAATATAAAACAGGAATATGAAGGCTTTCAATGCAAAGTCTTGTTTTTCAGAGTGAAATCTGTCCCTTCTAGAACCTGATGTGGCTCCCCCTGACTCCCATGTGCTTACTCCTAATCAGAACAAGCTGCAAACCATGGACTCCTCTGTTGGGGCCTTTTTGTTCCTCTTTCACAAATTCTCCACACATGGAGCAAGACATTCCTTTCCTTTCCTTTCCTTTCCTTTCCTTTCCTTTCCTTTCCTTTCCTTTCCTTTCCTTTCCTTTCCTTTCCTTTCCTTTCCTTTCCTTTCCTTTCCTTTCCTTTCCTTTCCTTTCCTTTCCTTTCCTTTCCTTTCCTTTCCTTTCCTTTCCTTTCCTTTCCTTTCCTTTCCTTTCCTTTCCTTTCCTTTCCTTTCCTTTCCTTCCCTTCCCTTCCCTTTCCCTTTCCCTTTCCCTTTCCCTTTCCCTTTCCCTTTCCCTTTCCCTTTCCCTTTCCCTTTCCCTTTCCCTTTCCCTTTCCTTTTCCCTTTCCTTCTTTTCTTTTTTTCCTGAGCTTGCATGTGCTTGTAATTGTTTGACTGATTGCTTTTATGAATGTATTTGGGGTTACAGATATTCGACCAATATTCATAATGAGTGTTCCACGGGGCTTTTGTCATTTGGAATTCAGACCTTGGATTGTGTGAGTGGTTATTTATGTCACTTGGCATGCTGCTTCTCTCCTCATTGGATGACATCCCTTTTATAAAATGAATGGTAGCTCGAGAAGTCTGAAGTTGACTGTGTTTAAAAAAATATATTGAAAGGGGGGGGCGGGAAGGTTTAGGGAGAAAGTGATAAGTAGGATTACAAAAATTCTGGTTACACATAAGGGGAAAATATTCCACAGTGAGAGTGGATATGAATGGGAACAGGCTGCACAGAGAGGCTGCACAATCTGTCTGTCCTTGGAGACATTAAAAGCATGACTGGAAAGACCCTGAGCAGCCTGATCTCACTTGGAAGTTAGGTCTGCTTGGAGCAGGAGATTGGATCAAATGTCCTCCAGAGGTTCCTTCTGACCTAAATCTGTCCATGACTGTAATCTGTGACTCTACAGCCTCAGTATTAATGGAAAAAGAATTGCCAAAAATTTACTGGGCCAAAATCCTGGTGTAGTTAACAGCAATGTCTACATTTTCCCACATATTCTCTCTGCTCTCCTAATAGCTGCCGCACTAATTGTGATGTTTAAGCCAGTGACAACCCAGAACACATGCCCAGAGCAGAAGTTGGGTGGTTTTGTGAGTAACAAGTCTAATGTGAGCTGCACTTTTCTGTAGTTTATAACATTTATTATAGTAATTATAGCAGCTTGTCCTTTAAAGAGCTTTAGGAGAAGTGGAGCATGACCCCAGCTTCCACTACATTAAAAATGGCTTAATCATTCCCAACCACCAAAGGAACAAGTAACAGTTAAGGTCAAATTCAGGTTTTATATACACTTTGCTCTCTAAAGACCCTCAGGAGTTTGGAAGTTCTAATAAATTTTACACCTGTATTACCTCCATCTTTTTATGTTTGTGATCACAGGGCAAAAAAAGAAAAAAAAAAAGAAGAAAGAAAAAGCCAGCTCAGGAAGGTGTCAAACTGTACAGGCTCAGATTCCATCTGGTTTAGTTCATTTTTTCCATGAGATGTCAGTGTTTTTAAAGACCAACTGTGATAAAACTTATCTTTGATCAACAACTCTGAAAACACTGGCCCTTGGCCAGAACTCATCCGTTTCTCTGTTTGGGTTTAATTCAAAAGTCCTCTACTTTTTCACAAACTCTGCCATGAAACTCCTGAAGAACTGGGATGGGAGAGAACCTTTAATGGGAGGGAACCTTCCTGTCAGGGTGACAGGCAAATTGTGTTGCCCTTGCTACCTACGTAAGCCCTTTCCTAAAATCAGTCACAGAGCCTCATCCTTTGGAACATCCCAGATCACTGGGACCAAAGACAACCCTATTTGATTAAGAGTGGGTTTTGACCTTAGTGAAGGAGACATCCTACTCTCTTCTGGATTTAAACGAGAAAAATTCTGCCTGTAACATGGATATGCTGTTCCTCAGTTGCAGATTGAGAAGAAAGACCATGGTAGCTAAAATTTAGACAGCTGATGGGAATTGTATCAGCAAGTCAGTGTTTTCGATGAAAAGCCTGTGAACAGACATATAGCTACGAGGTGTGCAGGTGGTCTGTGTGATATTTTAGGACTGATAGTGGACCATTGTCCAAAAACTTACAATCACTGGCTAAAAACACCACCACCTCTACCAAAAAGGGAAGGAGGCGACTCTAGCAACTCTTCTAAAGAACATGTCTGACCAGGGGCCAGCCATTAATGTATTACCCTCCTAATACTGAGTGTCACTCCTGCTTGTTCAACCCTGAAGAAAGAAACAGATCTACAAGAAAAAACACTCCAACCTTCATACGCACTCCTGCCATAGCAGCACATAAATAGCAAGTCTCAACCATGCTGCCACCAATCCTTCACAAAAATACTGAGAGAAGGCCAGTGGGTGAGCAAAACAATTGTACCAGGCAGGGTAGGAGAGGAAAGGCGAGCTATCAGTGAATATTCATTTAGGGACAGGTTATTAAGGCTATTTAAGCACCTAACCTCCCATTAAAAATAAGCTGTGAGGCACCTGAATTGGTGCATTCAAAACCTCAGGAAAACACTGAATGCTTTAATTTATGGCCAACCCCTTATAAACAGAATTTCAGAATTCAGTCTGCAAACATCATCATGAACCAAACCCTACAAACTTCTCACAATTATTGCTATTAGGCCAAGTAATCATTTCCAAAGGTAAATGATGCAAGCGCTGTTGCTCGAGTTATTTAAAGTTAGATTGGACAATTCTCCAGGGAATATTTTTGGGGGAGAAAGTGGGGACTTTGTTAAGATTAAAGAGAGGCTATAAATAGGAAAACATTAATGCAGTGCAGCATTACTGAAACAGCAATGCTGTTTTATGGGGGGTTTATAATCTGAAACTAGGGAAATTCTCACTTCCCACAGCAGTCTCCGCCATCCCCAATTGCTCCCATTACGTTGACCAGTAATAACACCCTGTGGCTTTTCATTCATTCTGCAGTGCTCTAGCTTTCACCTTTCTTCTCAGCAGATGCCAGAAACAGGGAGATCTTGTGCCTTTCTCGTGAGCCTGTGTGTGGCTTTTGATTCCAAGGTTTACAGCCCACATGCATTTGGTTGACCCAGTGGGGCTTGGACCCTAAAAGCAAAAGTCCTGGAGCAATATGGTAAAAATAAGCACAATTTCGCACCTCTGTGCTGTACTTCCAGGATAAAGAATGCATAACAAAATCTCCAGTCTCCACAATGAGGAGCAGGTAAAGGCATCTTACCTTCCCATTTAAAAGTGGGCAGCATTTCAATCCATAATTTAATAGACTTTGGAAGGTGTCGTGTTTTTTTCTGGGTGGCAACATATATTTTGATTCAATTAACTGGGAGAGTAAATACAGGCTTTACAAGATGGATATCCAACAATTACACATAAATGGTGAGCTATCTCCTCAGCTCCCTGACACTGTAGGCATGTACATGTATGCTAGCAAAGGCAAAGCCAACACAGAAAATGTTTCTGGATCAGAAAAACCTGTGGTATGTCTCCCTTACCTGAATGTAGGCTGTGAAGACAGTGGAAGGGTCTTCCTCACCTGTTGGATTTCTAGTTTTGACCCATACCATTGTTATGGGCACCAACATGCGGTGCAGCTTATCATTAAAACAAACATTTTATTCCAGTGCTTTTTTCAACTGGGGTTTATGTTCCTGCCAATATAAGCCAGAGTGGTGCACAGGTGCACCTCTGAGATCCATACTCTTGCTTCTGAATTCACCCGGCACCACGGGATATTCAATCATTTCTGACCCCCCTGCATGCTCAGCTTGTCAAGGCCGTATGATTGTGCTCTCCACCAGCTTCCAACCCCCTGCCAACTTGGAGTGAGAGCTTTGGTTTTTCCCCCTTAGATTTTAGATGAAGCTAGGGAACATGTTTCCATAGGCACATGCCCTAGACCTGGGCAGAAAGCTTCAATTCAGGTTCAGATTAGATGTTAGGAAAAAATTTTTCACTGAAAGAGTTGTCAAGCCCTGGAACAGGCTGCCCAGAGAGGTGTATGAGTCAACATCCCTGGATGTGTTTAAAAAAAGGGTAGATCAGGTACTTAGGGATATGGTTTAGCATAGGACAGGAACAGTTGGACTTGATGATCTTTTCCAACCTAGTGATCCTGTGATTCTGTAATGGGCTGGTGGCATGTGCTCACGCAAACAAACATTGCTGAATGCACACAGGAAAACCTTCAGCTGGCCTAATTCCCTTCCTGCTCTCGCCCATCTTTCTTGTAATGTTGCTACGCTCATCACCATTTTCCTGCGGGAATAGCGGGTGAGCTGTGTGGACAGGTATGTGAAATACCTACAGGAGTGCTATCAAGAAAATCACTGTTCATGGAAATAAATAATAGTAGCACTTCCGTTCTCCCCATGAATGCACAAGGGGACACATTGTGAAACACGTCAAACTGCTTACCAGTTCTTGTCTCAGCTCTCCCTGTAAGTCCACACTACTTATCGCAGAATACAAATCCTTTTTAATAGTTTAAAAAATCTTTGGTGCTGTGGCATTCCAGAAAGCACAAGCCAGGCTCAGACCGCTCTTCTGGTGCTGTTAACATCTTTCTCCTTCTGCCTGAGTGACAGCATTTTGCTACAGCTCACACAGAAGAAAAGCCCAACACCCCCAGCACTGCGACAAGTAGACTTTTAGAGACCGAGGCCCACCCCTTCCTACCATGGCTGTGTGTGGCCTTCAGACTTAAAAATGCTTTCCTTTGGCTGTAGTCACTATTTGTTTTAAGCCATAATTTTACACTAGACATTTGCAAAGGAAACCTTTCTTCTAAGTATTGTTTAAGCACCCAGGGTGAGGTGGGAGCAGTGCACGCGGTGCTAGGGAAACGATCTCTGCCCTGTCTCAGCTGCTTACAGACACCGCACACAGAACTGCTGGTGGCATCTCAGCAGCAGAAAAGAAAGCCCAGAAATCCCCCAAAGAGAAGAAATATGGACTTTTTTCCCCCATTCTGAGAGAAAACTTAAAAATGCATTTCACTTGCATTTCACTTCCCCTCAGCCTCATACATGGTCAAAGTCCTTTCAGTAGCAGTACCTTGATAGTAACTTAATTTTAAGTGTAAGAATGCACAGAGCACTTCCTCCCCCTGACCTGCACATGTACACATGCCTCAAGTCATTTTCCAAATCCCTCCTGCTGGACTGGTTTAAAATCAACAGGCAGACAAACAGCAGGACGCGGGCCACAGTCACTGTCCGCATTAACAGCTTCTGATTGAAGAAAGAATTATCAGGAAGGCATTTCCCTGTTGAGAAGAGGTTAAAAAACTGCTGTTGCGTCTTCTTCAACAAGACTCAAAAACACTGCTCTGTGCCTGTTCTGGTATCTTTTATTTCACATGATTTCTTTGAAGGATCTCTCAGTCCAGCCACACACAGGTGCCCAGAAGAAAGCAAACTCAGCCTACAGTAACAGAGACTTGGCAGAGCCAGTCTTCTCCCAACTTAGTCTTGCCCAATGTATTAATTTTTCCATTTCCTTTCAGCTTTATGGCCACATACTGATTATCGCCCATAGTTCTAATAACATAAATTTGTAGCCTGGGTATTCTCAGAGCTGTGATTTCTCCTAGGACAACAGTACAAGGAGAAAGAAATTCATGTGACCATCAAGCTAAAACCATTTCAATCACACAAGAACTTGTTTAGTGGTGAACATTGGTGTCAGTGTTCAGTGTCATTGCTATGTTAGGGTTTTGAACAGAAAGCTGTCCTGCAGGAAGTCGCCTTTGATCTGGCAAATTTTAAATGTGACCTCTGGAAGGCAAAGGGAAACTACTGAAAGATCATGTTGGGAAATTGAACCCTCTTCCCAGAGGCTGCCTAGCCTGGGTTACTGTCCTGCTAACTCACATCCCTCTCAGAGCATTTTGATTTCATAGAATCACAGAATCATAGGGGTTGGAAGGGACCTCAAGAGATCATCGGGTCCAACCCCCTGCCAAAGCAGCTCCCTAAGACATTTCACTCAGATAGGCGTCCAGACGGGTCTTGAATATCTCCAGAGAAGGAGACTCCACCACCTCCCTGGGCAGCCTGTCCCAGTGCTCTGTCACCCCTGTCACCCTCACTGTGTAAAAGTTCTTCCCCATGTTGATGTGGAACATCATCTGCTCCAACTTGCAGCCATTGCCCCTTGTCTTATCTCCACAGGCCACTGAAAAGGGGCTGGATTTGACATATCTCAGCTATTTACTCCTCTTCATCCCACAACTCCTGTAAAAACTTGAAATTATAAAGTGGGGAAAAAATATGCTGGGTTTATTTTGTAGAATTTCGGGGCTTAAATCCTTTTTTGCTTTTTATGATACAGTGAAAACCTGTGTGATGAGCAACTCCTGTGACAGAGAGCATCTTTTTATTGCAGTGCTGAGCAGCCTAGAAACAAATGTCAGCTACAAAAGAAGGTGCAGTAATTAAGTCATAAAAGCCATTGGCACTTGAAATAACAGGCTTTCTATAAAAGCTCTGCAGCAGAAGGTAAACTCACCCACAGGTGACTGTCCAAACCAGAGCTGTAACAGCAAAGTAGCTTCTGTCATCCCTGTCCCTAAGTCACTAGTCATTGCACTAAGTCACTTCTCAATATGTCCTGGATAAAGTAATGCCATTTCAAAGCTGCGAGTGCACAAAAAGGTGCAAAAGGCCTTCTGTAATTACCTGGGCTTTTAGATTACAGGTATTCAATGGTTTTGTGGAGCACAAAGCAGCGAAAGAGGGAGGTGAGTACAAGAAACATCGTTGCTTCCATTTATCCCAGAAGCCCAAAGTTCATACTGAATACTTTTTTCTTTAAAATTCAGTCACGAAGTAAGCACAACAAAGAACACAGAACTCAGTTTACACTAAAAACAACAGGTTACATTCAGTCTCAGGTCTGAAGGACAACAAACAGTACAAATAACTACCTGAGATGGTAGGCATTGGAAGGGATTGCCCAGGGAGGTGGTGGAGTCCCTCAGGGTGTTTAAGGGAAGGTTGGATGAGGCACTTAGTGGCATGGTTTGGTTAGTAATATAGGTGGTAGGGGGACGGTTGGGCTAGACAATCTTGGAGCTCTTTTCCAACCTTAATGATTCTGTGATTCTGAGATGCCAAGCAGCATGAACAGGAAGTCAGGGAGAGATTGAGAGATAAGTTACATCTAATTAATTACTAATCTTTCTTTCTTTTTTTTTTTTTTTCTTCCTCTACTGCTTGCCCAGGACAGTGGACAATATTTCTGCCTTTCTAGGTAACAGCATTTAGGATGGAGAAATAGTAAACCAGAGAATTTTACTTTTTCCTGAGGTCCGGTGGGCTCTGGCTGGATTCAGTGCAGTAAGTCTAATAAGCTGAGAGTGCAAAGAACAAGTTCAATATTATAATGTATTGAAATGCTGATTTAGGTACTGTATCCGCAGG